>OY728160.1:1624424365-1625725116 GCA_963277665.1 Viscum album | reverse complement strand
TTTTACTTTATATTATTTGTTATGTGAGCCATAATTGTAATGGATGGGATGTATATTATTAATATAAAGAAGGATATAATGTCTCTAAACATTATTTTTAATCATAAAATGAGATTTATTCTTGAATGGATACGATGGGAAATGAATCTCATCGCGTTCATGGAGATGGTAATCCGTACATATGAACGAGCGACAATATCATTCATTTGATATTAAAGTAATATATAAATGGATGGTATATCATTTATACAGAATAATTATAATGTTATATTTTATTATTTACATGAATTACGCATCATTATCATACCCATCCAAATAATAATATATTCAATAACAATTACACTATGACGTGGAGACGGTAATCCGTACGTACGCACGTATGGTGACATGTCATTCAAAGAATGGATAGAATAATGAATATGGATGTACCATATTTATAATAACATCATAGTATATAGAATATACTGGCGTTATTATTTTAGAATTTAAATAACAGAGAAATAATAAGTGGAAGAAGAAAAGAACTTTAAAAAGGGTGGGGAAATTATTACCTCTTCTACGGGTTCTTCCTTTTGATTTGATCAAAAGGGATCCATAAGATGGATTTCATACCAATGTAGGGCCTCTAGAATGAATTTATTGATGTGGATAGGATAGTTGGGAAGGGTTTAGCCGATCCAAAATTCTATGAAGGTGTGAATTAGACTGGAGTGTGAGTCCCCTTTTATAAGAGGGGTGAGGGCACCTTAGGAAAAGCTAGAAATATTTTATTATAATAAAATACTTTTCGATTTCTAATGTCTCAAAAATGAAATTTTTAAAGGATAAGGTGGGGATGGGTTGAAAACAACTCAACCGATAGTTTTTAGATAGGTTTGGATCACTATATTAACTTTATTTTTTAAATTTAACTATTAGTTAAATAGTTTGACATTTACAAAGTCTCTTTGTATTTTTATATTATATGGTTAATAAAAATACTATATATATCCAAGAGAACCCCAAGTGGTTCATTAATGATACACCTATATTTATATAACTCCTTTGGCTAATCCTTATATTTTTATAAATATAATATTAATTAATAATATAATATTTGTTTTAAAAACTCTATTATGTCAATTTTGAAACTATTTGGTATTTTGTTTTTTCTATATTTATAAAAGAATTATTACTTCGAATAAAATTAATCTAACCAAACCTGATATGTCATATTAACCATGAAAATTAGTGTAATTTTGTTAAAAGTCTCAAATTACATTTATTTGGATATTTATAATATGAATTATTTTAATATTTCATTAATTTGGTAATTACTGTATCATCATTGTGTCATAAATAATATACATTATTTAATGTCTAAAAAATATAAATAAAATACTATTATGTAGGAAATATTTTTATCTTTATAATGAATATTTACAGTCTAATTTACCTTATTTATAACCCAATATTATAAATGTTTTTGTTATTAAACATTGATTTTAAATCTTTTAAATCTTCTTTGAATTAAATAATATTAAGTGTCCTAATCTAATCCAGGTTGACCAAAGAAGTTCATATTTTATTCCTAAGGTTTTTTTGGTCGAATTACACTTATCCAACAGAATTAGGAAATGTGTTATTGTAATAATAATATCATTTTTCCCTTAATTACCCTATTAAATTTTAACCGTGGTAAATACAAGTAAAAAAGTTACTTTTCACCAAAAATTATTCTTATCTTATTGAACCACATTTTACTCAATGATATTAACCATGACTCTAGGATTTTTGAAATTCAATTCACAGAAGTGGTAAAATTATGTTTTATATTAATTGGAAAATTCTACTAGGAGGTGGGTAAAAGACGGTGAAAAGTATAATAAAATTTTTATATAACTAATATTATTATAAAATAACTCCAATGAATTACATTGAGCTTATATAGGTATTATATATATATATATATTTACCTAAAGTAAATTTAAATAAAACAAATAATTATTTAAATAAAAATTCGGTTTTAAAATATAACTCAGT
Source organism: Viscum album (assembly GCA_963277665.1). NCBI lineage: Eukaryota > Viridiplantae > Streptophyta > Magnoliopsida > Santalales > Viscaceae > Viscum > Viscum album. The sequence continues at coordinate 1,625,723,094 of OY728160.1, read as the reverse complement.
GTTTTTCACAATTAATAAAAAATTAAATGTTTTCAGAAACATAACTAATATCCACCCTAAGATAATTTTTATTATATGAATTTAAAAATGATGTCTATTTTACCAAATTAAAAAAATATAAATTTCATTTATTAAATTAAATTTAATTCACATTGTCAAAACCAAAAAAGATTATTTTTATGAAATAATAACTACCCAAAGATTGTCATTTGTTTAAGTCCAATTTCAAAGTGAAATTACGTCCAATGAAAATCATTGGATTAAATGGTAAAAATATAATATGATATACAGCCAAACCATTCACATGTATTTTTTAACACTATAAATTATTGTGATTAAAAAAATTGTTTTATGTTAAAATATATTATTTTCACTATTCACCCAAATATGATTGTTATCAGAAAAACACCAAAAATTTCTTCAAACTAAATTATTAAGTCCCGATAAAACAGAAGAAGTTTATTTTGTCAAATTGAATATATATATAAGTTTCAAATATTGGATATAAAAAGGGTTCTCCATTAAAAGGCAGTAATATTTCATTTTAAAAAAAAATACTTCTTTTATCTGAAAAAATAAATTTGTCATAAAATTATGTTTAAAAAACTCATAACATGGATTCTAAAATAATTATGGTTATATAATGTTCAAAATTATTTTAATACTATTCATAACTGCTTTTGAATGGCTAGTTTAGTAAATCGGGGTGTGCTTGAACTCGATGTTTTGTGTAGTGTAAGTTATTGAATTACTTAGAAGAACTAACTTACAATGAAATCATAGGGTGTTACATTCTTCCCTACTTCAATAAATTGTGTCCTCGTAATTTTTAAAATTAGGCTTGGGAATATAATGGAAGGTCCCACATCAGAAATATAGTTAATAAAACCATCCCTTTAAAAGAAAGAAAGTGAAGTAAAAAGGTCACCCAAGATAACCCATACATGGATTCCATGTAGGAAAACATGGATATAGAAGATAAACTAAGTGTCAAGTTATGATGGAGAGGGATAGAAAACAAGATTAGGAGAAAGTTAACAACAAGAAAACTACAAAATTGTGATGGATAAAATGGGCATTTGTTTCCTAGTAGGAAAAGTAAATGAAAATTATTTTTAAGTTACATTTTATAAAGATGAGGAATTCATTTATGATATTGAATAAAACATAAAGAGATATACTTAATTTTTAAGTAGATTATCATTCGTTAATAAATTTATACCACTAACTGATTTTTTTTAAATGATGACTATTCATGAAGATGTGGTCAAACCGGAAGAGCTAGAATAATCTTCAAGAGAATAACATGATCCACAAAGGATAAACTATTTATTTACCTTGTCTTTAGACATTAATCAAAACCAAAATGGTTAGTACAAGATCTGATGATCCCCCAAGAGGATATTCCATTAGAGAAACATTAATCTTAATTTCTAAAGTTAAACAAAAAATACCCTGATGTTAAATAAATACCATTTAATAAACAATTGTCCTTAAAATCCTTCAATATAATCCAAACTAATATTAAAACCTAAAACATAGAATAATTTGGGTATGTAGACTTCCATGTTAAATTTAATCTCCAAATGACATCTACTACTCTTAAAGTCACATACATAAATGAAATTAACCTCATCACATATTCTCTATTATAGGTTAATGATTTCCCTAAATAACCCAAATCACTATAAATCCTCAATAAAAACATAGATAATAATCCACCATTACTCCTCAAATAAAATCCCATAGTATTCTATTTTCCATGGGTATATAGTGTTCCCAACAAAGCGAACTTTTTCCAAAATAACAATTATCACTTAATCACCAAATCAATTTCCTATATGAAGGGTATTCATTTGATAATACATAAGATCCCAAATAAACTTATTATTAATCTATAACATCATTTAACTAATAATAATTACTCACACTATCTAGGGACTTCACGTAGTCCAGTGGTAGGAGATAAATCTCAATTGCACTCTGGTTGTGGGTTCAATTCCCACAGATTTGTCCAACGTAAGGGGTCGTCACACGGTCTTCTTGTTGTCATTTTTGAAAAACTATATTTTATAACATTACCAAAATAAGATGAATTCCTCAAAATAACCATCATATAATTTTACCACAAATGTTTTCTCATACCTTGAATTTTCATCCGAAAGTATAATAACATGTAATTAGCTCAAACCCAATGATCATATAAAAACAAATGGTTATTTATAACTATATCCACAAGAGAAAAGATAATTATTCCTTAAATATCATTTTCAGATGAAAATAGCAGGGTTACAAATACAAGAGAAAATTATTCAAAAGTATTCCAATCATTAAGGATCACCAATAGTTTTAAAAATTTCTCCAACCTTTTATTTCTACATAGCTTCTTCTTTTGACCAAGAAAATATTCTATAGAATAGGGATTTCACTCGGGTAATGGCCAGGTCCCCTAAATTTATGGAAAATGACTGTAAATGGAATCTTGGGACCATTTTTATTTTCTTCCATTGTAGTCCTCATTTTTTCTCGGCAATTCTTAAATTTATATTTTTATTTCCCTCACGTAAAGCATTTCTTTGTACCATTGAGACACTTTCCTGGGTGGCTCCTTCCACATTTCCTAAATGATGGAAATTGACGATTCTTTTTTCTATGGTCTCCACTACTGGAGCACTTATCATTCAACATGTTTATCTTCTTTGTTGAGTCTAGGAGTTGGTTAATATATATATTGTTGATCATATTTTTGGAAATCCGATTTGGCATGAACACGATATCTTTTTAACCTATCCATATTCCATTTTTTGCTCATTTCATCCATTGTTCCCACCTTGTACATCATACTCAATGTTACTATGAATTTCTTTGAAACTGGCCATTGACTAAAACTAGAAAGAATTGTGTGAGTAATAGTACTCAGAAATTCATTTAGAGAATATAATGACACCATATTTTTTATTTTGAAACACCTTAGGATTATCCAAGGTCATTTATTCTCATCGTATATTAAAAAAATTAAAAATAAGTTTGTAACGAAAATGTAAATTATCCTAATAAAATCCCACAGGAGTGTCATAACCAATAGTACAGCAAGGCCCGTTGTCGGGCACCAGCTCTAGTTCGATTCTAGTTCAATGTAGTGTTTTGGGTTTTACCCCTTGGTGCATCTGTGCCAGAGCTGCCTCTACCTACTCGTATCCAGATAGGGATGTATTTCTTGGAAATCTCACAAAATATATACACTACCAAAATTTTAGGAAGTTCTTATATACTAATTCTCAAAGTATATCTTAGGGCTATGTGCTCTAATCAAAGTTTATCTAAATCCAGTTTCCATGGTTTGTACTAAACTTCCTCTGATACCAACTGTGACGCCCCAACCCCAAAAGCCTAGATTTGTTGCAGTATTACGTATCATTAGCATGATCATAGAAAATCCTATCTCGAATGACCGATTAGTTTGGTAGCCTTGGATGTAATAGATACATTGAAAAGGTTTACATTACATCATAAAATTGAAAACTAAAACAACATTGTTTCCATAAACAACACTGGGATCCCATAAAATATCCTTGGAGATCAGTAATTATATACCTCACTACATCCTAGGAAAAATAAAACATAGAAAGGGGTGAGCTCATATGCTCAGTAAGGATAACATTATAGCAGAAACTTTCATAAATAAACATAAACATTTTAGGCAGTGTATAAGACTAGAAGATAAGCATTTTTAAACTTGAACATCAATATAATGTGGAAAAGATAAAATCAAATAATGCAATTTAATTTTTCATAAGGATATTCTACTAGTAAAATAATCACATGAAATATATATAACTACTTTCGTAAGGATGGAATGCATAATTCTAGACTATCATAACCACATTGTCAAGGCCTTGTGCCTAGACTACAAATAAGATTTTGTCAAGGCCTTGTGCCAAGATACTATTTTGTCTCATGAGACTTACCGAAGCATCGAGGAGATATAGAGGGCTCCACCCATCACATTCTATGTCCAATGTATCCCCTTATGAATAGGTTTAAACATAACATAACATTCGTATTAAAACTAGCATACGAAATTTCAATTCATTATCCACAACCCATGAATGGTATAAAAATAGCATGTTGACAGTTAATCATAACTCATTCGATACTATATAGAAGATTTTATTGTATCATATTAACCTCAATCAAGAATAATTATGTATATTGACATATATTAAAATAATCATCAAAACTATTTGAGAGAAATATCCCCCTTTTTCTTGAAATCATTTAAAAGTCACACTATTTTTCAAGAAGCCATTTAAAAATAGTTTTTTGAATCAATGTTTCCCATACCACATTGAAACATTTAAAATGAATTTTAATTTTAAAACATTAATGTCCATATAAATAAATCCTTAAATCCATTTTTAAAACATGTACATTAATGAGATAGATTTATAATAATAAATCATTAAAACATTTAAAATGATATTTTTATTAGAGTTCCTAACCACAAGAGAGACACATGAATACAAATAATTGAGGTAATAAAAACATTGTAATATCATGATAATAAGGAGATTCAGGATATAATATGTCAAAGTACATTATATACACCATATAAAAATGATTTGGTGTATAACAAAAAAAGAGTCTCAATGGAATGTAAATTGGGATGAAATCTCTTATAGAGACTGTATCCATAGGTTAAGGATAAATAAACGACATAATTATGTGTGAAAAATATAAATACACTAAATATTAATGTATATTCAGTGTAAAACAATCAGAGGACATTCACACATATTCTTGTAAAAACCACACCAATGAATTAGATGTTTAACTCGATAAATGGAGATTGAGTTAAAATTACTCTTATCATGTTCATATCGATGACTTGAGAAATTATCAATAGAGTGATTATGTATATCAAAAGTATATCCACATAAAGGGGACTGGAAAATATGACATATGAAAATAAATAGGGATTCCACACATAATAATGGAGTAAAATAATCAATGAAGTATGCGTAAAGACGAATGAGTGGAAATTGAAAATTCAAATTCCCTTATCGATTTGGTGACATAAGAAACATACAACCATGAAATAAGAATCATAAAATGATGATTTAAATATTCCTAAATTATATTATATTACATAATGAATACAATCATGGGTAGTACATACACCACATGCAATAAATAAGTTGTGAACAATGGAAATATCACATAATTTAACGTGAGATAAGAAACCCCTTACATTGTACCATTTACTTGGTCGAGGGTATGGTAACATCATGTCTAATGGTGAAATAATTGTTATTTAATTATACAATAATCAGATAAATTAATATTATATCATATATGATCTTTTATCATTGATGTGTTAATAATATCTTAGTATTATTGTCGTTTCAGGTTTTAACAGATTCGTTTTCCTTTATATTCATTGTTATGTGATCCATATTTGTTATGGATGGGATGTATATTATTAATATACAGAATTTCTAAAAATTATTTTTAATCATCAAATGAAATTATGTCTTGAATTGATACGATCGGAATTGAATCTCATCGCGTTCATGGAGACGGAAATCCGTACGTACGCACGAGGGACAATATTATACTTTTGATATAAAATAATATATAATTGGATCGTATATAATATATACAGAATCATTATAATGTTATATTTTAGTATTTTCATGAATTACACATCATTATCATACCCATCCAAATAATAATGTATAGAATTACAATTACACCACGACGTGGAGACGATAATCCGTACGTACGCACGTATGGTGACATGTCATTAAAAAATATGGATAGAATAATGAATATGGATGTAAAATTTTATAATAACATCAAAATATATAGAAGATACTGGATTTATTATTTTATAATGTAAATAAAAAATAATGAAGAAGTGGAAGAAGAAAAGAACTTGAAAGAGGGTGGTGAAATTATTACCTCTTCTTCGAGTTCATCATTTTTATTTGATCAAAAGGGCTCCTTATGTTTGCTTTTTGACCAAAGGAGGTCCAATAAGATTATGTGAGGGAAGTTGATATGATATTTGGGTAGGTTTTGGCCAATCCAAAAGGCTTTGATGGTGTGAATTAGAGAGAAGGGGGAGTGCCCTTTTATAAGAGGGGTGAGGGGAACCATAGGAAAATCTAGAAATATTATTTTATAATAAAATAATTTTTGGATTATAATGGATAAAAAATGGATTTTTTAATGTCTAAGGTGGGTATGGGTCGAAAACCACTCAACCAGTAGGTTTTAGATAGGTTTGGGTCACTATATTAACTTTATCATTTAGATTTAACTCTTAGTTAAATAGTTTGACATTTACCATGTCTCTTTATATTTTTATATTATATGGTTAATAAACATACTATATACATCCAAGAGAACACCATGTGGTTCAATAATGATACACCTGTCATTATATAACTCCATTGGCCGAACCTTATATTTTTATGAATAGAATATCAATTAATAATATAATACCTGTTTTAAGAACTCTCTTATGTCAATTTTGACACTATTTAGTATTTTGTTTTTGCTAAATTCATAAAAGAATTATTACTTCGAAAAAAATTAATCTAACCAACACTAATATTTCATATTAACTTAGAAAATTAGTGGAATTCATTAAGTCTCAAATTACATTTTTTGGATGTTTATAATAACAATTATTTTAATATTTCATTAATTAGATAATTACTGCATCATCATTGTGTCATAAATAAATTAAAATATTTAATGTCTTAAAAATATAAACAAACTAACATTATGTAGGAAATATTTTTATCTATCTAATGAATATTTATATTGGAATTTATCTTATATATAACCCTATATTAAAATTGTTTTAGTTATTAAACATTTATTCTAACTCTTTTAACTCTTCTTTAAATTAAATAATATTAAGTGTCCAAATCTAATCCAACTCGACCAAAGTTGTTCATATTTTATTCCTATGATTGTTTATTGGTGTAATTATACTTCTCTAATAGAATTAGGAAATGTGTTAGGGTAATAATAATATCATTTTTACCCTTAATTATCCTATTTTCTTTAAATCGTGGTAAATAAAAGTAAAAAGTTACTATCCACCAAAAATTATTTTTATCTTATTGAACAAAATTTTAATCCTTGATATTAGCCGTGTCTCTAAGATTTTCGAAATTAAATTTATAGAAATGGTAAAATTATGTTTTATTTGAATTGGAAAATTCTCCTAGGAGGTGTGTTAAAGACAGTGAAAAGTTCAATAAATTTTTTATATATCTGAAATTATTATAAAATAACTCCAATTAAGAACATTTATCTTATATAGGTATTATATATCTATTTTGACCTAAAATAAATTTAAATAAAACAAATAATTATTTAAATAGAAATTCGGTTTTAAACTATAACTCAGTGTTTTTCATTATTCATCAATAATTAAAAGTTTTTAGAAACATACCAAAAATTCAACCTAAGATAATTTTGACATTATGAATTCAAAAATGAATTTTATTTTACCAAATTAAAAACATAGAAATTTCATTTATTAGTTTAAAATTAATTCCCATTGTCAAAACCAAAAAGCCTGTTTTTATGGAATAATTTCTACCAAAAGAATGACATTTGTTTATGTCCAATTTCAAAGTGAAATTACTTCCAATGACAAAAATTGGATTAAATGGTAAAAATATAATCTAATTTTACATCCAAACCATTCACATGTATTTTTGAACAATATAAATTATTTTGATTAAAAAAGTTGTTTTCAGTTAAAATATATTATTTTCACTATTCAACCAAATATGAAAGTTAACAGAAGAACAAAAAAAATTATTGAAAACTAAATTATTATTTCCCGATCCCAAAGAAGAAGTTTATTTTGTCAAATTGAATATATATAAAAGTTTCAAATATTGGATTAAAAAAGGGTTCGCCATTAAAAGTCAATAAAATTGCATTTTTTTTAGAAAATAATTCTTTTATGTGAAAAAAATGAATTTGTACTTAAATTATCTATAAGAAACTCATAAAATGGATTCAAAAATTATAAGGGTTATATAAAGTTCAAAATTTTGTTGATACTATTCATAACTGCTTTTGAACGGCTAGTTTCGTAAGTCGTGGTGCACTTGAACTCGATGTTGCGTGTAGTGTAAGTTATTGAATTACATTGAAGAACTAACTTACTATGAAATCTTGGTGTGTTACACTTATATTTTAGAGAAAAAACATGTGGGTGATATATTTTATTTTATATTTTTAAATTTTCATTACCGAGGCTCGGTATGCCTAAATTCCAATGAATGAAATACATGCCTAGATATGTAAACATTCATTAATATTTTCTAAATCATTAAAATTACTAGTGTATGCCATATTATAGGATCAAAAACAATGATTTAGATGCTCAATTATAGTAGGGGATTAATTAAACGTTTCAAAACGTTCATTTTTTACCATATAGAAAACAGTGCTTAATAGGGTTAAATGAGGTAAATTCACAAGACATCTTTTAGTTCAACAAACATGCTAGGTTTTGGAAATGTGGTTCTAGAAATGAAACTTATTGAATTTTTACAAGGAAAAGATTGAAAAAGTTATTGCCATATAACCAACTGGTTTTACTATGATTACAAGGATATTTAATGTATTATTAGATATTTTTCGTTATTCTGCATGACTATGATATAATCATGTCCCAGAATATTTTTTCATTGATAAGGTCATGGTTATTCCTTGTTATGATGAAAACCATGAAATTATATAACAATGTTAATAAATACAGTTCTACAGTTGGATCAAATGCTATGATGTGACCTATAACTTCTATACCGTTAGGTGTGAGTACTCATATGCATATGAGACTTCAACTCATGAAGTTCCCATTAGGTAATCTCCATGATAAGAGATTATGAGAACCGACCTGCTAGTAGGAATTCTGCATGTTTTGGTGTCATTAGATATTTCTATCTACGAGCATGTGTAATGATATTTAAACATTAAGATTATCATTTATATTTTTCACGACATACACACCTTGATTTACTAATGAAAACCGTCATGCAGACAGTTAGCAGGAAGTAGAGTCTGTTGGGTTTGTCACAAGTGGCATGTTATTAATGGATAATTAGAGGAAGGATTTCTCCCATCCATTTATGAACGTTGATATCTCGGCGCTTTGATTGAAATAGAACTGTCACATGAAATTCCATGGGCATGGTGTAACGACGATTTTATTTTAGGTATTCCATGAAGGGCGTGTCATGAATAAAATTTGATGACATAATCATGAAACCAGCATGATGAGATATTGCGAATAAGGGATTATAATAAACAGTGAGAATTCATATGTAGATTTCATTGTTGTGACTTTACGTTCTTTATCTTAGGTTCCTTGACACATTTTGAGATAGTACTCTTGGACTTTAGGCAAGCCCGCATAATGAAAACAAGAATGAATCCTAGATAGTCACAGAATATGTGTTTTTTTCCTCGGTTAAATTCTATTTGAATTCAATTAATGGAATAAATATTCTCTTCAAGACTATGAAATAATTTTATTCAAGTTAAAATTATTGCATAAATTAAATAAAATTTATTTATTTATTTTATTGAACATTTCATAAATATTTATTTACTACTGTGTAAATAAAATATTTATTTAAAAGAATAGATTATTTAATTAGTTTTTCGGTTGTTCAATAAATTTACGAGGGGTTCGAGCGGACCAAGGTCAGTGCGGTGGTAAAACAATTATGTGCAAGATGGTAAATAAATTTTTAAATAGTTGGCACAAATTAATATAATGCTGCTATTATTTTGTGATGCAGAATATTATTTATAATTCTATTTTGCGCAAGTTGGAACACTATAAATTATGACATGTTGTTATTATTAAATGCATGATTTTTTCTACGTTCATGAATGTAATTAATTTTTTCTATGAAATTAAATATTGTAACAGAATTTCCATGTATATAAATAGTCAAGTACCCCTATTGTTCTATACACCACACCACACGCCTAATTAATTGGTAATTATTGGGCCAAACAATTTCTCTCGAATCATCTTCTCTCCCTCTCATGAATGAGAGATGTTCTTCAAGGCTGAAGAACAATCGATCAAGAACGAGTGACACAGGACACTTGCTTTACTGTGCTAGCACCCAGAGAATGAGCGGTGTTGATCAGAGGTTATAAGATCACGTGTGGATCACCACTAGAGGGATTCTAGTTGGGATCCTTACAAGAGAAATGAGATAATCGATAAGGGTCAATCCGGATGATCAATATCATCAATGAGGAAAAATACAAACATATATGGTATTATTTTTCATTATGAAAATAATTAAATTAATTACAAAAAAGATGTGCAAGATCCTCTTTAAGGTTTCGGGCCACATTATTCTTTATATAAATCACTGATTATATTTTGTGGAGTCTTGAGTACATCATCGTATTGATCCAAGAATAATCAATGATCATGGAAAAAATAAAAATTGGGTGTCATCCCAACCACACTTCCACTGTTCCTAGAAACTTCAAGTGATATCAGAGTAGTTACATCATAGTTTTTAATTATTTAAATATTTCATTGATGAATTACACATTTAATAATTTATTTTTTTCAATTAAAGTTAATCGTTCTACAAATCTGTATCATGAGATCTATTCATCATCATTCATTTCTCATTGAACTTATATAAATGATATTTCCATGTTAATTTTGATTAAAATAAAATAGAGGATCTCATACGAAGGTGCCAAAGCTTCCGGGCCATACAAAACTAGAACACACCACGTGTATTCGGAAGTACACACAGTGTAATCATGATTCAGTGCATCGGACCAGTCCACCATACCTAGCCGTGTGTTGGAGTCTTTCTTAGTCTTAAATGGCTCCGTGTGTTGGCCAAGAACAAGTGGCACATAGTTTCCAGAATACACACCATATGGCCCAATGGAAACGGTGTGTAGTCCCTTTGGGTTAGGTTTGGACCACGTACCCCATACAAGGATTGCCCAGCTGGAGACTGTGTAACAAGGAACTACATAACGTGTGGCCCAGTAGACACACTATGTACTACAAAGAATTCTGAACTTCACTCAATCACCATTTCATTGGGCATGTACATTAGATAGATTGTGAAAAATAGTTCATGCCATGTATTTGGAACTACACATCATGTACTCATCCAAATTATGATGATTTATTAAAATTTATTATTATATTATACAAACCCTTGAGACGTGTACCATCGTACAGGTGTAATGATGAGGCAGAACATGTGATATGTGTTTTATATATATATATTTTTAATTTAACATCTTGATAATGTTCATTTATACTCATTGGGTAGTTATGAATAGGAATTCATTGGGTTGTCTCCAAGGAAATATTTATATACAAAGATAAATTTGAATGAATTTATTTGTTTAAAATTATGATGGATGATAATCTCAATGAAATTTAGAAATGGATTGAAGATGAAATGATTGGTTAATTAAATATGATAATTAATTGATTCAAGCATTATTTATCTTAAACGATAATTATTAAATAATTGAATGCCAGTTTTATTTTTGCATAAACATTATTTAATGCATGGATGATCATGAGCTAGACCAGGACCTTTTTATGTGGTTGGTTTCATTTAATTAATTTATTTAAATTAAATTTTTTGGCCCGCAAGGATTCTCCTCCTTAATATGTAGGGCATGCGTACCCATGGATTCTTTTTTGTAAAACACCTTTCACCCCTCACCTTCATGTCTGTTAAAAATGGCATATGTAATGGATGGCACTCCCACGCTAGTGGAGGCAGTTTGAACTGGAGCCGAGATGAAACCAATCCCATGAGATATAGAGGTTGACATGTCAAATATGTAAACATGAACCCAAAAGGATCAAGTTGTTTATCCCCTAGGTCAGGGTTAGTTTATCAATTGCTATATAAACTAACCGTTAGACAAGATCACTATCTTTCCATTTACATTATATTATTTTTGACATTTTCATGGTTTATCATTATGGATGTGTTGTAACGATCAAATAATTAATGAATTAAACAACCCTGCAAGATGGAACTAAAATAAACCAGAATTATGAATAAATATTATCAAGACATGGTTAATCACATAAGTAATTTGCACATAATATTAACAATCATTTGATAATGATAATAATAAATTCACGTATAAGAGATAAAAATACGTCAAATAAAAAATTAAGTCAGAACAAGAAATCCGTTAATTGAATAAGTGAAAAACTGAATAAAACTATGTGTTTGACCAAACATGGTTGGAACTCATTATTTTATACATGGAGACCTTGTGAAAGGTTTCAGGATGACTAAACCATATTACATCAAGAGGAGTATGCCTTTATAGACTTTGTGTAATATTGGAGGCAAGATTTGAGGAAATAAAAAGTAATGATTTCAGGATTGGGGAGTCCACTCAACATATCAATGAGCCACAGAAACACAATTGGCAATGTTCCTCCTTCCTATATACCTTATAATAGATTTAACAACAATTGTTGGGGTCATGTGAAGGGGAATACAAATAATTTCTACTAGAATTTCATGGAAACTGTACATTCCGAGTAGAATTCTGGGGGCCATTGGGACTTGATAAAATAGTGGGAGACATAATAAAATTTATTATTTGTCATAAAATGTAATCATGAATATACTAATGATATTCTATTTTAATTGTAGAATAAAACATAAAAGATCATCAACACCACCATCTTTGCGATCAATTTTGGATAAAGACAACATCCTCCACGGATGTAACTTCAACGAATGGTTTAGATGTCTTCGTGTTATCCTACACCATGAATGGATGTCCTACAAGCTAGAGTCAGAATTGCCTGGTCTACCTAACAATGAGGAAAGTGATGAAGATATCATGGACTATGTGAAACATATGAATAAGATAGTCAGCATTCAATGTTTGATGTTATCATCATTATCTAGTGAGGTCACAATGTCTCATGAAAACATGGATGATTATAGCATGCTTGTGCCCCTCTGTGGTCGCTACCTGGAGAGAGAAAAACATGAAAGTTTTGAGATCTCTAATGCAATATTTTAGAGTAATACTGGAGAAGGTTCCCCTGCTGGACCTCATGTAGTCAAGCACATTGGATACATTGACAACCTAGAGGTTCTAGGGATTAAACTCACCAAAGAACTGGGCGCCGATCTCATTCTCACATCACTCCCTATGATCTTCTCTATCTTCATTGTCAACTTAAATATTAACAACATTGAGAAGTCTCTATCTGATATTTATATCCTCATTTCCCATGTGGACAATGATATGAAGCATGAAAATCCTTCTGTCCTTACGGATAATAAGAGGAAAGGGAAGGCGAAGAGCTTTAAGACCAATGTTTCTTCACTTCCAACCCAGAAAAGGAATATCAAAGGGGAGGAATTTTAACAAGAGGTTTTTTTTGCATGTGACACTAGGGGCTAGAAGAAGAAGCACTGCACCAAGCCTAAGAAGTATGGGGAAGCTTCATGTGCATTTTTTATTGAATGAAATCTATATGTTTCTAAAAATGGTTTATTAGATACTGCTTTTGGTTCTAAAATATGTATCCAAATACAATAACAATCATGATTCAGGGAGATTGATCGAGGGGAAGTAGATCTCTGAGCAGCCAATAGATCCAGACTTGTTGTTGTAGTTTTTGGGGACTACCACCTCATATTGCCAACTAGGATGACCATGGTGTTAAAGGGTGGTTTTTATGTTTCTTCTGTGACCAAAAACATAATTTTTGTATCCATACTAGATATATATGGATGTGTTTTCCATTTTGGTAATGAATATTTATTCTTTTATAAAGATAGAATTTTCATTGGTTGGGAATATTTATACAATAGTCTTTATTTGTTGGATTACACAAACAATGTAATGGAAATCGATGACAATGATAATTCACACGACTCATACAACACCCAACTTTGGCATCACCAACTAGGTCATGTAAACGAGAAATGATAGACAATGTTAAATTATGATGGATATTTACATTATTTTAAACTTAAACTACTTGGTGTATGTCATGCATGTTTACAAGGAAAAATGGCCAAAGATTCATTTGGTGGGAAAGGTGAAAGGGAAAAATAGATTTTTGAATTGGTTCATAACGATGTGTGTTGACCATTTCTAGGTCAGGAAAAGGGTGGGTACTCATACTTCATAACTTTTACTGATGATTTTAGTATAAATGGATATATCTACTTAATGAGGTATAAGTCGGATTCCTTTGATAAGTTCAAGGAATACAATAATGAAGTTGAGAACCAGATAGGTATGATGATTAAGGAACTCGGCTCGGACCGAGGTGGGGGTATCTTAATTAGGACTTCATTGGTAACTCAATAGAGTTTGGGATCCTTTCCCAACTCACTCATCCTTATGCACATAAATGTAATAGTGTAAGAAAAAGGAGGAATGACACAATATTAGACATGGTTAGAGCAATGATGAGTCATGCATGTCATCCATTATCAGTTTTGGGATATGCGTTACAAAAAGTGGCACACATACTAAACCATGTACCAACTAAATTGATAAATGGTATTACATATGAGTTCTATAGTTGGAGAAAAGACATGTTATCGAATTTACATGTGTGGGGTAGCGAATCGTTTGTCAAGACCTCTTCATTTAACAAACTCACACCCCAAGACACAAAGAGTACCTTATAGGATACCCCAAGGAAACAAGGGTATATTACCTATACAAACCCTTAGAAAAAAGGGTTTTAGTTGAATGAAATGCTATATTCCTTGAGAGGGATCACATCTCCAAACGAGATAGTGGGATAGAGATAGACATCAATGAAGTTGAGGTACAAGGTACACAAGATTTGGTATACGAATAGATTCCCCAAATCCCCATGGAAGAAGAATCTATTCGAGAGACACCAGTAATGCGTAGGAGTATAAGAGACGATATAGAACCATAATGGTACGATTTTCTAGTTACCAGGGATGGTGACTCATTATTAGTTGACAATAATGATCTTCTAACCTACAAGGAAGCAATAAGTGGCACAAACGTTTCCAAGTGGCAAGAAGCCATGAATTATACAATGGATTCCATGTACCAATACCAAGTATGGATTTTGGTAGATACTCATGATGTTGCAAAGCCTGTTAATTGCAAATGGGTATTCAAGATGAAACTGGACATGGATGGACAAGTCAGTACATATAAGGTATGACTGGTTGCAAAAGGTTTTAAACAACGTCAAGGAATTGACAACGATGAAACCTTATCACCATTTGCAATGATGAAATACCTCAAAATTCTACACTCTATTGTGGAATACCAATACTATGAGATTTGGAAAATGGATGATAAAACAACATTCCATAATGGGAACCTTCCGGAAGATGTCTACATGACACAACCTGAAGGGTTTGTAACTCCAAAGGATTCCAATAAGCAATTCATGTTTCATAAATCCATTTATGGATTAATGAAAATATCCAGGTCATGGAACATTCATTTTGATGAATCCATAAGAGAATTTGGTATTATCAAAAATGAATGTGAGCATCGTGTCTACAAATGATTTAGTGGGAGTGCAGCCGTTTTCCTAATAGTATAAGTTGATGAGAAATTTCTCATTGGAAACAAGATACCAGTGATACAGTTTTTTAAGGAAAGGTTGAATCAATGATTCTACATGAAATACTTGGGTGAGGCCGCATATATTCATGTGATCAAGATATATAGTGATATATACAATGTATTGTTTGGCCTACGTCAAAGTACATATATTGATAAGATACTGAAGAGATTCAGTATGAAACAATCCAAGAGGGGATTGTTGCCAGTTTGACATGGCATTGATCATTCCAAGAAAATGTGTCCTCAAACACATGAGGAAAGAATGATAATAGAAAGGACACTATACGCATCAGCGATTGGTTCAGTCATGTATTCCATACTATATACTAGGTTGGATGTCGCCAACGCATTGAGCATAGTAGGAATATATAAGCTGACCCAGGTGACCTCCATTGGATGGTAGTGGAAACTATCCTAACATATCTGAGGCGTACTAATGATATATTCCTGGTTTATAGAATAAGTGATGAACTATTAATTATAGGATATGAAAATTCTAGTTTCCAGATTGATCAAGATGACATGATGTCACAAACGAGATACATCTTTACTTTGAATGGTGGTGCAGTGAGCTGGAAGAGCGCAGAAGAAGAGTGTGGTCACAAATTCTATAGCCTAGTCTGAGTATATCACAGCTTCTGAGGTAGCCAAAGATATAGTTTGGATGTGAAGCTTCATCCAGGAGATAGATGTGATACCTAGCAGTAAAGATCCCATCACACTGTACTGTGATAATACTAAAGCGGTGGATTTCTCAAAAGATCCAAGGTCACATCAGTGGAAGAAGCACATACATCAGAAGTATCATCTCTTGAGGGATTTTTCTCAGAGAAATGAAGTAGCAGTGAGCAGTATTTCCATGAATGAAAACATGGATAACCCCTTGACTAAAGACTTGACTCACCAAAAACATGATCATCATGTGAGGTCTAGCAGACTGAATGTCGTACGCAGTTGGCTCGAGACCGTGTGGGAGTTTGTTAGAGTTGGTGTCTTACAAGAAACTTGATTTACTGTGATTAAATGGATATTTAATGTGTTAATATATATTGTTCATTGTTCTGCATGACTATGATTTAATAATGTCCTAGAGTGTTTGTTGCATTGATAAGGTCATGGCAGTTCCCCGCTATGATGAGAACCTTTAAATTCTATAACTATATTCTTAAATATAGTTTTGCGGTTGGATCACAAGCTATGATGGGACACATAACATGCAGATCATCAAGTGTAAGTACTTGTAATCAGATTAGACTTCCTCTCACAAATTTTTCACCTAGTAATCTCTAAGATAATATATTATGAGAACAAACTAGATAGAAGTAATTCCACATGTTTTGGTGTCATCTGATACTTCTATCCGCGGGGGTGTGTAATAATCTTTATACATTAATATTATTATTAATAGGTTTCACAAATCATGCACTATGATTTACTGACAAAACTGTCATGTAGATTGTTGGCTGGAAGTATTGTACGGTGGGTGCGTCCCAAGTGGCATGTTATTAATGGATAAGTCGAGTAAGGATTTTTCCCTTCCATTTTTGGAAGTTGATATCTCAGCCCTTTGATTGAAATAGAATCGTCACAAAAAATTTCATGGCCATGGTGTAATGACGAGTATATTTTAGGTAGTCATAGAACGACATATCAAGCATAAAAGTAGATGACATAATCATGAAACCTTGTTGATGAGACATTGCGACAAAAGGATTATATTGCATAGTGAGCGTTTATATGTGGATGTCACTTTTGGGAGTTTACGTTCATTACCTTGGGTTCGATGACCCGTTACTAGATATTACTCCTATACTTTAGGCCGTCCAGCCTAATGCCAATGAGAAATAATCCTAGAGGGTCAGAAACAATGTGTTTTTAGTGGTCTCAGTTAAATTTTATTTGAATTTAATTAATGAAATAAATATTATTCTAAAGATAGTTGAATATTTTTTTTTCAATATAAAATGACCGCATAAATTTTGAAAAAATATTTATTTATTTTGATGAACATTTAATAAATATTTATTTATATGTTTGTAAATAAAATATTTATTTATGAGAATAATTTATCTATTTTTTTACTCGGGTGTTCAATAAATGGAAGTGGATTTCGAGCGGTCCATGGTTGGCCCCGTAGTAAAATAATTATTTGCAAGATGGTAAATAATTATATAACTAGTCGGTACAAAATAAAATAACACTGTTATTATATTGTGATGAGGAATTTTATTTATAATTCTTTTTTGAGCAAGATGGGGCACTATAAATAATGACGCAATATTATAATTAAATTCATAGGTTTTCTCTATGTTCCTGAATATATTTAAATGATTCTATGAAATTAAATATTGTAACTGAAATTCTATATATATAAATAGGCAAGTACCCCTATTGTGCAATACACCACACCACACACCGTGTGAATTGATAATTGTTGAGGAAAACTATTTCTCTCTCAAACCCTCTTCTTCCCCCTCTCAAGAATGAGAGACGGTCTTCAATGCCAAAGAACAAGCGACCAAGAATGACCAACACAAGACACTCGCTTCACCACACTAGCATCTGGAGAATGAGTGGTGTTGATCGAAGTCCATCAGAGCACGTTTGGATCACAATTAAAATGATTCTAGTTTGGGTCCTTAGAAGCTGAATGAGATAATCTTGAAGGGAGAATTTGGACAAAAAACATCATAGAAAAAGAAAAATACCGTAGACATAGGTATTATTTTTCTTTATGAAATTAATTAAATTAATTATAAACATGATGTGCAAGATCCTCTCTAATGGATTCAGGCTTCTTTATTCATTATCTAATTCATTGATTATATTTAGTGGATATTGGAATTCATCATCCTATTGATCCCAGAATAATCATTGATCATTGTAAAAGTCAAAATTGGGTGCCTTACCAACCACACTTTCTCTGCATCCGGAACCATTAATTATTCTACCTAAAAGTGCATAGAGTCTTATTAATTAGTGATTATAAGAGAACAAGAAAGTATTAGAATGGTTAAATTTCTTATTTTATCAAAATGCAGTTCAAATAAACATGAAACAAAACAAGTAACAAGTATGATATCTTTTAACCCAAAAAGAAGGGTATCCAACAAACTTGGATAATGGTCCTTTGAAATATACTTTCAAGAATGCCTTTCTTACCCACACCAGGGTAATCCCTTGATAGAAAAATAGGAATATGTCTTGCTATCCCCGCAAGCCCTCAATTTTTAAGGTAGTCAACACCTCTGCCTTTTTATCCCTAGAAGTCCTCGAACATTATTGTTGTCAGCACATCT
The DNA here is from genome assembly GCA_963277665.1 of Viscum album. Classification (NCBI taxonomy): domain Eukaryota; kingdom Viridiplantae; phylum Streptophyta; class Magnoliopsida; order Santalales; family Viscaceae; genus Viscum; species Viscum album. Next base: position 1,625,704,117 of record OY728160.1, on the reverse strand, counting down.
ATCTTCCTATCACCAGAAGCCTTTATTGTACTCGGAAACAATCAGATTAACACGATCCAAGATAGACCTGATTTTCAACACACATAAATCTTGAGAGTTTCTCTCTCTATAAATCACTTCAAGAGATAAAATTTCTAGAGTTATCAACCATCACTATGCTCTTTAAAATGTGATCCTATTTATATTCAATTCTCCAATGGTTAGATCCCTCCTCCAATAGTCATATTTTCTATGAATTTCGGAGGAACCTGTACACATGTCACTCAAACAAAGATTAGTTAAAAACAGATTTCCAAACATCATTTCATAACTATAACAAGTATAAGAAAAAAAGGTTACTTAACCAAAAATTATTTTTAGTGTATTGGGGAAAACAATGTTTGGAGTCTAACAAAATAATAAATATGTGACTATAAATAAAAGATGTTTGGATTTTTTTTCTAATGAAATTGGAACCTGAATTCTATAAATTTCATAATCTTAATTCCAATGACTTCGGAGTCGGAATTCTGAATAATATATAGTGTGCATTATAATGAATTTTGAGTTTTAATTCTGTGTAATATTGTGTCTGGATTCTACAGAATTAAAGGTTCGTATTCTGAAGAATTTGGAGTCTAGATTATGAGGAATTCGGTGTTGGTAAGATGAGGAATTAGGTATTTTAATGCTAAGGAATTTGGAGTCTGAATTTTGAGAAATTCATAATGTGAATTCTAAGGGATTTGGAGTCTGAATTCTGTGGAATTCAGAGTCTGAGTTTAAGAAAATTAGATATCTGATTTTTTGATAATTTAGATTTTGAATTATATAGAATTTGGAGTCTGAATTTCAGAGAATTCGGAAAATGAATTTCAGAGAATTTGGAAAATGAATTTCAGAGAATTCAGAGTCTGAATTTCAGCGAATTCCGAGTTTGAATTTCTAAGAATTAAGAGTTTGAATTCGTAACCTGAAAACAAAATAATATATATCTAATTACTTATAGGATTCTAAGATTTTAATTTGAAACAGATTTTTATACTGTGAAATAAAATGAGTTAGATTTGGAGAAACTATAAAATGAACAATGAAAACATAGGTAAGGATAAATCTTCCTTGAAGAAGGAATATTTTACATATTAAGATAATTCTTAGGAAAATATAATTTTATGTATGATTGATTGTTTGTTAGTTTCAAAACATAGATGAATGGAAAAGTCATAAAGAAACCAGATTGACTCAACAATCTCCCATTTTTGGAAATTACAAACATCCTTACAAAAATTAATATACAGAAATTGAATTTTTCTTTATGGACATTGAAAGATAAAAAAATATCTCCCATTATATATGGATCATAGTGAATATGACTAATACCCCCTTAGGATTTTAAATCCCTAAGGATTGTATAGTTCATTTCTTGAATGTGATTTTACATTTTCTTGCATACGAAAATCATCTTTGATATGAACTTCCTCCGTAGATGAACTCCCCTTTACTTAGGGAAATCTATTCCTTACATAATACTCATTTGATCAATCCTTTCTCCCCCTTTATAATTTTCAAATTCGAAAATGGGGAATGGAAAAAAAATTGGAAACTCAAATACTAGTACTAAATAGTAAAATATATAAAGAACTACCAAACTTACATTATGAAATAATGAATTTTTACAAATATTTAAATATAAAAAAATATTTAACTGGGGAAAATTATCCTTATTTATTCTCGGAATTAGTATCTTCACAATGGTTTTTAGCTTATTATGCTCTTTGTGATCTTTTATAACACACATTAGAAAGTCATCATGGTCATCACTTTTCAACTCAAAGGCTTCGATCTTTTCATCCTGACGCTTTATAATTTCAACATGAGCTTTCAAAAGTTATTCGTACTTGACAATATTTTCTTCAAACTCAATTTAGAGATCTCTTTCCCTTTTCCAATTCAAAGCAACTGAATTATGATTCCTATTCAGATCATCGACTTCCTGCTTCCAAGTTATTTGTTCGATACATAGATTTTCCTCAAAACTTTTAGTGAGATACTTGAACTTACCATATTTGGAGTCAAAGGCATCCTTCACACATTATTGGAAATCATCAAGGATTCCCATCTCATCGATTTTCTTCCATAACCACTATGTGATACCTTTAAAGTGGTTTTTTGAGCTTCATATCAAATGAATAAGGTTTTCAAATCATCCTCAGGCCTGAAAGAAATTATACATAAGCATGGTAAGTTAATCTGATTTCATATTAAAAGAATGTTGAAGCATATGGCATTGCGCGTCTATACATGGAAATAAGGGAATAATATCAACCATCTTCCTCAAAGAGTGAGATAAAAACTAATGTCCCAGAGAGGTCATTTCTGAATCATACTTTTTTGTTGGTGAGGATTCATTTATTATATGTTCAGCTTTTTTCTTCAACGAACTACTAACATATTTCTTTTTCAATGTAGATTTCTTAGGTGTATCTACCAATAGATTATTTCCCTTATCAGCTAACTCAATAATATCTTATTCTTTGGTAAATTCATGTTCACTATCTTATAGTTAAACTATATTCATTTCCTAATGATTTTATTTCTCGGAACCTGCAACAATATCCTCTGGTTGAATGAAATCATTATTGCTGCATTCATCATCAGATGTTTTATTCACTTCTTCATGACACATTACATCATTTCCTAGGGTATAATGTTTTGATAATTCAGCTTCAGAAGTTTGGACTGAAAACTATTTAGAGGGGCTCTCCTTCTCATGATAATCCTACACTTTTTTTTATCATGTCATCTGTATAATCAATTCCTTCTTATTCTTCATCTTCTACTACTTCTTCTTACTGAACTATTTCTTCTTGTTGATCTAGATTCGGATTCACTATATTTTTTCTCGGAGTCAATGGTAGTGATCCGTGATAAAACTGTTCTAGTACCTAGACTTGTTCAGAGGCTTTCTCAGCAGCCTTCAGAAGAGATTGAACAATCTCAACTTCAAACATTTTCTTCTTTTACTTCTTTTCTTTTTATTTCTTTTCAAGATCCTCAGCAACCATAAAAATGAATGCCATTTTCCTCAATAGGGTCTAAGAAAAAACTATGATCCCATTCTTTCATATTCTTCTTGAATTCTCTCCACTTGGATACTATTTCATATAGATAAGTCTTTTTCTTCTTTGGCTTAGGTTGTAATGATTGAGTTTCCAGAGCAGCAGGAGATTTTTTTTTGTTTTCTTGTTTCTTCACCTTCCTCTTCATTCCTCCCATCTTGTAAGTCTCAACCACTTCTATTTTCATTGATAGGGATTCTATTTCAGCTTCAAATAAACCATAAAAATATCTAGATTCACTATTGAAGGCATCCTTTATCCTTATGAGGGTGTTATCACTAAGAAACATGACTATTAAATTCCTTCCCTCAAAACTGGAAGAAATTTTGAACGATTCCATAAAGAGAACTATAATCTTGGAGAGAATAACCAAATACATGATGATTTGAGATTTTGTAGTCCCATTATTGATAATAATGATTATAAAGAAAAACATTCTTCACCAAATTAATCTTTTTGAGATTCACGTGGAAGTATAAAGCATAAATATCACTCTTCTTTAGGGTATCCTTGTCACCTTTTCTTGGAATGAGAAATCCCTGAACCCATAACTCCAAAATCCAGAGACTTGCAGATAGGTGTATAATATTTGGAGTCTTCATTTATTTCTAACCAATGAAATCTATAGCCTTCTCCTTATCGAATGATGATAATATATCTAGTAGTTTATGGGTACAAAATTTAGCTCCACCTTCATACGGAATTCCAAATATATTGGTATCCTTACTGTAGGAAAGAAAATAGGTATTTCTGTAGCTCTTAAATGAAAACCAGTCTATCCCTCCTTCATTGAGGAAACTTAAATATTCATATAATTCTTCCAACAACTCCGGATTAACAAGATCCTGCACCATTGGTTTGGATACACATAGGCTCTCCCAGCCAATCAACTTGATATTTTTTGAGATGATATAATCATACATATCAAATAATTTCTTATATATTAACCATTATATGTATATCTTCGATTAAAATATTTCCTTTACTGATGACACTAGATTCTTTGGAAAAGCTTCTCTTGATATTTGGAATTGAGGAAAACCGAGAAATATGAAACGAGCCTTAAGGAGAATATCAGGGCTTCAGTACACCAAATATTTGATAAATGATGTGGGACAACCACCAGGGGGGATTATATAGACATTTGAGTTGATGGTTCATATTATAAAAGAAGTAAAATGGGTGAAATACTCTTGATCATATTTTACGGTTGAGATGATAGTTGAAGAAGGAATTTGGTAGGTCTCGATCTTTGGAGGTTTTAAGATAAAAAATCAGATTTATGGAAAAGTGAATCCAAAAAATTTTCCTAAAAAAATATAACAATACCAACATGTAAAAATACGATTGAGAAAATTTAAGAAAGGAAACATACTTTCTGGATTTCTCAGAATATTATCCATAATGGGGAAAATTATTCTTAAAAAACATTATATCTCAGAAATTTTCTTATGTATAAAATTTGATTAATTTTTTTTTGATTACATGAATTTTGTTTAAAAAATTTTGATTACAAAAAAATTATTTCAAAAAACTAATAATCTAATCTATTCAACCTATGAAAATGAGTTTCTTGCTGTAAGGATATAGGTTTCTACAAGAAGTTAATATGGATGATTAACTTACAGTTATCATTCCTAACATCTTATTAATGTATTAAAATTTATCGGAGGATATTTATTTTGTGAAAATATCTGCAAGTTGATCTTTCATTATAATAAATATAATAATTATATCTCTTATTTGTGTGTGATCCCTAAGGAAGAGAAGCCTAATATCTATGTGTTTTTCACGTGAGTGATGTGAAGGGTTTTTACATAGGGTAATGGAACAAGTTCCATCCCACAATATTTCTGTTTTTGTAAAAATCATAACATATTCTGTGACTGTGTGTTGTATCCAAAAAACTTGAGCACAACAACTTCCAGCTACTAAATATTCATAATCAAAAGTGAAAAGTGGTCCCAAGTTTTGGTTTTTTTCATGACCAAGAAACTAATGAATCTCTTAATAAATTAAATTTTCTAAATTTACTTTTATTTTCCATTGTACATCTACCAATGTCAGTATCTGAAAAATATTTTAAAACAAAATCATTTCTATAAGTATAAGAGAGTCCTAAATCCATGGTTCCCTTTAAGTAGCAGGAAATTCTGTTCAATTACTTTAAATGAGATTCCTTAGGATTTTATTGATATCTTGAACATAAGAAAACTAAAACCATTATGTCTAGACAACTAGCTATCAAGTACAGTAATCTTTATATCATACCTCTAAATGAGATTTGATTGACTAGTTTCATAGCTTCATCATGATCAGGAGAAATTGAGGCTCCCATGGGAGTACTTATACTCTTAGTGTTGTCATATCCATAATTTTTAAGAAGATCATTAATAATCTTTTGTTGAGATATATAAGTTACATCTGGTATTGGACCAATATGAAAACCAATAAAAAAATTTAACTGACCCATCATACTGATTTTAAACTCAAATTTCATTAGATTCGCGAAGGAATTGGTTAAAGATTCCTGAGTTGAATCAAATAAAATGTCATCAACACAAATTTGAATAATCAAAAAAATTTCTTATCTTTCTTTATAAAAATGGTTGGATAAACATTTCCCTTAACATAATTGTTTTGTAAAAAAAACCTATATTTCTATCATACTAGGATCTAGGATCATTTTTATTTATGCTTAATGCTTTTGTAAGTTTTAAAACATTTTTTGGATGTTTTGTGTCTTCAAAACCAGTTGGTTGTTCAAAAAAACATCCTCTTAAACATATCCATTATGTAAATCACATTTAGCATCCATTTGAAAAAGTATTAAGGTAAATAATTCAGAAAAGGAAAGTAAAATATGAATAGATTCAAGTCTAACTACTGGAGAATTGGTTTTTTCATAGTATATTCCTTTTTGTTGATTATTTCCTTTAGCATCTAATCTAGATTTATTTATTACAATAATTCCATTTTAATCACACTTACTTCGGAAGACCCATTTTACTCCAATAACAGAAGTTTCCTTAGGACTTTCAACCGAGGTCTAGTATTTATTCCTTTTGAATTCATTTAGCTTATCCTTATTGGCTTCTATCCATTCATCATCACCAACTGATTCATCAGTGATTTTTTTCTATAATTGGGAATGTAATGATAGATGTACCACTTCATTTAATAAAAAACAGCTAGTCCTTATAGGTGGATTTACATCCCCAATGATACTATAACTGGGTAGATTCTTTTAAAATAACTGATTCAGGTTTGGTAAGACCTATTCATTAATATATGGTAGGAAAACATCTTGGGTAAATGCTTTAGAAATATTTTCTTGAATAGTTTCCTTACCAGAAGGATCTTTTTTCACGGTTTGACAATTATTTTTTGAAAACACATCCTATGATTTAGGTTTGGGTTGTTTAAAAACAAAATGATCAGTTTCATAAAACATAACATGTACAATTTATTCAACAATACATGTACTTTTATTAAAAACACTATAATATATAAAAGATGTGGAGTAGCCTAGGAAAATTACTTCATCAGATTTAGGTGGGTATTTATGTAAATTATCTTTAATATTCAGAATTAATACTTTGCAACGAAATAAATTGACGTGGGAAAGTCCAAGTTTTAGAATATTACAAAATTAATATGGGGTTTTGTTAATAAAAGTTCTAATCAAAACCCGATTTAATGTATAACAAGCAGTACATATGGATTTATCCCAAAAATTATAAGCTATAGAATATTCACACAACATGGTTCATGTTATCTCTTGAAGAACGCAATTTATTCTTTCAAAATATATTTGTTGAGGAGTTCTTGGTGGTGAGAAGTTATGTGTGATGCCTTTTTTACAACAAAAAGATTCAAAATCAGAATTTTGAAATTCTCCTCCATGATCACTATGAATAGTTATCAATGGTTGGTTTTTCAAATTTTTAGCACAGCCTCTAAAAATTTTGAAATAAAAGAATTTTTCATATTTCTTTGGTAGAAAATAGACCCACGTAAATCTAGTGTAATCATTAACTAAGAAAAATACATAATATTTCCTCCAATACTTCTAGTTTGTATAGGTCCAAAGAGATCCATATTCCCCAACTGTAATGAATCATTAGTTGGGAATTTTTCAATGTATTTAATACATGATTTAGGTTATATTATATATTGAAAATAATCAAAAACCTTTGAAGAATAAAATCTATGCTCTGGTAGATCCTTAATAAGTCTTTTTATAGAGAGTTTACATAGATTCCAAAAGTTTTTGTGTCCTAGCCTTCTATGCCATAACCGAGAATGATCTTCCATTGCACTCGGGAAAGGTAGATCTTGGCTATTAAGGACTTCTATGTTTTGTGTGTATACATTTTCTTTCCTATGGGAAGAAAGAATAAACTCTTCGTGAAATTTGTAATAAGAAATTCTCATTACTAAAAGTCACAAGGTAACTTTCATCACATAATTGACTTATCCTAATGAAGTTGTTCTTAAGACCCTTAACAAATAAAACATTTCATATCAATTTTTTTTCAAGAAGAAAAATTTTAATATACTAATAATTTCTCCTTGAGAATTATCTTTGAAAGTTAGTTTTCCTCCTTTCATCGAGATAATATTTTCAAATTTGTGTTACCATCCATATGCTAGAACATACAATATCTATTTAACATATATTATTGTTAGTACTATCTTTATTTTCCTAATAATAATAGTGTTAGACATTCTAAATCCAAACATTTTTGGTTCCAGATATCTCCGAATGTACTATTTTAGGAATCCACATTTTCATATCAAAATATTCGTTATGAAACCATAAGGACTGGGTTATATTAAAATAATAATTTTTATCCCATTGTCCACCACACTCTAATTTAGTTCAGAATTGAGTACTATGAGGAACATAATAGTTATTACTAAAAAAATGTTTAGAATGAGTATAACCAAATCCGGTACTATTACATAGAGGACTAATTTGAGAGTACATCTTGTCAAAATTTTCGTTACCATAGGTAATGTTTGACAAACACATTCTTAAGGAAAAAATTTCTGGCTTTGTTTTTATAAAAATGTTTTTATCCTAAAAAACATTACTTTTAGAACTAGAGATAGTATAAAAAAATATTTTTCTTAGAAATTACTTTTTCAATATCCCTTGAAGGTTTATCCTTCACTGAATTAACTTCCACATGGTTTTTTGGAAATACTTTCAAAATCATAAATTTTCATAATGAGATCCTTAGAATGATTTGATACATCATTAGTTAAAATAGAAATTCTATAATTTTCCGTATCAAGCTTTTTCTTGATTTGAAAGTTTTTATTCTCATGATTTTTAGAAAACCTAGAAACTTCTTCATAATTAGGTAATATATTATCCTCATCTGATGATGATTCTTCATCCAAAGTCTCATAATATTTATAATCATTAAAATTTTCATTCAATGATACATGATTTATATATTTGGCATTGTGTACCTTGGCCATTGGTTAAATATTTTCTATCGTAACATGGCTAATAGACAATGATTCTTCCGACCTGAAGATTCATACTCGGATGATTCATCATAAGTGTCTCCACCACTAGAACTCCAGTTATCATTTTACTTTAAAACATTACAAGATTTATCCTCGTACTACGTCTTTTTATTCATCTTTAATGATTTTCCTTCTTATCCATTTTCTTAAGCATGGGACAATTTGGCCATATATGTCCGAATTTTTTTCAATCATAATAAGTGAATTCCGTGTCTTTATTTTATTTTATTTATTTTTTCTTATATCAATACTTAATGTATTTTTTTCCAACTATCTTTTTCATCCTTTGAGGGATATTTTCTATCTCATTATCACTATGTTTAGTTTCACTAAATTTATATAAAACAATGAATTTCTTAGAGTTGGATCTTGTAAACCGATCATGAGTTATGTATTTACTAGTAGTAAAGGCTACAGTTCCATTGCCATCTTTCATCTTATTCATATCAGTATCTATTTTCATTATTGAGTCATGTTGAAGAAGAGTTCCAAAAAGTTCATCAAGAGTAATTTGAGATACCTTTATATTCTCAACAATAGTTGTTCTCTTCGATTCCCACTCATTAGTCATGATATCTATAATCATGTCCACAATAGCTTTATTGTCTAGAACTTTCTCTCCCATAGATTGTAAACTGTTAACAATAGTAAAAAACCTTTGTTTCACCTTGCATACCAGTTCTCCATAAGGAAAAGTAAATCCATGATATTCTACTCTAAGTATAGTTCTTCTAGTATCTATAACATTGTATGTACAAAAAAATGTAACCTCTAATTTCTTCCAGATATAGTTAGAATCTACATAAGAATAAATTTGACTAAATATATTCATGTTCATTGAACACAACAATGTATTATGTACCTTTTAATTTACTTAATATTATGACATTTCATGATTGGTAGAAGTTTTTACTTTCTTATCTGTAATTTTGTAATCTCCAATAAATATGACAAATTTTTCCACTCTCATATTAGTAACAAAAGACTTCATGCGATCAATCCAATACTCATAATCAGTCATATCAAATATTGGTGTTATGGTAGGATTTAGATTGTCAATTGAACCAACAATCATTCATGCTCTTCTGAAAGAATATATCTTTCACCAAAACATGTTAATAGTAATGTTTGTTGACAAAATAAAAATTCCTAAGAAAGGAAGAAATTTACAATAATGTAATCTTGAGAAAGAAAACATATATATGAATATAAGTATTTTAGATACATCCTTTGATACGAATTTTTGGATATAAATAATGATATAGGTGCTCAATTACAAGAGGGGTGAATTGTATATTTAAAAAAACTCGTTTTTTCCCTAAAGGAAAACTTTGTATAATAGGGTAAACAAGGTATATTCCCAAGACCTAATTTAGTTTGACAAACATGCTATGTTCCAAGAATGTGGTTTGGGAAATGAAACATAAATAATTTTTAAAAGAAAACGATTCCACCTTAAAGAGTTAATTATCTTATTAATCATTGTTTATAAGAGAAAAATAGTGTATAAGAATGTTTCACATTCTTCCTTTATAAAAATTCAGTGGAAATAAAAATGAAATAAATGTAACAACTATGAAATATTTTACCCAAAGAGAATGGTATCCAACACCCTTGGATAAAGGTCCCCTGATTTATACTTTCAAGAATGTGTATCTTACCCAAAACAGGTTAATCCCTCAATAAAAAAATATGAATCTGTCATGTTATCCCCATATTCCCTACATCATTAAGGTATTAGACACCTCTATCTTCCTTTCTGAGGAAGTACTCAAAATTAAATAAAGTCAGCAGCTCTGTCTTCCTATCCCTGGAAGCCCATAATTGTACTCAGCAATAATCGGAGTCCCAAAAAGAATGTTGAAAAATATTTTCAGTACGCAAAACACATGAGAGATTATCTTTATAGAAATCACTTCAGTATCATGCAATTTCTAAAGTTTTCAACCATCATCGAGATCTTTCAAATAATCTCTTATTTATAGGCAATTCTGCAATGGACATCTCCCTCATCCAATGGTTATATATTTCCTTGAATCTTAGAGGGACATGTACATGTGTCACTATAGAAATGGTTAGTTTCAAACTGATTGTACGACATCGTTCCATAACTATAACAAGTGTATGCAAAATAAGTTTTCTTAACCAAAAACAATTTTCGGAGTCTATGGAAAAATAATGTTCAAAGTATAATAAAATAAACATTTTTAGACTATAAATCAAGGATATTTTGTTTTTTTCAATGAATTAAGAACCAGAATTCTATAGTTTTCGGAGTCTGAATTCCAATGAAATCGGAGCTAGAATTCCTCAGTATTCGGAGTCTGAATTCTGAGGAATTCGGTATCTGAATTGAAAGGATTTTAGTGTCGAAATTCTGAGGAATTCTGAGTCATAATTCTGAGGAATTCGGAGTCCTAAATCTCAGGTATTCACAGTCCTAATTTAGAGGAATTTAGAGTTGGAATTTCTGAGAGTTCGGAGTCTTAATTTTATAGTATTCAGAGTGAAAATCTAATGAATTCAGAGTCTGAATTTCAAATAAAATCTGAGTCTGAAATTTAGAGAATTTGTAGTCTAAATTTCAGAAAATTCAGAGTCTGAATTCAGAACCTGAAAATAGATTACTCTATATCTAATTATTTTTAGTATTCCATTATTTTTGATGTGAAAAAGAATTTTAGTCTAAGAAATAAAATTACATAGATTTTGAGAAACTATAAAATTAATAATGAAGACATAAATAAAAATAAAATTTCTATGAAGAAGGAAAATTTTACTTATAAGATAATTCTTCTGGAAAATATTATTTTCCATAAGATAGAGTGTTTGAGATTTTCAAAACAAAGAGGAATGGAAAAGTCATGAGGAAATCATATTTACTCATAAACTATATTCTCCCAACCATATAAAATTTCATCCCGAAACTAAAAAAGAATATTAAAAAATATGAGGATACTGATCACACATCTGGTTTTCAAACACTTGTTGACCTTTATAATATTCTCATTATACCACCAAACACAGACCAATGTAATTGAGAATCCATGAAGGATCATCAACAGCCAATCCTTGGGGTCTCCCAGGACCGCTCTAATAGTGTCTCTTTCCTCAATATCCTTTTCATAGTAATCAAAAACATGTGTTCTGTCCTAGAAATACCTCCTATTGTGTAACACATGGAGGACATCATGATCTTTGTTAATTGTAGTGGTATGTCTATGATTTATTCCACTTTGTAACCCTAAAATGTATCTAGAAACATAAAATGAATATTACAAGTAACTTACCTCCCTTTCCAAATCTATGAAACCCTTGATGAGTTGATACCTTTAAGAATAAATGGGTTTGAACTTTGATCTCCAATTACCCTTATCATCAGTCTATATAAGACTTATGATAGCTTTGGGTTATTCTCATATACTCGTAGATGATATTCATGTTCTCTTTCATAACATAAACATATTCCCATCCGATATGTACTAGTACCCTATATTGTACCCTCTAATTGGTGATTTATATAGTCTCCCATACATGGAAACAAATGGTTCTATTCTGATGGTAGACTTTTTATAGTTGTTGTACACACTCTACCCCAATGATATGTGATCCTCCTAGCTATAACCAAAGTCTAACATGAAATCCTGGAGTATGTAATCCACAACCTGAATGGTATGATCTATATTAGCATTTTTATGGGCATGAAATTTTTTTCTCAAATGAAATGGTGTCCCATAGTTCTCTAGAAATCCTCTCTATAATCCTGATGTGAAGTGAGTATCATGATTAGAATCATTTTTCTAGGGAGATCCATGATGTGGAACTATCGTCTTCTTGTAAATGCATCCCAATCTATCAAATCATCATTTCTCTTGAATTATTAGGAAGTGGGTTGTGTTAATGAGTCAGTATACATTCATTTAGATAGAATCATTTATTCCATATAATCCATGACTTCTGGTCAATAATTATATGGAGACACATTCCCTCGGTAATTTATATACATAAACGATTTCTGCTAAACCCCATTGAACCTAGCGTTGACCATTCACATTGTGGAGAGTGAGATGACTATAGGAAAACTATTTTATATATCTCTTCATTTATATCCACTAGAAATTAAAATGAAGGTGTTTTTTGGTATGAGAAAACGCATCCATGTAATTCATAAAATGATTTCGAACATGATCTCGGAGCATAGATCATCTCGAATGCATTGATTGGACAAGTCGTGGAGCCCAAACAGTGTTACAATTCATAATTTATGGTCGTTTGAAGTAAAACTACCAAAAATACCCATCCAGGATGATGTAGGGAAAAAGTACAGATTTGCACACAAAAGTGCAATTTTGCGTGGAAAAATGGAAACTTATGCACAAAATGCCATAGTACGCAAAAGTGGAATGGAATTTTATGCGTAATTTCATTCAAGGATTTTCCTATAAGTAAAAATGCACCCCCATCATCTTGGTGGGACCCTCGGAGGTCGTCCACCACACTAATGTGCGAATGTCCTCATCTTCCGCGCCTGTGTGTAAAACACCCCATCTATTGCACAAAACATTAATTTTGCACACAAATCTTCCAACATGACCAATGTTACATTCTAAACATAATATTTTCATGAAATAGTGTCATTATTCCCTATTTTTCATGTACTAGTGCTGCACCTATGCAATTGCATGCGAACGTTCCCTATTAAATGCAAATATCCCATATTTCATGCAAATATACCATATTTCATGAAAATTTATTTCCTTTTGTGATCACAACTCCAATATGGCACACACATCTCCCATGTTGTGTGCACGACATCCATATTGCTCGCATGCCTTTCCTATTTTGTGAAAAGCATAAATATTATGTGCAATAGTGCCAAGGTGCCCAATCTAGCACCCACTTGAGCCACATAGTAGAATCTCTTATACAACCCATCATGCATAGGGGACATATTATTGCCCATAGTATAAAGGCATTCACCCACTGGTCCATACAATGAGGGCTATGCCCCTACACCCCCACTTCTGCTCAGTGTTGGTTTGTGGTCCCGAGCCTCCGAGACAGTGCCTTTGTTACCACCACTGACCACCATGAAAAATGCAAAGTCGCACCATGAATTTCTTGGGCCAGGACATCGTCATTTTCCATTGAAACCTTCGTTCCACCCAACTTCCACCTATGGAACACCATGATTTGATATAATCCTTTACATTCCATGAAACACATTTAGTCGACATATTCCTCTTGGTTCATTTCCCATGTCATGAGTTGATGTTCTCATCATCAAATCCCTATGTACTGTGAGTCAAACCATTCCACATGCAACAAATCTGAACTAGATCACCTGACTTCCATACCAATTTGAACTAGATAGGGCCACTATAGCGTATGTCCCAATTCCATCCATTTCTAGGTGCTTTATTCCTATTAGTCATATCTATATTAATTTAAACTATTATACACCCAATATTACCAACATAGGATTCCTCTTTTTTAAACAATAGATGCCTTACGTGCCAAGCATAAGATTCCAATAGTCCAATATATATGACTTTAAATTGTAGCTCACCATATGTCACAAATATGGGATGTCTCTCTCTCTAAACAAGAGATGTCTTGAGCGACATGAATAAGATGGTAATAGTTTTATCTATAAGACTATAAAATATAGTATGCCCTATCGTTAAATAATAGGATGTCTCTTGTTCCAAACAAAGATATTCCTTATGTGTTAAGCATAAGATGACATATTCCATGATTATAATGGCGTAATCTTGATAGCGTCGGAATGTGTTCAAACATTACATCACTCCAACATACAATTTGTGTGAACTTCATTCGTTTTTCCATCCTCCTTCATGTCAGATGGGACCCATAAAGGCCTGGTCACCTACCACCTCGTCTCACCTACCATCATGGGCTAACACCTCGGAAGACATTGGAAAAAACATCAATTCAAGTCACGTGTTTCGAACATGGTCAACAGTAGACCCTCATTTTTTTTCTCAATTTCAAGCTAAAGAGATACGGATTCATTCTTTTGAACATGTTCAACCGTTATCCTCCATTTTCACTCCAACTTCATTGTGTTCGGAATGTCGTCCAAGTGATTATAACTTTTCATCTCCATTTGATTAGGATAATTCCAATTCCCTTGGAATTATCCCGCCTGTATACTACCACATAGGTTTAGGCTCTAATTATTTTCCTCAACCCACCAATGAGTTGGGATGCCCCCATGGCCAGACTTGAGGAAGATGTTACATGCAGAAAGCATGCATAAGACCCATTCAATTTTTCCGCTCCTTAGCGGCGCCCATGCATCTCCCATGCGTAACCCCCATCCACCATTGCCACTCATTAGTGGAAATAGGGATTCTACCATGCGTAAGTCCCATTCAACATTTCCACTACTTACTGTCAATCGGTCAGCTTCAATACGTAATCCCCATTCACCATTGCTGCTCCACAGTGGAACATAGGCACACTAATGACGATTTCTTCATCGCATAGCCACACTAGCATATACCCCTCAGTGGATCACTCTGAAACGGCCCCTCACCATGGATATTTTGATTACTTCCCTGCCCCAAGTGTGCAAATATATCAATTATTTATGTCCTAGTTGTGCAGAGTGACCTTGCCTCATCTGAGCTATAGGACATCAAACTGCCCCGCACCCTCTTCCACAATAGATGACATTAAACTGTGGCCTCTCCCCATGCATCATACGAGGGGTGCCTATTCTCAGACATTCTCTATACCCGCTCGTCTCCACGAGAGTGAGATATTCCTCACATGGAATGATATATTCATTGCTAGAGCAGATATTGTCTGTGGGGAAGAACAACCATCTTAGCGTAAGCCCCTATCCTTTCTTGCAGAATGCATCATCCTTGCTCCCCCTCATCTCCTTCATGCCAATGACTAAATGAGAGATGTGTACCAATACCTTCGTTATCATATCCCCCTCCCTCAAGGATTTTTCGTCTGTGGGCCTCCATCCTGGAGTAAGTCCAAATTTCAATATCCCTTGGCTGCTAACCACGCGTAACCCCTGTTTCCACTTTGGGATTCTAACCACGTGTAAGCCACACTCCACTTCCCAAGGATGCCCCTTTCATAAAGTGGTCATCTGGTCTTTGTTGCCTAATATTTTTCACACTAAGAATGACTCACCTAGGCTTAGAGTAATCATTGACCATGGAATCATTCCTAGTTAAGGTTAGGGTGTAATCCCCAACACAATTCCAAACTACATGGTCATTGATCCATGCCAAGGAAAGGTATGTATGAAGCCTCCATGATGGTCAGTCCCGACACCTACTGGCCCAAACACCTTTAAGTCAGTTCGCCAAACACTTTGGAACTATATAGAATTTTATCCATGACAAGGAATGGTATGTAGGAAGACTCTATGAGGTTCAAGCCCAACACCCATCGGTCTTGATCACTCAACGTCAGTCGACCCTCATCCTGCATGATGTTAAAAAATAAACCCTAGTCATCCTGAATGAAATTAAATTGTACCAGTTTTAACTACGCGGGCTCTAATTCATTCCTCCTAGACTAGGTACATAGGAATCCTCCTTGAGGTTCAACCCCATCGAATGGTAACCCGCTGTGATCTCCAACATGCAGTAATCCATTGGAAGCCTGATCGGCGGTAAGCCACTATCATCCCCAATCAGCTGTAATCCATTGTAGTTCGCAATTGATGATAAGCTATTGTGGTCTGCAATTGACACTAATTCATTGTAGTTCCCTTCATTGGGACCAACATCATTAGTCCACCCCTCAAGCGTCTGACTAATCCCAGGTTTCTAACCACGCATAATCCCCACTATATCGTCTGGTCATTTTCCTGTGTGTACACCACGCTCGTACACCCCCTCCCTGAACTACGTGAACATTGATTCACTAGCTCAGGGATACGTAGGAAGCCTCCCAAAGGTTCAATCCCAACACTCATTCTCCTTCATGATCACTCCCTTGATCCTACGAGTTTCAGGAAGGTGAAACTCCAACCAAGAGGCTCCACATCCTCCAGATCACATCCATTCATCCATTCTCATAGAGCACATCCTTAGGTCCCCCATCTCCTCATCGAACAAAGTGGACTTTTATTCCCACTTATAGTGATATGTGGGAAGTCACTACAAGGCTCAAGAAAAACATCACTTTCACCCTCGTGTTGGCCTCACCTCACTCTAAATCCACTTTCGACTCCCCATTTCCATCCGGATTCTTACCCAGGATGCCACATCCTGGTGAGATCATGTCACCCACATTCTCACTGCTCTTAGAAGAAATTTGGTAACAAACCATTAGTTCTACCCAGCATCAGTGATCCCACAGGGGTTTCACCCATCATATCCACTCCCGTTAGTGTTCTGAGTAGACTAATCTATCTCTGCTTGATGTTAAACTTCTGGAATTCCCTTTGTTAAGCATGGGAAGTTGAGAAAACCCACAGAGACAAGCCTATGGAATATAATTCCCCTCATTCGATGTGGGATTCCTTGAGATTCTATGCCCTAGAGAAGCCCTATAATAAGGGGAAAAACCCAAACACATCAGTGTTCTAGCGTCCATACATGCCAGTAATGTCCAACATGACTACTCCCCTGATCGAAGGTAGATTCTCTAACTGGACCACTTGGTTTTTCCAATAGAAGAAGCGTAATTTAATTGGTATCCACGAAGACATGACAATGGGAAGAGTTTCACAAATAATGTCCTTTGTCTATGAGGGGGTTGCGGACTACGAAACTAGTTCTAGTGAGGAATCCGTTGAAGGAGGAACTGATATATCATCATACCATTTCAACCCATGGGCTAATGACCCTAAATAAGTTATGGATGTTTCCCACCATTGGGAAGCGGGAATGTGGAGCAATATCTGTGCATCCCCCAAAATAGATGGATGTGAACCCTAGTGAAGGAGTTGGATACAATCTTTTTATATCATTATAAATCCCATCTTTACTACTAATATGGATTTAACAAACTCCCTAGACACCTCCTATTACAATTTTTCATGTACAATCATCCATCAAAAAAAGGGATGATGTGGTTCCCAACATTAGAAAATCAATCAGGAGAATTTCCAATGGATATATCATAATTCATGGTCTCACAATCAATATCACCACGAATATCCCCCTTAACACGCTAAATATTCATAGGGGTGTCAATCACTGATGGGAAGAATGTTTTAATATCCTCATCTATAAAAGGTAAATTGAGACAAGTCCAACTGATCTAAGGCCACATTCAAAAACTTTGAATTTGATATTTTAAAGAGAGAATCTACAACCATGTTCCCATTAACAGGCGTGTAGACTATTTCAATGTAATAATCATATAATAACTTCATCAATACCCTCTTAATCATATAAAGATCTCAATTTGAAATGAAATACTAGGGGATATAGTGATCAAAATAGATGATTAGTAGCTCTCCAATAAGGTAGTGTGACATCATTTTTAGGTCATAGATCATTGCTACTAGCTCTAGATCATGGGACATGTAGTTCTGATCATGGTGTCTTAGATGTCAAGACCCATTAGAAATAATCACCTACCTATGAATTAGAACACATATAACTCCAACTCTAAATTAATCTGTAGAGACCCGAAGCTTAACGTACATGAAAATCACATTACTTTTGTGAAATACTTAGTATATAACAAAAACACACACACAATGACCGTAATAGTTTAGTGTCTTTGGAAACTCGGAATATAATCTTCAAATCATGGTAAAAGATCTTCAACATCTCCCATAAAGATCTTTTTTTATACCTAAAACCTTTATTTATATCCTGGGGAAAAGAAAAAATAAATGGGTGAGAAAAAATGCTCATTAAGGGTAAACAAAGAAATATCAATCACATCATATTCATAAGAACGTAACATTTTGGAAGTCTTAACCTGCAAAAGAGATCATAATATCATAACATGGGATAAATCATAGTAGTGAAATGTAATCCCAATAATAATAACTTAAAACATGAAACTTATTGGCATACACACATAATCATAGATAATCATTTCTTATTAGTCAAGACTCATTTCGAAGACTATCTTAGTGGACAAAGTCCATTTCTGAACCGAGTTCATTTCTCATTTCAGTGTTGTTTCACTGAACCGGTTTAACCTTCCGTTCCAGCCATGTCTATCTCATGAGATATAAAATCTTTACCCAATGCAATGGAGGGAGATATATGTAACGCCCCGACCCTAGTTGCCTAGAGTCGGTGCATTACTTCGTAACATTGGCATGATCACAAGAAAGATCAAATCTCGAAAGACCGATTGGTTTAGTAGCCTTGGAAACACTAGATATATTCATAAGTTTTACATTACATCATAAAATCAAAAACTAATACAACAACATAATGTTTCCAAAGTCCACACTACAATCCCCTCATAATATCCCTGCAGGTCATTCATAACTTACATCTTCACTTCCTGGGAAAAATAAAACATAGAAAAGGGGTGAGATCAAATGCCCAGTAAGGATAACAATATAGCGGAAACTTTCATCAATAAGAATAAACATTTAAGGCAATGTATAACTAAAACAAAAGCCTTTTAAACATGAACTTTCAACATGGTATGGCATAAATAAAATGAAATAATGCCATTTACTTATTCACATGGATATTCCACTAATCGAATAATCACATGCAAAAATAAATAACCACTTTCATAATGTTGGAATGCATAATGTCAAACGTTAATTTCATTGTCTAGGCCTCATCCCAAGACCTAGGGGTTACTTCTAACCGGAACCCAACCCGGAGTGCCTCTAATAACCGGACACCAACCCGGAGTGCCTCTAATAACCGGACACCAACCCGGAGTGCCTCTAATAACCGGACACCAACCCGGAGGGCATACTTTTACCAGTCCCTAACCTGGAGGGCTTACATTAACCAGTCCCCAACCTGGAGGGCTTACTTTTACCAGTCCCCAACCTGGAGGGCTTACTTTTACCGGTCCCCAACCCGGAACATACTTGTTTAGCACATTCATCTGAAGAAAAGTTTGAAATATAACATAAACATTCGGATTAAAACTAGCATACGAAATGTCAATAGTTTCACCATAAACTATGAATGGTATAAAATAGCACATCCACAGTCAAACATATCACAAAACCTTCAATACAATATAGAAGTTTTGTATTATAATAAATCAACTTCAAATAAGCGTAAAATCCATTAAAGGATGTTGACATAGATGAAATCAAAACACTTTTTAGAGAAATATCTCTTTCTATTTTTGAAATCATTTAAGAGCCATATAAAATAAAACATTTTCTTGAAAATATTCTTGTAAGCTTGTAAGGAACGCTTTGACGATTTTATAACGGCGGAAAATAACCGCACCCGCCGTATAAAAAAAACATTCTTATCTTAATTCTGTCGAAAAGGTCAAAAAGGACCTTGTTTTGAAAACGACGGAAAGATTCCTTTATAAACCTCTTACAAAAAGTCAAACAAGGGTATAAATGAATTTAACCCATATTCTTGTAAATAATAAATATGTTTTGAAATAAATTTCGAAGAAACATGGATGTGGATGATAAAGAAATCCCAGTAGATTATTACGTATAAACAACCTCGGATAATGAAGAGATTGTGAAATAACCCTTACCTTGTACTTTTCCTTGGTTGGGGTAGGTTAACCTCCTGTATAATGGTGAAATAATTGTTATTAAATTATACAAGAATCATATATATTAATATGATATCATATATGATCTTTTAACATTGATTTATTAATAATATCTTAGAATTATCATCGTTTCGGGTGTTAAATTACTCATTTTCTTTTATATGTTTTGTTACATAAGCCATGTTTGTTGTATCTTATTCATATCCAGAATGATATCAAGTCCTTAAACATCATTTTTAAATCATAAAATGATAATTATACTTTAATGGATACGATGGAGAATTAATCTCATCGCGTTCGTGGAGACGGTAGTCCGTACGTACGCACGAGCGACAATATCATTCTTTTGATATTAAAATAATATATAAATGAATGGTATATCATATATACAGAATCATTAACATGTTATATTTATTATTTACATGAGTTACACATCATTATTATACCCATCCAAATAATATTATATTGAATAACAATTACACCACGACGTGGAGACGGTAAGCCGTACGTACGCACGTATGGTGACATGTTATTCAAAGGGTGGATAGAATACTGAATATGGTTGTACCATACTTATAATAACATCACAGTATATGTGAGATACTGGAGTTATTATTTTAGAATGGTAAGAACAAAGGAAGAAGAAGTGGAAGAAGAAATGAACTTAGAAAAGGGTGGTGAAATCATTACCTCTTCTTCGGGTTCTTCCTTTTGATTTGATCAAAAGGGCTCCTTAGGTTGGCTTTCTGATCAAACTAAGGCCTCTAAGTTGTATTGAGGGATGTTGGCAGAGTATTTGGGCAGAGTTTGGCCGAACCAAAAGGCTTTGAAGGTGTGAAGAAATGAGAAGGAGGAGTGCCCTTTTATAAGAGGGGTGAGGGGCACCTTTGGAAAAACTAGAAATATTAATTTATAATAAATTCATATTCGGTTTCTAAAGGCTCCAAAGTTGACTATTCAAAGGCTGAGGTGGGGATAGGTCGAACACAACTCATCCAATAGAATTTAGACAGGTTTGGGTACTTATATTAACCATATCTTTAAGTATTAACTCTAAGTTAATTAGTTTCACTTTTACAATGTCTCTTTGTATTTTTATATAATATGGTTAATAAACTTACTATATACATCCAAGCGACCCCCAAGTGGTCCATTAATTATTAACCTATCATAATATAAGTCTCTTGGCCGAACCTTAGATTTTTAGGAATTTAATATCAATTAATAATATAATATTTGTTTTAAGAACTCTTTTATGTCAATTTTGACACTATTCAATAGTTGATTTTTGTGAAACTCATAACAGATTTATTACTTCGAACAAAGTCCATTAAATCAATCCTAATATATCATATTAGCCTATAAAATTAGTTTAATTCATTAAAAGTTTCATATTATATTTATTTGGGTATTTATAATATCAATTATTTTAATTTTTCACTATTATAGTAATTACTGCATCATCATTGTGTCATAAATAAAATAAATTATTTAATGTCTAAAAATTATAAATAAACTATCATTTTGTAGGAAATCTCTTTAGCTTTCTAATGAATATTTATAATCTAAAATCCAACATATATAACCGTATGTAACAATTGTTGTTCTAAAAGATATATGCTTGTGTCATTTTTGTATTCATTTTAACTAAATTAAAATAAAGTGTCATTATCACTTACAAGTGGATCCATGGGGTCCCAAAATAGACCCAAAGATTCCCATGGTCGACCATGTATCAACCAATAGGGTTAAGACACGTTTTAGGGTAATTTAGTATTATTATAATATTATTTTTTAACCCTTATTTACCGGATTTACCCTTAACCATGGTAAATAAAATATTTACCGCAGTAATTATTCAAAATGTCTAAAAATAAAAGTTACCTATTTACACAATTTGAACATCCTGATTCCAAATATGGAATCCATTTTCCTAAATTCAAAACACAGAAGTGGCAGAAATTAATTTAAAATTAATTCCCGCTATCAAAACAAAAAGCGTGTTTTTAAGAGATAATAATTATCAAAAGATTGACACTTGTTTATGTTCGGTTTAATTGTAAAATTATGTCCAATGACCAAAATTATATTAAATGGTAAAAATATATTCTAAATATACTTTAAAACTACTAAAATTAAGAATTTATCACTACTAATTATTTTGATTAAAAAAGTTGTTTTTAATTAAAATTTAGTAATTTTCACTATTCATCAAAATATGAAAGTTGTCCGAAAAGTACCAAAATTTCACCTTAGGCTAAATTAGATATTCCGAAATCAAAAATGATGTCTATTTTAAAAAATTACAAACATATAAGTTGCATTAATTAATTTTATAATTAATTTCCGCTGTCACAACAAATAGCGTGTTTTTAAGAAACAATTTATATCAAAAGATTGGCAATTGTTTATGTCTAATTTCAATGTTAAATTAATTCTAATGACCACCATTGGATAAAATGATAAAAATATATTCTAATTATACTTTAAAACCACTAAATAGTATAATTTATCACAATAAATTATTTTGATTAAAAAAGTTGTTATAAGTATTTTTCACTATTCATAAAAAAATTGGAAGTTCTCAGAAAGTTACAAAAAATTAAACTTAGGATAATTTCGATATTACGAATTCAAAAATTAATTCCATTTTGAAATATAAAATTTCTATAATTTTAAAAAGTGGTTATTACTATTCATAACGGCTACTTTTATTATTCGCGGTGTTTTAGAACTCGAAGTTGCGTACAACACACGCTACTGTATTATTCAAAGGAAAGCGTACCGTGGAAGCTTGGGATGTTTCATTTTAAATTTTTTTTGATGTCCCCATTTAGTAAAAAGTTTAAAATATTGTATTTAAAAAGGGTTCACTGAAAATGAATTTGTTCTTGCATTATATCTAAGAAACTCATAATATGGATTCTAAAATTATAAGGATTATATAAACATTAAAATTTATCTAATACTATTCATAACCTCTTTTGAACGGCTTGTTTGGTAAGTCATGGTGTGCTTGAACTTGGTGTTGCATGTAGTGAAATTATTGAATTATTTTGAAGAAATAACACACTATGAAATCTTGGGGTGTTACATTCTCCCCTCCTTCAATAAATTGCGTCCTCGCAATTTGAAATTGTTCTTAGAAAATAAAAGGTTGAAAATAGATAATATATTTGTGGGAAAACCCACATCGGAAATTGGGTTACTAAAATTTAGTCTTAATATGAGGAAAAGAGAAATGAAAGGGTCACCACCAAATTATGATCTCGATTAGGAGAACATTGGTGGCAATTTGAGACATATAATTGGAGGAAAAACGTAAATATTTATAGGTAGTGATTGAGGTCATCAATCACAAACAATTATAAAATTGAGGTCCTTAAATTCATCAATCTATGATGATTTGAAATACCATCGGTTCAACAAAACATAGGGTATTAGGATAACACATTTTTGACGTTTCAAAATATCTTAGTTGAAATCCCACATCTAAAAATGAATTAATGAGGCCTCTATTTAAAATAAAGAGTCGAAAGTATGAAGATTACCGAAAATAACACATACTAGGGTTTCATGTAGTAAAATATGGATATGGAAGAAAAATCTAACCATCAATTATCTGATGGAGAGTGGTAGAGAACATGGCTATGAAAAGGCCAACAATCCCAAAGCCATAAATTAGTGATGATTTAAGGTACCATCTAGGAAAACATTTTTGTTCTAAGTTGCTTTTCTTAATATTGAGGAATTTATTTATGAGATTGGGTAAGATCATAAGGAGATATACTTACTTTATAATTAGTGTTTTATCCATTAATAAATTTCTACCACAAACTCATCTTTCACTCTAAAAGATAATAGAATGTAAAAAAAAATTTATTTACACTATTCGTATAGGGTTCCAAAATAAAAGAATTTATAATTCATCTAAAAGATCTTTTAATAAAAACTACATTATTTAATCCAGGACATCTCGTGGGCCAGTGGTAGGTGATACACCCTTGTCGCCCTTCGGTTGCGGGTTCAAGTCTCGCAGCCTTGCCGGACGCGACGGGTTGCCGCCCGACCTCCGGGTTGTCCTTTTAGGGCAATCCAAAATAATCCAAACAAGAACTATCCAAAATAATTCTATCCAAACTCACAGTCCAACTTTTATAAGGAGGGTAAACATAATGTAGATCCTTTTTAACCCGTAATAGCATATGAATACCTTCATCGTGTATTCTTTTAATACACTGAAACATCCTGAATTACCATATTTTTTATTGATTACATTCATGCTCCCTTATTCCATATTGAATGCTGGATATACTTTATCAATCCAAAAATGTTTTAAACCCCAACAATGATGGAATATACAAATCATTAATCAGTTCCAAGGTAGTCAAGAATATCCAATATAATTTTTCCAAAATAATCATGTATTATTCGAAAATCACTACCTCGGTATCAGAACTATATTATGGTTTATCATTCTCTCAACCATATATTTTCCAAAAATTTATCCTGATATTGAGTCACTTTTCTTTGTTCCACACAATCTCAAGTCCTTAATGAAATAGTACTGCAGTACAATCCTTATATACTCCATAATTATTATAACAAGTACATTGTTGATACAACACTCAATTGACATAATCAACATAAGAACTCTAATCATTCCTCTTCATCTGTGGTAGTATCATAACTTGGTTATTATCCAATAACATTATTTGCGGAATACTCTGATGACTGGGACATAGGTTCGCGTAGTGTCCAAACTCCTTGCAAATGAATCATTGTACATTTAAAACCATTTTCTTACCCTTGCAGTCACGTACTTTGTGCCCTTTTCATCCACACTTATAACAAACTCCCATTCCATTCAGGAAAGTTCCAGGGTGTTTCTTTCCACAGTTACCACATATGGGAAAATTCTTCTTTTCCCTCTTCCCTTTATCCATCTTTCTCTCTTCCATCCTTTTCTTCTCTTGCTTCCCTTCAAAGCCATAGGACTCAGTAAACTCTTTACATATCTTATCAACACATGATATTATTTCTTCATATGATGATAATACATGGGAGACTATTTCTCTTATAAATTCTATATTAAGACCATGAAAGATATGATCCTTCCTTCTCTTTGGATCATGTGCATTTCTGGAGTTCTCATTCCTTCTACTGGGCGCCATTTCTAAACAATGGCATAAACTAGATCAGTTTATGAATCAAAATACATAATCCCATACTTATAAAACACCTAACATAAATTGAACTATTTATGGATATAATCCATAATCATAAGAATGTTTTCTTTGAGGAAGTATATACTCATAATCCCTTCAAAATGATTTGTAAAGAAAATGAGAGTTATCCTAAGCATATCCCCCGGGAGTGTCGTAACCAAGAGTGCAGCAAGGCCCGTTGTCGTGCACCAGTTCCCGTTCGAGTCTAGCTCAAAGCGGTGTTTTCGGGTTTTACCCCTAGGTACATCTGTGCCAGAGCCGCCTCTACCTGCTCGTATCCAGACAGGGATGTATTGCTCGGAAAACTCACAAAATCTCTACAATACCAAAATTCTAGGAAGTTCTTCTATACTAATCCTCAAAGTTCATCTTAGGTCTACGTGCTCTAATCAGAGTTTATCTAAATCTAGCTTCCAAGGTTTGTACTAAACTTCCTCTGATACCAACTGTAACGCCCCGACCCTAGTTGCCTAGAGTCGGTGCATTACTTCGTAACATTGGCATGATCACAAGAAAGATCAAATCTCGAAAGACCGATTGGTTTAGTAGCCTTGGAAACACTAGATATATTCATAAGTTTTACATTACATCATAAAATCAAAAACTACTACAACAACATAATGTTTCCAAAGTCCACACTACAATCCCCTCATAATATCCCTGCAGGTCATTCATAACTTACATCTTCACTTCCTGGGAAAAATAAAACATAGAAAAGGGGTGAGCTCAAATGCCCAGTAAGGATAACAATATAGCGGAAACTTTCATCAATAAGAATAAACATTTAAGGCAATGTATAACTAAAACAAAAGCCTTTTAAACATGAACTTTCAACATGGTATGGCATAAATAAAATGAAATAATGCCATTTACTTATTCACATGGATATTCCACTAATCGAATAATCACATGCAAAAATAAATAACCACTTTCATAATGTTGGAATGCATAATGTCAAACGTTAATTTCATTGTCTAGGCCTCATCCCAAGACCTAGGGGTTACTTCTAACCGGAACCCAACCCGGAGTGCCTCTAATAACCGGACACCAACCCGGAGTGCCTCTAATAACCGGACACCAACCCGGAGTGCCTCTAATAACCGGACACCAACCCGGAGGGCATACTTTTACCAGTCCCTAACCTGGAGGGCTTACTTTAACCAGTCCCCAACCTGGAGGGCTTACTTTTACCAGTCCCCAACCTGGAGGGCTTACTTTTACCGGTCCCCAACCCGGAACATACTTGTTTAGCACATTCATCTGAAGAAAAGTTTGAAATATAACATAAACATTCGGATTAAAACTAGCATACGAAATGTCAACAGTTTCACCATAAACTATGAGTGGTATAAAATAGCACATCCACAGTCAAACATATCACAAAACCTTCAATACAATATAGAAGTTTTGTATTATAATAAATCAACTTCAAATAAGCGTAAAATCCATTAAAGGATGTTGACATAGATGAAATCAAAACACTTTTTAGAGAAATATCTCTTTCTATTTTTGAAATCATTTAAGAGCCATATAAAATAAAACATTTTCTTGAAAATATTCTTGTAAGCTTGTAAGGAAAGCTTTGACGATTTTATAACGGCGGAAAATAACCGCACCCGCCGTATAAAAAAAACATTCTTATCTTAATTCTGTCGAAAAGGTCAAAAAGGACCTTGTTTTGAAAACGACGGAAAGATTCCTTTATAAACCTCTTACAAAAAGTCAAACAAGGGTATAAATGAATTTAACCCATATTCTTGTAAATAATAAATATTTTTTGAAATACATTTCGAAGAAACATGGATGTGGATGATAAAGAAATCCCAGTAGATTATTACGTATAAACAACCTCGGATAATGAAGAGATTGTGAAATAACCCTTACCTTGTACTTTTCCTTGGTTGGGGTAGGTTAACCTCCTGTATAATGGTGAAATAATTGTTATTAAATTATACAAGAATCATATATATTAATATGATATCATATATGATCTTTTAACATTGATTTATTAATAATATCTTAGAATTATCATCGTTTCGGGTGTTAAATTACTCATTTTCTTTTATATGTTTTGTTACATAAGCCATGTTTGTTGTATCTTATTCATATCCAGAATTATATCAAGTCCTTAAACATCATTTTTAAATCATAAAATGATAATTATACTTTAATGGATACGATGGAGAATTAATCTCATCGCGTTCGTGGAGACGGTAGTCCGTACGTACGCACGAGCGACAATATCATTCTTTTGATATTAAAATAATATATAAATGAATGGTATATCATATATACAGAATCATTAACATGTTATATTTATTATTTACATGAGTTACACATCATTATTATACCCATCCAAATAATATTATATTGAATAACAATTACACCACGACGTGGAGACGGTAAGCCGTACGTACGCACGTATGGTGACATGTTATTCAAAGGGTGGATAGAATACTGAATATGGTTGTACCATACATATAATAACATCACAGTATATGTGAGATACTGGAGTTATTATTTTAGAATGGTAAGAACAAAGGAAGAAGATGTGGAAGAAGAAATGAACTTAGAAAAGGGTGGTGAAATCATTACCTCTTCTTCGGGTTCTTCCTTTTGATTTGATCAAAAGGGCTCCTTAGGTTGGCTTTCTGATCAAACTAAGGCCTCTAAGTTGTATTGAGGGATGTTGGCAGAGTATTTGGGCAGAGTTTGGCCGAACCAAAAGGCTTTGAAGGTGTGAAGAAATGAGAAGGAGGAGTGCCCTTTTATAAGAGGGGTGAGGGGCACCTTTGGAAAAACTAGAAATATTAATTTATAATAAATTCATATTCGGTTTCTAAAGGCTCCAAAGTTGACTATTCAAAGGATGAGGTGGGGATAGGTCGAACACAACTCATCCAATAGAATTTAGACAGGTTTGGGTACTTATATTAACCATATCTTTAAGTATTAACTCTAAGTTAATTAGTTTCACTTTTACAATGTCTCTTTGTATTTTTATATAATATGGTTAATAAACTTACTATATACATCCAAGCGACCCCCAAGTGGTCCATTAATGATTAACCTATCATAATATAAGTCTCTTGGCCGAACCTTAGATTTTTAGGAATTTAATATCAATTAATAATATAATATTTGTTTTAAGAACTCTTTTATGTCAATTTTGACACTATTCAATAGTTGATTTTTGTGAAACTCATAACAGATTTATTACTTCGAACAAAGTCCATTAAATCAATCCTAATATATCATATTAGCCTAGAAAATTAGTTTAATTCATTAAAAGTTTCATATTATATTTATTTGGGTATTTATAATATCAATTATTTTAATTTTTCACTATTATAGTAATTACTGCATCATCATTGTGTCATAAATAAAATAAATTATTTAACGTCTAAAAATTATAAATAAACTATCATTTTGTAGGAAATCTCTTTAGCTTTCTAATGAATATTTATAATCTAAAATCCAACATATATAACCCTATGTAACAATTGTTGTTCTAAAAGATATATGCTTGTGTCATTTTTGTATTCATTTTAACTAAATTAAAATAAAGTGTCATTATCACTTACAAGTGGATCCATGGGGTCCCAAAATAGACCCAAAGATTCCCATGGTCGACCATGTATCAACCAATAGGGTTAAGACACGTTTTAGGGTAATTTAGTATTATTATAATATTATTTTTTAACCCTTATTTACCGGATTTACCCTTAACCATGGTAAATAAAATATTTACCGCAGTAATTATTCAAAATGTCTAAAAATAAAAGTTACCTATTTACACAATTTGAACATCCTGATTCCAAATATGGAATCCATTTTCCTAAATTCAAAACACAGAAGTGGCAGAAATTAATTTAAAATTAATTCCCGCTATCAAAACAAAAAGCGTGTTTTTAAGAGATAATAATTATCAAAAGATTGACACTTGTTTATGTTCGGTTTAATTGTAAAATTATGTCCAATGACCAAAATTATATTAAATGGTAAAAATATATTCTAAATATACTTTAAAACTACTAAAATTAAGAATTTATCACTACTAATTATTTTGATTAAAAAAGTTGTTTTTAATTAAAATTTAGTAATTTTCACTATTCATCAAAATATGAAAGTTGTCCGAAAAGTACCAAAATTTCACCTTAGGCTAAATTAGATATTCCGAAATCAAAAATGATGTCTATTTTAAAAAATTACAAACATATAAGTTGCATTAATTAATTTTATAATTAATTTCCGCTGTCACAACAAATAGCGTGTTTTTAAGAAACAATTTATATCAAAAGATTGGCAATTGTTTATGTCTAATTTCAATGTTAAATTAATTCTAATGACCACCATTGGATAAAATGATAAAAATATATTCTAATTATACTTTAAAACCACTAAATAGTATAATTTATCACAATAAATTATTTTGATTAAAAAAGTTGTTATAAGTATTTTTCACTATTCATAAAAAAATTGGAAGTTCTCAGAAAGTTACAAAAAATTCAACTTAGGATAATTTCGATATTATGAATTCAAAAATGAATTCCATTTTGAAATATAAAATTTCTATAATTTTAAAAAGTGGTTATTACTATTCATAACGGCTACTTTGATTAGTCGCGGTGTTTTAGAACTCGAAGTTGCGTACAACACACGCTACTGTATTATTCAAAGGAAAGCGTACCGTGGAAGCTTGGGATGTTTCATTTTAAATTTTTTTTTGATGTCCCCATTTAGTAAAAAGTTTAAAATATTGTATTTAAAAAGGGTTCACTGAAAATGAATTTGTTCTTGCATTATATCTAAGAAACTCATAATATGGATTCTAAAATTATAAGGATTATATAAACATTAAAATTTATCTAATACTATTCATAACCTCTTTTGAACGGCTTGTTTGGTAAGTCATGGTGTGCTTGAACTTGGTGTTGCATGTAGTGAAATTATTGAATTATTTTGAAGAAATAACACACTATGAAATCTTGGGGTGTTACAATATAGGTCCCAACCATCTTATAATTATACCATTCTTATGTGTGAAACAAAATCATAAACCATACATCATAGCATAACCCATGTAATAAAAATGGGAATCTTAAACATCGTGACATAATAAAACAATTCATAATTGATAAAGGAATTCATAAAAATAATTCCATCACAACATAATCAAATCAATGTAATAATAGGGATAGAAACAGAACAATTTATTATCTTAGATGGAAAATAATTTTGATAAAACAATTGAACTTTATTCTTGAGGAAAATATCCTTTCTACTTAAATTTTTTTTTCCTTTCTTAACATGTCATACAATTTTAAACTAAAAGAAGTTGATTAAAAATAAACTTGAATACTTATAAAGGAATATTCTTTGAAATAATTTTTTAAAAATCCATTCATGCCATATAAGTTAAAAAAACATTCTTCTCGTACTTTTTTCAGAAAAGTCAAAAAGTACCTCGTACGAAAAACGACAAAAGATTCATTTCATATCTTTTATTAAAAACTCACTGAAGGGTAAAATTGGATTTCAAAAATTTTAGGTGGATGGAAATAATATTACATATTGAGGAAACATGGATGTGGATAATAAAATACACCCCAATAAATTTCAAAGTATAAACAATCTCGGATAAAAATGAGATTGTGATATTTCCCTTACCTTAGGTCCGATTTGATTCGTAAGTGTCCTAACCTCCTGTATAATGATTTAAATTATGTCATTGACTTATTCTAGAATCATACTAATTGTTATAATATCATATGTGGTTCACTTATGACTTTATATTACCCGTTCTTTTGTAAATTCCATTTTAAAGAGCGTTTTGAGTAAAATCATTTCATTTTTCGTCCGTGTTTTGACTTATAATTATTCATATGGTTACATAGATCATGATTAATTAATTACAGAATATAAAACATGATTTATAGATAATATATATTCATAATATATATATATATATATATATAATAGATCGGTAAATGGAAAGAAATACACCGTTTATGGAGACGGTAGGCCGTACGTACGCATGAACGCTGTTTTCGTTTCCTTATTGAGTTGAATGGAATTTTGTAGATGACATACATATATATAAACATAAATCCAGTATCATTATTATTTCATATATTTCATTATTACTTATTATATATACTTTATAATCATTCATGAATGATTAATGTGGAGAATGAATCTCATCGCGTCGTGGAGACGGTAGTCCGTACGTACGCACGAGCGCTGATATCGTTCTCATGATCATGGAATTGTATTGGAGTGTATGTATACTATTTAAGAATCAATATCACTTTAAAATAATAATATATAGTTATTATGTACACCATTATACCCATCCAAGTAAGGTGGTGGTGGAAAATAGATTACACCACGGCGTGGAGACGGTATTCTGTACGTACGCACGCGCGGTGATTTCTTTTTCCATAAGATGGATAGATGGTGAAATAGGGTTTTTTCATAATTATAATAACATATCAGTATATGAGTGATACTGATGTTATTACTTCATAATGAAACAACCTAAGAAGAAGAAGTGGAAGAAGAAATAAAGTTGGAAGAATCGGTAACGGACATTACCTCTTCTTTGAAGCGCCTCTTTGAGTCCTCCTCTTAGGGAAATAAAATTGGTCTTTGAAGAAGACCAGGACCTATAGAATGTTTCTATGGAAGTGGAGAGGAGAAATGCTCATGGTTTGGCCGAGCTTGAAGGCTCAAAGTGGTGTGAGGAAGAGGGGGAGGAGGAGCTCATTTATAAGGGAGGAGAGCGGATCCTTTGGAAAAACTAAAACTATTATTTTATTATAAAGTCATGTTCGGTTTTAAATAGCTCCAAATTGATTTATTTCGAAGCTAAGGTGGGGACGGTTCGAACTACTCTCATCCACTAGAATTTGGAAAAGTTTAGGTTCCTATTTTAACCTTATCATTTAGATTTAACATTAAGTTAAATAATTTTACTTTTACCTTGTCTTCTTGTGTTCTTATACTATAAGGTTAATAAACTTACTATAACAAGCCAAACGAACCCCAAGTTGTTTATTATTAATATATATAACCTTATATAATTCATTTGGCCGCAGAATAGATTTTTAGGAATAAATAACAATTAATAATATAATATTTGTTTTAAAAACTATTTTATGTCAATTTTGACACTATTTAGCAATTGATTTTTGAGAAACTCATAAAAGAATTATTACTTCGAAAAAAGTTACTTGAAGAAATAATAACATGTCATATTAACCTATAAAATTAGTGTAATTCATAAAAAGTCTCAAATTATATTAATTTTGGTATTTATAACATCAATTATGTCAATATTTCATTAATAAGATAATTACTGCATCATGTTTGTGTCATAAATAAATTAAATTATATAACGTCTAAAAATTACAAATAAAATATAATTATGTATGAAATCGTTTTAGATTTCTAATTAATATTTATAGTATAATTTATCTTATTTTAACCCTATATTAAAAATGATATACTTATTAAACTCTAATTTTAACTATTTTAACCCTTCTTTAAATAAATTACTAATATATGTCCTAATCTAATCCATGTGGGCCTAAATGTTCATATTTTATTCCTAAGGTAGTTTTTGGTCGAATTAAACTTATCCAATATAATTAGGACATATTTTAGGGTAATAATAATATCATTTTTACCCTTAATTACCCCATTTACTTCTAACCGTTGTAAAAAAAAGTAAAAAGTTACTATTCACCAAAAATTATTTTCATCTCATTGAACCAAATTTTAATTACTGAAATCAACTGTGTCTCTCGGGTTTTTGAAATTCCATTCACAGAAGTGGTAAAATTAAGTTTTATGAAAAATTCATTTTTTAACTACCACTTAGTGGTTTCACTATTCATCAAAAAATGAAAGTTTCTAGAAAAATACCAAAAAATAGGCCTAAGATATATTTGATATTATGAACTCAAAAATGATGTCTATTTTACCAAATTTAAAAAATATCAGTTTGATTAATTAATTTAAAAATTAATTCCCGTCGTCAAAACAAGTAGCGTGTTCTTAAGAGATAATAACTATCAAAAGATTGACACTTGTTTATGTCTGGTTTAAATGTGAAATTACATCCAATGACCAACATTGTATTAAATTGTAAAAATATATTCTAAATATACTTTATAACTACTCAAATTATTAATTTATCACTAATAATTATTTTGATTAAAAAGTTTTTTTAAATTAAAATTTAGTAATTTTCACTATTCATCAAAATATTAAAGTTATTCGAAAATTACCAATATTTCATCCTAAGATAATTTCGATATTCCGAATCCAAAAAAGAATTCCATTTTGAAAAATAAAATTTACAAAATTTAAAAAATTGGTTATTACTATTCATAACGACTAGTTTTAATAATATTTTAATAGCATATTGTTGTTTAGTGAAAATCGTTATTGCGTACTACACACGCTATCGAGGAAGGTCTCGATTGTGTGTAATGCAAGGGATGTCATGGATATTTGTTGTGCAAGCTCCTTTTAGTGTAGCGTACAACACAAGACATTAATGAAATTAAAAAGAATATTTTTCCATAAAATCTCAGGGTGTTACATTCTACCCCCCTTAAAATGAATTTCGCCCGCGAAATTCTTCGGGTTATAAATGGTTTACTACTCGAAAGTTTCTTTAATAGAAAACCACATCGTAAAAAGGAATAACAAAACCAATCTTTAAAAACAAAAGTATGAAACGTAACAGTTTCCCAAATAAACAAATCAATGGGATTCCACATAGGTGAAAATATGGATATGGATGAGAAATCTAACCATCATGTTCTGATGGAGAGTGGTAGAGAACATGGAAATGGAAAATCCAACAATCACAAAGCCATAAATTTGTGACTATATAAGGTACCATCTGATTCATCAGATATAAGAGCACGAGGACAACATTTTTGGTTTTCAAGATCATTTCCCCTAATGTTGATGAAATTGGAATTAGAAGAAATACTTTCGTGATTTTGGTGTAGTCTCACCATTATTCATTCTTTGGACAATTTCCAATTCATCTCTTAATGAAATAAAGTTGAATTTTTCATTCGTGATGTGTTAGCAGATCATGTGATAGAATGAGGGTTCATTCCATCTGTCTCAAACAAAAGGTTAGAAAAGTTATCAAAAAAAAAATAAGTAAGTCCATCTATAGTGAGATTAATCATATATGGTTCTTAAAATGTACTTATAATTCTTATATTATACTGCATAATATAATAAAACTAGTTTCTACTAAACAGGGACTTCCTGTAGGCCATTGGTAGGCGATAAAGGCCAGTCGCACTTCGGTTGTGGGTTCGATTCCCATAGCCTTGTCCGACGGGATGGGTTGCTGCCTGTCCCGCAGGTTGTCCTTTTTCTAAAACTATATTACTATAACATCTCATCAATAATATCGAAAAATAATAACTTATGTCCAACATAATCCATTCCAATCTTTAGTCTTATCTAAAATACTTCGGTCTAGGATCATAGTATAAAGAAAATGATTACTTGAAATGTCACATAACAATCACGTGAATGCCATCATTTATCCCCATATATCATAAGATATATCTTTTTGGTCAAATTACAAACATGTGAATACCATAATCATGTATTCTCTTGAAGAATGAATACCGATTGAACCTTAGTGAATACATGAATACAGTCATGAGTTAACTCTTTCAACATACCAAAATCCAAAAAATCTATATACTCAAACCATGATATAACCTTCTCCTTATATCAGTCATGAGCTCATGAATACGGTCAAACATTTCATTTTCTCATTTTCCTTTCATTATGCGCATATCATCGTTTTTTCCTAAAATATCTCAATCACATTCCATGGTCACCGGTACCATTGAAAACCACAATTGACCAATACATAAATATTCCAATATTCCACGATACTATATACAACATTATTTTGGAATACCATTACATAAACACATAATCATTCCACCACATTGTTTTCATATTCAACATCGCCAATAGTGATTGCATGTGACTTCCATTTGTCCTTTTCCTTAAGTGGTTGCTCATGTCGATCATCACTAACCCTTGGATTAGGGCATTTATTATCATAATGCCACATTTCCTTGCACTTGAAGCATTGAAGTGTTGGTGGTGAGTTCTCTGCATTCTTTTCTTTATTCACATAATTAGAAACCCTTTTTCCATCAATTCAACACTCAACTGCTCGATGACCTTCTTTTAAACACTTAAAACATTTTCTAGTCCCTTTAAGAAAATCTCCACCATGCTTCTTTCCACACTTTGAGCATAAGGAAACATTCATCTTCTTTTCACCATTATTCTGAGATTTCTCCTTGAACTCCAT
This sequence comes from Viscum album, assembly GCA_963277665.1. Taxonomy (NCBI): domain Eukaryota; kingdom Viridiplantae; phylum Streptophyta; class Magnoliopsida; order Santalales; family Viscaceae; genus Viscum; species Viscum album. Next base: position 1,625,668,181 of record OY728160.1, on the reverse strand, counting down.
CTTTCTTTTCTTGTCAAAACTATGAGATGGATAAGTAACACCAACTTCCATTTCTACCTTGATAGCACAACACACAATTTCTTCGTAGCTACTGAAGTATCTTATAGCTAATTCCCTTCGAAGATATGGTTTTAAGCCACTGAAGAATCGATCAACCTAACGTTCAGGTTAGATGATAAAGCCAGATGTATACCTTGCAAGCCTTGTAAAATTCACTTCGTATATACCAACAGATTCATCATCCTTTTTCATTAGTTCAAGAAACTCCTTCTCCATATTTTGTTGAATAATACGAGGGAAGTTCTTATTGAAAAATAAGTTATTGAACTCGTCCCATTCCATGGAATCAATTTCATCTCTTGGCCTCGTATTCTTGATAAGATTCCACCATTGATCATCATCACCTTCCAAATGATACACTGCTATGATGACATTATCATGTTCAGAACATTGAAGAACTGAAAATATCTTTTCAGTGGTAATGATCCATTGTTCAGCAACAAGTGGATTAGAAGACCCACTGAAAGAAGGTGGACGTTGCCTCATGAAGGACTCAATAGAATATTGTTCCCTTCTCTGCTCATTTGGAAGTCCAGAATGATTCATATCTTGTTTAAGTATAGCAATAGGATTTTTCACTCCATCTCCCATTACATTTGTTTGTTCAGGAGGACAATCATTTCATTGTCCATTACCTTGATCAACACGGATCCATTGGGTTCCATCCATCATCTAAAACCCAAAAAGAATATTGTGAGGGGAAAAAATCATGCTAGGGAAAACAACATAATAAAGGGGGAGTACCTTCAATATCTAAAATCATATGTTACCGTAATTATATCACTATAACATATACTTATACTTAACCTTAGGGACATCCCTATACATACCTTAGAAATATCTATAGGGATCTCACTAAAGTTCTCACATCCCAGTTTCCAAAGGTTGACTAAACCTTTCCTCTGATACCAAATGTAGAGACCTGAAGCTTAACGTACATGGACATTATATTAATTTTGCGCAATACTTAGTACATAACAAAAACACACACACAAGGACTGTAATATTTTAGTGTCTTTGGAAACTCGGAATATATTCTTCAAATTGTTGTGAAAGATCTTCAACATCTCCCATAGAGATATTTTTTTGTATACCTAAAACCTTTCATTATATCCTGGGGAATAGACAACATAAAAGGGTGAGCACAAATGCTCAGTAAGGGTAAACAAAGAAATATCAATCACATCATATTCATAAGAACATAACATTTTGGAAGTCTTAACCTGCAAAAGAGATCATAATATCATAACATGGGATAAATCGTAGTAGTGAAATGTAATCCCAATAATCATAACATAAAACATGAAACATTGTGGCATACACACATAATCATAGATAGTAATTTATTATTAGTCAAGACTCATTTCCAATACTATCTTAGTGGACAAAGTCCATTTCTGAACCGAGTTCATTCCTCGTTTTAGTCCTGTTTCACTGAACTGGTTTAACCTGCCGTTCCAGCCATGTCTATCTCATGAGATATAAAATCATTACCCAATGCATTGGATGGAGATATAGGTCCCACCCATCTCATAATGATACCATTCTTATGTGTGCCCCAAAATCATAAACCATACATCATAGCATAACCCATATAATAAAATTGGGAATCTTAAACATCGTGACATCATAAAACAATTAATAAAAGATAAAGGAATTCATAAAAATAATTCCATCACAACATAATCAAATCAATGTAATAATAGGTATATAAATAGAACACTTTATTATCTTAGATAGAAAATAATTTTGATAAAACACTTGAACTCCATTCTTGAGGAAAATATCCTTTCTACTTCAACAACATTTTTACTTTCTTGACATTTCATACAATTTTAAACTAAAATAAGTTGATTAAAAATAAACATTAAAAATTATAAAGGAAGAATCTTGGAAATAATGTTATAAAAATCCATTCATTCCGTATAAGATAAAAAAACATTCTTCTTGTACTTTTTTCGCAAAAGTCAAAAATTACCTCGTACGAAAAACGACAAAAGATTCCTTTCATATATTTTACTAAAAACTCACCGAAGGGTAAAATTGGATTTAAACAATTGTAGGTGGATGGATATAATATTAAATATTGAGAAAAACATGGATGTGGATGATAAAATACACACCAGTAAATTTCAAAGTATAAACAATCTCGGATAAAAATGAGATTGTGATATTTCCCTTACCATAGGTCCGATTTGCTTCGTAAGTGACCGAACCTCCTGTATAATGATTTAAATAATTTCATTGACTTATTACAGAATCATACTCATTGTTATGATATCATATATGGTTCACTTATGACTTTATATTACCCGTTCATTTGTAAATTCCATGTTAAAGAGAGTTTTGGGTAAAATCGTTTCATTTTTCGTCCGTGTTTTGACTTGTAATTATTCATATGATTACTTAGATCATGATTACTCAATTCCAGAATATAAAACATGATTTATATATAATATATATTCAAAATATACATGTAACACCCCGAAATTTTATGATAAATATTATTTTTAATTTCATTAATGTCCTGTGTTGTACGCTACACCAAAAGAAGCTTGCACAACACGCAACCCTGACATGGCTTGCATTACACGCAATCGCGACCTTCCTCGATAGTGTGTGTTGTACGCAATACCGGGTGTTACTAAACAACGATATATTATTATAATATTATTATGAACTAGCCATTATGAATAGTATTAACTAAATTTTGAATCTTTTAACATTATTATTCGTCTTTCACATTTTCTAGAACATGGTATAAGAAAAAAATAAATTTATCGGGTAAAATAAGTATTTTTCAAAAAATGTTGTTTTGCCGCCTTTTGATGGCGCACCCACTTTAAATCTAGTTTTTGACATGTTTATAAGTTCAATTTGACAAAATAAAATTCTTCTTTGGAATCATGAAATAAAAATTTACTTTGGATAAATTTTCATATCATTCTGGTAACTTTCATATTTTGATGAATAGTAAAAACACGCTATAAAAAACGTTTTCAATCGAAATAATTAATAGTGATAAATTATTAATCTGAGTGGTTTTAAAGTATATTTATAATATATTATTACAATTTAATACAATTTTGTTCATTGGATGTAATTTCACATTTAAACCAGACATAAACAAGTGTCAATCTTTTGATAGTTATTATCTCTTAAGAACACACTATTTGTTTTGACGACGAGAATTAATTTTTAAATTAATTAATGCAACTGATATGTTTTTAATTTGGTAAAATAGATATAATTTTGGAGTTCATAATATCAAATATAGCTTAGGCCTAATTTTTGGTATTTTTCTGGAAACATTCATTTTTTTGATGAATAGTGAAACCACTATGTGGTAGTTAAGAAAAATGTGTTTTTCATATAATTTAATTTTACCGCTTCTGTGAGTGGAATTTCAAAAATTCGATAGACACGGTTGATGTCAGTATGTAAAATGTGGTTCAATGAGATGAAAATAATTTTTGGTGAATAGTAACTTTTTACTTTTTTTTACCACGGTTAAAAGTAAATAGGGTAATTAAGGGTACAAATGATATTATTATTACCCTAACACATGTCCTAATTCTATTGGATAAGTGTAATTCGACCAAATATAACCTTAGGAATAAAATATGACCATTTAGGCCCACTTGGATTAGATTAGGACCTTTATTATTATTTAATTCAAAGAATAGTTAAAAGAGTTAAAATCAATGTTTATTTAATAAAACATTTTTAATATAGGGTTATACATAAGATAAATTAGTTTGTAAATATTAATTAGAAAGATAATATGATTTCCTAAATAATGATATTTTATTTATAATTTTTAGACATTAAATAAATTAATTTATTTATGACACAATGATGATGCAGTAATTACCATAATAGTGAAAAATTAGATTAATTGATATTATAAATACCCAAATAAATATACTTTGAGACTTTTTATGAATTACAATAATTTTCTAGGTTAATATGACATGTTTGGATTTATTTAATTAACTTTTGTCGAAGTAATAATTCTATTATGAGTTTCACAAAAATCAACTATTCAATAGTGTCAAAATTGAAATAAAATAGTTTTTAAAACAAATATTATATTATTGATTGTTATTTTATTCCTAAAAATCTAAGGTTCGGCCATGATGCTTATATCATGATAGTTGTATAATTAATGGACCACTTGGGGGTCTCTTGGTTGTATATGGTATGTTTATTAACTATATAATATAAAAATACAATGTGACATGGTAAATGTCAATCTAATTAACTAAGAGTTAAAACTAAACAGTAAGGTTAATATAATGACCTAAACTTGTATAAATTATATTGGATGGGAGGATTTAGACCCATCCCCACCTTAGCTTCGAAATAACTCAATTTGGAGCTATTAAAAACTTAATATGACTTTATAATAAAATAATAGTTTTAGTTATTCCAAAGGTGCCCCTCTCCTCGCTTATAAAAGGGCACCTCCTCCCTCTCTTACTCACACCACATTGAGCCTTCAAGCTCGGCCAAAACCTTCCAAATTCCCTTCTAAACTTCCCTAGAAACATCCTAGAGGTTCTGGTATTCCTCAAAGACGAATTTTAGTGCCCTAAAAGGAGATCTCAAAGAGGCGCTTCAAAGAAGAGGTAATGTCCGTTACCGATGCTTTCATCTTTATTTCTTCTTCCACTTCTTCTTCAAAGGTTGTTTAACTATGAAGTAATAACATTTGTATCACTTATATACTGATATTTTATTATAATTATGAAACAAACTTATTTCACCATCTATCCATCCTACGGAAAACGAAATCATCGCGCGTGTGTACGTACAGAATACCGTCTCCATGTCGTGGTGTAATCTATTTTCCACCACCACCTTACTTGGATGGGTATGATGGTGTACATAATAACTATATACGATTATTGTAAAGTGATATTGATTCGGAAATAGTATACATACACTCCAATACAATTCCACGATCATGAGAACGATATCATCACTCGTGCGTACGTACGGACTGCCGTCTCCACAACGCGATGAGATTCATTCTCCACGTTAACCATTCACGAATGATTATAAAGTATATATAATAAGTAATAATGAAATATATGACATAATAATGATTCTGGATTTATGTGTATATATATGTATGTCATCTACTTAATTCCATTCAACTCAATAAGGAAAAGAAAACAGCGTTCACGCGTACGAACGGTCTACCGTCTCCATGAATGGTGTATTTCTTTCCATTTACTGATCTATTATATATATATATATATATATTCTGAATATATATTATATATAAATAATGTTTTATATTCAAGAATTATGTAATCAGGATCTAATTAATCATATGAATAATTACAAGTCAAAACACGGACGACAAATGAAACGATTTTACCCAAAACGCTCTTTAACATGGAATTTAAAAACTAACGGGTAATATAAATCCATAAGTGAACCATATATGATATCATAACAATGGGTATGATTCTGGAATAAGTCAATGACATTATTTAAATCATTATACAGGAGGTTCGGACACTTACGAAGAAAATCGGACCTAAGGTAAGGGAAATATCACAATCTCATTTTTATCCGAGATTGTTTATACTTTGGTATTTACTAGGGTGTATTTTAACATCCACATCCATGTTTCCACAATATGTAATATTTATATCCTTATACAATAGTTTATATCCAATTTTACCCTTCGGTGAGTTTTTAGTAAAAGATATGAAAGGAATATTTTTTCGTTTTTTGTATGACGTACTTTTTGACTTTTCCGAAAAAAGTACGAGAAGAATGTTTTCTTTTAACTTATACGACATGAATGGATTTTTAAAACATTATTTACAAGAATCTTCCCTTAAAAGTTTTCAAGTTTATTTTTAATCAACTTCTTTTAGTTATAATTTTATGACATGTTAAGAAATGAAAAGAGTTTTTGAAGTAGAAAGGATATTTTCTTCAAGAATGGAGTTCAAGTGTTTTATCAAAATTATTTTTCCATCTAAGATAATATAGGGTTCTGTTTCTATCCCTATTATTACATGGATTTGATTATGTTGTGATGGAAATATTTTTATGAATTCCTTTATCTTATATGAATTGTTTTATGATGTCATGTTGTTTAAGAATCCCATTTTTATTACATGGGTTATGCTATGATGTATGGTTTATGATTTTGTGGCACAAATAAGAATGGTATCCTTATGAGATGGGTGGGAACTATATCTCCCTCCAATGCATTGGGTAAAGATTTTATATCTCATGAGATAGACATGGCTGGAATGGTAGGTTATACCGGTTCAGTGAAACAGGATTGAAATGAGGAATGAACTCGGTTCAGAAATGGACATTGTCCACTAAGATAGTCTTGGAAATGAGTCTTGACTAACAAAAAATGATTCTTTATGATTATGTGTGTATTCCAAAAAGTTTCATGATTTAAGTTATGATTATTGGGAATACATTTCACTTCTATGATTTATCCCTTGTTAGGAAATTATGATCTCTTTTGTAGGTTAGGATTTCAAAAAGATATGTTCTTCTGAATAAGACGCGAATGATATCTCTTTTTTTTACCCTTACTGAGCATTTGAGCTCACCTTTTTATGTTTTCTTTTCCCCAGGACATAAAGAAAGGATTTAGGTTTTAAAAAAATAAGATCTTTATGGGAGATGTTGACGATCTTTCACCATGATTAGAAAATTATATTCCGAGTTTCCAAAGACACTAAACTATTACGGTCCTTGTGTGTGTGTTTTTGTTATGTACTAAGTATTCCGAAAAAGTAATGTAATGTTTATGTATGTTAAGCTCCAGGTCTCTACAGTTAGTATCATAGGAAAGGATTAGTCAACCTTTGGAAATTAAGATGCGAAAACATTAGTGAGATCCCTAGAGATATTTCTAAGGTATGTCTAGGGATGTCCCTAAGGATAAGTATAAGTATAGGATACAGTCCTAGAACTACGGTAACGATCATAGAATTTGACATAAGATGTTAGATGTTGAGGATACTCCCCCTTTATTATGTTTTTTTCCCTAGCATTATTTTTTCCTCTCACACTATTCCTTTTGGGTTTTAGATGATGGTTGGAACCCGAAGGAACCGTGTTGATCAATGCAATGGAAAATGCAATGATTGTCCTCCTAAACAACAAAATGTTATGGGAGATGGAGTGAAAAATCTTATTGCTATACTTACACAAGCTATGAATCATTCTGGACTTCCAAATGAGTAGAGAAGGGAACAATATTATATTTAGTCCTTCATGAGGCAACGTCCACCTTCTTTAAGTGGGTCTTTTGATCCACTTGTTGTTGAACAATGGATCAGTACTGCTGAAAAGATATTTTCAGTTCTTCAATGTTCTGAACATGATAAAGCCATCTTAGCAGTATATCGTTTGGAAGGTGAAGCTTATCAATGGTGGAATCTTATCAAGAATACGAGGAAATGAGTTGAAATTGAGTCCATGGAATGGGACGAGTTCAAGAACTTATTTTTCAATAATTACTTCCCTCATATTCTTCGAACAAAGATGGAGAAGGAGTTTCTTGAACTATAGAAAAAGGATGATGAATCTGTTGGTATATACGAAGCGAATTTTACAAGGCTTTCAAGGTATGCATATGGATTTAACATCCAACCTGAAAGTAAAGTTGATCGATTCATCAGTGGCTTAAAACCAAATCTTATAAGGGCATTAGATATAAGAGACTTCAATAGATTTGAAGAAATTGTGTGTTGTGCAATCAAGGTAGAAATGGAAGTTGGTGTTACTTATCCATCTCATAGTTTTGACAAGAAACGAAATATGGAGTTCAAGGAGAAATCTCAGAATAATGGTGAAAAGAAGATGAATGTTTCCTTATGCTCAAAGTGTGGAAATAATCATGGTGGAGATTGTCTTAAAGGGACTAGAAAATGTTTTAAGTGTGGAAAAGAAGGTCATCGAGCAGCTGAGTGTCGAAGTAATTGAAAAAGGTATTCTAATTATGTGAATAAAGAAAATACTGCAGAGAATTCACCAACAACACTTCAATGCATCAAGTGAAAGGAAATGGGGCATTATGCTAATAAATTCCCTAATCCAAGGGTTAGTGCTGATCGACGTGAGAAACCACTTAAGGCAAAGGACAAAGGGAAGTCACATGCGATCACCATTGGAGATGTTGAATATGACAACGATGTGGTGGAATGATTAAGTGTTTATGTAATGGGATTCCAGAATAATGTTGTATATAATATCGTGGAATATTGGAATATTTATGTTTTGGTCTATTGTGGTTTTCAATAATTTTATGGCATCAGTATCCATGAAAAGTGATTGAAATATTCTTGGAAAGTAGATGATATGCACATAATGAAGGGATAAAGAGAATCTAATATGTTTGATAGTATTCATGAGCTTATGATTGATATAAGGACTAAGTGATATCATGGTTTGAGGATATAGAATTTTGAGGATTTTGGTACATGGAAGGTGTTAACTTTTAACTGCATTCATGTTTTCACTAAGGTTCAATAGATATTCATTCTTCAAGAAAATACATGATTAAGGTATTCACATGTTTGTAATTTGACCAACAAGATATATCTTATTATATATGGGGGATAAATGATGGCATTCACGTGATCATTTTCTTTATACTATGAGCTTGGACAGAAGTATTTTAGATAAGCCTAATGATTGGAATGTATTATGTTGGAAATAAGTTAGTATTGTTTAAGGATAAAACTTTTTTGATATTTTTGATGGGATGTTATAGTAATATAGCTTTAGAAAAAGGACAACCTGCAGGATGGGCGATAGCCCATCGCGTCGGACAAGGCTGTGGGAATCGAACCCACAACTGAAATGCGACTGGCCTTTATCGCCTACCACTGGCCTACAGGAAGTCCCTGTTTAGTAGAAACTAGTTTTATTATATTAAGCAATATAATATAAGAAGTATAAGTCCATTTTAGGAACCATATATGATTAATCTCACTATAGATGGACTTACATATTTTTTGATAACTTTTCTAACCTTTTGTTTGAAACAGATGGAATGACCCCTCATTCTATCACACAATCTTCTAACACATCACGAATGACAAATTCAACTTCATTTCTTTAAGAGATGAAATGGAAATTGTCCAAAGAACGACTAACGGTGAGACTATACCAAAATCACGAAAGTATTTCTTCTAATTCCAATTTCATCTACTTTAGGGAAATGATCTTGAAAACCGAAACTGTTGTCCTAGTGCTCTTATATCTGATGAATCAGATGGTACTTTAGATCGTCACTAATTTATGGCTTTGTGATTGATGGCTTTTCCATAGCCATTTTCTCTACCACTCTCCATCAGAACATGATGGTTAGATTTCTCTTCTGTATCCATATTTTCACCTATGTGGAAACCCAGTGATTAGTTTATTTGGGTAACTGTTATGTTTCATAATTTTGTTTTTAAATATTTGTTTTGGTATTCCTTTTTACGATGTGGGTTCCTATCAAAGAAACTTTCGAATAGTAAACCATTTATAACCCCGACGAATTTCGAGGGAGAAATTCATTTTAAGGGGAGTAGAATGTAACACCCCGAAATTTTATGAAAAATATTCTTTTTAATTTCATTAATGTATTGTGTTGTAGGCTACACCAATAGAATCTTGCACAACACACACCCTGACTTGGCTTGCATTACACGCAATCGCGACCTTCCTCGATAGCGTGTGTTGTACGCAATTCCAGGTTTTACTAAACAACGATATATTATTATAATATTATTATGAACTAGCCGTTATGAATAGTATTAACTAAATGTTGAATCTTATATCATTATTATTCATCTTTCACATTTTATAAAACATGGTATAACAACAAAATAAATTTTTTGGGTAAAATAAGTATTTTTCAAAAAATGTTGTTTTGCCGCCTTTTGATGGCGCACCCACTTTAAATCTAATTGTTGACATGTTTATAAGTTCAATTTTACAAAATAAAATTTTTCTTTGGAATCGTGAAATAAAAATTTACTTTGGATAAATTTTCATATCATTCTGGTAACTTTCATATTTTGATGAGTAGTAAAAACACGCTATAACCAACTTTTTCAATCGAAAAATTTAATAGTAATAAATTATTAATTTGAGTGGTTTTAAAGTATATTTATAATATATTTTTACAATTTAATACAATTTTGTTCATTGGATGTAATTTCACATTTAAACCAGACATAAACAAGTGTTAATCTTTTGACAGTTATTATCTCTTAAGAACACGCTATTTGTTTTGACGACAGGAATTAATTTTTAAATTAATTAATGCAACCGATATGTTTTGAATTTGGTAAAATAGACATCATTTTTGAGTTCATAATATCAAATATAGCTTAGGCTTAGGTTTTGGTATTTTTCTGGAAACATTCATTTTTTGATGAATAGTGAAACCATTAAATGGTAGTTAGGAAAAATGAATTTTTCATAAAACATAATTTTACCACTTTTGTGAGTGGAATTTCAAAAATCCGAGAGACACGGTTGATTTAAGTAAGTAAAATGTGGTTCCATGAGATGAAAATAATTTTTGGTGAATAGTAACTATTTAATTTTTTTTACCACTGTTAAAAGTAAATAGGGCAATTAAGGGTAAAAATGATATTATTATTACCCTAACACGTGTCCTATTTATATTGGATAAGTTTAGTTCGACCAAAAACAACCTTAGGAATAATATATGACCATTTAGGCCCACTTGGATTAGATTAGGACCTTTATTATTATTTAATTCAAAGAAGAGTTAAAAGAGTTAAAATCAAAGTTTATTTACTAAAACATTTTTAATATAGGGTTATACATAAGATAAATTAGATTGTAAATATTCATTAGAAAGATAATAAGATTTAATACATAATGAGATTTTATTTATAATTTTTAGACATTAAATAAGTTTATTTATTTATGACACAATGATGATGCAGTAATTACCATAATAGTGAAAAATTAGAATAATTGATATTATAAATACCCAAATAAATATAATTTGAGACTTTTTATTAATTTAACTAATTTTATAGGTTAATATGACATGTTGGGATTTATTTAATTAAATTTGGTCGAATTAATCATTCTGTTATGAGAATCACAAAAATCAACAATTGAATAGTGTGAAAATTGACATAAAATAGTTTTTAAAACAAATATTATATTATTTATTGTTATTTTTTTCCTAAAATTATAAGGGTCGGCCAAGATGCTTATATAATGATAGGTGTATCATTAATGGACCACTTGGGGGTCTCTTGGTTGTATATGGTAAGTTTATTAACTATATAATATAAAAATACAAAGTGACATGGTAAATGTTAATCTAATTAACTAAGAGATAAAACTAAACGATAATGTTAATATAATGACCTACACTTGTCTAAATTATATTTCATGGGATTATTTCGACCCATACCCACCTTAGATTCGAAATAACTCAATTTGGAGCTATTAAAAACCGAATATGACTTTATAATAAAATAATAGTTTTAGTTATTCCAAAGGTGCCCCTCTCCTCCCTTATAAAAGGGCACCTCCTCCCTCTCTTCCTCACACCACTTTGAGCCTTCAAGCTCGGCCAACATCTGCCAAATTACCTTCTCCACTTCCCTAGAAACATCCTAGAGGTTCTTTTCTTCCTCAAAGTCCAATTTTAGTTCCCTAAATGGAGATCGCAAAGAGGCACTTCAAAGAAGAGGTAATGTCTGTTACAGATTCTTTCATCTTTATTTCTTCTTCCACTTCTTCTTCCTAGGTTGTTTCATTATGAAGTAATAACATCAGTATCACTTATATACTAATATGTTATTATGATTATGAAACAACCTTATTTCACCATCTATCCATCCTACGGAAAACTAAATCACCGCGCGTGCGTATGTACGGAATACCATCTCGACGCCGTGGTGTAATCTATTTTCCACCACCACCTTACTTGGATGGGTATAATGGTGTAAATAATAACTATATATGATTATTTTAATGTGATATTGATTCTGAAATGGTATACATACACTCCAATACAATTCCACGATCATGAGAATGATATCATCGCTCGTGCGTACGTACGGACTACCGTCTCCACGACGCGATGAGATTCATTCTCCACGTTAACCATTCACGAATGATTATAAAGTATATATAATAAGTAATAATGAAATATATTACATAATAATGCTTCTTTATTTATGTGTATATATATGTATTTCATCTACTTAATTCCATTCAACTCAATAAGGAAAAGAAAACAGCGTTCATGCATACGAACGGTCTACCGTCTCCATGAAGGGTGTATTTCTTTCCATTTATTGATCTATTATATATATATATATATATATATATTCAGAATATATATTATATATAAATAATGTTTTATATTCTAGAATTAAGTAATCATGATCTTAGTAATCATATGAATAATTACATGTCAAAACACGGACGACAAATGAAACGATTTTACCCAAAATGCTCTTTAACATGGAATTTACAATACAACGGGTAATATAAAGCCATAAGTGAACCATATATGATATGATAACAATGATTATGATTCTTTAATAAGTCAATGACATTATTTATATCATTATACAGGAGGTTCGGACACTTATGAAGAAAATCGGACCTAAGGTAAGGGAAATATCACAATCCCATTTCTATCCGAGAATGTTTATACTTTGGTATTTACTGGGATGTATTTTATCGTCCACATACTTGTTTCCCCAATATGTAATATTTATATCCTTCTACAATAGTTTATATCCAATTTTAACATTCGGTGAGTTTTTAGTAAAAGATATGAAAGGAATATTTTTTCATTTTTCGTATGAGGTACTTTTTGTCTTTTCCGACAAAAGTACGAGAAGAATGTTTTCTTTTAACTTATATGACATGAATGGATTTTTAAAAAATTATTTCCAAGAATCTTCCCTTATAAGTTTTCATTTTTATTTTTAATCAACTTCTTTTAGTTATAATTTTATGACATGTTATGAAATGAAAAGTGTTTTTGAAGTAGAATGGATATTTTCTTCAAGAATGGAGTTCAAGTGTTTTATCAGAATTATTTTTCCATCTAAGATAATATCGGGCTCTGTTTCTATCCCTATTATTACATGGATTTGATTATGTTGTGATGGAAATATTTTTATGAATTCCTTTATCTTTTATGAATTGTTTTATGATGTCATGTTGTTTAAGAATCCCATTTTTCTTACATGGGTTATGCTATGATTTATGGTTTATGATTTTGTGGCACACATAAGAATTGTATCATTATGAGATGGGTGGGACCTATATCTCCCTCAAATGCATTGGTTAAAGATTTTATATCTCATGAGATAAACATGGTTGGAACGGTAGGTTATACCGGTTCAGTGAACCAGGACTAAAACGAGGAATGAACTCGGTTCAGAAATGGACTTTGTCCACTAAGATAGTCTTGGAAATGAGTCTTGACTAACAAGAAATGATTCTTTATGATTATGTGTGTATTCCCAAAAGTTTCATGTTTTAAGTTATGATTATTGGGATTACATTTCACTACTATGATTTATCCCATGTTATGAAATTATGATCTCTTTTGCAGGTTAGGATTTCCAAAAGATATGTTCTTATGAATATGACATGATTGATATCTTTTTTTTACCCTTACTGAGCATTTGAGCTCACCCTTTTATGTTTTCTTTTACCTAGGACATAAATAATGGATTTAGGTTTTAAAAAAAGAAGATCTTTATGGGAGATGTTGAAGATCTTTCACCACGATTAGAATATTATATTCCGAGTTTCCAAAGACACTAAACTATTACGGTCCTTGTGTGTGTGTTTTTGTTATGTACTAAGTATTCCACAAAAGTAATGTAATTTCTATGTACGTTAAGCTCCAGGTCTCTAAAATACATATATATAATAGATCAGTAAATGGAAAGAAATACACTGTTCTTGGAGATGGTAGGTCGTACGTACGCATGAACGTTGTTTTCGTTTCCTTATTGAGTTGAATGGAATTAAGTAGATGACATACATATATATACACATAAATTCAGTATCATTATTAAGTCATATATTTCAGGATTACTTATTATATATACTTTATAATCATTCATGAATGGTTAACGTGGATAATGAATCTCATCGCATCGTGGAGACGGTAGTCCGTACGTACACATGAGCGATGATATCATTCTCATGGTTGTGGAATTGTATTGGAGTGTATGTATACTATTTAAGAATCAATATCACTTTACAATAATTTTATATAGTTATTATTTACACCATTATACACATCCAAGTAAGGTGGTGGTGGAAAATAGATTACATCACGGCGTGGAGACGGTATTCCGTACGTACGCACGCACGGTGATTTCGTTTTCCGTAGGATGGATAGATGGTGAAATAGGGTTGTTTCATGATTATAATAACATATCAGTATATGAGTGATACTGATGTTATTACTTCATAATGAAACAACTTAAGAAGAAAAAGTGGAAGAAGAAATAAAGTTGGAAGAATCGGTAACAGACAATACCTCTTCTTTGAAGCGCCTCTTTGAGTCCTCTTAGAGCACTAAACTTGGTCTTTGAAGAAGACCAGGACCTCTAGGATTTTTCTAGGGAAGTGGAGAGGAGTAATTTTCGTGGTTTGGATGAGCATGAAGGCTCAATGTGGTGTGAGGAAGAGGGGGATGAGGTTCCCTTTTATATGGGAGGAGAGGGGCTCCTTTGAAAAAACTAAATATATATTTTTATTATAAAGTCATGTTCGGTTTTAAATCACTCCAAATTGATTTATTTAGAAGATAAGGTGGGGATGGGTCGAAATTCTCTCATCAAATAGAATTTAGACAAGTTTAGGTTCCTATTTTAAACTTATCATTTAGATTTAACATTAAGTTAAATAATTTTACTTTTACCGTGTCTTCTGTGTTCTTATACTATAAGGTTAATAAACTTACTATAACAAGTCAAACGAACCCCAAGATGTTTATTATTAATATATATAACCTTATCTAAGTCATTTGGATGAAACATAGATTTTTATAAATAAATAACAATTACTAATATAATATTTGTTTTAAAAACCTTTTTATGTCAATTTTGACACTATTTAGAAATTGATTTTTTTGAAAATCATTACAGAATGATTAGTTCGAAAAAAGTTACTTAAATCAATAATAATATTTCATATTAACCTATAAAATTTGTGTAATTCAGAAAAAGTCTCAAATTATATTTATTTTGGTATTTATAACATCAATTATGTCAATATTTCATTAATAAAATAATTATTGCATCATATTTGTGTCATAAATAAATTAAATTATATAACGTCTAAAATTTAAAAATAAAATTTCAATATATAGGAAGTCGTTTTATCTTTCTAATGAATATTTATAGTCTAATTTATCTAATGTATAACCCTATATTAAAAATGATATACTTATTAAACAATGATTTTAACTATTTTAATCCTTCTTTAAATAAATTACTAATATATGTCCTAATCTAATCAATGTGGGACTTAATGGTCATATTTTATTCCCAAGGTTGTTTTTGATCGAATTACACTTATCCAATTGAATTAGGACATGTGTTAGGGTAATAATAATATCATTTTTACCTTTAATTACCCTATTTACTATTAACCGTGGTAAAAAAAGTAAAAACTTACTATTCACCAAAAATTATTTTCATCTCATTGAACCAAATTTTATATACTGACACCAACCGTGTCTCTAGGATTTTTTAAGTTCCATTCGCAGAAGCGGTAAAATTATGTTTTATGAAAAATTCATTTTTTTAAGTGCCACTTAGTGGTTTCACTATTCATCAAAAAATGAAAGTTTCCATAAAAATACAAAAAATTAGGCCTAAGATATATTTGATATTATGAACTCAAAAATGATGTATATTTTACCTAATTCAAAACATATCAGTTGCATTAATTAATTTAAAAATTAATTCCCGTCGTCAAAACAAATAGCGTGTTCTTAAGAGATAATAACTATCAAAATATTAACACTTGTTTATGTCTGGTTTAAATGTGAAATTACATCAAATGAACAACATTGTATTAAATTGTAAAAATATATTCTAAATATACTTTAAAACCACTCAAATTAATAATTTATCACTATTAATTATTTCGATTAAAAATGTTGTTTTTAATTAAAATTTAGTAATTTTCACAATTCATCAAAATATAAAAGTTATCCGAAAATTACCAAAATTTCACCCTAAGCTAATTTCGATATTACGAATCCAAAAATGAAGTCCATTTTGAAAAATAAAATTTACAAAATTTCAAAAATTTGTTATTACTATTCATAACGGCTAGTTTTAATAATATTTTAATAGCATATTGTTGTTTAGTGAAACTCGTTATTGCGTACTACAAACGCTATCGAGGAAGGTCTCCATTGAGTGTAATGAAAATCAAGTCAAGGATACATGTTGTAAAAGCTCCTTTTAGTGTAGCGTACAACACAAGACATTAATGAAATTAAAAAGAATATTTTTCATAAAATTTCGGGGTGTTACATAATCATAAAACATAACATACTTACTAACTCCTCAAGTTATCTCAAGAAGGGAGAACTCATCAGCCTCTTCCACAACTTCTAAATTTTTTTAGTACCTCTATGTCCACATGAAATTTTTCAACTTTCTAGTCCAGTAATTCAAGGGTAAGAAAATCATAGATAAATCAATCATGATTCAATGATAATTTCCTATCAATCCATGTAAGATTAATAGTTAATTCATTCTCTTAGGTGTATCTCAAGAAATAACATCCTCAACATTTGAGGGATCCACTATTACTGCCACTTATAATATTACATGTCCTAATAATTTGATATATCTAATATAGAATTTGACACATTGATATATTTTTCAATGTTGGTTCTCTTAAAGTATGTCAAGAACCATACAAAAATTATTCCCATTCTCCTCCTATGACATAATGTACACAAGCATATCGTTAGTGAACACTACCTTTGACTCCTAAAAGAAAGGATAAATGATATAGTTCATGAATACTCAGAACACTACTATGTTTTATTCAAAATATATTTAAGAAAATAAATATTTCTAGTGAACATAGAGGGATCACAATATCATCTTGTGTATATCATCATCTCGAACACAGAACTAGTGAAAACCCAAACATAGAACAATCTTCGAGAATAACCTCACCCATTTCAACTGGTTGAAGAGACCATTTTTTCATATATGTGGAAAAATAATTATGGTCTCCAATTTAGGTGTTAATAATCCACACATATCCTCAATCTCTCATACACCTTCTTGCTGAACAACACTGCGGCCACCTAGGGGGACACAATAGGTTTGATAAAGCCATTCCTATTAAAATACTCAAACTAAAAAATTATCTCATAAATCTCTATTAGATTAATATGATATGTAGTAGTAGATATTGTTATAGTACCTATATGTAATTATATTAAAAAAATCATCCTAGGTGGGGAGGTAAGTTTGACATGTCCTCAGGGAGTGTATCCTCATACTCCTATACTAATATATGAAATCAAAATCTCATAACATCTACTGCTCCAAGGATACTATTATCAAACTAATGAGTAATTGGTTATATCCTAAAATATATGTGCGCATCCTACCCATCATAGAAATAATTATTTCCATTAATGTAAATAATCATCCAATTAGAATCCTCAAACTAAAATATCCAATATATGCATGAACCATGGATAGTTTGTCCATACCAATAATGTTGTGTTAAGGCATCATCAGGGATTAAAAAGACACCATAATAGGTTCCATGCTCTACGAGATATGTCACTTGATCTGAAAAATGGTATGATTGTAAAATCTCCCCATGTATGTGTCTCCAAATTCATTTTGCAATCTAGAGGATCCAATGGGATCTCCATAACATGAATAATGGATGTGGTATGGAAATAATGCCTTCTGTACAAGTCTATTAACAGTAAAACAAATGTTTAAATTAAAAAAGGTATACCTAGAATCATACTTAGAGGATCTATGTGATAAGACTCTATTATTTAACCATTCCCATATCCCTCACCACAAGATCATTAATCCTATACTGGACAACTTCAGTATTGTGCTAAAAACATATCAAAACATTTGAAAACTTTAACTACTATCACAGCTCCAATTCCACATTCTCCACACTTTAGACCACCCTAATCAAACCACTACCTCTTTATAGGTCATACATCAAATATATTCCTATATATCACATGGTGAGATGGAAAATTCAACATTAAATTTCCTAAGGCATCACACGAGTATCATATCCTTTCCCTCAGGTGACTGGAACCATCTATGGAGCCCTGAGTTATAAACACTCTATCCTAAGACTATATATGAGACTTCCTCATCTTCTATGATCTATATTCCTGTAATAATATACTAATTACAATTGTTTCATCTCTAGGGTTACAACTTCAATGTCCTATTGTAGGCTTCAACTAATCTATAAATATATCCACTTCCACAACATACTCCAACATGCCAGTGTTTTAGGGATATATATAGATACCACTCCATCGAAGATATCTAGTTGAAGTCCAACCCTTGAAGGTATATGCTGATGTGTATGAATTATTCACCATTTCCAAGGAGTACTATTATAGGTTTTTCAACCTTGATTCATACTATGAAACTGAGTTGTTTCCCCACCGGATCTCTAAAATACCTAGGATACACACTACCTGTAATGTCTCAAAAAAAACTCATATATGAGGAGGTTTTAGATCTATATAAAACTGAGAGTCACCAAAACAAGTGACTGATACACTAGCATCAACTGTCACACTATGGATCTAGGGATAAAGCTTACCTTCAGGACCACCATCTAGTTTGAAGGGGTCCTAGAGACGTAGAAAACACAAATAACTTACTCAAGATAGTCCCCAACCACCCGGGGGATTAGATCACCTTTATACATTAGGGTTTTATATATTTTGAAATCTTTATATATCTTCAGTCCACTCAAATCATGTTTCTAAAATATTGGGACAACCACAAACTCCACAAATGGTGTTAAGATCAACAAACCAACCGTAGGTAACGTATCTACCATCAGACCCTAAACTGGAGACTCTTTACCATGAGGATCATCATTAAATTAATGGTATGAAATCTCAATTGGATATAATTATAGAGGAATCCTACAAAAATACAACACACACAGTTTTAAATGATTATATTTAGGGAGTTGAATGAAAAATGACATAGAATCCATAACCGATTTTAATATGTTGAATGCTTCCATGTTTTCCATATAACCAATCCCTACATACACCATGTAAAGATGTTTGTTATTTGAGACTCGATGAATGGATATGTTGGTTACCAAACCGTATCTAGGTTCCTAGGACCGAGATCCAAACATAATAAACAATAAAATTATTTGAAAAGTTCCCAAACCAAACCTCATAGCTAGAATATCTCCAAAATATATTCCTATGAAAACCAATGATAGTGATTCCACTCTATCATGACCCAAACCACTAAGGACCTCCTAGATGTCGGTAATATGAGTGTGAAACCTAAATACCACCACTAATATGCTAGATGAGGGTGGACAACAATGAGTAGGTATATCACACACATGAAAGACCATAGTCTAATGTACCAATATGCATGAATGCATATCCAAAAAAAGCTACAATGTTGAATGGAAATATATTACTGAGGAAAAATATTAATGCATAAATCTAATCCCAAATCAGAGAATGAATCAAAAATAAGAAATAAAAAAATCTAAATACAAGTCCAAATAAATGTAAAAGTGTTCTATATGATAGAGAATGCGGACTGTCAGTGAGATGAAACATTAGGAACCAGCTCAAGTCCATCAATCCAATCTAAGATACACCTGCTCCTAGTCCTATTAAAAAATCATTTAGCATCATGTCATCATATTAAGACATGACATGTATGGGATGATACCATGTAGGGGTGAGTATAAACAAACTTGATTTGACACCTCAAAATAACTAAACACAAAACAACACAAGAGAGTTGGCTTCAGACCACAAGGGTGAGTCAATAAAAAAGTAAGACAATAATCAATATGAACAACCCATATATGACCAAGATAGACACCATGACTCAATGGGAGGTCACACTATCATTTACAATGTATGATTCCACTTGAGTCATTGAGGATTTTTCTTCTAAGAAAACACACTTCTCGTATCTTTTTATGACACATGTAGCTCATTAGAGAGGTTACACCTACCATGAAATTCCATGAAGAAGTTAATGATGGAACTTATAATATTTTGATACATTGATAGGTGATCACATAAGGGGAATTTGGGGGAAACCATACCCAACATAGAGTAATCCACTAGGATAGGTATCACTTTCCATAAAATCCAATAACGATATACTAGACCCATACTACAGGAAAATAATAAAGGATAATACCCTGTTCCACATGGAGGGACACATTAATTTATCTATAACTATAATTTATTGTTGATCACTCATCATACACTAATTATGGGATGCCTCAGTATTATTTTAGTTGAATTCTTCAATGACATATATTATTTATACTATTTCCCTTATTTTTTATCACAAGATCACTAAAGGAATATCATTTCATCATAGGAAGGTGGATTCTAGTGTGCCATAAAGGATCAATATACTATGAACAAAAATATGTTGGGAAAGTTAATCATGATCTACTTGGTTAGACAAATCAAAATTGGGAATGAAATTTTTACGATGGAAGGTCAATATCCAATGTAGTTTTCTTTATATGGGAAAAATATGTATCATAGAAAAAAATAATAAATGATCTTTTTTCATTGAGCACTAATGATGTAGATTATTTTTCATGATCTCAATGAAAATCTCAATTGATGTGGATGAAAACTCAACTACAGAATCTCAAGGCAGAAGTGAAGTTACCACATCTTGTCAGTTTTGTATTTTAAGGTGATGTAAAAATTTTATGTAATCATATTTGATAATAATGTCAATGAATATTTAAATTAAATTCCAAATCATCAAGTAGATGTTGGAAAATAATATTTCGAACATTGAATTAGTTTCTATAATGTAAAAGGTGGATGATATTTTCACTAAACTATTACTAAAGGATGAATTTTATAGTTCTAGGTTGATGTTGGATATTCGGAATAATTCATAAAAAGGATAGGGTATAATTATTCATTCCCCTATTTCATATTATATTTTTTATTCCTTTTTTTGGTGGAATAAGAAAAACTTACATTAAAAATTTAATTATATTCTCTAGTTTTAATTTTATTTTCTACAAATGGGTAGTGAATTCTTTTATTGATAAAACATTTATATGAGTTTTTAAAATCGGTGATAAATATTTTATTTATACTATTTTTATATTTTGAGATAGTGATTAAAATGGTAAATTTGTGAGGGGAAATGTGTAGTGTTTGATTCATTTTGACATGTATTAAAAATTTTGATCAGAAAATGTATAAGAATGAATTAGAATATATATTTTTACACTAGTTTCAAATAGATAGATGAAGATGAAATGGAATTCTGAGTCGAATATGTTCTGATTCATTATTCATTTCTCTCACACCTTTTGTGATTTCAATTATTAAGAAATATTTATATTTTTTAAAGTGTTATCAATATAACAATGACTGTGAAGAGTTGAATTGAAGAACTATTTTATGGAAAACATGAAATTATTGTTCAGGGTTATTGTTTCCTAAACCAAATTCCCCCAAGATTTATTATAATTATTTAATAATGAATTACCTCCATGTTTTATGAGTTTTATAGTTACTTATGTTCTACATTTAAAAAAATCCATCATGGGATATCCTTGACCCAAGAGATGTTGTGGATGTTGTTTAGGAATTATGAAATTTTTGAGGACTCATGTTTACAATTCTAGGATTTATGAATGAATAATATCAGACAGAATGTTGAACAAAATATATATGAAATATTGAAGTAAAATGAAGTGAATATGGTATTATTTTGTTGACTTTCCCATAAATTCAACAATCATGTTGAAAAACCTTTAAAAAACACCTCTAAGGTGTGTTAATGGATATAGAATTTGTTAAAGATGATTACCGCTGATTTGGAATGGTTTTGAGTTTAGTTTTATAGTTTTGTAGTTTAAACATTAATGAGAAGGAAATATGCATGTGGTTTATGCTTGATCCTATTATGTTACACACAAGTATATGACTTCATCGTGCATACCAAGATTTTGACTTCGAAAGTGAAATGTAATGTTATTTTGGTATAAAAACAATAATGTACCTTGATATGGTATATGTAGATCATCATATGATGAAATGTAGTGCTAAATTTAATAGAATATGAGCCATTTTAGGGTACCTTCATAAGGAACATAAAAAAATGTATGTAGAATGTGTTTTTTAGGATTATTGAATTTTTGTAGGAAAAAGAAATATTGAATGGTGGATAGTTATTATGTGATGCATCATGTTTGAAATATAAATTATATAAGATGTTTTTCCTATGCATGATGATGAAATAATGTGTGATGGGTAATTTGGAAAAGAAAAGTTTTTTCAGAAGAAATTTATATCTCTTGATCAGTGTATGTGTAATAAATTTTAAAATACATCATATGGTACTAGATTTTTATGATAAATGAGAAACATAATATGTTGAAATGAATAAGAGACCCAATCAATGCATAATACATGAAATTACAAAAGAGTTTTAGATATTTTGATTTATCACTTCGTAAGTATCACAATGTCTTACAATATTTCAAATATAAGATAAAAAATGTGTCAAATACATAGTGAAAATAAAAGTTTATTGAATATTTATTCTAAATAAAATAATGATATTTGATGATATGGAAACAATTTTATTATTATATATAAATTAAAAAAATTAGTTTTGTGATTCATGATAAGGGTGAATAAGATTCACAACATAAAGGAACTATTTCACTATAAATGATAGAAAAAAGTTACGATATAAAATCTTGAACACATAATAATAAACATAAGGATCTAAACAATTGTTGTAAAATAATAATAATAATGAAGGGAGAAAGATAATAATTTGAAAGGAAGTTGGAGGAATGTAATTTTTGGAATATATATTTTAATTAAAATTTAAATTATATTTGTTTCTATATATATATATGAAATATCATATATCATTCATGAAAGATGCATATATTAGTAAAAGAAACAATGCAATGTCACTTTGGATGTCCTGTTTTGTTGAAGGATTTGATTATTTTTTAACGACAAATTATTTTATCTTCATAACATTATGGTAAGAATTGTGTTAATTTTTTCAACATGATTATATTTATTTTCATTACTCATTATAAATTTATATTGATAGTAGTCTATTGAATTGTCTCAATGAAATACTGATCATGCAAAGGATTGACCTTCAAATTTTAAGATATTGATCCTTTAAATCTATTTTTCACTTTTTCTGTGTGTGTTGGGATGTGATAAACATTCACTTGATTCAATGGGGATGGTTTTTTCAATAAGGAAAAATAAAATAAATTAAAATAATTTTACGATCAGGATTCTAACAATTTCCACTAGTTATATTTTTTCCTTTTTGTATGGTTATCTCATTAAAGGTGTCGTTATCATTTTTTTATTCACTATTCATAAATTATTTTTTTATTTTTTGAGTACTTTATTTAGGAATGTCTCCAATTTTTCATTAGATATAAATTATTTTAATGTAAGGCCATGTTTAAGGAGTGGTCCTAAAGTATTATCTCATTTTTCATAGAAATTTATTTCTATATCGATATGTTTAATTACATTATATTATTTTAGATATTTGAATTTTACAGATAATATATAATGAAAAATGAAAAATTAAATTATAGAAAAGTATTATTCCCCTTGTATTCTGCCTTTTAGATTACTAAACTATTATTTCCCTATCCAATTTTGTTTTAATATTTTTTGTTTATCATATAATTAACTTCATTTTTGTGATTTATTGATTTAGATATGAATAATTAATGAAGGGTAATGTTATAAGAATTTCAATTCATCTCATCCTATAGGATTACATCTATATTTAATTTATTTTTTCTATGTTGGATAATATATAGAAAGTGACCCTATCTCTTGTCCCTAAACATAAACAATAATAATTTTTCTTAGAAAAGAAACTAATGATTAAGGATCCATTTGGGAATCGCCTAGTTTCCTAAAAATGTTTTAAAATTAACTTTCAAATGGATGTATTATTTCTTATTATATTAAAAAGAATTGTTTTTTTATGGAATATAAATTTTCCATATAAAATTATTGGATTAAATTTTCATGTACCTATAAGTATAACATGTTCTATTAGCATTCACATACTTTATATAATTCTTATAATATAACTAAAATCCTCTAATTATGAGGAAATATAACATTTTGATATAATTTTATAGTTTGTGAAATTATTTTACATTATATGTTTAGTAATGTTCATAAACATGTTTAACCAAATTACATTTCTTGGGTTATTTGGCATACCATTGACTAGATTCTACCAAAGAAAAACAATATATACTACGATGAATATCATCGAAAGTTGTCTATAATAGATTTAGATGATCAAAAACTATTTGATACAACATTTTTATACTCAACAATAGAGGCAGTTGGAAATTGGAAAACATCATTATAGAATATCTCACTAGAGAACTAATCAAATAAAGATGTGAATTAGATGATAATACATTAGAATTTATTTTCAATAAATTAATATTATGATTAATGGAACTAAAAATATGAAGGAAAATACTTAATGATTGATGAAATGTGATTTATAGAAAGTTCCCACTATAAAAATTTAGATGATGATTATGAATATATTTTGATATAATTTTCAAACGAATATTCGGATCAATAATTTGAGATTTAATTCTCTATAGAATATATTTATTTTAAATATTTAGATAGTGGAATATAAACAAAACTAATTTATTCTTTTACCTATAACCTATAATCTAAATAATTATATGATAAGTAATCATACTCTAACATATATTAATGGATACACACTTTATTTTGTGTCAAAATAAAGGAATTTTAACACAAGGAAATCTAAAAATTTCATATTATTTGTATTTGAAATATTGGAAAATTGTGATATTATCTTCTCAAATTATCAAAAACTCAACTAATTAATGATCAAAATTGAAAAACGTAAATATAATCAATGATATGTACTTCGAATGATTTTTTTAAAATAATCAAGATAAATCTAAAAGAAACAATTTCTATCATAAAAATGTGCATCCACATGTGGCAAGTGGGCCTAAAAACTACCTCAAAAAATGAATAAGTAATTAAAAGTGGCTTCTCAAATTCTGGCATGACAATCAAGGTTGACCATACATTCTTTGACCAATTCAAG
The DNA here is from genome assembly GCA_963277665.1 of Viscum album. Classification (NCBI taxonomy): domain Eukaryota; kingdom Viridiplantae; phylum Streptophyta; class Magnoliopsida; order Santalales; family Viscaceae; genus Viscum; species Viscum album. The sequence continues at coordinate 1,625,642,676 of OY728160.1, read as the reverse complement.
ATGAATATATGATGATTTAATGAGAATTAAAAGGGTTAGATAAATGATCACACATAATTTCATTATATATATTTATGATCAAATAGGGGGAAGAGAATCTGACATCGATCATTTTATATATACATATCATTATGTGAATTATGTACCACCTAGCGCACTCCTTTATTATTTGAACTATGAAAAACTAACGGGAAACATCACAAGAATATCATATTATATCATGTATTGAAGAGATCATAGGAAATCCCCTAAGAATCTAATATTTGATCAGGTACAATGACCAGATCCTGGGAATCTCAGACATCTCATGTATCATCATGTATGAAAATTGGGTCCAAGGAATCATATGCATCTCATACATCAAGAAGAATAATTTTAGGATCCTAGTAATCCTAGTCATATCATATATCATCAGGTATAATTAAGATATAATAGGAATCCTATGATATCACATATCATCATATTAAATGACCATATCCTATGAATCATAATAATCTCATAAATTATAAGAATAACTACCAGATCCTAGGGCCCTTGGGATCACATGAAATATCATCATGAATAACACTATATTTTAGACTTCCTAATAATATAATTAAATATTATAATGTATAAATGAATATCATAGGAATCAAAATATAAACATAGAATAACATTAGACTTAATTATAGATCATTGGAATCCTAATAATATTGAAAAATATCATCCATTGTCATCACCAGATTCTTGTTATAATTTTTATCTCATATGTCATCTATTATCATTTCTAGATCCGAAGAAAAACCAATGATCCATATATATAATATTATTTGGACTGAATCATCCTAGTGGTATCTCATATTATAATCAACACTAGGGATGTAGTCACTTAGATAAATCCCCATAGATAATGTTTCCATCATAATCCTTTTATCAAAATGGGCTATCTACTCTAGACCATATTCGACGTTCCATAAAAACATTCAAAACCCATGATTATATTTACCAAACCCCCATAAGTATCCAATGGAGTCCCATATGCCCATCCTTTCCTATATTATTTGGTATCATGTAGTATCCAAAACACATGATATTATCATATAAAATAGGTTATATATGACTCAAACTAAAAGTGTCCAATCAAAAATCACACTCTATTCCATATGTCATATCTCAATACCTCTGATCCTAGACCATTCCATGATCCTCATTCAATGACCATGGAAATCATATTCCATGTTATCAAACAATTCTAATGACCTTCCCATGGGTCTCATATCATATATTCCCCTTCATAGAGCCTTCAAGAAGTCACTTATATGAAAAAACACTATGACATATCTCATCATTCTTATATCATTGTTCCAACAGACTTTGGTTATAATGAGGGTATTTACATGAAATTATACATAGAAAATATAATTTGAATCGTCTCCCCACATGTCCAATTCCAGATTGAGGGCATGAAACATGAAAACCCTCATTAGTGAAATAGTTCATTGTATGTACCTCAAATAAAATAGTTTTAACCCTCAAATCCCAATCATGGTAATGTACCTCAGCCGATCCAAGAGTGTATCTCCCAATTTCATTGCATTAACTATGTATATATGGTTTGTTCAGTCAATTCCTCCCACTAGGAATGTATCTTTTCCAAACATTGTATGTAAAACCCAAATATATAATGTTCCTCAAGGAACACATGACATGTATTCCACTTGAGATAGAATACCATTTCCCAGGCTCAATCATTTTCTTCAAATAGGGTGTCCAACCATGTACAAGGGTAGATACCATATAGTTCACTAAAAGATCCACATGGAATTCAATTATGTCCAAAAAACCATGTGTACATAAACTTATACCATTATCACATTGCGTAACACACATCATGTGTTCTTGAACTACACCGCATTTGATCGGGTTTCCCAAATGGAACCCCCTATAAATTTCCCAAAACCCATTTTCAACCAAAATCATGCCTCTGTGTGTTGAAAATAATCTTCAATACTCTATATTATATAAATAAACTAAAAATAAATATCCAAAATGGGTAATTGTGAAAATTAATGTATTACCTCATCGAGAATTACCAGATCTTCTAGCTCATATCCACACACCACAACCACCACACCATGATAATGATCTATTCAAATAAATCCAGTCACACTTCTATCTCCCTCAACCCCACTCATGGATTTGTAGTGTTTGAAAAGGGAAATCATCTAACTATTGTAATTAACAATGAGTAATTTGGAGATGGGACATAAAAATAAAATTACATTAAAATAATACCCATTTTATGGCCTAACATGTGACACAAATCCCAATGAAATAAAATACCATACATGGGTAAGAGAACCGATTACAGACTGAAACATGATTTAAAAATTTTCTTTTCAGGATAATTTTAAAGAGATGTTGAAATTATACATATTTAATAATTTATATCTATTTATAAAAAATCATAATATTTGAATAAGATTAACCATATTAGAATCCCTCCAAATATCAGCAAAGGGTAGACACCAAATTCTGAGATGTAGAAAATAATTCAAATGTTTTTTTGTGATAAATTACTAGATGAAATTACGATTTTCCATAAATAAGAAACAAATACAGAATGTTCAAATTTCTAATGATTTTTCCAGCCCATATCGATGTTTTTAATTATAACATCACCACCATAGAATTTATCATCTCCATGAAGTCTCTATGGTCTTTCCACCAACAATACCAGCTTACTTGGACATAAATTAACTATTAACTCACTACATTACATCATGGAACATAGTAAAATCCTCAACTAAAAAAATCAAAACATGTGGCCCAAAATTAATAAAAATCTACACTATCTACTGTTATTCATCACAAATATAGTGAAAATAATAAACCAAACTCATATAAGTTAAGACATAATGATCTTTCAACTAAATAATCTCAAATCCTATTATTATCCTAACTACAAGAATCCACTCATATAAGTTGATCTCAGATCATGGTCCTCCCTACCATTAAAATCTCTTACTGAAACACATATTCTGTTTTCTAATGACATGATCTGTGTTGTTTCTACATGAATACACCCAATCTCCTGAACAAAAATGTAAAGTTGTACTCTATATGATCATTCATGAAAACAATTGATCTCTCCCATTAGCATGTTATCTCACCACCTAATTATGGTTCCAAAATCCAAAAAGAAAACATGTATTAAACTAAACACGAACATTAAAGGATGAACCCATCATTTGGTTTAATTCTATGATTATTTCCAACAATACCCCAACATTTTGTCTTACTCATCTCATGTGTACCGACATGTATTCAGTGTGATTCACAAAAAAATTATTTATAATTTAACCTAATCTTATTTATGATGAAAAACAATTTTATACACTATATCAGATATCTACAGATTGGTATACCTTTTTCAAATCAATTGTTCATTGACTAGTCTCAGTACACCCCCAACCTGAACAACATGGGGGTCGTACCTTCTTGAACAATTTGATGCTCTTCAATACTTGAGTATCTTTATCATCACCCCACAAAACCAAAACAATAATATCCATATCCCACACTCTATCCATTAACATAAATAACTAATACATGTGGTTGTGACACTCTCACTCTATAACTAACATGAATAACCAACCATTTCCTTCTTTTGGAACAATAGTAATGAAATCCTCATAATTTGATTAAATTCATCCATAAGAAGGGCCACACCCAATTAGTAAATGGTGTTCTACATAATTCCTAGATTTCCATATACCAAAATGTGAGTGAAACCTTGAAGGCTTCCAAAATGACATGTATAGATCCTCCTATTCCATGGTCACCCATCCTGACCAACAATGGCATGGAAGAAAAACAAATTTATCATGTCACCACCCCCCAATCCATTCCGGATGTCACCACCTATTTACATCAAAAAAATTAGTTCTGGACTCACATATCACTATTAATAAAATCTAAAATTAGATAAAACCACATCTAACCAATGTTTATTACCTCATTTGCATCCAATACCAAAGGGTGTATGCTCCCATACCACCCAATCATAGAACACAGCTCCTGTTCCCATGAGTTTTATGTCGTCAAATCTAGGATCCTTCTCCTAAACACAAAACATGTTTCACAAAACATCAGTCTCATCTAGACAAAATTGTCACACTCCATCATATAATATAAATAAGACCCTAGAATATCCCTAAATCCATGTCCAATCACACAATCACCCACCTCATCGACTATGTTCTAGAGTCAAATGTTCCTTATAATGCTATATCTATCTTAGATCCAACCTTAGAGTGTAACAAAATTCATTCTCATTAGAAGCCAAAAAAATAAATAGGGCCATGAATAATACAGATCCTCCCCTATGACTCCTAACGCCCATTACCAAATCACAACAAGTTCTTTACATCATGAAATGTTAGGGAATCATCATGCTTTTACCAATGAACAGATCGAACTTACCTTCAATCAACTATAGAACTAGGCTACCCAGTACATATACACCCATCTCACAAAACTAGGTTATCCCACCTAATATATAATACAAATATCACATAAGTTATGGCTCATGAGGAATTTTCTATTCACTCAACCCAAATATCACTATTGAACTCACATGTATAAACACTCACTATAGTCATATTCAATGTATCTGCCCACAATAGGGAACTAATCATCATTGGGATTATTCGTATGAGACTACCCCCTTAGAGTCCATGTTCACTTCCAAGAAATATAATATCATGCCATCCAATAATTATTTGAAGATATAAATAAATAGTTTTATGGTTTTCTAAAATAAAATTTCCCTAATAAAATGTTTCCAAAAATAGAATTTATTTTATTATTTACACTTGATATAACAGAACATATTTTTCTTCTAGATGAAATATCATAATTAAATACAATGGATTAATCATTGAGGAATAAAATACAAATACAAATCCACTATGGTTTACTATAAATCACGTACAATGATAGATAGTATAGTGATTTTCAAGAATTATCCCTCTATAAGTTCTGTAAGACCTATCATCAAAATAAAATATATCATTATTAAAATAAGTATAATTACTACAATAATTTATATAGGAAACCACATATAATTTTGTTTTCTAATTTAAAATACTATACTCACACAATCAAGGATATAAATAATATTTAATAATAATGATATCACATTTTTCTTACATGACAAGAATTATGCATTCACACAATCCTCTTTCGAAATGTCTATGTGGTAGAATCATTAATAAAAATATCAAAAACAAAAATCATATTTATGGAAATTTCTCAAATGTAATAGTGAAACCCACAAAAAATTATGAGATCCCTAGTAAACTAGACATTACAAATAGAAAAGTGCTCACAACCCACCAATTAAAGATCTATAAAAACCGTTAACAAAATAATATGTCACATATCAACCATCTCCCCAATTAGTAAGAAAATATAAAAGGCCTTGTTACCGATTTTTAATGAACTATCATCATTCACTATCTTTGAAATTGATTGTGGTGTTATAGGACCCCAAGAATGCATCCAAATACACTAGAGTTTATATAATAATAAAATGTGTCTAAGTAGTTATAGTGGTGAGATAATAAAATTATATCATATTCAAAAATAAAGAAATACCGTTGTATAACACAAATCAGAGTACGTTGAATAAATATAAAAAACAATGATATAACCATTGCAATGTATCATGGATCCATAATGGGATAAATTATAGCTAATCACCCACTATGCTGATCACATATACAAATAGAAATTAAATAACATGTCTAGAAGGATATATTTTCATCCTAAAGACATAAATTAACATACCCTCTAAATCCATTTAAATACTCCCGAACCAAATAATTAAACACTATGATCTAGTTAGATATTCTACACACCAATGATCTACCAAAAAGCATACCTATGTTCTACAGGCACACGAGAGTGGCCATGCAAGTGGTGTTAAATAAATTCTCATTAATCCACCCCCAACATTTTATATAACATATTATTTCATAGAACATTGAATTCTTTCAATGAATTCCCAAACAAGATGAATAATAACTGGAAAACGTAAATTAGAAACCATTGATCCTTGAGTTATAACATGACACTTGAGGTCATCTAAAAAAATATTTTTCTACATTTACATTTTTATGAACATGTGGAATGACAATAAAAAGGGATTGGTATATGAATCTTGATGATTTCAACGTATGAATATATGATCACTTAGTTTGTTTAGAATCCCATATGCATCATTTAATTTAATGTCTCTTCTAGTTTTAGTACATCCCACCTAGCAATATTATTTTTGAGATCAACATATCATTAGATGTATGCACTAAATATCGGGAACCATCAATGAATGTCATATAATACTAGGATTCAACATGATCCTAGTAAACACCATAGGTGTCTTATATATAATTTGTTATAATGAAATGATCCTTCAAATCCTATGAATCTCATATATCATCATTTATAACTTATAGATCCTTGGAATAATCGTCATTTACAATGTCATTATGCACTGAATCCAAATCCTAGGAATATGATGTATCTCATATTTCATTATCGAGATTGAAAAATCACAGGCTTTTGAGGAGTCTCTTAAATAATTACGTACAATGACTATAATCTAGTGATACTATCATCTCACATAATATTTGGCATAAGTACTACAACCTAGGTGTCTTATTCACCTAAATAAATATCATTAATTCAAACCTCATATCCTGGCATCACATAATGTATCATCCAACCTGATTCAAGATCCAAGTATTCCTAAGCATCTCATTAAATATAATGAACCCTAATACCATGTCCCATGCTAAAATGGTATGATATAAAATACATGAACTTTTATAATCATATCTTAGGAATCCTTGGAATCCACTTTGTTGTTTGTTTTCATAACTATATCATATGTACTTCCAATGAATCATATATATAATGTTCAAGGGAAAACAACCCCTTGTAAAGTCTCTTTATACCATTAACACTATGATTCCAGTATCTAAGACATTTACCTATGTGTCGAGTATCCCACATATTTTTACTAGACATATGGGATAATCTCCTCTAGACCATGTTGTCCATACTACAAGACACCACTAAACCATAAGCATACTTTTCTCTCCCACATGGGAAACCATTGGGATCTTCTAGACCCATACATATCTTTTATAATCAGAATCAAGGTGTATCAATCTGCCACAATGTTCCCTTACGCCATAGGATTGATCTGAATCACGCCTCAGTAGGCCGATTCAAAATCATATCCCACTCCATATTTCATATCTAAAACCTCCAAACATGTGACCATATAATTTAAACTCATCCAAAGAACATGGAAATAAGGTTCTATGACATCGATCCACACCACGACCTACACCTAGGTCCCATATCATGTCCCCCTTGTAAGAGCTTCTAGTCCATCATTGAGAATAAAAACCACACCATTATATCTCATTGACACATAATCATCATTATAATGGCCTTTCACAAAAATGATGGTATCATTGTCATGTTGTTCCTTGATGATATACTTGGATCTATCTCCTCACATATTTAATTCCAAATTTAGTGTATGAAAATGTAAAAACATCATAATGGAACAAAAAACATTGTGTATCTCAGAGTATATGACATTTAAACTCACATTTCTACCATATGCGTGTTCCATAGTCAGTCATAGAATATATCTCACAAATATATGGAACCCAATATAACAACATCTTGTGTGTATCTCACTCCTACGATATTTCATGTAAAATAACCAGAAATGGTAGGAAAAACAAAAATATAGGATATGTCTAAAGACAAACACAATGTGTAAGGAACATTCGGCACCAAACCATGTACCCTAGCTCATGCCATGTTGTGAATATCCCAATGGAATATTCTTTTACATGGTATTTAACGAACATGGGGTGTCTAGTTATGTGATTTAAAAGAAAAATACAGAATGTGAGGAAAGTACCACATGATGTGTTCAAATGGATAAAACACTATTTGGAATTAATATTCTACCTTATTCATGATAATCGAGAATTAGAATGTGTTCTTAAACTACATGCCATGTAATCAGGTTTCCAAAATATAAAAACCATTTTTACAACAAATAAAAATACTATGGGTCAATAATATTCCAAATTACACCATATTATTCAGGTAAAAATAATAATATGAATACAAATGTGTAACTTTGAAAAATATAAAAAACAAAAAACCTTACAGTGAACAAACAAATAATTAATCTAATATATGAGCCCACAGTTGATACATCTCATTCCAGATTTGATCAAACAATGCTTGATACACGTACTTCTTACTACTTCCCCTACATCCACAAAAAAATGTGAAAATTAGGAGATCATGTACCTTCGAGTTGACTGGGAAGTAATAGGTTGAGTGGGAGTGGAAAATAAAATTAAATCCAAATAAAATAAATATACAACCCAATTATTGGGGATATATGAGACACAAAACTAGAATAAATGTTATACATATTTATCGTAAAACATCCCATTATACCTCAACCAAAATCCATAATTATAATCTTGGACTTCATTTAAGAGATAAAAATGTTTTCATACATGAAATTCTATCTATTAATTTAAAAAATTATAAAATTTTCTAAATTTTATAATGTGTTTAGAATCATATAAAATTATAGTCCTTGTGGAAACCCTATCTCAAGATCAATGACACTGTCTAAATATTTTTTTGTGACTGTTTACCATAGAACATTTCATTTTTTCATTTATAACCACTCAATATAAAAACTTAAAAACATCAATGAATTTATAAACATGTATGGTTGTGGGTCCATAACCACGTGTTCTGATAATTTTGAGCTTCAAAATGATGCCATAAAAGTTGTAATAAAAAATATTTTAGAACTAAGACATAAATTTGGTAATTTTCACCCTTTAGAAATAAATAAATTTCCCATGGTTTACTATTAAATAAATTCAGTATTTTTTTATCAATGTTCCTTGTTTTTATGCAGAAGATGGTTGTAAAATCTATCCAATATTATGCTTTCTGAATCCTCATAATTCAATTCACATCAAATATTTCTCTTAAGGGTGGAGATATTTATATATTTTCATACACAACATTTTGTAACTATGTATTTTTCATTCATCATTCATTATATGACTATTTGTAGGATAAAATATTTATGATTCACATTATTTAGTACTAAATCTTTAAAAACATAGATTAAATTATTTTATCATTCATTTAGTTCTTCAATGTAGTTACAAGATAATTTTTTCAACTTATACCACATTAAATGAACACCAATGAGATATTACAGGGGATAAACCCATATTTATTTTTTAAAAGTGGATTGTAGTATTTGAATCCCCTACTCAGAAATGGGGAAAAAAAATTTAAATCTCTAAAACATATAAAGGATTGATGTATTTTTTTTGCTAGAAAATTTATATATCAACCTTGATTTTTTTTATAATTACAAATGGGGTAGTGGAGTGGATTCCAATATTTATATATAAAAAAGATAAAACCGTTTTTATGGATTCAAATGGAACATAATTTCCCTAATTAAAATGTGTAAAAAATTTGTTCTCACCAGTTTTTCTATGATATAACATATTTTCTAGTTCTAAAACGGGGATATTTCTTGGTTTCCCTCAAGATACTACAATACCCATACTTTGTAAGTATGCGACTTAGTGACCAAAACACACCTATAATTTTAAATAATATATTTTCCTATGATAATTCACTAAAACAACTAAAAAAATACATATTCATGATAAATTTGAGAAAGTAATATGATTATAATATATTTTAATTAAATAACATACATATCAGACATTACAGAAATATAATGATACATTAAATTGATAAAGAATAAGTGAAATTATGGAGTCAATAGTTTCAACATCATCCTTTTTAATTTATATAAATTAATAGGAGAGTAATTACCAATTAGAATATAAGAATATAAAAAACATATGAGAAATCCTAAAGACCTTTTAAGAACTCTATATAGTTTTCAACTATTGTCGGAAATTTATGATTGAATGACGATCTGACCTTATAGTGTATATGATGAATTAAAATTTTTATATTTATACTAGAATAGATTTGAAACTCAATTAGAAAATTTTCACATGGTTTGATGATAATGAAATTTTTTCACATCATCTCAATGTAAAGAAAGAGAAAAATCATGAATAATTAAATGTAAACAATAATGTTTAATATTAGATGATTACAAGAGAATCCTAATAATCTATAACTGTTGTATTCCTCAATTTTTATTCCCTAATTCTAAATAATATACTCTAATGTTTTCCATATACTATTTTATTATAGTTTTTTAAATCATGATTTTATATTTTTATCACAATGGATTAAGAAAATGACTATAATAACACACCTCTTTTTATGGTTTTAAGTAATTATAAAACTAGATAACATATTGTAATTTCCTGTTAAACAAACAAATGACATTCTAATTTTATAGTTTTATTAAATTATGGGGATAAAATTTTGAAATATACCAAAATTTTCCCCCCTTCCCAATTTGATGAAAATCACACCAACCCCTACCCTAAATCTCATAACCCCACAACGCACCTCTAATACTCCCTCCAATATTTCTACATTACTTGATCCCTATATTAGCATACTCTCACCCCTTTAATTTGATCATTATGTTTTACCTACATTCGGCCAACCACATCCATATTAGATCACAACTGAATGTTAAATATTCCATATATGGTTGTGGGATTCCATATAAATATTTTTTAATTGAAAGAGGAAATTAAGAATTTATTAAATTTTATAGATCAATATTTTTTATACACTTTTACAGTTTCATATTGTATATTTATAATCATCGGAGTTTTTTAATGTTTGATTTTCAGTTTCAAAAAATGTTTTCCAAATTTTATCACATCTATTTTCTAACAATAAAATTTTATTTTAATTAGACTGTGATAATAATTTATTTGAATTAAATAAAATTTAATTGAGTCTTAAATATTATTAATTTATTCTTGATATAATAAAAATATTATGTCTCATGTTTAAATATATTTCAATTTTATAAAATTAATTTGAGCATAAAACAATTTTTATTTATTGAAATATAATTTTTATTATGATTTTTTGAAATTAAAAACTACACAAATTAGTCATCATGTAATTTTTAAAGGATTTTATTTTTAAAATAAAATATATTATTCATAATTATTAAAAATCAAATTCATGATATATTTAATAATTATTTTATTAATTTTATTTTTATTTAAAAATAATTTAAATTAATTTTTTTAATATGATTTTTATTTTTTCAATATAATAAATATATTAATAAAAAGTTATTTTATGGTATAAAATATAATATTTTTTATTTTATAATGCTTATAGGTAAAATATATTCTCTTTATTTATTTTTGAATGAGCTTCAACATAATTACAAAATATTGTTGATTTTCACCTGAAAATGCTTCATAAGGGAAGCCTATTGGATTCCATTTTTATTAGCCAACCACATTCAACATCTGAGGATGTATATTACCATATAATTATAGTCTGACATCCAAATAACTATTAGAAATGACACTACACTAGAGAAATAATTCTATAAGTAAAAAATATGAAATTACCGGATAGGGGTGGTTTGGAATATATGGTATTTAGTCAGTTTTGTTTTGTATACCAACATGACCACTCACTAATTATAAAATAGGAATTAATGATTTAATACTAAATATATGTTTATATTGTTAGTATCAATAATGATGACACTAAGAAATTTAAGACAGCAACAGATAATTTTATGATTATAGTGTATCTAGGTTGAGAAAAGATGAAAATGTGAATTAACAATTTAGTTACTCAATAAAAGATATTTCATATAGCCATGTTTTTTTATTCATCATTTTTATAAATTTAGATAAAATAATTACCCACATATCAAAAAAAATTTACTAAATGTGGAGAGGAATTTTTTTGTGTTTTTAATAAATATATATTATTCTCCCACACACCATGTATCTATAGGTAGAAGGTCCTTCATTTACTATTTCTTCTAAAATAACATGGTACATATTTTTTATTATCCGATAAAATTAAAAATATTTTTAGTTAATATTTTTACTTGGTATAGACCTTACGGTCTAATCTACCAATCAGACTGTTTCCAATCATTTAATGATGATTCTAACAACCTCGGTTATAGTTCTATGTTTTGTTTTTTTTATTTTTTAAAATGAAAAGTACTTTTTATAATTATTTATATTTCATATGGCCATCATGGCTTGATACCCCTCAGCCGGATGAAGCATCCTCGACCTCTATCTACATCAACTCGCCCACCTACACATGGACTGATTGTAGCCCATAGTCCCTATAACCATGAGTGAACCCTATCATTACCCACATTCTTTATAACATTTGTATAAATAAATTAATATACATATATAATTAGTAAAATATTAATATACAGATTATATATTAATATTATTACACACAGATGAACACACATATATATAGGCTCTTTCTTGGCATCCAAAAGACCCAGGATCAAATCCAGTCAGGGAAGAATTTAACGGTATTGTAGAAATATTGTAGTAGCGGTAGAGGCACTATAGAAGGCTCTGTAGTGTCATTGGTACTATAGAAGAATAGATACTGTAGCAGTATTGTTCACTGAGGGATCCTTTGGGCCAAAAAATGGGCATTCCCGCCTTGTATTCAGGCCACATGTCCTTGGGCCTTTGGGCCATGTAATCGGTCTCCCTCTACCCAGTCTTAAGGAGGTCTTTTCTTTATAATATTAAATTGAGGATTCGGCCCCTTCTTTTTGAAAAAAATAAAAACATACACACACATATAATATGTAATTTTTAATATTATTACTTATATATTCGATATTTAAAACAATAATTTCAATTGAATGGTACTCAATCGTGAAATATCACCTATGTTATTGGCGTTTGAATCCCAAATTCACCTCACATTCACAACCATTGGTGGGGGAGTGACTTTTCTCCTGCATGCACATGCACACGATTGTAGAGGGCATGACTTATTGATGTTATGTGATGGTGGATTTGGTGTAAGTGGGGATACCAAAGAATTTGATACCTATATATTACATAATATTATATAATATTCACTATATCATTATGATACATTCCATACCTTTATAGGTTTGGTGCGTTTTGGAACATGGATAAATTTTCATCTGGAATATAAAATACCAAAATAATATACCACTAAGTTATTCACAACTAGTACCCTTTTTAGACAAATATTATATAATTATTTTTTCATATCATAGAGAATGAGAAACTAAATTAACTGTGAGATTAGATTCATAGTAATACTAATCAAGGGAGATATCAAAATTCATTTAAGCATAAAATGATTATATGGTTACAAGAAGATGATATTTACATTTAAATACCATAACTATAAATTTATATATCATATTCAAGAGGAATGACCAATATATTGGCATTTTATAATACATGAATCATAAATGAATCAATAAACACATGTTAAGATAACATAAAATAATCATAAACCAATTTCATAAAATAGTGGCATATATCAGAGCATTAACATAATAATAGAAATAAAATGTCTGGGATAGTCATAGAGACATTCATAAAAGGATAGGATTGGGATATTCAACCAGGCACCAACTATCGAAATGAGATAACCTCCTATGTACTCTATTTTTGGATTTGGATAACCTCCTGTGTAATGTCTCATCCCAGGTGCCACTAAACTGATACAGTGAGATGGATCACCACATGAACTCAATCATGTTTCCTCATACCTCAATGGTTGCTAACATGTAGAAAGGGTATAATGAGGTATGGGAAGAGGCCATATCCTAGGTACCAGAGTCTTAAAATGTTGAAATTTAAGAAAAAAAAAGAACAAAAAAATAATGATCCATAACAAATTATAAACATGTATCAAATATCCAACTCCCGAAACTACATAAATATACACAACCTAATTAAATAGTCCTATCATGTCATAATATGTTCGTATTTCAAAAATTATTCAATCTGATGTCTCCCTACAAACCCAAAAATGGGTATCGACATCATTGTAGTCCCCTCATCCATGCTCTATCTTGTATCCCAAATCTTCTATCTAGTATTGGGACTATTCACTTATTATGACCTGCACCAAAGTAGTCCCCATTTACCAATGAAAACCTATATAGTGTATGGTTAAAAATCAGTAAGATACCACCAACATTGTATAATGATATTTCTACTATTATAATAGTGTATAGTTATTTACTAATGGAAATTATATAAATAGTAAATAAAAATCATTCTATAATTAATTAGGTGTCAATTATCCCCATCTGCTATGGGGTTCCATTATAATTACCACCTCACCAATCCAGTTTTATCCCATGATAGTAGTATGAACCATATTTCTTTCGGGGTTAAAAAACAAAGTTCATAATATTATTAAATTATTACTTTGATATAAATCATTATAACCTAGATCATCAGTCTAGGTACCCATACCATATCAATCCATCAGAGTTTGGATCATCAGTTTGGCTTATAATGTAGGCAGTGTATCATTGTGTAATAGACTATCCATCTTGACCATACCATGAAATGAATTAGTATTTCCAAGAGCAACATTATTTACTGATAGATGAGGAACCTCAATCTATCATCCTTCTATAGGATATTAGAGCATCAATCAATCATTCAATCATAATATTTATTCACATTTTCTATTGTTTATCTTTAGTGAATTGTTTACCAATCAATAACAAAAAAAGCTTCACCTTTCCATTAATTAAATTTTCAATGGTTCATTCCATTTAAGTATTTAACTCAATCAAATAAATATTCCATATTACTATTTTTTCAAAACAAAATCTATTAAAGATACATTCAAACCATTTAACAATATGGGAATACCCGATTAACTATATAACAAATTTACCCTTACCTATAACATATCCCATTTAATTATTCTTTGTTAATACCAAAATATCTTATAAAATGTTACATGATAAACATTTACAAAACCGGATTAATCACACAAACCCTTTAATCCACCATTTCACAACACAATTAATCATTATGAATTTTGTGACACACCCAATGGGGGACTACAGACCATGTTTGAAAACTGTAAATGGATTCAATGGGGTATATGAAGGGTCTCTAACATTCTTTAAAGGTTCAATTCATTTTTCCTAGTCAGGTTCCCCAATTTTTGGTATGAAAATGCATGTTAAAAACACATACATAGGGAAAAAATCATGAATATTGGGAAAAAAATATTTTAGACCACCTACCTTATGCTCATAGATAAACAAATACCATTCATCGACTCTTTATTGGAAATAAATTAAACTAGAACACTAAGATGGTGAATTATATATAAATTGTAATTACAATTTTTAGAAGAATTGAAAACAAACATCCTTTGTTCTACAAGAAAATTGAACTTTGAGGACTCAAATACATACCTGTATCATTGATTCTCACCAAACAACACTCTAAATTCCTAATAATCGAATAAGATTGATTCTTATAAGAGATAAGATCATCTTGTTCACAAACAAGTATATTTGGGATGAAATGATGAGAAAAATATGGAGAAAATATATAATGTTTTTAAGGAAAAAACAATGTTTCCCATATTTAAATAAGTACATGGTTTTACTACATGGTTTTCCAAGCCATGATCTAATAGTTCTGGCTCATCTATCTAAAATATCCATGGGTCATATAGGTTTATACGATGGTCATAAGGATTTCCAAAAAGTGTAGAGGACGTGTGGTTTTCTTTGTCCCAGGTCATAATATTTTTATAATCCTTCTACAGTGATTAATAAATTTTAACCTCTATTTACAATGGTCTATGTCCTTGGTACAGAATTATTAATAACCGTGTTCTAACCATCTTCCATGAACTTAATGGCCTATATTACCTGATTTTCAATTCTTAATTCCATAGGGAACTCTTGATAACAACCTCACCCAAAGTAAATATTTAATAAAATATTCTAAATTTATATTAATTAATATTTAAAACAAAATACACCACACCAATGTGTGGGATCTTACAAACTCTATACCTTAAAACAACACATCCTTGATAATCTCTCAAAGTCATCATTAAGAATCAATGTATAAAATTTTTGGCAACTACGACCACATACCAGCATCCATATCGTATATTACAACCTAAAAAATTCCATGTTCTAAGAATACTGGGACATATGTAATGGTTATTTACAAAAGACTATTCTCTGTATAATTCAAAACAGAAATTGGATTATCTTCAAAGGGAGTATCATCGAAAATCTCAATATCATTAATATAAATTAATGTGGATGGTCCATAGTGATAATGATAAATTATTCATACATCAAAAAAATATTTCATAACACCGTACTACAATTTAATATCCAACTTACATGCTACTAGTCTGATCGTCTCAACAATCTGAAATGAAAAAACATATATAGGCAACAACATACCCAGTTTTTGGATCCAATGATGCCATAATACTTTTCACACCTGAAGGAACACACAATCACAGACCTAAAACTCAATATGTCACTAATATAAATCAACATACCTTTTATTCAACAACATGTCATACCAATGTGATTCCAGATCAAAAAAACATGCTCGGATTTTTCATCTATGAGACTGAGATCCAATAACCTTGATTCTCCTATTTCCATCTAACACAAAGTTGATCTGATTTTCCTACCATACAATTATTTATATAGTTCTATCTAGGGATCCATTTAATAAATATATTAATATTGGAACTCAAAAAGATCATAGTGTTTCTCACATGTCCTTCCAAAATCTTCGAATAGTTATCTTATCATGTCCACTAAAACCTGAATAATATGTTCTGACTAACCACCTATTTGTGTGAAAATATCTATAACAAATAATACATGATTTCCATGAAACATCAAAAATCCCTTAAATATTCATGATGTACGATAAGGTTACATATCAGAATCATTTTTCTAGGGAAACCTGTTTAAACATACCATCTCTCACAGATACAATTCACCCAAGTGGTCAACATTGAATGTTTCTTAAATCAGCCACAAGTTTTCCACCTTGGTCAACTGATCAAAAATCACATATAAAATATTGTTCATCTGAGGAGTCATTTGAATAAAATCAAAAAAAATCAAGGGAAACATTGTCCCACATCCATTATAGATTGGGAAACTTCTATAAAATCCCAACAGGTCATTGATGCTCAACCTTCTCCTACTAACAGGTATAACAGCCCTTCACAAAACCTATGATCCCCTTTTTTATTCCTTGCCACCAATGCACTATAAGAATGTATCAACACATTCTCATTAATCCCTTATGATCCTCTCATTATGATGAATGAATCTTAGACATCAAAACCTCTCACATGAATGTATGAACAATTACATTTCCATGATCATTAACAATATCATCCTTATCAATAGTCCAAATGGGAAGTTTCTCCCCATCCCTAAAACATTTTTCTCAAGGTCATAATTTCAGAATCCTTATACTAACTCCTCTTGTCCTGGAATATAATATAGTGAATAATAGACACTAACATGAGTTCCATCTACTCCTACTCTTCCTAGAAATCTATATGAATCTAAATGAAAAAATACATTATTTTACAAACTCGACTACAATCCAAAACCACAGAAAACATCATCTTCTAGATCAATACATCATTAACATTTTTTCCATTCATAACCATAAAATAATGTTCAAAATAGAAGGTTTCCATATACTAAACCCACCTCTTATTTATAATACTCAACTCAAAATGATAAAATATATATTTGATTCCAATATGAATGGAATAAAAACAATCTTTTCACCCTAACGATAATTTAACCAACAATATTTTTAATAAAACACTACACGAATCTCTATATCATCAGCAGAATAGTTCTATTCATGTCGTCTCAGCCTTCTTTTTATATATTCCATGACTATATCTTCTAGTATCAACTCTACCCCATGTATAATTTCTGATTCTTCATAAAACAATGTATACTCTTAACCTAATTGAGGTAATATCAGAATTGGTATAGTGGTCAAGTATAACTTCAGAATCTAAAAAACAGTCACACATGCCTCAGACTAGTCATACATAACACCATTATTGGTTTGGTTTTAGAGATGTACTGCAAAGAGAGAAAATTCATTAATTAACCTTCTATTGCAATGCACTATGCATGAACTATATTTAAATTAGAAAATCATTCTTATACTGCTCCCAATAAGAAACTGCTTGGACCTTTTCTATCTCAATCCACCCACCATCCTCCTAGATAATGTGACCCATGAAGCATTCCTTTTCAATCCTAAATTTCAATTATATATAATGACATATAGATGATGTTTTATCTCTTTAATAAGGGATATTTGAAATTTTTTGGATTAATAATCATTATTCTAGGAGCATCCATGATTTAATCTATGATGAAAACAAAAAACTGATCCATGTTCGAGTAGAATATTTGGTTCATCAAGGATATAAACACCAAAGGTGTTTTCATCAACCTGAATGGAATCGTGAATAACTAATACAATCTACATAGGATTATAATTTGTTGTGTATAATATATTATAGGGTTTTAACCTCAACAAATGATACCTTTATCTGAGATAAATTATGGTGAATACAAAATCAAACCTCTACTAGTCAAAAATCCATCAATGTGTGTAAGATGATATATGTTACTAGTATTCCTCTGGTTAAACATTTGTTAGTCAACTCACAATCCTAAATTTTCATTATCCTTATTTGATAAAAAAATATGAGAACCCCGTGATGACATACTGGAATGGATATATATTTTATCCTTTATCTCCACCAAATAATTCTTATGCCTATGTAGTTATACTGGTTCAATTCATTAGAGAGGAATAGAAACAAGTTGATATACTAGAATCAATTCTATCAGACAATAGTCCCTTATCCCATGGGTGGCTTCCCTAATAAATCCATATGTAACTTCTTCTAAAACTGGTCCACTACTATAGGGAAGAAAACATGCTCCACTCGCTAATCATCAATAAATAGTCAAGTAGCTAGGGTAGTTATCTTTACGAGTTTATATTGAAATAAACCTACCCATCTTTCCTGAAAATCCCATTATCCATGAAGAACATAGATTTCACCCTCATGATATGGGATGATTTCCCTCCTATGGTTACAATAAATGTGGTCTTAATACAAAACCAATCGGTCCATCTCCAATATAAATTCCATGAATGACCTCTCAAGTACGAACAAATCCCAAACTAGGAAGTACTCATCTTTTTCAATAGTACACCCCTTAAAAGACCCATACCCTCTGATCACACCCGCAACGACATTTCAATCAAACATTATTCAATTAAATTATAGTAAAATAGTTTTAATACATTTACAAACTAGAAAAATATAAAACAATTAGAGGATCCTGTATCCAAATGCTCTTGTAAGAATAGACAATACCTGAATCATACCATAGATAGTCAATGATCCTTTATTGCTATCAATTGGAGGAGGATGAACTACATGCAATTGAAATATCCCAATACCATGAAATATAGAATGATTTCCCTCTTATATATTAGTTGTTGATATAAATTCTCTTATCTGGAATTATATCATCCTCTTCCCTGACCGGTATGGATGGTGGAAATCAAATTTCATGAATGAAACTGAGTATAAGGTACCCTTATAATACTGTACATCATCCTAGGTCCTGAATCACTACCCATATGTCATCGGTTCCTACATAACCAATAATAGTGTTGTATCATTCCACAAGTTCAGTACTCCCCCGATGGTCGAGGACATTGTCCACACATGTGACATGATCTACCCCACTAATATTAAAACTCATGATCACTAACCAGAGAGGTCAATCCTCTTAGAGGGATACTCTTTCCACCACCTCCCAATATAAAATCCTCAGAAAGTAACATCATATTATCATATGATTCCCCACTAGATCGTTAAACTAAATTTTTTCCACAACTCGATGCCTCATTTGGCTTCCCCTTAGAATTAGATTCTGATCGACTACCTCAGTAATATTCTACAAACAAATGTTTTCCACCTAGAACATGATATCAAAACAAATTATATAATAAAAATTTCTCATCATAGCTTCATCATCACATAACCAAATAGGAATAAAATATTTGAATGTCTGTGAAATGATAATAATAATCCATAACTTTCTCCCCTTGGTTAGTCACATAAACTCAAAGGTGTTCTCATTCATTGCTCTCTGAAGGAAAATATGGTCTAAAAAACCTCCTAGATATCATTCGCTCTAAATTATTATCTCATTCAAGAATTTCCCACCAATTATTCACTGGTTCTCATAACATATAAACTAATAACTTGAATATATTCTCTGGATGACCCTCTATGTTATTTACAATCATATGGATAAAATCTACACATTAATCATCTACTTCAGGGAACCCCACTATAGTCAATGGTTGAGTATGATAAAACTATAAGTCTATGGTCAGATGAGTGACACTGAGAGCGGTCTTCCATAATACTCATTCCGCAAACTACATGAAATGATTAAAATTATCACAGCAACTGACTTTACACACTTTCACATAGAACCAATAGTGTATCTGGTCCCACTACCAAAGGTTCATTCTCTGCAATGTCCCCTTATCATCCTACAACAAACTATAATTATGGTGAAATGTCCCTAGAATTCAAAAATCACATCATAAAATACATAAAAAATAATTTCTATAATAAAACTAGGGAGGGGCCACCATAATCCAAATCCTCACCACTCTACATACACTATATCAACCATCCATATCCTCTAACATTTATAACTATGGGTGAACAAGTATTCATGTTTAGAAACATCCAAAACTCCCTTTTAATCATTTAATTTAACACATTGTAATTTCAAAACATTTTAAACTGGATTATTAGGAGTAAATATATTTAAACCCATAAGAGTTATAGAAATAAATTTTCAATCTCCACAATCTATCCATAACATACATATTATGACTTCCTAATATGAATGATTTTAAAAAAATCTCTATGTGCTTAAATTTATTCTTACATACTCAATATCATTCCATTCATACCATTGAATAAAATATAAAAAAACATTACAGCACATGTTTTTCACCCATGGTGAAATAACTTCATACAATTATAATGAACATCAGTAAAAACAATCCTACCATATAAAAATGGTATTTTACCACAATAAATTTGAATTACAGTCCCTTGAATGATATTATTAGCAATGTGGGACACATACTAGTCACTTTTATATCATTCCCATATAATATCGAAATAGAAATAAAATTATCTGACGCCAACATCTAATGTCATATCCCATGTTTCCCTAAACATAGGCCCTATGATGGTTCGTTTCATGACCTTAGGTGAACCTCCTTGTATGCTAGTGGCTAACATCTAGCATCAAGGGACTAATGAGTTATGTGAGGAGACTATACCCTCCCCACCAAAAAAGGAGAATAGTGGAAATAATGATAAATATAAAAAAATGATACCCATATAATAAAAACAGTTCATCACATTACTTTCTCTAAAAACTAGGAATATTTATACTACCAAATAAAATAAACCCTTCATGTCATACTAATTTAATGTTCCAATGGAAACCCATTGTGACAATGTCCTAATAATCCAAAAAATGGGTCCCAAAATTTGTATGATCTTCTCATCCATGCTCCATCCCATATCCCAAATCATCCATCTAACATTTTTCTTTTGCCTTTATGCTCACTTATAACCATTAGTCTTCTTGGACACCCATGGAATCCTAAACAACGTTTGAGTAAAACCTGGTTGGAACCCACTAAAAATGTCTAATAAAATATCTTGTCCCATAAAAATTTATGAATAAAACCCACTGAAATAATAAAATTATTAAAAAAATGTTTTTATGATAAGATAGAGGTAAATTGTCTCCATGGGCTCTTGGGCACCATCACATCAACCACCACAAAAAACCTTATTTGTTTTATGATTTTTGTGTAAACTATATTTCATGAGGATTAAACACATTTTGTAACAAGGGAATTAATAAATCAATTTTATATATAATATTTTTCCTTGGTTCTTCTACCTAGGTACCAATACTATATCTATACATCGAATAATAGAGAATTAGTCCAACATCAAAGACATGTATGGAATCGAAGGGGCCTAAATCACCAGTCTATCCATAACCAATAAGGGTATTGATGGTAATAGGTGAAGTGCCCAGATCAGTGTGAATCACTGAGAGGGGGAGGGGGTGAATCAGTGATCCCTTAAAACTTTTTACTAATTGATTCTTAATCAATTAAACCTCTATGCCTTGTTAAGGCCTCGATCCACTCTTCTTGTATCTCTCAACCTTTCCCGAATAATGCAATAATGAAAAGGCAGAGGACACAAGGATTTACAAGGTTCGGCACCAAAGGCCTACATCCTTGCCATGCTCTCCCAGCATGGATTCTTCCATTATAACTTGTTAGAATTACAATGGTCGATACAGAGTCCCACTGTATCTCTCCTGAGTCCCACAGGAGGGTCTTTATACTGCTTCACACAGTGTTACCAGAGTCCCACTGGCCTGCTCCAGAATCCCACTGAAGACTTCTTCTCCCTGAGTCCCACAGGGTCTTCTCTTGGCTCCTCGAGTCGCACGAGTAGCTCTTCTTCACTTAAAGTTCTTCAAGTATCCTCAGCAGCCTGGGATAAAGGCTTCTGGCCATGCTCTTTTTCTGATCACTTGTGGTGAACAGGTCTTCTCGTCTTGCTCAGGATTTATCTCCTTCTTCTAAGGATGACCTGGCTTCTCTCCTCAACTACTGAATGCTCAGACAACTGATATCTTTATAACTCCAGTCTGGTCCAGTCTCAGTTCAAAACATCTTCATGCACTGAATGCATGGCAACTCTTCTTCCTCACGCACTGACTGCATGGCCTTCTCAATTCTTCAAGAACCTCCTGGTCTTGGACAACTCAGATGCACACAAGCTGATATGAACTTTTTCACGTTTGCATGTTCATGCATCCAAGAATACACTTTCATGTTCTTCCTCTTGGTGCAGATAACCCTCAAAGGGTGTAACACTTTTAGCACACACCTTCTCACTGAACTTCACACACTTTATCCAAGTTGTTCACACACTTAGAAGTGTGTTTTACTTTAGTGTGGAACTTCTTCTTCTTCTTCTAATGTGTATACACTTTTTATTGCACACACCTAGGTTCGGCCACTTCTTTAATTTTCACACAATTGTTTCACTTTAGCACACACATGAGTTGGCCTCCTCCTCTTCTTGTTGCACACACACACATTAGTGTTCATTTAGTTTGTTCTTCAAAGTGTGCACACACAAGGTATGGCCTTGTCTTGCTCACACCCACTGCCCGTAGGGTACTTAGCACACATAAAGTGTGTTCCTCAATTTGGCACTCACACAAGGTGTAGTCTCGGCCTCTACATGCACACACCCGAACAAGTGTGCTCTTCCTCTTCACTTAGCACACACAAATACACTTAGGCCTTGGGTCTTCTTTGGATGCACAAGGCTACGGCCTTTCCTTCCCTTCTTGCACACACACAAGGCTACTGCCTTTTCTTCAAATGCACACACAAGAGGCAAAGCCTCGGGTTCTCCTTGCACACACAATACCGCATGGTCTTTTCTTTGCACACACACACCTGTAGGGTGTCTTTGTCTTGTTGCACTCACTTAACCCGTAGGATGTAGATACCCTTCACCCGAACTCAAGGAGGCGCGCAAGGGGTGTAACCCTCCTCTTCTTTCCCACTATCGCGCAAGTCCTCAAGCACTTGAGTGCAAGGAGGCTCGGGTGCGCAAGTTCCACTGCCAACCGCTGGGCACACAAGGTGTTGCGGCCCTGGGTACTTCCTGTCGCGCAAGGGATTAGCGCACAGGGGACTCTTCACCTCTTTCACGCAAGGGGTGCGCGAAAGGAACTCCTTCGGGCCTCGGGTGGCACCGGAACACACTGCCGCGCAAGTGGGATGCGCGGGGGCTTCTTTCTTCGCGAGGCAGAGAGCTCACGCGGGACTTCAAATATTCAAAGGATCAGCACATCAGCAGCGTCTTCTCGAGGGCTAGGCCTCATTTATATAGGCAGAGGAGAGGCGGTTCTATCCGCGTGATAAAACATCAAACACCCGAGATCTTCGGATCTTCAAAAATATTTCCAAATCTTGTTTTTTATTCTCGGTTTCACGCGGGCTCCCTTTATTTTTGTTCCTCTACGTGCATGCGACTCATAACGCATGCACAGCCTTCGGTTTAGGCTCATCCCATGCAAAAACACCAACCACGTGGCCTCGGCAGCTTCTCTTGCCTCGGCCTCAACCGAAATCCTCCAAACATTGCATGCATGGTTATTTTTAGGCATGATCCTGTTCGTTATGGCCAGATGAGCACGAGGGTGGCTTCGGTTTACTCAGAGGTGGCCGGGAGCTCAAATTTTGTCTTCGGGGAGGCTCTGGTTCAGCGGCGGCTTCGCGGGAGGCTTCGGCATGGCTCGAGGTTGAGGACGAAGCCGGGGCCGTCGGATCAGATCTTCAACGGCCTGGATTAGATCGCGGCGCCGCGGATGGATCGTGCGGCGCAGATCAAGCGCGTGATGAGACGGACGGCTCAGATCTGTCCCGGGTGAAAAATGCGCGTCCCACATCGAAGTCTCTCGCGGAATTTCCGCGGTATATCAAATAAGCGCTCCCCCAACCGGCTCAGTTGAATTCTCTCCCTCCACGGTGCCGCCCCGCACCGTGTTCTCCCTGCGGGCGCGCTCTGCGCCCACTCTGCTCTTGCGGGCGTGCTCCTAGCGCCCACTATGCTCTCCGGGTGCTTGGGTTTCACCACCGTGTGCCCTCGGGGGCTTACACACGGCCCCTCTGTGCTCCTCCGGGCGTGCCCCAGGCGCCCATGCGGTGTCCTGCGGGTGCGCTCTGCCGCCCTGGCTCGCCCCACGGGTTCCCCTATGGGCGTGGTGCCTTAGTTCCCATGCCTTGGGGTTGAACCCCCAAGGTGCCTTGGCTGGCCAATTTTTTGGCTAAGGCAAAAAATAATACTTTGTCAAATACAAAGTTCTTCCATAAGTTCAAGCCAAATGCCACATTCCAAGCCATCTTCTTCATAATTCTTCTTCTTCTTAGGAATTACCCATCTCCTCCTCATGTTCTTAATAACTTTTCAACATTTCACAACTTAGGAGGGAATTCCGAAGGTTCTTCATCAACCGAATCTCCTGAATCAAATAATTCTTCAATGTTCTTCAATGATCCAATTAGAGGTCAAGTTGGATCACATTCACATTGTCATGCACTAAGGATTAGTACATGTTCTTCTTCAGCTCACGTCATCCACTTAGAAGTTGTGGATGGCTCTCTTAATCTCCTCATGCATTGTGAAGACAATGCATGGTCTTCTAAAAGTGTTGTGACTTTGTATCCAGTTGATACAAGTTCTTGGAACTTAATGATCAGCTCAACAATCGTCAGATTCACATGTAGAATGTGGCCACCACAATTTCCAATACCACTTAGTGAATCTCCTAAGTGACATGCATCTTAGTACCATGGCCATTCTCCTTCACCACCAACACCATCACAACCTTTGTCATTCACATCTTGACATTCCTTGACTTCCATTCATTCCAAGACAACTTCATGCCTCATTGACAACAAATGCAACACAATGCACTTCAATCTCCCCCTTTGTATTTGTTGTCAATACACCACTTCAGCACATATGAATGGGTCAATATGTGTGCCAATATATTCTCCCCCTTATTGGCAATCAAATGCAAAGGTGTGGTGTGGTTCTCTTCCATAAATATCTTCCTCCCATTGAAAAGTATCTTCTTGAAAAACACTATGAGAGGGATGATGTCACATGTTCTCTTTAGCAAAGAACCTTTAGTAAATCAGCTCTATGTCTACTTGGGCTAACCCGGTGTAGAAAACAAGAGTGATGTAACCATGGAATTCAAAGCTGTCCATAATTCTCTACACATGTGAGATCATGCTTAGGGGTTTGAAATTTTTCAGATATAACAATGAATTTGCTAAATCCTGCACAACTTCACAAAACTCATTAGAAAGTTCAGGTGCAAAGATAAAGCTCCCCCTTTCAACCATTTGTCTTCAATCAATACTCCCCCTTAATTGTCATGATTAATGCAATTAAGAATCAAGGGATGAAAGTATGATTGGAATACCTTCACTTTTCTCAAGATGATATTAATCTCAGAACATCATCTTCTTCAGATTTGCTCCCCCTCAAGGGGTGCACTCCATTCAATCCAAACCATCCTCCAGATGAGAATGATCATCATCTTCAATTCCCTGCAATGTTAGCACATGTATATACCAAGAGTATAAGGGAATAAGATGGAACCTCCTTGGTTCATCAATTTGAACAACAAGGTTGAGAAGATTCTCTCAACCGAGATGTCCCATTTTCACCATTCTTCACACTTGCACATTTGATCTTCAATGATGATTGTGCTAGTGTGGTTCTCAAAACATCTTCATGTGAAATATTCTTCTTCCCTCTTGACTTAGCAATTGCCAGAACTTCATCTTCAGCTCTTTTCAGATCTTTGGCAAGTTGCAACTGATTTGGCCATATGACTAGTAAGTCACTTGGAAGTGTGGCCTCAGTTCTGGATATTCCACATGGTTCCTTTGATTCTGTCAAGCTACCTCTCTTAGGCAACTTGTTTTCAATCAATCCCTTCTGCTTCTTTTGGATTGATTGTCTGTTTGAGTCCAGTTGGCTTCTATTAAATTTCATGGCTTCTTTACAAAGATCCATGGTATGACCAATCTTTCCACAGTAGAAGCACTTCTTCTTGGTGGCTCTTCTTGATGCATCACCCTTCTTGGATTTGAATTCCAAGGACTTCTCTTCATTCTTCAAACTCTTCTTGGGAGCATTTTCAAATTTCTTCTTGCTTCCCAAGGATTCCATTTTAGCCAGGTTCAGTGATCTTTTCTTCTTTTCATCTTTGGATACAGTTGGAGATTGACATGTATCATTTTGACCACTTTTGCAAACATCCCAGATGTTGTCAAGTAATCCAAATCTATTTGCAGTAAACAGATGTCTCTGGACCTGTGGATGCTGCTTCTTTTCTTCTGGCTTGCTCCCCCTAGGCATGGGCTTCCTCTGTGCTTTGGAATTCAGTGGATTGTACCAACAATCCTTTGCACAATGCCCATACTTGTTACAACACCAACATTGACCCACAAATCTTGACTTCTTCAGTCCTTCTGATTGTTGGGTACTTTTCTTGATTTGTTGTGTTGTTTCAGGAGATCTCTGCTTCTTTACTGTCTTCATCCATATTTGTTTGGATTCATTCTTCCATCCTGCACTTTTTGTGGAAACACATTTAGAAACATGAGTACAAGATGGTATGGATGGTACCTTCTTTCTAGAAGATGTTGCCCTTTTATTAGAGGATGTCTTTCTCCTAGAATCATCCTGCTCAAAGCATACTTGAGTATCAACATGTCTTCTTGCAGCTGACTGGGAGGATTCAGCTTTAGGTGATTGCAGATGTTTCAGTATCACCTCTAGTTCTAAGCATTTCATGTTAAGTGAGTTCTTCTCATCTTCAACAGCTCTTAGCTTTCCTTCCCAACATTCTTTCAGCTGATTCATCTGGTCATCATGCACCTTCTTCATTTCTTGCAATGAATTGTCAAGCTCCTTCACCATTTTGACTTTGTCTTCGAGTTGAGCATCTCTGACATTCATTGACACTTTGTGCAACTTCTCCAGTGCATGGAAAACTTCTTTGATCATTATCATAAAGATTTCTTTCTCAGAAAGGCTTCTTTGCAATTCTTCAGCAGTGTCTTCATATCTTTCATTGCAAAGAGAAACTGTTTCATCCTTGGCATTTACCAGCTTTCTGAGAGTGTTGGTTATGCCAACCCTTTTAGCCAGCTGATCTTCCATAGCATTGGCTTCTTCTTCTAACTGTGATTTTTCTTCATGAAGATCATGGATGCCTGTAGCTATACACATTGCCACTTCCATGGGAACTGTCTTCTGAACATATTTGAGTGCACTCTGAAGATCATTCATTGTTTCAACTTCATCACAGCTAGGACAGGCTTTATCAGAAGAATGATAAAAGGAATTGTCATCTGATGTGACTTTCACATTTCTTTCCATAGAAGGAGTTTCTCTGATTGCACCAGCCTTCTTCTTCATCTTCTTTGCCTGTTTCTTCATTCTGTTTTTCTGAGTCTTGGCAGATATCTCCATTTGAGGCTGGTCATTCATTTCCTCAAATCTTCACTCCATAAAGACTCTCTTGGATCTTTTAGAGGGAACCTCCCTCTGATACCAATTGAAGTGCCCAGATCAGTGTGAATCACTGAGAGGGGGAGGGGGTGAATCAGTGATCCCTTAAAACTTTTTACTAATTGATTATTAATCAATTAAACCTCTATGGCTTGTTAAGGCCTCGATCCACTCTTCTTGTATCTCTCAACCTTTCCCGAATAATGCAGTAATGAAAAGGCACAGGACACAAGGATTTACAAGGTTCGGCACCAAAGGCCTACATCCATGCCATGCTCTCCCAGCATGGATTCTTCCATTATAACTTGTTATAATTACAATGGTCGATACAGAGTCCCACTGTATCTCTCCTGAGTCCCACAGGAGGGTCTTTATACTGCTTCACACAGTGTTACCAGAGTCCCACTGGCCTGCTCCAGAATCCCACTGAAGACTTCTTCTCCCTGAGTCCCACAGGGTCTTCTCTTGGCTCCTCGAGTCGCACGAGTAGCTCTTCTTCACTTAAAGTTCTTCAAGTATCCTCAGCAGCCTGGGATAAAGGCTGCTGGCCTTGCTCTTCTTCTGATCACTTGTGGTGAACAGGTCTTCTCGTCTTGCTCAGGATTTATCTCCTTCTTCTAAGGATGACCTGGCTTCTCTCCTCAACTACTGAATGCTCAGACAATTGATATCTTTATAACTCCAGTCTGGTCCAGTCTCAGTTCAAAACATCTTCATGCACTGAATGCATGGCAACTCTTCTTCCTCACGCACTGACTGCATGGCCTTCTCAATTCTTCAAGAACCTCCTGGTCTTGGAAAACTCAGATGCACACAAGCTGATATGAACTTTTTCACGTGTGCATGTGCATGCATCCAAGCATACACTTTCCTGTTCTTCCTCTTGGTGCAGATAACCCTCAAAGGGTGTAACACTTTTAGCACACACCTTCCCACTGAACTTCACACACTTTATCCAAGTTGTTCACACACTTAGAAGTGTGTTTTACTTTAGTGTGGAACTTCTTCTTCTTCTTCTAATGTGTATACACTTTTTAGTGCACACACCTAGGTTCGGCCACTTCTTTAATTTGCACACAATTGTTTCACTTTAGCACACACATGAGTTGGCCTCCTCCTCTTCTTGTTGCACATACACACTTTAGTGTTCGTTTAGTTTGTTCTTCAAAGTGTGCACACACAAGGTATGGCCTTGTCTTGCTCACACCCACTGCCCGTAGGGTACTTATCACACATAAAGTGTGTTCCTCAATTTGGCACTCACACAAGGTGTAGTCTCGGCCTCTACTTGCACACACCCGAACAAGTGTGCTCTTCCTCTTCACTTAGCACACACAAATACACTTAGGCCTTGGGTCTTCTTTGGTCGCACAAGGCTACGGCCTTTCCTTCCCTTCTTGCACACACACAAGGCTACTGCCTTTTCTTCAAATGCACACACAAGAGGCAAAGCCTCGGGTTCTCCTTGCACACACAATACCGCAGGGTCTTTTCTTTGCACACACACACCTGTAGGGTGTCTTTGTCTTGTTGCACTCACTTAACCTGTAGGATGTAGATACCCTTCACCCGAACTCAAGGAGGCGCGCAAGGGGTGCAACCCTCCTCTTCTTTCCCACTATCGCGCAAGTCCTCAAGCACTTGAGTGCAAGGAGGCTCGGGTGCGCAAGTGCCACTGCCAACCGCTGGGCACACAAGGTGTTGCGGCCCTGGGTACTTCCTGCCGTGCAAGGGATTAGCGCACAGGGGACTCTTCACCTCTTTCGCGCAAGGGGTGCGCGAAAGGAACTCCTTCGGGCCTCGGGTGGCACCGGAACACACTGCCGCGCAAGTGGGATGTGCGGGGGCTTCTTTCTTCGCGAGGCAGAGAGCTCACGCGGGACTTCAAATATTCAAAGGATCAGCACATCAGCAGCGTCTTCTCGAGGGCTAGGCCTCATTTATATAGGCAGAGGAGAGGCGGTTCTATCCGCGTGAAATAACTTCAAACACCTGAGATCTTCGGATCTTCAAAAATATTTCCAAATCTTGTTTTTTATTCTCGGTTTCACGCGGGCTCCCTTTATTTTTGTTCCTCTACGTGCATGCGACTCATAACGCATGCACAGCCTTCGGTTTAGGCTCATCCCATGCAAAAACACCAACCACGTGGCCTCGGCAGCTTCTCTTGCCTCGGCCTCAACCGAAATCCTCCAAACATTGCATGCATGGTTATTTTTAGGCATGATACTGTTCGTTATGGCTAGACGAGCACGAGGGTGGCTTCGGATTACTCAGAGGTGGCCGGGAGCTCAAATTTTGTCTTCGGGGAGGCTCTGGTTCAGCGGCGGCTTCGCGGGAGGCTTCGGCATGGCTCGAGGTTGAGGACGAAGCTGGGGCCATCGGATCAGATCTTCAACGGCCTGGATTAGATCGCGGCGCCGCGGATGGATCGTGCGGCGCAGATCAAGCGCGCGATGAGACGGACGGCACAGATCTGTCCCGGGTGAAAAATGCGCGTCCCACATCGAAGTCTCTCGCGGAATTTCCGCGGTATATCAAATAAGCGCTCCCCCAACCGGCTCAGTTGAATTCTCTCCCTCCACGGTGCCGCCCCGCACCGTGTTCTCCCTGCGGGCGCGCTCTGCGCCCACTCTGCTCCTGCGGGCGCGCTCCTAGCGCCCACTATGCTCTCCGGGTGCGCGGGTTTCACCACCGCGTGCCCTCGGGGGCTTACACACGGCCCCTCTGCGCTCCTCCGGGCGTGCCCCAGGCGCCCATGCGGTGTCCTGCGGGTGCGCTCTGCCGCCCTGGCTCGCCCCACGGGTTCCCCTATGGGCGTGGTGCCTTAGTGCCCATTCCTTGGGGTTGAACCCCCAAGGTGCCTTGGCTGGCCAATTTTTTGGCTAAGGCAAAGAATAATACTTTTTCAAATACAAAGTTCTTCCATATGTTCAAGCCAAATGCCACATTCCAAGCCATCTTCTTCATAATTCTTCTTCTTCTTAGGAATTACCCATCTCCTCCTCATGTTCTTAATAACTTTTCAACATTTCACAACTTAGGAGGGAATTCCGAAGGTTCTTCATCAACCGAAGCTCCTGAATCAAATAATTCTTCAATGTTCTTCAATGATCTAATTAGAGGTCAAGTTGGATCACATTCACATTGGCATGCACTAAGGATTAGTACATGTTCTTCTTCAGCTCACTTCATCCACTTAGAAGTTGTGGATGGCTCTCTTAATCTCCTCATGCATTGTGAAGACAATGCATGGTCTTCTAAAAGTGTTGTGACTTTGTATCCAGTTGATACAAGTTCTTGGAACTTAATGATCAGCTCAACAATCGTCAGATTCACATGGAGAATGTTGCCACCACAATTTCCAATACCACTTAGTGAATCTCCTAAGTGACATGCATCTTAGTACCATGGCCATTCTCCTTCACCACCAACACCATCACAACCTTTGTCATTCACATCTTGACATTCCTTGACTTCCATTCATTCCAAGACAACTTCATGCCTCATTGACAACAAATGCAACACAATGCACTTCAATAGGTTCATTATTATATACCATAAGATGAAGAGACTCAATTTGAAATATAAAATGAAATATTAGAATATAAGTATGACATCCAACCATACCATTTGTTTACATATTCTTAGATTTTTCATCCATTTCCACTTTATCAAACAACAACATCAAGGTCGATCCTTTTATTTGATCACATTTTCCATGTTTCATTCAATTAAGAAATTAAACACAATTCTATATTATTCCATATTTCAATTTATTCATAAACACATCCATTAAACGTTAATTTAAAACATTTAACTGTATATGCATACCCTTTTAACCATTTTATAAATTTACCCTTAATCATCTAATATCCCATTTAACCATTACATGTTAATGAAAATAACACTTATTTCATCTTAACATGATAAAATTTAATAAATATGGCTTAATTTCATAAAATAATTAAATATCCATTTGAAAACATAGTTCATCATTAAGAATGGAGTGGAACACCCAATGGTTGAGAATAGACCCAGTCTCATAATCAACAATGGACCCGATGGGCACCGTGATCAGTCTCTAACATATATTAAAGGATCTATTGAATTATAATGGTCACGACCTCAAATTTTTAACATCGTAGTTCCTAACACAACTACATAAATAAGGAATAAATAATAACTCTATGATGAAGCATGTATACCATTGACCTTATTTTCAATGAAGAAGAGTTTCCCAACCTTAGTAATTAATTTTAAATAATATGACCTCAAACTCCAAGGTGATGAACTCCATAAAAATAGAGTATATAATATTTAAAAGGAGAGAAGATAGAAACAAATGGGTTTCACAGAAAATAAATGAAATATAACCTATTTACATACTCAGATAATTGATTCACACAAAATTGGACACTAAACTCCTACGAATTGAAAGATATGGATCCTTGGAATATGAGAGATCTTATGGTTTTCTGTATTGTCTATTAGGAAATATTTTTTTTTGGAAAATCAGGTGAAAACATATAAACCTATAGAGGAGAAAATTATTATATTCCCAATTTTAAAGAGGTATATATTTTTTCAATAGAGATTTCCAAACTGTTGGCCAACTTTACTATTTCCCATGTCAAAGAGAGGCATGGGACACATAATTTTATATACATCTAATAAAGTTATCCAAATCATATGGATGTAACTTTTTGGATCTATCAATGGAAATTCCATTTTATGACTCCCCATGAAAGGTTTAAAAACTACAGACCTCCCATCTCCAAGGCACATGAACCTAGTGGATAAATAATATTTACAATGACGTAAACATTTTTTATGCATTGGATGTAATATTTTCCCGTATTAGTGTGTTCTGAAACATCCAGACACTCGGAAGGACCTCCCCACTTCCAGGAATCATTTCATTAACTATCCTAAATGGAGTTTAATAAAAAGTTATACCCAAATCACCATATTAATGTTCTCGATATTACATCATGTATACACATTGATCTCATTAAATAATTAGTTATTCCAATATCATTGGAGGTATGTATTGGACCCACCCATTAGATAATAATAATAATCTATTCATATATATGCCACAATATCATGATAACATTTCTCATTCCATTATTTCTTAACCCATGGAAAATAAAATGATTTTTAATTAATATATCATTATCATCATCATAATCACAATACATAATGAAGAATAACAATATCCTAGGCTAATATTCCCAATTAATACTAAATAACATAAAAGGATGTTATCCAAGATGAGAATTTATTAGGATCGCTGAAATATGTTATGAGGATAATAACATTTTCATTTTGAAATCCATTATTTAAATAATACAAATTTGAAAAATGTGAAATGAATATTTTTCCTTGAAAAGAATCATGGAAACATATAATTAAATAATCCAATAGAATATAAGTCAGAACTATTGGAGAATATGTTCATTTGATATTGGTTAAAATAGATATTCCATTCAAATGTTCAAAAAATATTCAAAAGTACCTCATTTAGAAGCTAATAAGAAGATTCGAACATAAAAATATATATAAAGAAAAAATATGTCAAAATTAATTTGATCAATCATTTTTGAATAACTAAAACATTCATATAAATATTTTAAAGAATATATGTAAATGGAAGGTAATGATTCCCATGTGAATTGAAAAAAATGGGACAAATAAAAATAATCATAAAAGATACTGAGTTCATCGGTATTGAAAAAGAATGTAAAACTTGTAATTTTTAGATATTACTAAATAAAAATAAAATTCATGAAATTTATATGATATGTATCATATTATTTATCATCACAAATTTATGAATAAACAGTCCTGATAAAAATGAGAACATAACATAAAACCCTTACAACTTTGGTAATATTTGAATCATAACGCCATGAAGGAAATAAAGTAAAATACAAAATTGAATACTATAAACATAAATTGAATAATAATATATCATATCAAAGTTGAATAATACACACAATATGAAAGAAACATGTGGATAATTTGGTAAATGTATTATAGAAACAAAAGTGTGATAATAATCCCCTGCCTCAAGTTTAAATTTCCTTATAAGTTGTCTAAATTCATATATAATAAATTTACATTTTTTAAAATTTTAAAAAATTTACCATATTTACACTTAAAATAAAATATATAATCGACTCATATCATTTCAACATCCATTCATTAGAAAATATTTTTTTAATAACATTTCGAGGTGATAAATATTTCACTTATCACCTATATTTCTATTAGGCTGTGATGATCCCTATAATTTTATCAGGTTACATCATACAAAAAAATAATTATTGATATTATCATAATATATATTACTTTTTATAATTATCCATTTTGGATACTTATAGAAAAATTCATTACATCCTCCTAATAGATGGTAGTCTATACATACGCATTAACGATTTTTTCATTTTCTAATGGGAAGGGAAGAGAGAGAAATAATATTTTATCATTAAATAATCCTAATTTATTCATTAATATTATATATAGTTATTAATTAAATAAATAAAACGACACATGATCATGTGTGATGGAAGATAGATCATATCTCGGTGAGGATATGGTAGTCCACACTTACACACAAGAAATAAATTAATTTCACATTTGATTAAAAAGTAGTGTAAACGGTTTTTACATCCTTACAATTAGAGATTACTACATTTTTGATATGGGATTAATAATTTTATTATTGATATAAAATGATTGGATTAGGTGTGAGTTGAAATATATATTAATGATCTCCAGTAATATTCATATATATTCTTTTGGTGGCCACTTTTGGCTTACACCTGAGGCATTTAAAGAATAGTTTTAGGATAATAAAAGGGGATCTATTGAAAATGGAATGAACCAAAGAAGAATTTTATGTAGTTATTGGTTGATATTTTAATATTAACTTTCTTGAATAATGGTGGAGTGGTTGTTCTCTTTTATATGTGATGGAGCAGATACACATGAAATTACTTAATTGATTTAAATAATATATTGTCATTTAATTTTTAAATTTGATATAAATATAAAATAATTAATCAGAAAATAATTATAGGTTCTAAATAAATTCATAAAATTATAATTATTCTTATTTCTATGGTGATATTTACATTATCACTTAATTTAAACCCAATTGTATACCAATTTTAGCCTTACATGTGGAAATATGTTTTTACTGTTTTTAATATTAATTATGCCCAAAACAAAATATTATCATATTAAAATATATTAATTATACTGATTTAAAATATTGAATCTATTTTAAAAAATAAATTTTCTTTATCTAGAATAAATTAAATACGAAATAAGCATAGAAATCAATATAAAAACCTATTTTTAGAAAAATGAAATTTTAAAAATAAAACATAATTTAATTGTATTCATTCATAGTATTTAACTTCAAATGAATATTAAAATTTATATTTAAATATATAATTTATATATATTACATAAAAAATATTAATCACTATAGATGAATTTAATTTATTAATTTGAAAACACATTACATGCATACAAAATGGTTTTTCATGAATTTTCTTATTTATTCAATAAATTATCTTCTTCCAAAATCAAGTATAATATATATTCCAATGCAAAAAATTTGACTATTTATAATTATCGATAATTATTATAAATTAATTTAAAATTTTAGAAAAATATTTTTAAAGATCACTATTTAATGAAAAGAAAAGATATATTTACAAAAAATTGTTATTATTCACTATTAACTAGAAAATACTTTTTTAGAAATATATTAAATATTTTGTAACATCCCAAGTATGTAATGTATAATAGATATTCTTATCTATGTCTATTTATGAATTAGATAGTGTTTTATAGGATTAAAACGAGAATAAATCCAATCTTAAGCATGGAATACACCAATATTTTCAAAAGATTGTTTTACTGCCTTTTGATGGGAAACCATTTTTAAATAAACCTTTTTACAATTTTATAAGCTCTAATTTTAAAAATAAACTTATTATTTATGATTGGGACATTTAAATTTACATTGGATAATTTTTTGGTATTTTTCTGACAATGTTCATTTTTTAATCAATATTGAAAAATACTGCATTTTACATCAAAACTAAATTTTTCATCTAATTTAATTATATGGGTAGATTATCTTTATAGTTTGTTTTAAAGTTTTATTATAATATATTTTTACAATTTAATCCAATGGTGGTCATTATAATTAGTTTCACATTGTAATTGAGCATAAAAAAGTACCAAACTTTTCACAGATATTATTTCTAAAAAAACGCTCTATTTGTTTTGACAACAGGAGTTATTTTTAAATTAATTATTGAAATTTATGTGTTTATAATTTGGTAAAATTTATTACATATTTGGAATCATATGTTCCAAATTATTTAATCAAGACTCTTTTATTTTTGGACTTTGTGAATAGAAACGATGGTAATTATCGTTAATTATCTTGATTAATTAGTAATGGGGTAGTTAAGGATAATAAAATAAGATCATAATAATACAAAATGACACCAAAACGTGTCCTAAAGCTACTTGTTGTGTCATGGACGACCATGGGATTCCTTGTACCAAAATTGGGGACCCCATGGAATCACTTTTGTGTGATAATGACTTTTTATCTTTTTATTTTTAAAGAAAGTTAAATATAACAAAGAATGTATCACTTGAGTAAAACATTTTTAATTTTGTCTAAATAAATGATATATTAGACTATAAATATTAATTGGGAAGATATAAATATTTCCTACATCATAGTATTTTTTTATAATTTTTAGACATTAAATAAATTAAATTATATATGACATCATGATGATGCAGTGATTACCTCATTACTGAACGATTTAAATAAAATGAAAAGATAATGTAAAATATAAGACTAAAACTTGTCAAATAACTATTATATGAGTATATTTATAACCCTTATCACCATATCCTAGAAATAAATCAATGTGGAACCTTTAAAATCCGATACTGATTTGAAAATAAAGTAACAATTTATACCTTTCCAAGAGTGCCTCTCCTCTCCTCTTATAAAAGGCCCCCACCTCTACCTCTTTACCAACACTTCTCAAGACTTTTCCTCATCCAATCCCTACTCATTTTATCTCTCCAAATCCCTATCTTAATCTTAGAAGCCTTATCTTTGGAATAATGTTCTTCAAGAAACCATTTTGGTTCAAACAAAGAAGAATTACCCGATTTAAAGGTAAAGTCCTCTATAATGTTCTTTTGTTTTATTTTGCATCTCCAACCCCCTAAACTCTTTTTATTCATTTATTTTGTTACAAAAACAGTATCTTAAATATACTAGGATGTTTTTATAAGAATTATTAGAGCTACACTTACACACACCTTCATCTAACGGTTAAAGAGAATACGGTTTCCGTGGATGGAAAATTTCTGCCTCACGAAATGATGATTGTTCAATATTCTTATAACACCTTCAATGTAGGCCATTAATATGAAAATATATTTATATATAATATATAAAATGTTTATGTTTTCCTTAATCTTCTTTATTTATAATTTTTTTCAAACCTTTATGGTTTCCATTATGGGTAAACGTGATATCTTCATTTTAGGAAGTGCGGACTACCGCCCCCTCAAAGTGATTTGATTCATTAAATTCCATATGTTGAACATATAAAGGATGGAGATAATGATATTATATATGATATTTTACTGGAATTATAATATACCTATATATCATTATGATTTCATTCCATAAAATACGAAATAGAAATGAAATTAGCATTCATGCGTACGTACGACTTACCGTCTCCATGAACGATGCATTTAATTTCTTACCTCTAAATGTTATGTAATGTTATAAATGCATGTATATACTGGATATATATGATATATATGATATATAAATCATGAATATAAATCTGGATATAATGGATACATGAAAAAGTTTTAATTATAAAGAGTTTATTCTTGACTCAACTACCAATGATCGTTAAAACGACCGTTATTAACATAAATAATTACATAGTGTTCATGACATGGTAATAAGTGATATAAAAGGAATAATTAACATGAAAAAAGAACTTAATCAAGTAGAAAATAACTCAAGTTTCTTATTTAGGAGATTAAATAACGATCATTTCAAGTCGGATACGAGGTAAGGGACTTCATCTCAATCTTCTTTCACTGAGGCATATTATTTTTATACACAACATTCTTTTATACGATGTATAAACCCCTTTGACTTTTACTTTTATTCAAAAGGAATATTTTTTATATAAAGTGTTTAATAAACGACAAAAGTTAATGTTTTTTTGTCATACGTATGCGGCGACAATGACTTCTCCGCCACCGTGACCATTATTTGATCTTCGGCTTCCTCTATAAGCCATAACTTCTTCTAAAATGAAAAATAAATACTATGTTTTACTTTTACTTTATTTTGGTATTGAAAATGGTTTTCATAATGTTTTTATATCCATGTGTTGTATTGATATCTTGATATTGAAAAGTGGAAATGTTATGTTTCCATTATGCATGTTTTATGTTATAAGATTCTGTTATGGTTCTTGGGAACTGTTATGAAGACGGGTGGTTCCATGATAAACTAAGGGCGGGTGAGCCCGATATAGCTCTCCAATGCATTGGGTAACGTGAAGGAGTTAAATGTTAAGGTTTATCCGAATAGATTTAGAGAATATACTGTGATGGGTATTCCAAACGTAACCATGAGGGTTACTCCCTGCGTAAGAATGTTACGAATGCCTCAAGTTACCTTTATGTCTTATGATTTCTATGATTTATTCATGATTTTATGAGGTATGTTAATGTGATTATGTTTTATGAGTAATGTATGATTTCATACATGTACTAATGTTTCCATTTCGTACTTTTATAACCCATACTAAGCATTTTATGCTCATCCCATGTTTTTGAAATGTTTTTCACAGTTCAAGGGAAAGGTACATGATGTGATGATAGTGTCAAGGAAGTGTCAAGAATGAATCCATGTTTTATTTTAAATATGTTTTCGTTGATTTGAAAAATGAGTACTATCTTTTATGTAACCACTTTGTTTAAATGTGGAATGTATTGCATGTTTTATGATCTAATTCTCTAAAACTCTAAACCTGAAAAGATCGTCAACGTGTATTATTGATGTAACTCAAGATTAATTAATGTTTAAGGATGGGGCCTTATTGTTTGTATCAGAGGTTGGTTTAGACAACTTTAGGAGTTAGAATTATATTAAATGATCATCCAAAAATATTTCTTTTTATGGTCAAATTGAAATGATATAGCATTTTATGATTACCATGTTTCTTCATCTAAGACATGTTTGTTTAGAATAGTTTTCTGCAGAGGAAACAGGGAAGCAGTGATAGGAAGGCATACAAAAGGAAATGACCTTCCGAATCAGCATCCTGAGATTGTCAGAATTGGAACTAAACAGTTTGTTGTAGTAATGGCGCAGATGACTCAAGCGATAAATGGTTGTGGTATCCATGAACGAGATCATCCAGATCAACCGCAGAGGAACATGTCAGTAGTGGAACATTTCAGGAGGCAAATACCCCATCATTCAGAGGATCATCTGACCCTGTGCTAGCTGAAGGGTGGATTAAAGCACTAGAGAAGATTTTCAATGACATGGGGTGTTCAGACAATCAAATGGTTAGTCTTTCTATTAACCGTTTGGAGGGTGAAGCAGATCAGTGGTGGTCGATGGTTAAAAATATCAGGGATGCTGATGTGATTGATGCTCTCGACTAGGATGAATTCAAAGGTATGTTTCTTGAGAAGTATTTTCCTAAGGATGTTCGACTTAGGATTGAAAAACAATTCCTGGAATTGAGTCAAGATGAAGAATAAGTGGCTACTTCTGAATAAAGGTTCACTCGATTGGCATGGTATGCTCCAAATTTTATCTGAGACCTTGATAGTAAAATCAATCATTTTTACTCAATATTAAAGCCAAAATATCAAAGTGCATTGGATTCTCATGAGTTCAAGAGTTATGAAAATCTTGTTCGATGTGCTGACAAGGTGGAAATGGAGTTTGTCGATAATCAAGTGTTCTACAAAAATCAGAAGAAGAAGAGACCGAGGTGGGAGGAGAAAGGAAAGAATTCTTCAAAAAGTTATGACGGTAAGAAAACTATGTTTCCAGTTTTTGATAAGTGTGGTAAAAGGCATGCTGGGGAATGTCTTATGAATTCTGGAAAGTGCTTATGATGTGGTAAGATGGGACATAAGGCTCGTGATTACACTAAAAAAGATCAGGGTGATGGTAAGACTAAATTTGATTTATTGTTAGTGAAATTTTTTAAGTGCAATGAGATGGGTCACTATGCAAATGAGTGTCCGACAAAGATATCGAGTTATGGGAAGTAGTTAGACAACAAGAAGAAAGGGGCGGTTAAGTCCTTTACAACTACTTCAGCAGATGTCGGGCCATCAAATGAAGTTGTATCAGGTACTTTGTTTATTCTTTCATATTATGCCAGTGTGTTGTTTGATTCAGGGTCTACACATTCTTTCATCTATGGAAACTTTTCTAGTAAAATGGGAATACCATCTCAAGAAATGACTCCTGAACTTGTGGTAAAAACACCTGGGGGAAATGTTGAGGAAAAAAAGAATTTATAAGAATCTTCCTATCCTTATACGTGGAAAGAACCTACTTTCAAACCTTATTGTTTTAACTATAGTAGAGTTTGAAGTTATCCTTGGTATGGATTGGCTGTCTATTTACCATTCTAAGATTTACTGTAGAGATAAAGAAGTTCCTTTTTCAGAAATACATTTTGTTTTTGTACAAGAATGAACCCTTACTATTGATAACATATCAAGAGTCTGAGAAACTTGTAAAATATGGAAATTAATGTTACCCTGCACATATTTTTGAAAACAAGGGAACTGTTCAGATTAATGATGTGTCAGAGGTAAATGAGTATCCTGATGTTTTTCTTGATAAGTTGCCTAGAATAATACCATATCTAGAAGTTGAATTTACTGTTGACTTAGTTCCTGAAGATAAGCTAATTTCAAAACCCCCTTATTGAATGGCTCAATCTGAACTTTTAGAGTTGAAGGAGCAATTGCAAGATTTATTAGAGAAAGGTTTCATTTGACCTAGCACATCACCATGGGGTGCTCCTGTATTATTTGTTAAAAAGAAAGATGGTTCAATGAGACTTTTCATTGATTATAGAGCCTTGAATAACATCACTGTTAAGAAAAAATATCCTTTTCCTCATATCGATGATTTTTTTGATCAGCTCCAGGGAGATCAGTTTTTTCCAATGATTGACCTGAGATTGGGGTAGCATCAGTTGAAGGTAACAGAAGCAGATATTCCGAAGACTGTGTTCCGTACAAGATATGGCCATTATGAATTTTTAGTTATTCCTTTTGGGATAACCAATTCACCTGCTATATTCATGGACCTTATGAATAGAATTCTCCATGAGTTCATGGATATGTTTGTGGTTCTTTTCATTGATGATAATTTTTTGTTTTCTTATAGTAAAGAGGATCATGAAATAAATTTAAGGGTTATTTTTCACACCATAATAGAAAATAAATTGTATGGGAAATTCATCAAGTGTGAGTTTTGTTTGAATTTTTTTCCTTGGTCACATTGTTTCTAATGATGGGATAACTGTTGATACTGCAAAAAAATGTTGTTGACGAATGGCCAAGACCCACAAATGTAACTGAGATTCGTAGATTCCTTGTATTGGTATGCTATTACCAAAGGTTTGTTAGAAATGTTTCATGGTTATCTATTCCAATGACTAAGCTAACTCAGAATGGTGTTATGTTTATTTGGACAAAAGAATGTGATGATTGTTTTTAGGAATTGAAAAGAATATTGGTGAATGCTCCAGTTTTGGCACTACCTACCAGGAATGGTGAGTTTTTTATCTACAGTGATGCTTCATTGAAAGGACTTGGTTGTGTCCTAATGCAGAATGATCAGGTAATTACTTATGCTTCACGACAGTTGAAAACACATGAGGTAAATTACACTACACATGATTTGGAATTAGCTGTTGTTGTTTTCGCTTTAAAATTTTGGAGGCATCATTTGTATGGAGAAAAGTGTGAAATATATACCGATCACAAAAGTTTAAAGTATATATTCACTCAGAAAGAATTGAACATGAGACAGAGGAGATGTCTAGAATTAATCAAGGATTATGATTGTACAATTCATTACCATCCGGGAAATGAAAATAAAGTGGTTGTTTCTTTGAGTCGAAAAAGTAATGCTTCATTAACAATGTTGTGTTTGGAATGTGATCCTTTGGTTATGGATTTGAGGAATTTTGGCATAGATGTTGTTGGTGTAGGATGTTATTATATTTTGTTTCAAGTATCAGTGAAATCTTCTCTATCAGACAGAATTAAGAAAGAACAGATGCAAGACAGCGAGTTGCAGAAAAATGTAGAGCTAGTTCAGAAGGGTAGGGTTCCTGAATTCAAAATTGATAATGATTGTGTTTTGATATTTCAGAAGAGGTTGTGTGTGCCTTGTGATTCACAGTTGAAGAGGGAGTCTTTATGTGAAGCTCATAGTTCTCTGTTTTCAGTTCATATAGGCAGTACTCAAATATATAGAGATATTCGGGAGTATTACTGGTGGGACAGAATGAAAAGTGATATTGCGGATTTCACTGTGAAGTGTTTGACTTATCAACAGGTTAAAGCAAATCGGCAGTTACCGAAAGGGATGCTTCAGCCTTTACTAGTCCAAGAGTGGAAATTAGAGAATATATCCATGGACTTAGTTTTGGGATTGCCAAAGACACCTCGAGGTAATAATGAAATCTGGGTTGTTGTTGATCGCTTGACTAAATCTGCTCATTTCCTTGCTATACGAGATACATTTTACCTAGATCATATTTTCCGTTTGTATCTTAAATAGATAGTCTGGTTACATTGAGTTCCTCTCTCCATTGTATCTGACCGTGATCCCAGGTTCACATCTAAATTTTGGAAAGGCCATCAGAAGTCGTTGGGTGTTGAATTAAATTTTAGTACAACTTTTCATCCTCAATCAGATGGGCAGTTAAAAGAACAATTCAGACTTTGGAGGATATACTACGTGCTTGTTCGATGGATTATTAGGGAATTTGGGACCAACATCTTTCTTTGGTTGAGTTTTCTTATAATAACATTTTTCATTTCAGTATACTGATGGCACCATTTGAGGTGTTATATGGGAAGCGGTGTCTAACTCCATCTTCCTAGGATGAAGTGGGTGAAAGGAAGTTTATGGGACCAGAATTGGTAGAAGATTTGGTAGAAAAAGTTCAGCTGATACAGAAACGCATGAGAACAACTCAGAGTAGGCAGAAGAGTTATGCGGACAATAAGAGGAAGGATCTCTCTTTTGAGGTAGGTGATCATGTTTTTATCAAAGTTTCCCCTTGGAAAAGTGTGATAAGATTTGGTAAGAAAGGAATGATGAGTCCAAGGTTCATTGGACCATATGAAATTCTAGAGAGAGTTGGATCAGTGGCATACCGAGTGGCTTTACCTCCGATTTTATCTTAGGTACACAATGTATTTCATGTTTCAAAGCTAAGGAAGTACATGCTAGGTCCATCGCATGTTTTGAGTCCAGAGGTCGTTCAGTTGGAAGAGAACCTATATTATGAGGAACAACTGGTCCAGATTCTTGACCATATGGAGAAAGTGTTTCTAAATAAGGTGATTCATCAAGTAAAAGTTTTGTGGAAGAACCACAATGTTGAAGAGGTAACATGGGAATCTGAAAATGCAATGAGGATAAATACCCCCACTTATTCAATAAGTAAATAAATTGTGGGGATTAAATTTTATAATGGGGGGAAGGTTGTAACATTCCAAGTAAGTAATTAATAATATATATTTTTATCTATGTCTATTTATAAATTAGATAGTGTTTTAGAGGCTTAAAAGGAGAATAAATCCAATCTTAAACATGGAA
Source organism: Viscum album (assembly GCA_963277665.1). Lineage (NCBI taxonomy): Eukaryota > Viridiplantae > Streptophyta > Magnoliopsida > Santalales > Viscaceae > Viscum > Viscum album. The sequence goes on along the minus strand of OY728160.1, from coordinate 1,625,598,284 downwards.
TACACTAATATTTTTAAAAGATTGTTTTAATGCCTTTAGATGGAAAACCATTTTTAAATAAAACATTTGAAAATTTTATAAGCTCTATTTTTAAAAATAAAATTATTATTTATGATTGGGACATTGAAATTTACATTAGATAATTTTTTGGTATTTTTCTAACAATGTTCATTTTTAATGAATAGTGAAAAATACTGCATTTTACATCAAAACTGCATTTTTCATCTAATTTAATTATATTGTTAGATTATCTTTATAGTTGGTTTTAATGTGTTATTAGAATATATTTTTACCATTTAATCCAATGGTGGTCATTAGAATTAGTTTAACATTGTAATTGAGCATAAACAAGTACCAAACTTTTCATAGATATTGTTTCTAAAAAAACCCGCTATTTGTTTTGACAACGGGATTTTTTTTAAAATTAATTATTTAAATTTATGTGTTTGGAATTTGGTAAAATGGATTAAATATTTTTAATCATAAGGGCCAAATTAGGTAATCAATACTCTTTTATTTTTGGAAGTTGTGAATAGTAACGACTGTAATTATCGTTAATTATCTTGATTAATTACTAATCAGGTAGTTAAGGATAATAAAATAAGGTCATAATAATAAAAATTGACACCAACATGTGTCCTAATGCTACTGTTTGTGTCATGGCTGACCATGGTAATCCTTGTGCCAAACTTTCAGACCCCATGGAATTAGTTTTGTGTGATAATGACTTTTTATCTTTTTATTTTTAAAGAAAGTTAAATATAACAATGAATGTATCACCTGATTAAATTTTTGTAAATTTTTCCTACATTAATGATATATTGGACTATAAATAGTCATTGGAAAGATAAAAATATTTCCTACATTATAGTATTATAATTATAATTTTTAGACATTAAATAAATTAAATTATATATGACATCATGATGGTGCAGCGATTACCTCATTAATGAAATATTTCAATAAAATGAAACGATAATGTAAAATATAATACTTACACATGTAAAAGTCCTATTGGATGAGTATATTTCTAACCCTTATCACCTTATCCTCTAAATAAGTCAATTTGGGACCTAAAAAATCTGAAACCCATTTGAAACTAAAGTAATATTTTATACCTTTCCAAGGGTGCCCCTCCTCTCCTCTTATAAAAGGCCCCCACCTCTACATCCTTACCCAAAAATCTCAATCCTTTGGCTTGGAAAATTCCTAAACATTTTATTTCTCCACATATCTCTCTTCATCCTAGAAGCATTAACTTAGTCATAAAGCTCTTCAAGAAACCATTTTGGATCAAAGCAAGAAGAGTTACACGATTTAAAGGTAAAGTCCTCTCTAATGTTCTTTTGTTTTATTTTGCTTCTCCAACCCCCTAAACTCTTTTTATTAATTTCCATTGAAACAACACCAGTATCTTAAATATACTAGTATGTTTTTATAATAAGGATTCTAGCTACACTTACACACACCTTCATCTAATGGTTAAAGAGCATACTGTTTCCGTGGATGGCGAATTTCTGCCTCACGTAACGATGATTGTTCAATATTCTTCTAACACCTTAAAAGGTGGCCATTAAGATGAAACTATATTTATATATGATAAATAATATGTTTATGTTTTCATTAAGCTTCTGTGTTTTTCATTTTTGTCATACCTTTATGGTTTCCATTATGGGTAAACGTGATATCTTCATTTTAAGAAGTACGGACTACCACCCCCTCAAAGTGATTTCATTCATTAATGCCATATGTGGGACGTATAAAGGAGGGATTTTATGATATTGTATATGATATTATACTTTAATTATAATATACCTTTATATCATTAATGTTTCCATTCCATAAAATACGAAATAGAAATGAAAGTAGCATTCATGCGTACGTACGGTTTACCGTCTCCATGAACGGTAAATTTCATTTCTTACCTATAATTGTTATGTAATATTATAAATTCATGTATATACTGGATATATATGTTATATATGATATCTAAATCATGAATATAACTCTTCATATAATGGATACATGAAAAACTTGTAATTATAAAGAGTTTATTTTTGACTCATGTACCAATGATCGTTAAAATGACCGTTATTAACTTAAATAATTACAGAGTGTTCATGACAAGGTAATAAGTGATATAAAAGGAATAATGAACTTGAAAAAGGTTCTTTAGCAAGTACAAATTAACTAATGTTTATTTTTCAGGATATTAAATAATGATCGAGTCATGTCGGATACGAGGTAAGGGACTTCGTCTCGTTCTCCATTCATTGAGGCATATTATGTTTTATACACAACTTTATTTTATAAGGTGTATAAACCCCTTTTGACTTTTAAGTTTATTCAAAAGGGATCTTTTTTATATGAATCTTTTTCTAAATGACCAAAGGGAATGTTTTTTTTGTACGTATGTGGCGAAAATGGCTTCTCCACCGCCGTGACCATTATTTGAGCTTCAACTTCCACTACAAGCCACAAATTATTTTAAAATGAAAAATAAATACCATGTTTTACTTTTATTTTATTTTGGTATTGAAAATGGTTTTCATAATGTTTTTATATCAATGTGTTGCATTGATATCATGTGAATGAAATGTGTAAATTTTATGTTTCCTTTATGCATGTTTTATGTGATACGATTATGTTATGGTTCTTGGGAATTGTTATGAAGTCGGGTGGTTCTATGATAAACTAAGGGCGGGTGAGCCCGATATAGCTCTCCAATGCATTGGGTAAAGCAAAGGAGTTAAACATTAAGGTTTCTCCAAAGAGATTTAGAGAATATATTGTGATGGGTATTCCAAATGTAACCATGAGGGTTACACCCTATGTAAGAATGTTATGAATGCCTCAAGTTACCTTTATATCTTATGATTTCTATGATTAATTCATGATTTGATGAGGTCTGTTAAAGTGATTATGTTTTATGAGTAATGTATGATTTCATACATGGAATAATGTTTTCATTTCGTACTTTTATATCCCTTACTGAGCTTTTTATGATCATCCCATGTTTTTAAAATGTTTTTCACAGGACAAGGGAAAGGTACATGATGTGATTATAGTGTCAAGGAAGTTTCAAAAATGAATCCATGTTTTATTTTAAATATGTTTTCGTTGATGGGAAAAATTAGTACTATCTTTTATGTAACAACTTTGTTTAAATGTGGAATGTAATGCATGTTTTCTGATCTAATTCTCTAAAACTCTTAACCTGAAAAGATCATCAATGTGTATTTTTTAATTAACTCAAGATTAAGTAACGTTTAAGGTTGGGGCCTTATATATTTACCCAATTATAATATTCAAATATTTTTTTTATAAAATATGCTTCATTTAATAAAATATAATTTCTAAAAAATATGTAAATTAAATATATATTAGTCTATCTATAAAAAATTTTCAACTATAAAGAAGAAAAAATCTAAAACAAATTTAATGTTTACTCAAAAAAATTTAAATTCTATATTGTATTTATTCATTAAATATTATAAGATAAATTAAATTTTTGTTTTAAATTTTTAAAGTGTATGTATCTTGAAATTAGAGGGTCAAAAATTTATTTTCAATTAATGTTTAAAAATTAATTATGAATATAAATATGATAGATGTCCTATGTTTCAAAAATTGATGAAATAACTACCTAAAAATATTAATTGATTAGATATGTAAACAATTAACTCTTTTTAAATGTATCAAAAAAAATTTATGAAAAAATATATTATATATTTTGATTGAAGTTTGTGACAAATAATTGAAAATATTTTTCATGTAATTTATTATGATCATGAATACTTTGTTGATAACCAATATTATTTTTAATCAATGCATTAATAATCTCATGGAACATATTAAAATAGTTATATTTTTTCCACCTCAACATCACCTCTCAATTTTTATATTTCCAAATTTAATAAATTCAACATAAAATATCCACTTAATCCTAGATGAATGAATGAGAAAAAATCATGAACCATGAAACATCATCTATAATGGTAGAATTATCAACAATTACAAGACATGTAGCATCACTTCCATTAACTATATTAATCTTAAGATTAAATTTTTTTTACAAACTTTATAGATATAATTTAAAATATTTATTATTGATTGATTAAATAAAGAGAAAAGGAACAAACATGGAGTAATGAAGAGATCATGTATATAGACACCTATATTTATTGTTATTCATCCAAATATATTTCATAGATAAAGCACTCTATTCTATTAATTAATGAAATTCTCATAAATACATTATTGGTTACTTTTATGATGTTTTGTATTGATTTTAAAATATCATAAGGGATCTATATTTGTAAACCTCTATCACCCCAACCACTATTCTTTGGATATAAGAAGTCTTTGGGATAAGAACTTGTCTTCTACAGACCATTAGTTGAATTATGTCCTATTTATAAGGAATTTTTCATATATCATAAATTGGGAATTTTTTTTACTCATTATTTTATATAAATTGTTATAGGATCCAACCACTTATTTGGGTTAAAATCAATGCAATTTGTTTTTGGATAGGAACTTGTTTTACATATATAAAATTAAGGGAGTTTGAAATTTTAATCACAATATTCTTTATAATTTTACAATACAATATCCATATGGATTTTTTTAACAATTTATTCAATTTTATATTGGAATGCATCAATATAATCCTTACACTACTAAATAAATTTGATTTATAAGAACTATAAATAGCCTTTATTAGTGATAAATAAATATTTATATTTTAATTTCCTTTTAATGAAAAATTATTTTATTAGAAGTAAAATTAAAAAATGAAAAGGGTAATTAATTTATGATTAAACATTAAATGAAAAATTCATAAATTTTAGATCCATTTTTGTTGGGATGATAAATTGGTCTCTTCATTTAAATTTTTTCGCACTAAAAAAGGACATGTTCTCAGTGTTCTTCCTTGCATTGATAAAAATCCTACTACAACAGTGTGTTGGTAATATTACATCACATTACAGTAGAAGAATACATTATTTCAATTAAATTAACATATCATGTCCAGAAAAAAACAATATTATAGTCATTCATAAAACTCATTTTAAAAATTATATTGGAATGTATAATTTATTGAAAGCATCAATTAAAAATCAAAACATTGATGTTTTCTGGCCTTTAGGCCCTGACCCCCCCATGGAAGATCGTGTTCATGTTACAAACAACTGAAGAGAGCACCACTATATGATAAAGTGAGTGTACCTTTGTAAAAAAATAATATTTTTTAATACAGTAATAATTTAAATTAAATGTTAATTTGAAACCATTTGTTACAAAAATGTCACTTTTAAACTAAAAACATAAAATTCCACTGATTCTGGGAAATCTGCGATTCATATTAATGTGTGATTGACCAAAATACATCAAAAATTATGTATGAATCATTTTAATAATATATAAGTGAAATTTGATTATATTTCCTCAATTTTAGTATGTGACATGTATTTTGAACAGAATTTCATGTTTTACCAAAGAAATGCACTTTGATACATAGCGGCCACATATGTTGAGTCAATAAGGTTTTCCTTATGACTTTTCCATTCCTTCTTGTTTTGAAAATCACAAACACCTTATACTTAAGAAAGTATATAATTTACTTCTATAAGGAAAATTTCCTTCTCAAAGGAATTTACCCCTACCATTTTTTTGTTGTTCATATAAATATTTTTATTAAGTATAAAAATAAGATTCATATCAAAAACCTCGAAATCATATAATACATAGATATAAAGAATTCTGTTTTAGGATCCGAATTTGGGATACGAACCCTCATGATGTTCCACTCCAAATTCTAGATAGGAACTCTCCTTACATTCCACTCCGAATTCTGGATACGAACTCTCATGATGTTCCACTCCAAATTCTAGATACGAACTCTCATAATGTTCCACTCTAAATTCTGGATACAAACTCTCATTAAGTTACACTCCAAATTCTAGATACGAACTCTCATGACGTTCCACTCTAAATTCTAGATATGAACTCTCATGAAGTTCCACTCCGAATTCTAGATACGAACTCTCATGAAGTTCCACCCCGAATTCTGGATACAAACTCTCATGAAGACTCACTCTGAATTCTCGATACAAACTCTCATTAATTTCCACACCAAATTCTAGATACATATTCTCATGAAGTTAAACTCCAAAATATGGATATGAACTCTCATTTAGTTCGACTCTGAATTATGATTAGGAACATATCTAAGATCTGACTCTGAATTCTCATGAACTCTGACTCCGAAAATTGTAAGTTCTGGTTCCGAATTCAAATGAAACAAGACATGGAATTTCCATGAAATTCAGAGTCTAGAATTCTACAGAATTCGGGTTCCAAATTCTTACAAAACAGAATTCGAATATCTCTTTATTATAGATTCCTAATTCCATTTTGTTTATACTCAGAAAATTTATTTTCTTACATTCTGATCCTCAGTTATTCTTATGCTTACACTTGTTTCATTACAAAACAATATCGTGCTTTCAGTTATTGACTAACCGTTGGTTGAGTGACATGTGTATAGGTCCCTCCAAATTTCAAGGAGAAAAATGGCCATTGGAGGAGGGATCCAACTGTTGGAGATTCACCTATAAATAGGAGCTCATTTGAAAGTGTTTGATATTTTTGACAACATCTATTCTTACATGATATTAATATAATTTCTAGGGAGAGAGTCTCTTATCAACTCTCAAAGCTTCGTGAACAATGTTTGACCAGCTTGTTCAAACATTTCCTTGTGCAGACATGCTTCGTGCGACTCCAATTGTTGCTGATTACAGTCAAGGGCTTCTGGGGATAGGAAGAAAGAGGTTCCAACACTATGAAGTTGAGAGCCTCCTTGTTGAGGAGGACAGAGGTGCCGACTACCTGATAGTTGAGTGCTTGATGGGATAGCATGACAGAATCTGATCTTCATATCGAGGGATTACCAAGGTGTGGGTATGACAAACTTTATTGAAGGTATAAATCAAGGGACCTCTTATCTAGGGTTATTGGATACCCTTCACTTTGGGTTAAAAGTGTTATTGTTTGTTACTTGTAGTTTTTACTACATTGTTTTTCTACTGAATTTTGTATTGTTACAGAATGTATAACTTTCTTATACTACCTTACATGTACTCTAATTTAGTTATATTATATATTCCTTAAGGTCGAATCATAGTTGGTGTAATCTTTTGTAATGTTTAGTTTCAGGAATCACTTTTCCAGAATCCAGCATGTCTTTAGAACATAGAGGTGCTGTGAATATTGTTTAACATAAATTTCCTAATGTAATTTTTAATGTATACAATTCACCATCCTACTCTTGTATTTTTATCTCACTGTACATATTCGATCCTACATTTGGTATTATAGAGTATATCATATTCAGTCATACAAACCTAAAAATTTGTATCATAGCACATGGTTCAATCTGAAATAATCTCACGATTAGATTCAGAACATTTTTTTCGGATTCATATTTTCAGATTCATACTTTTCGGAATATATTTTTTGGAATCATAGTTCAGATTCACTTTTTTCTTAGAGATACAATTTTATTATTTCATAGAATATTTTCTCTTTTTTACAAACTCATACCACTAACAAGTTTTTGTACCAATGTTTTTTTAGAATGGCAGGTTTAATTATTGGTTCTATCAAAACATAAATCCTACTAGACCACCAATCTTTTATGGAAATGATTACGAATATTGGAGAGTTATTATGAAGACTTTCATTATCAATACTGGGGTAGATAATTTTTTCATGCTTACTAGAGGATATAAAATTCCTGACAAGGATGTAAGTGCTTTTACTAATCAAGAAAAGCATGAATACCAACTCAAATATAAGGTACACAATACTTTTCTTTGTTCAATGAATAGGAATATATATTTCCAAATTTCTACTTGTGAAACAGCTAATTGTATATGGAAGAAGATTAAAGTTACACATTTTGGTACATCTAAAGTGATTGAGACTAGAATATCCATACTCAGAGGTGAGTATCATGGTTTTAATTTTCCTTAAGGATAAACAATTTGTATGGTGCTATAGAGATTCATGACTATTTTGAATAGCTTACAGTCTATGGGAGAGAAAGGTCTACATGATGAAGCCCTTTTTGACAAGATGATAAATATTAAGCCCAACGAGTGGGAATCACAAAGAACTACTATCGATGAAAACTGAAAGGTTACTCAAATTTCTCTTGATGAACTATTTGGAACTCTTCATAAACATAAGACTATAATGAAGAGAGATGTATACAACATAATGAAGAACAATGGGAATGATACCGTTTCTTTTACTACAACTTAAAATCACATGAATACTAAGACTCCTGAGAGAGTTACTAGATCCAAAACTAAGAAGGATATTATTCAATCCGAATCTATTGAGAGTGAAGTCTTAGAAAATGAGTTATCTAATATTTCTTGAAGGATGGACAAGATAGCCGGATAGAGAAATTTTCAATCCAAGTATAAGAAGAAGTAAAGGAAAGATAATAATGATTCAGAGGTCATATGATATGAATGAAAGAGAGATGGACCCATGACCCCTGATTTCCCTATGCTCAAAAGATATGAGAGAAAAGAGAGGTATTATGATAGGAATAGAATGTAGTATTACAAGTCCAAAACTAAGAATGTTCTAAAAGCTAATGACCCCTGGAGTGCTAGTGTAGGTTACTCTTCATATGAATCTTCTGATTATGATTCTTCTGGATAGAAGAATCTTGGTCTTAAAGTCGTACTACCTATTGATAATCATTGATTTATGGATATGGTAGCCAATGATGAATCATTGACCAATGTTTCTCTAAATGCTAATGATAGTAAATATTGCAAATCTTCTGATGAAGAATCTTCTTCTGAAGAATAAGCTACATTACCTACTTATGAATAAGTTTCTAGGTTTGCAGAACATCTTGAGATTGAGAACTCAAAACTCTTGAAAAAGTTTGATAAGGAAAACTCTAGGAATACTATTCTTAAAATGGAAATATTAGATCTTTCTAAAGAGCATGATATGAAAAATGGTGATTTTAAAATTATTTTAAAAAATATTGAGGAATTATGTTCTAAAAAGAATAAACTCTCAAAGGATCTTGAAAACATAATTTATAAGAAAGATGTTTTCGAGCATAGCTCTAGTTCAAATGTTTTTTAAGATAAAAACATAGTTATCAAACTCAAATATGTAATATTTTCCTGGAGGAAATGTTTTTCAAACATTACCCATGGTAAGGAAAATTTTGATAAAATTTATTCACAATTCTGACCATGAAGGAATACTTCTGGTTTTGGTTACACTAGTTGTAAACTGATTTTTAGTAACAACAAATTTTTTCCTCAAAGTGTCCGATTTTTCACAATGTCTCCATGTGGTGGTCACTGGAAAAATAATTGTTCCTTAAACAAAACCAATCATTAGGATTTCATAAGGCTTTTTTTCTAAAAATATGTGGGTACCCAAAATTTTACATTATGAAATTTATGGATCCAAGAAGTTCTGGATACCGAAAACCTAACATTTTATTGTTTTAAAAAAATAGGGAATGTACCAACAACAATAATTGGTACATGGATAGTGGATGTTCCTGTAATATGACTAGTAACAAAAACTATTTTGAAAATATTGTCAAGCCGAATGGAGGAAAAGTAACTTTCAGAGATAATGCTCAGGGAGAAATTATTGGTATAGGTAACATTGTTTTTCATAGAAAAACATTGATTTCAAATGTTTTGTTTGTTAAGGGTATTAAGAACAACCTCATCAGTATAATCCAATTTGGTGATGAAGGCTACCTTGTGAATTTTTGGAATGATATGTTCTTAGTACACAATTCTAATGAAGAATTTATTCATGCTGCCAATAGGAAAGATAATGTTTACACACTAAACATATAAGACCATAGGAGCCAATAATTACCTTGCCTTAGTGCAATGGACTATCATTCTTGGTTATGACATAGAAGGTTAGGACAGTGTACCCCTAGGATCTTATGTAAACTTTCTAAAAAAGATTTAGTTCAGGATATACCAGAGCTTAGGGTTGATTCTTAAAAAGTTTGTGATCCTTGTCAATATGGAAAGAAACATAAATCATGTTTTAAATCAATAGATGAAGTCTCAACAACGGATGCATTAAAGCTAATGAATATGGATCTTTTTGGTCCTACCCAAACTGGAAGTATTGGGGGGAAATATTATGTATTTGTTTTGGTTGACGATTAAACTAGACTTACATGGGTCTATTTTCTAGCAAAGAAGTCTGATGCTTTTTCTTATTTCAAATCTTTTAGAGCCCAAGTAAATTTTTTGAAAACCAATCATTTGAAAACTATTAATATTGATCATGGAGAAGAATTTCAAAATTCTGATTTTGAAACCTTTTGTAGTAGAAAAGGCATTACTCAAAACTTATCATCACCCAGAACACCTCAACTGAATGGAGTGGTTGATAGAAGAAATATAATTCATCAAGAGATAAATAGATCCATGTGGATTGAGTATTATATAGCCAAACATTTTTGGACTGAAGCTGTAAGTACTTCTTGTTATACTATAAATCATGTTTTTATTAGACCTTTTCTTAATAAAACTCCTTATGAATTATGGAATGGTAGAAAACATAGACTTTCCTACTTTAGGGTTTTTGGTTGAAAATTATTCATTCTGAATACTAAAGATAATTTACAAAAAAATTCACAAAAATCTGATGAAGGAATTTTCTTAGGATACTCCACAACTTCTAAGGCTTATAGAGTTTTCAACAAAAACACTTATACTGTTGAAGAGATAGTACATGTCAAATTTTATGAAACTGATACCATTGTATTCAAACAACCCCAACATAAATCCTTAGATGTGTTTTCAAAAACTGATTATCAACCTTTGATAGAAAATCCTTTTGATAAGGAAAATGATTTAAAATATTCTTCCGAAACATTTACCTCATAAGATTTCATGCCCTATGTTGATGAACAGGTTCTTCAAAACCCAAATCTGTCATTTCTTAAGAATCATCCAAGTGATAGCATCATTGGTGATGTCAATCAACCTATAAGGACTAGAATTTCCTTAATAAATATAGTAGAACATCTATCATTCCTTGCCCAAATAGAACCAAAAAGCATTGATGAAGCTTTAGGTTATGTTGTTTGTATTAAAGCCATGAAATATGAACTAAATGAATTCGAAAGGAATAAAATTTGGTCATTGGTTGAATGACATAATAAATCTTCTTTTATTGGAGTAAAATTGTTCTTCAGAAATAAGAGTGAGGAAAATGGAATCATCGTTATAAATAAAGCTAGATTGGTGGCTAAAGGCTATAATCAACATGAGGGAATATATTATGAAGAAACCTTTTCTCCAGTATCTAGACTTGAATCTATTTGAATTTTACTTTCCTTTGCAGCATTCTTCATTTTCATATTTTTCAAATGGACGTGAAATGTGATTTACATAATTGTTATGTTCAAGAGGATGTTTATGTTGAACAACCTCATGGATTTGAAGACACAAAACATCCTGATCATGGTTCTATACTTACCAATGCTTTGTATGGCCTTAAATAATCCCCACGAGATTGGTTTAATAGACTTACATGATTTTTGCTTCAAAAATATCATTTTTAAGGGAAATGAAGATCCAACACTTTTTATAAAGAAAGACAAAAAAATGATATGATTGTTCAAATTTATGTTCATGTCATTATATTTGGTTCAAATCGGAAATATTTAACTAATTCCTTTGCAGATCTATTGAAATATGTGTTTGAAATGATCATGATGGGTGAGATAACATTTTTCCTTGGTTTTCAAATTTGACAACAACCAGAAAGAATCTATAATTCCCAACATAAGTATATTAAAGATCTTCTTAAAAAGTATGGATATTACAACACTAAAAGTAATAGTACTCCTATTGGTTCCTCAAACACACTTGATCCTAATGATGTTGGGAAACCAATGGATCAAACATCATTTAGAGGTATGATAGGAATATTACTATACTTAACAGCTAGTCGTCCAGACTTGATGTTTTCAGTATTTTTATGTGCAAGATATCAATCCAATCCTAAGGAATCTCATTTAAAGGCAGTGAAAATAATTTTTCTCTACATAAAGGGTACCATAGATTTAGGACTCATTTACACTTCTGGAAATGATTCTGGTTTAAAAAGATTTTCAGATTCTAAATTTGGTGGATGTAGAATGGATAGAAAGAGTACATCCAGAACATGTCATTTATTAGGAGATTCATTAGTTTCATGTTCTTGCAAGAAGAAATACTCAGTATCACTCTCCACTATTGAAGCTGAATATGTAGCAGCTGGAAGTTGTTGTGCTCAAGTGTTTTGGATGCAACACACACTCACAGACTATGGATTGAGTTTTACTAAGACTAAATTTTTTTGTTATAACACAAGTGCCATTTCCCTTTGTAAAAAAACTGCAAATCACTTTCATGCAAAGAACATAGATATTAGGCATCAATTTCTTAGGGATCACACACAAAAAGGAGATATCATTATTCAATTTATCAGAATGAAAGATAAAATAGCTGACATTTTCACAAAATCATTACCCTCTGATTGATTTGAATATATTAAACAGAAGATAGTAATGATAACCGTTAGGTAATCATTTTTCTTTAACTTCTTGTTAAACCATTCTCCATACACTAATAAACTTCTTTTTATAGGGGGAGTACATATCCTTGTAAAAAATTTCAATATTTTTTCCTTAGATGATTTTCCTAAATTTTCATAATGAAGATTTCGTACTGGAAATTTTCGTAATGATGTTTTCGTACTGGAAATTTTCGTAATGATGTTTTCGTACTGTAAATTTTCGTAATGAAGTTTCTGTACCAGAAATTTTCGTAATGAAGTTCTCGTACTGAAAATTTCCATAATGAAGTTTTCGTACTGAGATTTTTCATAATGAGAATTTTTTTTAATGAGAATTATCATAATAAAAATTTTCTTACTCATACTTTTCATACTAGAGTTTTCATACTCAAAGCTTTTGGAATAATCTTTTCGATTTTATGTTCTTCATACTTTGTTTTTCATAGTGAGTTATTCGTAGTATGTTTTTCATAGTCAAATTTTCTTCTAGAAGAATATCACCTATTACGAATAAACATCCTAGCCAATCCGAAATGTATGACTTCCTTACTTATGTTTTCGTAATCATTTTTTAGTTTTCGGTGTTTTCTTTTTCTAATAAAATTTATCAGATTCGTTTCTTCTTAAATCTGAATGTTTTTGTTAAATCCTCAAATGATCAAATTCAAGATTTCCTTGCATGTATGTTTTCAATAGTCATATCAGTTCAAAGAGTTTTTCAACCATTAGATTGGTTTTGGAAGTTCAATGGTCACCACCATCACCTATATTAAGGGGACCCTCGATGGTTGTCCCACATTGATTTCAAAGCCCTCATGTGTCAAAGCTCTACCTCAGTTCTTAAATCTTGTTCCAAACCTTTCACTGCTCCTCCATTCCGAATGCCTATAGAAGCCACTTCCCAAGATATTTTTTTCAATGAAGCCAATCTCAAATTTTTTAGTCTACAGGTCAAGGTTGGTCTATCCGAACTTTTTCAGTAAATATGATTATCTAATTCTTAAGTATATCAAACTCAATGGATTGGAATATTTATGCATATCGAAACCTGGGGATCAGCATGCTGTCTATACGGATTTCTTTGTAGAATTTTATGAGTCTATTTCCTTATATGAAGAAGATGGCCGAGAAACATTCACCATTAAGAATTATGGCAATACATACAATCTCTCTTACACCAAGGCTTCAAGCTTGGTGGGATTATCATATGATGGTGAAGCTGAATTATGTTCACATAAGATACTTGATGTGCTAGGATGTTTCATAAAAGTGAACGAAATGGAATGCCTTGGACTCAAAGATGATAAAACAACAACGATTTCCCATCTCTCCACCAACAACCAGATTCTCCAGTTGTGGGTTCAAGGGTTATTCATTCCGAGAAGAGGTGATAAGGATAAACTAATGAAAAGTGATAATTACATCTCGGATTTCTTGGTAAATCTATGAAAGATCAGTCTGATGAGGCACATTCTTATTACAGTTCAGAACATCAAGAATGGAACTTTGAAGCTCAAATTATTATGTATCATGCTCTTCTCTCCATGGTTATTATTCAGTGTCTTGATTCCTTCATGGTTGCTTTCACCTCCAAACCGAGAAATTGTAAGGTGATGCAGATAAGTGATGACACATTAAAGAGGATGAAAGGATGTTTTCCAAAAGAGTCAGGTGAGTTTTATGATCTTCCCGAGGAGGAGGCAGAAGCCATTCCAGAAAATGTGTAGAAATCTGAGCCAGTGAAGAAGGTCAGTAAGAAAAGTAAATTGAAGCATGTGGTGGCTAAACACAAGACCCCAAAAGCTAAGTAAACCCAATCCTCACCTCCCAAGCTGAAGAAACAGAAAGCATATCCAAATGAGGTGGTTGCTAAATAGAGGGATGATAAGGATAAAAGGAAATAAGGGGAACCTCAATTCAGATTAGACCCTGCTAAAGCTAAATCCTTAAGGGAGAAGACTTCTGAATACCATGAGAAGGTAGAAAAAGATAAGAATATGAAGAAGAAGATGTCTGAAGCTGAGGTTATACAATATCTTTTGAGAGACACATAAGTAGTTTCTAAGAAGATTCACGTACCGGAAACATCTTTTGTCCGACCATTACTAGAGACCCCTGGAAAGATCTACTTCACTCCAGAAAACCCTAAAGAGAAAGAAGTTGTTGAAAGAGTATAAGAAGAAGAGGATGTAGAGGAAGAAGAAGAAGTAGAAGAAGATAGTGGTGATCTAGATGACTTGATTAAACAAGTTGAGGATTATCAAGAGAAGGCAAACCCATCAGAAAAACTACCACTCCGAACTTCTAAGGCCGAGTCCTCAAAGCTTGTCACTCAATGAAAGGTAGATGAGAAAGATGGTAAGAAATATAATGACAAGTAAGAAGATAATGAAAATGAATTATCTGAGGAATAAAGATATGAGAAACATTTTATTGAAGTCAAAAGGGGGAGAAGGAAAAATCTAAAAGGGAGAAGAAAAATTTCTATGTAAGGAAGAACTATCCCTAAGTAAGGGGAGCTTATCTAAGTGGAAGATTCTCATTACAAAGTTTTTCATTCTCATGATCATGAAAATTCCATTACTGAAATCTATAATACAATCCTTAGAGTTCCAAAGCCTAACGGTGAGTCAGTTGTATTCACCATCATCAGTGAACAAAGGGAAATAAGTTTTAATTAAAAAGTCTAAAGAAAATTTTCTAAGTCCTTATATTCTTTTTCGAAAGGTTGTTTGTGATTTCCAAAAAGGGGGAGATTTTTGAGTCAATAAAATTTTCCTTATGACTTTCCTATTCCTTCTTGTTTTGAAAATCACAAACACCTTATACATAAGAAAATATATATTTTCCATCTATAAGGAAAATTTATTTCTCAGAGTAATTTACCCCTACCATGTTTTCATTGTTCATATCAATATTTGTCTTAAGTATAAAAATTGGATTCTTATCTAATACCTCGGAATTGTATAATAATTAGATACAAATCATTATGTTTCAGGATCCGAGTTCTGGATACAAACTCTCATGAAGTTCCACTCTGAATTCTGGATATGAACTCTCATAAAGTTCCACTCCGAATTCCGGATACGAACTCTCATGAAGTTCCACTCAGAATTCTGGATACGAACTCTCATTAAGTTCCACTCTGAATTCTAGATACGAACTCTCATGAAGTTCCGCTCCGAATTCTCGATACGAACTCTCATGAAGTCCCGCTCCAAATTCAGTATAAGAACTCTCATGATGTTCCACTCCGAATTCGGGATACGAACTCTCATAAAGTTCCACTCCGAATTCAGGATACAATCTCTCATGAAGTTCCACTCTGAATTCTGAATACGAACTCTCATAACATTCCACTCCAAATTTTGGATATGAACTCTCATGAAGTTCCACTCCGAATTATGCATACGAAAACTCATGTAGTTCGACTCCAAATTCTTATTAAGAACTTATCTATGTTCTGACTCCAAAATCTCAGGAACTCTAACTCCGAACTTTGTATGTTATGGTTCCAAATTCAAATGAAACCAGAGACAGAATTTACTTGAAATTCAAACTCCGGATTTCAACAGAATTCAGGTTCTGAATAACTAAAAAACAGAATATGAATATCTCTTTATTGCAGACTCCTAATTCCATTTTGGTTAGACTCCAAACATTTGTTTTCTTACATTCTGAAACTCAGTTTTTCTTATGCTTACACATGTTTCAATACAAAACAATGTCATGCTTTTAGTGATTGACTAACCATTGGTTGAGTTACACAAGTACAGGTCCATCTGAAATTCATAAAGAAATATGTTCGTTGGAGGAGGGAGTCGGCCGTTGGATATTCAACTATAAATAGGATCTCATAAGAAAGTGTTCTATACTTTTGACGACATATGTGCTTACATGCGGTTGAAGATATTTCTAGAGGGAGATGATCTTATCAACTATCAAAGATTCGTGTATAATGTTTTAACAACTTGTTCAAACATTTCCTTGTGCAGAATTTCTTCGTGCAACTCTGATTGTTGAAGATTACAATCGAGGGATTCCAGGTATCGGAAGATAGAGGTTCCAAAACCTTGAAGTTGAGAGCTTCCATGGTGAGGAAGACAGAGGTGCCAACTACCTGATAGTTGAGGGCTTGCGGGGATAGACAGATAGACCCCGATCATCGTATCAACGGCTTACCCTAGTGTGGGTAAGAATGAAATTCCAGAAAGTATAAATCAAGGGACCTCTTATCCAGGGTTATTGGATACCCTTCTCTTTGGGTTAAAAGAGTTATTGTTTGTTACTTTTAGTTATTAATACTTTTTGTCCGCTGCATTTTGTATTGTTAAGGAATGTATTAGTTTTTATACTTTCTTGTACTCTGATTTAGTTATATTCTATATTCTTTAAGGTATAATCTTAGTCGGTGTAAAATTTTGTTAATTTTTATTTTCAGAATCACATTTCCGAAACCAATAAATTCTTGGGAACATAGAGGTGTTGTGAATTTTGGTTATCAAATATTTCCTAAGGTAATTTTTAATGTATACAATCCCCCCCCCCTCTTGTATATGTATCTCATTGTTCTTATTCGATCCTACGTTTGGTATTCTAGAGTATATCATACTCAGTCATACCATCCTAACAACATCATGAGTCCAGTTTATGTGTGGATGATTCCTAAAAATAAAAAATTATTTATGGATCATTATAATAAATTATCATGAAAATATATGTATCATTCATTAGGATTATATGAGAGATTTATTTTAACTAAATTTCATTTAAAAACTGAAAACATTCACTTTAATTCATATTGGTTACATTTTGTGCCTCATTTTCATGTGGATGATTCCTACCCTTCATAAATGATGTAAGAACCATTTTTAGAATGTATCAAGATATTATGGTCATTTGTTATTTGTCTTCATAGAGCGAATTTAATTTCTATCCTCAAATTCATTTTTAAAATGAAAACACACATTTCATGTACTACAAGTAACATCATGTATCATGTTGAGGTGTGGTTGATCCCCACAGATCAAAAATGTCACACGGAATTTTTTTTAAAAAAATTGATAGACTAGACTCTTTATGTCATTTTTCCTTCACTAGTACATGTTTTTAACTAAAATGTAAATTTTATCCTAAAAACAAACATTTTTATTCCTATAGATCACACCACATTTTAGATTGATAGGAGGTTGATTACTACACATAAAAATTATTTTGGATCATTTCCATAAATTTTAAAGGAAATAAGAGTTTTATTAATTATTTTTAATGTGTGACACATGTTTTTACCTAAAATTCCCTTTTAAAACTAAAAACATTCATTTTGAGTGAATTTATTCACATCATGATTCAAATTATTTTTTATTTTACTATTACATGTTGCAAATTAAATATTAATCAATATCCTAATGCATCAGAAAAATATAAATGTGTCTTCTCATGTTTGATTATTCCATTATTCTTCTGACTTAAAATTTCAATTTTAACTAAAAACACACACATTGAATAATAATGGCCACACCATGTGTCGTATTGTCATATGTTTGATTAATAAAAAAGGATTTATAGATCATTTTAAAATGGTATCATCATAATAAATGTTCATTATCTAAAATTAAATATTTTGACATGGGTTATATACTAAAATGCCAACATTAAATTGAAATAAGCACTTGGAGTCATAAAAACCACACCGTGTGTCAAATGGAGGTCAACCTGATTCTTAAACATTAAATATAATGTGTGGATATTTTTAATAAAGTATAATGAAAATAAGACTGTACTTTATATTTTTATATTGACTGATAATCATTTTCATCTAAAATGACAATTTTAAATGGAATATATTCACATTGAGTCATATCGGTCACCACTAATATTGGATTGGCATGTCACTAATTAATAGATATCAAAAATGAATTATTGATAATTTTGACAAATTGTGAATTAAGTAAAATTTAATTAACATGAATTCTTGTAATTAAATATTTTTTAAACTAAAATTTCTTTTTTTAACTTAAAGCAAGAACGTTCAGCCATACCAGTCACGTCATGTGTCATATTGACATCTGGCTGATTCTTAAGGATAAAAAACGATTTATGGATATTTTTTAGAGACTAATCTGACAATATATGTGAATTCTCATTATATTTAGTGGATGAAATGTGT
Organism: Viscum album; assembly: GCA_963277665.1. Classification (NCBI taxonomy): domain Eukaryota; kingdom Viridiplantae; phylum Streptophyta; class Magnoliopsida; order Santalales; family Viscaceae; genus Viscum; species Viscum album. The sequence continues at coordinate 1,625,579,458 of OY728160.1, read as the reverse complement.
TTTTAACAAAATTGTCTTTTTATACTATAAACATGCATAGTGAGCCCTACATGTCACACTATGTGTGAGATAGATTTGTTTTTTATTCAAAAAAATAATAAATGACATGTGGATCACTTCAATAAATTATTAGTAAAATATGAATTATTCTTCTTGGTTTTTAGTTAGTGAAACATGTTTTTAAATAAAATTCCATTTCTAAACTAAAAACATGTTCTTTGAGTCATATTTATCACAATATGTATCAGATTGAGATGGGTTGAATTAATACACATAAAAAATTACATATAGATCATTTTAATATTGTGTAATGACAATTTTATAATTATATATTAGTTTTAAGTATTTTATGTGTCTTTTTAACTAAAATTCAATTTTAAATGAAAACGTGCAACTTGTGACTTACCATCCACAATATATATCATATTGATTTTTGGTTGACTTTTTCACTTTATTATGATTATTACATACCAAAAATGATTTATGGATAATTATTATAATGTTTAAATACTATTAGAGTTTGGTTTATCAGTTTTTAGTCTATAACATATGTTTTAAACTATATTTTCCATTTGAAATAAAACCATGCCCTTTGAGTCATATCAGCACCAACATGTATCAGATGTAAATAAATATAATTAATACATATCCAAAGTGACTTATGTATATTTTCCTTAAATTATAACAATATTATATGTGTTTTTATTTATTTTTAAAGAGTAATAGATGCATATAAATGAAATTTCAATTTAAATTAAAAGCACACATGTTGATTCATTGGTAATCAGAAAATAAAAAATACTGTACATAAGTAGATAAAATAAAGAAAAAATAGATATATGATGAGAAATATTAGTGCATTAGTATGTTGTCCTTTTTTAAAATTTATTGATAGTTTTTTTCTCTAATCGTTCTATAGTCTTAATTGAGAAAAAAGGTCACATAAAAACCCAATTTCAAAATAATCATTTCTTCTAAATCTCTGGGGAAATTTAAAAAATAAATATTAAAAAAACTATAATTAAATAAACAAAATATGTTATATAAAATTATGGTAAATTTAACTAAATAAGTATTATGATGTCACCTCTTCAGGATATATATCTATATTCCCACAACATGTAATATTCTTATTCATTTATAAACTATTTTTCTCCCTTTTTTGAATAGGTGGAATGTCAAGAAGCCTCATATTATTGAAAAAATTCAAATAAAAAATGATAATTAAATATTTTTTATTTTATTTTAATTTATCATAAGAAATAACACATTGAGGATACTACTTTTTGCTAAAATAAATATCTTTAGAAAATTAATAAATCAAGTATCCAAAACATCTCTATTAGTTTTCACTGAAAATTGATGAATAGTTGAGCATAATAAGTTGTTATTCTATATATATTTTTTATAGTGATTCCATATTATATAACTTATCATTATTATCTATTATCGTAATTCCATATGTTATTTTTCTCATGGACTATCCTCATGGAATGATTTTGACGATATTTAAGCACCACCCAATCCCAACCGAATTTTTACTAAAACATAATATGAAATTTATAACTGGATGAATATTTTTAAAATGAATCATTTAGGATATTAAAAATTCATAATCATCAACACGTGTTGTTAATCTGTTGGGTATCAATTCATTTAATTCCAAAAATAAATTTCTAGAGTATCATAATTAATTTCAATGAGAAGCCAATGCTCTAAAAAATAGGAGTACATAATGAAAAGAATGATAATATATTTTATATGATTAAATTTTATAGTTTTATATCTATATCCTATTTATTTGGAATATCTGATTATTTATAATTTTTTCAAACATTATTACTAGTTACACCACTAGTATACAATATCCCACTTCGTCTAATGATCCTTTTCATGTATAAGCAATATGGGGACTAATTAGTCTCAATTATTAATCACAATTTCATTCCATAATATAATTATAATATATACACCTAAAAAATATCAATATAGTTTAACTATATTTAACATAGCTAATTAGCTATTAGAAAAATAAATTATGAAATCTCACCTCATATATATAGTTACATTTGATATTCCTGAAACCCATTCATCAAGATTTCATATACATTATGTATAATAATAATGTATTTAATGGACTCTTCGTATATTATTTCATAAAAACAAATTATCGTCATATAACCTAATTAGAACATTTTATCTACATGAAGTAGAAATGTAAGTAAATTTGGAAGTTGAAATGGTGAGGTGAAATTACTATTTGATGTTATTTTTGATTTCTTGTTTGATTCTTGATATTTGTTTTGATTATAACTTCTCTTACTACTTCCATTTCTCTTTCTTTAATAAAATTTCTTATTATTGGAATTATTTCATTATTATTTAGGTGTTTTTAAAATAAATTCTATGCAATACCTCGTTTTGGACATTTATTTTCACAAGATCAAATTCCCATTCAACAGAAGTTACAATAGAAAGTTCAACCATGACAGTATCAAGATCTTCAAGGGGAATAGGAATCTTCGTTCTCTGATCATGAGCTACGTGAATCCACACATTCACCTGGCCATTTTTATTTTTTGTTGTTTTGTATAATAACTTCTTGTATATTTTACTCCAAACCCCTAACAACAAGGAAATGGGTGGGTGATAATAGATACAATTCATACTCATTTTCACCATATACAATATCTGTACTATAAAGGCATTAGTGAATCCCAAGTTAAAATTTAATATAAATATTTATTAAAAATTTATTTACCTTACAAAGGAAGAACATTATGGGAATTTAATCACCTTAATGTGCAGGGGATTTTCATGAAGTGTCTATGGTGTTTTTTCCCCTATTAGATATAACGATATAATGTTCTCTAACAACTCATATATATAATTATGATTTTCAACTACAGTATTTATTCTTTAATGAATCTCTTACACTTTCTTCTCCTTATCCCAACATGAATTTCTCTTCCCAAAATTTTTTTTGGGTGACACTCCAAATTACGCACTTATTACATGGCCATCTTCATTTATCAGCTACAATGACACTAAAATTTTCCATTATTTAGGTATAGATGATGATTATTATTTTGGATAAACTAGATAAAAACTGATGAAACAATGTAATCCCAGTTAAGAAATATTAATTGAAATAATAATTGAATTTTATTATTTTATAATTAATAATTTTTCCAATATGCTTTGTGGTTTTTCATTTATTATTAATATATATTTAGTTATAATATCTTACATCCATGGAACATGGTGTGGGATGCAAGTGTTTTTTGACTTGGAATAATGAGTCATCAAATGAATAATGGTATTTTTTTTCATTCCACATAAAATTAGTAAAATAGATTTCAAATACATACCATTTTTTCATGTGATGTTCACCCATCCATTCAATGATCTTGGGGTTTGTTGGTTTTAATTCACACTATATATTTTCAATGCAATGTTGTTGATTCAGAATTTAAAAATTCATAATTAATTGGATTAATAAATGTATTTTTAGTTATTGTATTACCAAAAAAATGTACCCACAAATGTAACTCCTTAAGACAACTAATATATTCATCCATATTTTTTGGTTTATCAAGAGTTCATATATATGTGGTGATTATTGGATTAAATTCCCTTTAGTATTCCTAATATGTTTTATGGTATGAATTTTTTGAAATCATCTATGAGAATTTACAAAAAAACATTAATATAAATTTCATTTATAATTCATCAAATATAAAAGCCATATGAAATGGATAATATATTCAAAATAAATGTATCATTGTTTAATATTTTTAAAAAAATGATGAAATTATATAATAATTTTATCCTAATTTCTTCTCAAATTAGTTACCTAACCATAAGTAAAACATTGTTCCACATATCTGCCTCCATCATCATGTGAATTTGATTGTTAACCCCGATGTAATTAATGAAAATCTTCTTACTGGGTTTAAAAAGTGGGTCGTGTTCATTATTTCCAACTAAGAATTTTATTCCTCTATATTCTTCCATAATAATTTTTTCTAAAACTGTCATCAAATAACAGTCATGTTTTCCCTAGGTTATTTATTATTCACCTATATGATTTAATTTTCATCAAAATCCTCGATATGTTTTTCATTGGTATTAGTAGCATTATAATGCTGAGAAATATGTTGATCCTCTTCATTAGGAGCATCAAGATGTTGTGAAAACAATTATTCCTCTGATTGGGATTACCGGGTTGTGATGAGGTCATTATATTTAGATGTAGTTCAATATTTAATTTAGAACACATACACACAATATTTTATTAATAATAATATTAGGAAACCCAATGTATATCAAAAAATAAACTATATGATTGTTGAATTCGTTTTTTATATAATGGTTGAATATATTCGAACCATCTATAATGTATCCACATCCCCTCAATATGATATCCTCTTACATATAACACCCTTTCTACAATGGGACCACTAGGAAATGATTGTGGAATCCCAATTAAATGGTCATCCATAATTGAATTGAAATCTTACCTATAAGTGGTTTTGGTAGATAATTGAGTAATTGAACAATTTATTTTTGTATGATATGGTACTTAATATATATATATTGTATATATTTCCATTATGAATGGGTTATTATTGTACACTTCTTTGTTCAATTCCACATTCATGAATCCCAATTCAACCATTTGAATAAAAATATTTCTATCAACCCACGTGTAATAAAAAATTAGAGCTTCAAATATTTTATAGTCTGACTTGCATTGTTTTTTTATTCCAATATTTGATATATGAACATTAATTGACTTTAGGTACTTGATAAAAGGCAAATACATCATTTCTGCCACATGTGTAACTCAAATTGTTTTCATTGTACCACATTCATCATGTTCCTTTATTTAAAATTTATAACAAATAAATAAATTAAAATTGTATGATAATATATGAACACTAGGTCGTATGTGTATACATCGAATTCATTATGAAATTGAATTAATATTTTCATTTGGATCATAAATAATATAGTCACAAAATCATACTATAAAATGTTAATTATTTGTATTTTTTATCCATGGATTATCTCTTTATGGATTCAAATTCCTAATAAATAACTTCTCCATATTAATACATGGCGCAACCTCTAAACTATTATGTAAAATATAATGGTGATCCTTCTCCCACAATGTAATAGTAATTTTTAGAACAACTATTATAAAATTCATTCACCTTAAAATGGCCAAGTGTGACAATATTTTTTTTGAAGAATGCATTCCACATCAGACAGATAGTCGATTCAAAATTAAACTACATTTTCAACAACATATCACTCTATAGTAAAACCTTATACCTGATGTTGATTTCTGTCATACGCTTTTGAAATTTTCATATAATTCCCGAGCCTTAAACATTAAATCATCTTCAGTTCAAGAATACACGTTGAGGATCTTTTCAGTTTTAGAGTTTTAGAGAATTAGATCATAAAACATGCATTACATTCCACATTTAAACAAAGTGGTTACATAAAAGATAGTACTCATTTTTCCCATCAACGTAAACATTTTTAAAATAAAACATGGATTGATTCTAGACACTTCCTTATCACTATCATCACATCATGTACCTTTCCCTTGACCTGTGAAAAACATTTAAAAAACATGGGATGAGCATAAAAAGCTCAGTAAGGGATATGAAAGTATGAAATGAAAACATTAGTCCATGTATGAAATCATAAATTACTCATAAAACATAATCACATTAACATACCTCATCAAATCATGAGTAAATCATAGAAATAATAAGACATAATGGTAACTTGAGGCATTCATAGCATTATTACGTAGGGAGTAACCCTCATGGTTACGTTTGGAATACCCATCAAAGTATATTCCCTAAATATCTTTGGAGAAACCTTAATGTTTAACTCCTTCGCGTTACCCAATGCATTGGAGAGCTATATCGGGCTCACCCGCACTTAGTTTATCATGGAACCACCCGTCTTCATTACAATGCCCAAGAACCATAACATAATCGTATCACATAAAACATGCATAAAGGAAACATAACATTTCCACTTTTCAATCTCAATATATCAATACAACACATTGATATAAAAACATTATGAAAACCATTTTCAATACCAAAATAATAGAAAAGTAAAACATGGTAGTTATTTTTCATTCAAAAAAAGTTATGGATTGTAGAAGAAGCCGAAACTCAAATAATGTTCACGGCTGCGGAGAAGTCGTTGTCTCCGCATATGTAGGACCAAAAAAAACTTTCCCTTTTGTCGTTTATTAATCACTTCATAAAAAAAAGATTCTTTTTTAATAAACGTAAATGTAAAAGGGGTTTATACACCATATAAAATAAAGTTGTGTATAAAACATAATATTCCTCAATGAAAGGAGATTGAGATGAAGTACCTTACCACGTATCCGAATTGACTCGATCGTTCATTAATCTCATGAATAATAAAATTGAGTTAATTTCTACTTGATTAAGAACCTTTTTAAAGTTCATTATTCCTTTTATATCACTTATTACCATGTCATGAACACTATGTAATTATTTAAGTTAATAACGTCCGTTTTAACGATCATTGGTACTTGAGTCAAAAATAAACTCTTTATAATTACAAATTGTTCATGTATCCATTATATACAGAGTTATATACATGATTTAGATATCATATATATCATATATATCTAGTATATACATGGATTTATGATATTACATAACATTTAGAGTTAAGAAAGGAAATTCACCGTTCATGGAGACGGTAAGCCGTACGTACGCATTAACACTACTTTCATTTCTATTTCATATTTTATGGAATGGAATCATAATTATATAATGGTATATTATAATTACAGTATAATATCATATATAATATCATTAACTCAGTCCTTTATACATCCCACATATGGCATTAACGAATCAAATCACTTTGAGGGGGCGGTAGTCTGCACTTCCTAAAATGAAGATATCGCGTTTACCCATAACGGAAACCACAAAGGTATTCCAAAAATGAATAATACAGAAGCTTAAGGAAAAAATAAAAATATTATATATCATATATAAATATTTTTTCATCTTAATGTCCACCTTTGACGGTGTTAGAAGAATATTGAACAATCATCGTTTCGTGAGGCAGAAATTCGCCATCCACGGAAAAAGTATGCTCTTTAACCATTAGATGAAGGTTTGTGTAATTTTAGCTCTAATACTTATTATAAAAATATCCTAGTATATTTATGATACTGGTTTGTTTACAAAATAAATGAATAAAATGAGTTTATGGGGTTGGAGAAGCAAAATAAAACAAAAGAGCATTAGAGAAGGCTTTACCTTTGAATCGGGTAACTCCCTTTGGATTGAACCGAAAGGGTTTCTTGAAGTGATTCATGCCTAAGGTAAGGCTTCTAGGATGAGGGGAGGGATGTGGAGAGACAAAATGAGCAGCTCTTGGCTGAGCCAAAGGCTTGATAGGTGTGGGTAAGGAGGTAGAGGTGAGAGCCTTTTATAAGAGGAGAGGAGGGGCACTCTTGGAAAGGTATAAAATGTTACTTTATTTTCATATGAGTTTCGGATATTAATGGACCCACATTGATGTGTTTCTATGATAAGGTGATAAGGGTTAGAAATATACTCATCAAATAGGTCTTTGAAAAGTTTATGTCTTAGATTTTACATTATCTTTTCATTTTATTTAAATCGTTCATTAATGAGGTAATCACTCCATCAGCATGATGTCATAAATAATTTAATTTATTTAATGTCTAAAAATTTTAAAAAAAATACTATGATGTAGGAAATCCTTTTAGAATATAAATTACTATTTATATTCCAATATATCATTTATTTAGTGAAATTAAAATTTTTTTACTTAGGTGATACATTCTTTTTGTATTTAAATTTATTTAAAACTAAAAAGATAAAAAGTCATTATCACACAAAAGTGATTCCATGTGGTCCCCAATTTTGGCACAAGGCATTCCATGGTCGGCCATGACACAACCAGTAGCATTAGGACACATGTTGGTGTTATTTTTTTTATTATGATATTATTTTATTATCCTTAACTACCTGATTACTAATTAATCAAGATAATTAATGATAATTACCATTGTTACTATTCACAAAGTCCAAAAACAAGTGTCATGATTACATAATTTGGACATTCTGATTCCAAATATGTAATCCATATTAAAAAATTCCAAAACACAAAAATTTCAATAATTAATTTAAAAATAATTCCCGTTGTCAAAACAAATAGAGGGTTTTTTTAGAAACAATATCTATGAGAAGATTGGTACTTTTTATGCTCAATTCCAATGTCAAACTAATTTTAATGACCACCATTAGATTAAATGGTAAAAATATATTCTAATAACACTTTAAAACAATCTATAAATATAATCTAACCATATAATTAAATTAAATGAAAATTGCAGTTCTGATGTAAAATGCAGTATTTTTAACTATTCATTAAAAAATGAACATTGTCAGAAAAATAAAAAAAATTATCCAATGTAAATTTCAATTTCTCAATCATAAATAATAAGTTTATTTTGACAAATAGAGATTATAATTATGTAAAATGTTTGATTTAAAAATGGTTTTCAATCAAAAGGCAGTAAAACAATCGTTTCAAAATATTAGTGTATTCCATGCTTAAGATTGGATTTATTTTCGTTTTAAGCTTCAAAGAAACTATATAATTCATAAATAGACATAGATAAGAATATATATAATTCATTACATAATTGGGATGTTACGTCCTTCCCCGCTTTAAAACATTGCATCCCGTAATTTATTTACTTATTGAATAAGTGGGGGTATTTATCTCTCATTGCATTTTCTAATTCCCATGTTGCCACTTCAATCATGTGGGTTTTCCTCAAAACCTTTACTTGATGAATCACCTTATTTCACAACACTTGCTCCATGTGGTCAAAAATCTGGACTAGTTATTTCTCATATGATAGATTCTATTCCAGCTGAACTACTTGTGGACTCAAAACATGAGATGGATTTGGCTTGTACTTCCTTAACAATGAAACATGAAAAACATTGTGTACCTTAGATAAACATAGAGGTAAAGACACTCGGTATGCAACTGATACAACTCTCTCCAGAATTTCATATGTCGTAATAAACATTGGACTCAACTTTCCTTTCTTACCAAATCATATCACACTTTTCCATGGTGAGGCTTCGAGAAAAACATAATCACCTACCTCAAAAGAGAGATCCTTCCTCCTGTTGTCTGCATAACTCTTATGCCTACTCTGAGCTGTTCTCATATATTTCTATATCAGTTGAAATTTTTCTACCAACTCTTCTACCAATTCGGGTCCCATCAACTTCCTTTCACCCACTTCATCCCAGAATGCTGGAGGTCGACACTGCTTCCCATATAAAGCCTCAAATGGTTCCATCTGTATACTGGAATGAAAACTGTTATTATAAAAAAAACTGAACCAAAGAAAGATGTTGGTCCCAACATTCCTGATAATCCATCAAACATGCACGTAGCATATCCTCCAAATTATGAACTCTTCATTCTGACTGCCCATCTGATTGAGGATGAAAATCTATACAAAAATTTAATTCAGTACCCAACGACTTCTGGAGGCCTTTCCAAAAGATATAAGTAAACCTGGGATCACGATCAGATACAATGGAGAGAGTAACTCCATGTAACCTGTATATCTCTTTAGAAAAAAAATGGGAATGTTGATCTAGGGAAAAATTATCTCGTATAGCAAGGAAATGAGCAGATTTAGTCAAACAATCAACAATAACCAAGATTTCATTATTACCTCAAGGTGTCTTAGGCAATCCCACAACGAAGTCCATGGATATATTCTTGCATTTCCACTCTGGTACTGGTAAAGGAAGAAGCATCCCTTTCGGTAACTACTACTCTTATTTTACCATTTGACAAGTGAAACACTTCACAGTAAAATCCCCAATATCCCTTTTCATTCTGTCCCACCAGTAATACTCCCGAAGATCTCTATACATCTTAGTACTACCTGGATGAACTGAAAACTGAGAACTATGAGCTTCACATAACAACTCTCTCTTAAACGGTGACTCACATGGCACACACAATCTCTTCTCAAATCTCAATACACAATCATTATCAATGTTGAATTCAGGAAACATACCCTTCTGAACCAGCTCTACCTTTTTCTGTAACTCGCTGTCTTTCTTTTCTGCTTGCTTAATTCTGTCTAATAGAGAAGATTTCATTGATACCTGAAACAAAACAGAATAAAATCCTCCACCAAAAACTTCTATGACAAAGTTCATCAAATCCTTAACCAAATGATCACGTTCCAAACACAATATTTTTTATGAAGCATTATTTTTTTTTCTCAAAGCATCAACCACTTTATTTGATTTTCCCGGATGGTAATGAATTGTACAATCATAATACTTGATTAATTCCATCCATCTCCTATGTCTCATGTTCAATTATTCTTGAGTGAATATATTCTTTAAATATTTGTGATCGTTATATATTTCACACTTTACTCCATAAAAATGATGCCTCCAAGTTTTTAAAGCGAAAAAAACAGCAGCTAATTCAAAATCATGTGTAGGGTAATTTACCTCATGTGTTTTCAAATATCGTGAAGCATAAGAAATTACTTGATCATTCTGCATTAGGAAACAACCAAGTCCTTTCAATGAAGCATCACTGTAGATAAAAAACTCACCATTCCTGGAAGGTTGTGCCAAAACTGGAGCATTCTCCAATCTTATTTTCAGTTCCTGAAATCAATCATCACATTCTTTTGTCCAGATAAACTTAACACCCTTCCGAGTTATCTTAGTCATTGGAATAGATAACCGTGAAAAATTTCTAACAAACCTTTAGTAATAGCCTACAAAACCAAGGAAGCTACGAATCAAAGTTACATTTGTGGGTCTTGGTCATTATTCAACAACCTTTTTTTTGCAGGTTCAACAGTTATCCCATCATTAGAAACAATGTGGCCAAGGAAAGAAATGTGTTGAAACCAAAACTCACACCCTCTGAATTTCCCATACAATTTCTTTTCTTTTAAGGTTTGAAAAATAACTCTTAAATTTATTTCATTCTCCTATTTACTTTTATAAAACTCCAAAATATCATCAATGAAATCAACCACAAACTTGTCCAAGAACTTATGGAAAATTATATTCATAAGGTCCATGAATACAGCAGGTGCATTGGTTAGCCCAAAAGGCATTACTACAAATTCATAATGTCCATATCTTGTATGGAACGCGGTATTTGGAATATCTTCTTCCTTTACCTTAAACTGATGGTACCCTGATCTCAGGTCAATCTTTGAATAAAACTGAGCTCCATCGAGCTGATCAAACAAATCATCGATATGAGGCAAAGGATATTTGTTATTAACAGTGATGTTATTCCAGGCTCTATAATCAATGCAAAGTCTCATTGAACCATCTTTATTTTTAACAAATAAAACAGGAGCACCCCATGGTGATGTGCTAGGTCGAATGAAACCTTTTTCTAATAAATCTTGTAATTTATCCTTCATCTATAAAAGTTCAGTTTGAGCCATTCGATAAGGGGGTTTTGAAATTGGATTAGAGTCCAAAACTAAGTAAACAGTAAACTCAACTTCCTGATCTAGTATTATTCCAAGAAACACATCAGGAAGAAAATTAGGATACTCATTTACCACTGGCACATCATTAATCTGAACAGTTCCCTTGTTTTCAACGATATGTGCAAGGTAACATTCACTTCTATCTTTTACAAGTTTCTCGGTCTCTTGATATGTTATCAACAGTAAGGGTTCATTCTTGTACACAAACTGAAAGGCTTTCTGAAAAGAAACTTCTTTAGCTCTATAGTCAATCATAGCATGGTAAATAGAGATCCAATCCATACCCAGGATGACATCAAACTCTACTACAGGTAAAACAATAAAGTTTCTAAGTATGTTCTTCCCACGGATAAGGATAGGAAGATTATTATAAATTCATTTTGCCTCAAAATTTCCCCAGGTGTTTTTACCCAAGTTCAGGATTCATTTCTTGAGATGGTATTCCCATATTACTAGAAACGTTTTTAGAGATTAAAGAATGTGTAGACCCCAAATCAAACAACACATTGGAATAATATGAAAAAACAAACAAAGTACCTGATACAACTTCATTTTATGGCCCAACATCTGCTGAAGTAGTTGAAAAGGATTTAAACAACACTTTTTGCTTGTGGTCTATCTGCTTCCTATCACTCGAGCTCTCTGTCGGACACTCATTTGCATAGTGGCCCATCTCATTGCACATAAAACATTTCACTAACTGTAAATCAAATTTGGTCTTACCATCACCTTAATTTTTTTCAGTGCAATCACGATCCTTATGTACCATCTTACCACATCGGTAACACTTTCCAAAATTCAGAAGACATTCCCCACCATGCCTTTTACCACATTTATCACAAACTGAAAACTTAGTTTTCTTACCGTGAGACCTTTTTGAAGAATTCTTTCCTTTCTCCTGCCAACTCGGTCTCTTCTTCTGCTGGTTGTTATAGAACACTTGATCATCCAAAAACTCCATTTCCACCTTCTCAACACATCGAACATTCTTTTCATAACTCTTAAGCTCACGAGAAGCTAAATCCCTTCGATATTTTGGCTTTAATCCTGAGTAAAAATTATTGATTTTACTATCAAGGTCTCAGATAAAATTTGGAGCATACCTTGCCAATCGAGTGAACCTTTCTTCATAGGCAACCACTGAGTCATCCTCTTACCTCAATTCCAGGAATTTGTTTTCCATCCTAAGTCGAATAGCCTTAGGAAAATACTTCTCAAGAAACATACCTTTGAATTCATCCCAGTCGAGAGCATCAATCTCATCAGCATCCCTGATATTTTTAACTATCGACCACCACTGAACTGCTTCACCCTACAAATGGTAAATAGCAAGACTAACCTTTTGATTGTATGAACACCCCATGACATCGAAAATCTTCTCCAGTGCTTTAATCCACCCTTCAGCTAGCACAGGGTCAGATGATCCTCTGAATGATGGGGGAAGTTTCCTCATGAAGTGTTCCATCACTGACATGTTCCTCTGCGGTTGATCTGGCTAATCTCGTGCTTGGATACCACCACCATTTATCACTTGAGTCAACTACGTCATTAATGCAACAAACTATTCAGTTCCAATACATACCATCTCAGGATGCTGATTCGGAAGGTCATTTCCTTCTATATGCCTTCCTATCAATGCTTCCCTATTTCCTCTACAGAATACCATTCTGAAAAAACATGTCTTAGATGAAGCAACATTGTATTATTCAAATTCTATATCATTTAAATTTTACCATAAAAAAAAAATTTTGGATAATCATTTAATAGAATTATAACTCCTAAAATTATCTAAACCGACCTTTGATACCAACTATAAGTCCCCATCCTTAAACATTACTTAATCGTGAGTTACTTCAAGAATACATGTTGAGGATCTTTTCAGGTTTAGAGTTTTAGAGAATAGATCATAAAACATGCATTACATTCCACATTTAAACAAAGTGGTTACATAAAAGATAGTACTCATTGTTCCCTTCAACGGAAAAATATTTAAAATAAAACATCGATTCTCTCTTAACACTTCCTTAACACTATCATCACATCATATACCTTTCCCTTGACCTGTGAAAAACATTTCAAAAACATGGGATGAGCATAAAAAGCTCAGTAAGGGATATGAAAGTAAAAAATGAAAACATTAGTCCATGTATGAAATAATAATTTACTCATAAAACATAATCACATTAACATAACTCATCAAATCATGAGTAAATCATAGAAATCATAAGACATAAAGGTATCTTGAGGCATTAATAACATTCTTATGTAGGGAGTAATCCTCATGGTTACATTTGGAATACCGATCACAGTATATTCCAAAAATATCTTCAGAGAAACATTAACATTTAACTCCTTCGCGTTACCCAATTCATTGCAGAGCTATATCAGGCTCACCCGCTCTTAGTTTATCACGGAACCACCCATCTTCATAACAATTCCCAAGAACCACAACATAATCGTATCACATAAAACATGCATAAAGGAAAAATAACATTTCCACATTTCAATCACAAGATATCAATACAACACATTGATATAAAAAAATTATGAAAACCATTTTCAATAACAAAATAATAGAAAATTAAAACATGGTATTTATTTTTCATTCAAAAAAAGTTATTTCTTGTAGAGGAATCTGAAACTCAAATAATGGTCACGTCGGCGGAGAAGTCATTGTCGCTGCATACGTACGACAAAAAAACATTCCCTTTTGTCCTTTAGTAAAAGCTTCATATAAAAAAGATTATTTTTGCATAAAAGTAAAATTAAATGGGGTTTATACATCGTATAAAAGAAAGTTGTGTATAAAATATAAAATGCCTCAAAGAAAGGAGATTGAGACGAAGGCCCTTACCTCGTATCCGAATTGACTTGATCGTTCTTTAATATCCTGAAAAATAAACTTGAGTTAATTTATACTTTCTTAAGAACCTTTTTCAGGTTCATTATTCCTTTTATATCACTTATTACCATGTCATGAACACTATGTAATTATTTAAGTTAATAACGGTCATTTTAACGATCATTGGTACTTGAGTCAAAAATAAACTCTTTATAATTACATGTTGTTCATTTATCCATTATATCAAGAGTTATATTCATGATTTAGATATCATATATATCATATATATCCAGTATATACATTCATTTATAATATTAAAAAACATTTAGATGTACGAAATGAAATGCACCGTTCAGGGAGACAGTAAGCCGTACGTACGCATGAATGCTACTTTCATTTGTATTTAGTATTTTATGGAATGGAATCATAATGATATAAATGTATAATATAATTCCAGTATAACATAATATATAATATCATTAACTCCATCCTCTATACTTCCCACATATGGCATTAACAAATCAAATCACTTTGAGGGGGCGGTAGTCTGCACTTCCTAAAATGAAGATATCGCGTTTACCCATAATGCATACCTTAAAGGTATGAAAAAAATGAAAAATACAGAAGCTTAAGGAAAACATAAAAATCTTACATATCATATATAAATATAGTGTCATATTAATGGCCACCTTTGAAGGTGTTAGAAGAATATTGAACAATCATCGTTTCGTGAGGCGGAAATTCTCCATCCACAGAAACAGTATGATCTTTAACCATTAGATGAAGGTGTGTGTAGGTGTAGCTTGAATACTTATTTTAACAACAACCTAGTATATTGAAGATACTGGTGTTGTCACAAAATAAATGAGTAAAAAGAGTTTAGGGGGTTGGAGAAGCAAAATAAAACAAAAGAGCATTAGAGAAGACATTACCTTTGAATCGGGTAACTCCATTTGGTTTGAACCAAAAGGGTTTCTTGATGAGCTCCATGCCTAAGGTAAGGCTTCTAAGATGAGGATAGGGATGTGGAGAGAAACAATGAGCCTAGCTTGGCCGAGCCAAATGTTTTAGAGGTGTGGGTAAGGAGGTAGAGTTGGGGGCCTTTAATAAGAGGAAAGGAGAGGCAATCTTTGAAAGGTATAAAATGTTACTTTATTTTCAAATGTGATTCGGATTTTAATGGTCCCACATTGATTTGTTTCGAGGATAAGGTGATAAGGGTTCGATATATAATCATCCAATAGGTCTTTGACAATTTTATTTCTTAGATTGTACATTATCCTTTCATTTTATTTAAATCGTTCATTAACGAGGTAATCACTGCATCATCCTGATGTCAAAAATAATTTAATTTATTTAATGTATAAAAATGAAAATAAAATACTATGATGTAGAAAATATTTTTAGCATTTCAATTACTTTTTATAGTCCAATAGATAATTTATGTAGACAAAATGAAAAATGTTTTACTCAGGTGATACATTCTTTGGTATATTTAACTTTCTTTAAAACTAAAAAGATAAAAAGTCATTATCACACAAAAGTGATTCCATGGAGTCCGCAATTTTAGAAAAAGGAATCCCATGGATGGAAATGACACAACAAGTATAATTAGGACACATGTTGGTTTCATTTTTTATTATTATGATATTATTTTCTTATCCTTAACTACCCGATTACTAATTAATCAAGATAATTAACGATAATTACTGTCATTACTATTCACAAAGTCAAAAAACAAAAGAGTATTGATTACATAATTTGGGACTTCTGATTCCAAATATGTAATATATTTTACCGAATTACATACACATAAATTTCAATAATTAATTTAAAAATAATTCTCGTTGTCAAAACAAATAGCGGGGTTTTTTAGAAACAATAACTATGAAAAGTTTGGTACTTGTTTATGCTCAATTCCAATGTGAAACTGATTATAATGACCACCGTTGGATAAAATTTTAAAAATATATCCTAATATAACTTTAAAACCAACTATAAAGATAATCTACCCATATAATTAAATTAGATGAAAAATGTAGTTTTGATGAAAAATGCTGTATTTTTCACTATTCATTAAAAAATGTACATTATCAGAGAAATACCAAAAAATTATCCAATGTAAATTTCAATGTCACAATCATAAATAATAATATTATTTTAAGAAAAAGAGCTTTTAAAATTTTAAAAATTTTGATTTAAAAATTGTTTTCCATCAAAAGGTAGTAAAACAATCTTTTAAAAATATTAGTGTATTACATGCTTAAGATTAGATTTATTCTCGTTTTAAGCCTCTAAAACACTATCTAATTCATAAATAATCATAGATAAGAATATATATTATTCATTAGTTACTTCGGAAGTTACAATTCATATACCATTCAATGGGGTATATACATATATAATGTGAAGGGAAACATAACTAGATCACTCTATCCATGTGATCTATCTTGTTACTCATCAACTCAATAAATTAAATGGGTAGAATATATACAATTAAAATTACATGATTAAAAATTCATTTCATATAGTAGATAATTTTAACAAGACTATAAAATTACTACATATATATTTGAAAAATATTGACATTTTCTTATAGTTTTGATGAAATTATTTGGAAAAATGAAACATGAATATACATACAATAGATCTCATATCAAAACATGACCATAATATGATTTCAGTCCGATTAACATTAAATCATCCATTGAAATGATATTATTGATATTTTTAGAATACCCCTTAGAAACAATTATATAGTTCCACATGTCGAAAAATGGATACACCTATTTCCAATAAAGAGTGTAAGTAGTATGATAAATAAATGTCCACCATTAAACCTTAACATGCCCCAACACTTCATGTATCCCCATCTTAATCTTGTCTATCATTTCCATAATACTATCCTTTTTTTTAAATTTAGTAATGTGTTGACAACACAATCAAAAAAATATCAACATGCAAGAAATCAATAAATTCTATTAAAAGAAAAAATTAAAAAATTATAATTAAAAAAACGTTTTTCACTTCGTACCAGTTTTTATAAGGTGTCCCAAAGAATGTTTTCAAAATAAATGGTTATATCCTTTAATTTCTGAAATATTTGATCACATTTTAGAGGAAAAAGTGTTGTGCCTTCTTATAAAGATCCATTTTATGATGTTATCTATGATTAATATTTATAACATTGCGGTAGAAATATATAATTTCCTATAAACATAGAACTTGATGAATATTTCACCACAAATAATGGTGAAACCTATTCACAAATGGGACACCATTTATTTACATTAATAATTTATTCAGGAAAATTTTAAGAGGTAAAAATGTCATTTCAAATCCCATATAATAAGGCTTTGAATGTGCAATCTTTCGTCCTATAATAATTATATAACATAACACTTCAATCCCACATTAATTTCAAATCATCAATAAAAGACACCAAAAATTTCAACATCATTTCCTAGTTTTTTTAGTCTTCATATAAGAAGATAAAATATATTTTATTTTCTATTCATGCTTAAAAAGGTGGAAAGATTTATTTAACTACATAACAAGCCGTGTATTTTCATTTCTACTTTGTGAACCAAAATGATTCACTATGTTTATATTTCATCCATGAAAAAATTTTCTCAACTCATTTTCACATTCAGGATACTCATGATCAATTTTCTTCCACTAAGGATAGTCTATTGGGTGAGGATTTTTTCTCAGTTTATTTATTGTATATATGTGAAATATCAATTTTCATGTATGATCCCCCCCACAATATAGGTTCCTAAAACATGGAATGAATTGAATGTGACATTCACGTTTTAAAGGACTTGATTAAAATTTCATTTATCAAGACACACCACACATTGGGAAGTTTTTATTTGATTCGCATTCCATGGAAAAAAGTGTAGTCATTTCGGAAGGCTTGTATTCATTCATATATCATACATATTGAATGAATAATTATCTTATATTTATATGTTCTACAATAAAACCCATTATATTTTGGAATCATACCTTTCATGAGAGAAAATATTTCTATAATTCGTGTTCCATTCAATATATTTTCATTTATTACATTTCATAGATTATGTATCACATAAAATTATATATATTTAGTAAAACTAAATTGAAATTAAATCTCATCAAAACTATATATCTTATAAAAATGTTTAATTGAATCCGTATATTCATATTCAACATTCATTTCCATTTCCTCAATAAAATCTTTCTCATCATAAACACCAATAATCAAATCCTTGATACTGATTTTTATATTTTCACACTTCTAATCAGATCATGTTATCCAAAAAATGTATTTTTATAGATGATATTAACTAAATTCATTTCTCCCCATGTTTAGTTATATATATATAACATTAATCTATAACATGTTTGATCGTGTGTTCTTCCTATGGAATAATTACTATTGAATAACAATAATGTAAACATAGGAAAATGATCTCAAAAGGATTATATGCATGATAAGAATCAATCTACATGAAAACTATCTCCGAATCCCTAATATAATATGAAATATGATTTAAATCCATCCATTTTTAGTTCATATCCATCCTATTTAATTCTGTAATGTCGATACTTTACAAAATAAATATATATATCTAATTTATGAACTTATAACCATAAACACCATTATTTATAATATATTTAAAAAACACTATGACATCAGTTGGTTGCCCAAGTAATATCCCAGAGAAATTAAATTAATATAATTGTGGTTACAATCTATGGATGAGGTGTAAAGATCTTACACCATCAAGATATTATGGTAGATACATACTGGAGTCATAAAATCACATTTAAAAATGTATCATAACATTCTGAAAATAGCCATGCATCATCCATTAAATCACTGCATTTACCAAGGGTATTCACTCCACGTGTTTTGGCATCAATCATAAAGAAAGGAAATGACCCATCGGGAAGCAACTCTAAATTTTATTATTCATCATGTTTGGAAAAGAAATTGATGATAAACATATGTTTTGACATTATAATTTTATATAATGGTACCAAATACTACATATTTGTTTCTACAGAAGACATATGAGATTCCTTAAAATCTTTCATATGAATTTTCATTACTTTTTTTTGAAAAATAAAATCCTTTATGACGACATAGATACATATATATATATAAATTCACAACATCAAAATAACATCTATAGAAGATTCCTACATTTACCCTCCCAAAAGCATATATAGTTCTCGTGTTATAATTACAAACATATAGAATTTTCAGATTTCAATCAATCTTCATAAATCCAAATAGTTGTGAAAAAGAAAACTGAGAACCAATACTTCAAGAAAAGAATTAAAAGCTGTAAATGAAACAACCTAGAAATGGTCAAGTCCAAAAATTGAGTATGAGAGGCCTTTTCAGAATTGAAATACCTAGAATTCAGTCTTTAAAATTGGAGGAAAATAAAATGGATCTCAATACCCTGGAACATATATGATGTTAAAGTGTGTATTTCACTTATATTCCTCCTTTAAATTTATAGACATTCCATTTATGGTTATAAGGTAGTGGTCTCTGTTTTCGTGACCATACATGTACCTTTGGAAAATTCATTAATTATACTCATCCATCCAAGATTATAATTCATCTGAAAATCCTAATAAGTCTGATAAGAATCCCTCTCATCTGGGTTGAAGTCTTTATTATGATTGGTTACATCTAAACAATTTCCACCAGATAATCGGTAAAGATATTCAGAAACCTTAGGCTGAGGGTGAATAACTATATTTTCCATCATAGAGGCCTCCAAGAAACTATTATATATATATAGACATATATTCATCATATTTTATATAATTTTTTTTTGCATGAATAACAATTCAGAACATATAAAGACCAAGAATTACATGAAAATAAATTATTATAAATTTTATTCTCTAAAAAAGTCATATATAATCAATTATTACCTTTTTTCGGATGTGGATTCATCAAGGGTGATAATTCACTCCCAAAAACAATCATTTTCCACAATAAACCTATGCATTTCAATAACTAGATAAGTCTTAAGGTATATATAATAATATTTCACTAAAAAATATCAAAAAAAATATTGATTTTCCATAAGTTTTATACAGTGTTTGGTAAAATGTAATCACATCGATCATGATTATTACATTTTAAAATTTTAGAAATATATCATATTCATTTTCTGTTTTATAATAGTAAAACATACAATGTTAACTTAAAATGAAATTTTGAAAAAAGATAACATTGTTGGTATACTGGAAAACATGAATGCTTTATCCAAAAACCAACAAAATCATCAAAATTTCATGCCCATGTGGGATGTACAATGAATCAAAAAAAAAATTATAACGAGTAATTAAATTCTAATTTTTGTAACAATGTTAAAATATTGGTAAAATTATATTAATTATAATTCATATTTTTATCATATGGTAATTCCAATTCATTACGTATATTTTCATTAGATTGTCGCAATTTATGTTTTTTTAGAATATTTTGGAGTTAAATTATTCAGTGCCTTATTTCTGAATTATATTGTTTTATTAATTTAAGAGTTAATTTTCGGTATCTCCATACACATTAAAATGATATTTTAATTTATTTTCATGTGTAAAGATCATGTACAATTGATTTATTTGGAATATTATAGGTTTTGGAAGAATAAATGAGAATTCTACACTTGTGTGCGATTATAAATAGTTCAGTCAACCCATATAATATTAAACACACTGTCAGAAATTATGTTAGATTATTTGATGATATTTAATAACATTTCCATGGACTGTGTGGTATTATAAGAATAATAAACTCAAAAAATCCAACAAAACACATAAATGATCAAAAGAGATTCCTTTAAAAACATGTTAAAAATTTCATACCTTCATTTTTGCAGTTTTATTTGTCATAGAGGAACGACTAAGGCAGCCACAGAACTACACTTAAAATAGAGAGTGTGTGTGGTGTGAGGAAGATATGATCTTTTAGGGGTCATTCATAAAGTGGGTGAAGGGTTTTCTCATTTCTTACTAAAAAGAAATGGTAGAATTTATTTTACCTTTTTAAAAAAATATGTGTTGATAAAAAAATCATTTGTTAGTGTTTCCAGAGCATTGAATAATCACTTCATTTACCAGTTCTAAAAAACCACTGAAATAATGTATTTTCTTTCAACACTTATGTTTCAGCGCTGATAAAATGATCTTCATAAACGTTGTCAAAAATAGTACTTTTTTCAGAGCATGTATTTCAACACTGATAAAATGAACTTTTATTAGGGCTTAAATTAGCTCAAAATTTTTTATAAAAATGATTACAAATGAATAAATTAAATTTATAAATTATATAAATGAAAATAATTAAAATAGAAACTATACATACTATTTAAATAATAAAATATTAAAAATGTATTTAAATATATTATTTGTTTCTATTAAAGACATAATGAAACTACAAAAAAATAATAATAAATATGTATAAATAAATATTACCATATTAATAATTTATTAAAAAAATAAAAAAAATAAAAAAATTAAAAAAATAATTAATATTATTGAATGATTTGATATTAAAAATGAATAAATAAATATGAATAAATTACAGAATAATGTGAAATAACGTGAATTCATATCATTAATTTTATAACATATAAAAAAGTAAAAAATGTATAAATAAATAATATAAATGACATAAAAAACCAATTATTAAAAATGAATAAGAGTAACTATTTAAATTTAAAAAATTGTGAAAAATTTATTTAGATAAATTTCAAAAATATTTTAAATGTTAAAACATTATAAAAAAATTCAAAAAATATTATTCATATAATGATAAATGTATTTAGAATATAAAATCATTGAAAATAAATATTACAAAATGATTAAATTCAAAAAAATTAAAATATTAATATATATTTAAAATTAATAAACAATATAAAAGGAATGAATATTAAAATTTGATAAAAAAAATATCAAATTGATTAAAACCTATTTAAGAATGATTTCGTGTGATTAATTAAATGAATTGTTAACACACACAAAAATGATGAAAAATGAATAAATAAATAATATTTATTATATAAATAACAAAAAAAATTAAAATAAATAATAATAACTATTTAAATTTCAAAAAATATTTAAAATATAATTTAAATAAAATAATTTGAAAAATTTCAACCATTTTTATAATAATAAAACTTAATAAATAAAAATGAATAAATATTAATCATATAAATTCTAAAAATATTGAAAATATTAAATCATAGAAAATAAATTTGTAAAATATAATATTGAAACATGCTTGATTTCAAGATAATTAAAAAATTAAAAAATATAAAAAATGATGAAATATATTTTTTTAACTGTAGGGGGACCCCCAAACTATTGAACACAAAAAAAACTCCTTTATTTTTTATGGGATAAGGGATCTCATTACGTGACCTTGAAGGCTCAGGATCAGAATTTTCCGTGGAATTGTGGATGTAAATGGTCCAATAAATGACATGAAGGCTTGTACGCTACAAACAACTTACAACACTCACCTCTATCATGTTTTGGCTACCGTCAGCCGCCCATCCCCGAATGCCAGCACACGCCTGCCACAAGACATCATCTCGTGTCGCCTTCTCCCTTCCATCATTCAGCCCTCGATGGTCTCTCCCCACACGCCACCCCCACATAATTTTCTAGCAATCCTGAACATTGGTTATCTCATTTTTCATCCCCTGACCATCGGGCTTGCCAAAGTTGGTCCCCTTTTATTCAACATCACACATCATCACCTTTAGTTGTAACCTCCCAACTACCCATCGATGAGTAGTGACACACTGCCTTGAAATCCCCACAAAATAGGTCATCCAGTACCAATCACAGGACCGTCAAAGAAATGATGCCATAAATAAATGAATAAAACATAATGAATAAAAATAAACGATTTTATAAATAACATAATTATTAAAAATGAGTTTTACTATCTATACAAAAATATGAAAATTAAAATTAATTTATATGAATCAAATATATATATTTCAATAATATTAAGAATATTAAAACAAAAGAAATAATAAATACTAATCATATAAATATCAATCAAATTCTAAATATTTATTCTTAATAAATAATTGTGTATGAATTATAAAAAATGAATAAATTTATAAAATATTATGATAAAATAAATATCAGAAATGAAAAAACAATAAGCGAAATTATATTAAAAATGAATAAAAAATAAATTAAATTAAAAAAAGTTTTTTAAAGTGTCTTCATAACATTAATTACACGATTTTTAAAACAAATAAAAAAATGACTTCAAATGGATAATTAAATAAAATATTATTGATAATCATTGATGTATGTATCATATTGATTTAGAGAAAAAATGTAATTAATTATTATCCTTTATAATTATTAATAATAAAATAATATTATTAACTAATTAAATGTATTAATATTAATGAAAGTATAAATAACTATCAAAATTGAATATATTAACATAATATAAAAGATATATATATTTGAAATGAATAATTATTAAAAATGAATAAATTACAAAAAAATACTAAACATGGAGATATATTTATAATGAATAAATAAAATTAAATCAATAAACATATATAGGCATACACCCATAGATATGCATAGACATACATGAACAAATATAGAAACTTGTATATGCACATACACAACACAATTACATGTACACATGAACATTCACATGCACAAGCACATAAATACACTTACACGAATTTTTACAGACATGTACAAATACATATACACATGAATAAGAATGCACAAACACGTATATACATATAGAAACATATACACAGACACACACACACACACACACATACTCACATACTTATGTATTGACATATATATGTAAACATAAATGCACATACAAATACAAAGATACATACACTTTCATATGCATATGCATATACATACACATTCACATTCATACAATTATATACACATGCATGCACATAAATACACATACATATGCGTATATACACATACTACATAAACATTCATACACATGCAAATACACATACACATACACATACAACACCAACACTCACTCACATCCACATACACATAAGCATACAACTACCCAAACCCATACCCACACACATATATATATACATACACATACACATACACATACCCATACATGTACACATACACATATAGATAGACATACACATACAGATACACATACACATACACATTCAAATACACATACAAATATACATACACATTCACATACACATACACATACACATACTCATTCGCATACACATACCCATACAAATACAAATAACCATACACATACACATTCACATACACATAAACATACACATACACATGTACATAAACATAATCATACACATACACGTACAAATAGACATACACATAGACATTCATATGTACACATACAAGCACATACTCAAACACACACACATATATATACATACTCGTACACATACATACACATAGAAATATAGATACACATACACATAAATATAAACATACACGTACACATACACATACACATAAACATACACATAAATAGGAAACTACAATCATATACATTCCTTCTCATATAAAAAAATGTACACACATGTATATATATACATATACATAAAAATACTTATGGATATATACACATACATACAAAAACACATACATGGACACACTTGTACATGTGAATACATGCACATACTATATAAACATAATATGCAACATAAGCAAACACATATACACATGTCATATACATACATCGACATACATACACATACAATACACATGCATACACTTTCTTGAACATCCAGACACACACACACACACACATACAAACATACACTTACATATGCACATACATTCACAATCATATATAAATACATGTACATACATAAACATAATTTATAAAAAAAAACACACACACAACGCATCACAATAATACTGCTACAACACATATATACCAACATGAACATACATCCAAAAAAATATGCATATATATATATATATATGTATGTGTGTGTACATAAATGT
The DNA here is from genome assembly GCA_963277665.1 of Viscum album. NCBI lineage: Eukaryota > Viridiplantae > Streptophyta > Magnoliopsida > Santalales > Viscaceae > Viscum > Viscum album. The sequence goes on along the minus strand of OY728160.1, from coordinate 1,625,553,938 downwards.
ACATGAATGAATATTTTGAAATAATTAATATGAATATAAATATATAAATTCAAATATGAATCACATATTTAAATAAATATATTCATTTATATATTTATATAGTTTTTTAAATAAAATACTAATACATCATATTTATATTAAATATATATAAATCATGTAAATAAGTTATATTAATATAATATTAGACATTTTTAATGATTTTATTTATATCTATTTTTTTTAAATATATAATTATAAAAAATATTGTTGATAATATTTTTTTATTACAAGTTATACAAATAATTATTATATATAATATTAAAATATATATACTTGTTTTATTATAAATTATATATAACATTATATTAAAATGTTTATATAAAATAATTTATTCACGGTGCTCTTTATTAGTGTCATTTTTTCACACACACTGTAAAATGTGGAGAGTTTAATATCACAATGAAAATAATAGAAAAACTAAAACTATTTGTTACACTAAAAAAAGTGATGATAATGAGTACACTTTTCTCAACAGATTCTTATCACTTGTAAAACATAAGTTAATCAATTCTTTAAAGTGTATTTAATAAATTCCCATATTATCCGCACTAGAAATCATGAAATCATAAGTAGTGTTAGTACGATAATATTTTAAAGAATCACCAAATCTAAAGAGTGGTCGAGAAGAATTCCCCCCCCCCCCATTCTGTGAAATTTAGTTCATCATCTATATGATTTATTTCTTTATCTTATTTTGGATATTATAATTTTACATATACCAAAGATTTAAAAGGTAGAAAAAATTAATTTTATAAAAAAAGATATTTTCTACCTATATTTGTTCTTCCCAATTCCTTAACAATTTTTCCCAATCCTTTTACACTTTACTATTTAGCCTCTCTTCACAAAGATAAGTGTTTTAGTCAAATTTATTTACACATGTATAAATTCTTAATAAGGTTTTTATCATTGACCTTTCAATATACCTCATATTATTGGTTGTGTTAAGAACCAACCTATATACCGTGGTACACTAATTCCCATGTCATCCTTAACAAATCCCAAATGAAATTTCTAATGCCCATAGGTTGATGACTAGAACATAACATAATATCTTGAAAATTTGTGGATTTATTCCACAAAAATATTGAAGAATGATTATACAATTCAGTATTACATCACTCCATAAAGATAAAATACCATAATCCATTTGGAAAAAGAATAATAAAATAGAACTTCTTCAAAAGACCCAACATATATACGATGAGTTCTCATAAAACCCATTAATAGGTGGATCACATCTCCAATAGTCAACTCAATTGTACTACGTCTCGTGAATCAAGTACACATACCTCCCCTCTGTATCAATTTCCTTTTAATTGTACATTACAAACAATAATAAAAAATCACTGAAGGATAAGGTAGGTTGTGAGAAACATATCCCAGTTAGACTCTGCTAATTATTACATAAGAAATTAAAAAAAAACAATAATCCATTTATTCTTTTAATTTAAAGAAAATATGGAATTGAATGGTATTCTCATATTAGTTACAATAAAGAAATTAAAATTTAAGAAGTTTTTATTAATATCAAAATAGGATTAAATATAAATTTCTAATAAAATAATTTTTTTAATATTTTAAATTGAAAAAAATAGTTTTAATTGTATGTAATCATAAAAAAATTGTACATCATACCCCCATGAAATTATCCCTGTGTTAATTTACTATCTTGTTCAAATATCCTCATATATCACAATATTTGATCAAGGCACATGTGTGCACACATATCCCAATTCATGCCATTGGAAAAAACACCACAACATTGGAAAATCTGGTCTATGAATTTTTTGTTATCATAATGATTGTTGAAAAATTTCTATTACTCAATGTCATTACAAGATTTTCATATTCATCACTATGTAACTAGGCATACATGTGAAAAGATAAATCAAATTGTCATAGGAGAATAATTAATTTCAAAACTATACATCATTATTTGTGGAATTTCCTAGTCATTAGGTTTTATCATTCACATTTTAATATTGAAAGAAAATCATGGTTTTCCTAAATTTTATGCCTTTCCAAACCAATATTAATTTAATTCAATTTTCTCATTGGTATACCTTTAAATCATTTTGACAAATAATATCTTAATTCATATAATCTTTAACAGAAATCAATAATGATCATAAAAATCTATTAAAAAGTGTATTTCAGTCAAAATCCATGCCATAAAAGAACAACCAAATTATGGTTTTAAATTTAATAGATAATTCATTTCAGTCAAATAATCAATAATGGTTTCATATGAATGGAAAATCCTTATGAAGTAACATTCCTTTATTCATGTGATCAAATGATAAATCGCCTAAAATAGGAATGAAAACTAAGATTAAAATGTGAAAATGATTTTAAAGGAATCCTGACGTGGGATGAATGCATACATCGGTGCTTCAATCTATATAGAAACATAGTTATATGAGTTAGTGGGCCTCTTGTGATCCTTCAAAATCCAAAAGGTCAAATGTGGATCAAGTGGGTGAAGTTGGTTTTAAAATGGGGATCAGGGGATTTTATGAGATCCAAACCATTCACTATGAAAAAACATCCATGTACATTCCAGAATTAATCTAAAAAACAACCTTACCATGGGGAAACCTCCTCAGATCACACCAAAACAACCCTCTCTCAACTGATCTCACAAAAACAGGCCACATATCTCCCCCAAATCTTCTTCACTTGGGGTAAGGCTTTTCCGCATCCCATGCATTAGAATAAATCTATGACCAAATAGTTTGTGTAAAAACATGTACCTCACTCAATCTTCCATACCAGAAAAACCCATCCATGCCCTAGAGAAAAATATTTTAGAATATGTATATCACTCTTCATAATATTAATGTAATAGATATTCCTAAAAAGTTGTTATCATTAGAAATGAAATCTATAGCTAGATATTGAAACCCTCCATCTCCAAGTCTGATTCATTCAGCTCTTAAATCAGCACTGTAGAATCCCAATTTATCAATGGAATATCACACTATAAGAAACCAACATTTTTCTCCAAAATTCCATGTGGATCAAAATAAAACCGCAAAAACAGGGGAAAAAAGAAATAAATTCCAAAAAGTTATAATAGGTTGTCACAATCTCCCTAACATAAAACCTTTTTATACATAAATATGCTATCATAAAGATTCTATATTAATTTTTTAATGACAATATTTACCATCTGTTCCTCTGGAATTTATGTCAGTGGGGAATCAGAACCATACTTCAATAGAATTCAATCCAAAGGTATAAACTTCTATGGAAGAACCTCAGCCTAAAAATTAACAACCTTGGTTGGATTCTCAGTCATAGACAAATCTATTTTAACATCATGGTATTCCATACTCATGACATGATAAGGGTTAGAAGGATACCCCATGAGAAACAGTACATGAAACAATGTTTGGTTCAATGTCAGAAATATTTGTTGTTCCAAATGGTAAGAAACATTCCTCACTTACTCAATAACATAAAGAGGACCATAAACCTCATCTCTAGCATTCCCTACTTCCCATGTCCTTAGTTACCCAATAGAGGTGAAACTCTCAAAAATAACTAATCACTAATTGAAAAATCCTAATTTCATTCATGATAGTCAATATATTATTTTTAACATCACTATGTTGTCGACATTATATCATGAATTAAATGAATCTTAGTCATCATCTGTTAAACCAAACTAGGTCCATCTAATAATGATTCACTATAAACTAACCAATACAATAAGTATTTACATCGATGACCATAAAATGCCAGAAATAGTGAGATTGTGATGGAGGACTAGTAACTATTGTTATTGGAAAACTCAACAAGTCTCAAGTGGTTATCCCAAGATTCAAAAATTCAAGGAATTGAAGAATAAATCATGTCTTCATTAATATATATATCTTGATCGGTCTGAATATTCATCTATGGATGATACACCATGCTCAATTGAACATGGGATCTCCTCTCCTCTTCGAGGATATTCCAGAAAATGAGAAGTCAAATAGGGATCCTGGTAAGAGTCTATATTTGAATGAAATCTGTAAAACCCCACGATCTTGTTCCCATATATACATCCAAAATCTCGAAAACTAGTTGCATGAAGAATGGATATTTAGTGATCTGGATTTTTCATTTTATCAATCATAATGCATATCAAATTAATCTCTCAAGGGATATGTGGAAACCAAAAAATGAAATCCGTGGAAATATCATCCCATATAGAAATCATCACTATGAGTGAATGATGTAATACTGAAGGTCTCTGGTTCTTGAATTTTACTTGTTATAATTTTTAATGATGTGAAACTATGTAAGGGATGTATAATATTATATCCTGTAATAGAAAAAATCACTAGACATAATAAAATATGTTTATGTTACCTGGGTGCATTTGCCTCTGGGAACTATGATTGTCCCATCATCACAACATTCCAAATGAAAAAAATAAAATAGTTTTAGAAGCATTGGATACCATCAAAATAGATCAAACACTCACAGATGGTCTCCCCACATTAATGAGAGTCCCTAATTTGGGGAAACCCATCATCAAGATTCCACTCCAGATGAATCGACTCAATAAGAGAGGAGTTTAATCGAAAACATTTAGAAATCACCATAGTCTCATTTTTTCAATCTCCCTAATGAAATTGATTTACTAGAGCTATCAAATTCCACTCTTTTGATGATTAATTCTCATCATGGGTCATAAGATTTCAAATAAAACAATAAACAATGAATTTTCTCTCTAAATTAGTTTATTAAATGTAAACAATAAAATATTCTAAGTACACCACCCCTCACATCTTTTGAGGGTTCAAATATATTTTTTAGAAGGTATAAGTCAAGAGGTTTAGATTGAAATAAATGATAAAACATTCAACAAAATGGATAATTTTATCAATTCATAAGAGCACATATCAAATCCATGTGTTCAAAATAATGTGTTCGATAATTAATCTCATTTTGAAGAATCTTTCATGAACCTTAGGATAAGACATGATCCCCATATATAATGATATATCCCACACCCAAACATGATGCACCTCAAAGGAACAAATTTCCCTACCCATCATCTTGAAGATTCAATATAGGAACTAAAGTCCAAATGAATTTCATATCATGAAATTAACTCTAAAATATCAAACCCCACATGAACATCACTCCCTTTCCAGTGATAGTGGTCATCATAAAATCCACCATTGATAATTTCTTTACAAATCTATTCCTATACTCTAATAAACACATAATTATTTGAATACGAAAAAAATTAAATGGTTTCTACCAAGTACAAAATAACTTTTAAATTTTATGAATAACTAGAAATACCATGTTTTAGACCATATGTCCTATGAAATTTTCTTCTAAAATCGAGATATTATAGGTCATATGCTTTAAATAAAGACATTTATCGCTCAAGATATCTATAACTTCTCTCAAATGATTTAAATTCACCTCATTAGATTTTTAGTAAAACAATATTTTATTATCAATGAAATGTATAAAAAAGTTGATGTACGCATGGAATATCCTAATCATTGAGGCCATAAATACTTAAGGATATTTATATTGACCCAAAAGAATAATTATATACATATAATGAGAATAACTACACCTGGACGGTGTCTTTTGAATTCCATAATCTTTTAGTATCATCCATTGATTACTGTACTATATATAAATATTCAAGAACCATTTTCCCCATTTATATTTTCTAATTAATCATAAAATTATGGAATCATATACTTGTTTTTTTACATAACAAGATCTTGTTTTTTAAAATCCACACATTGGTGATGTGTCCCATCAGCTTTGATTGAATAAATAACAGGTTTGACCCATGGTGACTAACATGTTCAGAATAACCCTTTCTATATAATTTCATCAAACTAAGTTTTGAACTCTTTAATTACACCGTATGTCATATGGTCAGTATAATTGTAACCTTCTGTGTTACAGGTACTATTTAAATATAGAACTCCACCTAACATATACAAAAAAATCATGATAAATCTTATAGTAATTCATTCGGAAACTCAAATATAACATGAGGGATACTACCAATAAATGATTCATGATCCAATTCAAATATAAAAACCAATATTACCTTGCCACAAAATATAATAGAAGGTCTAGTTTTACTCAACATCATGTTCCATTATCCTTGAAAAACATATCAAGTCCTATCAGGTGTATTTAAAGAGACCCGATTGAGATAATAATAAATATTTACCTTTTGAGAATCCATCCAATCCATCTTATGAATGATGTCAAGAGGCTTCGTATTGGGGAACAAAAAACAACTAGGTAGATAAATCTCCGATTGAGAGAAAATTCAAGAGGGATATTTGGGACCCCACTCTCTCTTCATTTTGAAGGCAATAGTATTATCCATCATATATTACAAAATATTTTTCAGGAGGTTTAGAAAATAAGAAACACACGTCAATATAAATGTGTGAGTTGAACCAAAATAATATAAATTAATCACTACTAATTAAGATATAGTTATCATATATATAACACACACTAGAACTGAATTATATTCCTTGGGAGAATCAACCCTAGTTTGAATAATATTTGTTCAAGAGTCATGTGGTTAAAACCCCTTAGTAACTGAAATGTCAAATTGAACTATAATACCTTTTGGAACTAATGAGCCCATGCCACTATGTACTATTGAAAATAAATTATATAACGTCTTCAGCTGTCACGATTGTCCACATGAAATATATATATTGTTTGTCTCAGTTCAAACCCATTTCAAATTCCCAACATTTCCAAAAAAAAATTAGTCATTAATCCTTTTTTGAACACCAAATGATTTCTATATGATTATTAAAATTTTAAGTAATTATAAAACTATTAATGCATTCTCTATTGCATAATGGAACTAACATAACATCCAATATGAGAAAAAGATACCCTTTATAGCCTTAACTTACTATACTGTTCAAGATCAAACATAAATTATATATCACACACATCATCAAAATAAGTGAGCTTCAATGTGAAAGCCACACATGATTTTTCCAATAAAATACCCATCTTAAATCTTCATTCCTTCAGTTTTTCATCTTCCAACCTCAAGATAATACTAAAAAAGTGATGTAAAATTATTCTCATACTATTTCATGTTCCTATCACCATGATAGATGATACCGAACTCCATATACTTCATCAGAACCATGGACTCTAGATAGAAACTATATATGAAAATAACTCTAAAGGCTTTCCACTCCAATCCCTCATTCTTCTTTACCATCATAATTGAATCCCACCATATTCTTCTACTACTCTCATGATTTATGGTAACCCATTTCAATTTAATAGAAACAGGTGTTTCCATGAACTCAAAATAAATATCTATATTTTTAACAAATGAAAATCATATTTATGATTATTTGATCATTGGAAAGCTGATAGATTTGGGTGAAGAAACTCCTTAGTGTGATTTCTTATTTAATATCTTATTGGTTCTACTACAAGTTCATAGATGGGAATTGTTTCCTCTACCTATCCCAAAACATGTAAATATGACACTAATATCTTAACTATATTTTTTTAAACTAGTTTTTTTTTCTATTTCTCAATAGTAACATCCTCCCATGGAATATTCAAATGAATATTCAGAGCTGTAATTCATTACAACATTTGTGGAAAACAATACAAACCTAAAATGTTACTCTGATTAATGAATCAAACAAGGGATACAAGAAAATATATTCTATTAAAATCTTCTCAAAATTATGGTATTTCAAAGCACTCCAATCATGTTATTCCTCAAATACACTTTTCTAAATATCTCATGGTCTATTTAGGATTTTTATGATAAGATATGATAATGAACTCACACATAACAACTTTATAAGACCTATCAATCCTACATCCTCTGTATTAGGACATGACATACATTATACCATCATCAATGAAAGATGCAAAAACATCACATCTTATACAAATTTTTCATAAAATATCATAGATACCCTTGTACACTGACACTAAAGATGACCATGTCATTTCCTAAAGATAATTCATGATCACCTTAGGTTGGTGACTAGAACATATCATCACTTCATGATCAAGGGTGTGTTATTTTTTCCATAATAAATGGAAGATAAATGATACATGTCAGTAATTCAACACCCCACATTGAGAATGTACTAGAATCAAATAGTTTAAACAATAACCAAAAAGTACATCACCATTAGTCACAAAAACTATTGAAGAATGTCTTATAAAAACTAAGTAATAGGTTGATTAGATTTCATATTATGACCTATATCACTTAAGGTCCCATGAATCAAGTACACCCAACACCAATATGTGTCCCTTCTCCTTTTCGTGGACCTATGGTAAGATAATATTAAAATTACCGAAGGCCAAGGATGGGTGATAGAAATGTAGACCAATATGATACTACCAATGATTACATATGGAATTCCATATCCATAAACCATTTATGCTTCTAATTTAAATAATCTAACGCATAGAATGAAATTTAAAAATATAAATATAGAATGATGTAAAATTTTAGAAGATGGAAGATGTATAAAAATATGTTTAATTGACACTTTATATATAAAATTTATATAAAACCCTGGACATGAATAAAATAGGTCTAATAGTATTTAATAGTAAATTCCTCATACTTCATAGAACCTTGTAATTAGCCTCACAGTAAATAGGTTTGTGGTTCAGATATCTGCACACATCACAATTAGTGATCACGACTAATGTTTCTACATGACTCGTGGTTTGTCCCAATTGAAAAAACTCATCAAGGGAAGTCATAATGACATGGTTTTTGGTAGATCATTACTCATAAATCCACATATAGTGCTCCATGTCCAAGAGTGTGTTTCCTATTCACCAAACACTATTAATTCTTACATGTTATTTAATCATCCAAATAAAAATGGTAAAATCATTCATTTCAAAACAATACATAATTCAATGTTCAATTTTCCATTATTTAGGATTCATCATACCAATTTAAATTTCAAAAACAAATCACAGTTTTCAATAAAATCATAACATTCCTTAAAATCAATCAATTAAAGTTATTTTCACAATTATCATATTTCTATTAATTTCATTAAATCATTTATTAATTCTATCCATTTATCCAAAAAATGCAGTATAATTATAAAAAAACATGACAATTTTGTTTCATAAGAAATCTGTATCCTATAAGAACAAACAAACAATAGATCCCAAATCAATTGAATAAACATTTAAATCATGTAATAAGTCATGGTTTCAAATGAATGTAAAATTATTATGGAACCACATACCATTTATCACATGATAAAATGATTAATCACCACAAACTAGAAAACCAATAGAGATTCATAAGAATGGAAGATCAATAAAGAATCCAAAAGAGAGATGAATACATCCAATATTTATTTAAAATGAGTGGAAAAGGAATTAAATGAGTGAATGATCCTATTGTTATCCTTGAAAAATGAAAAATTAGACTGAGGATAAAGTGGGAGAGGTGGGTTTTAGAAAGCGGTTCAGGGGAAATTTACCATGTAAACACATAGATCACGCTACAACCCCCATGTCGACCTATAGTTATATTGTAAATAGATAAACCTTAGAGAAGCTATCACAACCCATCCCCTAGGGCCCATGATGTGACAACCCCAAGCCCACATTTTATAGTCAAAAGTTGGTGATTGGCACCGGAAAGGAATATCCCTAAAACCAGGAAGGCATTGCCTTTTAATCTTGTAAACTCACACAATCCATGCACACGATGAGATAGAAGAACAAGGTAAACTATATAGTAAACATAGTGAGTACAATAAGTAGTGGGGGCTAGAATATAGTCCCAGCTTGAAGGTTTATGAAAATCTAAAAATAACTCCTGTGAATGCCAGCCAAGATTCCTACTAGAAGGGTAGGTACAACTATCAAACTGTTATCTCTGCGGTATGTATTGTCTAATGGACCACCTCTGAGTAGCCTCCAGTCCTGGAACCCTCATCCTCAATAAATGTTGTCTGTCATCTTCACAAGACCCATAAAGGATCGAGCCTAGCCCGGGAATGTGTGAGTACAACAATACTCAGTAGGGACCCCAAGACCCCTGAAGGACTCTTAGAATCCACAAAGGATAAACCACTAGAAATTCCAAGATCACAAAGCATGAAAACAATATTCAGCCTTACATAGGTATATTCCCATACATCTACCTATGTTATCATGTAATCCAATCTTGTTTATCAGGAAACACAAGGACCAAATCTCTCTCAAAATTCACAATTGTTCTATAAAGGAATGAATACAACGATGATATCACCACGAAGGTAAGTACCATGATGGTAACTCCACTCATAAGAATACCATGAAAGTATCACCACATAGAATTTTTCCAAAAAGGTAAAGACTCAGCTCATAGTAGGTATAACATAAGTACGGATGTGTTGATGATTAGCTGTATTGCTAGATAATCTTACTCCATCAAGAAGTTCTGCTGTTGAACCACACATGATCGTATATGACCCACACATGATCAAAAGATAACTCACACAGGATCAGATGATGACCCATATAGGATCCATAGATTATGACCCACACAGGATCCAAATATGACCCCTATCAGATCTTAATATGAACCATAATGGATCTGAATATGACCCACATAGGATCCGTAGATTCTTCAATTACAACCAGCCACAGGGTTCCCGCATGAAGCACGCTTGATTCTGCGATGATCTGATCGTCATTCCAACAGATGATACTTAAAATACCACTAAGTCCCATGAATAATTACCATAAAGGTCCATCATGTCAATAGTGACCCAACACGACTGACGACGTGTCAATCGGACGCTCGGTTTGTATGTTATTAGCGTTTCTATTCTGAGGGCCCAGTTGGATTCAGGGTCAACACAACCCACCTGTACTGCAACATTATCAAAAAATCATGTGAATTATATCAAATGGACTATCTCAATTCAAGGATACTGGTTCCTCAAATGTTTCATCAAATGGATGCTCAATACTCAAGAAATGGTAAAAAAGGTGTATCTAAGCCCAGAAGGGCTTGGGTCCGGGCCGACCCGGTCAAACTGACCCAGCTCGAATCGGCCCGGGCCGACCCGACCCCATCTGGCCCGACATTCAAAGGCAATCCCCGGCCCACTGGACGTGGCATGTAGGGGACTGGCTCGTGGCTGGTTGTGGTCCGCCATGGCGGGACCCACCCTAGCCGCCACCCGGGGTAGGCACCCCCTGTATTCCCAAATTTCCGAAGAGTCGTTCGGTTCTGTCCAACCCAGCACACCAAATGGCTCCACTTGCTGGCATGCGGAACCTGCTGGAGAGGGCCCTACTCGGTGTGATGTGGCCGGCAGGGGTTCCGGCCAACTCCAACTTCCAGTGGTGTTGGCGTGCACCACTACTGCCTCTACAGCTGGCCGGGTGTCGGCCCCCCTCCTGGTGTGCCACCGCGACCCAGCAACCGCAGCCTCCTCTACAAACAACGGCACGTATGCATGCCATTGGGGTTCCACGTGGTCGGCTAGCGTACGTGACAATGCCCTCCACTTCCATGACTGACGGGCCCTGACCTCCTTTGATGATGTGGATGCGCCACCACTGCCATCGTAGCTAGACAGTGTGTTGGCCACCGCCTATACCCTATCAGTGTCAGTTTCTAGCGACAAGGTCGGGTTCCGATCAACCCAAAAATCCGCTCATGAATTACAAATCAAACAATGAAATAGCGGAAGGATCAGGTCTGTTCGTTTGGCCTACACCCTCCACATGAGATTGATAGCAGGTAGTTTATAGATTGAAAATAATGATTTATCCCAAAGAACAATATGAACAATTTCCAAACCTTGTTTGTTCATTGGCGGTGGAATGAGGAATAAGATGAAGGCGATTAAGAAAATTTTGGTGTTCCTTGTTCCCGCAACACGCTTCAGATCTGGGCTCGACTGTCATTTCCTCATTTGAGATCCGGAGAATGTTCTTCATTGGTGGATGTTCTTCCTTAAAGGGTTCTCCACCAAAAGTCTCATCCCCCAAGAGTTTTTCCCAACCCATTATGGAGAAGAAAGGTGTGGAGCCAACATAATTTTGTTTATGATAATAAATTGATCAATTAATGTCGGCTCATTAATTAGGGGAATTCCAAATGATACCTAACTTTAAAAGAGGAGTACAAGGTCAGGTGGTCCCCACCCCCAAGATTCAAATGAGGGGCTTCAAGAAGAAATAAATAAATATTATTTATTTTATTTTTTAAATTCTCTCATGAAAACCCAGATATCAAACATCCACCCTCGACTTACTATGGCGGAGTTGAAGGTTCCCATAAGAGAATATTGGTTATCCGAGTTCAATGGTGTCCTTAGTTTTTAATTCCTAGAACAGGTTCAAAAGATAAAAATTCACACTTGCACATTTATTGAACATACCTTAAGGAATTTTCAGAAATTCAATCTGGGCACTCTGGGCCTCGGAATAATGTGCCGTCAATTTTTACAGAATCCTAATATTTCTGTATAATAAAATAAAATTACATGGGAAATTTCCCGACTTTACACTCTCCAAAACTTATGTTTTTGCATCCTCGAAATCCAAAACACAAATTTGATAAACATGTGGGGGTACTGAGCATGAATCTAAGACTCACGCTCCCTAGTGCTCTCCTGGTGGTTCTCGTTCTTCCAACGTACACACACCAGAGGTATAGATCACCCCCAAAGGAATCTCTCTGATCGATCCTCAATCTCTATTGGAACCTCCGAACACATTCTCCCATCCTCGATGTCCATCTCGGCCCAATCAATGATGTGTGAAGGATCATGCAGGTACATCCTTAGCTAGGATACGTGGAAAATGTCATGATCCCAGTGCAACTGAGGGGGATGGGGTAATAAGTATGCAATCTCGCCAACTATTCTGAGGTCTTTAAAGGGTCAGATGAACCTTAGAGATAACATTCCACCCCAGCCAAATATCTTCAAACCTCATAAAGGTTAGAACCATATAAATTCATGGTCACTATCATCGAACTAGAGAGGTCTCCATCTCCTGTCCATATAAGACTTTTGCATGCTCTGTATAGACTTCATCCTCTCCTGGAAGATAGTATTTTTCTCCTTGGTAGACCATACCGTGTCCGGTCCCATGTGTGTTGAATCCCTGGGGTTAGTCCAGCACATAGGTGATATGTAAGGATGACTCTTCAAAGCCTTAAATTATGCCATAACGATGGTGGATTGATATTTTTTGTTCTACATGAACTCCACTTTGGGAAAGTGATCCTCCTAGGTACGACCACAATCAAATATGCCCTAATGAAGCTTGTCTTCCAGGACCTGAATGGTCTGCTCTGTCTGAGAATCCATCATAGGATGAACGGCGGTGCTCTATCGAAGCTGAGCCCTGAACACATACAATAACCTCTTCCATAACTAGGATGTAAAACACGCATCATGATCAGAGAAAATCGTCGAGGGCACTCCATGAATCCATATGATCTCTTGTATGTAGAGGTTTCCCAGGCTCTCTACTGATCCCTGAAATTTAATTGGTAGGTAGTGGTCTATCTTGGTGAGTCGGTCAACAATCACCCAAATGGAATCATGTCCCTTGGATGTGCATGGATGTCCTGTCATGAAGTCCATGGAAATCCCATCCCTCTTCCACTCTGTCACCTATAGTGGATGAACTAAGCCCGTTGGAACATGATTATCTGCCTTCGCTTTCTGACATGTGAGGCACCATGAGACAAACAATGCCACTACTTTATTCATTCCTGGCTACCAGTGCCAATGCTAGAGGTCTTGGTACATCTTTTCGACTCCTAGATTTACCACTAGAGGGGACATATGGAACTCCCTCAACACTTCCTCTAATAGCACCACCATTACCATAGTAGGCCCTCTGAAGAGGATGACATGCTCCCCACATTCAGAAAAACTATCACATGCATGTCCTGTGGATATTTGTGAACATCGGGCCTTGCAGTCAGTGTCCCCAAGATGCACCTCTATGAATCCCTGAAGAAGTGGGGGAGTGACTATCAGAGTCTAAAGATAAGCTGATCCATCTCGATCCATATAGGATATCTGCAAAGCAGCCAGCTTCTCTATTGCCTCACTCAGCATATGTATACCAGATCTCCTGCTGAGTACATATTCTACAACATTACCCTTCCAAGGAGTATATACTATCTCGAAGTAATAGTCCTTAAGGAACTCAATCCAACACTTTTATCTCAGGTTCAGGTCCTTCTGAGAGATGATATGCATGAGACTCTTGTAATCAGCATATACTATAAAATGGTCACCCATAAAGTAATGTCACCACATCTTCAAGGAGAAGAAAAGTGATGCACACTATAGGTCATTGGTAGTGTAGTACTGCTCATGTTTTATCAACTATTGAGAACCATATGCGATAATTGGTTGCTTCTGCATCAGGAAACATCTGAGCCTGGTCCTTGATGCATCACAGTAGATAAGTACCCAATACCCTCCTTCGGCAGCCTCAATATGGGGGCACTCATCTGTCTCTTCCTTAATTCCTAGAAACTCTGTTGGCATCTCTCTGACCACACGAAAGGGTTTCCCCTTCTACTTTAACACTGATAAAGGAGTCCCAACTCTGGATAAGTCAGGCACAAACATCCGGTAGTAACCAGATAGACCCAGGAAACTTCGTACATATATCATACTCTTGGACGGCTCCAAAGCAAACACAACCTTAATCTTCACTAGATCCACTGCAACTCTATCCTCCAAGATTTTGTGTCCCATGAAGTGTACCTCATGGATCTAGAACTGGAACATTTAGAGGTTACTATAGAGAAAGTGCTCTTGGGGTTTGTTAATAACTATATGCAGATGGTAGGAATGCTCCCCCTCTAGCTGAGTTTATCAGGATGTAATTGATGAAGACTACGACAAAGAGGTCGAGGTATGGATGGAAGATTTTGTTCATCAGTTCCATGGACACTGCTGGGGCGTTGGCCAACACAATTGAATAACCAAGAACTCATAATGTCCATACCGACATATGAAGGTTGTCTTCTACACAACCTCATCTTGTACCCTGAGCTGGTGATTTCCTAATACGAGGTATATCTTCGAAAACCACCCTGCCCCCTTCAGCTAAAAAAATGATTGTCTATCCTAGGTAATGGGTACTTGTTCTTCACGATCACCTGGTTCAGGTTCCTATAGTACACACAGGGTCACAAACTCCCATCCTCTTTCTTGTTGAACAAAATTGGGGATTCCCAAGGAGAAACATTGGGCCTAATGAACCCCTTGCTTTGTAAGTCCTCCAACAGTAATCCTAGATCTCGAAACTCTATGGGAGCCTTCCGATATGCTGGTGTGAATGTCGATGTCATCCCGGTGTACAAGTTGATATAAAAGTCCACCTCTCTATGAGGAGGTATACCTAAAACAACATCAGGGAAAACATCGTGGTACTGGTCCACCACAACAGGATTGGTCGAACTCTCAACATCAAATGCCATGAGGGAAAGGCTTTTCTAAATGATGTGTGATCAGCTACACCCTCTTCCGGGTAAGTCCATCCTGTGCTAAAAAGGTTCCCTTGTCTCCAGTGATGGAAAACCTGGTCCCATCCCCATGGACACACCACACTTTTCAAATAATACAATCAATCTAATCATGGACTGTAGATAACCAATCCATACCCAAGATGAAGTCGTAAGGCCTCGAAACTGCTACTAAAATATCCTAGTTGAATCTCTCGCCTCTTAGAGTAAGCTCACAATGTAGGAACTAGTTCATAATCATCGAATCCTCTCTCGTAGGAGTCTCTATCCATAAGGATCGATCCCACAGCTCCACCAAATTCTATGCACTACGAACGAGGGCCATGGAAATAAAAGACTGAATGGAACTTGCGTCTACAAATACTACAACTAAGGTGGAGTAGACATAGATCGTACCTCGAATAATATCTGTATCGTCATGGTCATAGGTCTCAGTTTCCTAGAGCTGAGCTCGTCCCTATCCACCTACTCCCTGGGGTTGGGGTGTACCACCCTGAGGTGGTGGCGGCAGAACCTCAAATCGTTGCCCACCGCCTGTTGCATGTCCATCTCAGTTTCCATGTTTTCCAGCTTCCTGCATACCTCCATGATCCAATCATTTCCTATACCAAGGCAGTCCATCGACTTTCAATTGGTAATTCGTATGGAGGGTTGGGAAGTCGTGCGCAATGTGACCCTGTCCACTGCATGAGAAACACCACCTGATCCTTGCATATCCTGATCTGTCTCGAGAACCCCACACAACCGAACCTCTATCCTACAATCAGCCACCTATATGTCTGGTCTGCTTGAACTTATGTGTCATCAGTCTGCCGCTAGCTACATATGACTCTGCTACGTGACGTCTGGTGGTGGATCTTGATACTAGTGACACCTCAGCAATGAAGATCTCCACTAAAATTTCTCTCTCTAACACCCTTTCCTTCATCAGGATGTTGATAGAAATTATCGAAGCTCTAATCTCCCCTTTGAGCCCCTAATCAAAGGTCTGGGACCTAAAGTAGTTTCATTCACCATGTTAGTGTAGTAGCACAAGAGGTTAGTGAACCTCTCTGAATATTGAGCCACAATCATGCTTCCCTGATGCATGTGGAGAAGCTTCTATATTCGTAGAGAGCGTAAGGTTTATGGGACGAACTATAACCTAAAATGGTTCCTGAAGTCCACCCGGATAAGATTCTCCACGTCGTGAACCTGGTGCATCAAGCTCCACTATCTGCTCACTAATTCCTGAAAAGACTGGCAGCAAGGAACACCATGAGATCAGATGGTGTCCCAAGTAGTCAAAAAACTCTAACCACATTCTCCAACCAGTCGTAAAGAGCATGTTGATCCATATCTCCCAGGAACCTCGGTGGCCTCTGGAACTGGAACTCATGCAATTCGCTCAATTGACGTGCACCCTCTAATGGTGGGGCTTGTGGAATCATCTTCCCAACAGGTAATGGTTCTGTCGGTACACCACCTGATGGTACAACTATTGATAGGGGGCCTTGAACCAAACCCTCATCACTCGGTGGGCTTTCATCACATACTCTATCCCGAACCTTGGTTGGCTATATGCGTGGAGTCATCCTGAAAATAAAAAGGTGAACCATGGTCAAAAGTTATACCTGGTGAGCTAACATAAATAGATCACAATGGAAACTTTTCAAAAACACACACGCAATCGGTGTTTTTGTGAACTGAGTCAGAAATCGGATGTCAAGGTCCCTGTGTATGGATACATCAGCCATCACACCAATACTAGTTTCCCCAAACTCAAAAAAAACATTCATTACACTTAACACTATTGCTAAATCAAAAAATCAGAGTCCATGTTCTCTAGTAAAACTGACTCCTATGACACCAATTAGTCACAACCCTTCCCCCAGGTCCCATAATGTGGCTACCCCATGTCCGTCTTTCATAGGAAAGGGGCTATCGACTAGCACCGGAAAGGAATATCCCTAAAACAGGGAAGGCATTTCCATTTTATCCTACAAACTCACGCAATCCTTGAAAACTGCAAAATACAATAATAAGGTAAAATTTATAGTAAATAGATTGTGTACATTAAGTAATGGTGGCCAGAATACAAGCCTAATTTGAAATTACAAGTAAAAATGAAAATAGCTCATGTGTACTCCCTCCAAGGATTCTACCAGAACGGTAGGTACAACCCTCAAACTATGGTATCTATGGTATGTATCATCTAGTGGTCCACCTCCGAGAAGCCTCCGGTGTTGGCACCCTCAACCTCTATCAATGTTTTCTATCATCTACACATGACATAACATGGTGTGGACATAGCTCGTGCAGGGTTGAGTGTAACAATACTCGATAAGGACCCCGACACCCCCGAAGGATGATCAGAATCCATAAAGGATAAACCACAAGCGAAACCATGATCACAAAGCATGAAAACAACATTCAACCCTGCAACGGTATATTCCCATAATATACCTATGTTATCAAGAAAACCCATCTCATTCATGAGGAAACAGAAGGCCTAACACTCTAGCCAAAATTACAACTTTTCCACAAAATAAAGAATACCACAAAGGAAACAACATGAAATTAAGTACCATAAAGGTAACACCACATAGAAGAATACCACAGAGGTATCACCACACAGAAGTTTACCACCAAGGTAATGACTCAAATCACACCAGATATAACTTAAGTACCGAAGTATAGATGATTACCTATATTGCTAAATCATCTTAAATATTCGAGAAGATCTATTGTTGGCCCACACCGGATTAGAAGATGACCCAAAAAGGATCTGTAGATGCGGACCCACACAGGATCCGAATATTTCCCACATAGGATCTGAATATGTCCCTCACCGGATCTAACTATGACCCACTAAGGATCTATAGAATATTCAAGTACAACTAGACACATGATTCATGCACTAAACATGCATGATTCCGACCGGGTCCGAGTACAAACTGGATAGGCCGGACCACAGCGGGCCCGGACTGCTGGGCACAGATCGCTCGGTGTGGCCCAAGACTAGGTGTGGTCCGACATGGTGGGACCCGGCCTAGCCGCCACCTCGGGGAGGGAGCCCCTTGGATTTCAGAAAGGACCAAGGGCTGTTCAGTTATGGCCAAGCTGGCAGTGCCACACAACCACGCCTGCTGACACACGGGACCCGCTGAAGCAGGTCCTTCTTGACGTGACATGGCGGGCTGGGGTTCCGGTCGGCTCCCCCTTCCAATAGCACTGGCATACGCTGTTGCAATCTCTACGGCCGGTCGGGTGGCGGCCGCCCTCCAGTTGTACTGCCGCGGATTAGTAGTCGTGGCCTCATTCTCTACCAGTGGCACGTACATAGACGACCCTAGTTCCACTCATTTGGCCGGCGTGCTGGCCACCACCCTCCACCATCACGGCCGACGGGCCGTGGCCTCCTTCCGCTACGCGGTTGTAGTGTCACAGGCATCGCGACCGACTAGTGTTCCATCCGCCACCTGTACACTGTAGGCGTCGGTCACCAGCGACATAGTCGGGTTCACCTCAACCCGATGATCCACTCATGAATAAAATGTCAATCAATGATGTGTCAGAAGGATGAAGCCATGTTTTTTTGTCCTGCACCCTTAGAATTTGATCGATAGCAGGCAGTTCATAGATTGAAAACAATGATTTATCATGAATAATGGTATGAAAAATTTCCCTACATCGATTGTTTGTTGTAGATTGCATGAAGAAGTAGATGGAGAAGATGAAGAATACATCAATGTTCATCACTCCCGAAACAAACATCATATCCGAGCTTGAGTGTCAGTTCCTTGTTCTCGATCTAGATAATGTGCTTCCTTTGAGGATATTCTTCCTTCAACAGTTCCCCACCAAAATTCTCCTCCACCAAGATTGATTGCAACCCCAATAGGGGGAAGAAAGGTGGGGAGCCAATATACTTAATTTTTTCTTAATAAAATTATCAATTAATGTTTTCTCATTAATTGGGGGAATTCAAAAATTTACCTCACATTAAAAGAGGAGTTCAAAGTCGAGTGGTACCAGCCATAAAGATTCAAATGAAAGGATTCAAGTTGAAAAAAATAAAACAAATTTATTTTATTTTTTAAATTCTCCCACAATAAACTGGAAGTAAAACATCCACCGTCGAACTACTTCATTCGTGATGAAGGTTACCTTAAGTGAATATCGGTGATGCGAGTTCAACGGTGTCCTCAGATTTTAATTCTGTGCACCAGTTCGAATGTTAGAAATTAAAACTCGCATGTTTACTGAACGTACCATAAAGATTGTTTAGAAATTCATTCTGGGAACTCTGGGCCTTAGAATCATGTGCTATCAATTTTCGCAGACTCTTAATATTTCAATACAATAGGAAAATTACATAGAAAATTCAGGGTCTTTCCATAAGTTTCCTCAAACCATGATATAGCTATTCGCAAATAACTGGCCTCCTGAAAAAATGTCAAATTTCCCACCCATATCCACTTCAATGAACATATTTCTATGATAGAAACCAAATTCCACATCATATAATTTCTCAAATAGGTATTGTAACACCAAATCACTCACCTGATCCTCCGTGATCATATCATCCCTCCATGCCGTAGGGAAAAACGATGAGATGTGCGAAATATTTTAGCCCAATATCTACAATGTATCCTTGAAGAAATGGTATTATGTTTGAAAAATTAAATCCAAGGCTCTATGATGTAGCCACCTCTTTCCAAATCATTTCCATGTATCCCCTGAACCCTGTACTCCATTGCCTGTGTCTTCCCTGGCGCAACCAATTGCAGGACACTGTCATTGTTTTATCCAAAACTCCAAAAGAATCAGAAACACACCAAAAAGGGAAACAAATAAATAAATCTATAATGAACTTTAATGCGGTGATGGTAATTTATAGGCTTCCAACTAGAGTTAATCTCTATACCTATCTTGGATTATTTTCAGTATATGAACCTATCTCTAATATCTAAACTAAAAAGATCATATATTTTAATCTATACCAACATTACGAGTAAAGATTCATTATGAAAACAAAATTATAAATAATAATGTATTCAATGTCTTTTTAAGGAGATGTTGTTTTTCAAACAATATTATATTATTTATTATTTTGGTGGAATTAATTTTCTCCATTTGGAATAAACTAATGGTAACTTCATATATTGGTAGGTTTTTCTGTTGTGGAATCTTTAGTGGGGAATTGAAAACATTCTTTTTTATAGTAATAGATGAATAATTAAAAATTTAGATTAAAGTATAATTTTTTTACCAATATTATTGAATCATATATTAATTGGAATGATAATTCTTAAACAAAATATAGGATCCTCACATATGAAATTTATAATTAATTTATACTATTAAATAATTACCTTGTAATTGATTCCTTATTCATCCATGGATATAACAACGTATATATGTAATATTATCCTAATGACATAGGAGTTAAGTGTAGATTCCCTCAAGATGTGATCTACATGTTTATCATTAGACTTGAAGTGTTTCAATAGGAATATATGGGTGTTATCATGAACATGCGTAATTCATTAATTATTCTTACTAGTTTTCCATGATAATAACTTTTAAGCATGATTATCATTCATTTACATATAATCGATAAGGCTATTGTAGAAGGGATCCTCTTAATTATTGAGAAATGTTTTCGTGAGATGCTCTCTAGGGATTTAGATAGTTCTTATTTTCATTAGGAACAATAAAAATGACCATCATGCCATGATTGATGTAATAGTTTTTGATTAAATTGTGTTATAGTAATAAAATGATAACATCAAATGTTCACTAATTATATCCTTAATCCCCATAAAACCCCTGGTCTATAATAAAACAAAATTTGTTGAATAATTGTCTGTTATGTTCAAATAAAATTAATTGTATATTATTTAACAATAGTCCTTTAATGTCGATCCATCATTCCTCTTCAACATTTATCTATCTATAAATAATAATTATTTATCAATAAAAAAGTTTCACTTCATTATTCACCGATAAATAAATAAATATTATATTCACTAAATAGAAAATAAATATTTATTAAATATTATACATAAATATATTCTTCGAGATAAATAGTGACAGAATATATATGATCAAGTAAACAAGAATTATTATTTAACCATATAAGAAAATAAAATTTTTTCAATATGTTAAATAATAAATAATAATATTTTTTGTGAGGTTCTGGTTAAAAATAACGTGTAATCCTCTAGGTATCTTCAATAACAGCATTATGAAGAGTAGCCAAAAGTACAATGTCAGCATCTAGAATCATGACAAGGAACCAAAGGGAATGATTTATGTTCATAATTAAATTCAACCTCATATGATTTCATAATGTGTAATATAATCCATTTATCATGATATATGTAGTAAAACAAGTTTCATGCTAGTTTCAATAACCTATGTGCTCTATATCTCTTTCTTTTAATTTCCAAAAATGAACATGGTCACCAAAAAACATGTCCATGAATTTATTAATCTTATTTCATTCACATCAATGGTCCGAAAAAAGAACAATTGATGAACATAAGGGAAAAATCCACCATCAAATATTATATTAATTCAATATTACATGTGATTCCCCAAACATAACATATCTCATCGCAAATAGATGACTTCATAGTTTTCATCTATATATCAATGTATGTGACTAATAAAATAAATTAATGATAATTTTAATGTATAAGGGCCAATACATATGTCATCTAATTGGATCATCCAATGATATATATAAATGTGTATTTCTTACAGCTGGGTTGTGTTCATATTATCTCATGTGTTGGAAATTACCTAGGGAATACACTATGAGAGAGGGAATCAGTGTCCTTTGTGTTTCCATATCTAATAGCTTATTTCAATTTTTATTCATCAAATGAATCTATCGAACTAGTGAGCATATATTTAATAATACTACCAAGTATCTTCTGGGTTCTTATCATAGTGAGGGACTATTATGACTTTTTAGAGTGACAATTACTAATAGGAAATTATCAAATAATATGTCACATAGAAGAAAATCAGGATTTTATATTAAACTAATTAATATTAAAGACATTGAATATTCGTCATATTAATGTACATTTAAGTATATTCTAGTGTGCCAACTCCAACAGACTCCCGCTTGCAATAAAGTAACCTTCTGATGACATTAAATCTACTAGCTCCCAAATGATAATAATTCTTCAACTGAGATAATTATTGAGTTAAGGTTATATCCTTGTTTCCTTCCAAAGAGTCACCCTTTTCTAAAACATCACTCATATAAAAAAAATCTCAAAATTTGATACTTCCTATGTATGTTATTTTTATGTTCGTGTGAACTTAACTCCTTTTCTATAGCGACCAATACAATTTTATCACAATATAAAGTGATAGTGTCTTTATAACTAGGTACTCAAACATGATCATGGATAATTGTTCATATCCAAATATATTCTTTGACTACATCATAATCCTATATATACTTGAACTTCATAGTAAAATTAGGGCTAGCTGGAAGCTTTGAACTCCTCAAACTCATTTATCCTCCATTAACACTTAAGACATATTATGATTGTGATTTAATATCATTTTGATATAGTTGAAAATTAGCATAAACATAACCCATGTTGATTGTCTCATCATCTCATCCAGATACTTGGATGATATGAGTTCTTTTCCTAGGTTCCAAAGTACAACCTTAACAAAAAACGAATGATGTTCATCTGGTTCAGCCAAATATGTTCCAACCAAGATCATGTAATAGAAAACATTAATCCCAGTACATAACAAGACATACATGACTCCATCTATCATATAATAATATATGATCTGACTCATTCAATTTTTTCTCATACTCTATCCAAGGATACATTTTCTTAAATGGATGTAAACCGTGGACACAAAAACCAATTATATCCTCGACTGTCCCATAATAAATATCTTTAGTATATGATCAATGTATATACCTGGAAATAGTCCATGAAAACTCATGGTTCTGTTATGAGTAATGTTAATCCCTAGAATATAAGATTATTCATCTAAGCTAGTCAAAGAGAAGAACTCAGTCAACCAGTCCATAACAAACTGCAAGACTAGTATGCTGTTTTCAATAAGAATTATTTCAACATCATATACAACTAGGATAACAACCAGACACCCCCTAAATTAATTTTAAACAAAAAGATTAGATTCATTAGAAATTTATCCATATTATTTTATATCACCATCAAACCAAATGAACATGAAAATTGACTCATAAAATAATCATAAAATGGATCTCTACAAATTTAATTTGTTTTTATTTCACGGATTCACAAACTATTCAGGTTGTGTCATATAAGTATATTCTTAATGATTATGATTAAGGAATGTTTTTTTGACATCTAGAATCCACATTTACTAGTCATTTTATGCTTCTATATAAATTAATAGTATGATATATTCAAACATGGTAACTATATATATGGTTTTTTATAGTCAATTTTGTGATTCTATTTAATCCATTTAAGAACTAGTGATTGTTTATATGTATTTCCTTTACCTTTTGTGTCTGTTTTCCTCTTAAATTCTAATTTATGTCCAAAATTATTTATATTAATTGGAGGATTGAACATGCCTCAAAAAAGGATCTGAAATATTGAATCTATATATGAATTCATGGATTCTGTCTATCTCTTAACTTATGTTCTCAAAATTTCATATTTCTAAGAAAGTATATCATTACTGTTAACTTAATAATAATCTCAATATTCGATTATAAGAAAACAATACCATTCTTGTTTTATTACCACTCTTGTGCTCCTACTCAGTACTTGTCTCTCCTTAATAAAATCTTCTGTGGGTATCTATGTAATCTATTTATATTTCATTAATTATGTATCTTAATTATCAACATCATTAATGCCAATCGTTCCCAAATAGTCCTTGAGAATGTGACCCCAGAAATATAACTTTTCTTCCGACTATCTGTTTCTTATTTAAAGGTTGAAAATTTAGAAACCCCTTGTTTCATTGCAATACACTATATAGATACTCTTCATGCCTCATGGTGACACATTTTTTCTTGATATAGACTTAAAAAATTCAACACATCAACATTCATGAGTGCGTTATAATACAAATTTTTTTCCATCCACTAACTCATATGATAACACATCTTCCAAATTAGTTAAAAGATATTTCTCTTTTCCCAAGTCGGAGATATATATTGGTAAAGATAAAATTTTTTGGTAAATCATTTTTCCAATAGATATGTCTCCATCACAAAATTTTAACAAATACCCCTATCGTTAAATGTTATTGAAAAATTAAAATAATTATATTAAAATTATAATACTAATAATAGGTAATATATGTATTGATCAGAATGTTTACCAGTAGAAATTTCCAATGATAATGTTTTTACCAACACATTATTTTTGTCTAAAAGGTCATCAATAATATCAATTTATCTATCATTTTAATCTATTACAATGATTATATCTATTTTAATGTATTTTTATAAAAAACATTTTTTTGCAATAATATATATTTTAAAAATATTATATTATATCTATTTATGTAATTTTATAAATAATATCTAAAATTATTATTGTATAATAAATATAAAATTTATTTTAATTATCCAAAGTAAACCTGACCATATTATTTAATCAGTATCTCCACTAACATTTCTATTAAATTTTACTATAAGAACATTCAAAACTAGAAAAAAACGTAAACCATAGGATCACATCCCATGAAAAAAAACATGTGTAAGTTAAAAAAATATAAATTAAAAAATGTGACATCAAAGAATTTAGAAAAAATCCACTAGAAGAAAAATGATTTTTTTACTAGCACTAAGTTGATGGAATTCACAATGATTTATTTACCCATATATCTTGACACATCAGGTCGTAGGGAGTCAAATATCTAGTAGAACTTAAAAAAGGGTTATAGATATATCACATCAATTTAGTTGAATTTATGGACACCGCCACATCTGTTATCCATGAAAGCTAATAGGAGGTTGTTTCCAAATGTCAAACTTCAGTTGGTGAGGCAACAAATATAACGACACAATAAATTGGAAAACTAATTTTTTCTTATTTCATTATTAAGTATTTTTTTTAAATAAAATATTTAATTACAATTAGGGTATTTAAAAAACATAGGTTTTCAAATATATGAATATTTTCAGAATAATTGCAATTATCAATTTTTGTTCTTATGTAGTGATATTTCTTAAAAACAACATTTTGGATCATACCAATTCCAGTCCAATATACACATAATGCCTGAAATTGAGATTGATTTATGCCCTTCCAAAGAGTAATAAATGTAAATAAAATTAAAATTTATTTCTATTTTACTATAATATTTTAACTTAAATTTAAACAAAATGATTTATCTAATGTTATTATCAATTTTTTACTCACCCTTAAATGAAAAAAAAAGAATGAAAGGATGTAGAAAATTGAAATTGTTAATGAGTTCAGTATGCTTTTTATAAGAAATTTTATTATAAAACGTAGAAGGACATACCTAATTAACTGATCCAAGATTATCTATATCTGAGATAAAACATCACTAATCCAATGAATATAACTAAAACATACTAGATGAAAATAATGCAGTGATTAAATAAAATAAGGCATGATTGGTAAAAAAACATTTTTCACATTCATTATATATCACGACCCATAAAATGATGGGATTATTTATTGTTGTGATGATTTGTAATCCTCTCCTTTAAAACAAAAAAATAATGAGAAATGGTTAGTATGATAAGTAATGACACATAAATGCATCTATGTGGGAACCTCAGAGTCAAGTAAAAATGGATTTAATTGGATTAAATGGTTTTTTTGCAGATAAAAAGGTATTTTTTAAAAAATATAATAAAATTTCATGTATATCAATAATTCAATGAATAAATTCATATCATAAACCAATAAAAAAGTGAACAAGAAACTAATGGTCTTCAAATAACAGGAATGTGAAATAATAATTTTTCAGCACATTTTGAAAAACATTACGATTATTGAAATCATATGAAATAGATAATCAGTTTTAAATAAATAATTATTGTGTAATTTCAACCCCATTATCACATTTGTAATGGCTCCAACAATAATTTATACCAATAGGGGTCTAATATTACAAAAACTAACACAAAATATATTAAGTATAAAGGAAATTCATTCCATTGAATAAATGAACATCTTTGAAGCTACTCAAAAATGTTCAATTATGGATTTTAACAAAAAAAATTCAACAACTCTTTATAAAAAAAGTCATTGATTGGTGTCAAAAAAATTATCCATGTGTACTATCATTTGAAATCATTGGAGCCATTTGTTACAACCCAAATTTTGAATTATATTTTATTCCGAATATTTATGTTTTACTAGGCCATAATCAATATAAATATATCATTATAAATGAAATGTGACCATTGGGTTTTTAACTTGGTATTAAAATTCCTTAATATGACTTTTTTAGACAATAATAATTTTTAATGTTATAATTATTGTTTATAAATAGAAATGATAGTGGATAGTTAATGCCAAAAAGAAGAGTCGATGGCCTCATCTAGTATAATTGGTCCATATAAATCCCATTTGTAGGAGGTTTTTATGGAGGTAAAGTCACTAGGAATTTCTCTTTACCAAGGATAAATTGAGATTAAATGTGTTAACATTCTACAAAATCACCTTCGAGTGAAGTACAAGTTAGTGGAGATTACCACTTGGTCTTTGTTACCTGATCCACCCTGAGAGTCCATAACAATTTCACACCTTACCCTTATTTTATTTTTTTATTTTTTAAGGGGTTATGTTTCATGTACCCAGTTAAATAAAATTTAATCCCATTTTTTTAATAATAGTTTTTTTCATCACTTCCATTTTCAGAATAGTTTTTCATAAAAATTGAAACATAATTGGATAAATTGATTTTTAGCTAAAAATTATACATTAATTACTCCATAAAAATATTTTATTATTAATAATTTTTATTATAATGATATATTCTTATATAACACTCTATTTTAACTACTAATGATAAAATATTTGTTTTCTCATGTGTCAAAAATTGTACTATGCATGTTACTATACATTTTCGATGTTCTATTATTTTTAATAAATATTTATATTCATAGTTAAGTGAAAAATGTATCATATTTAGAGAATTATTATTCTAAAAAATTAAAATTTTAATTCATAAAAATCATATCTTTTTATGGTAAATTTATGATAATTTTCTAAAATACATTTGCTTTTTGTGAATAGTAAAAACACTCTGAGTTTTTTGGTATTTTAAATTACATCATAGTTATTTCATAATAATGTAATGATTAATTTAAAATGATGGAATAATATTATGTGTTAAATTAACTCAATAGATTTCCCATGTGTTCAATACTATGTGAAATGAAATGGAAAAGCTCATTGTTTTGCAAATACCACCAATGATGTGTCCTTTGAAATTAAAAAAGTCCCTCTCTTTATCTATAAATACCCAACCATTGATTAATTTTCATTCATTAAAAAAACTATATTATATTATATTATTACCTCCCAAGGAGTCATCCCTTGATGTCCTCAAGCCTCCAATGTCCCAATCATAGAGTTTTTGTACTTACTCTTCACGGTAAAGGAATTATCAACTTCTCTTTTCCTATTAAGTTCCATTTTATGTGGTATGTATTTCAAATTTATATAATATGATATTATTTCCTTTTTATTATGTACTTATAATGTATTATGAGTCTTTTATTAATTGTTTTCCCCTTATAACTCAATTTTTACTATTTTATGAAACAATTTTTCGTACCCATTATACTACAGAATTTTAAACACAAAAAATATCTTTTCTCAAGAGATTATTTTATTTTCATTAAGTGACTACCCAAGAATATATCATTTATATATGTATTAATCCAAAACAAATTGACTTATTTGATTAATTAATTGACTTACATGAAACCCTTATTCCCTTTGCAAAGGTTTTAAATGACATAATGATCATGTTTTAAGCAATTTCTAAAACACAATGAATTTGATATGAAATCCATTTCTTTTATTATATTTTGGTTTAGTTAGGAAATGTTTGATTGTGACCTATGTGGATCACATTAAAATAAATAAATAGTAATTGTGAACCCTGATACCACTCCCATTCAATGCGTAAAAAAATTAATATATTGAGATGAAAAATTTTACGACACCTTGGTGATTAAACTTTTGATTTTTTTTTACACCATGGTAATAAAGCATGGTGATATTCTGATGAATTTCTAATTTAGATGTTGTAGGAAAATTTTCAACTTATTATTCAAGTTCTTATTGTTATTATAAGCCTATTTCTCATGTATTAATGAAATTTCTCATGTTCTTATTTACATATCTCAATTTCACATGTAAACTACTTCACTTTTTTTTACTATTTGGGCCTTCTAATATCCTTTTACTATGATATGTGTCCCCAAGTTATTAGATGTAGTAATTTACATAAGATAAACCTATAATGAATCTCTAAAAGTGTGTTAGAAGAATGCTATATGTTTTGATGTATTATATACCTTATTTTCAAAACTGAACTTTAGAGATCCTCTATTTGTAAAATGTAATGAAATGTTATGTAATGAAAAGTCATAATTCCATAGTTGGTATCAAAGGATACATTATTCACATGAGAAAATTAGGATTTCAAAACATCAGGAATAACCTTAGAGGAAGAATATATATGGGAAAATTTGCCCGAATTTTTGTGAAATATTATGTAAGTGGTTTTCAAAAAAACACAAGTCCCTATTTGAATACGAACAGTTTGATGTGGATCTCTCATTGATGTTTTTATGGGTAAAAAAATAAAACAGTACTATGATCTAGACTGAAACAAGAACTAGGTCATGATTAAGGTCCCTCATACGCTTCTTTTTTGACACTACCAAGGGATATTTTAGGTTAATAGAAATCATTTTTTGAATCATTATGAAGGATTTAAATAAAATTTTAATTGTTAAAATGTATTATGATTATGTTATATGACATACAATTTCCATTAAAACTATATGATTGTTCAACGAAACACACTTCTCTATAGGTTTTTCCTCCAAACATATTTTTTTATTATTATTTAAAATCACTTTTTTTGAAAAAGTGAAAAACCCCAAGAGAAAAAAATGATATTAAAGGTCAAAACATCCTATAGGAATTTATATAATTAAGTATTTTCTAGGAAAAATAAGTTACCAATGATTCTAGATCATCCTTTATATGGTCTTCAGGTTGTCGCACAAGTCTCTCCCACACATTCATGTTTTCCTCTAGGTTGACATTCCAGGAATAGAAACCTCTTACTAGGATCTAGTTCATCATATCAATCCAATCCCACTGTTCGTTATTGGTGTACACCTAAATGGTAATTTCCATAATTTTATCACAATGTTCTATTGGAGAATTGATCAAAAGAGATACCTCCACCATTTCTTCTTAGGAATGAAAAATTTTCTCCAAAGGTTTCTCAGCATCCAAGACTTCAGTAGCCTCTGATCGAAGATCATTTCCACTTATGTTTATAAATCCCTACCTAACTTGGGTATTTACCTTCCTATATGATCATTACTCCATTGGTGTAGGCAGATGAGAATAATCCTTGCGTCCTTTATTATCGCCACACTAGACCTTCATCCCCCTCGGACTGCATATGTCGCTAAAGTAATGTTATTAAGGACTTACTCCTGAAAGCTGGCTAGAAGATTCATCACCACACTCCTCCCTTGGAGTACCCTTATCCTCAAAGATATGTTCTATCATGTCTACCTCCTGGCCATGCCATACATTCTCCATGATGATGAACCGATTATATAGCTAAATGGTTTGCAATACTCTTCTCGTGCTCGACCTGATCACTGGAAGTGGATCATCCTACTGACCCACACATCCATTTTATCGAGTTCTGTTTTCATATAATCCATATAAGAATAATATTTGGAGGCCTTTGGACCTTCTTAGTGGCCATTCAAGTGTCCATGACAGGATTAGAAACATGAATGGGTGCCATAACAACTACAACCACGTGGTTTTATAAACTAGATTCTACAATTCCCAAAGGATTTTGAAAAACTAGTGTGGGAATTCCAAAACATCTCCTAAAATGGTAGAAAATATCAGAAACCAAGGGATTACTCTCTAAAGCCTCACGTCGAATAGCCTTCTCCAGAGCTAAGTTAGAGCTCGCAAGCCTTGTCCCAACCAAACATTCTTCAGCAACCAAGGGGGTCCTCACAACCACAATGGATCTTGGATTAGCCTCCTCAAAGTAGTCAGTGGGTGATTCAACAACCAAAATGGACTTTTCATAAACCCACATGGCCTTCATATATAGACCCTATTATAATGAAGTATAAGGAAGTGTTGTTCGAGCATCCCATATCGTTCAGTTCTTGCAACTGGAGTCAGCATGGCCGAGGAGGTTGCAAGAATAACATAAGAGGATCCCGGATTCATCAACGACCATTTGATACCACCGAAGCTCACCTTAAATATCTATACTAACAGTATCCAATGGATTATTGGATACGTCCACTTCAACATAGATTCTTGGAGAAATCAGGTGACTTATGACATTCGTTCACTGCTCCGAGCATAGTAATCAACCATAAATATTCCCAATATAATAAATAATTGTTGGATTATGAAAAGGTAGGTGAAGGCTAGGGAGTGAGATCCAAAATGTCGAGATGGGAGTGTCTCTTTTTAGGTGGAAATCAAATAATTACCATAAAATAAAGAAAATCAAACCTGAGGTAACACGCAGGTCATATTCCCAATTATAGATAAGATCTTCTTCCAATGAGAAGCAGATCATAAGGCATCTCGAGTCCAAGAGTCAAGAAATTTCCCAGTCTTGAAGCTTACACTATTGGGAGATAAATCTATTGAAGATGTCACCTGCGGGTTTCCTCATGCCTAAGTGAGTGACCAAAGAAAGATTCATCGTTTTAGAGGCATTAGTGATTTCCAGGGAGGAGAGCGGATCCATTGGGATGTGATCCACCAGCGAGTGAACTTTGGGGAACATATGCATGGAGGGAAAAATGGGGAGAGAGGAAGCATCCAAGAAATGATTGAAAACTATGGTGCAAGAAATCTGGGAGGAGGAGGAAGAAACTCCTCCCCTTGGCTGGGAGTGGATGAGGAGGGGAAGTGCCAGAGTAGCCATCACCTAGGGCATCGAGAGGAGGAGGGGGAGGTGAAATCTTAATGTTCATAAAACGTGTGTAAGGTTTATGCTGGACTCCCACTTGGAGGTCCACCAGGCCCCAAAGCACGCCAAATGTTCCTCAACTAGGTAGATGGCTTTGAATCTGCATGTGCATAATATGCGCAGTGTCTTAGTCTGGTAGGACTCGAGCCTAGGCTAGTTCCGATGGAGAGTGAGGGGTAAAAATAGAAGGTAGCACACAACTTAAATCCCATCAGCATTTATTGTTTTAGAATTTATGAAGATGGATGGAAATAGGATAACTCACATAAATAGTGAGAAAAACTAAGCATGTGCTGGTGGTCTTCTGATGAAATCCAGAATGGAAACCTCCATGGGAATGATTAATCAACTAACTCATGTTATGAGAAATAACTAGAATCAAGTTGGGTGGCAGGTTTCCCCATAAAGGGAACCACATTACGTTGAGTCCTTTATAACTCAACTACCCCCAATGATGAGTGAATATACCTTCCCAACGATGACTGAATAGTGGATAAGGTCTATCAAAAATATCTATTTGGAAATCTATTTTTGTGAACAACAAAATGTCACCATGGATGTTTACCATATAGAGGTCAAAGATGCTCAGTGGTGGGAACTTATTAAAAAAATGATGCCTATGTGGGAGATTGAATAGTTGGAGTGAGAATGGATTAGGTTAATCTTCATTAATAATTATTTCCCCCATTCAATGAGAACAAAAATGGAGAAGGATTTATTTGAAGTAAATCAGAAGGAGAATGAATCTGATTGAATTTATTAGATGAAGGTCACAAGACTTTAATGTTACACCTCTAGAATTTTCATTAATCAAAATGGGAAGTTTTCAATATTGTTCAGTGGACTAAGAACTCATCTACATAATAAATTATCATATTAAGACAATGAAAACATTGAGGAGTTCATAAAAAGTGATATGAAAGTCGAACTAGAGTTCGGTGAGATGTAGTGGTCCTTTAAATCCAGTGAAAATAAGATATCAATGGAGACAATATTGGGGAAGATCATTGATCAAGGAAGAGGTTGAAATTATGGGTAACTTCCCAGATGTAATAAATTTTGGGAGAAACATTCAAGGAATAAATTTATTAGTAATGGGAAGTGTAACATGTGTGCAAAAGATGGAAATACTTCTTGGAATTGTCATAGTGAGGTAAAGCCTCAACTTAGTAACACAAATAAATACGTAATATGATGTAGGACCTTCCTAAAGTAAATTTCTTCAAGTGTCCACATCTTGGGTTCATTTCCAATAATAATCCAAATATAAGGTCAATAGAGGGGAATCAACCTCAGCCTATCAAATGGCCAAGGTAGTAAGGTCATTCTTTTTCTATCACGGTGGATAAAGATGAAGCTCCATAGGATGTGGTGGATGGTAATATTGTTTTTATCTATAAGATAGAAAGTACATTATATGATATTGGTTCTATGTTTTCCTTTTTTTTACCTCAATGTTTTCAAAGAATATGGAATCAATAGCTAATCTGCTAAATAATGAGTTATCAATCAAGACTCGAGGAGGTATTATCCAATAATTAATAGTTTTTAGAAACTATAATATTTAATTTAGAAAGTATAATCTAATATAAAACTAGATTACATTCACATGATGGAATTCAACATTATTATAGGGGTAGACTAGCTCTCAATGTAAAATGATAAGATCAAATAAAAAATTATTCAAATCATAGTAGTTTTAAATGGAGAACATGAAATTATACTCCAAAGAGAGATATATCAACCTGATAAATCTCTATAAGCACCTCTTATATACATCGTTATGGTGTTTATCAATGAATAAGGAAAATGAAATGAGAGTATAAGGATCAAGAATGTCCCCATCCTTTAAGAATACATTGACGTATTTCATGAGTAGTTACCTGGACCTCCCCTAGAATGAGAGGTTGAGTTCCCTTTTGAACTCAAAACTAAATCCTATCTGATGTTAGAGAACCCAAATAGAATGGAAATTACAGATTTGGAGGAAGTAAATAAAAAACCCTACTATCTTTTGGAGAAGGGTTTTATCCAATCTAGTGTGTCTCCTTGGATAGTAAATGTTCTCTTGGAAAAGAAAATGGATGTATCAAAGTGGATATGAATTCATTATAGATTACTGAATGGGGTAATAGTGAAGAGTAGGTACCAAGTTCCAAAAAATGATGACTTATTTTACTAGATTCATGGGCCTCAATTATTCTCCAATATTGATCATCCATATAGTTATAATTAATTAACGCTGAAGAAAGAAGATACTCCAAAAACTACCTTCATATCAAGAAATGGGCATTATGAATTCAATTTTATGCAATTCATCATGACTAATGCTCCTACTATTTTTATGTATTTGATGAATGTAGTCTATATGGAATGCCTTCATAACATTGTTGTCATTTTTATTGACGATATTGTAGAATATGCCAAAATATTCAAGGATAATGTGGATCATATATGTGATATTTTTCAAACTCTTTGGAAGTAGTGGATATTTGGAATGTTTTAAAAATGTGTCTTTTGGTCACAACAACTTTCTTTCTTGGGGAACATTGAAACAAATGAAGGAATCTCTGTTTACCCTATAAAGAGAAATGTTTTGGAGGAGTGGCCTTATCTAATAATAGTAATAGAGATTTATTGATTCCTTGGACTATCAAGATATTATAAGAGGGTTGATAAAATCATCGCATGACTTTATAATCCACTAACCAGGTTTACTTGTAAAAAAGATAAGATCTTCTGGAAAATGGAGTGTGAGGAATGTTTCCAAGTGCTGAATAAGAGATTGTTTACTAAACCTCATATAAATCTTCCCTAAAATGAAGAAGGATTAGTTATTTTTAGAGATGAATCTCTAAAAAGGATTGGGTGTGTTCCCATGATAAATGAAAAGGGGATTACTTATGCATCCCAGCAGTTGAAGCCCCATGAGAATAATTATCCTACTCATGATCTTAAGCTGGCTATAATGGTTTTTTCATTGATGGTATTGATACACTATAATTGTGGGGAGAAATTTTATATATAAATAGACCATCAATTTTTGATATATATTTTAATGAAATATGTAATTGAACATTAGATATATGAGATGATTGGAACTTATTAAATAATATTATTTTCAAATACGTTATCATCCCAGAAGAGAAAAAAAGTTGCTAATTCATTTTTTAGGAAGAACCCTATTGTTTTTAAAATGAGGGTTATTTAAGGATATAGTGAAAGTAGACATGGTAATTTTATGTCAATGGACATACTAAACCATATAAAAAATTATTTCTCAACCATCATTATAGGAGGTGATCTACAACGATCAAAAAAATCATTTATCATGTAAGAAGGTTGAGGCTATTATGGATGGGGAGTTTCTTGAGCTCAATATTGATCAATAATCTGTAATTAAATTTCATACAAGGATATGTGTTCCATATAATCCATAAATAAGGAAGTAGTTGGTTGATGAAGCATGTAGATCTACATTCTCTATACATCCTGGATGCAAAGAAATTTATAGGGACCTTTATTGTAAAAACCCAGGTATTTATAGAATAATAATTTTTTATTTCCACTAATATTTAGGAAAAAATTATTAATTTTACATTAAAGGGTACACTTTTTTTAATAACGTACTTAACCCCCAATAATGGGATTCTCCAAAATTTTACATTGCACAGAATGTGGAGGTATACCAAAAAATACTACAATAATAATACTATTATTATTTTAAATGGTAGTTAACACCTAGACATTGTCTTGGAGGGAAAAAAAGAACTAAAAACAATATGATTACACACATTTTATAAATATTTATACATTTATTGAAAAAAATTTAAAAGCATAAAATGATAAATAAGCCAAATTTAATCACAAAATACTCCCATATTTTTAAATGTTCTTTTTACAACCTTTTGATGGAGAACCCTTTTTAAATATGGTTTTGTAACATTTATATTTAATATTTGAAAATATAATATTCTTATATTGTTCTAGGACATCATGTTTTACTTCGGTTACATTTTATGTAAATATTTTACACAGATCATTTTTAATTAACAGCGGAAAATAATGCATATTAATTCAAATCTGCCTTTTCATATAATTTATTTATACAGATATATTATCATTTTAAATGGTTTTAATGTTTAATTA
Source organism: Viscum album (assembly GCA_963277665.1). Taxonomy (NCBI): domain Eukaryota; kingdom Viridiplantae; phylum Streptophyta; class Magnoliopsida; order Santalales; family Viscaceae; genus Viscum; species Viscum album. The sequence goes on along the minus strand of OY728160.1, from coordinate 1,625,517,970 downwards.
GATAAGATTTTTAAAATTTAATCTAATTCTGGTAATTGGAAATAATTTCACATTAAAATAAAAATAAACACATGTCAATCTTTTCACTGTTTTTACTCCATAAGAATCAGCTTCTTGGTTTTGACAACAAGAATTGTTTATAAATCAATTTCTTCTAAATAAATGTTTTGAATTTAGAAAAATGGATTTCAAAATTAGAATAAGGAGGCCAAATTTTTTTAAATAGTTACATGTTATTTTTGGAGATTATGAATCAAAAATTTAGTAATTATTTTGATTTACCATGGTTAAAGGGTAAATCAGGTAAACAATGGTAAAAAATAATATTATAATATTATAAAACTACCCTAACATGTGTCCTAATACTATTTAATGACATATATACGTCCATGGTAATGCTTTGGTTGATTTTAGGACCCCATGGATTCACTTGGTAATGATAATGAAAAGTTATAATAATTAATTTAATGTAAATAAAAAAATAACATAAATAAGTATCTTCTTACTAAATATATTTATATATGGTGTTATATTAGTTTTTTCTAAATATATAAATAATCATTAGAAATATAAAAATATTCCCTACATCAATATGTTTTATTTATAAATTTTAGAATGTAAACTAAATAAATTTTTGTTATGACACAATGATGATGGAGTGATTGCTTCATTAATAAATGATTCAAATAAATGATCTTATAATTATTAATATAAATATTATTGAAAAAATTTATGTTTTCCAATAATTTTATAGGAGAATATGGATTGTTATGATTGATTCAATGGTTTTTTTGAAGCAATCATGTTTTTGTGATTTCATAAAAATTTCCTGTATGAATATTGTCCTTCATTGACATAACATATTACTTAAAATATAAAAAAAATATAAATTGATATTGAATTCCAAAAAAATATAAGATTCATAAAAATGGTCAATATGGGTACAAATATTTCATTAATGACTTTATTTGGTTCTTTTTACATGATATGGTTATTACATTATCCCAAAATTTGTAGATAATATGATTTTACATTATGATTAAAAAGGTTAAAATGATGGCTAAACCAAAATGATAAGGATAAAAAAAATAAAAACAGTCAAAAATTTATTATTCTGTTGTTATTTGATCCAAATGAATCTATTCATATAATTAAATTATTTTTGGACTATTTTTAATGAAAGTTGACATTATAATAAATTAATATTTCAAGACTTTCCTAAATTGACCCACCTTCATCTTATAAAAGGCCACCACATCTACCCAATTAATAGCACCTACCAAGACACATTGAATGTACATATTTTTATCTAATAATATCATTACATCCCTCCATTACTCCTAGTATCCTAAAATTTTTGATAAGGAAATTTAGGATATCCTTTTGGCTCAAATAAAAAGAAGTTTCCCCGATTTATAGGTAATGTCTTCTCTCGAACTCGATTATTTTATTTTACTTCTCCACTCCCTATGATCTTATTAGTATTTTATTGCATAAAAAACCAACATCATAAATATATCATCATTTTTTTATGAGATATATTAAAACTTCATTTACATAGACCCTCATCTAATTTATATGAACATACAGTTTCCATGAACGGAAAACTACAACCTCATGAAATGATGATTGATCAATTTTTTCTTATTACCTCTCATGGTGTCTATTATGATGGAACTATATTTATTTATTATATATATTATATTTATTTTGTATATATTGTTCTGTATTTCTTTACAACATACCATTATTCTTTCTATAATGTGTAAATATGATAATTTAATTTGAGAAAGTATGGACTACCGCCCCTTCAAAGTGATATGATTTGTTCATTCCATACATAGAATGTATAAAAGAAAGCTTAAATTCACTTATTTAAAATATATAACATAGATATTATACTGTAATTATAAAATAACTATGTATCATATAGTTTTAATTTCATTAATATCACAATGAAATGGAAGTAGCATTCATGTGTACGTAAAGTCTACCGTCTCCATGAATTATGAGTTAAATTTCTTATCTCCGAATGTTATGGACTATTATAAATAAATATATACTGGATATATATGATATTTAAATCATGAATAATATTTTTTAGTTGATATAATTTTAACCACATGGATAACTTGCATCAAGACAAGTACATTTTTGACTGAAATACAGAAAATCAAAAAAACGTCCAATATTAACTAAAATAATTAACTAATATAAATTACATTGTAATAAGTGATATAAAATTAACAATAAAAATTAAAAACGTTATAAATAATGTATAAATTAACCTATGATTATTATTCAATAAATTAAAGAATGAACTAGACAAGTTGGACAAAGGTAAGGGATTTTGTCTCTATCTCCTTTCATTGAGGAATATTTTGATTTACATATGACATTCTTTTATATGATCAATAATAAGACAATTTGAATTTTAATTTAATTCAAATGGTATATTTTTCTATGAATCATTTTAGTAAATGACATGATTAATGTTTTTAACTCACAAAGTGATAATGAATACTCTACCGCCATTACTTTTATTTGATATTTGTCTTCCTTTATAGGCCTTAATGTCTTCTAATATGAAAATAAATCCCCTATTCCATTATTTGGATATGTTGGTATTGAAAATGGGTTCTTAAATAAAAATGGTACTTTTATTTTGAATTGTTTTTCATATGGTATTAGAGGAGTTTATCAAAAAGGGTTTTGTGATGAACATGTTTTATTCATAAAATTGTACATGAGAATTATATGAAATAGGTGATCTCGATATAGATTATACGAAGGGTTGAGCAACAATATAGGTTACTGGTGATATTGATATAGCTTATATTAATGTTTTCCCCATTATATCTCATGGGTGATCCAAACCCATTTTATATGATGGGTTGAACCCCATTATAGTTCACAAGTGAGCCCGATATAGCTTATACGATGGGTGAACTCCATTATAGATCTCCAATTAGGATATAAACCACATTTTTATTCCAATTTGATGTTATTTGAATGGTTTTTATTTATATAATGATATAATTTACCTAGAGGAGTTTTAATTTCATTTTATTGGTTTTAGCTTTTCTCATTCAGCACCAAGTATGAGTGTTATTAAGGTGAAAATCATTTGTTTCATCATCTCAAAGAGTATTGAATGAGTTATTGGTTTTAAATAGACTAATGTTTTTTCATTATTTTTATTTTCCTTAATAATATTTTTATGCTCATCTAATGTTTTTGAAATATTTTACAATGGTTTTAGGGAAGTGTAACAGAAAAGAAAAATTCAAGAATATTTATATGAAGAAAATAATTCTTATTTTATTTAAAGAGTTTTATTATAATGGATGAATTTTGATAGAGTATAAGTGTCTACTTTCTAAATTTTGAGAAATAATGTAATAGTTATTGTCATGTTATCTAAAACTCTAAACCTGAAAATATCATCAATATGAAAGAAAGTAAATTGTTGATCAATACTCATGATTATGAAAGGATTAAGACTGTGGCCTTATAGTTTGGTATCAGAGGAAAGTATTAGATAAATTTGGAGATTTTGATATATTTTAAGGGTTATGGATATAATCACGTGTTTACAATTTTAAGGAAAATAAAAAGTTAAATTTCATAGAAACCCTTTTTTTGTCATTATGATATGAAATATTAAGGTGACTAATGGTATTTTTTGAGACATTCACTTTTGAGGAAATTATTGGTTCTTAATTTTTGGGATACAAAATGCGATGTACGGGACAAACTTTGAGGTTAAAACATGTTATGGTTATTTTTGAGGGTTTTGTCTCATTTTATTTATTTATTTATAATTATAATTTTTTTGAAAAAGGACAACACATAGAACATGTGACAACCTGTCACTTCGGACCATGCTGCGGGAATCAAACCCACAACCAAAGTGGGATTGTTATTTACTTCCTACCTTTAGCCTACATGAAATACCTGGTTAGTATAAATTAATTTTTTAGTAAAATGATATTATGGATCAAGAATAAGTTGATTTTTTGAACATAAGTTTTATTAAATTTATATATTTGGTATGGAAAAATTATTTGGTGATTAATTGATAAATGTTATTTTGGAAGATGATAGATCTTTTAGGAACACTATGTGCCTATGGAAAATAAAATACTGTGGGATTTACTTTGTGGAGTACTGGATTAAATATTATTTTAGAATAAACTATGTTTTTACTATGAACATATAAATAATTATCATATCATAGAGAATATGTAGTTAGGTTAATTAATTTTTTGTATTAGACTTTAAGAGTATTTGATGTTTTTTGAGATAAATTTTATGATTTATCATGCAAGACTATGTGATCAAATCCTTATGAATTTTGGGATTCTGTGTTACATTGGATTATTCTGAAGAATTTTATGGAAAATTGTTTATTGAATGATCTCGGTTGAAATTTGGGAAGTTTTTGTTGAAATTTGGAAATTTATGGTTGTATTTATTTTTTATAAAGGATTATTTTTTGGGGGATGATCTAATCTTGTACGAACCATTTTTTGTTTTGGATAATATTTCAAGATAGGATGAATAGATAGTTAATAGTTTGAGGATTATTTGATCCTCTAGAATTTCATTCTAGAGATTCAGTTGTGACAAATCATCTATAATACTCATCGTTTGAATGAAGATAAGTTTTTGGTAGAATTTATTCAATACTAAAAAACTACTTGAAAAGTAGGTGTATTTCATTATTTTATTAGTCAATATAAAAAATGAATTCCTTAAATTTATGAAAACGAACATAAAAAACATTTTCCATTTACTTTACATATTAGGGAATAAAAGAACATTGAACCCATCACATGTTTATGGTTTTCTGGTAGTTCAATATCTCTTGATCATGTTTTCTATCAACCTCTATCTGAACTTGAATGTTATTTTATTTCATATCAATGATTTCTTATAAGTAATATGTGTATTTTTTATCATAGGTGACCATTTTTACTTATATTCCTTTCTTTTAAAGTGATATTTATTGACTGATTTTCCTATGTGGGAATTTCAATGATGATTCCGAGCCTAATTTTAAAATTGAGAGGACACAATTTCTAAAAATAGGAAATTATGTAGTCACCTAGGTATTCATAAAATTATACCTTTTCATTTATATTAATATTTATGAATAAGATAATAATTTTACGTTAATGGGGACACTATTTATGATATTGTACTTGACACAACATAATGGGTTTCTCCGTAATCATATGTTGCGCACAACATTGAGTTATACCAATAAAATACAATAATAATAATAATAATATTTTAAATGGTTTTTAATTCATATTTTTTGTATTTTTAGGAATGAAAAGAAGTAAAAAAATATGATTACATATGTTTTTTAAGTGTTTTTACATTTATCCAATAAAATTTAGAGGCTTAAAACAAGAAGGAATCAAAATTTAAGCATAAAATAATCTAATATATTTAAAATATCATTTTACAAACTTTTGATGGAGATCCATTTTGAAATATAGTTTACTTAAATTTATATGTTAAATTTAAAAACAATCATCTTCTATTGAATCGGGACATCAAAATTAGAATTTGGTTAAATTTTTGGTAATTTTGTGATAATGTTCATTTTTTAGTGAAGAGTGAAAAACACTGAATTTTAAATCAAAACATCATTTTCATCTAATTTATTTATATAGATATATTTTCATTTTAAATTTTTTCCAATATAAATTTTATTATTTTATTATAAATTAATAACAATATGGTCATTGGAATTAATTTCACATTTTAATTGGACAAAAACACAGGTCAGTCTTTTGAAAGTTTTTAATTCTTAAAACCCGACTTTTTGGTTTGACAACAAGATTTATTTTTAAATTATTTTCCTCCAATTATATGTTTTTAATTTTGAAAAATGGATTCCATATTTGGAATCAAGAGGTACAAATTGTGTAAATATGTGCATTTTAATTTTGGACATTATGAAAAGTAACTTTAGTAATTATTTTTATTTACCATCGTTATTTGATAAATTAGGTAAATAAAGGTAAAAAATTAATGTATACATATATAAAAAACACTAATATATGTTATAATATTATTTAATTACATTTTCACGACCATGGTCATCCATGGGAAGATTGTAGGACCCCATGGATCCACTTGGGGTGTTATAATGACATGTTATAATAATTAATTTAATATATAGAGAAAAATAACATTAACATGTATCCTTTTACTAAGTGAATTTTATATGGTCCAATATAACTGATCACTTTGACTATAAATAGTAATTATAATTCTAAAATGGTTTCCTACAACATGATATTTTATTTTTAATTTTAGGAAATAAATAAAAAAATTAATTTTGAAATAATGATGATGTAGTGATTACTTCATTAACAAAGGATTCCAATATATTATAACATAAATATTAATTAACATAATATATGTCATCCACATATTTTAGAGGTGAATATGACCTTTTATTATTGATTCAATGTTTTTTTAAAGAATCATATTACTAGTAATTTCTAAAAAAATCATGAATGAATAGTCTCCAAAATTGACATAATTCATAACCTATATTATAGAATAGAATATTAAATGATAATGAATTTCTAAATAACATAGATTAGGAATAGTGGTTAAGATAGGTCCAAATATTTCATGACTGGATTTTTTGGGTCTTTTGACATGATATGATAATTACATTTACACATAATGTGTAAGTAACATGATATCATGGTAAGAATAAAAGTGTAAAATACGGGACAAACAAAAATGATAAGGATAAACAAAATTAATTCATTTAAAAAAATTATTGGATGAATTGTTTTTGAACCAAAAACATCTTATCTCTGAATTAAATTAGTTATGGACCATTTTTAATCGTAATTGAAATTATAATAAATTAATATTTAAGGACATTCCTAAATTACCCCTCCTCCCTCTTATAAAAGGCCACCACATTTACCAACTTAATAAAAAATCTCAAGCCCCTGGGATCATAATTATTTTGTTCAAATAATCTGAAAAAATCCATATTATCCTCTAATATTCCTTAACATATGCGGAAGGCAATTCAAGCAATCCTTTTAGCTAAAATAAAAGAAGTATCCCGATTTAGAGGCTACATCTTATCTCATGTTCCATTCCCTTATTTTCTTCATCCACTCCATATGATCATATTATTCCATTATTACATAAAAAATTATCATAAATAAACTAGGATTTTTTAATGAGAAGGATTCTAACTGTACTTACCCACACCTCCATCAAATTGATTCGAACATACGGTTTCTATGTATGACAAACTGCTAGCTCACAAAACGATGATTATTCAATTTTCAAAAACTAGCTATCATGGTGGCCATTATGATGGAAATATATTTATAGATTATATATATTAAATTTATTTTTTATATATTCTTCTATAATTTTTATTATTAAGAAGCCTTTATCATTTCCATAATGTGTAAATATGATAATTTCATTTGAGAAAGTGTGGACTACCTCCCCCTCAAGTTGTTATGATTCATTCATGACTAACAAGGAATGTATAAAGGATATAATAAATGAAAATATTTAACATATATAACATTATATTGTCATGTTATTATAATACAACTATGTATCATTTCATTTTCATTCCATTAATACGGCATAGAAACGCAAGTACTGTCCATGCGTACATACAACTCCATGAATGGTGAACTTCATTTCTCATATCCAAATGTTATGGACTATTACAAAGGCATATATACTATATATATATGATATTTAAATAATTAATAGTATTTTTGGAAGGTGGACTTCTGACCACATGTATTATTTGCATCCATACAAGTTCATTTTTTACTAAAAAACCGAACATTGACAAAACATCTGATATGATCTCAAAAAATTAACTAATTGGTATAACATGGTAATAAGGGTTATAAAATGAATAATAAAATAAAAAATTTTCTCATTAATGTTGAAATTATCAAATGTTTATTACTTAGGAAATTAAATAATGAATGAGACAAGTCGGACCAATATAAGGGATTTTGTCTCAATCTCCTTTTATTAAGGCATATTTGGTTTTATATTAGACCTACTTTTATACAGTTCATAATAAAACCATTTTAATTTTAATTTCCATAAAGGGGGATATTTTTCATTGAATAAAATAATTAAATTAATTAAATAATATTTTTAATGTACAAAGCGATAATAAATTCTCTTCCAACGTAACTATTATTTGATATTTTTCTTCCAATATAAGACTTAATGTCTTTTAAAATGAAAATAAACCCCTTATTATTTTATTTTGGTATCTTGGGGTTGAAAATGGGTTCTTAACTTAATATTGAAATTTTATATGGAAATATTTTTCATATGGCATTAGATTCATTTTTCAAAGGGGTTTTGTGATGAACGTGTTTTATTCAATAAAAGGATCATGTACATAACATAAAATTGGTGAGCCAGATATAACTTATAAGATGTGTTTCTCCCCGTTATAGCTCACGGGTGATCCAGATATAGCTTATAAAGTTTTTCCCCATTATAGCTCACGGGTGATCCCAATACAACTAATATGAAGTGTTGAGACCCATTATAGCTGACGGGTGAACCCAATATAGCTTATACGAAGGGTGATCTAAATTATAGATCTTCAATTTGGATGTCAACCACATGGTTATTTGAATTGGAAGATGTTTGAAAGGGTTTAATTTAAATGATTCTATAAGTCTCCAAAAATAGTTTTAATTTCATTTTATTGGTGTTCATCATTGAGAAAATAGAATGAGTTTTGTTCATGTGAAATGTTTTTTATTCATCTTCTCAAAGAGCATTGAATTGGTAATTAGGATTCAAATGGACTAATGGGTTTTAATTATTTTTATGTCCCTTGATGATATTTTAATACTCATCCAATGTTGTTGAAAAAAAAATCATAGAGTATAAATAAGGGTCTAAAAAGGACGAATTCTGATTGATTTATATCATGAAAAGAATTATTATTTTTAAAGAGTTTTATTATTTTGAAAAAATTGGATATGGGTGAAGTTTATACATTGTAAATTTTGAGATATAATGTAATAGTTATATCATAAATCTCTATAACTCTAAATCTGACAAAAAAATTCTAAATGTGAATGAATGTATTTTTTTGATCAAAACAAATGATTTTGTATGGTTTTAGACAAGAGCCTAATAGATTGGTATCAATGAAAAGGTTTATACAACTTTTGATATTAGGATGTTTTATTAAGGGTTATTGATATAATCATGGGTTTATAATTTTATTTTAGATCATATGCTCAATATATTAGAAATACCTTCTAACCAATTATGATCAGAAATCATATGGTGATTAGTAATATTTTTGGAGATATTATCCTTGGAGAAAATTAGAGGTTACTAATTTATGGGATGAAAAATGTGAGGTATGAGAAAAACATGGAGGATAAAACATGTTGTTGTTATTTTTGAGGATTTAATCTCATTTTTTCATGTTATTAGAATTATAAAATCTTTTAGAATGTAAAACTCACAAATCGTGTGACAACCCATCACATCAGACAAAGCTGCATGAATCAAACCCACTACCAATGTGCGACTAAGATTTATCAAATACCACTAGCCAACATTAATTCCCTAGTTATTATGAATTATTATTTTTAGTTAAATTATTTTATGGATCAAGAATAAATTTATTTTTGGACTTACCTTTTTTACATGTATATCTATGGTATAGGAAAATGATTTGGTTATTAGGTGATAAATTTTATTTTGGAAGACGTACGCTATTTTGGGAACACATTATGGATATAGAAAATAGAGTACTATGGGATTTCATTTGTGGTTTATTTGTTAAATATTATTTCTTATGAATCTATGTTTTTATTGTCGATATATGGAAATTAGGTTTATTTAGGTAAATTATTAGCCTATCATAGAGAATATGTGATTAGGTTAATTAATTTTTCGTGTGAGACTTTAAGAGTAGTTAATGTTATTTGGAGATAAATGTTTTGATTTATCATTGAAGCATATGTGATCAAGTCAATTGAATTTTGGGTTTCAAACATATTTTGGGTTATTTTGAAGAATCATAAGGGTGATTTTTTATTGAATTGCTTTTAATGAACATTAGGTATTTTTAGATGAACATTGGATATTAATAGTATTTATTCCATTTATAAAGGATTATTTTTTGGGGACTATCTTATCTTGTACAAACCATTTTGGTTTTGGTTAATATTTCAACATAGGATGAATATATATTTATTATTTTTAGGATAATGAGATTATTTATATGTTCATTCTTGTGCTTCATGTGTTATAAAGTCATCTTGAATACTCATCTTTTGCATAAACAATGAGTTTGTGGTGGAAATTTATTAAACGATGAAACTCTACGTGACATGTAAGTATATTTCATTATGATCATAGTCAATCTCATAAATAAATTCCAAAACATTATGAAACGGGACATGAAATAGAATATTTTTCCATTTAATTTTCTTACTAGGGAATCAATGACTGTTTAACCCATCAAAATTTTATGGTTTTCTGGGAGTTAACATTCCCCTGATCATGTTTTTTAACACTCTCCATGAGAAGATGATGGTTATTTTTTCTCATATCCAGGTCTTCCTAGATGAAATCCCAGTGTTTTTTATCTCTAGTAATGTTATTAATTCCATTTTTACTTTTAAAGTGATATTTTTATTTGTTCTTTATCTTATGTGGTATTTTAAATTTCATTTCCATGCCCAATTTAAATATTTCGAGGATGCAATTTCCATAATGAGGATTGATGTAACGACCCATGTATTTATAGAATAATACATTTTAATTTATATTAATATTTATGAATAACATATTAATTTATTTTAATTTGGACACTTTTTATGATAGAGTACTCGACACACAATAATGGGTTTCTCTGAAATCTTACATTTCACAAAATGTCATGTTGTACTGAAAAATAATACAATAATAATTATATTATTTTTTAAATGCTAATTAATTCCTAGATATTGTTTTGGAGAGAATGTAATTAAAAATAAAAAATAAGATTACACATTTTTGGTTAATGATTTTACAATTATCCGATAAATTTAACAGGCTTAAAATGATAAGTAATCCATAAATAATCATAACATACTCTAATATTTGTAAAAGATTGTTTTACTGCCTTTTGATGGAGAACCCGTTTAAATATAGATTATTCACTATTATATGTTCTATTTGATAGAAAAAAATAATTCTATTTATGTGGTACATCATAATTTACTTTGGTTAAAATGTTAGTAATTTTCTGATAAAGTTCATTTTTTAATTAATAGTGAAAAATACTACATTTTAATTCAATACTACCTTTTCATTTAATTTATTTACAAAAATAGATTTTCATTGGATTTTGTTTTCATGTGTAAAAGGATTTTGTTTTTATAATTTAGTCAAACTGTGGTTTTTGGATGTAATTTCACTTCAAAAATTTGTAATGAACACATGTCAATCCTGGGATTGTTTTTACTTTTTAAAAAATGGCCTTTTGTGATTGACAACGAAAAATAATTTTAAATTAATTTCATAAAATTCGGTGTTTTGAATTTTGAAAAATGTTTTACTTATTTTGAATTAGGAGGTTCAAACTTTTTAAATCTAATCCTTTTATTAATGGACATTATGGATAATAACTTCAGTATTTTTTTTATTTACCATGGTTAAATTGTAAATCAGGTAAATAAGGGTAAAAATAATATTATAATAATATAAAAATACACTAAAACGTGTCATAATACTATTTTATGACATATGGACGACCATGGGAATCCTTGTGTTGATTTAAGGACCCCAAATATCCACATGGGAGTGATAAAGAGACGATATAATAATTAATATAAAGAAAAGATAAAAATATCATAAACATGTATCTTATGTTTTAAATCAATTGTTATATGGATTTATCTAAGTGATCCCATAGACTATAAATAGTAATTATAAATATAATGATATTCCCTACATCATGATATTTTTTTATTTTTTAGTAATTAAATATATAAATTTAATTTTGACACAATGATGGTGCATTTATAGCTTCATCAATGAAGGATTCGAATAAAATAATATAATTGATTTTATAATAAATATAAATTAACATAATTAATGCCATAAACTAATTTTATATGTGAATATTACTTGATAATATTGATTCTATTTTTTTTAAGGAATCAGTTTGTTATGAATTTGTAAAAAATCATGTATGAATAGTGTTCAAAATTGACATAATTCCTAATATTAAATAAAAAATATTTTTTTATATGATATTAAAATCATAAAAATATAATATTAGTTAAAATTGTTAATATATGTCAAAATATGTCATAAATGTCTTTTTTTATGGTTTTTTGACATGATATGCAACTACATTTACCCATAATGTTTAAAAAACATGACATCACAGTATGATTAAAAAGGGTAAAATAAGGGTTACACCAAAAAGATAAGGATAAAAATTATTCAAAACATTCCTAAATTTATATTAATACATTTATTCGAACTAAAGTAATCTTATATTAGAATTAAATGTGTATTGGAATATGATTAATCAAAATTTACTTTTTGAAAAAATAGTCTATCAAGACTTTCCAAAAGTTCCCCTCCAATATCTTATAAAATGCCACCACATCTACCCACATAATCAGACCTCTAAAGACCCTTGGATCATCCAAATTATACTAAAATAAGTTCGAAAAATCAATTTATCCCTCTTATAATTTTTAACTGGTGCTGAATTTTATTCTAGAAAGTCTTTTGGCTCAAATCAATAGAAGTTACCCGATTTAGAGGTAATGTCTTCTCTCAAGTTCCTATTATTAATTATCCTTATCCACTCCATTTTCTCAACATATTCATTTATTACAATAAAATACAATTATCATAAATATACTAGTATATTTGTATGAGTAATATTTGAACTGCACTTACACAGACCTCCATCTAATGGTTACGAACATACAGTTTCTATGTTCGACGAACAACTGACTTACAAAACAATGATTGTACAATATTATCATAACACCTCTCATGGTGGCCATTATTTGGGAATAATATTTATATATGATATATATTATACTTATTTTTATCTATGGTTTTGTAAATTTTATTTACAACATATCTTCATGCTTTCCATAATGTTTAAATACGATAATTTCATTTGAGGAAGTGTGGACTACCGCCCCCTCAAAGTGATATGATTCGTTCATACATTACAAGGAAAATATAAATGATAGAATAAATTAACTTATGTAACATATATTACATAGATATTACAATTTTATTATAATATAACAATGTATCATTTACTTTTCATTCCATTAATATGACAATGAAATGAATGTTGTGTTCATGCGTATGTACGACCTACCACCTCCATGAACGATGCATTTAATTTCAACTATCCAAATCTTATGGACTATTATAAATACTTTTATAATGGTTATATCTATGATATTTAAATCATAAAAAATATTTTATTGATGATGGACTTTTGTCATAATGGATAGTTTGCATCATGACTAACTCATTTTGGACCTGAATAATATATATCGACAAAACATCCGATATGAACTCAAATAATTAGTTAATTTATATAAAATTGTAAAAAATAATATAAAATGAATAATAAAATTGAAAATTGTTCTAAATAAAGTAGAAAATAACAAATTTTTATTATTCAGGAAGTTAGAGAAAGAACGAGACTAGTCGTACCAAGGAAAAGGATTTCATCCCAATCACCTTTCAATTAAGTTTTTCATTTATATATGATCTTCTTAAATATAATTAATAATAAACCCAATTTAAATTTAATTTAATTTAAAGGTAATATATTTCTATGAATCATTTTAATAAATTAAAAAAATATTATTTTTAACATATATGGTGACAAAAAATCTCTACCACCGTAACCGTGATTTTATATTTGGCCTCCACTGTATGCCTTAATGTCTATTAAAATGAAAACAAATCCCTTATTCCATTATTTGGGTATCTTGGAGTTGAAAATGAGTTCTTAAATGAAAATGGTACTTTTATAGAATAATGTTTTTTTGGGATTAGATGAGGTTTTCATAATGGTTTTGTGATGAATATGTTTTATTCATAAAATGGTACAAGAGCATTATATGAAATGGGCTAGCCTGATATAGCTTATATGAAGGGTTGAGCCCCATTATTGATCATGGGTGGGCCTGCTATAGCTTATATTAAATGGGCTTCTCCTTTATAGATTATAGGTGAGCATGAAATAGAATACATAAATTGTTGATCCCCATTATAGCTCATGGGTGAGCCTGATATAGCTTATACGAAGGGTGATCCCCATTATAGATCTACAATTTTGAATTCAGCCACATGGTTATTCCAATTGGAAGATGTTTTAAGGGGTTTTATTTATATGATTATCTAATAAAGCTAATGTCTTTTTTCATTAATTCTATTAGTTTTATTTATTGAGCCAAAATTATGAGTGTTATTTATGTGAAAAAGCTTTTTCATCCGCTCAAATCGCATTGAATGGGTTATCATGTTTTCAGTAGACTAAGGGGTTTTCATTATATTTATGTCCTTTAATGAAGTTTTTTTTCTTATCCCATGTTTTTGAAAAAAAATTCACTGGGTATGAGGAAGGGTAAGAGAATGTAAGATTTCAAGAATATTTATATCATGAAAATAATTCTTGATTTATTTAAGGAGAATTATTATTGTGAAAAAATTTGAATAGATTAGAGGTGTCAACAATGTAATTTTTGAGATATAATGTAATTTTTACAGAAAATTTCTCTAAAACACTAAACCTAAAATGATAGTTTTTTTGAATGAATTTAATTTCTTGATCAAAACTCAAGATTATGTAAGGTTTAAGACCAAGGCATTATATTCGTGATTATTATTGGGGTGATAACATTAAAATGGGGATTCTTGACTACACCATAACATTCTTAGTGTGTCAGCAAGTGTAGGTAGAGTGAAAACATCCTAAAGGGTTATTACAACCATGACCAATACCAACATAGATTTGGGACAATATAACTATGGAATTTTTCACTCTTCTATAGATAAATTCCCAAGGAAAAACTGAGATATGGGCTATAGTGCACCGCCTCACCATGAATGCCCATTTTATATAAATTCAGGAATATTTATCTGTTGATAATTTTGCCTAGACTTATGTGAGGGAAGTGGTAATGCCACATCAGGTATCAAATTAAATTGTATTTGATCATGATCTAAGGATCAGATAAAAATTATGTAGAATTATTCAACACACATTGAGTTCTGAATTGAATTTAAGTATAACTTATCACCGCCAAAAGGAAGGCCATTCTAAAAGGACTATTCAAACACTCAAGAAAATACTGAGAACATGCTCAATAGAATTTAAATGTGGATGATATCAACATATCCCATTAGTTGAGTTAATTTACAATAACAAATTCCAATCACAAATTCAAATGTAACCCTATAATGATCAAAATAGAAAGTTATGTAGAAATCCTACTTATTGGGATGAAGCTGGCGAGGGAAAGCTTCGTGGTCCAGATATTGGGAAAGAGATGACTGAAAATGTTTATGTCATCCAACAACACATTAAGGTTTCTAAGAGTCAGTATAAGAGCTATGACGAAAACCAACAGTGGGACTTGTAGTTTGTTGTTGGTGATAAGTTCGTCCTTTGAATTTCCCAATGTAAGAGATTCATGAGGTTTGGAATTAATGGGAACCCCATCCCCATGTACATTGTACCATATCAAATCATTCATCGTAAAGAATAAGTGAAGAATCTTCTAAAAATTATTCCAAATCATTCTGAAGTTAATGATTAAACCCACATATCCCTCTTGAGGATGTATAAATCTGACACTTTACTTATACAAAATGTAGATGTTGTACAACTGGAACATGACATATCTTATAAGGGGAAGATAGTGTATATATTGGATCATAGAGAAAGGTTGTATGAAAAAAACACCTTGTTAATGTTTTGTGTAGAATCCAATGATATGAAGAAGCAATGTGGGAACCAGAGGAGACTATGAGGTAGAAGTATTGACACCTTTTCTCTTGTTAGGGTGTGAGTTGAAATTTTGGGTATGAAATATCATAAGGGGGAAGAATGTAATGACCTAAACTTTTGAATAATATTTTTTCCTAAAAATTTATGTTTTATTATGTCATAATCTAGAAAAATATATAAGTGTAAATTAAATGTGACCACTGGGATTTGAATATTGTGTGACTACCGGTAAATATGACTATTGGAAACAATAATAAATTTTAATGTTTTAATTATTGTTTATAAATAGAGATTTTAATAGATATTTTATGTAGAAGGAAGAGTTGATGGCGTCATCTAGTAGACTCGGGCCATATGAATACCATTTTATCGAGTTTGGGAAGGAGGTAGCATCACTAGTCTTTTCTCTAGAAAAATCCCAATCCAATATTCAACATGTTTATCTTGAATGAAGTTGTCTCTTTGGTAAGTTCATGTTAGTGGATATTACCACTTGGGCGATGTTATTTGAGTCTCCCCATGATTCCTTCACCATCACACACCATTCCCTCAGGACATATTTGAGTGTTTTAAAGGGATACATTTCAAATCTATAGTTACTTAAAATATAATCCCATTTTTTAAATAAAGTTGTTATTTCGTCATTTCTATTTTATGAAATATTTGGCATTAAACTTTTGAGGGAATTTGAAAAATTGATTTTTCGTGTAAAAATTGTACTTTTTTAACTATATGAAAATAAATATTCTTTAATAATATTTATTATAATGGAATAGTGTTATAAAAACACTAATTTTTAATTACTAATGATAAAATAATTTTTCTTTCATGGGTTAGAAATTTTGCTATGCATGTTACATTGCATTTTTTTGTCCGCTATTGTTTTCAATAAATCAGTATTTTTATAGTTAATATATATATATCTATATATCATATTTATATAATATTAATGATAATCTAAATATCACTTTTTAATTAATATCATTTAAATTAGGTTATAAGTAATTTATGAGAATTTTTAAAATACTTTTTTTGTGAATAATAAAAAACTTTGTTTGAGTTTTTTCTGTAAAATTAATGACACCATAGCTATGTCATATTTACGTGATGATTAATTTAAAATTATATCAAAATATTAATTTTAAAATTAACTCGATAGGTGTCCCATGTTTCCAACACCATGGGAAAATTCCATGCCCAATGTCCTGGTTTTTCAAATACCACTAATGACGTGTCTTTTGAATTTTATAAAAAACTCCCTATATTTTTAATATAAATACATAACCATTCCATCATTTATATTCCTTAAAATGTTACCCCATCAAATATATAATATTATTACCTCCCAAGTAGTCCTACCAAGGATTCCTCAATCCCTCGAGGTCCCGATCAAAGAGTTTCAGAAGTTACTCTTCATGGTAAGGGAATTCTAAACTTCTCTAATCCATTAAAATTATATTGTATGTGGTATGCCTTTAAAATTTCCATACCATGTTTTCATTTATATTTTATTATTTCCATATAATTTATTACTAGTCTTTTATGAATTTCTTACCCATTCCCCTTCTTTTTTAATGTTTTTCAAAACCATGTTTCATACCAGTTATACTACAAAATGTTCGTCTCAAAGTCTCTCTATTTTCTAATGAAATTATTTTATTTTCATTATGTGAATACCAAAACCTCTTTAATTTTCATAGGTATTCATAAATACATAAAAATTATTTTTTTTATTCAATAATTTACATATATTAAACCCTCATTCCATTTCAAGGGGTTATAAATGATACAATGATCATGTTTTTATGCAGTTTTCAAAATTCCATGATTTTGATATGAAACCCAATTCATTTATTATCTTTGGGTTATTTATGAGATTTTTTATTATGATCTATGTGACTCATATGAAAATAAATAAATATTAATGTTTCACCTTTATAGAGCACTAATTATTTGATTAATGAAATTAGTCTCTAAGGATGCGATGTTTTACGATACCTTAATGAGTAACCATGGTAATTTGTTAGGACACAATGAGGATAGACCTTTGGGATATGCTTAAAAATTTATTAATTAAATTTTTAACCCAAAATTTCATGTTATGATTCATTTTATTAATGTTATGAAATGAATCATTCTCATTCCTTTTGGATATTCCCCGTGTTCTTATTTTTATCTCTAAAGTTCTCATGTAAACTACTTCATTTGTTTTCACTTACTAGGCAATCAGCTCACTATTTCATTTAGTGTATTCCCCCAGGTTATGAGATGAAATTGTTTTACATAGGATGAACTTATGATGAAGACAGTTATGTTTATTTGAATAATTTTATATATTTTCTTGTTTTATGTATCTTATTTCCAATACCCAAAATTTTATAGATCCTCAATTTGTAAAATGTAATGCAATTTTATGTAAAAAAATGCTAGGATTCCATAGATATTGAATCAAAAAGGTAAAAGTAATCTCAAGTTTGTCACCATGTACCATTACTACAATACCCATAGTTCAATAAAAATAAAAATAATCTATGAATTCTAACAAATATGGAAGGAGGGTCCCAGAATCAAAATAGTTATACCATAACTAATGATCTGAGAATCAAAAGATAAATTACAATTGAATTATCAAATGTCAACCACAACATGTCTGTTTTGGTTTACTCCTAATACTAGATACCTATAAAAAAGGAAAAGATTAGATAATATGGAGGTTAGGAGAGGTTTGAAACTCCAAAAAATATTTAATACAACAACACATAAAAATTCAATTTTAAAAATTTCAAATGGAAACCTTTTATCTCAAATAAATTACAAAAGTATAAAAGTATATAATACCAGAATTTTTGAAATATTTCTAATAAAAACACTTTAACAGAATTTTCATCAATATTTTAAAGCTCATTATGATTAAAAATTAGAAAAAATAAAATAAGAATTATGAATAATTATTTTACATTTTTTTCAAATGGATTAAAGAAACAAAAATAAAATCAATAATTTGAGAATGTTGTTCGAATACTTAAAGAAATAGTCAATCCATTTACATCACACGTGTTTGTAGAACATGTATATATTTTTTATTTACAATATCCAAGATCAATATACAAACAGTAAGGGATGAAATCAAATCAAAGGGATTAATAAGGGTTGGGTGATAGTGTCGGGCAGGGTATCTCCTAATATTTCTTCTCCATCCATTACAGTATCTAACTATTTTGGAGATCCAGAGGCTGCATGATTGGTTTTGGAACAACCTAATAAACTGGGCATACAGAGACCATTTCAACAATATTATGACTAGATCTCCAATTAATTATCAATTAATAGTGTTGAACGAGATAAGGGACTCCACAGTCCATGGAAGAAGAAAGGAGGAAAGGGGAACTATGATGCGGTTGGCTATATTGTGGTTAAAGGGAAGAAGGATAAAGGATAGAAATATTACTCTGAGCATCATAAGTCAATGGAACCACGATATGATAAAAGGGCCAAGGGGAAGGATTGTTTACCAACAGTTCAAGACCATGATTGAAAGAAGGGATCAGATCTAAATAGTGTAACTATTAAGGCCAAGATTGGACCTAATAAGGTCTAAGGGATGGGTGATGCATCCAAAAATGGTGGTGGGGGTAGAGAAAAAAATCTCAACTTAATTCTTAATTATAATATAGTAGTGATGGGAGGGGTTTTTCAAATTAATGCTATAGAGGAGGATTTGGACAAATTATTAGAAATAGTAGTCCAAAACGATGTATACAAGGAAAAAAAGTCCTAGATCAACCAAAAAGGTCGAATTTTTGAACGGGGATTTAATGAAGGTAATATAGACATTAAGGAGTGCATCAAGACATGAGACAATCTATTTGATCATTTTAGAGATTTAATGAATGAGGATCCACATTGGAAGGTCAATAAACATTAGTGGGAGCTATATCTGGTAAGAGAATCTAATAATCATTGTCTCATTTTTAATGATTTTTTGATTTCCCACTGCACTCCATGATCCGTGATGTCAATCTTTTCTTGTTTCCAACTTTTTTCTTAAAACATATTTTGAATTAAAAAATTTATTATTCAGGAAATTCATGTAAAAGTCTATAGGAATCAATAAAATTGGACTCTTTTGATCTATTTCTAGATAAATTTCATTTTTTTACCTTCGTAATAATTATAAATATTATTTTATAATTTTAATTATCACATAACTCTTTTTAAAAAAGTAACTAGAATGTCAACCATTTCTATTTTCACTCAAGAGAAGGAAATTTAGTAGATGTTTCACAAACAAACACTAAAATGATGGAAAATAGTTATTTAATTTTAGTTTTTCTATATAAATATTAGATAACATTGGGTTTGGAGGCACTCATACACTAGAAAAACATTTGAAACATATTATTAGAACCAAATGATTCTATGAACCAAAAATTCTATCAATATGTTATAAAAATAATCAAAACATTTCTAGAGAGTTTTAATATTTTAATGATTTTTTGAAAAAAATCATTACTCTAAATAATAAAAAATGAAATCATGAAATACAAGCATTGTTGTATAATAAAATGGTAGACCAAATGAAAAATACAAGGAAAAAATGACCTTCATGTATATTGTGGTTGAATCAATGAAGATGAATCATTGAATATTTTTCAAATTTAATGATAAAAAAATGATAAAAGATTAAAAAACAGTTATGAGATTCCATATTTGGATGACATATTTCTATTGAATTTTTCAACATATGATAAATTAAATAATGAAACCAATTAGTATTTATTAATGAGTTATTATTTTTGGTAATTTCTTAATTATATAATGTGACCAGAATACCTCCATTATTGATTACAAAATATATAATACCAAAAACATTCATGTGAACCATGAGATTTAATGAGATTTGTAAATAATGAAGTATTATTAATTGTTTCCAAATTTCAAAATCGTAAATATATTTCAATGAATTAGTTGAATAATTTTCATAAAAAAACAGTTACAATCTCAAAATATAAAAAAATTTACTTTATGGAGATCCCAAAATAACAGGAAAAGAATGATTCTGAAAGAGGGTATGAATGAATGAAAAAATCACAAAGCTGATGTTCACATGAGCATATTTCAATTTTCAAGAATCCATATTCTTTCATCCAACATAACATCATATTGTATGAGGTGTTAAAGACACATCATTATATTTATACTTGTGATTATTTTTTTTGAAATATTTATCCCTCATTGATTCAATATCATTGTATCGATCACAGTGTATGTAGTAATATCGACCAATTCTAGAAAGATATTCATCCATGAGAGAGGACCCCAAACCACCGTTCTATATCCCCTTATACTTGGAATGTTCCCCTCTTATATGGATCATATAACAATTATAATTATTGATTATATCTTATGTTATTCACTTGCGTGTAAGGGATCTTATACACACAGATAAAATAGATATTCCAGAATACAGTCACTAAAAATATCACATACATGATCCAAAATTTAGAGAATTTAAAATTATACTTATATTGTGGTCATAGATTCTAGATATCATTTAAAATTATAAAAAAATTTAATCTAGATTATGTATCATATAATATGTACATATTTAAATTAATATATTATAAGTTATAAATAGATTCCTCACTGATTTTATCAATATAGAATAATGGTAAACATATAGATAATCTATATTCCAAAGAATATGGAATAATAATATTTTCTCCTTTCAATGATAATACAAACTCTTATAGATATATTCTTATTGATGGTAAAATATTATCAATGTGATTCGGGGATATAAAATATTAATGTGGTAATTATTATTGTAGATTGTGATTATACATTATAAATATTAATCAATTTATAATGGATAATATAATCCAAAGATATCGTGACCTATTTAACATGAACTTATTACACAGGGTTTTTATGTAAAATAATATTAGGTAACTATTTTCTTATTTGAGAATTCCATAGTTGTAGTGCATTAAATTATATTTTTTAACAATTATATGTCTGTTTCTTATGTTTCATCTTTTATATTAATTTCTATGTAATAAAAATTTAGAAATTGAATCCATTACATTTTAGAGAATAATAAAACAAAAAAAATGTATTTAAAGGAAAAATATATATATCTTGATTCAATCACCTACTCAAAATATGAATAATCCCCACCTTTACAAAATTGAGTGAACATCTAAATATGTGCACAATCACACAAGAAAAAATTCAAAGGAAAAACCAATTGAATTTTAAATGAAAAACATCTATTCATTGGGTTACTACAATTGATCACACTGAATTCCTCATAATACAAATACGATAACCTGTCCTTAGTGGAATTAGGCCAAAATTATCATTTTAGTTATCTGGAATCAAATTAAAAAAGGCAACATTTTATTTTGGAAAATAAATATATGAAATAGTTTGTAAAGACCTGGAAATTTCATGGAATTTTTTTATTAATTTTTTTGTAATTTTACAAGAACGCAGTTTCTGACGGCGCCTGATTTGGAGGCCTGGTGTGGCCGGAATCATTTTCTGAAGTTTAGCTCAGGTACGTTCAGTGAGCGAATGAGCGGGTTTTTCTATCTTTTGAACTGATGCTCAGAATCGAAATCTGAGGGCACCTATGGAACTGTAGTGCCAGTAATTGCTTAAAAAGACTTTTTCCAGAGTTTCTTTTGATCGGGAAGAGTTGTTTAGTTTTGTGGATAAAGAATTCTAAGAATAAAATTTGTGCAACTAATTTTATTTCTTTAATGTGGTTAAAACCTAAGGATGTAGGTTGGGTGAACTGAACTACCTATGTGAGGTTAAATGTGAGGTGGGGCACACACGAACCCCACCCCTTCACATTCCATAATCCTAATCTAACTCCCGCATTATGTGGGTGACCTCTCATATTCCTTAACTCCTTAACCCCACTTTAATGTGAGACCACTCACCTCCTCTATCACTTCATAAATCATGCTAACTCAGTTAATTAATTAAGTGGTTTAATTCAATTTTTGAATTTCAAACATAAGTCATGAGTAACAAAATAATTTAAGCACTTATTTTATTTTTGGTTGGATCTTGTTGCGTTGAGAGGGGATTGGGAGAAAAAGGGGATTCTTGAAGTTCTTCTTCTTTGTCGAAGAACGCGAAGAAAGCGAAGAACACGAAGAACGCACCACTCTCCAATGAAGAACGTCGAATCCTCAGAGATCACCTATGTGACGTCATGTACTGCGACACCAACGACCCTCCCCTTTTGCGAGGCCTTCTTCCGTGACGATAGATTCTGCAATGATCCTTCGCTCAACGAATTCGACGTGGTAGGGGATTTATTGTTTTTATTCGTGAATTCTTCCGTCATCGTTCATCGTTTGAATTGGTCCGCTTGCTATCAATTAACGGGGGGGGAAGACCGCACAAACATGGCCGACCCTCCTCCCTTGAATATGTTTGATTAACCTTATTGTGGATTGGAATAGAAATGGTGTGGTGTAATTGCACCACGTGGGATCATGCGGCAAGGATGCGTGGAGCCGTCGCCCTGTGCTGTTGAAGTCGAACAAGGTCGATGCACCGTCGCGCTGCACCAGTGAATCTCGAAAACACCGCGGCCGGAGTGGGGCCGCGGTGGAGGGGTACGGTAGAGGGGCGCAGTGCCGTCGCTCCGCACCGAACAGACCATGGCCCCGGCTTTATGGCACAGTGGAGTAGGGACCGGCGGCCAACTTTCGGCTGCCAGCGTCGGAGTAGGGGGACCAGCCCGTGCCGGTCCTGTGGTGTAGCAGTCGGTCGGCCGGAGTAGGCCAGTCGGTCAGAGGACGAACCAGGGGTTCGTAATCCCCAGCTGGTCAGACAGCAGCGGCCCCCCGCATGGGTGTCACGGTTACGAAACAATGGGTGGGGGGGGGGGGGTAGCACCGCTCGGCTGTTTCGGCCGAGCCCTCTGGCTAGCGGACCGCGCTGGTCGCGCCAGCCCGCCTGGCCGGGCCGTGCCCAGAACGGGTCAGGTCGTGCCCAGGCCGGGCCGGGCCATGCCATCCAGTCGGGCCGCGCCCAAGTTGGCCAGACCCGGACCCGGGTCGGGTCGACCCGGTTTGGGCCGACCTAGGGGGTATCGGTCCGGGTCGGACCGGGCCCGAACCCCCAATTCGCGGACCTCTTATGATATTTTGACCATATCATGGGCTATGGACCTCCGATAAACGCACCGTCAGCTGCAATGCGATCCTTGGATAGAGACGGTCATTTCGGTATATTACACTCAAGGTTTCAGAGTACTTTGCGTTCGGTTGGGTTGGTTCGAACACGAAAACAACCGGGCCCTCGAAGAGAAACACTTATATCTTGAGCTCCGGACGTCCAATTGATGTGACGTCAACTTTGATGGATTCCTCTTGATGAGACAGTACTTTTGGCCTAATTATCCTGATATTTGGATGCAGTCCGAGTATGGCCGGGTTGAATTGTACCCAAAATCCAACCGGGCCCTCGAACGGAAAAGCTGATAACTTTCAGACCGGACGTCTGTTTGACGAATCGTCAGTGGAGTTGGTGATCACATTGAGAAATGGTCTCTATGGGAATACCCTATCAGAGTTCGGGATACAGTTGAGATACGGCCGGGTTGGTTCGCACACGAAACCAATCGGGCCCCTTGGACGAAAAGGATAGTAACTCACAGACTGGGCATCTGATTGATGTGATGTCTGTTGTGTTGAGACCCCTATGACAAGGCGGTACTTTGAGATACTTTTTCATGGGACTTTGTGATACTTTGATTATTGACCAGTAGCTTGTGGAGAAGACCCTCCCGAAGACAAGCCTGCGGAGTATGGAGACCGTGTAGCCGTTTGAGACCTGACGACTGCTTGACCGACTCGACTTGGAGTGAGTCGACTAGCCCAGTGGACAGAGCACTACTTTGTTTGGGTGTAGACCCATGGAGGATGGAGCACTACTCAGTTTGGGTGTAGACCTGCGGTACTCATCCGGAGAGTAACTCTTCAGGCTATTAGGGGGGATGCACTACTGTGTTTGGGTGGCATACCCTGATGGGAAGAACTACTGTGTTTGGGTGGCAGACCCGCGGTACTCGACAGGAGGAGTACCTCAGTAGTATTAGGTTAGTGAGAAGCACATCGGAGTCGTGAAAGGATCACTGTACACTCAAGAGACGGGGCTCTTCAGCAGTTACGGTTTCGATAATGAAAATCATGGTTTGAGTTGAGTCTATGACCCTTTGTGTTTACCTCATGATTGAGATGGGTCACTTGATTACTTAGGTATATGTATGCTCATATACCTGGGTAGTGGTTATCTTTTGATTTCATAATCTTTGTGTTTCCTCATGATTGAGATGTGTTACTTGATAACTTAGGTATGTGTATGGGTATATACCTATGTAGACCTTATCTGTTGAGATCTACTTTGTGGTTATCCTTGTTGGTTTTAATGAGACCATGAGGGTCTCAGAGTACCTACTGAGTATCATTATACTCACCCCTGAATGGGCTATGCCCGCACCTCATTGTGTTGGTTGCAGACGATAGACAGTGCTAACGGAGGTCGAGTGTTCGAAGACTGGACGATACCCGGAGGTGGACCTCATAATGAGTCAGTGTCAGGAGGTGGACTTCACGGCGAGACTATACTTAGAATAGATTGATGGGCAAGACCGTTGTGGAGGCTATCTGTACCAACCATTCAGGTAGGATCCGTGGTGGACGATCCAGGAGCTACATTATCTGTACCTACCCTTTAGGTAGGATCTGTGGTGGACGATCCAGGAGCTGCGCTATTTGTACCTACCCTTCAGGAAGGATCCGAGGAGGAAGACCTAGGAGCTACATCCTTTCTTCCAGCTATTATCGTTTTCTGCTGTACTTTTGTTCGGTTGTAGCTATACTTTCGATTGGGTTTGTATTCTGGACCACTTACTTTTCAGCACTTTCTTTTCTTCTTAGTGTATTACTTCCGCTTGTACTCTGTGTGTTTGTTTACTTTTATAAAGGTAATGCCTTCCCAGTTATCGGGGTTTACGCCTTTGGTGCTAGTCACCAGCCCCTGGCCTATGGAATGCGAGCTTGAGGTTGTCACGGAACGGGCCCTGAGGACAGGTCGTGACAAATTGGTATCAGAGGAGTCGGTTCTACCGTAGAACATAGGACTCTGATATTTCTTTTTTGTGAAGATATAGTGTTAAGGGTACTGAGTGTGGTCTTCAGTTTATGGAGTCCAGTGTTGGTGTGGCGGACGATGTATCCATACACCAGGACCTTGACTACTGATTTCCATCTTTGCGCATGATAACACTGATTTCATGTGTGTTTCCAAAAATTTTAAAAGTCAGCTCAAACCAGGTCATCTAACCAAGTATAAATAGTTTCACCGTGTCGTATCTGTTCAGGATGTCTCCACGTAGATAGTCAGTTGGAGTTCTTAGATAGTACATGATGACAACCCATCAAGCGACGAGGCTCTGGTGGGGGGCCCATTTCACTTTGTTGGAACCCTCGGGTGGTGTACCAGCATCACCACCACATGTTGGGTAGCAGATGCCACTAGCCATACTAGCGAACTGTGCACGCTGGCAGAGCACGTTCCACGAGTTCTAGTAGTATAGGCCTCCGAGGTTACGAGCTGAGGCAGATTCCCAGACAGCAGAGCACTGGCTGGAGGCGATTGCTAGAGCTTTTCGCCTATCTGAGACATGAGTAGAGTGGATGGTGGACTTGGATACTAGTTTTTTCTAGTGAATGACAGTGAGGATGGTCCACATAATGATAAGGCTTCGGTATGTGGACCGATGACTGAGATAGTTCATTCAGGTAGTGTACCAGCTATACATCACTACCTGCTGGTCAGCAGTTACAACTAGCGGTACCGGTATGTGACACATTTAGACCTACTTCTTTACACGTGTTCCAACATCAGATGCCCTCAAGTTCCGAGGTGATCCCGACTCATAGGTGGCTGAGGACTGGCTTAAGGATGTGGCTGAGAGTTTTCTAGAGCTTATACAGCTTCGACAAGACCACATGTCGGTAGCTGAGAATTCATCGGGGCGTACCAATCGTTCTTGGTACATGATGACTACAATATGATCAGTGCTTTAGAGCTCTGATATCATATAGAGGTGTGTTTAAAGGATATCCGAGTAATAACTCTTTCCTCTATGCATTAATACTTTTGTTACGGTGCTAGAGAGAACCTTTGTGGCTGAATGTTCTTTGGATGATCGGTTATAGCTAGTGAATGTTTGCAGTGGGACGATGTGAACTGGCGTCAGTCCCAGAGACTTGGACATGTAAAATGTTTCAAGAAGAGGAAGTGTCAAGGAAGGATGAATCTACAGAGTAGAAGACGAGGAAGCAGAGCTAGGAGAGCATCATGGGGTGGTGTACTTTTCGACATTTTACAATCACCCTCCTTTGTAGTCCCCACTAGGCTCAGGGAGCTGGAGGAAAGGGGAAGAGAGTAGCTGCATGCAGTCAAGGAGTGTGACCCAATGGCTCTAAGAATGATTCTAGGGATAGTCTATGTCCACTACTTGTTGCCTTACTAACAGACGTAGATATGAATCATTCCTTCCTACCACGAATCTTGTCCCAGACCTAGAGTTTCTGGTAAGCCGTAGACTTGACCCTCACATCTGGAGATACCTTGGAAGGAGACTCGATAATCACACTAATGACGACAGTGTGATCTGACCCACGAGGCAAGAGTTTTGGTTGTAATCTCTTGGTTTCAGCGTCGAGGCCTTACGACATTGGTCTGAGTATGGATTGGATCCACAGTTCATACACAAATTGACGGTATTAGGAAAAAGTCGGGATGGGTTTTCCATGGTCGGCGAAAAAGAAACCCCAGGCAGCACATGAATAACTCTTACATAAGAAGGTGTAGCCTATCACTCTTGAATTGGAAACTTCACCCACGTGGTAGCATGAGTTTTGAGTTTCAGTTCTAATCAATAGAGGACTAGTTCCAAGCATAGAGGCCTTTGATCTTGGTGCTACCAGCTTCCTTATTGTTGTTGTTGTTGTTGTTGTTTGTGGTTGTTGTGTGTCTTGTACTATGATCTGCAGTAATAAAAGTAACTTATCATTGTGAAATTTACTTACCTGCCCTTTTTGGTTTGATTGATACTAAGAGGATCCAGTTAAAAACTGTTGACTTGACCCTCACTTTTGAGATTCATACAGGAGAAGACCCAGTGGCCACACACTGATGCCGACAGTGTGACTCAACCCTTGGAGGTGAGAGTAATAGTTGGATCTCTTGGTAGTAGCGTCGAGGCCTTACGATGTCATCCATGGCATGGATTAGTGCCATTCATGACAGGATTGACTGTTTTAGGCAAAGAACATGGTTCATCCAGGGGATGGGACCGAATTTCTCATATCGGCAAAGAAGAAGTCTTAGCAGCTCTTGTGGGACCAGAGATGGTCCTAGCCACGACAGAGAAGGTCCAGGTCATCCAGGAGCGGATGAGGACAGCTCCGAGCCGACAAGAAGTCTTATTTTTATAGGAGGCAGAACCATTGGGATTTGAGGATGGCGACCACGTTTTCTTACGGGTCTCACCACGACGAGGTCTATGGAGATGTGGCTGAGGCGGTAAGTAATCTCTGAGGTTCAGCAGACCTTTTAAGGTCCTCAGCAGGGTAGGCAAGATGGTTTACCACTTGACCCATCCACCTCAGTCGCACCAGGTTCATGATGACTTACACGTATCTCAACTAAGGAGATACGTGCACGACTCTTTACACATCATCGACCTCAGGAAGTAGGACGTCGAAGATGGGGTGACATTGGCGACGGGGTGACTTTTGCGGGGTACTAGTAGAGGTTGAGGATCGGCAGGAGTATGTCCTACGAGGAAATTCGATTCCTCTTGTGCACTTTCGTTGGTAGAACGGGAACCTCCATGTGGGATCATGGGAGCGGAAGGCTCATATGTGTGCTCAATACATCTTTAGTATCCCTTGTTTGTGTTAATGCTTTACAGGGATGTAAATCCATGAGTTTGGAGTAATGTAAATACCCAGAAATTTAAAGGAATATTTTTCCATAATTTCTTTGGAATTTTACGAGAACGTAGTTTCTGACGGCGCCTGATTCCGTGGCTCGGTGTGCCCAGAAAAAATTTCCAACATTTAGCTCGGGTACGTTCAGTGAGCGAATGAGAAGGTTTTTTCTATCTTCTGAACCGGTGCTCGGAATCGAAATCTGAGGGCACCGATGGAACAATAGCATCGATAATTTCTTAAGAATACCTTTTCCAGAGTTGCGTTTCTAAGGAAGAGTTGTATAGTATTGTGGATAATGGCTTCCAAGAAATAAAATTTGTGCATCTAATTTTATTTTTTTAAACTGGTTAAAACCTAAGGATGGAGGTTGGGTGAACCTAACTACCTAAAGAGGGTAAATGTGAGGTGGGGCCCACATGAACCCTACCCCTTCACATTCCTTAAACCTACTCTAACTCCTCCATTATGTGGGTGACCTCTCATATTCCTTAACTCATTAACCCCCCTTTAATGTGAGACCACTCACCTCCTCTCTCACTTCTTAAATCTTTCCAACTCACTCACTTAATTAAGTGGTCTAATTCAATTTTTGAATTTAAATCTTAAGTCATGAGTAATAAAATAAGTGAAGCACTTATTTTATTTTTGTTTGGAGCTTGTTGTGTTGAGAGGGGATTGGGAGAAAAAGGGGTGTCTTGAATTTCTTCTTCTTCGTTGAAGAACGCGAAGAACGCGAAGAACGCGAAGAACGCGAAGAACGCACCGATCTCCGATGAAGAACGCTGAATCCTCAGAGATCGACAATGCGACGCCATGTACCACGACACCAATGACCCTCTCCTTCCGCGACGATAAATTCTGCGACGAACCTTTTCTCAACGAATTCAACGAGGTAGGGGATTTATTGTTTTTATTCATGAATTATTCAGTCATCGTTCCTCGTTTCAATTGGACCACTTGATATCAATTAACGAGTGGGGGCCGAACTGCACAAACATGGCTGACCATCCTCCCTTGATTCATTTGATTAACCTTGGTGTGGTTTGGAATGGAAATGGTGTGGTGCCGTCGCACCACGTGGGATCATGCAGCAAGGATTTGCGGTGCCGTCGGGCCGCACCGTTGAAGTTGAGAAAGTTCACGGTACCGTCGCGCCGCTCCAGAGAATCAAGAAAACACCGCGGCCGGAGCAGGGTCGTGGCGGAGGGGCGCTGCGCCGTCGTGCCGCACCAGACGGACCAAGGTCGCGGCTTAATGTCTCGGCGGAGTAGGGATCAGTGTCCAACTTCCGGCCGCTAGCGTCGGAGCAGGGGCACCGGCCCGTTCCGGTCCTATGGTGCAACAGTCGGCTGGCTGGAGCAGACTGGCCAGTCAGAGGAGGAACCGGGGGTTTATAACCCCCGGCTTGTCGGACAGTAGCGGCCCCCCACATGGGGGCCACGGTTATGAAACAGGGGGGAAGCGCCTCCCCCCCAAACCGCTCGGCCATTTCGGCTGAGCCCTCTGGCTAGCGGACCGCTCCCAGGCCGGGTCGGGCCGGGCCATGCCCAAGTGGGATGGATCTGGACCCAGGTCGGGTCGACCCGGTTCGGGCCGACCCCAGGGGTATCGGGCCGGGTCGGACCGGGCCCGAACCCCCTATTCGCGGACCTCTTATGATATTTTGCCCATATCTTGGGATAATGACCTCCGATCAACGCACCGTCTGCTGCGATGCAATCCTTGGTTTGATACGGTCGTTTCGGTATTTTACACTCAAGGTTTTAGAGTAATTTGGGTTTGGCCGGGTTGGTTGGAACACAGAACCAACCGGGCCCTCGAAGCAGAAACATTATATCTTGAGCTCCAGACGTGTGATTGATGTGTCGTCAACTTTGTTGGATTCCTCTTGATGAGATGGATATTTTGGAATACTTAACCTGGGATTGGACAGAGTTGGAGTATGTCCGGGTTGGGTTGTACCCGAAATCCAACCGGGCCCTTGGAACGGAAAAGGTGATAACTTTCAGACCGAACGTCCGTTTGACGAACCGTCATCGGCATTGGTGATCACGTCGAGAAACAGTCTCTATGAGAATACCCAATGAGTGTTCAAGGTACAATTGAGATATGGTCGGGTTGGTCTGCACACAAAACCAACTGGGCCCCAGGGACGAAAAGGCTAGTAACTCACAGACCGGGCGTCCGATTGACGGGTCATCTGCTGCGTTGATACCCCTATGACGAGGCGGTCCTTTGAGATACTTCTTTGTGGGACTTTGTGATACTTAGAGTATCGACCAGTAGCTCGTGGAGCAGACCCTCCCGGAGATGAGCGTGTAGAGTACGGAGACCGTGTAGCCGGCTGAGACCTGACGACTGCTTGACCGACTCGACTTGGCGTGAGTCGACTAGCCTAGTGGATCGAGCACTACTTTTTTTTGGGTGCAGACCCATGGCGGGCGGAGCACTACTCAGTTTGGGTGAAGACCCATGGTACTTGTCCGTAGAGTACCTCTCCAGGCTATTAGCGGGGATGCACTACTGTGTTTGGGTGGCATACCCCGGCGGGAAGCACTACTGTGTTTGGGTCGCTGACCCGCGGTAATCAACAGGAGGAGTACCTCAGCAGTCTTAGGTTAGTGAGCAGTACCTTGGAGTCGTGACAGGATCACTGTACACTCCAAATACGGGGCTCTTCAGCAGTTACAGTTTCATTATTGAAAATC
Source organism: Viscum album (assembly GCA_963277665.1). Taxonomy (NCBI): domain Eukaryota; kingdom Viridiplantae; phylum Streptophyta; class Magnoliopsida; order Santalales; family Viscaceae; genus Viscum; species Viscum album. The sequence continues at coordinate 1,625,486,156 of OY728160.1, read as the reverse complement.
GTTGTTTGAGCTGAGTCTATAACCCTTTGTGTTTACCTCATGATTGAGATGGGTCACTTGATAACTTAGGTATATGTATGGGCATATACCTGGGTATTGGTTATCCGTTGATTTCATAATCTTTGTGTTTCCTCATGATTGAGATGGATTACTTGATAACTTAGGTATATGTATGGGCATATACCTAAGTAGAGGTTATCTGTTGAGATCTTCTTTGTGGTTTTCCTTGTTGGTTTTAGTGAGACCGTGAGGGTATCGGGGTCCCTACTAAGTATCCATGTAACGCCCCGACCCTAGTTACCTAGAGTCGGTTAATTATTACATAACATTGGCATGATCATGAGAAAGATCAAGTCTCATAAGACAGATTAGTTTAGTAGCCTTGGAATAACTAGATACATCCATAATTTTTTACATTACATCATAAAAAAACATCTTGTCTTCATATCCCCTCATACTATCCCTGCAGGTCATTCATAAATTACTTCTTCATAATCTTGGGAAAAATAAAACATTGAAAGGGGTGAGCTCAGATGATCAGTAAGGATAACAATATAGCATAAGCTTTCATAAATAAGAATAAACACTTAAGGCAATTTATAACTAAAACAAAAGCCTTTTAAACTTGAACTTCAGCATAAAATGGCAAAGGTAAAATGAAATAATGCCATTTACTTACTCACATGGATATTCTACTAGTCGAATGATCACATGCAATATCAATATCCACTTTCATAATGTTGGAATGCATAATACCAGACTATCATAACCACTTAGCCAAGGCCTCGTGCCAAGACTACAAATAAGATTTTGTCAAGGCCTTGTTCCAAGACACTAGTTTGTCTCATGAGACCTACCGATGCATCGAGGAGCTATAGCGGGCTCCACCCGTCACTTATTAAGTCCAATGCATTCCTCATATGAACATGTTTAAACATAACATAAACATTCGTATTAAAACTAGCATACGAAAAGTCAATACTTTTACCACAAACCATGAATGGTATAAAAACAGCGCATCCACAGTCAAACATGACTCATTCGATACAATATGGAAGATTGTATTGTATCACATTAACCTCAATAAAGAATAATGAATGATGCTGACATAAATGAAAATAATCATCAAAACTATTTGAGAGAATTATCCCCCTTTTCTTGAAAACATTTAAAAGTCACATTATTTGTCAAGAAGCCATTTAAAAGTAGATTTTTGAATCAAAGTGTCCCATACCACTTTGAAACTTTTTAAAAGGAGTTTTAATTTCTATAACTTTAATGTCCATATAAATAAATCCTTAAAACCATTTTTAAAACATGGACATTAATGAGAAAGATTTAGAAGAATAAGTCTTTAAAACATTTAAAAATGGTATTTTAGTTAGAGATTCTAACAAAAATAGACACTTGAATACAAATAATTGAGGTAATCAAAACTTTTTAATATCATGAGAATAAAGGGATTCATGATATACTATGTCAAAGTACATTATATACACCACATAAAAGTGATTTGGTGTATATCAACAAAGAAGTCTCAGTTGAATGTAAATTGAGATGAAATCTCTCATAAAGGCCGTATCCTTAGGTTAAGGATAAATCAACGACATAATTATGTGTGAAAAATATAAATACACTAAATATGATTGAATATTAAGTGTAAAACAATCAAAGGATATTGACACATATTCTTGTAGAAACAACACCAACGAATTGGATATTTAACTCAACAAATGGAGAATGAGTTAAAATTACTCTTATCAAATTCATATCAATGACTTGAGAATTACCAATGAGTGATTATGTGTATCAAACATATATCCACAGGAAGGGGAGTGGAAATTATGACATAATCAAATGAATAGTGATTCCACACATAATCATGGAGTAATATAATCAATGAAATATGCGTAAATCCAAATGAGTGGGAATTGAAATCTCAAATTCCCTTACCGATTAGGTAACAAAAGAAACATACACCCATGAAAGAAGTATCATACCATGATGATGTAAATACCCATAAATTAAAGTATATTACACAATGAATACAATCATGGGCAGTACACATACACCACATGCAATAATTAAGTGGTGATCAATGGAAATCTCACGAAATTAAAAGTGAGATAAGAAACTCCTTACCACGTTAATCAACTGAGTCGTATGGCCAAAAGTTAATAACCACCAAATTATTTACAAAATAACAGGAATATAAATAGAATCATGAATATATATCAAATGGCAGTACACAATACACCACTTTCAATAATTTAGTGGCGAAAAATGGAAATCTCACGGAATTGAAAGTGAGATAAGAAAATCCCTTACATTGTACTTTTTCCTTGGATGATGGTAGGTTTACCTCCTGTATAATGGTTAAATAATTGTTATTTAATTATAAAAGAATCATTTACTTTAATATGATATCATATATGATCTTTTAACATTGATTTGTTAATAATATCTTAGAATTATCGTCATTTCGGGTGTTAACGGGTTCATTTTTCTTTATATTCTTTGTTATGTGAGCCATATTTGTTATTAATGGGATGTATATTATTCATATCCAGAATGATATCATGTCCTCAGATACTATTTCTAAATCATCAAATGATAATTATACTTGAATGGAAATGATGGACAATGAATCTCATCGTGTTCGTGGAGACGGTAGTCCGTACATACGCACGAGCGACAATATCATTCTTTTGATATTAAAATAATATATAATTGGATTTTATATAATATATACAGAATAATTATCATGTTATATTAATTATTTTCATGAGTTACAAATCATTATTATACCCATCCAAATAATAATATATTGAATAACAATTACACCACGACGTGGAGAAGGTAAGCCGTACGTACGCATGTATGGTGACATGTTATTCAAAGGATGGATAGAATACTGAATATGGTTGTACCATATTTATAATAACATCACAGTATATATATGATACTGGAGTTATTATTTTATAATGGAAATAATAAAGAAAGAGTAAGTGGAAGAAGAAAGGAACTTGAAAAGGGGTGGTGAAAACATTACCTCTTCTTCGGGTTCTTCCTTTTGATTTGATCAAAAGGGATACTTAGTTTGGCTTTCTGATCAAACTATGGCCTCTAGGTTGTAGTGAGGGAATTTGAGATAGTATTTGGGCAGGGTTTGGCCGAACCAAAGGGTTTTGAAGGTGTGAAGAAATGAGAAGGAGGAGTGCCCTTTTATAAGAGGGGTGAGGGGCACCTTTGGATAAGTTAGAGATATTAGTTTATAATAAATTCATATTCGGTTTCCAATGGCTCCAAAGTTGACTATTCAAAGGTTAAGGTGGGGATAGGTCGAAAACAAATCAACCAATAGAATTTAGACAGGTTTGGGTACTTATATTAACCTTATCATTAAGTATTAACTCTAAGTTAATTAGTTTCACTTTTACAATGTCTCTTTGTATTTTTATATTATATGGTTAATAAACTTACCATATACATACAAGCGACCCCCAAGTGGTCCATTAATGATACACCTATCATGATATAAGTCTCTTGGACGAACCTTAGATTTTTAGGAATTTAATATCAATTAATAATATAATATTTGTTTTAAAAACTCTTTTATGTCAATTTTGACACTATTCAATAGTTGATTTTTGTGAAACTCATAACAGATTTATTACTTTGAACAAAGTCAATTAAATCAATACTAATATATCATATTATCCTAGAAAATTATTTTAATTCATTAAAATTTTCATATTATATTTATTTGGGTATTTTAAATATTAATTATTTTGATTTTTCACTATTATAGTAATTACTGCATCATCATTGTGTCATAAATAAATTAAATTATTTAATGTCTAAAAATTATAAATAAAATATAATTATGTAGGAAATCTTTTTATATTTATAAGGAATATTTATAATCTAAAATCTAACATATATAACCCTCTGTAACAATTGTTTTGTTAAAAGATATATGATTGTGTCATTTTTGTATTTATTTTAACTTAATTAAAATAAAGTGTCATTATCACTTACAAGTGGATCAATGGGGTCCCAAAATAGACCCAAAGATGACCATGGTCGACCATGTATCAACCAATAGGGTTAAGACACGTTTTAGGGTAATTTAGTATTATTATAATATTATTTTTTAACCCTTATTTACTGGATTTACCCTTAACCATGGTAAATAAAATATTTACCGCAGTAATTATTCAAAATGACTAAAAATAAAAGTTTACTATTTACACAATTTGAACATCCTGATTCCAAATATGGAATCCATTTTTCTAAATTCAAAACACATAAGTGGAAGAAATTAATTTTAAATTAATTCCCGCTGTCAAAACAAAAAGCGTGTTTTTAAGAGATAATAACTATCAAAAGAATGACACTTGTTTATGTTCGGTTTAATTGTAAAATTATATCCAATGACCAAAATTATATTAAATGGTAAAAATATATTCTAAATATAATTTAAAACAACTCAAATTCATAATTTATCACTATTAATTATTTTGATTAAAAAAGTTGTTTTTAATTAAAATTTAGTAATTTTCACTATTCATCAAAATATAAAAGTTATCCAAAAAGTACCAAAATTTCACCCTAGGCTAACTTCGATATTACGAATCCAAAAATGAAGTCCATTTTGAGAGATAGAATTTATAAAATTTCAAAAAGTATGTATTACTCTTCAGAACGGCTAGTTTGATTGGTTATGGTGTGTTAAAATCTCGAAGTTGTGTACAATGCACGCCATTGCATTATTCGAAAGGAAACATACCGAGGAATCATGGGGTGTTACATTCTCCCCTCCTTCAATAAATTGCGTCCTCGCAATTTTTAAAATTTTTCTTGGGAATATAATGGAATGTCCCACATCGGAAAAAGAGACAATAAAACTATCACTTTAAAAGAAAGAAAGAGAGGTATAAGGGTCATCCAAGATCACCCATACTAGGATTCCATGTAAGAAAACATGGATATGGATGATAAACTAAGTGTCAAGTTCTGATGGAGAGGGATAGAAATCATGATTAGGAGAAAGTTAACAATGAGAAATCCACAAACTTGTGTTGGGACAAACGACCATTAGTCTCCTAGTATGAAAGTAAACGGACAACATTTTTTTTTAAAGTTACATTACATAAGGAAGAGGAATTCATTTATGATATTGAATAAGAACATTATGATATATACTTACATTTTAAGTAAATTTTCATTCTTTAATATATTTCCACCACTAACTCAATTTTTTTTTAAACGATGAGTATTCAAGAAGGATTGGTCACACTGGAAGAGCTAGAATAAACATCTATAGAATCACATGATCCATGCAGGATAAACCATATAATTACATTGTCTTTGATGATTAATCAAAACCAAAATGGTTAGTTGATGATCTAATGATCCCCCAAAAGGATATTCATTGAGATAAATATGCACTAATCTTAATTTCTAAAATTAAACCAACAATACCCCAAAGTTAAATAGATACCATTCAATAACCAATTGTCCTTAAAATCCTTTAATAGAATCCAAACTAATATTGAAACCCAAATCATAGAAGAATTTGATTATGTAGTCTCCCATGTTACATTGTATCTCCAAATGACATCAAATACTCTTAAAGTCACATACTTAAAAGTAATTAACATCATCACATATTCTCTGTTATAGGTTAATAATTTCCATAAATAACCCAAATCACTATAAATCAACAATAAAAACGTAGATAAAAATACACCATTACTCTACAAATGAAACCCCATTGTATTCTATTTTCCTTGGGCATATAGTGTTTCCAACAAAACGAACATCTTCCAAAATAACATTTATCACTTAATCACCAAATCATTTTCCTATACCAAGGGTATTCATTTGATAAGACATAAGAACCCAAATCATCTTATTATTGATCAATAAAATCATTTAACAAAAAAAATAGTCACATTAACCAGGGACTTCACGTAGTCCAGTGGTAGGCGATAAATCCCAATCGCACTTTGGTTGTGGGTTCGATTCCCACATCTTTGTCCGACGCGACGGGTTGTCACACGATCTACGTGTTGTCCTTTTTCAAAAACTATATTTTATAATATTACCAAAATGAGATAAATTCCTCAAAATAACATAATTTAATCACAAATGTTATATCATACTTTGCATTTTTATCCCAAATTATAATAACATATAATTTTCTCAAACCCCAATGATCATATAAAACCAAATGGTTATTTATACCTATATCCACAAGAGAAGAGACAATTATTCTTCAAATATCATTCTCACATGGCAAACTGCGGGGTTACAAATACAAGAGAAAATTATTCCAAAGTACCCATCAACAAGGAGTGCTAATACTTTTTAAGTTTTTCTCCAACCATTTATTTCCACATATCTTCTTCTTTGACCAAGAAAATATCCTATAGAATAGGACATTCACTCGAGTAATGGCCAGGTCCCCTACATTTACGACAAATGACTGTAAATGGACTCTTGGGACCATTTTTATCTTCTTCCATAGTACTCTTCATTTTTCTTCGGCAATTCTTCACGTTATGTCCTTCCTTCCCGCACGTAAAACATTTCGTTGTCCCATTGAGACACTTTCCTAGGTGTCTCTTTCCACATTTCCTGCATGATGAAAATTGAGGTTTCTTTTCTCCATGGTCTCCATTGCTGGAGATCTTATCATTTATCACCTTTCTCTTCCTTGTTGAGTCTGGGATTTGGTTAATATATATGTTGTTGATCATATTTTTGGAAAACTGATCTGGCATAAAGACGATATCTTTTACGCCTATCAACATTCCATTTTGTTGCTCATTTCCACCACCGTTCCCACCTTGTACATCATTCTCAAAGTCACTATGACTTCCTTGGAATCTTTTCATTGACTAAAACCAGAAAGCATTGTGTGAGTAATAGTAGTCGTAAAATCATTTAGAGATTAAAATGTCACCATATTCTCAATTTGAAACATATTAGGATTAACCAAGGTCATTTACTCTCATCTTATGTATATATTACTTAAATCGGTTTGTAAAGAAAATGTAAATTATCCTAAGCATATCTCCCGGGAGTGTCGTAACAAAGAGTGCAGCAAGGCCCGTTGTCGTGCACCAGTTCCCGTTCGAGTCTAGCTCAAAGCGGTGTTTTCAGGTTTTACCCCTAGGTACATCTGTGCCAGAGCCGCCTCTACCTGCTCGTATCCAGACAGGGATGTATTTCTCGGAAAACTCACAAAATCGCTACAATACCAAAATTCTCGGAATTTCTTTTATACTAATCCTCAAAGTTCATCTTAGGTCTACATGCACTAATCAGAGTTTATCTAAATATAGCTTCCAAGGTTTGTACTAAACTTCCTCTGATACCAACTGTAACGCCCCGACCCTAGTTACCTAGAGTCAGTGCATTATTACATAACATTGGCATGATCAAGAGAAAGATCAAGTCTCAAAATACCGATTAGTTTAGTATCCTTGGAATAACTAGATACATCCATATTTTTTTACATTATATCATAAAAAAACATCTTGTCTTCATATCCCCTCATACTATCCCTGCAGGTCATTCTTAAATTAGTTCTTCATAATCTTGGGAAAAATAAAACATTGAAAGGGGTGAGATCAGATGCTCAGTAAGGATAACAATATAGCATAATCTTTCATAAATAAGCATAAACACTTAAGGAAATTTATAACTACAACAAAAGCCTTTTAATCTTGAACTTCAGCATAAAATGGCAAAGGTAAAATGAAATAATTCCATTTACTTACTGACATGGATATTCTACTAGTCGAATGATCACATGCAATATCAATATCCACTTTCACAATGTTGGAATGCATAATTCCAGACTATCATAACCACTTAGCCAAGGCCTCGTGCCAAGACTACAAATAAGATTTTGTCAAGGCCTTGTGCCAAGACACTAGTTTGTCTCATGAGACCTACCGATGCATCGAGGAGCTATAGCGGGCTCCACCCATCACTTATTAAGTCCAATGCATTCCTCATATGAACATGTTTAAACATAACATAAACATTTGTATTAAAAATAGCATACGAAATGTCAATACTTTTACCACAAACCATGAATGGTATAAAAACAGCGCATCCACAGTCAAACATGACTCATTAGATACAATATGGAAGATTGTATTGTATCACATTAACCTCAACCAAGAATAATGAATGATGTTGACATAAATGAAAATAATCATCAAAACTATTTGAGAGAATTATCCCCCTTTTCTTGAAAACATTTAAAAGTCACACTATTTGTCAAGAAGCCATTTAAAAGTAGATTTTTGAATCAAAGTGTCCCATACCACTTTGAAACTTTTTAAAAGGAGTTTTAATTTCTAAAACATTAATGTCCATATAAATAAATCCTTAAAACCATTTTTAAAACATGGACATTAATGAGCAAGATTTAGAAGAATAAGTCTTTAAAACATTTAAAAATGGTATTTTAGTTAGAGATTCTAACCAAAAGAGACACTTGAATATAAATAATTGAGGTAATCAAAACTTTGTAATATCATGAGAATAAAGGGATTCATGATATACTATGTCAAAGTACATTATATACACCACATAAATGTGATTTGGTGTATATCAACAAAGAAATATCAGTTGAATGTAAATTGAGATGAAATCTCTCATAAAGGCCGTATCCTTAGGTTAAGGATAAATCAACGACATAATTATGTGTGAAAAATATAAATACACTAAATATGATTGAATATTCAGTGTAAAACAATCAAAGGATATTCACACATATTCTTGTAGAAACAACACCAACGAATTGGATATTTAACTCAACAAATGGAGAATGAGTTAAAATTACTCTTATCAAATTCATATCAATGACTTGAGAATTACCAATGAGTGATTATGTGTATCAAACTTATATCCACAGGAAGGGGAGTGGAAATTATGACATAATCAAATGAATAGTGATTCCACACATAATCATGGAGTAATATAATCAATGAAATATGTGTAAAGCCAAATGAGTGGGAATTGAAATCCCAAATTCCCTTACCGATTAGGTAACAAACGAAACATACACACATGAAAGAAGTATCATACCATGATGATGTAAATACTCATAAATTAAAGTATATTACACAATGAATACAATCATGGGCAGTACACATACACCACATGCAATAATTAAGTGGTGATCAATGGAAATCTCACGAAATTAAAAGTGAGATAAGAAACTCTTTACCACGTTAATCAACTGAGTCTTATGGACAATAGTTAATAACCACCAAATGATTTACAGAATAACATTAATATAAATATAATCATGAATATATATTAAATGGCAGTACACAGTACACCACTTTCAATAATTTAGTGGCGAAAAATGGAAATCTCACGGAATTGAAAGTGAGATAAGAAAATCCCTTACTTTGTACTTTTTCCTTGGTCGATGGTAGGTTTACCTCCTGTATAATGGTGAAATAATTGTTATTGAAATATAAAAGAATCATTTACTTTAATATGATATCATATATGATCTTTTAACATTGATTTGTTAATAATATCTTAGAATTATCGTCATTTCGGGTGTTAACGGGTTCATTTTACTTTATATTCTTTGTTATGTGAGCCATATTCGTTATTAATGGGATGTATATTATTCATATACAGAATGATATTAAGTCCTTAGATACTATTTTTAAATCATCAAATGATAATTATACTTGAATGGATATGATGGACAATGAATCTCATCGCGTTCGTGGAGACGGTAGTCCGTACATACGCACGAGCGACAATATCATTCTTTTGATATTAAAATAATATATAATTGGATTTTATATAATATATACAGAATCATTATCATGTTATATTTATTATTTACATGAGTTAAACATCATTATTATACCCATCCAAATAATAATATATTGAATAACAATTACACCACGACGTGGAGACGGTAAGCCGTACGTACGCACGTATGGTGACATGTTATTCAAAGGATGGATAGAATACTGAATATGGTTGTACCATATTTATAATAACATCACAGTATATATATGATACTAGAGTTATTATTTTATAATGGAAATAACAAAGAAAGAGGAAGTGGAAGAAGAATGGAACTTGAAAAGGGGTGGTGAAAACATTACCTCTTCTTCGGGTTCTTCCTTTTGATTTGATCAAAAGGGCTCCATAGGTTGGCTTTCTAATCAAACTAATTCCTCTAGGTTGTAGTGAGGGAAGTTGAGATAGTATTTGGGCAGGGTTTGGCCGAACCAAAGGGTTTTGAAGGTGTGATGAAATGAGAAGGAGGAGTGCCCTTTTATAAGAGGGGTGAGGGGCACCTTTGGAAAAGCTAGAGATAATAGTTTATAATAAATTCATATTCGGTTTCCAATGGCTCCAAAGTTGACTATTCAAAGTTTAAGGTGGGTATAGGTCGAAAACAACTCAACCAATAGAATTTAGACAGGTTTGGGTACTTATATTAACCTTATCTTTAAGTATTAACTCTAAGTTAATTAGTTTCACTTTTACAATGTCTCTTTGTATTTTTATATTATATGGTTAATAAACTTACCATATACATACAAGAGACCCCAAAGTGGTCCATTAATGATACATATATCATGATATAAGTCTCTTGGACGAACCTTAGATTTTTAGGAATTTAATATCAATTAATAATATAATATTTGTTTTAAAAACTCTTTTATGTCAATTTTGACACTATTCAATAGTTGATTTTTGTGAAACTCATAACAGATTGATTACTTTGAAAAAAGTAAATTAAATCAATACTAATATATCATATTATCCTAGAAAATTATTTTAATCCATTAAAAGTTTCATATTATATTTATTTGGGTATTTTTAATATCAATTATTTTGATTTTTCACTATTATAGTAATTACTACATCATCATTGTGTCATAAATAAATTAAATTATTTAATGTCTAAAAATTATAAATAAAATATCATTATGTAGGAAATCGTTTTATCTTTCTATGGAATATTTATAATCTAAAATACAACATATATAAACCTCCGTAACAATTGTTTTGTTAAAAGATATATGATTGTGTCATTTTTGTATTTATTTTAACTTAATTAAAATAATGTGTCATTATCACTTACAAGTGGATCCATGGGGTCCCAAAATAGACCCAAAGATGCCCATGGTCGCCCATGTATCAACCAATAGGGTTAAGACATGTTTTAGGGTAATTTAGTATTATTATAATATTATTTTTTAACCCTTATTTACCGGATTTACCCTTAACCATGGTAAATAAAATATTTACCGCAGTAATTATTCAAAATGTCTAAAAATAAAAGTTACCTATTTACACAATTTTAACATCCTGATTCCAAAAATGGAATCCATTTTTCTAAATTCAAAACACAGAAGTGGAAGAAATTAATTTAAAATTAATTTCCGCTGTCAAAACAAAAAGCGTGTTTTTAAGAGATAATAACTATCAAAAGATTGACACTTGTTTATGTTCGGTTTAATTGTAAAATTATGTCCAATGACCAAAATTATATTATATGGTAAAAATATATTCTAAATATACTTTAAAACAACTCAAATTCATAATTTATCACTATTAATTATTTTGATTAAAAAAGTTGTTTTTAATTAAAATTTAGTAATTTTCACTATTCATCAAAATATGAAAGTTATCCAAAAAGTACCAAAATTTCACCCTAGGATAATTTCGATATTACGAATCCAAAAATGAATTCCATTTTGAGAGATAGAATTTATAAAATTTCAAAAAGTATGTATTACTATTCAGAACTGCTAGTTTGATTGGTTATGGTGTGTTAAAATCTCGAAGTTGTGTACAATGCACGCCATTGCATTATTCGAAAGGAAACATACCGAGGAAACATGGGGTGTTACAATCCATATACTCACCCCTACACAGGCTATGCCCGCACCTCGTTGTGTTGGTTGCAGATGACGGGCAGTGCTGACGGAGGCTGAGTGTTCAAAGACTGGACGATACCTGGAGGTGGACCTCACGACGAGTAAGTACCAGGCAGTGGAAATCACGGCGAGACGATACTCAGAGTAGGTTGAAGGGAAAGTAAATTGTGGAGGATATCTATACCTACCCTTCAGGTAGGATCTGTGGTGGAGGATCCAGGAGTTTCACTATCTGTACCTACCCATCATGTAGGATCCATGGTGGACGATCTAGGAGCTACACTATCTATACCTACCCTTCAGGTAGGATCCGAGGAGGACAACCCAGGAGATGCTTCCTCTCTTCTAGCTGTTGTCTTTTTATTTTGTACTTTTGTTCAGTTGTAGCTGTACATTCGATTGGGTTTGTATTCGGGCCCACATACTTTTCAACACTTTCTTTTGTTCTTAGTGTATTACTTCCGCTTGTACTATGTGTGTTTGTTTACTTTTATAAAGGCAATGTCTTCCCAATTATCAAGATTTATGCCTTTAGTGCTAGTCTCCAGCCCCTGGCCTATGGAATGCGAGCTTGGGGTAGACACGGCACGGGCCCCAAGGATGGGTCATGACATAGTTAACCATATATTTTATAGTATGAAGAAACAATAGAAAATGTCAGTCAATTGTAGATTGCCTTTCAGAAATCCATCATCCTCTAGAACCAAATCCATTACCCAATGTGGGTTTTTTATAGATTAATTTAGAATTTTTTAATGGAAGCTGTAGAGTACTCTACTAGTTGTATCATTGATTTTTTATCATATTCATATTGATTTCCTTGAATATATCTTCAAAATATAGAAAAATCATGTGTTTAACGAATATGGGCTTCTTAATGTGGATTTAATGAAGACAGGAAGAAACTGGATGGTGTTATTCACGATTACGACGAGCTTCGTGAATGGTAGGGTTGAAGAGAATTGTGGCGGTAAAGGGAATTGCAAGTGGAGCTTCGCAGTGAAGGCATGGAGGAAATGTCGGAGTGATCCGTGATTAGGATGAGCTCCATGATCAGAAAATTTTAGTGGTGCTTCACGATATAGAGAGAATTTGTGAAGAAATTTCAGAGCTTTGTGATTTGAGATGAATTAGCGCAGACTTCACGTAGAAGGTTTGAGGGTCAGTGGAATCACCTATAAATATAACTCGCCCCCCTTGAGAGAAGTAGAGAGTATTAAAAGAAAAATTTGTTTTATCAACTCACGAAGGCACTGCGATTCGTGAAATAAGGAGCTTCGTAGAGGCTAATTTAGCTCCACGAAAGTGGTGGGTTCTGCATTGGCTCTGTGATCTTTGCGAAGGAAGTCACTCTGTGAGGACCTAATCTCCACGATGGCCTATGATTTGAAAATTCATGAGCTTTGTGAAGGTCTGAGCTCCGTGAAGTAGTGTGCTTTGGGAGGTAGTGAGCTCTGTGAAGGTTTATTCTTTGTGAAGAGGCAAGAGCTTCGTGAAGTAGATTTCTTTGTGAAGGTATTTCCAAAGTGAGTTGCCTAGTGATCAGTGTAAAATTGGTATTCATCAGTGGAAGAAATTTGGACTTCAATAGATCATCTACATACAGTGGATGATGCATTCTTTATTGATAATGAAGAGATATACAGGTCTATAAACTATGAGTGGATCTTATGAAGATTTAGTGAGCTCACTTCTGTTGAGAGAGCAGTGTGTTCTCAATTTGTGAATGGTTGTAAACCAGGAAGGACAATGAGTGTTCTTCAAACTTGTAAACAATATTGTGCTTATAGTGGATTTGGTACATTGACTCATCATCAGTGTATTCTCCTTGGACATAGCCCAGTGAGGGTGAACCAAGTAAAATTGTGGTGTCTCGTGCATACATTAAGATTCATTCATACTCTGGAACGAGAAAGAGAGAGAGTATAGAGTTTTGTTTAACAAAAAAACAAGATCAGAAGGGGAAGTTGTTTTATATTTTCATACCCTAATTCACCCGCCCCCATATCAGGGTATCTATCCTAGTGTACCTGACAATATTTTTCATTCCATGCTTCTGTGTTCTTATTATATTTTATGTTATCAGGATATACCATTTCTCTCATATATATAATACTTACTGTAGTTATTCCCTTACAGAGATTTATAGCTCACCCCTTTTCATGATGAATTCCCTTGGATATATTATACAATATCAGATGATCAATGATATATATGAGCATGTGATGTTGTTTAAATAAATATGGGGTAATTTTTATTTAATATTTTGTTATTTAAGCATATTTCCATCCAAGGACACTAAACCTCTAGATTATTTGTTTCTGTTTTATGGGCCCTAATGTAAAAATATATGAAATAATTTTTTTAATGATATTTGTGATTTAATGATCATATAAAATAAAGGTATAGTTATTTTTTTGGACTAGGATTGCAAAAAAAATTATAAACCCTATAGGGATAGGTCTAATCATCGGAAAATCTCATATGTTTTGTTAAATTTAAAAGTGTGTTGTTTTTTAGAATTAGAATCACTATCTATATAAAAATAAGTGGATAATGGATCTGGAATAGATGCACCAAGTGGTAATAACCTAAAAAATGTTTGTTGGGTTTTAAATTGACTTTCCCCTGGTGCATGAGAAATAGGCCTAACTAACACTAAGTTGGACATTCTGAGGGAATATTATTTTTATAGTTAATATATTTTTTTGGAAACTATTATAACTTATTTTAATATTTTGTTATTGAATTTTATGGTTTATAGTTTGAGAACCTTACAAAAATGAACATTTATAACTCATATTTATACTGAGAGGTTCATAATTTTGAGAATATATGTAAATTCTTCAAGGATAAGTAGTTTTCCTTTTTATATTATTATTGAATAATGTACCCTCATACAAAATATTTATTAATTTTTGAAAATGTCTTAATTTAAAAGGAATATTTGCAATAACACAATCAATTGGTAATGTGATTATTACCTTTGGGAAATTACTAACATGATGGTGACAATAGTTGAGAACGTCATAAAAATTATAGCACAACTAAATCATGTTATGAGTGAAAAAATACATCACATTGAACTCCATATTTTTCTTAATAGAGAAGAAGTTGTACATGAATAGATTATGCAATAAGGGAATCCTACTTTAGTTGGATCTTCTAATCCCCTAATTACCATGAAATGTAATAACTATGTTGAAATTATATTAATTTTACACTAATTATCTAAGAATGATAAGCTCACTTGGGAAATCTATAGACTATAGTGATAGTATAATAAATGGTGGATAGTGATCAATAATTTGAATCATAAGTGATTCATTGAATCCTTTGAATGAAAGAGATTATAGAAGATTTATTTCTCATAAATATTTCCCTCTCATTATTCATATTAAAATGGATATGGGATTCTTTCCAATCAATATAAAGTTGAAAAAATCTACTCATTAATGTGAAAAAATCATCACAAGTCTTACCTAACACACCTCGGGATTTTTTATGTATGTTGGAAGTAAGTTTAACAAAATCTATAGTAGACTAAAAGATGGTCTTCTAAAAAATTTTGAAATTTGAGACTATGAATCTTATGAGAAACTTTATTGGTGTGCCATAAAATTTTAGAAGTAGATTGGGGATTTCCAGTGGTCTTATGGGACTGGAGGTGACATTTAGATAATTTAATTTAATTCCAAAGGACCATTGGATTATCATCATAGATGAAAGAGAATCCAACAGACCATATTCCATTTATGTGGGAAGATGAATCATAGAAATTGTATCAAGAGGAAAAGGATGGGTTTCATGTTTTGAAGGTGAGGGAACAAAGTTAATGATAATCAATAGTACATTAGGAATCCCACTAATGTGATAGAGAGATTCAACACAAGATATAGAGTGGGATAAAAATGTACACAAACTAACCACTCCTGCGGTAGTATTTTTTATCTAAAATTATGCCTCAAATAATATATTAATCTACATCCTCATGAAAATTTATAAAGTGATAGCCTCTTATTATCGACATTTGAATTTTTATGGGTATAATTATCCAACACATTATATGGTGTATGATACAAAAATTTTCTTATTATAGATTTTGGTTAATTATCTCTATGGAGAGAATTGTGAAATATATACATATCATAAGAGACTAAATTTTATATTAATATGGAAGGATATCAACATGACCCAATGATTATGTTTAATGGTAATTAATAATTATTATTTCTCAATCAACTACAATTTTTAAAAGTCATTTAATGTATCATATTCTCTAAGTAGAAATGATCCTGCAGTATTTTCCATGATAATGTTTTTTATTGATCATATCTTATTATAAATTAAAAGGATAGACTTAAGAATCTTAAATGGATGAAAACCATCTTTCTTTTATCAAATGATTTCTTGAATATCCTTTTAGGATAAGATTACAAAAACTCAATGTGATGATGTTGCAGTAATGAAGAATGTGGATTCTATAAGAAAGGGGAAATACCTAGGGATAAAAATTAATGAAAATGGATTTTTGAGAATTGGGTCATGACTATGCATACCACTATATCCAAAGATAAAGAAGGATTTGTTGGATGATGCTCATATCACAACATTCACTACCCACCTACAAAACACAATGATGTATAGAGATCTATGAGAGAAATATTAGTGGGAAAATATAGAGAAGGTTGTTATGGAATACACATAAAAGTGCCTAGTATGACATTAAGTGAATTCATAAATGAAAAATCCAACTGGGATAATGCTTTAATTACCATTACATACATGAAAATTGGAGGACATCACCGTGGATTGTTTTCATTTTTCTTCCATATCAAACCAATTGTAATAATTCCACATAGATTTTTATGGACCATATTACAAATTCATCTCACTTCATTTCCATTAATTGGGAATTATCACTCAATAAATGTGGAATGATATATATTAGAGAAGTGTGGTTGTATCATGGAACACCACTATCTGCTATATTTTATCGATATATGAGGATCGCCTCAATGTTATAGAAAAAAATCCAACATTTCATTAATAAATAGTTGAACATTACTTTATCCTATCACCCTCATATTTACATTCAATATATGTAAACCATCCAAAAAATTGAGGATATTTTGAGAGTCCTCTTAAGGGTCTTAAAAGGACTATAGGACCAATATCTTCTTTTGGTTCCGTTCCCAAATAACATTAAGATTCACTCAATCATTCATATGGATTCTTATGAATTCCTTAGTTGAAATAATTGATGAAATAGAACAATTTTGAAATAACTTATAGAATAGAAACTATTGGGACCAAAACTAGTATAATGAATAACCAAGAAACTCAAGACTATTCACAACACATCTATGTTTCCCCATGTTGATAATATAGATACGATGATAACTGTTGATGGGAGCTTAAGGTCGAGGTTGATCATAAACTGTTCTGTTGTATATCTCCCTTGAAGTTTCTCATGATGTTTAGAAAAAAATATAGTTAATTAACTCATATACTATCCCTTTCGAGATTCTTGATCACATTGGAGATATGGGCCATCGATTGGACCTCCCAAAAAAATCTACTTCAAATACCAGATGTATTCAATATATCCACATTGATAAATTAAATATCAAATACCTCATAGGTACAAAATAAAGAGATCGAAAAGAAGGAGAATCATATTTTTTATGAGAAGCATCCAGTAAGGATCCTTGATAATATGGACAAGGTTATACCAAACAAGATAACTCAACTGGTCATGGTTTTTTTGTGGAAATAAAAGTATGGGGAAGCAACACTAGAACCAAAGGATGAATGGAATCATAAGTACCATCAATTTTTCTCACCTTAGAGTTTGGAAAAAAACGAGGGTTAAATTTCATAAGTGTGAAAATTTAATAACCCAAGAGGTATATCTATATGTAAAAGAACCCATGTTTCACTATGATTGTTTTATTACATTTATAAATAAATAAATACTATCACAATGCATATAAACATTAAAAATAACTAAACAATATTTTTTATAATAATAAAATAATAATACTGGGATATGAAAACTATATAATGTTGAAAATAATAGAGAAAACTCCAAGGGCTCAAATTATCTAATTAAGATCACTCCAACCATATATACTATATAAAGATAAGGGACTGTAAGGAATGTGATATTTAGTATCAATTGAAGTGAAAAACATTTTTATGAGAAATATTAAATGATGAGTTAAGAGATTGAAGGTGTATATAAGATATAAAATGAAATGTGGCTTATACATGTCAGTTACCTGAACATTGTAATTTGATCGTCTTATGACTATTGGAATAGTAATAGAACCTAATGAAATGGAAAAATACCAGTTCAAAAGTACTTTCAATTGAATTATAATTAAATTTTAAATATTTTATAATATAACTATTTAATATTTTTGAATCAATACATTGGATATTATAAAATTCCACATTTTTTTAAAGTGAATACATATTTTAATTCAAATTAAAAATAGTATTTTATAGTAAATTTGCAGTTTTTATTTAGAATAAATATTTATACTATTTTTTAATTTATTTTTATAAAATAAAAATTTATTTTGAAATCAGCATACCAAAAATAATTTATTGTGAAATTCTGTCAATTGTTTAAAATACATTGTTTTTAATGAATAGTAAAAAATATTCAGTTTTATGTTTTCAATATGTTTTATGACACCATAAAATGGTAAATAATTTACAATTTAATATATGTGAATACATGACCAAATATAAAATGTATTATTTATATAATGTATTTTAATGATTTGAAATATTTTTTCAAACATAGAAAATAAAATTCCATTATCTAAAATTTAATTTATGGTTTAAAAAACAATATTTTTTGATAAATTAAATTCAAATTTCCAAATAAGTATTAAAATTTCTATTTTAGTTATCTCATAAACAAAAGTCAAAACCTTTTCCTTAAATGAAAACAAAACATTAACTAAAACTATTTATAATCCAATGGTTTTAAAATTTTCTACAAATCTTGATTTCCAAGGACAGTATTTTGGAATTAATAAATAATTAACCACATTTTTATATAAATACCCATCTCCACATCCAATTTTATTCACTCCCAATCCCATTATCACATCCCACAATCTATTAAAATCTCATTAACTCCTCTAGTTAATCCACAATGCTCTCGATGAATAGCTCCCTTAACCATATGACGTGAGATATATGGTAAGGTATTCTTATCATTTTTATTCAATTACATCTTTTATAATAATAATTATAATTTTAAATTTAATAATTTTTTCATAAATTGAAAAATCATTACATTATAATCAATATTATTTTTTATCAGTGAGACACTTCCATTCTCTCTCACTTTCAAAATTATGTTAGCCATTTTAAATACACATTATACTATAAAAATAATTCTATGATTTTACCTGACACCCTATTCTGTAATGAATACAAAATACTTTTTAAATTCAAGGGTATTAAGGTTTTCATGCCATAATATTCTATGATTAAGGTTTCATATGTATGGGTCTCAAAATTCCATCGATTTTTAAAAATAATAAGCACTCATGCGTTTATGTTCTTACGAACTCAATGATTGTATAAATCATTGTCTCGTTCTCTTTCAATTATTGATGAAATTATTTCTTATGATATATTATCTCTGTGGAACATATCAATTTTGAAATATTATGGGTGTTCTTTGGGATCCCTCTAATGCATTGGTTAACGTTTTCATCTTCTGATATACCATGTATAGTGCAGGGGTAGTTATCCTAGAAGATTATATTACGATGTCTTATCAGTGGGCCTTGACTTATGTTTATATTTTATTTTATTTTATTGTTTTCTCATTCCTTTGGTTCCATGATCTAAAGATATTACTTTTTTCATTACATCATTACTTTTTTTATTCTCTTTTATATTATCATGATATTTATTTTATATTACATTTATCATGGTTACTATGATAGTTCCCTTACTGAGATTTATAGACCACCAATTTCATTATGTATTACATAATATATCCTATTTAGTGTTAAAAGATCAATGTAAAAATAGATATACTTATTGTATAACTATCATGGTATAGATTCACTTTTTAAATAGATATACTTATGGAGTTTCAATATATATGGTGTAGTGTTTTTACATATTACGGTATTCAAGCATCTAATATTCCAAATTTACTAGACCTATAGATCCTTGATTGATGTTTTATATATATTTATGTTAAAATCATGTAATAAAATGTGTACTAAGAATTTTGGTTCCTATAGTTTCAATTTTTACATTTAAGGATGATGACTTTCCCTTATCACATCATCTAGATGATAGAGTCTTGTAAGGGAAAACCCAATGTGATGGGAGAAATTACTTTTATGATAATGATGTTAAAATTATTGAAAACCCTAGATGAGACGTGAAAAATTAATTTTTTAATCGAATTACTTTTTTATGCTCAATGTAAAAACATATTTCTCATGCGTGAACATAGATTAAAATTCATATTGATATTTTTATATATTTCATTTGGAAAATATATTTAATGCCACGACCCCAGTTACCTAGATTTAGTGCTTTATTACATAACATTGACATGATTACAAGGAATCATGTCTCGAAGGATTGATCCGTTCAGCAGTCTTGAAAAATATATTGCATATATTAATGTTACATTACACATTATAAAAATAAAACACAACATAAATGATCCTTTAATAATGACATTAATCCCCTAGCTTAAACCTCTTTATCAATCATAATACACTTCCTGGAATCTTGGGAAAATAAAACATAAAAACAAGGTGAGCTCAAATGCTCATTAAGGGTAAGTAATACAACAAAAAATAACATAAAAATTAGGAATGGTGAATAATTGAAAACACATTCCTTTAAAAATAATAAACATGTACACTTTATGGAGGGAATATAAGCTAAGTAAATAATATCATAATAAAACATAGTCATGGTTATTCTACTAGTTGAATAACCACATGAACTATATATATTATTTTCATAATGAAGGAATGTATAATGTCAGTAATTCTGAAACATTTTGTTAAGTCCTTAGCCCAGAAGTCTAAAAATGATTAAGGCCTCAGCCAAAACCATATATCAAATTTGGGAAATTCCTTAGCCAATTCCATGTCTAATTTTCTCATGAGACCTACTGATGCATCGAGGATATATAGCGAGCTCATCCCATCACTTAAAAATTCCAATACATTCCTCATATAAAAAGGTTTAAACATAACATAAACATTCGTATTAAAACTTGCATACGAAATGTCAGTACTTTAACCCTAAACAATGAATAGTATAAAAATAACACATCCACATTCAAATATATCACAAAACCTTAAATAAAATAGGGAATATTTGTATCATATTAAATCAACCTTGATCAATAATAATATCCCATAAAGGATGTTGACATAGATGGAAATGATTTGTAAATCTATTTGAGAGAAATATCGCTTTTTCATGAAAACAATTAAAAGTAACACATTTATGAAGGAAGTAATTTAAATGTGATTTTTGGAATCATAGTGTCTTATACCACTTTTAAACTTTTGAAAATAATTATCATTTTAAAACATTCATGTTTACAAAAATAAATCCTTAAAATCATTTTAAAAACATTGACATTAATAAAAAGGATTTAGAAAGATAAATATTTAAAACATTTAATAATGATTATATAGTTAAATATACCCTCCCATAAAACCTTAAAATATTACTTTTGAAAAAAAATTTATGAAATATGGGTATCGATGATAAATTTGTCATAGTAAATACTTAGACATAAACAATCTTGGATATTAATGAGATTGAGGAAATAACCATACCTTGCAATTTCCTTTGGTTGAGGGTACATTTAACCTCTGATATAATGACCATAGTATGTTATTAAATTATAATATAACCATATTCATATTTTTTTATATCATACATGATTCATTTATTACTTTATACTACCCATTTAAAACATATTTCCATGTTAAATTAACATTTCGGGTAATAATCACTTTCTTTATTATATGTGTTTTAACTTGTTATTTTTGATCATATTATTTAGATAATGATTTAAATAATTCCAAAATATATATCTTCATTTATATATCATATATATTTAGAATATATATATTTATAATAGATAGATATATTAAATGGAAGGCACCATTTATGGAGACGGTATGTCGTACGTATGCATTAACGGTGTTTCCGTTTTCATATCGTATTGAACGGAAGTAAGTGAATAAGATATATGTAAGTACATATATATATATATATATATATATATATATATATATCCAGTAGCATTATTATTTCATATATTACAAACTTATTAATAATATATATTTTTATAATCATCATTGAATGGTGAATATGGGAATGAATCTCATCGTGTCGTGGAGACGATAATCCGTACGTACGCATGGGCGACAATATCATTACATTGATGGTGAAATAGTACGTAATTGAATGGTATATCATATTTAAATAATAATTAACATGTTATATTTATTATTTAAATTATTTATATTCATTATTATCGCCATCCAAATAATCAAGTGTTCGAATAACAAACTACGCCACGACTTGGAGACGGTAAGCCGTACGTACGCACGTATGGTGACATTGTCATTCATGTGATGTATAGAATAATGAATATAGTTGTAACATTTTTATAATTACATTAAATTATATATAAGATACTTTAGTTATTATTTTATAATGGAAAAAACAATTAAAGAGGATGTGGAAGAAGAAAAAAACATCGAAGAGGTGAGGAAATATTTACCTCTTCTTTGGGTTCATCCTTTTGATTTGATCAACAGGGATCCTTAGGTTGGATTTCTAATTAATGGAAGGCCTATAGTATTAAGGTGTGAATGTTGGGAGGATATTGTGTCTGGGTTTGGCTAATCCAAATGGCTTTGGAGGTGTGAAATTAATACAAGGTGAAGTGCCCTTTGTATAAGAGAGGTAAGGGTCACTTTAGAAAAAACTAGAAATATTATTTTATAATAAAATCATTTTCTATTTATAATGGCTCAAAAATGATTTATTTAGAGTCTAATGCGTGTATGGGTAGAAAACCACTCAACTAATAAGTTTTATAAAGTATTAGGTCATCATATTAAACTTATATTTTATATTTAACTCTTTGGTAAATAGTTTGACATTTACCAAATTTCTCTGTATTTTTATATAATATGGTTAATAAACATACTATAACAACCCCAGAGAACCCAATGTGGTTCATTATTAATTTATAAAACCTTATACAAGTCCTTTGGCATAACCTTATATGTTTATGAATATTATATCAACTAATAATATAGTATTTGTTTTAAAAACTCAATTATGTCATTATTGACACTATTTAGTATTTGATTTTTTTGATAGCCAAGAAAACATGATTACTTAGAATAAAATTTATTTAAACAACCCTAAAATTTCATATTAACCTATAAAATTAATTTAATTTATCATAAGTCTCAATTTTCATTTATTTGGATATTTATAATATAAATTATTTTAATATTTCATTATTAAGATAATTACTACATCATCATTGTGTCTTAAATAAATTAAATTATTTAATGTTAAAAAATTATAAATAAAATAACATTATATAAGAAATATTTATATATTTCTAATAAATATTTATAGTCAAAATATAAATTATATAACTCCATATAAAAATGTTTTACTAAAAGATCCATTCTTTTGTTTTTTTTTTCTTTACTTTAGATTAATTAATGTAAAATGTCATTATCACTCCCATGTGGACCCATGGGGTACCAAAATCGACCCAAGGATGACCATGGTCTGAAATTTATCATCAAATAGTAATAGGACACATGTTAGGGTAATTTTATACTATTTTAATATTATTTATTTACCCATATTTACAAGATTTACACTTTAACCATGGTAAATAAAATATTTACAGAAATAATTATTCATAATGTCTAAAAATAAAAGTTACTTATTTACAAAAAATGGAACTACTGATTAAAAAAATGGAATCCATTTTTCCAAATTCCAAACACAGAAGTGGAAGAAATTAATTTAAAATTAATTCTCGTTTATAAAACAAAAAGCGTGTTTTGATGAAATAATAACTATTAAAAGATTGACACTTGTTTAGGTCCAATTTAAATGTTAAATTACATACATTGACCTAAATTATATTAAAAGATAAAAATATAATCTAATTATACATAAAAAACCCTCAAATTTATAATTTGACACTATAAATTATTTCAATTAAAAAGTTTTTTTAATTAATATTTCGTTTTTCTTCATTATTCATCAAAATATAAAAGTTATCCGAAAAGTGCCAAAAATTTATTCAAACTATATTTTTATTTCCCTATTATAAATATGAAATTAATTTCACTAAAGTTATGATATAAATGTTTCAAATATTAGAATTAAAAAGGGTTCTTTATTAAATTGCATAAAACAACATTTATTGTAAAATACCTCTTTTATCTAAAAAATTAAATTTTTCTTATATTATGTCTGAGAAACATAAAATATGAATGTAAAAATTATATATGATATATAAAATTTAAAATGTTGTTAATAATATTCATAATTGTTTTTTGAATGCTATTTTGGCAAGTCGTGGTGCGCTTGATCTCGGTGTTGTGTGTAGCGCAAGTTATTAAAATACTTTGAGGAGATAACAGGCTATAAAATCTTGGGGTGTTACATTCTACCATCATTCAATCAATTTTGTCCTCGAAATTTGAATTTTTTTTGAAACTAATAGTTTAAAATACAAAAATACTTTTGTGGAAAACCCACATCGAAAATTTGGTTAATAAAATTTATTCTTAATAAGAGGGAAAGGAAAATGAAAAAGTCACCACCAAATTATGATCTCGATTTGAAGAAAATTGGTGGAAATTTAAGACACATAATTGGAGGGAATACGTAAATATTTATAGGGAGTGATTGAGGTCATCAATCACAAACAAGTGTAAAATTGAGGGCATCAAAGCCATCAATCTAAGATGATGTAAAATATTATCGGTTAAAAAAAACATATGATATTAGGATAACACATTTTTGGTTTTGAGATCCCTTACCTAAAGTTTAAGAAATAATTTATTTATAGAAGAAGAGGATATATATATATATACATATACATATACACAACAAGTAGAGTTTCATCCTTCAACTAATTCCTACCACAAACTCATCTTTCACTCCAAAAGATAATAGAATTCATAAATATTCTATTTATCCTAATTCTATATGGTTTCAAAAACAATGAATTTATAATTCATTTGTATGTCTATTTAATAAAACTACATTATAAAAACTAGGACATCATGTATGACAGTGGTAGGTGATCCACCCTTGTCAACCATCTGTAGCGGGTTTAAGTCTCGCGGCCTTGTCGGACGCGACATGTTGTTGCTCGACCTCCAGGATGTTCTTTTTAATGAAATCCAAAAACAATCTCAAGAAATGATTTAACCTTAACAATAGTATCCAATTTCAAACATAATCGATTCCAACCTTTAGACTAATCTGAAATACTTCTGTCTAAACTCACGGTGAAAAATTTATCAGGATGGTAAACAAAATGAAGATATCTTTTTCCACGTAACAACATATGAATAGCTTCATCATGTATTCTGTTAAAACATGGTAACAACATGAATTAACATAAAACCTTATTTATTACATTCATTTTCCCTCTTATTTCTTATATAATACTAGATATATTGCTTATATCCAAAATTTTTAAATATTCCAACAATGATGGAATAAACCAAGCATTAATTAGTTCCATTGTAGTCAAGAGTATCCAATATAATTTATCCAAATCAACCATCTCTTATTCCAAAATAACTACCTCAGTATCAGGACCATATTATGGTGTACCTTTACTTCAACCATTTATTTTCCAAAAATTTTAATCTGAAACTATGTCACTTTAATTGGTACGATATAATCTCAAATCCTTAATGAAATAGTACAACAATACAATCCTTATTTATTTCTATAATTAATATAACTAGTACATCGTCGATACATCACTCAGATGAAATAATTCGTTAATAACAACAAAATAACACTATTCAATCCACTTCATCTGTGGTAGTATCATAACTTGATTATTATCTAATATAATCATTTGGGGTATACTTTGATGATTTAGACATTAATTCGCAAAATGTCCCAAATCTTTATAGATGAAGCATTGTACATTTGAAACCTTTTTCTTACCCTTGAAATCACGTACTTGGTGTCCTTTTTTCCACACTTATAAAAAACTCTCATTCCCTTAAAGCATTTACCAAGGTGATTTTTCCATAATTATCACATATGGTAAAATCCTTATTTCCCCTCTTCCCTATATCCATCTTTCTCTCCTCCATCATTTTCTTCTCTTACTTCCCTTTTAAGATATATTACTTAGTGAATTATTTTATTATCTTATTAAAACATGATACTATTTCTTCATATAATGATAATACGTAGGAGAATATTTTCCTTTTAAATTTTGTCTTAATAACATGAATGATATGATCCGTACTAATCTTTCAATCAAGCGTATTGCTGGAATTATTATTCCTTCTACAAGGTGCCATTTCTAAACAATGGAATACACTAGTTTAGTTTTTGAATCGCAATGCATAATTCCAACCTTGTAAAATATATAATGTAAATTGAAAATATTATGCATATAATCTATAATCATAAAATATTTTCTTTGAGGAATTCTTTACTCCTAAATCCTTCATAATTGATTGTATTGAAAATTTGAATTATCCTAAGCATATCCCTTGAGAGTGTTATAACCAACAATGCAGCAAGGCCCATTTTCATGTACCAGGATACCCCAGGTCAAGCCTGAAACTCACTGTAGGAGTTTTCACTCTAAGGTACATCTTTTCTAGGGCTGCCTCTACCTACTGCTCATATCCAAACAGGGATGCATTTCATGGAAAATAAAAAAATATCTATAGATCCAAAATTCTAGGATGTTAATGAATACTAATCCTCAATGTCTATCTTAGGGTAGTGTTCTATAATCAGAGCTTTTCTAAATATAGTTTCTAATGTTTGTACTAAACTTCATCTGATACCAACTGTAATGCCCCAACCCCAGTTACCCAGAGTCTATACATTATTAAATAACATTGTAATGATTACAAGGAATAAAGTCCTGAAGGCTTGATCATTTTAGTAGTCTTGGAAAATAGATTAAATACATGAACATTACATTACATATTAGAAAAATAAAAAAACATAAATGATCCTTTGAGAAGTACATTAATCACCAAGCTTAACCCTACTTATCAATCGTAATACACTTCTTGGAATCCTGGTAATATAATGAATAAGAAATGGGTCATTTCAAACGCTTAGTAAGGGTAAGAAATACAGAAAAAAATAACATAAACATTAGGTATAGTGAATAATTGAATACACATGCCTTTACAAATCATAAACATGTACTCATTATGGTATGAATATAATCTGAGTAAATAATGTCATAATTAAACATATTCAGTGGTATTCTACTAGTAGAATAACCACATGAACCATCAATATTATTTTCATAATGAGAGAATGAATAATTCCAGACATTCTGAAACATTTTTTCAAGGCATTGGACAAGATTTCTAAAAATGCTTAAGGACTCGGCCAAAAACATATATAAAATTTGTGAACGGCCTCATCCAATTTCACTTCTGATTGTCTCATGAGACCTACCGATGCATTGAGGAGATATAGGGGGCTCCACCCTTCATATAATAAGTCCAATACATTCGTCATATTAAAAGGTTAAAACAAAACATAATCATTTTTATTAAAACTAGCATACGAAATGTCAATACATTAACCCTAAAACATGAATGGTATAAAAATAACACATCTACAGTCAAATATATCACAAAACCTTCAAATCGATATGGAATATTTTTATCATATTAAATAAACCTCAATCATGAATAATATCCGGTAAAAGACATTGATATAGATGAAAATGATTTGTAATACTCTTTGATAGAAATATCCCTTCTTCATGGAAACATTTAAAGAAACACCTTTATAAAGGATGTAATTTAAGTGTGGTTTCTGAATCAAAGTGTCCCTTACCAATTTGAAACATTTGAACAGAATTATCATTTCAAAATATTCTTGTTTTTATGAATAAATCCTTAAAATCATTTTTAAAACATGGAAATTAATTAAAAGGATTTAGAAAGATAAATATTTAAAACATTTAAAATTATGATATAGTTAAATTGAACCTACCATAAAACCTTAATAGATTACTTTTGAAAACCTTTTTATGAAATATGTGTATCGATGATAAATATATCCCAGTAAATACTTACAAATAATCAATCTCGGATAATAATGAGATTGAGGAAGTAACCCTTACAGTGTTTTTTTCCTTTGGTCGAGGGTACGTTTAACCTCATATATAATGACCATAGATTGTTATTAAATTATAAAAAAACCATATTAATATTTATTATATCAAACATGATTCATTTATGACTTTTTACTACCCATTTAATAATTATTTCTATGTTAAATTAACATTTCGGGTAATAATCAATTTCTTTATCGTACGCGTCTTAACTTGTCATTCTTGATCAAATCATTTAGAGCAGAATATAAATAATTCCCGAATATAAAAATTGATTTATATATCATATATATTTAGAATATAAATATTTATATTAGATATATATATGAAATGGAAGGCACTGTTTATGGAGATGGTAGGTCGTACGTACGCATAAACGATGTTTCCATTTTCATATCTTATTGAACAGAAGTAAGTGAATAAGATATATATAAGTATATATATATATATATATCCATTATAATTATTATTTCATATATTACAAACTTATTAATAATATATATTTTCATAATAATCATTGAATGGTGAACTTAGGAATGAATCTCATCGCATCGTGGAGATGGTAATCCGTACGTATGCACGAGCGACAATATCATTATATTGACAGTGAAATCGAAAGTAATTGGATTATATATCATATCTAAAAATTATTAACATGTTATATTTATTATTTATATTAGTTATATTCATTATTATACCCATCCAAATAATGATGTGTTTGAATAACAAACTACACCACAACGTGGAGATAGTAAGCCGTATGTATGCACGTATGGTGACTTTGTCATTAATTTGATGTATAGAATAATGAATATGGTTGTACCATTTTTATATTAAAATTAAATTATATATAAGATATAGGATTTATTATTTCATAATGGAAACAACAAATAATGGGGAAGTGGTAGAAGAAAAGAACTTGAAAGACGTGATGAAATATTTACCTCTTCCTCAGGTTCTTAATTTTGATTTGATCAAAAGGGATCCTTAGGATGGATTTCTGATCAAAGGAAGGACTCTAGGACTAAGTGATGAATTTTGAGATTATATTTGGCCAGTGGTTGGCCGAGACAAATGGCTTTGGAGGTGTAATATTAAGAAAAGGGGAATTTCCCTTTTATAAGAAAGGTGGGGTCACTTTAGGAAATGTTTGAAATATTATTTTATAATAAAATAATTTTTGGTTTCTAATGGATCCAAAATGATTTATTTAGAGGAAAAGGTGGATATGGGTCGAAAAAATTTCAACCAATATGCTTTAATCAGGGTTATGTAATCATAATAACCATATTTTTTTAGATTTAACGCTTAGTTAAATAGTTTGACATTTACCATGTCTCTTTATATTTTTATATTATATGATTATTAAAATTACATTAACAAGAAAAGAGAACCCCATGTGGTTAATTATTAATATATATAACTTTATCTATGTCCTTTGATGAACCTTATATTTTTAGGAATATTATATCAATTAATAATATTGTATTTCTTTTAAAAACACAATTATGTCAATTTTGACACTATTTAGTATTTGATTTTTTTGAAAGCCATAATTGCATTATTACATCGAATAAAATTTATTTAGCCAACCCTAAATGTAATACTGACCTAGAAAATTAATTTAATTTATCATAAGTCTCAATTTAAATTTATTTGGATATTTATAATATCAATTATTTTAATATTTCATTATTAAGGTAATTATTACATCATCATTGTGTCATAACTAAATTAAATTATTTAATGTCTAAAAATTATAAATAAAATAAAATTACATAGGAAATGTTTTTAGATATCTAATTTGTTTTTATAGTCTAAGAGATCAATTATATAACCCCATATAAAAATGTTTTACTAAAAGCTACTTGCTTTTGTTATTTTTGACTTTTCTTTAGATTAATTAATGTAAAATGTCATTATCACTACTATGTGGCTTCATGGGGTCCCAAATTCGACCCAAGGATACCCATGGACGTAAATGTATCAACAAATGGGAATATTATACATGTTAGGGTAATTTTATGTTATTTTAATATTATTTCTTAACCCATATTTAATAGATTTACCCTTTAAC
Organism: Viscum album; assembly: GCA_963277665.1. Taxonomy (NCBI): domain Eukaryota; kingdom Viridiplantae; phylum Streptophyta; class Magnoliopsida; order Santalales; family Viscaceae; genus Viscum; species Viscum album. The sequence goes on along the minus strand of OY728160.1, from coordinate 1,625,455,696 downwards.
CATGGTAAATAAAATATTTACCGAAGTAATTATTCATAAAGTCTAAAAATAAAAGTTACCGATTTACAAAAATTGGAACCCCTGATTCCAAATATTGAATTCATTTTTCCAAATTCAAAACATAGAAGTGGGAGAAATTAATTTAATATTAATTCTCGTTGTCAAAACAAAAAGCATGTTTTTAAGAAATAATAACTATCAAAAGATTGACCCTTGTTTATGTCCAATTTAAATGTGAAATTACATCCAATGACCTAAATTATATTAAATGATAAAAATATAATATAATGATACTTCAAAACCACTCAAATTTATAATTTAACACTACAAATTATTTCGATTAAAAAAAGATGTTTTTAATTAAAATGTAGTATTTTTTTACTATTCATCAAAATATAAAAGTTATCAGAAAAGTACCAAAAAATTATCCAAACTAAATTTTTATGTCCCTATTATAAAGATGAAAATAATTTTACTAAATTTAATATATAATTTTATCAAATATTGGATTTAAAAAGGGTTCTCCATTAAAAGGCTTAAAACTGCATTTTTTGAAAAATACATCATTTATCTTAAAAATTGAATTTTTCTTATATTATGTCTAATAAAAATAAAATATGAATATTAAAATTATATAGGATATATAAATTTTAAAATGTGTTTCACACTATTCATAACCTCCTTTTTGAATGGCCAGTTTGGTAAGTCGTGGTGCGCTCGAACTCTCTATTTCGTGTAGCACAAGTTATTGAAATACTCTGAAGAGATAAGAGACTATGAAATCTTGAGGTGTTACAAGATACAAGTAGTTTAAGGATTCCAAGATCAACACCATGATATTCTATAATGATAACAAAAATAATAATAATATTGTGGAGGGATAGAATCTTATAAAATGTGTGATTCTATTTCATGATTTCAAGGGATTAAAACATCAATTACTTTAATAAGATAAGAATAATAATGAAATTTTATAATCATTTTGATGAATGATATAGAATATTAATATTATTAGAAGGTGAATTATTATTGATTACGGAATTATAACTATAATTTAAATATGTATTATTACTACATGATTCTAAGCATTATAAACTTCTCATGAAATGAGGTGGAGTTTCATCATGGAAATAAAAAGGTCTTTTATAAAAAATGATTATTGATATAAGATTATGATATCATAACAATACTTAGATAGAAAGGGGAAAATTTTCTTGTGTTAGGTTACTGTATAAACACTATAGTTACGATTTTAACATCAAATTTGGATGATGGATAATTTCATGGTTTAGGTATTAAAATATTCAGGAAAGTGTTACATAATTGTTGTATTTTATAAAAGAGATAATATCTTAACACAATATTATGATGGCGCCTCTTCATTGAATGATTCTCATAAACTATAACCCTAAAGACATATATAATTATTAATGTTATCAACATGAAAATGAACATTACACTTTGTTTTAGTATTTTCATGTTAATGTTGTAAGGGTTTCATCACTGAATTCGGATAAGAAAAATTTTTAATACACACAATGTTTTGTCTAAAAATTAAAGACATTATATGAAAACATATCAAATGAGGATGATGGAAATTTTATTTTAGGAATCTGAATTGTGGTTAATTTTTCATTGATTATTTAAATCCTCATGAATCTCCTCATAAATAATACTAAAAATCTACAAAACTCCGAAAAATGGTAGAGAAAGAAAATGGGTAAATATGTATATTTGAAAATTATGTAATATAATAAAGAAATATCTTATAAATTTTGAGCATATATGTTTCATATTGGAACATCTAGATATATTATTTGCACACACAGTTTAACATTAGTGAATGGAAGAATATTTGAAGGAAAAAATTTAATGTTATAATATCATCTATTCAAGAATAAAATATACTATAGATAGGGTACATAGTTTTTATAAATTTTTTGAATAAAATTTATAAAAGTAAACATGAAACAAAAAATAGTTAAATAATTGATAGTAAATAACTTATTAAATAATCATTAAGAATGTTATAGTGAATTATATCATCAAAATAAATTAAATCAAACATATATTCATTTAACAAACCATAATTGGGCTCCACAATATCTAAAAAATTGGAATGATTCACCGATGTATATATATAATGTATAATATCAATTAATGAGTTTTCTTAATTTTTTTATAACTATTTGATACATAAAAAATCAATTTTGTTCACATTTATAAAATATATTAAATAAATGAATAATTTTACATTCGGATGATTCCATTAAATATTCAATATTTTAGTAGGTATATGTATATAGAAAATAATATTTACATATTTTTATTCATTTTTTTAAACTAGTTATTTAAATATAACATAAAAGTAATATATTATGTGATAAATATTGATATTATGGTATTGTGATAAAATGGATGAGAGTGTGTTCCATTAGAACCAGGAAGTATGTGGATGTAACCATTTGATATTATACATTTTTTTATTTCATATATTCTATTGAATGATGAATAGTTAACGTATAGCTGTAATTATAAGAATTGGTGATAGTTGATCTCAATAATTAATTTACATATTTCGTATAATTTTAACTATAAACTATCAATTTTTTTATTAAAAATGCTAAATAAAAATCATGAGCACTACATTAAAAAAAAGGTAACAATAATCACACAAAAAATTATTAAGAAATATGCAATATAATAAAAGGATCAAATTTTTAATTCATAATCGAATTTTTATGTCATCACTATTTTGATGACATTATGTTTTATAAACATATACTAATAAAATGAAATTTTATTCTAATTCTTTATCATAAAATATAATTAATTATATATACTTTATTTAAATTATGAAATTAATGAATACCTTATAAATTAAAATAATCGAATTATGATGATCGTTTATAGGGAAAAACTCTTGTTTATTAATAAATTGATTATAAATGATTAATAGGTGAGTTATATATAATATATTTCATGTAAAATAACTAGTAAAATTTGAAAAATATGGATGATGTCTCATTAATATATTTCCTTGGTTATTATTTGAATTTATAGTTCTTCCTAAAATTATGGGTATATTGTTAGTGGAAGAACATTTTTTTAAGAACCTAAAAGATATCAAAATTACATAGGTAAAAAATTAATATGTAAATTTAGTGGAAACTGAAAATTAATTTTCATTAATATATACAATTGGGTGGAACATTCTAGGATAAATACTTTCAAAATTTGATCAATATAGCATATGGATTAACCGAATCTTTTTTGTAGTGTTTATTTTTTTATTTTTGATTTTCTAAAAACATATTGAAGAAGATAAAAAAAATTATAACTAATTGAACTAATAACTTTATTTGAGAATGAAAATGTAAAAAACTGTGTAATTCTATAATTGATAATGGAATGAATTCTGAATTTGGTAATTCACAACAAGTTGAGTACAATGTATTGATTTGAATAACATGTTGTTTATCAATTGAATTTTAAGAACCTATGATAGAATAAAAATGTATTGTTTAATATTGGAGTTAATTTAATAATGGATAAAACATTCTTTTTGTATAGTATAATAGTTAATATTTTTGAAAAAATTTCTAATAATCAGTTTTTTCTCTAGGTTAATTTTATTTATAATTTGGATTCCTTAAATTTTTTTATATTTATAATCCATGTTTGATATATGTAGGATTGGGATACATTTAATAGTACACCACTTTCATTTTATTGAAAATTGTCTATGAAATTTGGTTATTTAATTTTCAATAAATATATGTTTTTCCACAGATTTTGAAAATGAAATATGATTTAATGGTTTAGTGGAATGAGTAAAATTAATTAACCTAGTATTATTAGATTACTATGTTGAATGTTTCATGGATAATATATATAACATGGCTTATAAATTCCAAATAGCGGAATCTGATACTAGGGAAGATGGTAAATTCATGTAGATATTTAAACGAAAATTATTTTAGTACGTTAAGGAGTACAAGGAAATCATGATATTTTAAATTGTTAATGTACAAGTAATTTTAGGAAAAAAAATAATATGAAGTGAATAAATTTAATAAATTATAATAGAAGGTAAAAACATTTTGTTTCGTATTCATCAAAATTATAATGTAATGGTACGATAAGTGAATGAACAAAGAATGTAGGTAATATGTTTTAATATAAAGCTAATAGAATATATTTTTAATATTCTATAACATATAAATACTAGAATATTCAATTAATGGAAATATCGGTAATCTGAAGTTGATAATAATATCAAAATAAGTATATAATACATGATTTTAATGTTCGGGTAAGGTTATTCTATGTAGAAAAATATGATAACAGATGATAAAAAAATACGTACCAAAATTTCGAATGTATATGGATACAATCTAGGGGTTCTTTTACTATGGAACATGAAATTTAAACCCATTAATGATAGACTAAATATATTTATTGCCATGTTAATACATTATGTAGAGGGATATATTATTAGAATGAAGAAAATATAGGGTTTTCTTTCTATAGTGCATGTGAAAACAAGGAGAGCACTGACTTGATCTCTACGCTTTAATGATTGTGTTCTCTAAAGGATATTTATCTATTGATACATGTAGAAATCCATAAAATAATCATTTGATATTGATTTAAAAATAAAATCAAAAAAATTATATAATAAGGCATAGAGAATAGTTTTTATGAAATTACATGAACAATTCAAGAAGTTGTGTAGAGAAATCGATAGGGGAATAGTGAATAACTGATAGAGGTAGGTAGAATTAGAGTAGAGGGATATTGTATGTAAAATGCATATCAAGATGTTAAATAGAATTAGAAGGGATGGTGAAGAGAGGAATTGAAACACATAATGGAAATGTTGGTGAGGAATTTTTTGTGTAACTTTTAATGTGATGCTAAAAAAAGAAGGTTCTACCAATAGTTGATTCCAGTTCATGTATTCCAAGTCAATAGTTCTAACCACTAGTGTAACACCCCAGAATGATGAATGGTTAAATGACTGAATGATATGACTCATATCAACAAGGTGCGCCTTCATTTTCCGGAGCTTGTCTGATTAGAACTTCATAGTTAAGAATGCTTGGCCTGAAGTAGTGATCAGGATGGGTGACCTCTTGGGAAGTCTCCCAGGGTGTGTATGAGTGAGGACAAAACACACTAGAAAGGACATGTGTTGGCCTGTGGGGACTGTCATTTGTCAGATAACTCCTTCGGGCATGTGGGTGGGACATAGGGTGGGCCCACATATCTGTGAGGCAACTGGTGGGTGGGGCCCTGTAGTCACATTTGGTGTCAGAGGTGGTACCTACCTATAAGTGTGGTGCACTGCCTGGGTTGAGATGTAGGACCCACAATGAGGATGTTGTGCTCTAAAGGGTGGAGGGTGATTGTAACACCCCATAATGATGAAGGGTTAAATGACTAAATGATATGACCCATGTCAAGAAGGTGCACCTTCCTTTTCGGGAGGTTGTCTGATTAGAACTTCATAGTTAAACATGCTTGGCCTGAAGTAGTGATCAGAATGGGTGACCTCCTGGGAAGTCTTCCAGGGTGTGTGTGAGTGATGAAAAAACACACTAGAAAGGACATGTGTTGGCATGTGGAGACTGTCATTAGTTAGATAACTCATTTGGTCACGTGGGTGGGACCTGGCGTGGGGCCCACGTGTCTGCGAGGAAACTAGTGGGTGGTTTCTAGTTGTCATATTTGGTATTAGAGGTGGTACCCAGCCTTAAGTGCGGTGCACTGCCTGGGTTGAGATGTATGTCCCACAACAAGGACGTTGTGCTCTTAAGGGGGGGGGGTGATTATAACACCCCAGAATGATGAAGGGTTAAATGACTAAATAATAAGACTAATGTCCACAAGGTGCACCTTCTTTTTCGGGAGCTTGTCTGATTATAACTTCATGGTTAAGAATGCTTGTCCTGAAGTAGTGATCCGGATGGGTGACTTCCTGGGAAGTCTCCCAGGGTGTGTGTGAGTGATTAAAAACACACTGTAAAGGACATTTTTTGTCCTGTGGGGACAATCATTAGTCAGATAACTTGTTCGGGCACATGGGTGGGAGCTAGGGTGGGGCCCATGTGTCTGTGAGGCAACTGGTGTGGGGGGGGGGTGATTGTAACACCCTATAATGATGAAAGGTTAAATGACTAAATGATAAGACTCATGTCAACAAGGTGCGCCTTCATTTTCGGGAGCTTGTCTGATTAGAACTTCATAGTTAACCATGCTTGGCCTGAAATAGTGATAAAGATGGGTGACCTCCTGGGAAGTCTACCAGGGTGTGATTGTAACACCCCAGAATGATGAAGGGTTAAATGGATAAATGAGAAGACTAATGTCAACAAGGTGCACCTTCTTTTTTGGGAGTTTGTCTGATTAGAACTTCATAGTTAAGAATGCTTGGCCTGAAGTAGTGATCAGGATGGATGACCTCCTGGGATGTCTCATAGGGTGTGTGTGAGTGAGGAAAAAACACATTATAAAGGACATTTGTTGGCCTGAAGTAGTGATCAGGATGGATGACCTCCTGGGATGTCTCATAGGGTGTGTGTGAGTGAGGAAAAAACACATTATAAAGGACATTTGTTGGCCTGTGGGTACTGTCATTAGTCAGATAACTCGTTCGGGCACATGGGTGGGACCTAGGGTGAGGCCCATGTGTCTGCGAGGCAACCGGTGGGTGGGGGGTGATTGTAACACCCTAGAATGATGAAAGGTTAAATGACCGAATGATAAGACTCATGTCAACAAGGTGTGCCTTCGTTTTCAGGAGCTTGTCTGATTAGAACTTCATAGTTAAGCATGCCTGGCCGGAAATAGTGATCAGGATGGGTGACCTCCTGGGAAGTCTCCAAGTGTGTGTTGTGAGTGAGGAAAAACACCCTGTAAAGGACATGTGTTGGCCTATGGGGACTGTCATTATTCGGATAACTCGTTCGGGCACATGGGTGGGACCTAGGGTGGGGCCCATGTGTCTGCGAGGCAACTGGTGGGGGGGTGATTGTAACACCCTAGAATGATGAAAGGTTAAATGACTAAATGATAAGACTCATGCCAACAAGATGTGCCTTTCTTTTTGGGATCCTGTCTGATTAGAACATCATAGTTAATCATGCTTGGCCTGAATGAGTTGTAGGGCCCACAACGAGGACGTTGTGCTCTTAAGGGGGGGGGGTGATTGTGACACCCCAGAATGATGAAGGGTAAAATGAATAAATGATAATACTAATGTCAACAAGGTGCACCTTCTTTTTCGGGAGCCTGTCTAATTAGAACTTCATAGTTAACCATGCTTGGCCTGAAGTAGTGATCAGGATGGGTGACCTCATGGGAAGTCTCCTAGGGTGTGTGTGATTGTAACACCCCAGAATGATGAAAGGTTAAATGACTAAATGATAAGACTCATGCCAACAAGATGCACCTTTTTTTCGGGAGCCTGTCTGATTAGAACTTCATAGTTATGCATGCTTGGCCTGAATGAGATGTAGAGCCCACAACGAGGACGTTGTGATCTTAAGGGGGGGGGGGGGTTGATTGTGACACCCCAGAATGATGAAGGGTTAAATGAATAAATGATAAGTCTAATGTCAACAAGGTGAACCTTCTTTCTCGGGAGCCTGTCTGATTAGAACTTCATAGTTAAGCATGCTTTCCCTGAAGTAGTGATCAGGATGGGTGACCTCATGGGAAGTCTCCTAGGGTGTGTGTGAGTGAGGAAAAAACACCCTAGAAAGGACATGTGTTGGCCTATGGGGACTTTAATTTTCCAGATAACTCGTTCGGGCACATGGGTGGGACCTAGGGTGGGGACCATGTGTCTGTGAGGCAACTGGTGGGGGTGATTTTAACACCCTGGAATGATGAAGGGTTAAATGACTAAATAATAAGACTAATGTCAACAAGGTGCACCTTATTTTTCGGGAGCCTATCTGATTATAACTTCATTGTTAAGCATGCTTGGTCAGATGTAGTGATCAGGATGGGTGGCCTCCTAGGAAGTCTCCTAGGGTGTGTGTGAGTGAGGACAAAACATACTGTAAAGGACATGTGTTGGCCTGTGGGGACTGTCAATAGTCAGATAACTCGTTCGGGCACATTGGTGGGACCTAGTGTGGGGCACATGTGTCTGCAAGGAAACTGGTGGGGGGGTGAATGTAACACCCCAGAATGAGGAAAGAAGGTTAAATGACTAAATGATAATACTCGTTTCAACAAGGTGCGCCTTCCTTTTCGGGAGCCTGTCTGATTAGAACTTCATAGTTAAGCATGCTTGGCCTGAATGAGATGTAGGGCCCACAACGAGGACGTTGTGCTCTTAAGGGGGGGGGTGATTGTAACACCCCAGAATGATGAAGGGTTAAATGACTAAATGATAAGACTACTGTCAACAAGGTGCCCCTTATTTTTCAGGAGCCTGTCTGATTAGAACTTCATAGTTAAGCATGCTTGGCCTGACGTAGTGATCAGGATGGGTGACCTCCTGGGAAGTCTCCCAGGGTGTGTGTGAGTGAGGACAAAACACACTGGAAAGGACATGCGTTAGCCTGTGGGGACTATCATTAGTCAGATAACTCGTTCGAGAACATGAGTGGGACCTAGAGTGGGGAACATGTGTCTGTGAGGAAACTCGTGGGGGGGGGGGATTGTAACACCCCAGAATGATTAAAGGTTAAATGACTAAAGGACAAGACTCATGTCAACAAGGTGCACCTTCCTTTTTGGGAGCCTATCTTATTAGAACATCATAGTTAAGCATGCTTGGCCTGAAGTAATGATCATGATGGGTGATCTCCTGGTAAGTCTCCCCAGGGTGTGTGTGAGTGAGGACAAAACACACTAGAAAGGACATTTTTTGGCCTATGGGGATTTCCATTAGTCAGTTAACTCCTTTGGGAACATGGGTGGGACCTAGGGTGGGGCCCATGTGTTTGCGAGGAAACTGGTGGGTGGGGCCCAATTTTCAGAACTCGACCATAGAACCAACTACTGTTTGTTTTTTATATTATGATTTACACTTTTTTGAGTTAAATTTTTTTTTTCTGATTTCTAATATACATTTTTTTTTTATAATTTTAATGTTATGAAAATAACTATCTAATGGGCCACATGAAACTATTATTATCCAAAGAAATTTTTTCCACTATGAAATATCTTTACTATATTTACACATGTGAAACAATGATTTTTCTTCATAACTCCGTCAATCGTTCACTCATACAAGGGCTTCCAATTCCTAGTTTCTTGGTTTTCTAGTTTTCAATTTCTAGTGTTGTTTTATATTTCATACTACTTGTGGGCTATGGTTCTTCATTTATTTTTGGGTTGGGTATTCAAATATCAAATCCAGGATATTTGGGTTTTTTTAGTTTATCAATTTCTTTAGTTTAATTCTTTAACATGGATTTTAATGTGGATGGATATATTATACAATAGTTCTGAGGTATTTTATTTTATTTACCATTGTTTCTATTGTTTATATATTTCGTAGTTTATAGTTGTTTCTTACTACTGTTGTGTGGATCTATCACACTAAGTTAGTTTTCACCCTCCAATTTATGTTTTTGTTTCAAATGTGTTGATTTTTATGAAGTTATGTTGGTTCGATGCCTTCTTTTTTTATTTAATTGATGATGTGCTATTTTTTATTCACCCTTTAATCTTTGGGTTTTTGTTGATGGTCTCATGCATAGGTTTTTTTATAATTTATTATATAAAACATTCAGTTAATAGTTTTCCATTTTATTTATATACAATTTATTCCTCCAAATCATATATGATTACTTTCCCTTTGATCATTTATTTATAGAATACTATTTATATATTATTATTTTAAACTTGGTAATCATATTATTTATTACATTTTATTATTAATAGAACATTTATTTTTCAAAAATTTTATTTTTTATTTTTTTAATTTTCTTATTATTTCAATTTTTTAAATTAATTTTAATTTTATTAATGAAGAATTATAACTTATATTTATTAGGTTAATATAGAGTCTCACATTAAAAATAATATAATAAAAACTATATCTAAAACTATAAAAGAAGAACAAAGTTGATCTCACATTGAAAGTTTGACAATTCATCATCAAGCCACTTGATTATAAAAGTTATGATTGAGAAGCATCATTTGATAAAAAAATATTTATTTCCAATAGTTTATATATTTAGTACATATTTATTTATATATAAATACATCCATATATAAAAAATATATAAATATGGATGCTTTTAAAATAGAATAGAATATAAATATGATATAAAAAACACTATTCTCAGGTGGCATCATAACATATATTTTTCATTTAATATAAATAAAAAAATAATTATAAAACAAATGTATTATTTAAAATTTTATAATAAATAAAAAAATATTAGTTATATTATAATAATCAAATACACTTTTCAGAAATCATATATGACAGAAAACATATGTTTTACGCCCCCAAAATGAAAATTTTCAAAACAAAAAAATAATTTCATATTTTAAAAAATAAAATAAATAAGATATTAACATAACACATATTTCTTCAAAAGAACACATTTTTTTATAAACATGAGATTCATATATTCATATTTCTTAATATTCACATGAATTGTGTGTTTTTTTGTTATGTGTTCACATTGGTTTTATATTTTGTATTTTGTATTATATATTCACATGTGTTCAATGATCATACATGTGTTATGCATTCACATGTAATTTGATAATCATATTCGTATGTGTTATATGTCATGTCTGTATTATTATTATTTTTCATTATATCCACATGTTTTCATTTTCATCCATTTTATGTTTTGTAATTTTTTTTATTTATATATATTTTCATATATGCATACAATTTGTTTCTACACACTTTTATTATGTTCCTTGTTTTCAAATTTCCTCAAATGTGTAATATAGATACACATGTCATTCCCTCAACATTATGTTTTCTTAGTTATTATATTCCATGTTTACATGGGTTTTATGTTTTATAAAAAAATTTATGTTTAAGTGAAAAAGAAACAAATATTTTAAACGATTATTATTCATGGATTAAATTCCCTCAATTACTTTTGAATGATCATAAATTATTCATTTTATTACTATCTTATTATATTATTCATTTTATCATGAAAAAGATATATTAAGAATAAAATAGGATATTGTTGGTTGATTTAAATGTGATAGAGTCTTCTTAAATCCAAAATACCTAGTGTTTTCCTATCTTCCCATCAGAATGGTGGTGAAAAGACACTAGAATGTGAGATGGATAGGAAGTTAATAATACCATTACCACTTGAAAATCGATGTGCTAAGTCAAAAAATTTGTAGAGTATAGACTAAATCCATGTTCTTAGTTGATTATAACTATAATATAGTGGATATTAACTATACTCCAGTAAACTTTTTCCAAAATTTGAACACCATTATTTGATGACAACAACACTATATTTTTTCCCTAATGGATCTATTGAATTTCAAATGAATTAAATGGCCTAAAATTTAATAGAGATGTCATAATAAACCTCCTTAATGTTTTTTCATGTTTTATTAAAGTCATAATTTAGATAAACCATTCCACTTATTTTTATAATAGTAAAATATAATTGGGTATATTTTAACACTAGGAATCCTAAGGTACAATTCACATTATGCTTACAATTATCAAATGTTAAATTTTAAATAAATTAATAATACATGAATAATATATCAATAATATAAATTTTTATTATAACTAAATTGTTGGGAGTTTATTGTATTCACGTACTGGTTGGATGAACTGGATGAGTGGAATTTACTCATGAATTATAATGCATGAGTAAATACAGGTTTATTCAAGGAGAATCCTCAAGGGACCTAAATAAATAGTTATACTAACATGTGTAGTTTTTATTCACTTATGCTTATCAAACTGAAACTCCCACCACATTATCCTCTCTTAGTCATTTTCCATTTCTTTATAGCAATACAACTATATCATACATGAGATAATGATCCCACCCAAACTTTGGATGATTCATTTAGCCTATGGATACCAATAGATGATGAATTTCATTTGACTACCACTCAAGGGATCTTAAATATCTATAGGCAATGAAGATAGATAAAGTAGTAGAGGGAAGTTGATTTGGTGTAAGGTACACTTACTTGACTCCTCACTTTATGGAATGGAAGATTTCGTTTTTCTTTCTTGGACAATCATATATCTTGGTTTATTTTTTAATCTATTATGCGTCCAAAATATTCTTAGTATATTTGAAACCCAGTAGTGGTATCAAAGACATTCAATAAATTATATTCAATAAATCACTCCCAAAAAGAATATTGGGAAGTTTTACACCTATTTTTTTCAAGTAATTACATAATATAGAAAATTTCATTCTTAGTGGTTCAATCATAGCTTACTATATGTCATATTAAAACCAGATAATTATTGTAAATGTCAAATAATTATATTTTTCAAATAATACAATTTCAAGATGTCATATTTTATTTTAACAACAGTTCATGGATTCAAAAACTATGAATTTTATTTCTATTATGATATCCATGCATATAATAAAATACAATATGATATGAAACAGAAAAGTGAAACATATCATGTCATAGAATATTATTAGGATATCATTCATAAAATATGATTTCCAGCTCTGAAATGATTTAAGTCCCCTAGCCTTGCTAGAATATATTATGATTAAATCCATATCGTAAATTATTATTAATATGTAAGGGTAAAGCCTTCTGTTTTTATCATATTTAGTGATAAGATCAGAACTAATAATTTAAAACTATTAACATTTAAAAAATTTAAATTTCATACCATATCTATTATATATTACAATAGATGATTATTTTCAAATTAGATACATTGAGAAAAAATAATTTTCATTAAATTAAATTATGAATATAATTATATAATTCTTAATTTTTATAAAAATTTTAGAAAATGGTATCGTGCACTGTTTATTAATTTCTATAGGGGTTTGTAAATTCATTATTAAAAAAAAGTAAAATTAATTTATAATTTTTTGTAAATCACTCATTTAATAATTATCCTCAACATTAAAAGTTAACATTAAAATACCTTTTTCCTAAATTATATGGCATGATATATAGTTTTGATATAATTTTTTTATTGAGAAAAGAATAGTGTAATTTATAATGTGTCTATAAATAAAAAATTACGGCCAAATCATTAAATATTTCATATATAAATTATTTTTTATTTATAATTAGTTGAAATCAATTATTCATATTAATGTCCTTATGTTATATATTATATAGGTGTGATATTTTGAACCACTCCCTGCACGGTTTCTTAGGGCTTGGGGGTTTTAATAGAAATATTAGCGGTGTTTTGTAGGCTATATTAGAGTTATTGGAAATTCATAAAGTAATCATGTCATTGTATAGTGTGTGGTGTTGAAAATTTTTATTTCTTTAGAGGTTTGAGAATAAAGAAATATATTTTAGAGCTACTGGTGATTTTTTGGTTACATCATGCTGAATATAACGGCCAAAGTGTAATTTTTAGAGGGAATTTCACTTGAGGTCTCCACTAATGTGAAATGGAAATTGTAGATACCACCACATTGTATTGATGGGTGTGATGGAATGTGAGGATCCAAGCATATATATGAGTTGATCCTAAATGGAGTGTGAGGTATGGGAAATTGTTAGTGATTCCTCATCACACTGTAGTTCTTGGGCATGGTGTAACGAACCACTGAAATAATTTTTTCTCTTTCATGAATGTCAAGCATGAAATGAAGGTAGGAGAGACAGAGCACGCCAGTATCATGAGGAAACAGTTCACGGGGAGGTATCTACATCATGTACCTCAAAAAGGTATAATGAGATTTCTTGAGATATTCCACCACATCATCGTGTAAGGATTAAAGGTTTTCAAGGGTTTTCAAAATAAGTTCTAAAACATGGATAAAATGAGGAATTAAATGCTTGTTTTTTAATATATACATTTATTGGAGGAATTATGGTGTAGAGGGGTATCACTATAATAACTAAAAGGCTTCTAAAAATTCCCTATTAATAATTGGTTTTATACCAATCAGTTCAATTTTCCATTATCCTCTCTAACACCCTATCCATCCCTTCAACATTAGACCACACTCCAACTTCATCCTTGAGAGTATAAAACGTTAGTTAATGTTGATTGAAGTCATAGGAATCAAGGCACTATCACTAATATCCTCCTATTAATTCCCAATATTTTTATATTTTCTTGAAGTTCATTTTGATTTGATTCCCCTATTTTGGGAAAGAAATTGATCAATAAATGATGGTTTCTTATTATGGTCATGTTATAGTGAGATTTTATTTATTGTTGGTTGATCCTTGATCATTTTTTCTTCCTTAGGGGACATCAAACATCAAATAAAGGTAGGGGTTCAGTTATAACTCAATTTATTTTTATAAAAGTGTGAACATATCATGATTAAATATTTTAGGTAATTACAGAATCTACCTATTGATAAAAATAATATAATTGAAGAAATAATAATTATTTTATTTAGGATCTTATTATAATATGTGTTTATGTTATGTTTTTTCTATTATTCTTCATGATACATTGATGCATAATTCATATGGTTTTTAGTGTCTGTAATGGTCAATTCGCGTGGAATTTTTTAAATAATGTAAATCCATAATTATAATGAAATTATTAAATAATGTGTTGGGTAATTTAGTGAATATTCTTTCTTATTATTGTATAAATATTGATTTAATGGTAAGAAATGTTTCTATTTATTTATAAATATTTTTTATTAAATTTTTTATTTTTTTCTTATTTCAGGGAACATATTCATAATGAACCAATTAATTAAATATTAGATTTAATTTTTTATAAAGATATTTTTTTTCGGTTTAGTGATCTTGTTATTATTTTTATGGAATTTCATGCCTTGCTTTTATGGACTTTGTCTCCCCATTAGTGTGTGATTCCAAAAATTAATTTTTTTGAATTTAATTCATACTCATGTTAATTGAATCATTTGTATATTTTGTTAAAAACTTGATATAGTAGGAAATTATTTGAGGGTAATGAGAGGGAAATTCCTTGGGATATATTGATGGTAATCATTTTAGTAGTGGTGGGATTTATTATATGGTGTGCAATGGTGTGAGGAATAATATGAGGGTGATCATGATTTGTTGTGAAATAGGATTTCCAGTTGATGTTCTCTTTTTTAATGAAATTAAATAGACAATGGTCTATATATCATTTGTTGCGGTTCTTAACTACTTTTTACAGTTACACTATATGCATGATAAATACATGTTTGTTATGGTAGCTTCAGATTAGTCCTTGAGTGATCATTAATTATGAAACACTATTGAATTAATTAATTAAAACACTATGGTACTTGGTGTTTATAAATGACACTGAAATTATTTAGAACAAATATGGGATTATACTATAGAATTCACATAGATTGAATGGATTCAATGTATATATTGAAAATATATATGATGGAATATTAAATAAAGGCTAATAAAATCAAATGATGTTGGCCTTTTATGCATGTGCTCAGGTTTGAGTTCTTGACCTCCGTGCTTAAATATTTTTTTCTTATATGATGATAGATGTAGATAAATCTAAGGTTATATAGTTTCCCATGTTGTAGGTTGTATGGGAATAACTTATGTTTTTTAAAAATTTATAGAATTCACCACCTAATTCGATTGTGAAACTAACAGAAACATATTGGGGTTGTTTTCTTCAACATCCATTGTGATGAGGGAATGTATGGATGGATTCTACCTCAACCCTTATATCCATTTCAATATAATTTATGTATAGGATTATCCTGGGCTATAAGGGTTTATGTTATAGGGTGTTTCCAACCTATGCTATTAAGTCTCTTAATTTACTATACAATTACATGGATGGTGTAACTACTTGATTTATTTCATCGAATTATTAATGGAAAAGAAGATGATGATATAGATGTGTTGGGTTTCAAATGATTCATAATGTTTATGAAAAATATCAATTATTAATAGGTTAAATTTTGGAAGGGATGAGAATATTTCATGGTTCAGTGGGGCGTAAGAGTGATAAATCACTAAGGAAGAGGAATCAGGGCACCGTCATTAATGTATTTGGTGTTGATATATAACAATTTACCAATATGTGTTACATATTGATTGATCCATAATGAGAATAGGAGTTAGTTTTACTGACTTTGGGGACAATTAGGTTTCATGTTTTTATCCATTAATCTTTAGTATGCTTCATTCACATTTTTATGATGGCTTAAGGATGATTATACTGAGTATACATTTTATACTCACAATATGTATATATAATATATTTTCTAGATCTTATGTATCCGGTGAGATATTGGTTTGGATATTACTAACTCAATTGAGTGGGAAGGATATGGTGTTCATATATACTAACTTGTTCCAATAGTATTTTGACTATTTGAAATGGAATTAGGGAATTCCTCTTATCCTTCAATTCCCAGAGGAAACGCAGTGTTCAAGGTTTAATGTGATAATTTATGTATTCCTTGGGTTTTTTGATACAATAGATAGTAGTTATATCCTATCGGTATTAGTAGTTATACAATTATAAATATAACTACACCACCCATGATCTTGAGTTTTTTTCTAGTTTTTTGCCCAATTTTTTTATGACATTGCATCTTCAGTGCATTAATTATGGTTTTTACAGATCTAAAGATATTTCATCATACCTTCACCTAGTGTGACTTGAATTTTTTACAATTTTAGTGCATGTAATTGTTATAGGACTACTACATTGAGATTTCTTATACACCATTCCAAAAGAATTTTGTAGTAGATTACTTGGGTAGGATGTCATGTGGTTGTGATGTGCATAAGTTTATAGACTCTTAGAGTATGATGGAATACTTGTTTGTGTGAACCATGCTATGGGGTAATTTTATTTTAAAGGATTTATTTACCAAATTATGTTGTAGTTTTCTTTACTACAGTAGGTTTAAAAGTCATATCTAAGGGATTCCAAGGAAGTGGTTTTTCAGTATGATGTTGATTTTGGTGATGCTCATGAGGATAATTCTAGGAATTTTTTACATTAATTCAGTGATGCGTGGTGTTATTTTCCATGAGTTATATGTTTTTACATATGTAGTAGATCCTGGTGTACCAAATATATACCATTATCTAAGAGGATTGTTTGGTTTTCTTGTATAAAGAGATCATTTCCTAAGTTCATGTCTCGATGATCATCTTTCTAGAGAGTGAATGCTGACCATCATGTTCCTTTTAATTTTCTTGATCTACATGATGTTCCCCTATGTATGTGAGAGGACATCTCATTAGAAGTCTCTTCCTATATTCCAATATCATATTGTGGTTTAGATTTTATATGTGTGACCACAGACCACAAAATAATGGAATGTCACCCACTAATGATTAAGGATTTAGTCATAGAGGATTTTTTTTAGAAATTATATAGAGGTGGTAGTGAGGATTCATACGGTTCCAAAGATGATCTTATCTAATCATTATTCTGGTTAAACTTCCATATTGTGGAGAGTCCTTCAGTATGCTTTTCTCTCTCAATTATTTGTTGTGACCAATTTTCATCCTAATTCAAATGGTCAAATAGATTAGACTAACTGGAAAATAGAGCAATTTTTGTAATCTTGTATAATAGGTTTTGTATATTGAGGGTTCTGCCACCTACCCTTAGTGAAATATTCTTAAAATAACAAATATCACAACATTATTGGTGTGGATAAATTTAAATAACTATATGTCCAAACATAATGATCTACATTGTTATGGATTGAGGTAGACTCGTATATTCTTTGATTTAAATTGTTGTATAACATAATAGAAAAGTTTCTGATAATCCATAAGTGAGAATATTCTCATAGGAATTCTTATATTGATAGTATAATGAGGCCCACATTGTTTAATATTAGATATCATGTGTTCTTGAAGGTGTCTTCTTACTGTGGGATGAGAATCTTTTGTTGTGGGAGTAATATTTCTTCTTGATTTTTTCTAAAAGTTATGTACTAACACATGTTTTAGTTATTCCATATTGGATTGCACTTCCTCCATATATCATATGGATTCAAGATGTTTTTTATGTGTTGTATCTTCTTCAGTACCTTCATGAGTATTGACACATCATTGATCATAGTGTTATGCACATTGAATATATAACTCATTTCATGGAAAGGCATGAATAAATTTAGGTATGTTCAGAGATTTTGTTTCTTGGGTATGTTTTATACTTGTATGTTTCCTTTGGCGAAATGGTTTCCATGATGGTATCACATGGGAGTGGGATTCCCATATAAAAGATTAATATTATGATTTTTTATACATTTTTTAATCATCTTAAAGATGATTTGTAAGAACTTACCTTGTTCCTGAGATGGTTGATGATGTTTTATGTCTATATATTCTTAAAATTTATCATGTTTTTCATATTATATTCTAGAATGGTCTTTGATATTGATCTCACAAGGTAGTTATTCAAACCTCAATTTTTTCTTCCAAGAATCATTTTAGATTATCAATGATGATAACTATTTTATAGTTATCTAATATAAGTGAAATATTTAATGACCCCCTCCCATTTGTGTATTCTCGAGTCTCGGTGGTTTATAGTGGTATTTCTAAGGCATTCTTGAAGACAGTGATAAGTTACATTCTATTTTTAGGGTCACTACAAAATAATAGACGGTTTTGGGAATGTTGTTTTGAGTTCATTTTATATTTTTATTTGAGGCATTCCATTTTGGATTCATTGGTGTGGTTCTGGGTATAACATGTGGATAAAAAAGACCATAGGGTTGATTTATAAGATCATTTCAAAAGGAATTTCCAGCAGAGTAAAATGGGTAGTGTGAAGACTACCATTTTGTTTGCTAATTGTAATGGAATGAATGTTTCATGGAATAAAAATTCGGTGAGGTTGAGAAGAGTGTGATTTAGCTGAAATGTATAGTGAGACCTCAGAAAACTATAGTTCCTAGGTGTGGTGAGCTGAAATGAAGACAAAATTTATCATATGTCTTGAAGGTTGAACATGGAGAGGAGGTGAGGAAAGGCTGAGTGCATGAGTAGCTAGATGAAACAGTAATAAGGGTGGTCTTTATGTTGTGTTCATAATAATTAAAAACATAAACAACAATGTATATTTCTCCGCAACATATTGAAATTCATCGATTTATTCAATGGAATACATTGTGGGTTCTAAAATGTATGGAATATAGTGATTCAAATCCTTGAAATACAGATATAATCATTGAAAGGTAGTACTATAATATGTAACTACATGGTGGATGTTTATTTAAAAAATATCTATAATTTTAGGGTCAGATATCAAATATTTTGATCTTCCATAATATTTTATCAAAACATAGTTAACCAGTTGAACTCTTGTCAAAACATTCTTTAGAGTCTAAACCATTGGTTTTTATGATTCAATGTCTCACAAATCAAGGAAATCCATCTGAAACAATTTTATCCATTCCCCTCTTCTTCTCAATTCAAAAATATTTTCTTGGAATTATTCTTACATTTGGGTAGGAAAATTGCCATTACATGATTGTGTCTTCTTTTGGTTAGGTTTTGGTGAGTTATCCATTGATGGTGGGTGATCCTTGATAACATATTCTTTATAAGATAATTATGAACATCTAATAGAGTTAAGGGATACATTACATTTCCTTTATTATTTTAAATTTTTGAAAGGATCATGATATAATTATTTTGGTTAATTAACATATCAACCTAATGAGTATAATAATAAGGGAAGTACATGAAGGATAATTTGTGGATTTATATTTTTATGATCTCATGTGTATATACTATGTTATTGTTTCATATTATTTTATAGATAGTGTGTTATCTAATTTATATGGTTTTTATTGTTTTTATAATGGAAAATTGTTTCGAAATTTTTAAAATGATATAATTCTGTAATTATAATGAAATAATAAGAAAAAATTTCGGTAAATAGATGACTATTATTATTTTTTTATGAAATATTTATGTACTTATAAAAGAATGTTTATATTTATTTGATGATTTTTTAGATTTTTTTATTGTTTACTTGTTTTTAAAAACCAATACATAATGAACATGTTAATTCAAGATAAGAATTAAAATTTTATTTTGATAAATATAATATTTTATGGGTCATATATCCTATTAATGATTGAAATGGATTGTATACCTTGGTTCTGTGGTGTTAGTTTCTCCAAGAATGTGTCATCCTAAAAATACCATTCATTTATTTGTATGATTATACAAGATAATTAAATCCCTATTATATTTTGTTGAAAACCATGAACATTTATAAATTATTAAAAAGAAATTGTTAGGAGTTTCCCAAGTATATAATGATGATACTAATGTGAGTTCTATTAGGATTGAGTATATTGTGAGAAATAGTGTTAGGTTTCACATCAGGGTGTTTTAATGAGTTAGGAGTATGAATGGCTTGTTAAAATATTATTTCATGGTACCTTTAAATGGTCAGTTTTCTAGGTAGAAATTTTCAAAGTTCCCAACTACTTGATGTAGTTTGAATATATGTTGGTCATTTTCATATTTGTTATGATGGATTAGGATGAGTCCACGAGTGCTTAATAATTATGAAACATTGATGAATTAATTAAAATAATAGATATGATTCTTGGTTTCTATAGATGATGATAAAATAATTGATAATAACTGAGGAATTATATTTCCAATGTCACATGTCATGAAAAACTAAAATAAATCATGGGAATGAATATAGTGGAATACTAATTTAATTCTAGTGATTTGATTAATATTAAACATTGATACTTATGTACATGTTTGATATCATAACCTTAGGAGTAATATCGTGGTGTCTTGTGTGATAATAGATTAACATTAGTCTAAGGCTATATAGTTTACCTTTGTGAGGGTTGTGTTCAATAATCTTGTGTTTTCTGATTTTGTATGATTTACCACCAAAGTCCTTAGGAAAACTGATCCCCAAATGTTTTAGGGTTTTTCCACAACATAAAAGATGGTAGGGGGAATAATTGTTAACTTATTAGTCTCCCTTTCTCTACCTTTTTCATTAGATTATATGTTGGTGTATCCCAAAATATAATGACTTATGGAATAAGGTGTATTCCTACTCAGGATTTTATGGATCTCGTTTTTACTACACATTTTTGTGTGGGATGTAATTGCTTGATGTATAAATCATACTTGAATTCGGTTATAATGGGTATGTCTTCCCATGACTGTCCAAATATGGGACTTGGTATCTTGAGTTATTATTTGTTTATATGGTTTGTTGGGGATTCTGAACATACACTTCATTATGGATGAGATGATAATGAAAAGGCTATGATATGATGTATAGAAGAAAAAAAATATTACATGTATGAAAAAAGTTTTTGGATGACATATGGAATGGATCAAAATATTACACGAGTCATTGGAGATTGATAGTGAAAAACTGTTACGGATGTTGGATAAGAGAACCTTAATTTATGTATATTCATCTGATATAGAATGATTCACTTTTATAAGTTATTTGGTGAGTGATTTTTAGTGAGGATGGTAAATAGTTTAACCGATTTAGGTGATGAGTTAGTTTTATTTGATTATCCATTGGGATTTGTTATTATTCTATCACATTTTTTTGGGAGGTTTTATAGAATATCCAACTAATTATACATGTTATTATAATATAATATAAATTTAAACTATTTTTTGGTTTGTGGAAGATGTTTAAAGATCAAAATAGACATTAATATCTCAGAGCATTTGTTCAGATATAGTTGGTGTATGAGATCAATTTGTAGCATTATTTCTATAAATTCATGTTTATTAGTTTAAAATGACAATAAAATATATATTGGGATTTTTTCTTTATTTAACCATAGTTTGGGGGGGTATTATCTTATCTATTATTACTTAAATTATATGTGAAATAAATCCCTCCCATTTGTGTGGGTCATAGACCCTCCGTGATAGTATCCAACTAGTGGCCTATTATAGGTAGTGTTCATGGATCATTATCTCCCATTTCTAATTATTGACAATATAGGTGTAGCTTTGGAGAGAGGGGTAATGATAAATTATTTATAGAATATCAAAATGTGTTTTGATTGTTTATTTTTACAAGGTACGAATATAGTTATGTATGTAATATTTAGACCATCTAAAATGTTTACATGATAGAAGTTAAAATATAAAATAATTATAATTCATGATAAACATATATTTAATGTGAAATTTCATATATTGAATTAAATGAATGTGTTCATATTAAGGAATTAATAATCAGGGTTAATATTCATAATTATGGAATGTCTATATTACTATCTAATGTATTAGAGTGTTTTTAATCAGTTTTATTCATGAATTATATCAAAATTATTATATCATGTTTAAGTATGTGAATTTTTAATTTTTTTCAATGTTATTATACGATTTATTCATTGTTACAAATTATTCATTTTATGAATATGTTAATTCTTTAGTTATAATTGATAAAATCATTTTAGGTTATCATACATTCATCCAAATAAATACAAGCTAGGTTTCATAATGGATTTGAATTTCATCAGCTGTGACCTCAATTTATAAATATACTTATTACCTATAATTTAGTTACTGAATATATTTTATATATTAGTTATTAGATTTATGATGAACTGTAATCTCTATTGTGATTATTATCCTTAGGTAAATGATATTTGGGTTGAACATCCCAATGAAATAGAGATTTATGTATTATTAAAAAACGTGGGGTTGGCTATCTTTGGCTCTTGGAATAATTATTTGAAGATTTTTATGTTCATATAATTCATATCCTTTACATTAAAATTTCATTTCTATTATTCATAAGCTTCATTGGAATATTGATAAAAAAATTGGATTCTATTTTTTTGGTGAGTAAAACAAACTGTGGGTTATTTAATGAGTTATAATTCAATATGGTTTGAACATATTCATTTAGTGAAAGAAATATTATTCTAAAATAAGTCAATAGAAACATAAAAAAATTTAATTGGAATAATATCAGATAATATGGAGAGATAAAATCTCTATAAAAATATAAAGAGTTATATTAATTCTAATATTGTACTTTCCAAGACCTTGATCATCCAATTGGGTAGGTCATTCTATAGTTAGGTTCCCATTGATTATCTTTTTCAAAGAAACAATATAATGGATGATCATAATAGTATTAGGTGATAGTTCATATAATTTTCATTTGGTTACACTAGTTTTAAGAACCTAATAATTTTGTGAAGAAAAGTAGTAGAGTTTAATTTATCCATTTAATGGATTTTTTAAGGAGTTACTTGATCAATTATCCATGAGTCATATATGATATGATCAGGATGATGTACTAACTAAAACACAAACTTGTGAAAGAAATTCCAAATAATAATCATGGCTTAGTGAAATATTGATCATGGATCAATAATTGATATGATGTGTTTAAAAGAAGTGGTGATTTCAGTGTATGTCAATTTAATAAACATTCTTATTAAATATTTTAAAAATATTATAATAATCTCATAAAATCATATGTTAAAAATGAGTATTTTCATCCTCATCAATCATTATTTTTAAATTAATACATGAAATAGATGAGCATAATAGAATATATTGATTCACATATGGTTTAAAATTCATTACATGGAATATAATCTATGTTACTTTAGTATCTACTCATATTCTAATTTTGAATGGGTTTGAAGATGAATTTGTGATACTAGATCGTTCCTATAAGTATTATTCTTACTATATAATTCATCATATTTTCAATGAAGGAATTTTTTTTAAAATGTTAATAAATTCAATAAAAAATTTCCCTATTATTCTAAAATTGATGAGTATAGATCAAATAGTCTTATTATGTCTATGTTTCCTAGTGTTTTTTTATTATAATAATGGGTAAAATTTCAAACTGTAAGAAAAAAATTACTTAGAGAGTCAGAGACTGTATCTTCAAGAACCAATCCATGGTCATTGATATTTAATGGAGTGGTTAGGAAAGAAGCTATAATTATTCCATTGGATAAAATTGTTTTTAATTCTTAAAATAAGTTTGTGATACTCCATGTTATATCTTTATGTATAAGTGGTATAGAAATAAATTCTTAAATTATGAAGGGAATATTTTTGTAACTGTATGTTTTACAATTTTTGTAAATATACAAGTGATCAATATCAAGGAAATAATTTATAGAGAATATTGTTCTCATTTAAGTGATTAATAAATGTGTTAATACATCAATGATTTCAATTTAAATAAATATATCCAACTCATATCGATAGTATTAAAAAAATTGAAAATATAATTAATTTCCCTTTTGTGATAAGGGGGGATATCTGTTTATAAATTGTTGTGATGAAAAATATGAAATAATGATTTCAATACACAAGGTTTGTGATTAAAATGATTTTATAACATTTTAAATAAAGAGAAAAGAATAAAAAAGTTTTATCAGAGATAAAATAATTTATCAGATTGTTTAAAATAAAATAGATGATTAACCCTCCACCCATTAATAAGGGATCCAAATTAATATTCACGGAATTCACGGAAAAGGTGGTTATCATAATAGTTTATACCATTCTCTTTAAAAAAATATAAAATAAAATAAAAGAATAAAAAATCAATAAAATATATAATTTGGACTACATGTGATGACTCCCTTTCCTTAATCATATAAATTGATTCTAGCACCAAATGATTCATGGAAAAAATAATGGTAAATTATTAGGTAAATTAATTTACATATTTATATTCAATAAATTATTTAATTTATAAATATCAAAAAAATTCAGGACATCCATTTTTGAAATTTTATTAAAAACTTGTTATAAAATTTAAATAATATAAAATGGAATCCATACATGGTTACAATAAGAAGGATCAAATGTCTGAACAAATGGGTGATTTGACCATGAAATTAAACATTCAAATAAATATGGATCAATAATTTTTCTGTATTAAATGTAATTAATTGGATATAAAAAAATCACTCAAGTTTAATAAAATATTGCTAAAAAACATGGATCAAAGTCTAATGGCGATGCCAATTTTTGAATTGGTTATAAAAACTAAACTAGTTCCTAAAAACTATATTTATAAAAGGAACATCTTAAAATAAAATCTATAACTATTATCATAAAAAAACATATATTTTATGAATGAAATTATAAAAATTGTTAATATGGTGAATAAAAAAGGGTTCACATCTCATTTAGATTTTATAAAAAACCCATTTATCAAAGGTTCCAACTAGGCCTTGATTTATAAATATAATAATATATTTTAAAAATTCACTTTGATAACTATTACGAATTCTATAATACTTATAAACCCCATTTTATAAACTTAAATAAATCATTATATTACATATTGCAGCATCACTACAAAACCCATTTGTTCTCTAAACCCATTTTTGATATTTAAATGAAATTTTAAAACATCTAAAAATTAAAAGGGGAAAATTATTGTTAAAATGGTATTTTCTTTATAGATATGATTTCTTAGAAATTAAAGAACAATATAAGGAAATATGTGAAAGTAATATATAGGTACAAAACATAGAAATTAATTATGTAAAATAATTAAAACCATTTATATAATGGAAATCAAATCAAAAAATATCTAAAATTAAAAAAAATAACTTGTAAATAGTAAAGATCTAAATAATAACTTAGATACCATCAAATTCATCATAAAACCATTATAAATAGTTTATTAAGCTTCACAGATGCATTAACATTTTATTTAAATGTACATTAATATAAACTTTTAAAATCATATTTAAAAATTGTGTTATTAATTTTTTAAAAGTTTAATTCATTTTTATAGTTCCCTATTACTCATAAATACAAAGGGTATTTAAAGAAAATGATGGAATACAAGCTAATAATTTCATCGTATGTGATGAAAAGGAATGAGTATGTAAACACCAACATCATGTAGGTGCATATGAAATGAAATAATCAAATAGTGAAGAAGTAGGGTATGATAAATAATCATCACCACCTATTCTATTAGAAACCATGAACACATGATCAAAAACACCCACGTTGGTTTCGCAGTGATGAACCTAAGTGGGAGAATGAAGGGTATAAAACGAAGAGGAGGACGACTAGAATTTATAGGGTCAGAACCATTGAAGAATTACTTGTAGTTGAATGAAGGATCTTAAAATCAGTAAGTAAATAGGGTGAATACACTTGCGACCCATGAGTGTGTTCTATTTATATGGGAGGGAACAAAGGACTCCATTTGGGTTTTTATTCAAGGAAGGGTATTTTATAAAATTAAAAATTCTAAAAAAATATTAAAGTATCGTGATTTATCGACATGATTCACAAAACCATATACCTTTAATGAACCCTTTACAAATTAAAAAAGGAATGTCACATGATTTGGATAAATGGTTGGGAAAACTAGGTACTAAATGTGTTAGTAATTCTATTAAAAACAACAGACCCTATCACACAGTAATGACATGTTTTCACTAACCATGGGCTTTTCATATGAAAACTTAATTTTTATAAATTGTCCAAAATCTGTCTTCAAGAAGAACTAAATAATCTATGATAATAATAAACTAAATAAATTATTAAAATAATAGAATAAATAATATTTAGGTTGTAATATTTCTCCTTACCATAACACTTTATGAACCTAGAATTTTATTGAGTTTAATAGAGAAAAGATGTGATCAAGAAGGTCCAACCCATGAGACAACACCCACTCCAAAAACATCCAAAATAAACTAAAACATAATAAAACCATAACATATGTATCCATTAAAATTATTTAACTCAAACCCAACCTCGTTAATAAAAAATGATAAAAGAAGACCCATTAGGTCTCCTCTCCATTTTAAAACAACCCAAACATGGATTATCAAAACGGAGACACTAAAAATATATGAAAACACCTAAATTTTTAACTAATAGGACTCAAGATAAATGAAACAATGAAAAATGTTTCTATAATTCAATAAAAATATAAATTCACTACCCTAATTATTGTAATGTAAGTGATCCATCAAAATACAATCCATAAAAAACCCACCGTAATTAGGAAAATTTATAAAAATTAGAAGAAGATAAAAATAAATCAGGAGATTTATTGAGATACTATAAATATATATATATGGTGGAAAGGACTTATTTCTCAATCGATTCTTTAGCTTATTGGATTTATGAATAAGTCCCAGTCAACCACAATGATGAAATGTTTTTGGGACATTCCCTGAGTAGACATTGGAGTTCTTAAACTGTCTGTGTTGGAATTATAGAAGATATTTGTGAATTTCAGAAGGGGAAGCGATATATTAATGAGATTACCACTAAATAATAAAGATTATTATTCTCATTGTAATACGAACATCCCCTAAAACTAAAATGTATGTGGTTGTCTTCAATTCAGGGTATCCCTCCTGAAATAGACTCATCTATAAAATGTTCGGTTATAAATTCAATTAAGGAAAAATTTACAGATACAAGAACTACAAAAATGAGGTCTATACAAGTACAAATCGTAAGTAGATTCAACTTTAAGGGACCACTAGTTACATTATCTAGTGAAAATTTAAACATTTCACTAAATTATTTAATGAACTCCTTCAAAATTCACTGGCCCTGGCAGAGACTCATAATTTACATAAAATTATGTCTTAATTTACTCAAGGAAATACCATTTGATGTATATAGACCTAAACAATTCCAATGTCATAACATATTATAGTTAATAAGCCCTGATAGTTTCCACTATTAAAAACATCATACCAAACACAAACCAAAAAAATATCTTACTCTTAATTATTCATAATTTATTAGAGACTTTAAGATCACCCCAAGATTCAACAGCCACTGCATATCCTCTTATTGACCATAATCACTATGAATGACAAGTAAATGGTGGGAGGAATAAGCCTCAACTAGTATAATTCATGTATGGGTAGTATAGATAGTGGAGAAATAATCCTTCATGCTTAGAAAAAAACTAATCTGAGGAAAATATAGATGATGGACTTCTTATAATCCCTAAAAATATTCTGTGGAATAATGTAAAAAAAGATAAATGACTTAATCAATAATAAAGAAAAACACACATCAACCAATCTAGAAACAACTATAATACACAACATTAACTCGAGGAGGGAATCACAATCACCCCTTAAAAACAAAAGACTCGATCAATTGATATTCAAAAGTAATTTCATTCTCATCTGAAAATAAATCTCAATTGAAAACATAAATACATGGAAAATATATCAGAACTATAACTCAGGAAGACCATAAAAAATTCATTTTTCCCATTTTAAATCATTTTAGAAACAAAAAATTAACCATAAAATCATTAAACTTATCTTCAAAGCCATTTTAATAATCCATCAGTTTTTTATTAAAAAATTTCATCACTTTTTAGTGTTACACCCACCATAACAAATTTTGAAAATCCAGAGATAAAATTTCACCTCAATATCCTCTTCAATATTTTTAAAAATAGGAATCTACATCCTTAAAAAAGAAATCATCCAACATAACAACCAATTAAAATTACATAAATAAATCCTTAATAATCTTTGAGAACTCCTTATTTTTTTCAAATAACACACTCATATGAAAAACCATTCTAGAAGAAAAATGATTCCAATATAAAAATTTCTGTCGATCTTGCTATTGTACATAGTTTATTCAGGCAGTTCTACAGACCATGTTCCAATTGTGAAACTATTACAATAAGAAAAGACAAAATAATGCACCCATATTGTACCATTCCAGGGAGGAAAACCATTATCCTAACGCTCTTCCTTCTTTTTCATTCTCAGAATTCTAAAAATGCTAGAATAAACCATATTACTTCAACACAACCTCAAACGCCATCCATAATAATAAAAACCCCATAATAAATAAGGAGAACATAAAATTCATATCATATAACCTGGAATCTTATTGAAACATTATTCATTGGATGATTAAGAGACATCTAGACTGTCCCTACACCTACCTCCATAGTAATAATGGTCATAACTCACATCTAACTTGACTCCACAAATAACAAGGATTTTTTGATACGAATTTTTCAAGAAATATCTCAAGATTATCCAAATCTAAGAACATTACTCATCCCATGAGATGGAAAAAAATAAAATTTGAATCACAATGGGTTTTCTATCAGTGTTATGGAAATAAAACATACACAATGAGAATGATTTCTCAAAATTTATAATATGAAACATATTGGGGGATAATAATAAAATTAGGGAATGTTGCATACATATAGTAAATAACTGTTAAAAACCAAATAGTATTTTGAAAAATATACCTAATAAAATGAAGAATAAATTGAAAACAACAAAACTAGCTCATAATAATAATATATAAAATTGAAATGAAAAAAAATTTCAAGTTCAAAATGGCTTATAAAATCAAAATTCCAAAAAATACTGAAATACCAAACAATAATATATATTTCCCCATGGTTAAAATATAATATAAAAACTATCCCACTATAAAGAAAATATAAAACTAAAACAAAACATTAAAAATTAATTTCATTTAAATACATTGTATGGTGAAGGTAGGGTGTGAGTATAAACAACTCAGTAGATTTTCCCTAATGATTCCATGAATTTCATTTATCTTAATGGAAAATAAATTTTTGTTTGATCTATTATATTTGAAAATATGGGTTTTATTCATTTTAGGAAAAAAATTATAACATCTCTTGGATTCCATTGAAAAACAATGACATTTTCATACCCCAAGATTTTATAGTATGTTATCTGATTAATGTAATTTAATAACTTGCGCTACATACAACATTGAGTTCGAGCGCACCAAATCTAACCATACTTGTCATTCAAAAAGTGGTTATAAATATTATTAAATTAATTTTTAAATCTTATATGCTCTATATATATTCAACATTCATATTATGTGTTTCTTAGACATAATATAAGAACGAATTCATTTTTTAGATAAAAGAAGTATTTTTAAAAAAAATGCAATTTTACCACCTTTTAATAGAAAACCATTTTTAAAACCAATATATGACATTTTTATATATTAAATTTATGGAAATAAAATTCTTCATTAGAAGCAGGACATAAAAATTTAGTTTGGAAATTTTTTTGTAATTTTTATGATAACATTCATATTTTGATGAATAGTGAAAAATACTTTGTTTTATTTGAAAACAACTTTTTTAATCAAAATAATTTTTAGTGTTAAATTAAAAATTTGAATGGTTTTAAAGCATAATATGATTATATTTTTTTTCTTTAATACAATTTAAGCCATTATAAGTAATTTTACATTTAAATTTGACATAAACAAATGTCAATCTTTTGATAGTTTTTAGTTTTTTTGAAAACACGTTTTTTGGTTTTGACAACGGGAATTAAATTTAAATTAATAAATTAAACATAAATGTATTTAATTTGGTAAAATAAATTTCATTTTTGAATTTGGAATATAAAAATTAACTTAGGGTAAATTCTGGTATTTTTCTAAAAACATACAATATTTGATTAATAGTGAAAACATTGTGTTATTATTTAAAACCGAATTTATATTTAAATAATTATTTATTTTATTTAATTTTTTTTTATGTAAAAATAGATATATAATAACTATATATGTTCAATTTAATTTTTTGGAATCATTTTATAATAAAATTTTATGTATAAAATTTTATTGTACTTTTTAACATTTTTACCCACCTTCTAGGAGAATTTGCTATTTTTCATAAAACATAATTTTACCGCTTCTGTGACGTGAATTTCAAAAATATGAGAGTCACGGTTGACATTAGTAAGTAAAATTTGGTTCAATAAGATGAAAATAATTTTTGGGGAATAGTAACTTGTGAATTGTTTTTAACGCGGTTAAAAGTAAATAGGGTAATTAAGGGAAGAAATGCTATTATAATTACCCAAACACATGTCCTAATTATATTTTATAAGTGTAATTCGACTAAAAAAACCATATCAAAAAAATAGTATCCTATTTGTTCCACTTTCATTAGACTTGGACATTTATTATTATTTTATTTAAAGAAGAGTTAAAAGTGTTAAATTCAATGATTGATAACTAAACAATTTTTATATAGGGCTACACACAATATAAATTCAACTATAAATACTCATCAGAAATATAAAAAAAATTTATCCATAATTTTATTTTATTTATAATTTTTATACATTAAATAATTTAATTTATTCCGAACATAATTATGATGTAGTAATTAACTTCTAAATGAAATATTAAAATAATTGATATTATAAATATCCAAATAAATATAAAATGAGACTTCTGGTGAATTCCAATAATATATAGGTTAATATGACATGTTAGGGTTTATTATATAATTTTATTTGAATTTATGAGGTTGTTATAATGTTTACAAAAACAAAATACCAAATAGTGTCAAATTTGACATAAATTAGTTTTTAAAAAAATACAATATTATTGGTTGATATAATATTCATAAAAATCAATGGTTCCACTAAAGGGATTAAATAATATTATATATTTCATTAATGAGCCACTTTAGGTTCTCTTGGACGTTTTGATTAATTTTATTAACCATATAGTGTAAGAATACAAGAAGATAGGGTAAAAATAAAACTATTTAACTAAGAGTTAAATCTAAAAGATAAGGTTAAAATGGAAACCTAAACTTGTCTAAAACCTATTGGTTGAAAGGATTTCAACCCATAACAACCTCAGGCTCGAAATAAATTCATTTGGATCCATTATAAATATAATATGATGGTGTAATAAATTAATATTTTAATCTTTTCCTAAAGTGACCCTCACCCCTCTGATAAAAGAGCACATCCCCTTCTCTCAAAATCACCCCTACAAAGCCATTTGGCTTGGAAAACCCCTATCTGAATATCCTCCCAACTTCCCTCACAAAAGAATAGTGTATTTAGTTTGATCATAAAACCAACCTAAGGATCCCTTTTTATCAACTCAAAAGGAAAAACCCGAAGAAGAGGTAATAATTTCACCACCCTCTTTCAGGTTCTTTTCTTATTCCACATCATCTTTCTTTGTTGTTTACATACCAAAATAATAAATACATTACCTACTAAATATTGTGATGTTATTATAAATATGTTAAAACCATATTTATTATTCTATCCATCCTATCAATTACAATGTTACAATATGTGCGTATGTACGGCTTACCGTGTCCACGTTGTGGTGTAGTTTATTATTCAAACACTTCATTATTTGGATGTGTAGAATAATGGGTATAACTAATGTAAATAAAAAATATAACATTTTAATGATTCTGTATATATGATATACCATCCAATTAAATATTATTTCACCATCAATATAATGATATTGTCACTCGTTCGTACGTACGTATTACCGTCTCCACGACGCGATGAGATTCATTCCCACGTTCACCATTCAACGATGATTATAAAAATATATATTATTAATAAGAATGTAATTTATGACATAATATTTCTACTTAATATATATATATATATATGTGTGTGTGTGTCTTTATGTACTTACATATATCTTATTCACTTACTTCCATCCAATACGATATGAAAACAAAAATCGTGTTTATACAAATGTACGGCCTACCATCTCCATAAACGGTGCCTTCCATTACATATATATGTATATTATAAATATTTATTTTCTAAATATATTTGATATGTAAATAAAATTTTATATTCTAGAAGTACTTAAATTATTATCAAAATGATACAATCCAGAATAACAAGTTAAAACAAGTACGGTAAATAAAGTGATTATTACCCAAAATGTTAATTTTACAAGGAAATCATTGATAAATGGGTAGTATAAAGTCATAAATGAATCATTTATGATATAATAAATATGAATATGGTTCTGGTATAATTTAATAACATTCTATTTTCCTGATATAAGAGGTGGAACGTACCCTCAACCAAATGAAAGTGCAAGGTACGGGTAAATTTCACAATCGCTTAATTATCTGAGGTTGTTTTTACATAAGTTTCTACTAGGACATATTTATTATACATTTACATGTTTCATAAAAGTGTTTTTGAAGTGATTATTTTATGTTATTTATTACTAAAACATCATTTTTAATGTTTTAAATATTTATTCTTCTAAACCTTTCTCATTAATGTCCATGTTTTCAAAATGGTTTTAAGGATTAATTTATATGCGCATGAATGTTTTAAAATGTTAAATCCTTTAAATTGTTTCAAATTGGTATGGGACACTTTTATTTTAAACTATCCTATAAATTAATTCCTTTATATTACTTTTAAATGATTTCATGAAAAAGGTATATTTCTCTCATAGATTTTTACTGATCATTTTCAACTATGTCAACATCCTTTACAAGATATTATTCCTTATTGAGGATGATTTATTAGGATAAAAATATTCAATATTTAATTTAACATTTTTTTAAATGTTTTACTATGGATGTTTTATTTTTATACCATTCATGGTTTATGGATAAATTATTGACATTTCCTATGGTAGTTTTAATACGAATGTTTATGTTATGTTTCAACATTTTCAAATGAGAATGAATTGGACTTAGTAAGTGATAGGTGGGGCCCGCTATAGCTCATCAATGCATCGGTAGGTCTCATTAGAAAAACTAGTGTCTTGGGACAAGGCCTTGATAAAATCATATATGTATTCTTTCCATCAGGCCTTGACTATGTGGTTATGATGTCTGGCATTATGCATTCCATCATTTTGAAATTGGATATTGATATTAAATGTGATTAATTGACTAGTAGAATATCCATTTGAATAATTTAATGGTATTATTTTATTTATCATTACCATATTATGGTGAATTTTAAGTTTAGAAGGATTTTTTTATTCTTTTACATTGCCTTAAATTTTTATGCTCATTTGTGAAATTTTATGCTATTTTGTTATCCTTTCTGAGCGTTTGAGCTCACCCCTTTCTTATGTTTCATTTTCCCAATATTTCAGGAAGTGTATTATGATTGATAAGTAGGGTTAAGCTAGGGGATTAATGTAAATCTCAAAAGATCATTTATTTTGTGTTTTTATTTTATAATGTGTAATGTAACATTCATGTTTGTAATCTATTATCCAAGACTGATAAACAGATCCATATTTCAGGACTTGATTACCTGTAATCATGCCAATTTATTAAAATAATGCATTGACTCTGCGATTTTGGGGTCGGGGTGTTACACATATACATTTAGAAAAAGTATTTCTAGATCCCTTTGTAAAATCCTTTTTAAAAAAGATACATTTATAAATCTCCCTCATAAAACATTTAATAATATAGAAGGGGAGAAATACATGGAAAATAAAATGATAAAATGGTTTTATTATGATACAAGAGAAAGTGGTAAATAAATCAAGTACTGAAATAAAAATAAAATTGGAGAAGAAATAAAAAATAGTATAAGGATAAAAATATATTTGATTCATAACATAAAACTTAATATAGTGGAATATAACATGATGTTATAGTAATATTGAATGAAATCCACATTGAATATAAAATGTATTAGGTAATAAAATCAGTGTATTAGAGAAAATCATGGGTAATTCAAAACATTCAATGAGATTATCATAAACATACTTGGATGGAACCATCTAATATCCTATTAATGTATCCCTAGGAAATAAAATGTCTGATGGTCTAACATTTCAACACTGGGGGGAATTTACCCAAGGATAAGGTGCATCCCATACTAAGGGAGATTTTTTTCAGTCTTTCCATGACTAGATAGTAACTATTTCTCAATCTCCCACTATTTTATGAGGACCCCCATAATAATAGAAATTTGAAGTGGTGTAACATTTATTAAATTTAAATAAAATCAACAAAATAAGAAATCATATCATTATCCCACATCCATACTCACCTTGTTTTATAAACACGATTTTTTCTTGTCTTGATATTATAGATCACTCCAATTCGTCAATCCCATTGTAATATATAATAACATAGGGATAACATGAGGGTTTATATCATTTAAGTTAATCTCTTATTAATGATTCCAACTAGGATTCTAGTAATAAAACTAATAATATCATTTCATGATTCCCTTTAAAAAAATGTTACAAAGGAAATATTACTTATAAACCCCTTTTCAAGTATCAAAATACACCATTATGTTACCTTTTGAAACATCACTAGAAATCCATTTTTTTGTGGAAAATATTTCTGAAATTTGAATGCGATTTCGAAACCTATTTGAATTACAATGTATAAAAAAATCAAACCAATATTTAATTTATGGATATAACGATATTAAATTCATGGAAAATATTATGGAAAATTACATAATATAAACGTGTGAAACATATAAATTAATAAATGAAACTCATTAAAACCCCTTAAATATTGTAACATCAAACAAAAATTATCAAAAATGTAAAAAAACAACTTGTAAACATGAAAAATAAAATAATCAAATAATCATCCTCAAATTCATTAAAAATCATAATAAAGAATTTAACAAAATCTATAAATGAATACACATTAAATATTAACATAATATAAATGAAACTCATAGAAACCTATTTTAAAATCTAACAATGAATTTTTAAAATAGTTAATTCAACTAACTAATTCCCTATGGTTCGAAAACACCTTGTGTTTCTAGAGAAAAATTTAGTAGAAAACTCAATTATTTCATGGTGTTTCGTAAAAAATTTTTAATTAAAACACCTACCTCATGAAAATGGGTAAAAAGCCTTAAATATATAATATTGAGGGGTCATGTAACAATTTTAACACACTAAAACACCAAAAAATAACAAACATAATGTCAAATCTACACCCTAGGTTATGGTCGAGATGAACCAAAGTGAGATAAAGAAGGAAACCAGAAATGGGAAGGAGGAGAGGGGAATAAGGTTCCAAAACTTTACGTAATCAATTAAAAATGAATAATTTAAGACAAAATCATGTGGTTCACCTATAGAGCCATATTGACGTGAGTTGGATGAGTGAGGGAACAAATGATCCCACTTTGGGTATTAATTTAAGGATGGTTAATTTAGGAAATTAAATCATTTAAAAAACATGGTAAATTTCCTTTCATGGTTGAATGGTTCTCAAAAACATGCACCATTATTTCAACCCTCATGTGATATGAAATGATGTTTCAGATCCTATGGCTACATTTTTTGAAAACCCATTCTATAGGCATGAAAATAACTCAGTTAAATACTTCTGAAACTTTTTATTGCATTGTTTACAATAATCATGTGTTAACAATGTGGTGGATTAATTTTATTAAATTTCCCAAAAATAAAAGAATAACCCAAAACAGAATAATAATAATAGAAAACATAAATATGTAAAATAATAAGGAATATAATGGTTGGGGTGTGATAGTTAATATAGATATAAATGAATTAACTCTTTGATTTTTAAATGATTGTTGAAAATTATAGATGATCTATCAGTGTCCCATTAACTTGATATCATATTACCATATCTATTTTATGTTAGAGGAAATATAACATAAATGTTTATTAATATTATTTTAGATGAAATGTAATCTAAAACCATTTTGATAATTAGATAGTGGAAACATAATCTCAATCTTTATGATATTTATCATGTGTATATCACATTACATGTTATGTAACATAATATCAGGACTTCTAGATACGTATTTCATGCATATGGTAGGCTCTAAACTAAGGAATATTTTACTACACCATATATCTATTTTATTACATATCTAATTAACCGTGTAATATATTAATGTAATTGTGTCTTGTCAGAGATACTGTATGACCATAATGGATTTATTGATGGCTTAATAACCCTATGACCTATTATATTTTTTTCTTATATTGATGAATATGTGACCAAATAAAGAGTTATAGTTTCCCATGATAAGGTAATGTGACCATATCCTGTGTTATAAGGTTTTTTCTCAAAATGATTTTTTTGTGATCACATACAATGTGATATGATGGTGGCCCATGATTTGGAAGTTTAACTATATCCCGAGTGAGATTTCCATGTCTTGTGGTGTCTCTATTATGAGAACCCATGTTTCTAATAAATTTTATTTCTTGATTTCTTTCAAAAATATCCATATAAAACATTTCTATAGGATATAGAGGCATATATTATTTAATAAAATAGATAAATTAACCATTAACATAAAATAAAATGAAATTTTGTTATTTATAACTCTATAAAGTACTCCTTGTTTCCTTTGAACTCCTAATACTACACAAGATAACCTTGGTAAAAACAAAAGAAAGGGGTGAGTTATAATTACAAGTGATGGAATAGTAAATTCATAACATAATGATAAACAATACATGTGAGTCAAGAGTTATATAATGGAAGCATAAAAAATTTATAATTACAGTTACTCACATAGAGACATGGAAGGGGAATACAATATCATTAAATCATGGTATAATAGGAATGGAGAAAAAACATAAAATGTTACATAGTAATCATAATTAGAGGATAACCACAAACACATCATAACATTGTAATCCTTGGATAACTACATGTTCACCATATATAGTATACTAAAAAATAAAAACATTACCCAATTCATTAGACCATTACTATAGTGCACCCTTCATATTGTCAAACATTATGTGGACCACATAGATCATAAAATAGAAGAAAATATTTAATCATTTAAATACCATGATTGATGACTTTTTATTTTATACATGGAAGGCCCAAATTAATGATGTACAACTAAATCTAGGTGAATATAGTTGAATGAAAATAGGGATGTGTTTTCACAATACAAAAGGTTGTCATGCAAAATCATCAAATGATTGAAAAAATAATGGTTGTATACAAAGTTTCATTGAAGGTGTTTATAAGTGTGAAAGGAAATATCTAATTATCTGGTCATTATATGGATAGATAAAGTATGTTTATAAACACATAACTATGTTACTGATAGAGAATTAAAAGGCTTAATACAAGGAAGGTACATTAATGGAAAAGAGGAGAGAGGGGACTGTTTATTCAGAATAGTAAAATCTTAGGAAATGTTTATAATGATATGGTATAAATAATCACCCTTTAATTGAAAATTAGTTTTAAATTAAATGATATTTATAAACAAATGAAAACCTAATGAATTTATATTCAAAGTTAATATTGTAAAGGATTTAATTGAATGAATAGGAATTGGAATAGAATTCCTTACCTTGAGCGGATGATTCTTATTGATTGAGTAGGTCATTTTAAAATCTTAAAAACATTTTGGGGGATTTAAAGATAGATATCTCGAGAAAATTTATGACATATATGTTTTTATTATAGAGGATTGGTATAATTATTTTGTATTTATAGAAAAAGAGATAGTTATTGTTTATTAATTTCTAAGCATAGGTTTTAGACTCAAAGTTATAAAATTTTTAAAAACCATTTTCTTTACAATAGTTTTAATGTATGTATTCTTATAAAGGTATGTGGTTTTAATTATTTTAATTGTTCATGGGGGGAATTATTTAAAAAATAAAATTTAAAAATTTAAGTGATTCATGTTCATAAATAATTGTTTTTAAATTCTAAAAATATCATTTAGGTTTTGGAAAGTTTTTATAGGATTGGAAAAATAATTTCATCACATTAAAACACATTATTTTTGTTAAATAAATAAATTTTGTTAAATAAACCCCTTTATAGAATTTATTAAATTATTTTTGGGCTATTATGATATCATAATATATAACTGATATTTATAATGTATTTCATCTTAAACCAAAAATTCGATTATCTACGAAAATTATGAAAATTTCTATGTTGGAAATTTTTGATGTGGTGAATTTAAAAATGATATTTATTTTATAAAAAATTATTTTAAATAAGGGATTATGAATTTTTATAATAAACATCTCATTTATTAAATGTTATTAATTTTATTAGATGATCGAATTTAAAATATTATGAGAACCCATTTATGATTGAATTAAAAAAATTATTATTATAGAATAAGTGAAAATAATTTTTATAAAAAAATTATAAAAAACAAATTAATTAAAATTCCTAAATTTATCAAAAAAATATTTAAATTAAAAATTAAAAATTAAATTTTTATATAATATTATATTTCATTTTCTATGTTTTGAAAATCTATTCTACCATTTACATCCTTTATTCAGGTGAATTTTATATTATATATAAGTTTGATAATAATGATATGAGAAAAGGGAAAACAAAATTTCATTTAATTTTTTATATACTATTATGGTATAGATACATAAATTATTGTTAAACTAGCATACACCATAAAGGTATAGTGCGTGATTTTTGTACATTTATGGGGTTTGGAAAAATTATTTTTGGTGGTGATCTCTATAACCTTGAACATTCCATGTAAAATGTTCTTCTCAAGTTTCAATTATTGAATCTCATCTAGGTATTGGTCATGGGTAAATCCCAATATTGTAATCTCCCTCAGAATCCCCAATAAATGAGTCTTATAATATGTAATCCTATTAGTTGAGTCCATTTATTCAACTTAATGTTTCCATTAGATTTTTTATAAACATTAATTTATAATAATCATAATAGTCACTGTATAGTGTCTAATTTACCAATAGAGATGATTATTAATCATATTTATACCCAACAGTCATATAATTTCTATATTTCAAAATTTTCTAAAATAATATAGATAATTAGTTTCATATAAATACATTACTTAACATGGAATCTATTCATTCAAAAAGAAATTCCATTTAAATAATATTTGTATTGATACATTATAACAAAACTTAGAAATCTTTCCCTTGAAATTTTATTTCATACACTTAAATAGATGACTTTACTTATATTTCAACACTTCATCTCCATTCCATGTTTCTTCCTCAATCTTATAGTTCCACCACAGTACCTTTACAATGTTAGTTGAATTGTTTCATAAAAGGTCTTGTCTATGATCAAATATTTTTATTCACTTCTCCTCATAATAAAGATCATTACCCCAAGAGAACCACCACAAGATTTAGTGAATTTGAGGAGTTTGACATCTAATTACCTAAGTGGAATACATATAATAAATCCCATAGTTGATTTGGGTTATGTGGGATATCTAATTAATAAGTCAAAACTATGATCTGATCAAGAGTCCAAAAGGGGTCAATTTATCTTGGAATAAGATTTATATTCTTCCCACACCTCATGACTGTAACGACCTGAACTATTATAAATAAAATTCACCTTTTATTTAATTAAATGTCTTATTATGTAATATGGATATAGAAAACATGTGACCTAATTTTCTTTAATATATCAAATTGTATTTAAATGACAAAAATTTATCATTAACATTGATAATATATAATTTTAACAGTGCTAACATGGCCAGTATTAATATAGGGTTTTGAAAAATCTAATTGACATAGAAAAAAGAAGTGATAGCCTCAACCAATAGGTTAATACCCTCTGAAGCCCATTATACAAAGCATATTATTGAGATATCATCATTGGGATTTTCCTTCAACTAGTACCAAGATTATTCCTACAACATATGCATGATTGAAACCAAATACAGGAGAAGTTCAAGCTCATTGATATTGCGACACAAACCGTGTACATTGAAACACCCCATGAAAGTATCACCATCGCACACCTTAATCTTATGGATATTTCTTGTCTATTAAAGGTATATTTATCAAGAACCAAGAAATATTATTTTCTAGATTATTATATATATAGATATGAATATATTTTCATCCTATTATTGTTACTTTGAAATTAATTTTTATTTTGATATAATAAAACACAAATTCTATTTTTACCTAACATTAAAATTAAATCTGGTAATTTATTTTGATGAATTAGTGGTTTTATAAATAAACTAAATTTTAATAACATATCAATATTATATATTTTTTATTAAATATAAATGATCATATAATTTTTAAGAAGTCTAATTAATTTTTATAAGGGTTTGAAAACATTCATTGTCACAAACCCAACATTTCTTAACAAATCATAATTTTATTTTAAAAGTGATAATTCATATATTAAGAAATTAATTTATGTAAAATTCATATATATTTTGGAATCATAACATCAATATTATCCAATTGTGATTTTTTCATAATTTTCTAAGACAGTCACATTTTCATGTAAAACATAAATATCATATAAATATACATTGTGTAATATGAACTCATAATGAACCAAAAGTTATTTAATAGATAATATAAATGTTATAAATGACCAAATAAATGGTTTAAATTAAAAATATTGTGATTTTATGTTTATTTGATTAATTTTATAAATCCATTTTGAATCCTCCAAATCTTTTTATATATTATAAAATTTTAAAATCATTTGTTTAAAACTGTGAATCTCCTCCACATATGAAATGTAATTGTTTTATTATGATTTAAATTGGCCATATAATGTAATGATTAACACCCCCATTTTGAATAAAACATTTAAAAAACAATCATGGTATGGTCTGTTGTTTTTTATTTTATTACGTAGATTCCAAAACAGAAGTAAAGAAATCCTCCATTTTTTATAAATAAACCCAAAAAACATCCATTTTATCTTCACTAAAACTACATGTATCTTTACATAAACTTCCCTATACTATCTATTGTTCTCTAAAGTAACCTCCAAGCCCTCAAAAATTCCCTCCCAAACATTTGGTTTCACACACTCAAGTAAGGGATCTTCCACTCTCCACTTTTTATGAAGAACTTATTTTTGTTATATCTCTAAAGTTCATTTTTAATATATTAGAATATGTTATTACATAACCCCCTTACAATCCATTTAATTTATAAATTATTAGATCATTATTTCTCAATAATTAATCCTTCCATGATCCTTTATGTACACTTGTTACTATGCTGAAATTTAGTATGTGTTCTTTTCATTCTCTATTTAATTCCAGTATCTTCATTATCATGTTCCTTATATCTCAAATTCCATCGAATGAGATATATTATTCCATGTACCTATTAATTACCCTTTTATTTATATGTTATGAGATACCACATTCTCTCTCATCATCCAAATTTATGAATTTTTAATCAATGTTGTTAGGCTGCCGAAATTTCACCGTGATTTCCCATCACAAAACAATTGTGTAGTGAATACCACACCCGTTTCCAATCAAGGGTATTTTCCTTTAAAAAATTATACTTATTTTACATTGTAATTACGTTTATTTATTCCAAAATACATAATTATGGAATAAATTATAATGATTATTGAATCCATGTTGTATAATCTATGTGCCACATTTAAGTATGATAATGAAATGAATTTGACGATTGTGCCTAAAATTATGTAGCTCTTAAATGAATTGGGTAATGTTTGGTTTCATGAAACATTATGTTGATAAAGGAAGTGAACCTTATTTATTTATGGGAATTTTTCCCCCATGAAATGTTAGTGGTTTAGCCTTGACCTATATTTATGATTCAGTGTTTTATGTTGATTCTACAATTCTATTATTATGATTATCATTCTATATCATCTCTCACTTTTATTGTTTATGACTTCTAATCTTATTATTATCAATTTATATGACTATTTTCAAATTTTTATAATATTATTATATGTTTATTCCATTATTGGGCATTATAGATCACCACTTTCTTATGTTTTTCTCCATGTTATCCCATGTTGTTTTAAAAATCCATGGAATTTTTGATGTGTTTAAAGGATGTTATCAATATTGTTGTTGTATCCATTGTTAAAGATGTTATTATATGTTCATAATTCCCAAATATATTATACATATTTATATTTTGGGTATTATTAAGGGTAATTTTATATTATCAATCTTGAATTGATGTGTAATAAAGATAAGGGTTGTCATAGTTTGTATGAGATAAAAACTTTAATAATTTTTTGTTTTACGGTTAGAAAACTATAGAAAAATCTTTATGGATAAGACTAAGAATAAGAAAATTCCCCTAAATTTTTGTAATTATATATTAAGTGTTTTATCAAGAAAATACATCCCTCTAAATATAATACAAGTGGATGAGGTTCTATCATGGATGTACCTAGGTGTAACAACTCTGAAAAGGTGTTTCAGGCCTGGCCCGATGTATCCTGGTACAAAAAACAGACCTCACATTTCACCTGGTGTGACACTCCTAGGATATATTCTTTAGTAATTTTATCATCTCATTATGAATCATTATTAATGGGATAAAAAAACCCCATTAAAAAATATATTAGTAAATAGATCATTTATAACATAGATTAAATCCTAAAAATTCAAATGTTAATAAAATAAATGTAATATATAATTTATCCCTTTAATTTCCGTAGATTTCCCATTTTGTGTTTAATATTTTAAAGTAATCATACCTAATTTTATTTTTATTCTATCCAATGGATGTAAATATGATGAATTGGGTAAACAATCAATGTTACAATCGATGTGATGATTTCCCCAATGAGATTTACATCCCAATGAGAGGAGGAATTAGAAACATTATCATGATACTATGTCAGCTGACTCATATTTTGGATATTATTCTATATCAAGAGGAGTGTCCACTTCCCCCTAATAGACAATAAGTTATGATTGAGAGATTTATGTGACCAAGGCCTCCCAAATTCAATGGATCATCTCATCCCTTAATTGTGGAAAAATAGATCAACTCTTTTAAAAAGATATTATCAATCATTCAATGTTCTGAACAAGATAAGGTTATAATGTATATTTATAATATAGAGGGAGAATCTCATCAGTGATGGAAATTTTCCATTAAAACAAATCTTGAGGATGAGATCAAAGAGATAGAGTGGATGGAATTTCGGAAACTATTTTTCGATAAATATTTTCCCTACACTCTCCGTCTTAAAATAGAAATGAATATCATAACTATCCAAGAAAAAAATATGAAAAATATATCCTGTATTATGAGGAAATCATAATAATAATTTCAGTATCGACCTTTTTCTTTTTCATTACTCCCAAATTAACAGTTGAATTCTTATTGGTATGATAAAACCTAGTCTACAAATATACCTAGTGATCTGAGACATCAATAGAAATGATGATATTGTCTGATGTGCCCAAAAAGTGGAACTGTAGATCATAGAATATCAAGTGTATCATCAAGATAATAATTGGAATGTAGATTTTTAATTTTTTGGTCTGATGGAGAAATATAATCATACCAAAAAATTTCAACATCCAACTTATCAAAGGTGTAGAATGAAGCA
Organism: Viscum album; assembly: GCA_963277665.1. Classification (NCBI taxonomy): domain Eukaryota; kingdom Viridiplantae; phylum Streptophyta; class Magnoliopsida; order Santalales; family Viscaceae; genus Viscum; species Viscum album. The sequence continues at coordinate 1,625,411,451 of OY728160.1, read as the reverse complement.
CTCCAAAAATTTCCTGAAGGGAATAAAGAAATGTTTTAGGTGTGGAAAGGAAGGACACATAGCTAAAAATTTCCAATTAGAGAATCCAACTAATGATATTAAGGAAAAGAATTATCTAGTCATTCCTTAGAACATTTTTTCATTACATAAACTAAATGTAACCAAGGAACATTTCAATTCAATGCACAAAGGCAAGGTTTCTTGGAGACAACTGACTTCTTCCAAGGTAGAAATGGAAAATTGTTTCCATCAAAACCACTCATTCATTTTTTTATAGTGTTAAATGTGTTTTTATCATCACATTACCATTTTCCATTTTCCATGAAACTGCCAATGGTTCCCCCATCCACAAATGGGTGTGGACCTTCTTTCCAAAGGCCAGTGGTTATTAGGGATTTCAGGCTGATTGACTATTGGGGACTTAAATTGGTTGAGATGATGGGAAGTTGGGTTCATCGTACAATTATGGGGGGAATTTTAACCAACTATTGGGATCTCTTATATATTTAGGATATTTTTATAAATTCCTTCAAAGAACCTAATATGGGACCGGTTACCCATATTTCAATGACTTAATTACGAACATGTATCGATATGGATTATCATGATTATATCATGGATTCTATATCACTCTCTTATTTAATTATGATTCTTTAAAGTATGTCAATAATTGAGCATTATTGAGTTTATTTCTATATTGGGAGATGGATGGTGTCTTCAAGAAGGGATTTAACCTCCACTAAGTGTCCAACTTATCCTATGGGAATAGGAATTGAAACCAATGTAGTCCATTGGATATAGTTTAAGGATGTATGGTCCTACCCATCCATGTAGTTTACCATCATATGGTAAAAATGTGAGTATCAGGCTTGAACCAAGATGAGGTGACCTATGTATCATGTTTAACACATGAATCAGACTCCACAAAGTACATATAATGGGCATTTGTGTTGTGATATATAGGATTATAGAGACCATGGTAGGGACATATGCATATAAGACTTCCCTTGATTGCTCCTTTGAGAATACAAACCTATGAGTGGAGATGGGATGTAATTAGGATTACTCCCTGATGGTAATTCATCACTAAGAGAATTCTCGTCATGCTATTAGTAAAACCACAGCATATCACTAAGCCCATGTGAATCATGATCAGTCTGAGAAACAATAGATAGTGCTATACTTGACACATTTCATGAGATCATACTAGTATGGGGATTAAAAATTATGTTTTACCTTTGAGAGTAATGATCACCCATCTCATGGAGTAAACGGTAAGAATCTTAGGCCTTTGGAAGGATTCTTACATATCTCAGATATGGTGGGAATCAGTGTATTCATATCTCAGTTCATCTCAAACCCATTATGGGATTTGAGATACTTGGGAGCATGATTGAGGCTCATATGTAGGATGATGCCTATGCCTGAGTCCTCTTATCATCTACTGATGGTCAAGGGGGATTGAAAAACTTATGGAAGGATTTTATCCTATGAGTTAGGAGTAGTTTGGAGAAAAAGGTTCTTATATCATATTGGATTCCCATTGGAGATCAGACCTTTAAGAACGCATCCTACCTATACCAGTTATGGTAGGAATCAGAGTTCTCATTGTTCAAATCATCTCAAACCTACTAATACATTTAAGGTAGTTGGGAGCCTGATTAGCACTAACACATAGGATGATGCCTGCATATGAGTCCTCTTCTCATCCGCTGATGGATAAGGGGGAATGAAAAACATATGGAATGATTTGATCCTATAAGTTAGGAGTATTTGGGATAAAAATTGGCTTCTACAAAAGTCAATTACCATTGGATCTCGGGGCTCTAATAAGACATCCCACATATCCTATTTATGTTGGGAATCATATTTTTCATAGTTTATTTATGTCTTAACCTGCTGATGGGTTAATGTGAATGGTCGCACATAGAGGCATTATGGGCACCCCTAGGATTTTAGGAGTGGTGTTTACTTATACCAAGGCGGATACCCTATTAATCAAGGACATATTATATTATTCTAGTAGTTGAGGCGTACATACTAATGCTGGATAAATGGTGCACTAATATTGGTTCATCGGTTGGGGCTTACACTCTGAGGATTCCTGTTTGGTTAACTCCTTCTTTAACATATAATAGATTAAATAAAGGTAATGATTGCCATTATGGAATGTCTGAGAAGTAGATATTCATAGGGTCATATGGGTGCATGAACGTGGTTCATCAAGGATACAACCATTATCAAAGGGGTATGTGATTGGAGCTTCATAACCTAGGTTTACATGATAGGAGTTCAAGTAGGCATGCCAGACAAGGTTGGATGGTCCTAGGGGACATGTCTGACATGCCTTGGACATCTACTGAGGAATTATTGATTACTCATCCGATATCTTGGGGAACAAATATATAATATTGTACATATCTAGATATGTATTCCTAATCAATTGGTGTTCACTGGATATCTTGGAATGGGTTCATCATTAGGTCCAGGATGCCTCACTGTCCAAAGAAGATATGTTCAAGCTCTCTTGCATGATCAAATGACTTGTCTCAGCTTTATTTTCCTGATCCAAGAAGACATGTCAAGGGTTCTTTTCATGTTTAGGTGGACATGTCATGGGTCTCAAGTATAACCAAAATAAGATGTCTGGCTATCTTTTTGGGGGGTTTTGTGGGGATGTGTTGCGGAAGTCTTGGGTGCATCATATGTCCTTGAGAAACTTCAAGTACCTCTCTCCCCCTCCCTTTTTGTCCCCTTGGTTTTATTTTGCAAAGTCTAGGGATTACTTGAGTTTGTAAGACTAAGTAAAATGTGTTTTAATTGATTTTTCGATTATGCCTCACATGACCAACATGGGTCATGTGGAGGGTATTCAAGCTTTCAGGAAATATTCTATTTTCTTGTCCTTAGCGTGCTGGGAGTTGTCTGGAAACTCCATGATACATTCATGTAGTAGGTGGACATGTCCTAGGGTCCTTCTTGACTTTTCTGAGACTTTTCATTTGATTATCATAGAATTTTCATGTTTTTCTAAGTATGTTGTATAACCGTCGAAGGGTCTCGCAAGTTTTCTTATAGTCTTTTGGTCATTCAAGTGCCACAAGTGAATATCCAAAGGGATTATGCCTTAAGATTCATGGGTTACATATACAGAAGAGTGATCATGCTGAATTCATACACGATAGGGCTAGCATTGGAAGGGTAGGTCCAATCCATGGGCTCCTACATGCACTAAGGGGACATTCGCATGATACACCTTTTTACTTTTGTCTCGCATCAGCTTGATATGGGCTCGTAAAGAATTCTTTGGTTATGAATAGAGGCTTCCTAATAATTATCAGAGCATGGGAGGGGTTACTTGATTCATATGGGAAAGGGTTTTCTAATGGATTTTAGGGTAAATCAAGGTTGTGTACACGAGCGAGGGGAACCCTTTTCAAAGGGGTCGTGTGGAGCTTGATCACCCACACAATCACATGTCTTCAATCAGGGTCTTACAATCGTCCTAGTGGAGATACATGATGGCTATCTATCACAAGCCTCCACATGAATGGGTTAATGTATGAATCACTTATTTAATGGTTAATGTACCATGGGGTTCATTCCCTCAATTTTTCCCTTCATGGGGAGGGTGTAAGTGGGGATATTCCGCGTTGAGGTGTCCATTTTCTAGGCCGCATGCAGACATCACAAGACATAGGGGATTATCATGTGATCATGGATGGATTCTTTTGGCAGGCCATGCAGTCATGTGATGGGGGAAATATCCCAAACAGTTTGCACGTATGAGTATGAGAGTTATTTCTGAACATGGAAAATGGAGTGGACATCCTAAAGTATGTGGGTTTGTCTCTGGATGGCCGAATGAGGGTGTCGTGTGATCCTGAGTGGAGTCATGTGATAGGACTTGTAGTCATGAAACGTGGGCTTTTTATCGAGGTCATCATGTGCAATGGAAAGCACTACAGTATCACATGATAAATTATGTAGATTCATGATCTATAAAGGATCATGTGAAGGAATATGAACGAACATACTAGTAGAGGCCACCGGTAAAAAGTCATGAAAGAATGAAGACTCATGATGATTTTAGAATGAGGATTAATGGATCAGGAGGGGGTGAAAACCATAGAGTTTTTGCCACAAGGCCAAGCAAAGGAGTACTACTAGTTTGTAGCCGCATGGCCCATGTCTGCTGGTCTATGTCCATGGGCACCATTTTGGAGGTTGATTTCCTATGATCGCATGAACTCTTTGAGGACTTGAGATAATCTATTAGATCATACCACCATCGGGGACATTTTTGGGGTGAAAAACATGTCTAAGGATTCATTCTATCACCACAATACTCATAGGCACTAGTATGGGTATGTTGCATGATGTTATGTGGCTCATGTGGTTAGATGATCCTTGAGTAGGCTTGGTTGAGGGCCCAAAAAGAATTCATAGGGTCCTAGTTCATGTGAGCATGTGATCATACAGAGATCACATGATGGATAATTCTGAAGGAAACTAATGGCCGACTCTCATGAGGGGGATCTCTTTAATTACCTAGAGGATTTCTCTGAAGGTGGTGGTTGGTGCCTCTGTTTTCTCCATTGTTCTCCTTTTTTTAGAGCTCCTCCCCACTCTTCCTTGACTGTTTTTATGGGAATGGGTTTATATATGTTGTGCACGGTCTACCCTCTTGTGATATTTTTGGGAAAAGGGTGTATCATAATTGCATCATGTGTCCTTCCCTTGTGAAGGCGTCGCATGTTCTTGGAAAAAATAATAAATAAATCATAGGAAAAACACATGGAGGCAGAAGGGTTCACTATTGTAAAATTATGTATGAAAACCCATGGGTTGTATTCATCTCTATCACATGATCATGGATGATCAAGAGATGGCTTCAATTTCATCTAGAGGTGCTCATGAAAGGCTGGAAGGGCTTGCAGCGGATACTCCCGATCATCCTCGGCTTAGTTTCATGATCAAAGAAGGAAAATGTCAGAATATTGAATATTTTCATGGGAACATTCAGAAGGCTTTAAAATCCTAATGTCTTCATGTGATGATTATCTTGTCTTGGTCACATGATCCTGGAATGATCATGCGACATCTTTGAATGCTATCAGGGAGTCTCATTGGAGACAAGTGGGACTTGTCATGGTTTCGACTATTTTCATTAGACTCTCAATGATGTGATAGAGAGGTGGTAGAGAAAAGGGGAAAGTTTTGGGTGCATGTCAAACCAGGGTGTCCATATGTTGAAGACGAAGGTCATGCAATTTGTGGGTATGGCTGGATTCCAACTTACGATCCGCAAGATTGGGCGGTCGACTAGTATCAGTAGCTGATGTGATTGGACAACACCGAATGTTGTGTATCAAGATCAAATGGCCCTGATTTAATCCCATGGATCAATCTAAATCCAAAATCAAATTCACTCGCCTCCTTACCTCCATTATATAAGGCATTTCTCGACATCGGTATGCTTGATCCGAAAATGGGGTTGACACCCATACCATCTATATCACCCTCCACCTAGTGGGCCTCGGCCTGCCTATGCATAGGCATGTGCATCCCGAGCCCTATACCATAGTCCAGACTATTATTTACGAGAGTTATACTCCCACTAATTGTTCACTTGTTAGCCTGGGCTGGCTCCATTGGGCATGGTCAACCTGTTCCCACATGAGCCTTTGTTTAATCTTCCCAACCTAGTTGGTCGGTGGGTTAGCTATATTTTTTTCTAGGGATGATTTCAAAATGATGATTTTTAATTTACATTAGAATATAAATAAATTATTCATATTGTTTTGGATCTAATGTATGCCTTTTTAAACCCTAGTACTTCTTGTATGACCTCCTCCATGTATTAGTCTACCATTTAGCATGGTTCATTGATCTACAACGGCAATGTTTGAAGTCCTCATATACTAGTTCCAACAAATGACCCCCCACCCAATAGAATTAGATTCATTAGGATGAAATAAGCTAATTATAAGGTAACAATAGATCACTTTGATTCATATCTGAATATCTGATGATCATGGCCCTAAACTCCCTGTGAGGCTCTATCCATAGAATATTTGAGGATCTCTTAAGATCTTATGAAGATTTTACATCTGACCATAACTTCTCAGCTAGATCCAATATGGTAATTAGATTCGGCATGAGGCATAGATAACCTAAAGTTGGAATGTGGGTAACTACCAAAGTGAAATAGAGATAAGGTAGAATTAAAACCTGTTACTAGACCTGAATTAAAGTACATGGATGTCCCTACGTATCCCATGACGATGGGAATCAAGCCATATGTAGATCTAAAATATATCACTATATAGATAAAAATAATTTATATGAGACATAGGTTCATGGATAAAAAATCCTATAATAGTTGTCCTTATATAGATACATCTCATACGTAAGAGGAGGGATGTCACTGTTTTGTGGTGAAATCCTGGGTAGAGAAACATGTCTCAGGGGAGATGCTGATCAGATCACCCAGTACACTTATCCTTCAAGTTTAATACCAAATAGATCCAATTTCATGGATTTGAGTTACTGACTTCCAATAGGTTTCATTTTGAGGAGTGTTCATGAATACCCATTAACATGAAACTGCTCATTCATTATCCTACTCTAGCAGTCTTGATATTGTATTATTTTGAAGGAAAATGTGGACATGGTATCCTTCTCAAAATGTGGAATGCACTAAATTTTTCCTAATTTAAGGGGCATAGAGAGCCTAGCATGATTTTACCGAGGACATGTGGTGGGTCCCCCAATCTTTATGTCTCTTTATTCACTTTCCCCTAATTTTTTACTAATCTAGATATGGGGAAAGACTTAGCAGGCATAGACATGACATTTTCGCAGGTTGCCTTCTTACCTGTTTTGAACCAGACATGTTTTTTACGCCTCTTCCATTTTACATTTTCTCAATGATTCTTGGATCACCCAAAGTTCATATCTAGGGAGAAGATGATCTTTTTTTCAATATTCCCTTATCAGGGTTTTCCTCTTGGAAGGTATCATATATATTGTTTCATAAAGGTCTTGTGTTCTAGACCATCATTATATTATTGTTTAGTGTCTTCTATCTCAGAACATTGGGGTTCTTGGTAGTTTAAATAATTACTACTAAGAATTTTGGTGTGATTCGTAAGTATTACATCTAGAAATTTTATGCATTATCAGTCTACAAAACTAGGGGTTACTCAAAACACTATGGGTTCCTGAGTTCTTTTGTGGTGTTTTTGGGGTTCACAAGGATTAGAGTTCCTTTCTTACAAGGAGGATATGTCTTTATTTTGTGGGTTAAATACCTTATCCATGGATATCATGGACAAGAAAAGATGATCTCAACTCTTCTACATGGGATATGATAGGATTATGCAGTGTATATGGCTGAGGGTGAAATACATGGAAAGTTAGGCCTGTCAGAGTAGTTGGGATGTGGGTAATTTAAATAAAATCCAAGAATCTTGAGTTGAATGATATAGAATGCGGTAGACATACTGAGTATGTCCCTTAACAATATTGGTTATTAGGTTCCTCCACAGTATTTTTGAGGGTCACAAGGTTTAAGAGATCCTTTATACAAGGCCAATACGTTTTGGATCATTGGGATTGATCACATGCATCAATAGAATGGAAAATAAGAGAGTTCCATTTTCTGTTCCAAGGGCTATAAAATATTTATGAAGGGTGAATAAATCATGATGAAGAAGTTATATATGGAAGTATGAATTTCTGGGGAAGGTTATAACACCCTATGGAAACATATCTCTTAATTGAATAGCTTGATCCCTATGCCTTGTGCTTTCAAATCATGAGGTGTGAGCCTTCAAAAGGTTCATGAATGAAGGTTCACATTCCGGCCCTGAGAAATGGTACATAACATGGTGTTGCAACATCGAGGATATTAGATCCTTTTGGATAGTCTGATATGGAGACTATAAATCATTGTCTAATGTTTTTAGTTCATGAAGATGATATGGTACAACCACCCCTAGGGGACCCTATAACACAATGGGGTGTTGGGTTTCGCCGTGATGACACGAGACTCACAAGAATAAAAAATCCCTTTTCACCGAGCCAAGATGTCTTCGGTTGGTGGGTCTAATTCCTCATCTCAATAACTCGGAAAAGGGGAGTGATCTTTTTCCTCTTTTGGGGAAATGAATGATTAGTGACGACCCAAGAAACTTTAGATCCTAAACCAGGATTTATGGAAAACGTAAAATCTAATAAGGTTTCAAGCACCCTAAAATTTGTGTCACCTCCTATCGAAAATATTATCATTCTTTGTAAATATGAAAAATCATTGCTCCAATTTCATCCTTGACCAAGGTGTCTAGTGAATGTAGATTGGATTATATTTAGGCTTCAAATTATACCCAATGATATTTATTCCTTATTTATGATTGTCCCCTAAATTTTTCCTAAACTCTAAATATGAATAGTTTAGTGAGTGGAGACTTGGATTCTTCTCAAACCACTTTTTCTAGGTTTTTTACAACAAATATTTGTGTCTCTTTCATTAATAGTGTAAGGTCTTACAATTTGGATCATTATGTTATAGGGTTTAAGGACTTACAAAATTGACCAAGGTGTGGGGACTTTATGTTAATTCCACTTGTGGAACTAACATGGGAGATGTTATATAAGATCTTAACTTAGATTCATGGGGACAGAAGTACTCTAAAAACCTCTTGAGTGTGTTTTAAATAATTGATACATGTTCACAGGTCATGAGTGATTATATGGGAAAATAATTTTGGGGATAACCTATAACACAATGGGGTGATGGGTTCCACCGTAGTGATGTCTAGATCAAAATAATTAGAAATCCCTTTATACTAGCACATGATGTCTATGGTTGGTGGGTCTGATCCCTTACCTCAATAGCATGACCAAATAGAGACACCTATTTTCTTTATTATTGGACTTTAAAGGTTTGGGATGACCCAATACACTTGAGACATGAAGCGTGGTGTATGGATTGAGGTTCTTAAAAAGATTATCAAAGCACTATGTTCACTGGTTGATCGAGGTAAATCTATTAGGTTCCTTTGATGTGGAATGAAATATCGTTTATTATATGAAACTTTTTTCATCATGTAGTTGGGAATTTCTTCCAGACAGTTTAAAATAATTCAGTAAGGATGTATTTCCTTGTAGTTTAACATCATGAGGTGAGGAATAGTCCCCATGTAGTTTAACGTAATGTTGTGATGATGAGGGAGAACTGACGTGATTATATAGGAATGTATGAGGTCCAAGAAGTATAGATCTTGAACACCGGGGGGTTTCCTACCTATCATAGTTGGTTGGGAATCAAATTCCACATAGTTATTCAAAATAATGTAATCTACGCAAGTATCTCCCATGTATAAAGGTGGGAATTATGTCCATTAATAGTTATAACTGGTCCTAGGATTTGGGATATAGGCGTCACTATGTATCTCATGGAAATGAGAATCATGTTTTAAATATTTCTAAGAGTTCCATTCTGTTTAACTTCATTTTTTCAGGATGTACAGTCATGTTGTTTTAACATCGTATGGTAAGGATGAAGGTGGACCAACATGGACTAAGGAATCATGTTATGATTTTTATGGTTCTTCGTTCAGGATCACAGTGGATCTATTTTTTTTATGTCTTTCCTATGAGGGTAAATCCCTACCAAAATTACTAATCTCATGTTATCTATGTTATATGTGGGAAACAAGAAGATGTAGGGATTCTCTTATAGTGGAAATACAAAAGTGGGGTATAACACGGGTGTTTTTCATGACGTGGTGGATTGAATAAGATATTGGATCATGGTGTCCCTGTGTATCCCATTGAAAATGGGAATCAGGCTGTACAATGTTCTAGAAGGACCGTATAGTTTAACGTCATGTGGTAAGGGCATACTTCCATGTAGTTAAACGTCATGCGGTAAGGACTTTGGTGGGATATTGAGGTCCCTAAGGGGATTTTCATGGTATGTTAAAGTAAATATGACACATATAAGGACCAAAGAGTTCTACACCACTCTATTCATCCCAGAAATTTTCTCAGTTCAAGTGGCTAAAATGAATGTAGGATTTGTGGTACCTAGGGATAAACCTGAAGACTAAATTTCGAGGTTCTCTTTCATGCCCCATAAGGATGGGAATAAAGCCACACATCATTATAGAGGGGTTGAGCAATTTAATGTCATGTGGTAAGGATGAAGGTGACTCAATGTGAATGGACATGGTCATCAAAGATCTGTGTAGTTTCTTGTAACATTATGAGGACATTGTCCACACAGTTTAACATCCTAGGGTAAAGACATTGGATCACCCAACCTGAAAGGAATATAATCTTATATCTAGGACGAGAAGTAGGTTTTCTAGAATCAATATGTATCCTATAATGACAATAATCATTCCGTATATAGTTCTTGGAGAACCATGCAGTTTAATGTCATGTGGTAAAGACATGAAGGGGTGTACCTTCAAAGGGGTATTTGTGACACAACCTATTAAAACCAAGGTGAATGAGGATCATGAAGGATCTGGTTATGCAACATGTTCCCTGGGAAGGCCTCTGGATGGGCCCATAGAAAAAGTGTATATGTATCACTACTTATCCCATAATGATGTGAATCATGTCTTATGTAGTGCTGGAAATGATGGTGCAGAAGGAGACTGACCCCAGTAATGGTGTTCTTCTTAGATGAGGTTCCTAAGCACATACAGTTTCATGCCATGTATGGTAAATAGACCCCATAGTTTAACAACATGCGGTGAGGACTCACAACATACCCTTTATTTTCTAATATTTAGGATGATAACAAATTCATACCAACACTCCATGCCTTGTTCTGTGTAGGGAAACCCTTACCAAAATTCCTATGCTCGTGTGAGCTATTCTTAGAGTGAGAAATAAGGAATAAAAAGGATCTCATTCACCATTATGAGGAAATGGAGAAGAGGATATGATTATTTTATATTTTTTGGTGGCTAGGACAAGATATAGGATCACAAGATTCTTACTTATCTCATTGAAAATTATAATTAAGTTCTATTTAGTCTTGAAACATAGCGTGTTTGTATCTTGACACTAGTGGGGGAAATCCTCTCTGGAGAAGAACATGAGGCATCCCATAATTTATCATGGTACATCCTAAAACTTTTCATTGTAGGGATTCATTTTAACATCATGCATTGAGGTTTTTTGATCTTAGTGTAATGTCATAGATTATGGACATTGATGAGAAACGTCTAAAAATGACCTCTGTAGTGCGGTGTTAAAAGAATTGATGTGGGTGAGGCGAAGAATACCCAACACCACACTACAGATTCTAAATGAAACCCCATATATAGTTTAAATTCAGGATGTGGACTATGTTGTGGCCAAAAAACTAAGAGATTTCTGGATCTATGGTTAGGCTAGAAGAAAAAATATTTTGGTATCGTTGCATATCCCATGAGGATAGGAATCAAGTCATACGTAGTTATTTATGGACTGTGAGTTTTAATTTCAGACATAAAGTATATGGGTCTATACAAATTAACATCTTGTGGTAAGGATGAGAGCTATCGTGCAATTTAAAATCTTGTGGCAAGGAAAAGATCCATTCTATTTAAGATCTTGCAGTGAGGATGAGATCCATGTAGTTTATCATTTTCCTGTGAGTACATGATATTTTCAGTTTAACAACTTTTGGTGAGGACATGAGGTGATGGGCAGTTTATCATCTTCTAGTAAGGATAAGATCCATGCAGTTTGACATCTTGTAGTGAGGATGAGATCCATGCAGTTTAACATCTTGTGGTGAGGATATGGTCTATATAGTTTAATGTCTTATGGTAAGGACATGAAGTAAGTAACTCATAGAGAGAGAGAATCTTCTGAAGGATATTGGAAAAATCATATGCATATTTCATGAGTTTTGGGATTATTCAATTATATCAACCCTACAAATACATATTCTTCCACCCGATCCTTGAACACAAAGTAGTTTTCGATTGTGTGCCTGAGACATCAGTGGTTAGGGAAGTAGTCGTCCTTGTCTAAAAACCCTACTATAACACCCCGACCCCAGTTACCCAGAGTCGGTGCATTATTTCATAATATTGGCATGATCACAAAAGATCATGTCTCAAAAGACCGATTAGTTTAGTAGCCTTGGAAACACTAGATACATTCATAAGTCTTAAATTACATCATAATGTAAAACAAAACTACAAAAAGATATTGACATCATATCCTCTCATACTATCCCTGCAGGTCATTCATAATATAACTCTTCACATCCTAAAAAAATTAAAACATTGGAAGGGGTGAGCTCAGATGCTGAGTAAGGATAATGATATAGTGGAAGCTTTCATAAATAAACATTAACATTTAAGGAAATGTATAACTAAAACAAAATCCTTTTAAACTTTAACTTCAGCATAATATGGAAAAAATAAAATGAAATAATGACATTTACTTACTCACATGGATATTCTACAAGTCGATTAATCACATGCAATATCAATAACCACATTCATAATGATGGAATGCATAATTCCAGACTATCATAACCACGTATCCAAGGCCTCGTTCCAAGACTAAAAATAATATTTTTTCAAGGCCTCATGCCAAGACATTAGTTTGTCTCATTAGACCTACCGATGCATCGAGGAGCTATAGCGGGCACCACCTGTCACTTATTAAGTCTAATGCATTCATCATATGAATAGTTTTAAACATATCATTAATCATAACAAAATCGTATCACATAAAACATGCATAAAAGAAACATAACATTTCCACATTTCAATCACAAGATATCAATACAACACATTGATATAATAAAGAAACTATCAAAACCATTTTCAATTCCAAAATGAAAGAAAATTAAAACTTTGTATTTTCTTTTCATTTAAAAATGTTATGGATTGTAGAGGAATCCGAAACTCAAATAATTGTCACGACGACAGAGACGTTGTCACCGCATAAGTAAGACAAAACAAACATTCCCTTTTTTTAGTAAAACACATCGTATAAAAAAGATTTCTTTTGAATAAACGTAAAAGTTAAAGGGGTTTATACACCATATAAAAGAATTTTGTGTATAAAAAAATATGCCTCAATGAAAGGAGATTGAGAAGAAGTCCCTTACAAAGATTGTTTTTTTAAACAAAATAGTTTTTTATGTGTATTCACCATAAGTACACAAAAAGAAAGAACAAATAAAAGATATAACAAAATAATATGATGACATAATTTGAAAGTAGGATATTAACCCAAAGAACATAAATTGAGTTAAGAAGTTCCCTTACCTCGTGTCTAACTTGACTCGATCATTATTTATTCTCCTGAATAATAAACTAGAGTTAATTTATATTTGCTTAAGAACATTTTTCAAGTAAATTATTCCCTTTATGTCACTTATTACCATGTTATGAACATTATGTAATTATTTACGTTAATAATGGTCATTTTGTCAGTCTTTGGTACTTGAGTCAAAAATAAACTTCTTATAATTACAAGTTGTTCATGTGGTAAAATATCCAGTATATCCAGAATTATATTCCTGATTTAGATATCATATATATCATATATATCCATTATATAAATTCATTTATAATATTACATAACATTTATAGGTAAGAAATGAAATGCACCGTTCATGGAGACGATAAGCCGTACGTACGCATGAATGCTGCTTTCATTTATATTTCACATTTAATGGAATGAAATCAAAATGATATAAAGGCATATTATAATTCCAGTATAATATAATATATAATATCATTTACTATATCCTTTATACATCCCACATATGGAATTAACGATTCATATCACTTTGAGGGGGCGGTAGTACGCACATCCAAAAATGAAATTATCGTTTTTACCCATTATGGAAATCATAAACGTATGCCATAAATGAAAAATACAGAATCATAAAGAAAACATAGAGATAATATATATCATATATAAAAATAGTTTCATCATAATAGCAACCATGAGAGGTGTTAAAATAAGATTGAACAATCATCGTTTCATGAGGCAGTAATTCGCCACCCACAGAAACAGTATTTTCTTTAACCATTAGACGAAGGTGTGAGTAAGTGTAAATAAAATCCTTCTCATAACAACATAAAAGTATATTGAGCATAATGTTTTTGTTTCAAAATAAAATAATAAAAAGTGTTTAGGGGGTTGGATAAGCAAAATAATACAAAAGAACATAAGAGAAGACATTACCTTAAAATCGGGTAACTCTTTTTGATTTGAGCCAATGGCTTCCTTGGGAAGAATTATGACCAAAGTGAGGCTTCTAGGAGTAAGGGAAGGAATTTGAGAGAGTTTTTGGGAAGAGTTTGGCTGAGCCAAATGGCTTTGATGGTGTGAATAAGGTGGTAGAGGTGGGGGCCTTTTATAAGAGGAGAGGAGGGGAACTCTTGTAAAGTCATGAAATGTTACATTATTATGAAATGATTTTCGGATTTTAAAGGCCCCAAAAAGATATATGTATAGGATAAGGTGATAATGGTTCTATGTATACTCATCCAATAGGTTTTTTTACAAGTGTGAGTCTTATATTTTACATTATCTTTTCATTTTATTTAAATTGTTAATTAATGACGTAATCGATGCATGATCATGGTGTCATAAAAAATTTAATTTATTTAATGTCTAAAAATTATAAAAAACCTATCATGATGTAGGAAATTTTTTTATCTTTTCAATTTATATTTATAGTTGAAAAGTTAACTTATATATCCCCATGTAATAATTATTTTAGTAAAACAACACATGTTTGTGACAATTTTATTTTTACTTTAAATAAAAAGTTATTAAGGTCATTTTCATACCCAAGTGGCTCCATGGGGTCCCTACGTTGACCCACTGACTGTATAGGTCGTCCATGACTCATCCAATAAGGTTAGGACAAATTTAAAGGTAATTTCATATTATTATAACATTATATTTACCTTAAGTTACACTAATTACCATTAATCGTAATTAATAGAACATAAAAGTTACTATTCCCCAAGAAATATTTTAATCCCATTGAACCGCATTTTACTTCTTAATGACAATGATGTATGTCAGATTTTGGAAATTCAAATCACAGAGGTGGTAAAATTCCATTTGAACAAAAAATCAGTTTTTTTTAACTACCACTTAGTGGTTTCACTATTCATCAAAAATCGATGTTTCCCAAAACAATACCAAAAATTCACCCTAAGCTATATTTGATATTCCTAATTAAAAAATGATGTCTATTTTAAAAAATTAAAAACATATAAGTTGAATTAATTAATTTAATAATTAATTCCAGCTATCACAACAAATATTGTGTTTTTAAGAAACAATATATATCAAAAGATTGACAATTGTTTCTATCCAATTTCAATGTGAAATTAATTCTAATGACCACCATTGGATAAAATGGTAAAAATAAATTCTAATTATACTTTAAAACCACTCAATAGTATAATTTATTAGTATAAATTATTTTGATTAAAAAGGTTGTTTTTATGTTTTTTTTTCTATTCATAAAAAATTGGAAGTTCTCAGAAAATTACAAAAAATTCATCTCAGGACAATTTCAATTTTCCGAATACAAAAATGAAGTCCATTTTGAAATATAAAATTTATATAATTTCAAAAAGTGGGTATTAATATTCATAACGACTACTTTTATTGGTCTTAGTGTGTTATAACTTGAGGTTGCATACAACACACGCTGCTCTATTATTCATAGAGAAGCATACCATTGAAGCTTGGGGTGTTACATTCTCCCCTCCTTAAAAAATTGCATCCTCGCAATTCGAAATTTTCCTTTGAAAATAAAAGGTTGAAAATAGAAAATACCTTTGTGGAAAACCCACATCAGAGATAGGGTTAAGAAAAATATAACTTTAAAAGAAAGAAAGAGAAGTACAAAGGTCACCCGAGATAGCCCATACTAGGATTCTATGAAAATATGGATATGGAGGAGTAATAAACCATCAAGGTCTGATGGAGAGCTGTAGAAAACAGGATTAGGAGAAAGTTTAACTACAAGAAAATCACAAACTTGTGATTGGTTAAACGATCATTGATTCCCCAGTAGGAAACGTTAACCGACAACGTTTTTGTTTTAAGCTAACTTTCATAAAGTTGTGGAATTTCTTTAGGAGATTTTCTAAGAAAATAAGGAAATATAAATACTTGTCATGTAGACATTCATTCTTTAATAAATTTTTACCACAAACCCATCTTTCACTCAAAAAGTTAATATAACTCAAAAATATTATATTTATCCTAATTGTACATGGTCTCAAATATTAACACATACCATTTAGATTAGGAAAACTATTTTGTAATAACCAGGGACTTCCTGTAGGCTAGTGGTAGGTAATAAAGTCATGTCTCACTATGGTTGTGGGTTCGATTCCTATAGCTTTGAGCGACACGACGGGTTATCCCCCAACATGCAGGTTAGCCTTTTCCTAAAACTATAGTATTCTAATATTCCAAAAATAATCTTCAAAAATGTTTTAACCTTAAACAATATTATCCAAAGTTCAACATAATCCATTCCAACCTTTATAGTTATCCAAAACACCTCTATCCAGACTTTCTCTAAAAGGTCTCTAAATTCCAAAATCAATTGTATCATCAGATTCCTCAAACAAAGTAATGTTTCTCTTATTGTCACATACAAAAATATGATTACCTCTATCATGTTAAAACCTTAAAGAAAACAACAAGTACGTTAGTATAATCCTTATATATATCACATTATTCTTATAACCAGAATATAATCCATGAGCCCAAAACCACCAATACATTAATTATTCAACTTCAACTGTAGTAACAACATAAATTGTCCTTGATACCTAGGACTTTTCTGAGGTAAGTTTCCCTAACGGTTAGGACATTAATTTTCATAATGCCCCATTACCGTACAATTTTATCATTCAACATTGATAGCCTCTTTATTTCCCTTGCAATCACGAGCCTGGTGACCTTTTTTCCACATTTATAACAAACTCCCGTTCCTTTTAGGCAAGTACCGGGATGATTATTCCCACAACTATCACATAATGGAAAATACTTCTTTCCCTTTTTCCCTTTATCTGTCTCTTGTTCCACCGGTCTCTTCTTCACTTGCTTTACTTTGTTGTCATAAGAAATAGATAATTCATTTTCTGTATTGATAACACAAGAGACTATATCTTCATATGTTGAGAAAGATTGTGATACTAATGATCGATGGAGAAACGGTTTTAACCCATCAAAGAAACGATAAATCTTACTTCTTGGGTTATATATATAATCTGCAGCATACCTCGCTAACCTTGTAATGTTGGACTCATATTTGCTACATTATCATCCTCCTTTTGTCTCAGACTCAGAAATTGTCTTTCCATATCTGCTTGATGGTTAAAAGGAAATTATATTTCTAAGAAGAGATCTTTGAACTCCCTCCATTCCATATTTGATACTTCATCATCATACTTTTTGTTTTGAATCAGCGACCACAAATTGATCTGCATCTCCAGTGAGGTGGTAAACTTCCATGACAACATTCTACCTTTCGCTACTCCCCAAGGCGTGCAATATTTTCTCTAAGGAGTTTATCCTTTTCTCAGCTACTAATGTATTTTTACCCCCATTAAATATTGTCAGTTTTTTCCTCATGAATCAATCTAACATTTATCCTCCACACTGCGGATCAGAGTGCTCCATAAGAGTAAGTTAATTATTTATAACCTGAGTGAGTTGTCCCAGTATTGTGATAAGTTGATCAGCACCAGTTGTATCACCAGCTCCATTATAATTTTCTTGAGTAGGAGGGAAATCCCTACATGGAGTGCATTCATTGACACGGTTTCCATTCCTTCTACTAGGTTCCATTTCTAAACAATGTCATAAACTAGATTAGTTTATGAATCGAAATACATAATAACAAACTTGAAAAACACATAACATAAATTGAACTATTTATGGATATAATCCATAATCATAAAAATGTTTTCTTTGAGTAATTATATACTCATAAACCCTTCATAATGGTTTGTAAATAAAATGAGAATTATCCTAAGCATATCCCCCAGGAGTGTCGTAACAAATAGTGTAGCAAGACCCGTTGTCGTGCACCAGTTCCAGTTCGAGTCTAGCTCAAATCGGTGTTCTTAGGATTTACCCCTAGGTACATTTGTACCAGAGCCACCTCTACCTGCTCGTATCTAGACAGGGATGTATTGCTCGAAAAACTCAAAAAATCGCCATAATACCAAAATTCTAGGAAGTTCTTCTATATTAATCCTCAAAGTCAATCTTAGGGCTATGTGCTATAATCAGAGTTTATCAAAATATAGCTTCCAAGGGTAGTACTCAACTGCCTCTGATACCAACTGTAACGCCCCGACCCCAGTTACCCAAAGTCGGTGCATTATTGCTTAACATTGGCATGATCACAAAAGATCATGTCTCGAAAGACCGATTAGTTTAGTATCCTTGGAAACACTAGATACATTCATAAGTATTACATTACATCATAAAGTAAAACAAAACTAAAAAAAATCTTGTCTTCATATCCCCTCATACTATCCCTGCAGGTCATTCATAATATACTTCTTCACATCCTGGAAAAATTAAATCATTGGAAGGGGTGAGCTCAGATGCTCAGTAAGGATAACAATATAGAGGAAGCTTTCATAAATAAACATTAACATTTAAGGAAATGTATAACTAAAACAAAAGCCTTTTAAACTTTAACATCAGCATAATATGGCAAAAATAAAATGAAATAATTCCATTTACTTATTCACATGGATATTCAACTAGTTGAATACTCACATGCAATATCAATAACAACTTTCATAATGATGGAATTCATAATTCCAGACTATCATAACCACGTAGCCAATGCCGCATGCCAAGACTACAAATAAGATTTTTCCAAGGCCTCGTGCCAAGACACTAGTTTGTCTCATGAGGCCTACCAATGCATAGAGGAGCTATAGCGGGCTCCACCCATCACTTATTAAGTCCAATGCATTCATCATATGAATATTTTTAAACATATCATAAACCATAACATAATCGTATCACATAAAACATGCATAATAGAAACATAAAATTTCCACATTTCAATCACAAGATATAAATAAAACACATTGATATAATAAAAACACTTTCAAAACCATTTTCAATACCAAAATGAAATAAAATTAAAACATTTTATTTACTTTTCATTTAAAAAAAGTAATGTCTTGTAGAGGAAGCCGAAACTCAAATAATGGTCACGGTGGAAGAGACATCGTTGACGCCGCATACGTACAACAAAAAAAACATTCCCTTTTGTCATTTAGTAAAAAACTTCGTATAAAAAATATTCCATTTGAATAGACATAAAAGTTAAAGGGGTTTATTCACCGTATAAAAGAAAGTTGTGTATAAAACAAAATATGCCTCAACGAAAGGAGATTGAGACGAAGTCCCTTACAAAGATAATTTTTTAAATAAAATAGATCTATTATGTGTATTCACTATATATACACAAAAAGAAAGTAAAAATATAAGATATAACATAATAATATCATGACATAATTTGAAAGTAGGAGATTAACCCAAAGAACGGAAATTGGGTTAAGAAGTTCCCTTACCTCATGTCTGACTTGACTCGATCATTCTTTAATCACCTGAATAATAAACTATAGATAATTTCTATTTTCTTAAGAACTTTTTTCAAGATAATTATTCCTTTTATATTACTTATTACCATGTTATGAACATTATGTAATTATTTAAGTTAATAATGGTCATTTTGTCGATCTTTGGTACTTGGGTCAAAAATAAACATCTTATAATTACAAGTTGTTCATGTGGTAAAATATCCCGTATATCCATAATTATATTCAGGATTTAGATATCATATATATCATATATATCTATTATATACATGCATTTATAATATTACATATCATTTAGAGGTAAGAAATGAAATGCACCGTTCATGGAGATGGTAAGCCGTACGTACGCATGAACGCTACTTTGATTTCTATTTCATATTTATTGGAATGAAATCAAAAGGGTATAAAGTAATATTATAATTCCAGTATAATATCATATATAATTTCATTTACTCTATCCTTTATACATCCCACATATGGCATTAACGATTCAAATCACATTGAGGGGGCGATAGTCCGCACTTCCTAAACTGAAATTATCACGTTTACCCAAAATGGAAATCATAAAGGTATGCCATAAATTAAAACTAAATAAGAATAAGTAAAACATAAACATAATATATATCATATATAAAAATATTTTCATCATAATTTCCACCATGATAGGTGTTAAAAGAATATTGAATAATCATCGTTTCGTGAGGCAGTAATTCGCCACGCATAGAAACAGTATGTTCTTTAACCATTAGACGAAGGTGTGTGTAAGTGTAAATAAAATCCTTCTCATAAAATCATAAAATTATATTTAGGATAATTTTTTTGTTAAAAAATAAAATAATAAAAAGAGTTTAGGGGGTTGGAGAAGCAAAATAATACAAAAGAACATAAGAGAAGACATTACCTTAAAATCGGGTAACTCTTTTTGATTTGAGCCAAAGGCTTCCTTAGGAAGACTTCTGCCCAAATTGAGGCTTCTAGGAGTAATAGAGAGGATTGTAGAGAGTATTTGGGAGGAGTTTGGCCGAGCCAAATGTCTTTTATGGTGTGAATATGGTGGTAGAGGTGGAGGCCTTTTATAAGAGGAGAGGACGGGCACTCTTGTAAAGTCATGAAATGTTACATTATTATGAAATGATTTTCGGATTTTAAAGGTCCCCCAATGATATATTTAGAGGATAAGGTTATAAGGGTTAGAAATATACTCATAAAATAGGTTTTCTACAACTGTAATTATTATATTTTTCATTATCTTTTCATTTTATTTAAATCGTTAATTAACGATGTAATCGCTGCATCATCATGGTGTCATAAAAAATTTAATTTATTTAATGTCTATAAATAATAAAAAAAAATTATGATGTAGGAAATATTTTTATCTTTAAAATTAATTTATTATAGTTTAAAAGGTAACTTATATAACCCCATGTAATAATTGTTTTAGTAAAACAACACATGTTTGTGACAATTTTATTTTTACTTTAAATAAAAAGTTATTAATGTCATTTTCTTACCCAAGTGGCTCCATGGGGTCCCCTAGTTGACCCATGGATTGTATAGGTCGGCCATGACTCATCAAATAAGAGTAGGACAAGTGTAAAGGAAATTTCATATTATTATAACATTATATTTACCTTAAGTTACACTAATTACCTTTAATCGCGATTAATAGAACATAAAAGTTACTATTCCCCAACAATTATTTTAATCCCATTGAACCACATTTTACTTCCTAATTAAAATGATGTATTTTGTATTTTTTAAATTCAAGTCACGGAGGTGGTAAAATATCATTTAAACAATAAATCAGTTTTTTTAACTACCACTTAGTGGTTTCACTATTCATCAAAAATCGATGTTTTTCAGAACAATACCAAAAATTCACCCCTAAGATATATTTGATATTCCTAATTCAAAAATGATTTCTATTTTAAAAAATTCAAAACATATATGTTGAATTAATTAATTTAATAATTAATTCCTGCTATCACAACAAATAGCATGTTTTTAAGAAACAATATATATCAAAAGATTGACAATAGTTTATGTCCAATTTCAATGTGAAATTAATTCGAATGACCACCATTGGATAAAATGGTAAAAATATATTCTAATTATACTTTAAAACCACTCAATAGTATAATTTATCACTAAAAATTATTTTGATTAAAAAAGTTGTTTTTATGTTTTTTTTATTCATAGAAAATTGGAAGTTCTCAGAAAATTACAAAATAATCAACTTAGGACAATTTTGATATTCTGAATACAAAAATGAAGTCCATTTTGAAATATAAAATTTATATAATTTCAAAAAGTGGGTATTACTATTCATAACGGCTACTTTGATTGGTCATAGTGTCTTAGAACTTGAGGTTGCGTACAACACACGCTGCTCTATTATTCAAAGAGAAGTGTATTATGGAAGCTTGGGGTGTTACACCTACCTCATGTGGTTTTCTCATAGTTGTTAGTTCCATAAAACCTCCTTCCATGGAACTGTCAACATATTTTAAGATATTAATTATTTGGAAGGGGTAGGTTATGTCATATCTTGCATTAAAAGATGGTTGTTTTTCCCTGGGAGGTCGGTGATTGAAGCTATTTTTCAAAATTGATGCTTCCTTCCTTGAGTGATCAGATGTCTGGAGAGAGTATTCAAGTGTTTTAGGATCTAGTATCCCCAGGTCTATCTTCCCTTGAAGTCGGTCATTGAAGTAATATAAGTATTTCATGTGCCTATGATTTTAATGGTAGTGGAAATAACCATATTGCTTTATCTTCCCTTCCTCATTCGGCTTCTTCATTGATGGTATCATCATCAAAACACTCTCCAAAGCATATTTGAAATACTTGGGAATGTGTTTGGATAGGAAATAATATGATTTTCTCTACAAGTCATCGAGATATGGGTGATTAGACCACTTATCCCACATGCTTCTTGTGACACTGTTAGTGCATGTGTATGGCAGAGTCTGGAGTCCGGGGTATAGATTCTTGGTGCTCTATTGATCAGGTGGTTGGTTATAGAGCTTTGGGGGTCTTAGATAACACGTATTCTTCCCATTTATTAAAATTCCTAGAATCTCTTGGAGGTTTTGTGGTGACACTTGAGGTCGTATGGTTTCCCGAATACCATCGATATGAAGTGAGAAAATATAGAAATTCCCCCATCATTGTGGGATGGTGTGAGGTGGAACAATGTCTGTATTCCACCTAATTAGGTGATGAAAAATATAAAAATTCCACCAACCCTGTGGTCTGGGTCACTTCACTGTAAGGAATGCTTCTATAAGAAAACACAGGATCATCATTACTGAGTGGAGATCTATGATTATTACAAAAATTATCTACCAGAGATCCCTAATTTATTATTGGAGTGGAAAAATCTATTCTTCTGTAGAAATAGTCATTTCATCCTCAAGGGGTTGGCTAGTGGGAGCCATGATAATACCCCTTCCACTATCGGTGGCATGTTGAGTGGATGATGATAGGGGATCTGATTTGGATCACAATGACCAAATCCACTGCTGCCACTATCCATACAATACATTTTTAACACCATTTGGGATACCAGCAAGATTGGTAACACCTTCTGTAGATTCTTGGTGGGTACCAATGAGCCTTTCTGCTCTTGCTCCGATGAAATAAGGTATGAAAAACTCTTGTGACTGATACAACTACATAAGGGTATGAATGTACCATTCAGGATCATGCTCACATGGATCTAATGTAGAGTCTCTAGATTTAACATATATCATATTGAACAAAACACATGTAGTTTGGTGATCCTCATTAATAGAGTATCTCACTTGATGGTTTGGTGCCTAGTATACCATTTGAGGGATCGGTTCCCATGATACTATTTGATGGGTCAGTTCCCATGATACAATTTGATGGGTTAGTGCTGATGATACTGTTTGAGGTGTTAGATCCCATGATGAAGATGATCACTTAGTAAAATATGTTAACAATTCCCCCATCCGTATAGGATGGGGTGTTCCCTGGGATTCTGTAGCTGTTGGGACTAGTTGAGGTGAAGATGGAGGTGAAGATGGAGGCTCCTGACTGGTCGGGATCCTAGAATGATTCTGGTAAACCATTGAGATGCAGTTGTGGACCTCAGTCATATTTGAGGTAGTAGGTACTCGATCAAACTCTGGAGCTACATTTTCTAGATACCCTAGGTGGGTTCTCTTATTGTTTGCCCCATCCTAGATAGTCGGGGTTGGCACAACCTCCTCTGAATCTCCTTGTGGAATCATGGCCTCATGTCGATGATGATGATCAGAATGGATGGGATCCAACATAGGAATCTCTTGGGTGGTTTATTTGTCATTTTGATCATTTCTATCAACCTCTTGGGTATCGGTAAGGTGTATTTTGATGCCTTCTAGTGATAGTTTCCCAATGAGGTTGAGTGTGGCAATAAGGTTCACTCCCTCTTATGTGGCCTATCATGGGAAAGATGGTCGGAGGGAATACATCCTCTGAGATATTTCATGATCCAATACCAGATTCATGATGGAGCTTTTTATGTAGTATTCCCAGCCCAATCCATTCACTAATTGATGATATAAGCAGTGTGTTGATGAAAATGTAGGTTAGGGACTCGGGATCAAAAAATCATGTCAAATGATCTTAGAACATGTCGTCAAACATGATGAATTCATGGTGATTGAAAAGAATATCAAGAAGTCTTGGTGGAGGTAAAATGGGACACCTTATCATTGCAAAATCATATTAAAGATTACATATTTGATCAATAACATCCATAATTAAAAGTTATAGAGGCGGTAGCTTCCTTTCAACCAATGTTTATTATGGTTAAAAGAAACATGTCGGGTCCACTATTTTGTTTTGCAACAAGAACAACATAAACTGTCCTAAAGGGAACATGGGAAATCTATCCTTTTTGAGACATTAAAGGGATGGCACCGTTAAAGGATTTCACATTGGGTTCACCATTTTTTTCATCGGGTTTTATGGCATGGAACAATTTTAACTCATCATGTTACCGTTGTCACTTTTCTCTAAAACATCCAATGGTTCCGCCATCCATAGCTGGTTTCGGACCTTCTTTGCAATGGATGATGGTTTTCAATGTTTTTAGGCCAAGAGACTCTTGAAGGCTTGCACAAGTCGAGAGTATGGGAGGTCGGGCTCATCACACCCTTTTTGGGAGAATTATTTCCTACTTCAAGAATCTCTTATAGATTTAAAACATGTTTATGAAATCCTTCTCAGACCCTGATATGGGAATAGTTACCCATATGTCAATGATATGATAATGAACATGTGTTGATAGGGATTATCATGTGTATATCATGGTTTCTCTATCACTCTCTTATTTAATTATGATTCTTTGGACAATGGTCATGCATGAGCACTCTAGAGTTTATTGTTGTATAGGGATATGGATGTTGTTTTGAAGATGGGATTGAACCTCTACAAGGCATCCTATGTATCCTATGGGAAATGAAATAAAAATCACCTAGTTAATTTGACGTAGTTTAAGGTCATGTGACTAGACCCATCCATGCATTTTAATGTCATACAAAAAGTGCATGAGTATTAGGCTCGAACCTTGATGATGCATCCTGTATATCTTGTTTAACACAGGAATCAGAGTCAATTTAGTTCTTATAATGGGCTTCTTTGTGGTGATAGATACCACAATAGAGGCCCTGGGTGGGGCTTCTTCATATGAGACTACCCTGGATTAATCTTTTAGGAATATAGCCCTATGGGAAGATATGTTATGTAATCATGCTTACACCTTGATGGTTATTCCTTGTTGGGGAAATTCTAATCATGATATTGGTGGAACTATGACAACCCTGCTTTTTCATTACAACCTAAACATGATTTATTACATAAAAATTCACTTGATACAACAAAGAAGATCTAGAGGTTTAGTGTCTTTGGGTCTTAGGATCATTACATAAAAACTTGAAACATGAAATACAACATCTTTATTGAAAACTTCCTTTACATGACCACTACATTCCCTCGTACTTAGCATTTCATGGGATAACCTGAGGACATGCTTAAGAAAAGGTTGAGCTATAAAGCCCAATAAGGGAGTACACATGAAATAAAATGATGAGTACAATACATGTTAGGAAATAGGCATGTCAATATAGCATATTAGAAACGTGAACATAAAGGCATGATAAAAGCATGATAATCATAACATGGAAATGTGGCAACAATACTTAACATGGATTTAGCATGAGCCAAGGCTCATTGCACATAAATCATTAGTAAACCCTCATTGGACATGAAGCACGAGTAAACCCTCGTTGCACTTGAATTAGCATGAGTCAACACTAATTTCACATGATGTATCATGATACTATACTTTACCCAATGCCTTGGAGCGCTATAAGGGCGTACCCTTCTTAAACATTTCGTTTCATGCATAAGTGTGCCACATGGATCATAAAACATGGATTCATAAAACATAATCATTTATTCCAAGATAAAGGAATATAGAATTCATACATGATACTTTAAAATAAATAAGTAAATGTGCATAAAGGTGAATACCCTTGTTGGCGAAATGGGCATGGTATTCACTACACAATGACATTGGCTTAGAAAATCGGTGTGATTTCGGCAGCGAAACGACATGATATAAGAATTCATAAAAAAAGGATGATGAGAGAGGAAGGGGTTCCTCATAATATTTAAATGTAATGGAAAGTAAGGAGGTCATATAGATTCATGTCCCATCAATTGAAAAGGAATTTAGCTTCATGATACAAAATTATTGCTTGAATTTAAAAGAAGAGAGAGAATTTCCTTTCGGAATTTCGGCATAGTAACGTGTGTACATGGGAGGCATTTAATGAGAGAGAAAGTGGTATCCCATCATTCAAACAATAAGAGGTCAGTATGGGGGAGGTGAGAAACCATACCCAAACATTCATAATTGAAATTAAAAGGGCAATACAACTTAAAGAAAATCGACAAAAATGAGAAAGGAAGAAAAAACCCTTACTTGGAAGTGTGCTTCCAAAGGCTAGAGAGAGACTAGAGAGAGGCTTGCGAGAGGCTTCTTGGGAGATTGGGGCACCTTGGGAGGATTATAGAGAGAGTAGGGAAGAGGTTGGACGAACTCCAAAGGATTTTAGTGAGGAGTAAGTGGATGTTTGGGTGGGTTTATATAGGAAAGGTGAGAGAATTCTTTATTATTTAGGTTTGGGACCCCTTATATTAAACTAATCCAAACCACAAACCATCCAATGGTTTTTGCCCATGTTTTCTGGAAAAGAAAATAGGAACACAATATTTTACAAGGCCAAGGTCCGAAATTTTTAAAATAATAAGTTTGCTTATGTGGAGGTGAGTCACACTCCCATGGAAATTAATTTAAAAAGGCAAAGTGTTGAATAAGTCTTGAGGGGTTCATTAATGCTTTAAAAAGTAAGTCAAACAAACCCAAAATCACTTTATTTTAATGGTAAAACATATATTGGCCGAACATAAGGATTATAGTATTTTATTACATCACCATTGGGTCATTATGATGTCATAAAACACATTATATATTTAAACAGTATTTAATTTTTACCCAAAAATTTGACTGTCTCTGAAAATTATGAAAAATTCACCGTTGGATAATTTCGACATCCTGATTCCAGAAATGACATTTATTTTATCTAAAAAAATTTCTAAATATGTTAATTTTCACTTTTAAAATAAAAACCAATATTTATCGAAAATTCACGGGTTTTGACAGAAATGGCTTTCAAACCTTAATATAACATTTTAATTGCATTCATAAATTTATAAGATCATTTATATTTAATTAATTTAATAAAAATATTATTATTTTATTAAAATATTATTTAATTAAAAAATCTCGTAATTTAATAAAATAGATTTATTAATTAAATAATAACTGAAAACACCATTAATACTTTAAAAACTATTTACAATGTATCAAAAATGACTAGAAATTATATTCATTATTATATACAAAAATAATGTACATGAACATAGTACAACTTATTTGTTACATAACCCCTTAAAACAGCTGCATAAGACCTAAGGGTAAGGTGTGCAATGGTCACAGACTCTGGGATGGCTCGGATAACATCGCTCGAGTGGTAATTTCAATCAACTTCCACTTTTCCCGTAGATGGTCACGTTCGAGCTTTAAATAATGAAGCTCAGCTTGGGCATGATCAAGGGAAAAGCCCAAGGATGCCACCTCTTTTCCAAGCTCCGACAAATTAGCTTCGTATGGGGAAATTCTACTGGATGAGGCCATCACTTCCTTTGTCTGAGTAAAAAAAAATTGGGTTCGTTAAAGCCTTATATTTATACTTATCATGTGATCACTGTTCAATGGCTATATTAACAATAGTCACAACTCTATTCATAAAACCAAAGAAGTTGACATCTTATAAAAACATTTTTCATAAAGTGACATTTAACTGGATCAAGAGGGATTCCCCATTAATGAAACTTTGGGTCGTTACAATATTCCCCCTTAAGAAATTTCTCCCTCGAAATTTTCCTTTTCCCACACAAAAACAAATGTCGGTAAATCAGCTTCATCATATCCTCCGACTCCCAAGTTTCTTCATCAAACTTTTGGTTTCTCCACAAAACCATGACGAGGGGCATTGTCTTATTTTTAGAACATTTTCTCTACGATCTAAGATCTTCACTGGTTGCTCCTCATAAGAAATATCATCTTCCAATTGTACCACCTCGGAATAGAGTACATGTGAAGGGTCCGGTATGTACATCCTTAAGAGGGATACATGAAAGACATCATGAACCTTGTCCATAGTAGGTGGAAGTGCTAGTCGATAGGCCACAAACCCAACACGATCAAGAATCTATAAGGGGTCGATGTACCTTGGACTTAACTTCCCCTTCTTTCCAAACCTCATGACCTTCTTCCATGGAGATATGCGTAAAAACACCTTGTCTCCAACTTTAAATTCAAGGTCTCATCGACGATTATCTGTATAACTATTCTGTCAACTATGGGCTTCCTTGATATGCTGTTGATTGGTTTTCACCTTCTCTACCATTTCTTCGACCATTTCTAGTCCAAGCATCTTATGTTCAGCGACCTCATCTCAACATGACGGTGTTCTGCACCTTTTCCCGTATAGGGCTTCATATGGTACCATTTGGATGGTCGAGTGGAAACTGTTGTTATAAGAGAACTCAACTATAGTAAGATGTTGATCCCATCCTCCTTTAAAGCCCGTTGAGCATGCTCTCAACATATCCTCAAGTGTTTGGATAGTCTTCTCGGATTGGCCATCAGTTTGAGGATGATAGGCCATACTGAAGTTCAGTTCAGTATTCAGAGCATGTTGAAGACTCTTCCAAAACATAGAGGTGAATCTTGGATCTCGGTCAGACACAATAGATAGTGGTACTCCAGGAAACCTTACCACCTTCCTAATATATATTCGTGGCAGTTGATCCAATGAGAAATCCTCTCGAATAGAAATGAAGTGTGCAATCTTTGTAAGACGATCCACAACAACCCAGATTGCATTGTTGCCTTTGGATGTTCCCGGATGTCAGGTGACAAAGTCCAGGGTGATGTTCTCCCATTTCCATTATGGTATGGTCAATGTTTGCATCATCCCCTTAGACTTAGGCCTCTCTTCCTTCACTTTCTGACACACCATGAACTTTGATGTATATTCGGCGATCTCCTTCTTCATATTATCCCACCAAAAGTTTTCTCGGAGATCTCGATACATCTTTGTGATCCCTGGGTGAATAGAGAAATTTGAACTATGTGCATCATCCAAAAGTTCCTTCTTCAGCTCCGGACATGATGGAACACATAGTCTTTTCCCAAACCACACAATTCCTTCTTCATTAAAATTAAACTCTGAGGATTTCCCCTTTTTGATAGATTCCACTTTTTCTTAAATTCCCACATCATCCTTTTGAGCATCCTTTAACCTTTCTAAAAGATATGGTTGAGCAATCATTTGTGAAAGGATTGATGATGTTCCCTTCTTTATGATTCACACATCCATCTTCATCAAGTCTAAGAAGATTGGATCCTTCTCAATTCTCATCATTGATAGAATCGCTGGATCCTTTCTACTTAGGGCATCCGCCACCTTGTTCACTTTCCCAGGGTGGTAATGTATTGAACAGTTATAATCCTTGATGAGCTCTATCCTTCTTCTCTGGTGCATATTAACCTCTTTCTGTGTGAATATATATTTAATACTCTTGTGGTCAGTATATATCTCATATTTCTCTCCATAGAGATAATGCCGCCATATTTTCAAGGCAAAGATCACCGCCACCAACTCCAGATAATGCATTGTATAGTTTCGCTCATTTATTTTCAACTGCCTTGATGCATAGGATATCACTTTATCATCCTGCATCAGCACACAGCCTAATCCCTTCTTTGAGGCATCACTGAATACCACAAAAAGTTCCCCACTTGTGGGTAAAGTGAGAATGGGCATAGTGATAAGCCTCCTTTTCAACTCCCTGAAGCTTTCTTCACATTCATCACTCCAAGAAAACTTTACTCCCTTTCGAGTTATCTTGGTAAAAGGGTTGGAAAATCATGAGAAATTTCTCACAAATTGTCGATAATATCCAGCTAACCCCAAGAAGCTATGGATATCGGTTACCGATGTTGGCCTCAGCGATCCCTCAATTACATCTGTTTTGGAGGGATCCATAGATATCCCATTGCTTGTGATGATATGGCCAAAGAATGATACCTCCTTCAACTAGAACTCACACTTGTTGTAATTTGCATAGATCTTCTCCTTACGCAAAGTCTCCAGTACAGTTCTTAAATGCTCTTCATGGTCCTCCTTGTTTTTGGAGTATATTAGAATATCATCTATAAAGACTAACACAAATTTTTCAAGGTAATCTCTAAAGACTCTATTCATCAAGTCCATGAATATTGCTGGAGAATTGGTGAGTCCAAAAGGCATTACTATGAATTCATAGTGCCTGTACCTTGTAGGAAAAGCATCATTGGGGATATCTTCCTTCTTCACCCTTACTTGATAATATTTCGACCGCAAGTCCACCTTGGAAAAGTATTGTGCTCCATGAAACTAATCGAACAATTCATAAATTTGTGGGAGTGGATACTTGTTCTTTATCGTGATTTTGTTAAGTTCACGATAATCGATGCAAAGCCGCATTGACCCATCCGTCTTCTTGACAAAGAGGACTGGTGCACCCCATGGTGAAGCACTTGGGCATATAAACCCTTTATCCAGATCCTCCTATAGTTGTTTCTTTAGCTCTTCAAGCTCAAAAGCATCCATTCTATATTGAGTCTTGGATATTGGTAGTGCCCCAGGTATAAGTTCAATTGAGGACTCAACATCTCTTCTTGGAGGAAGACCAGGCAGTTCCTCGGGAAACACTTCAACGAATTCCTCACAATAGGAATTTCATCAAGGATGGTTTCTTCCTTGGACTCAATCAACTGAGCCAGATACGCATGTTCATAGGGCAGTAATATCCATGCTTGAGATGATGGAGCTAATGTAGATTCATCTTCCTCTTGACACTTGTAAAGAATCGGGGGTCGATTCTCCATATGGAGTGTGATTTCCCTCTCCCGACAATTTATGTTGGCTCTATATAAGGAAAGCCAATCCATGCCAAGAATTGCATCAAATTCCACCAAAGGGAGTATGACAAGGTTCTCCGGGAAATTCAATCCACAGATTATTACAGGGGGGACTTATATTCATGGGATGAAAGTATTTCCCCATTTTCCGTACTCACCGACATCTTTACATCCATGATTTGTGGTGGTGCTGGGATTGTTCTACTAAACTTTCGAGATATAAAAGAATGCGTAGAACCTAAATCAAAAAAGTACATTCGCTATTCTTGAATAAATAACTAGCGTACCTGTCACCACTTCGTTGTCGGGGTTCACTTCGGCAGAAGTGATGGAAAAAGATCTTCCTTGATGTCTTGGAGGTTGTTGGTTGCCTCTGATAACCCTTGGATTAGGGAAATGATTTCAAAAATGACCCAGTTATTTGCATTTGTATCATTGAACAACGCGTTGAGGATCGAACGGAGCATTCCTCTCCTCTATTGCAGCCGCGGGTCCTTCTTGTCGACATTTAATAGCTAGGTGACCATCTCTTCCACACCTAAAGCATTTTCTCGTCCCCTTATGGAAATTTCCAGGGTGCTTCTTTCTGCACTTTTGTCAAGTGGGGTGTTGGAACTTCTTAGCATCGTTGGATTTATCCATCGGACCACCAGCATTGAAGTCCACATTACGCTTCTTTTCCCCATGATACCCCTGTGATTCTCTGATCTCCATTTCGACCTTGAGGGCACATAAGACAATTTCCTCATAGTTGTCGAAGTCACGGATCGCTAATTCTTTCCGCAAGCTAGGATTCATCCCACCAAAGAAGCGGTAAACCTTGCATTCAGGGGTAACGACGAAGCCGAAAGTTTATCGTTCAAGCCTAGTGAAGTTTGCCTCATACGCTCCCACAGATTCTTCATATTTTTGCATGAGGGAAAGGAAGTCCCTTTCCTCAGGCTTCGTATTTTTGATCAGTGTCCACCATTGATTAGCTTCACCCTCCATACGATAAGCCGCCAGGAGAACCTTCTCTTGTTCAGAACATTAGAGGACGGAGAATATCTTTTCAATGGAGTTGATCCATTGTTCAGTGATCGTGGGATCAGATGATCCACTAAAAATAGGAGGCCTTTGTCTCATGAAGCTCTCGAAAGCAACTTGTTCTTTCTTGGGGGGGGGGGGTTGAAGGTTCCTCTTGACCCGTGTTTCTATTCAAAACTTGAGTTATATGAGAGAGAGAGAAGTGTGAAAAAGTTTGTGATTCCTGCTCCCATTAGATTGGGCATCTCATTAGTACAATCATCAAACTGATCTTCACAACGGTTGTTAGCCCGAGTCCTCCTATTACCGGCCATTGGCCGGAATAAAAGGAAAGTTAGGGGTAACACATAAAGGGTAATCCAAAGACAAAACATTATGACTTATAAATAAACTTTAATCTCTTTAACTCATGAGTATATAGGATTCATTCTAGGCTTTTCATGATCTACTTTCTAACATATATTCTTACGGGCATTTTTCCCTTAATAAGGGTTCATACCATGATTGTGAATTTATCAAAACATATCCCTCAGGAGTGTCGTAACCAAGAGTGCAAAAAGGCCCGTTGTCGTGCACCAGTTCCCATTCGAGTTTAGCTCAAAGCGGTGTTTTCGGGTTTTACCCCTAGGATACATCTATGCCAGAGCCGCCTCTACCTGCTCATATCCAAACAGGGATGTATTTGTTTGATAAACCCCTTACTTAGTATTTACCAAATCATAGGGATGTTTTTATTATACTTATTCTTGTATATAAGGCTTTAGTAGGGTTTTCTTAATTCCAAAAATAACTAAACCTATCCTCTGATACCAACTATGACAACCCTGTTTTTTTATTACAACTTAAACATGATTTATTACATAGAACATCACTTGATACAACAAAGAAGATCAAGAGATTTAGTGTCTTTGGGGATTAGGAAAATTACATAAAAACTTGAAACATGAAATACAACATCTTTATTGAAAAACTTCCTTTACATGACCACTACATTCCCTCGTACTTATCATTGCATGGGATAACCTGAGGACATGCATAAGAAAAGGGTGAGCTATAAATCCCAGTAAGGGAGTACACATGAAATAACATGAGGAGTACAATACATGTTAGGAAATAGGCATGTAATTAGATCATAAGAGAAACATGAACATAAAGTCATGATAAATCATGATAATCATAACATGGAAATGTGGCAACAACACTTAACATGGATTTAGCATGAGCCAAGGCTCATTGCACATAAAGCTTGAGTAAACCCTCATTGAACATGAAGCACGAGTAAACCCTCGTTGCACTTGAATTAGCATGATTCAACACTCAATGCACATGATTTATCATGATACTATACTTTACCCAATGCATTGGAGCGCTATAATGGCGCACCCTTCTTAAACATTTCGTTTCATGCATAAGTGTGCCACATGGATCATAAAACATGGATTCATAAAACATAATCATTTATTCCACGATAAAGGAATGTGGAATTCATACATGAAACTTTAAAATCAATAAGTAAATGGGCATAAAGGTGAATACCCTTGATCGAGAAATGGGCATGGTATTCACTAAACAATGACATTGGCTTAGAAAATCTGTAACGCCCCGACCCCAGCTACCCAGAGTCGGTGCATTAATTACATAACATTGGCATGATCACTAGAAAGATCAAATCTCGAAAGACCGATTGGTTTAGTAGCCTTGGAAACACTAGATATATTCATAAGTTTTACATTACATCATAAAATGAAAAACTAATACAACAACATAATGTTTCCACAATCCAAACTATTAACCCCTCATAAAATCCCTGCAGGTCATTCATAACTTACTTCTTCACATCCTGGGAAAAATAATACATAAAAAAAAGGGGTGAGCTCAAATGCCCAGTAAGGATAACAATAAAGTGGAAACTTTCATAAATAAGAATAAACATTTAAGGCAATGTATAACTAAAACAAAAGCCTTTTAAATACGAACTTTCAACATGGTATGGCATAAATAAAATGAAATAATGCCATTTACTTATTCACATGGATATTCTACTAAATGAATAATCACATGCAAAAATCAATAACCACTTTCATAATGTTGGAGTGCATAATGCCAGACTATCATAACCACATAGCCAAGGCCTCGTGCCAAGACTACAAATAAGATTTTGTCAAGGCCTTGTGCCAAGACACTAGTTTGTCTCATGAGACCTACCGATGCATCGAGGAGCTATAGCGGGCTCCACCCGTCACTTATTAAGTCCAATGCATTCCCATATGAAAAGGTTTAAACATAACATAAACATTCGTATTAAAACTAGCATACGAAATGTCAATACTTTCACAATAAACTATGAATGGTATAAAAATAGCACATCCACAGTCAAACATATCACAAAACCTTCAATACAATATAGAAGTTTTGTATCATAATAAATCAACCTCAAATAATCTTAAAATCCATCAAAGGATGTTGACATAGATGAAATCAAAATTCTTTTTAAAGAAATATCTCCTTTTATTTTGAAATCATTTAAGATCCATATAAAATAAAACATTTTCTTTGAAAATATTCTTATAAGCTTGTAAGGAAAGCTTTGAAGATTTTATAACGGCGTAAAATAACCGCACCCGCCGTATAAGTTAAAAAAAACATTCTTACCTCAATTCTGTCGAAAAGGTTAAAAAGGACCTTGTTTTGAAAACGACGGAAATATTCCTTTATAAACCTCTTATAAAAAGTCAAAAAAAGGTATAAATGACTTTAACCCATATTCTTGTAAATAGTAAAAATGTTTTGAAATACATTTTTAAGAAACATGGATGTGGATGATAAAGAGATCCCAGTAGATTATTACATATAAACAACCTCGGATAATGAAGAGATTGTGAAATAACCCTTACCTTGTACTTTTCCTTTGTTGGGGTAGGTTAACCTCCTGTATAATGGTGAAATAATTGTTATTAAATTATACAAGAATCATATATATTAATATGATATCATATATGATCTTTTAACATTGATTTATTAATAATATCTTAGAATTATCATCGTTTCGGGTGTTAACTTACTCATTTTCTTTTATATGTTTTGTTACATAAGCCATGTTTGTTGTATCTTATTCATATACATAATGATATCAAGTCCTTAAACATCATTTTTAAATCATAAAATGATAATTATACTTGAATGGATACGATGGAGAATGAATCTCATCGCGTTCGTGGAGACGGTAGTCCGTACGTACGCACGAGCGACAATATCATTCTTTTGATATTAAAATAATATATAAATGAATGGTATATCATATATACAGAATAATTAACATGTTATATTTATTATTTACATGAGTTACACATCATTATTATACCCATCCAAATAATATTATATTGAATAACAATTACACCACGACGTGGAGACGGTAAGCCGTACGTACGCACGTATGGTGACATGTTATTCAAAGGGTGGATAGAATACTGAATATGGTTGTACCATACTTATAATAACATCACAGTATATGTTAGATACTGGAGTTATTATTTTAGAATGGTAAGAACAAAGGAAGAAGAAGTGGAAGAAGAAATGAACTTAGAAAAGGGTGGTGAAATCATTACCTCTTCTTCGGGTTCTTCCTTTTGATTTGATCAAAAGGGCTCCTTAGGATGGCTTTCTGATCAAACTAAGGCCCCTAGGTTGTAGTGAGGGATGTTGGGAGAGTATTTGGGCAGAGTTTGGCCGAACAAAAAGGCTTTAGAGGTGTGAAGAAATGAGAAGGAGGAGTGCCCTTTTATAAGAGGGGTGAGGGGCACCTTTGGAAAAGCTAGAAATATTAATTTATAATAAATTCATATTCGGTTTCTAATGGCTCCAAAGTTGACTATTCAAAGGTTAAGGTGGGGATAGGTCGAAAACCACTCAACCAATAGAATTTAGACAGGTTTGGGTACTTATATTAACCTTATCTTTAAGTATTAACTCTAAGTTAATTAGTTTCACTTTTACAATGTCTCTTTGTATTTTTATATAATATGGTTAATAAACTTACTATATACATCCAATCGACCCCCAAGTGGTCCATTAATGATTAACCTATCATAATATAAGTCTCTTGGCCGATCCTTAGATTTTTAGGAATTTAATATCAATTAATAATATAATATTTGTTTTAAGAACTCTTTTATGTCAATTTTGACACTATTCAATAGTTGATTTTTTTGAAACTCATAACAGATTTATTACTTCGAACAAAGTCAATTAAATCAATCTTAATATATCATATTATCCTAGAAAATTAGTTTAATTCATTAAAAGTTTCATATTATATTTATTTGGGTATTTATAATATCAATTATGTTAATTTGTTATTATTTTAGTAATTACTGCATCATCATTGTGTCATAAATAAAATAAATTATTTAATGTATAAAAATTATAAATAAAACATCATTATGTAGGAAATCGTTTTAGCTTTCTAATGAATATTTATAATCGAAAATCCAACATGTATAACCCTATGTAAGAATTGTTCTTATAAAAGATGTAAGCTTATGCCATTTTTATTTTTATTTTAACTTTATTAATATAATGTGTCCCTACCACATACAAGTGGCTCCAAGGGGTCCCCAAATTGAACCAAGGATGCCCTTGGTCGGGTATGTGTCCACCAATAAGGTTAGGACACGTTTTAGGGTAATTTTGTATTATTATAATATTATTTTTAACCCTTATTTACCGGATTTACCCTTTAACCATGGTAAATAAAATATTTACCGCAGTAATTATTCAAAATGTCTAAAAATAAAAGTTACCTATTTACACAATTTGAACATCCTGATTCCAAATATGGAATCCATTTTCCTAAATTCAAAACACAGAAGTGGCAGAAATTAACTTAAAATTAAATCCCGCTGTCAAAACAAAAAGCGTGTTTTTAAGAGATAATAACTATCAAAAGATTGACACTTGTTTATGTTCGGTTTAATTATAAAATTATGTCCAATGATAAACATTAAATTGAATGGTAAAAATATATTCTAAATATACTTTAAAACCACTCAAATTCATAATTTATCACTATTAATTATTTTGATTAAAAAAGTTGTTTTTAATTAAAATTTAGTAATTTTCACTATTCATCAAAATATGAAAGTTATCCGAAAAGTACCAAAATTTCCTCTTAGGCTAAATTCGATATTCCGAGTCCAAAAATGAGAACCATTTTCAAATATAAAATATATATAATTTCAAAAATTAGGTATTACTATTCACAACGGCTAGTTTAATTAGTTGTGGTGTGTGTTAGAACTCGAGGTTGCGTACAACACACGCTATCGCATTATTCAAAGGGAAACGTACCGTAGAAGCTTGGGGTGTTATATTCTCCCCTCCTTCAAATAATTGCGTCCTCGCAATTTCTAGGGTATTACTGCATAAAAAAAATCAAGTGGTTCTTCATCATAAGTTCCTCGGGTTCCCACGTTGCCTCTTCCATCTTATGATTTCTCCACAAAACTTTTACCAGACGCGTCGTCTGGTTTCTCAGCACTTGTTCTCTCGTATCAAGAATCTTGATGGGCTCTTCGCAATAAGACAGATCGGGTTCCAGTTCTAAATCTTCATAGGTGAGTACATGCGTTGGGTCAGGCATGTATTTCCTCAACAGAGATACGTGGAACACATCGTGAACTTCGGAGAGACTTGGCGGCATCGCCAATCGGTAAGCTACAGCCCCAATTCGTTCTAGAATTTCGAAAGGTCCGATGTACCTGGGACTTAATTTACCTTTCTTACCAAAACGTATGACTCCCTTCCATGGAGATACCTTCAGGAAAACATGATCACCAACTTGAAATTCCAAATCCTTCCTTCGATTATCGGCATAGCTCTTCTGCCTACTTTGAGCTGCTTTGATGTGATTTTGGATTACCTTTACCTTTTCCATCGTTTCCTCCCCCAGTTCTAGACCTACAAGTTTTCTTTCACCGACGTCATCCCAACAGGTTGGTGTACGACATCTCTTTCCATATAACGCTTCATATGGTGCCATCTGAATACTCGAATGGAAGCTATTGTTATAGGAAAATTCTACCAGAGGTAAATATTGATCCCACATACCCTGAAAGTCAAGTGAGCAAGATCTCAACATGTCTTCTAAGGTTTGAATAGTCCGTTCTGATTGTCCGTCTGTCTGAGGGTGGTAAGCAGTGCTCAAATGAAGTTCAGTATCCAGGGATTTCTGAAGACTTTTCCAAAATCTTGAAGTAAAATGGGGATCACGATCAGAAACAATCGATAGGGGTACTCCATGAAGTCTCACAACTTCATTAATGTATAGTCTTGCTAGACGTTCCAGGGGTAGATCTTCTCTTATAGCAAGAAAATGTGCTGACTTGGTAAGACGATCAACAATAACCCATATTGCATCGTTCCTTCTAGGAGTCTTTGGTAGCCCCATGACAAAGTCCATTGTAATATTGTCCCATTTCCACTCCGGTATGGGAAGAGGTTGCATGACTCCTCCAGGCTGTTGCCTTCCAGCTTTCACTTGTTGACAAACCATACATCTTGACACAAAATCAGCAATCTCCCTCTTCATGTTGTCCCACCAAAAATGTTCCTTAAAATCTCTATACATTTTGGTGCTCCCAGGGTGTATAGAGAAATTGGAACTATGAGCATCATCCAGCAATTCCCTTTTTAGATCAGGTATATTGGGAACACAAAGTCTCTTCCCGAATTTCAAAATTCCACCTTCATACGCAAAGTCTCTCAATCTCCCATCATTCACAGCTTTAATCTTCTTTTGGAATTCTTCATCATCAGTCTGAGAACTCTTAATCCTTTCTAGTAAAGATGGTTTGGCAACCATTTGAAAAAGCATTGATGTTTCACCTTCCCTGGTTATTCCCATGTCCATCTTCTCTAGATCCATGAAAATTGGATCCCTTTCAATTCTCATATTGTTCAAAACTCCATGGTCTTTTCTACTCAAAGCATCTGCCACCTTGTTTTCCTTCCCTGGGTGGTAGTGTATCGTACAATCATAATCCTTGAGTAATTCAAGCCATCTCCTTTGCCTCATGTTGAGTTCTTTTTGTGAGAAAATATACTTCAAACTCTTGTGATCAGTATAAATCTCACATTTTTCACCATAGAGGTAGTGCCTCCATATTTTCAAAGCAAAGATCACTGCTGCTAACTCGAGATCATGAGTAGGATAGTTTTGTTCATGAATTTTCAACTGTCGTGATGCATAGGCAATAACTCTATCATTCTGCATAAGGACACAGCCAAGTCCTTTCTTTGATGCATCACTATAAATAACGAACCCATCATTCCCCGATGGTAGAGTCAATATAGGAGCATTGACTAATCTTCTCTTCAGTTCTTCGAAACATTCTTCACACTCTTTTGTCCAAACAAATTTAACCCCTTTACGTGTGAGCTTCGTTAATGGGTTAGCCAATCGGGCAAAATTCTGGACGAAACGTCGATAATAACCTGCCAAACCAATAAAACTACGTACCTCAGTTATACTCGTAGGTGCTGGCCATTCTTGGATTGCCTTGGTCTTAGAAGGATCAACAGAGATTCCATCTTTAGAGACAATATGGCCAAGAAAAGAAATCTCCTGAAGCCAGAATTCACACTTGCTAAACTTTCCATATAATTCATGCCTCCTCAGAGTCTTCAAGATAATGCGCAAGTGATTTTCATGATCTTTGTAGGTTTTGGAGTATACCAAGATATCATCAATAAATACCACCACAAATTCATCGAGATACTCCTTGAAAACTCTATTCATCAGATCCATGAATACAGAGGGTGCATTAGTCAATCCAAACGGCATTACAGTAAACTCGTAATGCCCGTACCTGGTTCGAAATGCTGTTTTCGGAATGTCTTCCTTCTTTACACACAACTGATGGTATCCAGATCGAAGTTCAATCTTTGAAAAGTATTGAGCTCCATGCAGTTGGTCAAATAAATCATCAATACGAGGTAGGGGATACTTGTTCTTTATCGTTATAGCATTGATCTCCCTGTAGTCGATACATAACCTCATAGATCCATCTTTCTTTTTAACAAAAAGAACAGGGGATCCCCATGGAGAAACACTAGGGCGAATAAATCCCTTATTACTCAATTCCTCTAGTTGTTTCTTTAGTTCGACCAACTCTACAGTGGCCATTCTATAAGGGGTCTTCGATATAGGCCTTGATCCAGGAATCAAATCAATAGAAAACTCAACTTCTCGTTCTGGAGGATGTCCAGGTAAATCTTCCGGAAATACATCTACAAATTCTTTCACAACAGGTACATCCTCTATTTGAACATTCCTTTCCTCACCGATAGTTATTTCATTCTCTTCCTCCCCGATAATTGAATTAAGTTGAGCTATTGGGGGTGGGTCTAAATAAGAATTAGGTGGTGACGATTCTGCTCTAAAAATAAGGTGTTCCTTATCATTATCATCAAGAATCGTAACCTCTTTCTTCTTACAATAAATCTTCGCATCATAGTCCGAAAGCCAGTCCATACCGAGGATTATATCAAACTCAATCATAGTTATGACGATGAGATCAGCAGATAAAGAAAATTTATGTGCTCTAATGGGGACTGATTCAAAAAACTTTGTTGCAACGATACTTCCCTTAGGAGTTTTAACCGACAACTCCCTTATTAAATCAAATTGGAAATATCTAATTTTCTTAGCAAACTGGGAAGATATGAAACAATGCGATGATCCAGAATCAAATAATGCATTTGCTAAACTTGAGGAAACCATTAAATTACCTGCCACCACGTCTTTCGGAGTTTCTACCTCAGCAGTAGTGATAGCATAAGCCTGGCCTTGTTCCCTTGGCCTTTTCTGAGGTAAGTTCTCCTGACGCTTAGGACATGCATTTGCATAATGCCCCATCTCCCTGCAATTGTAGCACTGAACGTTGGTAGCTTCCTTCTTCCCCTTGCAATCATGAGCTTGGTGGCCTTTTTCACCACACTTGTAACAGACTCCCATTCCCTTCAAGCAAGTACCAGGATGTTTCTTCCCGCATTTACCACAAGATGGATATTCAACCTTTCCCTTCTTCCCCTTATTTCCATTCCCAGATTGATCAGCAGGTCTCTTCTTCTCTTGCTTTGATTTAAAGTCATAAGACTTAGAGAATTCCTTTTCGGTCTTGATAGCACATGAGACAATGTCTTCGTACGATGAAAAGGATTGTGAGACTAATGCTCGACGGAGAAATGGTTTTAACCCATCAAAGAAACGATCAATCATACTTCTTGGGTTGCGAATATAATCTCCAGCATACCTTGCTAACCTTGTAAAGTTAGCCTCATACTTTGTGACATTCTCATCCTCCTTTTGTCTCGGACTCAGAAATTGTCTTTCCATATCTGCTCGATGGTCGCGAGGAAAGTATTTTTCTAAAAACAGATCTTTGAACTCCCTCCATTCCATGTTTGATACTTCATCATCTTCCTTCATGTTTTGAATCAATGACCACCATTGATCAGCATCTCCAGTGAGGCGGTAAACTGCCATGGTAACTTTTTCCCTTTCACTACACCCCAAAGCCTGAAATATTTTCTCTAGGGAAAATATCCATTGCTCAGCTACTAAGGGATTTGTACTCCCATTGAACGTTGGTGGTTGTTGTCTCATGAATCGATCTAACATTGATCCTCCACGCTGCGGATCAGGGTGCTCCATACGGGTAAGGTTATTATTAATAACCTGAGTAAGTTGTCCCAGTACGGTGATTAGCTGATCAGCACCAGTTGCATCACCAGCCCCACTATAATTATCTTGAGCAGGAGGGAAATCCCTACATGGAGTGCGTGCATTGATACGGTTTCCATTTCTTCCACTAGGCGCCATTTCTAAAAAAAATGGCATAAACTAGATCAGTTTATGCATCAAAATACATAATCCCATACTTATAAAACACTAAACATAAATTGAACTATCTATGGATATAATCCATAATCATAAATATTTTTTCTTTGAGGAAGTATATACTCATAAACCCTTTCATAATGATTTGTAAAGAAAGTGAGAGTTATCCTAAGCATATCCCCCGGGAGTGTCGTAACCAAGAGTGCAGCAAGGCCCGTTGTCGTGCACCAGTTCCCGTTCGAGTCTAGCTCAAAGCGGTGTTTTCGGGTTTTACCCCTGGGTACATCTGTGCCAGAGCCGCCTCTACCTGCTCGTATCCAGACAGGGATGTATTGCTCGGAAAACTCACAAAGTCTCT
Organism: Viscum album; assembly: GCA_963277665.1. Taxonomy (NCBI): domain Eukaryota; kingdom Viridiplantae; phylum Streptophyta; class Magnoliopsida; order Santalales; family Viscaceae; genus Viscum; species Viscum album. The sequence continues at coordinate 1,625,368,903 of OY728160.1, read as the reverse complement.
ACAATACCAAAATTCTAGGAAGTTCTTCTATACTAATCCTCAAAGTTCATCTTAGGTCTATGTGCTCTAATCAGAGTTTATCTAAATCTAGCTTCCAAGGTTTGTACTAAACTTCCTCTGATACCAACTGTAACGCCCCGACCCCAGCTACCCAGAGTCGGTGCATTAATTACATAACATTGGCATGATCACAAGAAAGATCAAATCTCGAAAGACCGATTGGTTTAGTAGCCTTGGAAACACTAGATATATTCATAAGTTTTACATTACATCATAAAATGAAAAACTAATACAACAACATAATGTTTCCACAATCCAAACTATTAACCCCTCATAAAATCCCTGCAGGTCATTCATAACTTACTTCTTCACATCCTGGGAAAAATAAAACATAAAAAAAAGGGGTGAGCTCAAATGCCCAGTAAGGATAACAATAAAGTGGAAACTTTCATAAATAAGAATAAACATTTAAGGCAATGTATAACTAAAACAAAAGCCTTTTAAATACGAACTTTCAACATGGTATGGCATAAATGAAATGAAATAATGCCATTTACTTATTCACATGGATATTCTACTAAATGAATAATCACATGCAAAAATCAATAACCACTTTCATAATGTTGGAATGCATAATGCCAGACTATCATAACCACATAGCCAAGGCCTCGTGCCAAGACTACAAATACGATTTTGTCAAGGCCTTGTGCCAAGACACTGGTTTGTATCATGAGACCTACCGATGCATCGAGGAGCTATAGCGGGCTCCACCCGTCACTTATTAAGTCCAATGCATTCCCATATGAAAAGGTTTAAACATAACATAAACATTCGTATTAAAACTAGCATACGAAATGTCAATACTTTCACAATAAACTATGAATGGTATAAAAATAGCACATCCACAGTCAAACATATCACAAAACCTTCAATACAATATAGAAGTTTTGTATCATAATAAATCAACTTCAAATAATCTTAAAATCCATCAAAGGATGTTGACATAGATGAAATCAAAATTCTTTTTAAAGAAATATCTCCTTTTATTTTGAAATCATTTAAGATCCATATAAAATAAAACATTTTCTTTGAAAATATTCTTATAAGCTTGTAAGGAAAGCTTTGAAGATTTTATAACGGCGTAAAATAACCGCACCCGCCGTATAAGTTAAAAAAACATTCTTACCTCAATTCTGTCGAAAAGGTTAAAAAGGACCTTGTTTTGAAAACGACGGAAAGATTCCTTTATAAACCTCTTATAAAAAGTCAAAAAAAGGTATAAATGACTTTAACCCATATTCTTGTAAATAGTAAAAATGTTTTGAAATACATTTTTAAGAAACATGGATGTGGATGATAAAGAGATCCCAGTAGATTATTACATATAAACAACCTCGGATAATGAAGAGATTGTGAAATAACCCTTACCTTGTACTTTTCCTTTGTTGGGGTAGGTTAACCTCCTGTATAATGTTGAAATAATTGTTATTAAATTATACAAGAATCATATATATTAATATGATATCATATATGATCTTTTAACATTGATTTATTAATAATATCTTAGAATTATCATCGTTTCGGGTGTTAACTTACTCATTTTCTTTTATATGTTTTGTTACATAAGCCATGTTTGTTGTATCTTATTCATATAAATAATGATATCAAGTCCTTAAACATCATTTTTAAATCATAAAATGATAATTATACTTGAATGGATACGATGGAGAATGAATCTCATCGCGTTCGTGGAGACGGTAGTCCGTACGTACGCACGAGCGACAATATCATTCTTTTGATATTAAAATAATATATAAATGAATGGTATATCATATATACAGAATCATTAACATGTTATATTTATTATTTACATGAGTTACACATCATTATTATACCCATCCAAATAATATTATATTGAATAACAATTACACCACGACGTGGAGACGGTAAGCCGTACGTACGCACGTATGGTGACATGTTATTCAAAGGGTGGATAGAATACTGAATATGGTTGTACCATACTTATAATAACATCACAGTATATGTTAGATACTGGAGTTATTATTTTAGAATGGTAAGAACAAAGGAAGAATAAGTGGAAGAAGAAATGAACTTAGAAAAGGGTGGTGAAATCATTACCTCTTCTTCGGGTTCTTCCTTTTGATTTGATCAAAAGGGCTCCTTAGGTTGGCTTTCGGATCAAACTAAGGCCCCTAGGGTTTAGTGAGGGATGTTGGGAGAGTATTTTGGCAGAGTTTGGCCGAACCAAAAGGCTTTAGAGGTGTGAAGAAATGAGAAGGAGGAGTGCCCTTTTATAAGAGGGGTGAGGGGCACCTTTGGAAAAGCTAGAAATATTAATTTATAATAAATTCATATTCGGTTTCTAATGGCTCCAAAGTTGACTATTAAAAGGTTAAGGTGGGTATAGGTCGAAAACCACTCAACCAATAGAATTTAGACAGGTTTGGGTACTTATATTAACCTTATCTTTAAGTATTAACTCTAAGTTAATTAGTTTCACTTTTACAATGTCTCTTTGTATTTTTATATAATATGGTTAATAAACTTACTATATACATCCAAGCGACCCCCAAGTGGTCCATTAATGATTAACCTATCATAATATAAGTCTCTTGGCCGAACCTTAGATTTTTAGGAATTTAATATCAATTAATAATATAATATTTGTTTTAAGAACTCTTTTATGTCAATTTTGACACTATTCAATAGTTGATTTTTTTGAAACTCATAACAGATTGATTACTTCGAACAAAGTCAATTAAATCAATTTTAATATATCATATTATCCTATAAAATTAGTTTAATTAATTAAAAGTTTCATATTATATTTATTTGGGTATTTATAATATCAATTATGTTAATTTTTTATTATTTTAGTAATTACTGCATCATCATTGTGTCATAAATAAAATAAATTATTTAATGTCTAAAAATTATAAATAAAACATCATTATGTAGGAAATATTTTTAGATTTCTAATGAATATTTATAATCGAAAATCCAACATGTATAACCCTATGTAAAAATTGTTCTTATAAAAGATGTAAGCTTATGCCATTTTTATTTTTATTTTAACTTTATTAATATAATGTGTCCCTACCACATACAAGTGGCTCCAAGGGGTCCCCAAATTGACCCAAGGATGCCCTTGGTCGGGTATGTGTCCACCAATAAGGTTAGGACACGTTTTAGGGTAATTTTGTATTATTATAATATTATTTTTTAACCCTTATTTACCGGATTTACCCTTTAACCATGGTAAATAAAATATTTACCGCAGTAATTATTCAAAATGTCTAAAAATAAAAGTTACCTATTTACACAATTTGAACATCCTGATTCCAAATATGGAATCCATTTTCCTAAATTCAAAACACAGAAGTGGCAGAAATTAACTTAACATTAAATCCCGCTGTCAAAACAAAAAGCGTGTTTTTAAGAGATAATAACTATCAAAAGATTGACACTTGTTTATGTTCGGTTTAATTATAAAATTATGTCCAATGATAAACATTAAATTGAATGGTAAAAATATATTCTAAATATACTTTAAAACCACTCAAATTCATAATTTATCACTATTAATTATTTTGATTAAAAAAGTTGTTTTTAATTAAAATTTAGTAATTTTCACTATTCATCAAAATATGAAAGTTATCCGAAAAGTACCAAAATTTCACCTTAGGCTAAATTCGATATTCCGAGTCCAAAAATGAAGTCCATTTTCAAATATAAAATATATATAATTTCAAAAATTAGGTATTACTATTCACAACGGCTAGTTTAATTAGTTGTGGTGTGTGTTAGAACTCGAGGTTGCGTACAACACACGATATCACATTATTCAAAGGGAAACATACCGTAGAAGCTTGGGGTGTTATAAAATCGGTGCAATTTCGGCAGCGTAACGGCGTGACATAAGAATTAATAAAAAAATGGTTGATGAGAGAGGAAGGGGTTCCTCATCATATTTACATATAATGGAAAGTAAGTAGGTCATATAGATTCATGTCCCAACAATTTAAAAGGAATTTATATTCATGATACAAAAGTATTTCTTGAATGTAAAAGAAGAGAGAGAAGTTCCTTTCAGAATTTCGGCATAGTAACGGGTGTACATGGGTGGAATTTAATGAGAGAGAAAGGGGTCTCCCATTATTCAAACAATAAGAGGGTAGTATGGTGGAGGTGTGAAACCATACCCCAACATTCATAATTGAAATTAAAAGGGCAATACAACTTAAAGAAAATTGACAAAAATGATAAAGGAAGAAAAAACCCTTACTTGGAAGTGTGCTTCCAAAGGCTAGAGAGAGGCTCGCGAGAGGCTTCTTGGGAGCTTGGGGCACCTTGGGAGGATTATAGAGAGATTAGGGCAGAGGTTGGACGAACTCCAAAGGATTTTAGTGAGGAGGAAGTGGGAGATTGGGTGGGTTTATATAGGAAAGGTGAGAGAATTCTTTATTATTTAGGTTTGGGACCCCTTATATTAAACTAATCCAAACCACAAACCATCCCACAGTTTTTGCCCATGGTTTCTGGAAAAGGAAAGAGGAAAACAATATTTTACAAGGGAAAGCTCCGAACTTATTAAAATAATATGGTTGATTATGTGGAGCTGAGTCACACTCCCATGGAAATTAATTTACAAAGGCAAAGTGTTGAATAAGTTTTGAGGGGTTCATTAATGCTTTCAAAAGTTAGTCAAACAAACCCAAAATCACATTATTTTAACGGTAAAACATATATTGGCCGAAAATAAGGATTATATTATTTTATTACATCACCATTGGGTCATTATGATGTCATGAAACAAATTATATATTTAAACGGTATTTAATTTTAACCCAAAAATTTGACTCTCTCATAAAATTATGAAAAATTAACCGTTGGATAATTTCGACGTCCTGATTCCAGAAATGACATTTATTTTATCTAAAAAAATTTCTAAATATGATAATTTTCACTTTTAAAATAAAAACCAAGATTTATAAAAAATTCACGGGTTTTCACAGAAATGGCTTTCAAACCTTAATATAACATTTTAATTGCATTCATAAATTTATAAGTTCATTTATATTTAATTAATGTAATAAAAATATTATTATTTTATTAAAATATTATTTAATTCATAAATACCTTAATCTAATAAAAAAGATTTCTTAATTAAATAATAACTAAAAACACCATTTTTACTTTAAAAACTATTTACAATGTATCAAAAATGACTAGAAATTATATTCATTATTATATAAAAAAATAATGTACATGAACATAGTACTACTTATTTGTTACATAACCCCTTAAAATAGCCGCATAAGACCTAAGGGTAAGGTGTGCGATGGTGAAAAACTCTTGGGGTGGCTCGGATAACATCGCTCGAGTGGTAATTTCAATCAACTTCCACTTTTCCGTAGACGGTCATGTTTGGGCTTGACATAATGAAGCTCAGTTTGGGATTGGTTAAGGGTGAAGCCCAAGGATGCCACCTCTTTTTCGAGCTCTGACAAATGGGCTTCGTATGGGGAAATTCTACTGGATGAGGCCATCGTTTCCTTTGTCTAAGTAAAAAAATTGGGTTCGTTAAAGCCTTATATTTATACTAATCATGTGATCACTGTTCAACGGCTATATTAAAAACGGTCACAACTCTTATCATAAAACCAAAGAAGTTGACAACTTATAAAAACATTTTTCATAAAGAGAAATTTAACTAGATCAAGAGGGATTTTCCATTAATTAAACTTTGGGTCGTTACATGAACCACCTCTAATATTTAAGCCCACATGAGCTATGATTGGTGTGAGAAAAAATAGATAGCGATAGACTAAACGAATTGAACGAGATCATACCTATATTGAGCTTACACATTAATGTTTATCATTGAGAGGAATGATCACTCATCTCATTGAGGATATGGTACAGAGCTTAAAATTTATGAAGGCTTTCTACATATCTTGGATATGGAAGGAATTAGAGTCTTCGTATTTCAGTTCATCTCAATCATGCTAATAAATTTGAGGTATTTTTGTGCATTATTGGGTCTTATGCACGGGATGATGCCTGAGTATGAGTCCTCTTCTTATTTTCAGATGGATAAGAGGGAATGAAAAACTTAAAGAAGGATTTTATCCAACGAGTTATGATTAGTTGGGATAAAAAGGGTCTTATACCATATTCGATTCTCATTGGGGCTCAGGCCTTTAAGAAGTAATCCTACATATCCCAGTTATAGAGGGAATTATAGTTCTATTATTTCAATTCAGCTCAAACCCAATGATATATTTGAGGTACATGAGGGCATTATTGGGGCTTATATGCAGGATGATACCCATGTATGAGTCCTCTTCTCATTCATTGATGGACGTGGTGGAGTGAAAAAATTATGTAAGGATTTTATCCTACGAATTAGTAGTAGTAGAGATACAAAAGGGGATTATACTAGAGTGGATTCCCATTGGATTTTGGTTATTTAAGAAGGATTCCTATGTATCACGGTTATGGTGGGAATAATAGTTCTTATAGTTCAATGATCCTGTAACCCACTTCTGGGTTATGGTGCATGGTTGCACTCATAGTAATTCTGGACACCATTGGGGTTTTATGAGTGCTAGGGACTTATAGCAATGTGGAGGACCTCATGATCGGAGACATGATATATTTTTCCAGTAGTTAAGGATTACAAACTCTGGCTGCCCAATTGGTGCACTCAATTCATGTCATCGGTCAGGGCTTACACTCTGAGGTTGGCCATTTGGATTACTCATTATTTATCTTCTGGTAGGTTAAATAAATTTAGTGATGGCCATGATGGTATATCTGATAGCATGATATAATTAGGGTCATATGAGTGCATGACCCTAGGTCATCAAGGACACTTTCCTTGTCAAAGGTGTTTGTAGCTGGAGATTCCAAAATTCGGTTTACATGGTATGAGTCCTTGTAGGAATTCTGGAAATGGTCGTCCTATCCTAGGGGATGTTTATGAAATGTCTATCCATCAAAGGATCACTTCTTGATCGATAAACTGATATGATAGGGCACCAATTTGACATAGTGGACATATCCATGGATGTCTTATTAATAAATTTTCATTCCCTAGTTGTCTTGGAGTGGGAAAAGCATCACATCCAAGATTCTTAGCATGACCAAAGTGGATATGTTTGGGGTCTCATGCATGATCAAATTAATTGTCTCAGGTGTCTTCAGAAAATCTAGGTAAACTTGTCACGGGTTATTTACAGGTCCATGTGGGCATGTTTGGGGTATCGTGCATGAACAAAATAGGAGGTCTGGATGACTTTTATGGTGATCTTGCAGGGCCATGTTTCAGATGTCCTTGGTGCATCTCATGTCCTTGAGAAACCACAAGTACCTTTCACCATCTCCCTTTTGGTATCAAATGTTTTATTTTACAAGTTATATGTATCACGCCAGTTTTTCTGAGTAAGGCATGTGATTTTTACTCCATTTTCCGAAAATGACTCACGTAACCAATATGGGTCAAGTGGAGCATACCAAACCATTTCATGGACATGTTTTTCTAGTAGTCCTTATGGTTTTGTGGAGTTGTCCATACAATCCAAGAGACTTTCATGTAGTGAGGCAGACATTTCTCATTGTACTGATCAACTTTTCCAAGTCTTTTCTTTTGATCATCATGGCATGTTCAAGTTTGTATAAGAATGTCGTGAGACCATCAAAGGGTCTTGCGAATGTTCTTAGGTATTATGTTCATTCAAGTGATGTAATTTTATATCCAAAGGGTTTATGCCTTATGTTTTATGGGTCAAATTTGCACCTGAGTGATCGGGCTGAAGGCATACACCACATGGATTTCATGGAAAGGGTATTTCTTGACCATGGGCTCCTATGTGAACTAAGGGCATGTTCGCATGATACCCCGTTTACCATGTGTCTCGCATGAGCTTGATATGGGATCATAGAGATTCCTACATTTATACAAAGAGGATTCTTAATAATGTATTGATCATGGAAGGTTTTCATTGGAGAATATAGAGAAGGTTTCTCCCATGAATTCTCAAGAATATCAAGATTGTGTACACGTGTCAGGGGAACCCAATTTAAGGGGGTTGTGTGATGCTTGACCACCCACAAGATCACATTTCTTCAATTGTGATCTTGAGAATATATTTGTGGTGATACACCAAGGATTTCATCATAAGACTCCAAGTGTGTGGGTAAAGGTATGCATCGCCTGTTGAGGGGTGTATGTTTTGTGGGATCATTCCCTCAATGTTGATCTTTCATGTCGAGGGTGTGCATGGGGATACTCTCCTTCAAGGCCGTCATTTCTGATTCTACATGATGATATTACAGGACATAGGGGATTCTCATGTGATCATGGATGGTGTCTTTTGATAAGCCATGTGGTCATGCGCATGGGGATATATCCCAAATCATTCGCACGTATGGGTTTGGGATTTTTTTCTATGCATGGCACATGGATTTCATGTCCCAAAGCATGTGATTTTGTTTGTAGATGGAATAATGGGGGATTTTTATGATCCTAAATGGATACTTTCAATAGGCCCAGTATTCATGTGATGGAGGATTTGTTTTGCGGTCTTCATTATCATATTCATGCACTGCATGATCGCTTGATAAATCATGCTGGGGCATGATATCTAAAGGATCATGTGAAGGAATCTCTGGAAACATATGGGTAGAGCCCTCCAATGGCATTTCATGAAATTATGATTACTTGTGATGAATAGATAAAGAGGTTTAATGGATCAAGAGGGGCACAAACCATCGACTTTTCAATTTAAGGCCAAGAAAAGGTGTGCCGAAGATTTTCATCCATATGGCCAATGACTTCTTGTGTATGTCCTTGGACACCAGTCTGGATTTTTCATTCCTATGATCTCATGAAATCCTCTATGAAATGTAATAAAATCAAAAATCCAACCACATTCAAGGAAATTTCATGGGGTGACAGCCACATCTGAGGTTTCATGGTATCACTACAAGACTCTCAGGCACTAGTATGGGTGCGCAGTATGATGTTCAGTGGCTCATGGGGTCTCATGTTCTGTGAGGAGGCATTGTAGAGGGAAAATAGAGAATTAATAGAGATTTTTTACATGAGATCATGTGATAATATGTAGATCATGTGATGGGTTCTTTTGAAGGTAGCCTGTGGCAGACTCTTGTGAGAGGGATCCATTTAATTACCTATATGATTTTTCTGAAGGCTACGGGGGGTGCCTATGTTTCCTCTGGTGTTTCCCTTTTTTCAGAGCTCTTCCCCCCTCACCCTTGCATTATTTTTTCTTGTGGGAGTGGGTATATATAGGTAGTGTGAGGTTGACACTCTATTGATTCCTATGCGATGAATTCTGTATATGTATGGTTTCGTGTGTCCTTCACTTGTGAAGGTGTCGCAAGATTTGGGAAAAAATAAAAAAATTCAGTTGAAAAAAAGATAGAGGTAGAATTGGTTCAGGGTCCAGATAGTACTCAAGATAACCTGTGGGTTTTCACTATTTCGTATTTATGATTATGGGTGATCATGCGATGACTTCGAGTTCATCCGGAGGAACTCAATGAAAGCTAGAAGGGCTTGCGATGGCTTCTCCCAATCATCCTCAGCTTGGTCACATGATCAATGATGGATCATGAGACAACCTTATCATTGTTGGGGGATCATGTGGAAGGAAGTCAGAGCTTGTGGTGTCCTTGTAATAGTTGTCTTGGCTCAGTTTCATGATCCTGGAATAATCATGTGATAGCTTCTAATGCTATCAATGAGTCTCGCGGGAGATCAATGGGGGCTTGCAGTGGCTTTAGCTGATTTATTTGGACATTGGACGATGTGAATGGGAGGTGGTATAAATAAGGGGTGACTTTCCGGTGTGTATCATACGGGGTTGAAGTGTAAGGTCATGCGGAATGCCAGCTCAGATTTATTTGAACTTATGATCTGTTGGATTGACCAGAAAGATAGGATAAACAGTGGATGTGATCAGATGGTGTGGATTACTAGGCAGCATGATTAAACAATCGTGATTTGATTCCATGGAAAAATCAATAACCCACATAAAATTCTCATGCCTCCATTCCTCTAGTATGTAAGGCTTTCAGTGGTAGTCGCTGGTTTGATTCGGCAATGGGGAAAACACCCATACCATCTATATCTCCCTCCATGTAGTAGCCTTTGTCCCACCTATATGTGCATGCTCGCAGGCATGTCCCCAAAATTTTCCTTAGGGGGAGAGGCATGGGCTCGGAATATTCATTCTGAGAGCTATTCTCCCCTGTTTGTCCACTGGTCGAACTAGGCTTGGGCTTGGTTGACCTGGTCGCATATGGGAGTTACATATATCGACCCCGCTAGCCGGTGGGATACCCATATTTTCTATATATGAATGGTATCAAAATAAAGACATTTATTTTAAATTATAATAGAATGAAATTCTTAATTGAGTGTTGTGTCCAAGGTGTGGATATTTAAATCCTAGATCTTCATGTGTGAACTGCTCCATGTATTAATCCACAATTTAGTATAGTTATCATATCATTGGTGGTATAGTGGGAAGTGCACAAATACTGATCCCAACAATCAGTAATGTGGATTTTTGCAATGTAGTAGTGACAGGTATGCCGATTATTCATTCATTAATAGAAAATGTACTTATTTTATTCTGGTTCTACACAATCCTTCATATCATGAATTTTTATTATAACTATTCAAACACCGCCACAAAGCATGGAAGTAGAGTAGTTAGTAAAAAAATGGGTAAATTATCGCATCCCAAGTATATAACTCCTACCCTATCAGGCTTTGAGGTCAAAGATTCTTATATAACCAATTAATAATCCCCTTAGAGAAGTTTATGGAAAATTTTTGTATGAATTGGCTTTCAGTATTTAGATCCAACACAAATTTGCGCAAGAAGGATATCCCTCTCTGTATTGTTAATCAACCCCTGATTCTGTACAAATGAAAGGAGGATGATGAATCTTCTTTAGAACTAGAATCACAAGAATAGATATTATTTCCCTAAGAGTGAGCATATCTACCTCAAATGATTGAGTCTATGGAAATAATCATCCATATATACAATCTTACTCTAAGGGTATATGTTGATTTGTTTCTTTAGGAATTTATTAGTCTTCCACTTTACCATGAGGTTGAATTTTCCATTGAGATTATATCTAGCGTGTTACTATTGTCTAAGACCCTGTCTATAATGGTTGTTTTGGAACCTGTTGAGTGAAAGAAACAACAATAGGTGAATCTGAATAATGAGTCCATATGCCAAAGTGTTTCACCATGGGGTGCACCAATCCTCTTCATCAAGAAGACAGATGGGTCAATAAGACTTTTAATAAACTATTGTCAGATAAAAAGGATAATAATAAAGAATAATTATCCTCTTAGATGGATTGAATACTTGTTCACTAATATACATGGAGAATAATACATTTCCAATGTGGATATATGATTGGGATATTACCATGTTAGGGCGAAGAAGGAGGATATCCTCAAGACTACTTTTCGTATAAGGTACAGTCACTATTACTTTATAATAATTCCATTTGGAGTCACTAATTCTCCAAAAATCATCATGGAAATGATGAATAGTGTCTTTAAATATTATCTCAATAACAGTGGAGTATTATTTATATATGATATTCAAATATGCACCATAACCAAATAGGGGAATGAGGAGTATCTGAGAATGCTGAAAAGGACCTTCAGAAAGGAGAAGAATTATGAAAAGTATATAAAATGTGAGTTTTGGTTGAAGTAAGTCTCATTAATGGGTCATATCATCATAAGAAATGTGGTATATATGGACCCTTAAAGGAAGATGTAATTGAAAAATGGTCAAGAATGACATCTAGGACAAATATCTATAGTTTCCTTGGATTAGATTTGAATTATCGTAGACTTGTAAAAATTTATCAAAATTTTCAAACCCTCTAACCAAGATAACTAGGAAGGGAGTCAAGTATTCATGGAATGAAGAATGTGAAGAGAGATTGATGGAGTTGAAAAATAGGATTATCACTACCCCTGTAATCACACAACCCATAAGTGGATAACTATTCACAGAATTCAGAGTTGTCTTGAAGGAGGGATTGGGTTGTGTGTTGTTGAAAAATGGAATATTCATAGCATATACTTCAAGGAAGTTGAATGTTCATTAATAGAACTATCCAACACATTATATAGAGTTATATGTAGTTATATTCTATTTTATAACATTGTAGAATTATCTATTTGGGTATAAACATGAAATATATACAGATCTCAAAATCCTTATGTATATATTCACATAGAAAGAGATGAATATATATCGTTGTAGTTTTTTAGAGTTGGTCAAAGAATAAGAATATTCATTTAACTACAATCTTGGTAAGGATAATAAAGTGGGGGAAATAATATTTAGAAGGGACCCATAAAATCTATCACCAATAAGAGTTTATAGGGATCCAATCTTTATATATTTTAAAAGGATAGTCATTTGAACCATAACAGAAGGAACATCATCATTCCTTTAATAAATTACTGTTCAATTGTCTCTTTTTGAAAGTTTAAAGGTTGTTAAAATAAATTATGTGGGAATTTAGAATATAGTGGAAACTATATGGAAATGGAAATCCTTGGAGATCAATGTTAATGAAGAAGGAATTGTGATATTTGCGTCAAGACTATGTGTTCCATCAATTCCTGAATTAAATAAGGAACTGTTGGATGATACATATAGTTAGACTTTCTCCATTCAATGAATAAGTAAAGATATGTATCAATATCTATATGATAACTATTGGTGGGACAATATGAAGAAGGAGGTCCCTGAATACACATCAAAGTTCCTGGAATTCTATCTTGTGAAGGCTGAAAGGGTGATGTTGAAGGGGATGATGCAACCATTACCCCACCACCATGGAAATGGGAGAATGAAACCATAGACATTGTCACCAGACATATGAAGTCATCTGGGGTAAATAATTTTATATGGTTTGTTGTGGATCATCTTATATAGATAGATCAAATTATTACAATTCGAGAAAAATTATTAATGGATCAACTTACATGGATATAAATCAAAGAAGTGGCATGGATTCATGGAGTACCACTATTGATTATGTCTGATTGATATCCAAGATTTACCTCCATGTTTTGGAAAAGTCTCCAAAATTCTCTAAACAATGATTTGAACTTAAATACAACCTATTATCCTCAAAATTATGGACAATATGATAAGACTATTGATAAAATAGAAGACATGTTGCAGTCATATTCAAAAGATTCAATGTTGGATGGTGCCAACTTCTTCCATTGGTCATGTTCTCTTACAACAATACTTTCTACTCAATCAAAAAAATGTATTCATATGATGCTTTTTAGGGGAAGAGGTGTCGAAAACCAGCATGTTGGGATTAAGTTAGGAATGAAAACTTCTTCTACCTAAAATGGTTGAGGAAATGGTGGAGAAAGTTAACACTATTCAGGAGCACATCAAACATTCTCATTGTCAATAGAAGAGCTATGCTGACAATAATCAATGAAACAAAGAGTTTTGTATTGGAGACATGATATTCCTCCTCATATATCCAGGGAATAATGTGATTATATTTTGGAAGATGGGAAATATTAGTCCATGAAACATCAACCCATTAGAGATCCTTGATCACATCGGAGAGGTGGCCTATCTACTATCACTCCCAACTAACCTATCTCAATTACATGATGTTTTCCATATATCCATCTTGTGGATGTACAAAATAGATCCCTCAAATTTACGTAATCTAGAGGTGGTACCATTATAGAATGATCCTTCCTATAAAGATAATTTAGTGAAGATCATATATCATAGAGAAAAAGTTCATTTAAATAGGACAATGGAAATTCATAACGTGATGTAGAGAAACCACAAGTTTGAAGAAGCGATGTGGGAACCGTAGGAGGTGATAAACCATAGTTACCCTCATCTATTTTAGTTTGGGTAAAAATTCGATGGTGAAATTTCATTGGGAGTTCCCTTGACCAATCCCATGTTTATATCTAAGAAAATATTCTTGAGAAAAAACATATATGGAAGAAGTTGAAGCTTATCATTATCATAACCCAAACGATGCACGCCGAACCAACCTATGAAAGTCTCACCATCACACACATGACTCTTAGGTCATTTCCTGGTGTATTGATGGGATATGTATCAAGGCCATATCATTATGAGTTTGTTTATTATTTTTTATATAATGATGAATATATTTTCATCTTAATATTGTTAATTTATAAATGATTTTAATTTTGACACAACAAAACACAAATAGTATTATTAAGTAATATTAAAATTAAAATAATGAATTTATTTTGATGAACTAATAAATTATTTAAATAAATAATATTTTTAAAAATATTAATATTAAATTATTTTTATTAAAAATATATAATTATATAATTTATACGAATTCAAATATAATTTTTGTAAGGGTTTAAAAACATTTAATGTCAAAAACCCAACATTTCTTAATAAATGTTGATTTCATTTTAAAATTGAAAATTAAAATGTTTAGTATTTTATTTCTGTGACATGAATTTTTATTGGGAATCAAATTTTTGAAATTATGTAACTGTTAAATTTTCAAAAAAAATTATATTGTTGAATGTTTAGGTAAAAATTAAATATAGTATAAATATACTTTGTGAATAATGATATCATAATAAAAAAAGATAATTAATAATTTCTATAAATGGGATGTTTTAAAAAATCTAAATTTTCCATTTAAATTTGTTTGATTTTATATTTATTTGATTAAATTTATAAATCCATTATGAATACACCAAAAAAATATAATATATTTTTGGATTTTAAAATCATTTCTTTGAGATTGTTATATACCTCCACATAAGAAAGGGACTTATTTTATTAACTAAATCCCATGGACTTATAAAATAATTAGAACCACTCCCATTTGGATAAAAACATGGGTAAAAACATAGGTTGATTTTTGGTTTAGGTTATTTTATTATGTAGAATCTAGAACAAAAATAATAACAAAATCCCCCTCTTTTTTAGTATAACCCCAACCAAGATCCCATTTCTATTCTCTAAAGCTCCATTAAACAAGTCCATACTATTTACTCCACTATATAGAGACCCTATAAGGTGACTTTAGGCTCTTAAGAATCCCCTCCCATGCATATGGAATCACACACTCAAGTAAGGGATCTTCCACTCACTTATGTTTATCAAGAACATCTTCTTGTTATATATCTAAATATCCTTTTTCATATATTAGGATATGTTATTAAATATCCCCCTTATTATCCATATGATTTATAAATTATGATAACTTCCTTTCACTATCATTACTCCTTCCTTGATGTTTTATGTAAACATGTTACCATGTCGAGATTTAGTATGGGTTCTTCACTTTCTCAACATTATTCAAGTTTCTTCATTGTCATATGCCTTCTATTTATAGTTTCTTTTTATGGAATATGTTTTTAAATTTCTATATTTATTTCCAATTTATGTAAAAATTATTAGACACCCTTTTATCCCAAATCAATACTTTTTATGAATTTTTTTGTGATGTTGTTAGGATGCCGAAATTTCTCCATGATTTCCCATGTGAAAAAAATGTGTAATGAATACCATACCCATTTCATATCAACCGTATTCACATTTATAAAATTATAATTCACTGATTTGTGACTTACATGTATATATTACAGACTCATTAATTATTGACTAATATATGATGATGAATGAATTCATGTTTTATGATCTATTTGGCACACTTAAGCATGAGAATGAAATGAATTTTCTGGGTGCACCTGAAATTATATTTCACTATAACACATTGGGTAATGTTTAGTTTCATGAAATGTCATGTTGGGATAGGGATTGAACCTAATCCCATTATGGTACTCTTTTCAGCATTAATTCTTGGTTGTTTTATCTTCACCTATGTTCATGATTCAATATTTTAGGTTGTTTCCACATTTCTCATGTTATGATTATTATTATATAACATGTCTCATTGTTAATTTTTATTATTACTACTCTTTATATGCTATATTTTTATTCCTATTTCATAACATGTATCACCTTATATCATTTTTATTCCACTTTTGGAGTTCATAGATCACCCCTTTCTTATGTTCTTCTTCAAGTTATCCCATGTAGTTTGAAAAAGATATGTTATTTGAGAAGTACCTTAAGGAGGTTTTCAAATATGCCAGTGTATCCCATGTTTAATATATTATTCTCTGTTCCTAATTCTCAATAATAATATAATTTTCAATTTTTTGGGTTTAATTAAGACCAATTTTAAGGTAATAAATCGTGAATTAATGTGTAATAATGAGAAGGGTTTTCAAAATGACATTCTTCCACTGTGATATTTGAAGAAACACATTATCTCCAAACTCAAACACTAGTTATCATTAATTACTATCATTATAGCTTATTAGCCTACATTTTATAGATACCATATTATGTTGAATGGTTTTTGAATTTTATATCATCTTTTAGATAAGATCATGTCATATCAAGTTCCATTATCTACGTTTATCCAAGAACGTTGGAGTTAGATACATCTTCACATACAGATCCTCATAAGGATCCATTTTATTTATAGAATGGAATATATTGTTATCTATGAAATCTATATAGGTAATTTTTTTATCCCAGTATACTTTAATATCTAGTAATGGTAGTCTCAACATATCCTCTAGATTTTAAATGGTTCTCAAAGACTTTCCATCCATAGGAAAATTATCAGCACTACTGAAATGTAGCTCTCTATCCAACACATACTAAATGCATCACTAGAACCTTAAGGTAAACCTTATATCTCAATTTGATACAATAATGAGTGGTACATAATGTAGCCTTATCACTTATATTCTGTATACATTAAAGATATGGTCAAGAGAATAATATTCTTTTATAGGAATGAAATGTGCTAAATTAGTAAGGAAATATACTACCATGCAATTGGTGTTAGGGACATTAAATATCCGAGGGAGTTCTACAATAAAATCAATGGTTATGTTTTCCTACTTCAATACTCTTATTGAAAATGATTGCATCATTCCCTTAGAATTTTTTTATCATTTACATTATGTAATACCATGCATTCAGATACAAATTTGGTAATCCCCCTCTCCATGTTATCCCATCAAATGTTTTTCCTCATATCTCTATACATTATAGTTGTCCCTAGATGAATTGGGAAGGATGAGCTATGTGCATAATCAAAATATTCCATCTTCTGTTAGGGATTTTTGGGACACATATATGAGTCACAAACCTTATAGCTACATATTTATCAAATTTAAACCTTTATAATGTTCTCTACAATTCTCTATAGCTTCATATTGTCATTCTAGGCCTCCCTGATCATATTATGAATTGAAAGAAGAGCATTTATTTTTGAATGGTTGGATAAAGACTCTTTTATGATTCACTTGTATATCCTTTTCATATATATTAATATTATATCCATCTCAATACTTATCTTGGATAGTTTTTTAGGATCTTTTCTACTCAGGGAATCTTCCACTTTATTTTACTTCTCATGATAGTAATAGATTGAACATTCATAATCTATGATCAAATTTGACCACCTTTACAAGTACATATTGATATCCTTTTTTGAATATATAATCTAGGAAATAATGATCTATATATATGACACACTTCTCTACTAATATATCATTTAACCAAATCTTTAAAGAAGATATTACTTCTGTCCACTTCATATCATGTGTCTGATAATTATTCTCTTGTATCTTAAATGGGTGGGAGGCATATGTGATAACATTATAATTTTTCAAGAGTATAAAACAAAAAATAACTTGGATACATCATTATAAAACACAAATACCTCCCCACATGTGGGTAGTCTTAGTATAGGTATAGTGATTAGCCTCTCCTTTAACATTGTGATCTTCTACTCATAATAATATATCTGGAAAAACATTACTCCCTTCCATGTTATATTGGTTATTGGGATTGTAATTTGTAAAAATTATCTCACAAATTGATGATAGTACAAATCTAATTTGTGGAAACAATGGATCTTAGTTAATGTTTTGGTCGAGATGATTCTTCAACTACCTTCGTCTTTTAAGGATCGATATACATCCCCTTGTTCATGATAATAAGCCCTAAGAATGTTACTTTCTCTATCAAAACCTCATATTTACTATACTTCACATTAACTACTCCTTTCTCAATGACTTTAGAGAAGTATGAAATTTATCTTCATGTTCCTCATTATTTCTAGAGTATATGAGAATATCATATATGTAGATGATCATAAATTTATCATGGTAATCACTGAATACTATGTTCATAAAATCAATTGTGATTATTAGATAATTAATGAGATTAAATATAATTACTATGTACTCATAGTGTTTGTATCTTATGTGGAAAACTAGTCTTGGGGATATCAACTTTGTTACCCTTTACATGGTATTATCTCTACTAAATATCCACCTTCCAGAAGCACTGGTTTCAATATATTTGATCGAATAAGTCATCAATATATGGTATGGGATCCTTTTTATTTATCATTATTATGTTGATTTCATAATATTTGATGTAGATATTCATTGACCCATTCTTTTTCTTCATGAAGACTGTAGGACAACCAATGTTGAATCAATTGTGTGGATGAACTCTTCATTTATAATCTCTTGTAGTTTCTTATTTATATATTCATGTTTAATATTGTATGATATATATGGATTATTTGATATTATTAGGGATCCATATATGCATTTTATTGATAACAGGACATTTGAATTAGAAGGAAGACCAGGAAAATGTTTTGGGAAGGCATCAGTATACTCTCTTATAATAGGAATGTCATCAATGATGATCATTTCCTTGGACTCCATCATTTTATATAATTTTTCTTTCTCATTGGGAAATAATATCAATAATTAAAATGGGTTTTTAAAAGAGACTCATCCTCCTCCTTAAAACTTTTTATTTTGGTGGTAAATTCTGTATTGTGAAAGTGATTTTCATATCCTTGAAATTTATGTTTTCTCTATATAAGGACAACCAATCCATGAAATGAAATTATTGAATTACCTAAAATTGGTTATAAAAAGGAATACTGGGAAATTGTTTCCACAAGTATTGACAAATATTGATAGGGGAGGTGTTATATTCATATGATGAAATAATTTCCCCATTTTTCATTTTAACTAATAACACAAAATCCATGTATCGATGTGTCATTTCAATATTTACACTAAGATTTTGTAATATGAAAGGATTCTTTGAATTGGAATCAAATATTATGTTCACTATTCTATAATTAATAACTACAATACATGTCACATATTTTTTTTCAAGATCCACCATAATAGTTTTTATAGAATATGTTAATTCTTTCTCTATAAAAATTGGAGGTTTTTTCTTCAGTTATCTTAAAAAGACCTTGGATTAGTGAATTAATTTGTATATGTTCCATGCCCATTGTAGCTAAAACATTGGATTATGGGAGAAGAAGTAATTGAATCATTATTGTCACCATCAACTCAATGGGATTCTTAAACTCCTTTCAGTAATAAATTTCTTGATTCCTTTCCAATACATGAATAAAATCCCTCTCTATTCCATGTACATAGATTCAAGGTTTCTTCTTCTCATACTTAATAAACATGGGATGTTAGATTCTCATTCCATAATTTGTATTATTTTATTATTCTATAAAGTTAGAATCTATAATATTATTCTAATATCTATTCCCACAACACCACTAGCTATCATCAGTCTCCATTTCAACTTTGAGGGAACATAGGATAGTTTCCTCGATTTTGTTAAATTCATGAATCAAAAAATATTTTCATATAATTGGATTTAACCCACTAAAAATTTGGAGATATTAACTTTTAGTAATGTTGGAAATTCTAGAGTTATATCATGCATGCCTTTAATGTTTACATCATACTCCTTAATGGATATACATTCATTTTCCTTACGTTCCTGGAATTATCTCTCTATTTTGTGATAGAGGTTGTGAGGAAAATATTTATTGAAATGTATTTTTACTCTATTAATCTCAATCTATAACCACAACATCTTCCAAGGGATTTTAATTCATGATCAGCATCCACCACTGACCAGCTTCTATATTTAAGTGGTAAATGGACAGTATGAAATTATATTTATTCAAAAAATTGAGGCAAAATAATATCCTTTCAATAGAGTTTATCCTTTATTCCATGATTAATGTGTCAAAATATCCACTAAAATTTTGTACCCTTTTCGTCAAAATGGTCTTGAATATAAAATTTTCTTTCTTAAGGTGATGTGTTGGATCCCCCCGATTCACGATATTCTTCTATACTTAAGTAATTTGAGAAAGTGCATCCTTGACTCCTACTTACATTATGTAAGGAATCTCAATAGAGATATCATCACATTTCAATCACATTAGTTTTTTATATGGTTACTCTTATTTCCATCCATTAACTAAAATAAAGGAAAATTAGTGATGAGAATGTTCAATATATTATGTATATAAAGAGATACTATAAAAACAAGAGGATAACTTGTAAATGATTTATTCACCCAATCTCATGAATTTATAAGTTATGATTTAGGTTAACTGTGGGTATTTTCCTATTAGGTTTCCTAACTGAATAATCTTTTCAAGATCATCATAGTGGTTAAATAATATATAATGAATTTACAAAATAATTTCCCATGTAAGTATCTAACTAAGTGTATAGAAAGGACACTTTTTCTTGCTCCTAATATAGATTGATTTAATACCCAATGATCCCTTTAAGTGATATTACCACGAAGTCACATTATGTCAGAGCCACATCAACTTATGAAAATCAAACCATGATTTCCCTTCTCAAACACCACTTTACCTATACATTACCATTATTTCATTATGTTTTCCTATAATTAGATATATAACTAGTGTTTTTACTAATATTTTCATATCATAATCTTGAAAAATAACTAGAACTTCATCTAATACCGACTACAATAACCAATATTTCTAATGAATTTTATTTCATTATTTTTATACAAAAAGATGAATATAATACATTCCCCTTAAATCAAGAGGCATATTTTCTTTTTTATAATTTGATATATAAACAATAAACATAATAAAATAAAATATATCTATCTATAACTCTCTAAATTACTCCTAGATACCTTTTAAATCGTAATACATCCCATGATAACCTGAGGACATACAAAAGAATGGGATGCGCTATAAATCCCAATATAGGAATATTCAAAGAATAAAATGATTGTAAATAATACTAGTGAGGAAAGAGGAATATCATGATAACATAAAGAGGAACAAATAATACATAATCACATGGAGGAATGGAAAGAGAAAACATGTCATAAACCTCCTCCCCAGGTCGTGAACCTTTTCGTTGGACCCCATTGGGCTCCTATAATAAATCAGTTGCCTTCACAGCACACCATAGGCTAGTACTCACTAGGGTCGCTTATCAGACTAATGACTGTCTCCACATGCCAACACATGTTCTTTCAGTGTGTTTTTTCCTCATTCACACACACCCTAGGAAACAATCTAGAAGGTCACCCATCCTGATTACTACTCCAGGACAAGCATACTTAACTGTGGAGTTCTAATCAGGTAGGATCCCAAAAAGAAAGGTGCACCTTGTTGACATGGGTAGTAATATTTAGCATTTTAAGTCTCAATTTTTTAGGGGTGTTACATTATCCACCCCTTTAAAGAACAACGCCCTCGTTATGGACCCCAAGACTCAAACCCAGGCAGTGCCTAAACACTTCTAGCTGGGTATTGGCTCTGATACCATTTGTCATGACCCGCCTTCCCTGGTCATTAAACTTTTCATCTGACCCCATTGGTATCCTGTAATACCTCGGTTTCCTTCACATCACACCATAGGCTGTCACTCACTAGGGTCTCTTATCAGACTAATGACTGTCCCCACAATCCAACACTTGTTCTTTCAGTGTGTTTTGTCCTCACTCACACACACCCTGGGAAACATCCCAGAAGGTCACCCTTCCTTATTACTACTCGGGCCAAGCATGCTTAACTGTGTAGTTATAATCAGGTAGGCTCCTGAAAAGAAAGGTGCACCTTGTTGACATGGGTAGTGACATTTATCCTTTTATGTCTCACTTTTCCAGGGGTGTTACAAAACAACATCATAAAATCACGGTATCATTTGAATTTGGAAACAATATATAATTTTCATTATAAGAATAAATCATGAAAAACACTGAATGCATGATATCATATTGTTCTTATCATAACAATTCATTCACCATTCATGTTATCTCATGAGATAAAAATGCTACCCAATTAATTTGAGTGTTATAAGAGTTCACCATTTATATTATCTAACTTTATATATTCCACATCATACAAATAATGTGAGAAAAAATTTCATAATTTTAGTCCCATGATTATGAAATGTGGGTTTTATACATGGATTTATAAAATAAACTAATCATAGATGTACATAGGTGAATACCATTAAATGGGAATAGGTATGGGTATTCACAATATAAAAAACTGGTAGGAAAAATAATTGGATGATTTCAATATCATAAAAGGTGTGCATAAAGGATAATGGCTAGGATTAATTGGAGTGAATGGTGTCTCTCATTATTTGTGAATTATATATATAGTAAATTAATATTTATAAAATCATGAAAACATGACTAATATATATTCAAAACGTTTAATACAAGTAATGTTCTTGAATAAAAAAGGGGACAGACAGAACCCTTACTTCAACATAAATGACATTGGTAAATGTGATAATAAGAGGGGATAAATAATTTCCAATTCATATTACATGAATTGGATAGTAAAGTGATATTTATAAGTACCTAAAAAATATCAATTAAGATTCAAAATTAATATTACCAAGGAATTACATGAATGAAGAGGAAGATTAAGAGAATCTCTTACCTTGATAGGGTTCTTCTAAAAGCATTGGAAGGGATCCATAGGGCCAAAAAATAATTTGGAGATATTTATAGAGGCATAAAGAGGGGAAATTCATGATAAATGGGTTCTTAGTGGAGATTAACTGGAGAATGAGTTGGTATTTATAGAAACTGAGCAGGATATTTTATATTAATTTCTAAACATAGGTCTTGGACTCTAATCTATAAAATAATCAAAACCCATTTATCTCCCATGGTTTTAAACTATGTTTCTCACTAAATGGGATTTATTTCATGTTTTTAATGGTTCATTGTCAGGAATGATTTAAATAATACTTTTGATAATGTGGAAGTGAGCCATGTTAATAATGAATTGTTTTTAAAATCATAAAATATCACTTAGGTCTTAGAAGGTTCGTTATTGGTTTGAAAAAAATCATATTATCAAATTAAATTACATTAAATTAATAAAAAGCTCAATTTTATTTAAATTAAACTCTTTATAGAATTTATTACATATATTTTTCATTATGATGTCTTAATACATACTTTATATTTATACTATATTTAATTATCATCCAAATATTAAATTTCCCTATAAAATTATGTAAAATTCATTGTAGGATAATTTTTACCTGCTAAATTTAGAAATAAATACTATTTTTTCAAAATAATTTTCTAAATGTGATAATTTTAATTTTAAAAGTGTAATTATTTATTACTATAAAATAAAAATTATATTACATGATCAAATTTCCAATCCTTAGAACAATCACTTATGATTCCTTAAAATTATTTTATTATTTATAAATGAGTATATAATAATTTTTATAAAAACTATATGAAAATAAAAAATTATTTAAAATTCATAAATTTATCATTAAAAAAATTAAATAAAAATTATACATATATATTTTTAAAACAAATAGAGTTTCAATTTCTAGGTATCAAAAATCAAAAATATCATTTTTATCTCCAAATCAGGTGAATTTTATTTTATATATAATGTTTATAATATGGAATCAAGATCTGGGATAACAAAATTTCATTTCATGTGGAATTTTAGATATTATTAATTTCTAGATACAACACCCCTTATTACACTTGTTTATGCACTAAGGGTAAGGTTTGACATTTTAGAACATTCATGGGGTGATTTGGTGATCGTAGTTTTGGTAGTGATCTCTATAAGATTCAATTTATCCTATAAAAGGTTCCACTTGAGCTTCAGTTTTTGAATCATAGCTTCTTATTGGATAGTGTGAAATCCAAATGATTCTATCTCCCTAATAATATTTGATAAATCATATTCATAAGTTATGATCCTATATGTTTATGAAATAATATCTTCCTTTTCTATTAGTTTTAATTTATTATAAAAATTTACATATACTAATCATAAAAATCAATGTATAATGGATATATTACTCAAGTTCATGATTCTTAATGGTATTTAATCACAAGATTAGTATTATTTCCATATTTTATAATGGTACAAAATAATATAGCGAATAATTTTTATATAACCACATTACAAAACAAGGAATATATTGAATAAAAAATATATTTCCTTTAAAAAATGTTTTTTTCATTACATATATGTTCCCCCACCTTGGGAGAGAGTCTATCATCATGGAATAAAGTTATGTTAACACCCATAAGTGAATAGTATATTTATGAAGAACCCAATGTGGGGCTATTCATAGAGTGATCATGTAATGATTGTAATGACCCTCTCCATTATAGTGTGTTTCCAATTTAAATTTTGAATATCTTTATTTTTAATTTTGATGTTTTGTGGTTTTTTAGATACTTTGTGCGGGTGATATAGTTTTTAATCGATTTCTGTGGTGGACCATGTAGAAATGAAGATACACAGTTCCACTAAGTACCTGGTGTGGGGTTCTAGGTACGTATTAAAGGTGAAAGTTTCTAGGTAATACTTATACTTCCAGTAAGTTCGTATTGGGAGGTAACCACATACCTAGTTGAGCCTAGGTGGGTATTTTTTAATAATTCTTAAATTCATAATTCTATTGTCCTGTGAATTTTTTGTTAATTTGGAATACCTTCAATACAGGGATCATTTTGAGGAATTTTCATGGATTGTTGGAGGCATCAATCATTCTCTTCATTCTTCACATTCAATGTCTTATTTGATCATTTTTTATTCTAGATTTGAGATCAATATGGTTATTTTTTTCATCTCGATTAGCGATTATTCAAAAATACCTTTCTGTGTAAATGTGTTGGGGTTTACATCAATGTGTGATTCTAGTTACCTTTATCTTTCTTTTAGTTCACCAAATACAAGAATTATTGATTTTTTGTAGTTTCTAGGGGTGTTTTCCTTGGGGAGATTTAATTTCATAGTTGTGGTAGGTGAACACTTTCTCTATCTTGAATTTTTTATGTTTTATATATGAATTGAGCACTATTTTGTATCTAAATCTCTTCTATGAGTTATTTGACTTGGAAAATTAATTAATTGTGATTAATTATATTTTTTGGGATTATTTTTAAGGTTATTGTTACTTGAAATAGTATTTTAAGGAAATTATTAGAGATTAAGAATTCCTCA
The DNA here is from genome assembly GCA_963277665.1 of Viscum album. Lineage (NCBI taxonomy): Eukaryota > Viridiplantae > Streptophyta > Magnoliopsida > Santalales > Viscaceae > Viscum > Viscum album. Next base: position 1,625,343,358 of record OY728160.1, on the reverse strand, counting down.
ATTACATTATTTTCAAGGGGAATCCAATATCATAATGTCAAAATTAATGGGATAATAAATTGGTGATTTATGTTTGTTTTGAATGACTATAAATTATGAAAGAGAGGGATAATTATTTTAGGAAAATACCAAACACTAGGTTAGAAATTCATATGATGTGTTCATGGATTTTTTACAAGTGATTGTGATATTTTGACGTTGTTTATTTTTTTAATAAGTGATTTTAATGGTGTAATGAGTTTATTTATGTAAAGATGTGGTTTATATAATAGGAATTATGAAACTGAGTTACGTTTGGGAATTATTTTATGATTTAGGGGTGGGTATGTGAGTGTGGTAAATAGAAATATGATATGTGTAGATAAAAAGTTTAAATTGAATGGTTTTATGAAACGAATAACTAGGTAAAGGTTATGTAAATAAAATTTTCATATAAAGTGAGATAGTTGGACCTTAAAGTGTTCTTGTTATATTTTTTCAAACTAAATTTCTGAGCCTTGATGTTGGAAATGGATTTTTAAATTCATGCTTAATGTATATGATATGTAGAGTGATTAAAATGAAAATAAGAGTTTTCATGGGTGGATATTGATGTATTATGTTTTGATGTCAGTGATGTGTGATATATCTATGAATAATCATGTTTTCTTATGTTTGAGATTTTTTAATAACCATTTCATGAAGTTGTTATGTTATCAAAATGGGTGACCTATAAAAAATATGGGCAATGGATTTTTATGAGCATATCATATATATAGAGAGCAGTGTCTAATGTTCACTATGTACTATTTGGGGGCATGTTTGGAAGGTAAAATTTATTAAATTGATTAAGTGAAAATCTTAGTAATTCTAGCCTTATTCACAAAAATATGCCCAAAATCATGGGATTATTTATCCCATCAAATTTGATATATTATATATCCCTCATATTTAATTCTAAAGAGGGAAATATTGGTTTTGGGAAACATGATCCATGGTCTCTGGTTTGCATCAACGAAATGATGTTCATGTATTCTTAGAAATGTTGGAGGCTTTACCAGTTATCTTCACTAGTACCTAGAATTAAATGATTGAAATTCCTCAAATATATTGATGTAATTACCCCTACCCAAGTATCCTAAAGTTGGTATCTTCTTTATTATATTTTAATAAGATAAAAGGAATCAAGTCCAAAAGTACTAAATAGTTTTGTATCCTTGGTAAAATAGATACACACATGATTCCCAAATTACATTAGAAAACACAAATTTCAGCATAGTATTTTTTGAGAATATTTTCGTTCCATTTATAATATTCTTGTATATCAATCATAGTACACTTCATGGATTCAAAGTAAAAAAAACTAAAGGTGAGTTCAAATTATCAATCAGGGTTAAATATTGTATAAGATATCATGAATCAATAATCATAAATGACATGGATAGGTAAATAACTAATCAATCATTATATTTAAATAATTTTATTGTTATTATTAGATAAGGTATATTAAATAAGTAAAGGTAAATAACTGAACATATAATCAATTTAAACATGTCAAAAATCATTATAATATAGAACATAATCAATATGGAAAGGTAAATAACTAAAAACACAATCCATTTAATCAAAAAGATGACTATCATAACTAGATAAGGAATAATCAATAAAAAGTTAAATAGTTGATAACACGTTAAATTTAATCAATATACTAAGAATAATGTGCATCCAAAGAAAATATCATTACAAAAATATCATGGATAAAAATAATTGAATTCTCAATGAGTGAAATTATTAATTATTGGTGTTCATGAACTCATGCTTCATGACACCTTTACCATCATGATATTTCCTCAGGACAGTTTAAAACTAATTGGTAGAAACCCATTTAACTAAGACTATATATATGATTCATCTCTTGAGACTACAGATTCCTAGAGGGGATACCTATTATTGGTCCCCTCTTATTTCATCATGTCAAAATCATTCATTATATATCAAATAATCGATTTTATTAATGAAAAACATTCCTTACCATTAATATCTCTATTGAAGAAACAATATAAATTATAAATATTTCAATATTCAATCAAATAAAACTCTTTTTAAAACATGGTATGAATAAATAAGAAACATTTTAAGTAATAGTCTTATCTGTGGTAAATATTATTGATATTTATAAAAAATTTAATGTCCAATAATCACAGGAAACTAAATATTTCAAGGGAACATTAATGACAATATAAATGAATTAAAAAGTGAATATTAACACATTCCTTTGTCAAAATTATCAAATACCATCTAGGATAATTATAAGTATGGGATCAATATAACATATAATCATTGGAGTAAGAATTAAGGGTTATCATTATTGATTAATTAAAATACCATAGAAAGTTCTTTAGAAATATTCTTTAAGAAAATGTCCTTCTCATTTTAAAAACATATTTTTTGTTATAAAAGTTCAAAAAACATTTTAACAATAATATTATATCATTATAAAGTAATATTTAAATAGTTTTTGGTCATGATGGTTGGAAATTACATTAAGTTCATACACATTAAAATAGATATTCCTTTAAATTTTATGATAAAATCCCAATAGGAATTATTTTAAAAATGGAATGAAGATTCCATTCAAAAAAAATCAAGTAAAATAAGAATGGGTAAAGAATTATTTAATAAAACATTTTTAAATTTATAAAAAATTTGAAAAATGTTTTAAAACACATTGTTTTCAATGAAAAATGATTTCCAACCAAGGAGAGAAATGAAGTCAGATTTCCATAAAAAGAATTTGTCAAATTATTTAACGTACCAAAGAGTAGAAAAATGAAAATGTTACCTAAAAACCTAATGAATGACTAGATGAGAATAATATTAAAGGGTTTGTTTAAAAATTATCAAATAATTCCCCTCAATGGAATTTCATGTGTAAATAATCTCAATTAAAATAATATTATGAAATAAACCCTTGTAAAAATCATAACATCTAAGTGATAATTTAGCATTGAATCGAGTATCTGTATTTAATGAAAATCCATTTAATAAAACTGTATGTATAACGTGATGTTTTCAAAATTCAATACACATATTTTCATTCAATATCAAACATAATTAAAAAGGAATATAACCCAATGAAAGAAAATGATTTATGAGATTCATTACAAGTTGTTAATTTTTAGGTTAAATCCCCTTGGTTGAAATAGTTCAAATTAAAATCTAAAATACCTTGAATAATTATTTATTCATAATATTATGTGTAAAAGGGTTAGTATTTTCATACTATAAAATAAATTATATGCATAAATTTAAAATTCCCCTCAATGAAGGGAAATTGAGAGGAAGTACCTTACCTCACTCTTACACTTGTTTAGACAAGTTTTAACGTCCATTATAGTGGTTTTGAACATGTTATTAACTTATACCATAATCATAATAATATTTATAATATCATATATGATCCTTTTATAACACTTTATCACCCATTTATTAATAATATGTCATTATTTTCATTGTTTTGGGTGTTAGTTACCTTTTTTCTCATTCATGATTAGTCCTGAAAGATCTGATTATTGTGAATATGTATAGTTACATCATATCCATAAAAATTATCAAGATATATTTATCATATTTAAACATCATTTATACATTTGAGATTTACATTGAAATATTTTTCATAAATTATATATGTTACAATCCTAGAGGAAGTAAGATATATGTACGCATGAGTAACATTTCAATTTTAAAACAATCATTATAGAAATAAGGTAAGAAATATTTTATATTGATATAAATCTAATAATATATTAATTACCATTTTATTTATATAAATATACTTATATATATCATCCATGTGGTGTGGCGTTGAAAAGAGAGTCCAGTAACTTCATGAAGGCGGCAGTCCACAAGTACAAGAACAATGTTATCGTCTTTATATGAGTGGAATAGTAAGACAGAAAATTAAAATTAGCTTTTAAAAATGATAAATATTTCATAAATATCATAATTAAGTCATGAAAATCACATATATTTATTACATTTATCCTAATTATGTTCCATGTATGTGTTTGTTAAATAATGAATCCCATTGCTTCATGAGTCGGTATTCCACCATTCACACGAGCAATGTTATCGTATACCCTATAGAATTAAATGTAAAATCAATATATGGTATAATGACTTAAAGTGTATAATTACATTAAAAATATCATATATATAATTTATATCCATAATCGTACCCAACCGTGAGACATGTTAATGTAAAAATAAATGACATTGATTCATGAGGAGGTAGTCTGACATACAAATAAATGATGATTTCATAATCCACTTGATGGAAGCAGGGATAGTTTTATGTCATGAACTAAACCAAAAATATCGATTTGTATATAATATACTAATTTTATTATATTATCATTTTCTAATAATAATTGAAGGAGTTGAGGGAATAAATAAAATAAAAACACTCATTACGGAACATTAACTCTTCTTAATGTAACCTCCTTAGGTTTTCCCCAAAATCTTTCCTTGGACATCATTTTACCTAAAATAAGGCTTCAAGGATGAGTTTAGGGAATTTTTTAAGTTATTTTCAGTTATTTTATGAATAAAAGAGTTTCAATGTTCAAATAATATTTGAGTTTGAGTGGACTTTTATAAGTGAGGTGAGTGGCAAACTTGTAATTTTTGAAATGAAAAAGTGTAACTACGTTTTTCACGTGAAAAAAATGACCAAAATTGAGTATTATCATAAACTATTTATTACAGGGTCTAAATATATATATATAATATAATTTTTATATATATATATATTAGGTGAATTTACCACTTATCTTTTTAGTTTCACCCTGGTAAACACATTTTTTCCTTAACCGTAGTAAATAATTTTAAATATTTTAACAACTCATATTGGACAAAGTAATTTAAATATAGTAGAAAATAAAAATTATAATGATTCAAAATATGGAATCCATTTTTTAAATTCCATTCAATTAAGTAGAAACTCTTAACTTAAAATTATTCACATAGACGTCATAAGAAAGTGGGTTTTTAAAGAAAAATTGTTCAAAAATTTAGCAAGTTTTTATATCAAAACTGATTATGAAAATTATTTTAATGAAAAAAAGGATTAATTGATATATAATTTAAATAATATTATATAAACCCCAATTAAACATATAATTTAACTTTTAAAATATTTTATTCAAAAAGGTATTTTTAAATTTATGTTTATTTTTTTAACTATTCATTAAAAACGAAACATTTCAGAAAAAATCCCAAAAATTCAGCCAAATATTATTTCAATATTATAATTTTATAAATATCATCCTATTAATTAAATTTTCAGATATATTTAAAAAATAATATTTTTTTATGTGAACAATGAGTGATTGAATCGTATTTTGTACAAAATACAGTTTCTGTAACAATATTTCATTATTTATTAAATTATTATTATTTTATTTATAACATACATAAAGACATAATTTTAATATTTAGTAATTACTATTCATACCCACCAATTAAATGGTTAGGTTATGATGGTATGCTATTTTAAAAGTCATTTAGACTCGGGGTTTCTTATTCTATAAGCTATCGAATGGATTAAATATAAAGAAATATATTTCATGGGTTTTTAAGCATGGTGTTCCATGTTACAAATGATATCAAAAAAATTACTATTATTTTAAAATCTCGAAGTGTTATAATTGAAGCACATGTGGATGATCTAGATGATTTCGCCATCAGTTCCTTCTTTAAATGATCACTAGTGATAAATGAAACTCATTTTAGATCAGAAAAAAATGACTTATGGTTTTTATTTAACTTCTTATCCTTGATTAGTTAAAAAAATCTCTTAGGGTTAATGACATAATGTTAGTTCATCAGGTATAATTTTCTAACTTCAATAAAAACATTAAAAAATTGCATATGTATTTCTTCTTTCACTATGTAACTCGTACCAATAAGTTGTATAAGAATGATTATGTGATGAAATAATTTTATGATTAAAATAAATTTTAATATTAATTAGTAGATGGAATCATAACAGTTCCAATTCCACTATCCACACTTTTATCTAGTGTGGGATGATCGAGCAATGTCCATCCAAAAAACTGAAAAACAATATTTTCTCACTAAGGAAATAATAGTACTTTATATTATATTGTATATATATATATTTATTTATATTTATATATATATATATTTGTGGGTGTGTGTCATGGAGATGAATTATATCTGCCTTGATATAAATCATTTTAACTGATATGTTGTTGTTGGTCAGTTAATATTATGGAACCCCACATTACAAATCACGCCCAACACAATTTGATTATAAAAATTTTAAAAATCCTACCAAGTGTAGGGTCAAAAAACCAATAATGGTAAAAGACAAAAAAAGATAAAGAACCCACGTAACTATTTGAGGGTCAATAAAATATATATATATATATAATTTTGTGTGTGTGTGATACATAGAGGGGCCTTGTGGATGTTTCCCCATACCCCATGAAACTTGTGTATTGGTCACACCAATGATTGTCAACCCTATGCCAAGCTGAGTCAGGACAAGTGGGTTTATACCTGACTTGCGAATCCAGTTTTGCAGCATTTAAGGCCTGGAAAACCTCTAGGGGATATAAATACCAATTGAGACAAAAAAATTAGAATATTTAAAAAAATTGAAATATTTTAAATGATATTCTCCACAGGTGTATCTTTGAGTATGGATGTTTCCATAGCTTAGAATATGAGGAGATTTTTATTGGATCCATTCCAATAGAATAATAAAGTTACTTATTATTCTGAATCTAATAGATGAGGGTAACTATGATTTTAAAAAAAATAGTTGGGAATTTTCATGTACCATTATGGGTCACCCCAAAATAAGGCACCTGAAGAAACCAATGATATACTTGGGTCATGATATTGATCATTCTGGGTTAGTGAAAAGAGATAGTAATCCAAAGTAGAATCATTTGGAGTGATTCCATCCTAAATAACCAAATAATTAGGACATTGATTCCACCTAAAATTATGGAATGACATATACTTAAATTGGATTACCATGTATAATAATTATGTAGTTACAGTTAAAGAAGAAAATAAAAAAAGAGTATACATGATGAATAAATAGAATCATCACTTAAACTAATATATAAAGACAATAAAAATTATCGATACAGGAAGAACCAAAAAAATGATCTATCCTAATATGGCTAATAAAGGAATATACAAAAATTAAAAAAAACTAACAAAACCTATGTACCCATATTCTTCTAAACCATGGTATGGTACATAGGTCCACATAACCCGGTTAGTGTCAACGCAAGATGGCACGTTTTAATATGGTCCCATTCTCCCATTCATGGGCAGATAGATTTTCCTTCTGAAACCCTTTTCTTGGTGTTGACAGCTCATCCAAGAACTTCTCTCCTCCTTCCTTCCCCATATCCTACCTTTTTTTTAATTTCTTTCACTCTACTGATCTACTTAGGGTTTGTGTCTCAACTGAGCACTTCCCTCCTTTCTTTCTTCCCCACCCCCTTATTATTCTTCTTCTTCTTCTTCTTCTTCTTCACTCTCAGATTCTATTCTTTTTTAGTGGTGAGGTCATCTTCTTGAAAGATTAAAAATGACTATTTTATGATTTTGGTCATTATTTTCAATGCCCACGGCCTCCCCTACCCTACTCTAACCTTGAGGTTCACTATGAATCTCCAGGTCAGATTAAGAGCGAGGAGCTCCTAGGGGTTTGGGGTTTTGCAGTGCGGTGGTCGAGGATATCTCTAGTGTGCTCATGACATCTTTTTCTTGATTTTGGATGCTAGTTTTTTTGTCTGGACGTTATTCCACTCTTGTAAGGCCTTTTCCTTTCAAATCCCTACAATTTCCACATGCCTAATTTCTCCTCTTCTATTTGGAACTGGAATGGTGGTTCATCAGAGGATTCGGTAGGTGGGGTTTGGAAGCTGATGGAGCACCCTGTGCGTCTTGGTTTTTTTCATGGTTTTCCACACTTCTAAAAAGAATTCCTTTAATAGTGCTATTATTTATCAGCGCTATAATAAAATGCTGAGAAATATCATATTTATTAGTATTAAATAATTCACTGATAAATTTAAAATATTATCAGTGATTTTATTTTATCACTAATAATGGAAACCATTATCAGTTCTTTTCTAGCACTGATAAATGGTATCCTTTATCAGCTCTTTATTGTTATCACTGATAAAGGGTTTTACTTACCAGTAATTTATTTTTATCACGGATAAATATTTCTTTCATCAGTACATTCTAAGTACTGATAAAATGAAATAATTAAATAAATATAAAATAAAAAACGAGTTTATTAAAAAAAATTAAATAATTATTAATTAAATAATTATTGACAAAAATTAATTCATTGATTATACATTATTAAATATTAAACGTTTTATTAATTAGATAATGATGATAATTAATGTTATTAAATTTTATATACTAAATATATATATTAAGGTATATATATTATTGTATAAAAATATGATTTATATATTACAAAATATTTATGCGGTTTATATTAAATTATCATATATTTATTGAAAAATGGTATATAAATAAAAAATAATATGAATTAAAAATTTTGACTAATTGTGTAGTACTCAAAATATAATTGAATGTCATTTGATTATTCAATTTAAAATATATCAAATGTGTGTTATATTGTTTCCATATATACTTAATTATTGCATTTTTTATACAATATACCTAAACACTGAACTTATCCATTTTTTCAATATTGTTAATGTGTACCTAGATTCTTAATTTATTCAATTTCCGTCATTTTTTACATATATTCACGCACTCAAAATTAGATATTAATTAATAATGTTAAAAAAAATTGGTAAAAATTATTTATAAATAAATATAATTATAAATGTACATTCACATTATTTATACAATCATATATTTATAATTATAAATAAATATTTTTTTAAATAATTTAAATAATTATAAATAAGTAATTATGTATATTTAAATAGTTATTAAATATATATATAAATTTACTTAAATGATGAATATATTTACAATTTTAATATTTATTAAATATATATATGTATAATTATAAAATTATATATAATGATATAAATATTATTTTTCAAAAATATTTCTATAATTATAAATAATTAATTATAAAATTATAATAAATATATTTAAAAAGTAACATATTTTCTATATTTATATTTATATATATTTATTAAATATTTATAAATATATACAATTTTTTATTTATAATTAAAATTATAAATACTTTAATAATGCTTTAGTAATAAGTTCTGAGAAAAGAATCTTTATTAGTTCTTGTTTCCCACTGATAAATATGAGGATTTATCAGCGCTAAAGAAAGCATTGATAAAATTTAAATTTTTCGGCACTATAAGATTAGCACTGATAAAGATTGATTTTTTCAGAGCTTGTTCGTGTTGATAAAGACATTTCTTTAAAAGTGCATATTAATCACCAATAAATATTACTTTTATGAGTGCTTATGTAGTAAGAACGGTTAAAAGGAATATTCATCAGCGCTTATTGGTAAGCGTTGATAAAAGTGTCATGATATATTTCAAAAACTCTAACCATTTTTGAACCTGTCATGATATTGAAGTTTTCAGTGGAAGCAACCCACTTTCAGTGCTCCTCCTTGGAGAACTGAAGGTCGAATCACACAACTCGACTTCCTAGGAATGTCTCGTCCGATATCAAAAAAGGGTCTCTGAATTTCATTCAACCTAGTGAGGTAGGCCTTCTGATTTTCTTCGTTTATTTTTGGTTTCATTTTTGATTTCTTCTTTTATGATTTTTAACGATTTATTGTTTATGATCCATTTTGTACAGTTTTTTTGACCTGTTGTGTAAGGAATGTTTTTTGGTCCATTGTTTGTATTGACTACCTATGTATGATCATTTTTTTATATCTTACAGTAATCCTTGGATCTATTCATTATTGTTTTATTGTTGTGTTTAATATCTTATCACTAAGTAATTTTTTCATATATGTATATAAATTTTTATAAATTTTCATGTATATTCCCTTCAATTGACTACTCATTTGACAAATATTAGTGTTTCCATAATGATTATATATATGTTGACACCATTTAGGGAAACCTCAATGGACATGTAGCTTCATATGCTATTTTTTATGGACCAAGTTATTGGAGTGATGTATGTTCCACTTTTATTTATATGTATAATGGGATATATTTCCTTTTGGAATTCACCATGGTCCTTAGTTTTCTTATGGAGCATATTAAATTTGGCCATCCCCAGTTATGCACATAAGGCTTTATCACGTCAACCCTTCACTTTTTGAATCATTATGGTTCCTTTAGTTCAAGTTATGTTTGAATATCAAGTTTTTATCTATTTGAAATTTCGTATAGACTATAAGTACGTTAGATTTTATACTACCATGATATGTATGTTTGTGTATATAACTATTTCATAAATTATTTTCAATGTTGTTTGTCTAACAGGTCATCCTATATCGTGTAATGCTGATTTTGGTTTTTCAAGTCCATTGACTCCAATGGTCATGCTAGAATTATTTTTACCCTATGGTACTAATTGTTTCTATTTGGGGGCACCACCTACCATTTATGTTTTTTACATATAATGTTTAATCCATCCTTTAGTGACTTTTAGGTGTGTTAGAGGTCATAAGATGATCTGATCAAGTGTTGTTTGGGTAATTTAGGCTGGGGTCATTACATTATCCTTCTTCAGGTTTAAAACTATAAAGTTTAGTGATAATATCATTTTTATCCTGCCTTTATCTCCCCTTATTTTTTTAAAATTCCAAAATCCCTTATTTTTGGATTTTGAATATTTTAGTGCTCACATATTCTAGTAGAAATTATCCATAATTCACTTCTTATAATTTTCTATAACTTTCACTTCTGATAATGAATATCTAATGTGTATTTATTTATGTATTGTATAAAATTAATCTTTTATTAACCCAATAGGATTGATATAAACCAAAAATGGATAGATACTTATCATTTGAAAAATTTATATAATGATGGAGTTAATTAGTTCATTAATTTTTCTCGAGATCTTGCAGATGACCCTTCTAAAATCCTCAGTTTGTGTTTACATTATTGTTATTCATGAAAAATTAGTTTGAAAGACTTGGAGGAAAATTCTATATGACTCAGAATTGATCAAAGTAATAAATTTTGGAATAAAAATAAGGATAAAATTTATATTCGAATTGATTTGGATGATACCATTGATTATGAATCATTTGATATGAATACCTTTGTAAAATATGATGGATATTTCGTGGAAGAAATGACAATGGAAATTTATGATGACCTTTTCGATTTTCCAAATTTGTGTGAGGAGTTATATATATGTTCCATGAAACCATTTTATACAAGTTGTACTAAATATATGACATTTTCAACTGTATTGACGATATATATTTTGAAATATGGTAACAGATGGAGTGACAGTAGCTTAATAGAACTATATGGTTTTCATAAAGATATCCTACAAGAATAAAATAAACTACCATGCTGAATAGATGACTCTAAATGAATTTTACATTCAATGGAAATGATCTCAAAAAAATGTTTCCTTGTATAAATGATTTCATATTGTTTCGCGAGGACCATTAATCACTCATCAAATGCACTAAGTTTGGTAGAGATCGAAATAATAAAAATGAATCAAGTCCTTCGAAATATTTTTGGTACATTTCAATCATTCCATGGTTTAGAAGACTATATAGAATGTCAGGAAAGAAAAAGAAAATTAACATGGAATGCAGATACCATAATTAAAGATAGGAACCTACATCATCTAGTAGATTCTCTTCATTAGAATAAAATTGATAATGTGTTTTTTGAATTTAGAGATGATTTGGTAAATTTTTGTCTTATGTTATCTTGATATTGAATAAATCCTTTTGGTGTACAAGGTAGTACTCACAGTACCTAGTTCATAATGTTGTCAAATTATATCTTTCTTATATGGTTATGAATGAAGAAAAAATTCATTATGTTGTATCTGTTTATATCTAGACTAAAGAAACCAGGTATTCCTATTGATGTCTATTTGGATCCATTGATCCATGATCTGAAATTGATGATGGATACATGTGTTACAATATACGATTATCATAGAAGTGAAAAATTCCCATTGAGGGCCTTGTTGTGTAGAATGATAAATGACTTCCCCACTTCGGGAAATTTTCCAGGTTATAGCATTAAAGACATGTTAGGGTGAACCATTTGTGAAAAATGAACATAATCTATTTAGTGGAAATGTTCCTCAAAGACTGTGTTTTAAGGACATAGAAATTTTTTACCTTGACGACATAAATACATATCATGTACTATAACATTCTATGGGAATATCAGACAATGTACAATACCATCTCTAGCAATGGGTGATCAACTGTAAAAATACGTAAAATAGTTTAACACTAATTTCGATAAACCATTTTCCAAAACCATTACAAAATATGGTTGGAATAAAATCCCAATCTTTCCAAAATTATTGTATTATAATTTTTTGTATTGAAGTCATTTTCTTGATTTCAAGGATGTAGAAAAAAAATCTATTTTATAGTGTTATTAGCACATTACTAACTGTTGCTAGAAATATGAAATATGGAATGAAGGATAGGTTTGACGTGATCAAAATGGGGATAAGGGATGATTTGGTACCAATGAATGGTAAAAGAAGGACTTCTCTTCCTCTTGTAGCTTACAATCTATCTAGATTGAAAAAATTTCAATTTTACCTTTTCCATATTAGCGTTAATGTTCCAAATGTGTATTCATAAAATAACAAGAATGTCATGTCAATATCTAATTTTATGTTGCACGGAAAAAAATCACACAATTGTGAGGTTTTGATGCAAGATTTAAACCATGTTGCTTTCCATTGAATTTTACATAAAAATGTAATACATACATTAACTAGAATATGCTTCTTTTTTCAAATCCATGTACAATTATGTTTTAGAATCGTTGATGTTACGTGAATTAGTGACTCTTTCCCACCATCATTCATTGATATAATGGTCCACCTAATGGTTCACTTGGTTTGAGATGTTTAACTATCTAGTCCTGTCCACTCTAGATGGATTTACCCCATTGAACTATATATAAATATTTTGAAAGGGCATGTTAAGAATCATAGTCATCTATATGGTTGTATAAAAGAATGATATATTATTGAAGAAGCTATTTAATTATGCTCTGATTAACTCTTAGATATTGAAAGCATCAGTCTCAAAATGTCTTTTCACAGTGAATGCCTTATGGGTGTAGGTATTCCCAAAATATATTTTCATAAAATTACCTTGATAGAGAGGAAGAAAGAACATCATTATATGATGTTTTAAATATCAAATTTATAAGGAGTTATCTGAAAATCCAAATTCAATTATCGAACAACTTCACCAGCTAGCCATAGGAGCAAATGAAAATGTTATATCTTACACTGGGTTTGTAATTAACGGTTATAAGTTCATTAAAAAATAACATGATTACTCAAGTACGATTAAAAATAGTGGTGTTATGATTGTGGATAAAATGATGCAAAAATATGGTTCTAAGGGAAAAAAACCATATATCCAAATATGTCGTATTTTGGCATTATTGAACAGATATATGAGTTGGATTATAAAAAATTTAAAGTTTCACTTTTATTTTGAAATTAGGTTGAAAAAATCATTGGAATTAATGTTGGTGAAATGGACTTTATGAAGGTGAATTTCAGTGTATAAGGTGAAAAAGATGAGTCAATCATCATGGAATCACAATAAGTGTATGTATTTTTTGTCTCCAACCCAAAAACAAAATTGGTCAATTGTCTTACTAGAGACTAAAACCAATGTTGAATCAAATGAAAATTCATTCAAGGATACACCTTTCATTGGGACATCACAATTAGTTCATGTCAGTCCCAATGTAGACAATGTCATTTATGTTAGAGGAGAACACAAAGAGGGGAGTTTGATTCTTGAAAGATTAACCAAGTCCTTGAAACCTTTAAAAAAATAAATAGAGTTCAATGATGATGTATAAGTGTTTTTTAATATATTATGTTTTCCCTCATAATATTATATGTTTTCTTCTATATTATCATAATATTAATTAACTGTTTGACAACTCAAGCCGACATTGTCATCTACACATGATGATTTTACCAATCCTTTAAAAGAAAAATTTAAAATGAAGGAAACCCTTTATATAGATGAAAAGGTAATGTTATGAGATAATTTCTCTATTTTATTGAAAAATTATATAATGTAATTTTGATTATGTTTCATTATTCCTAGTGGAGTTTTTTTATTTTAGAATATCTCTATTTAGGCTTCATGCCATAGCATGAAGACAAATAATGTTTTCTCTACTCAATCATAGAGGTAATCGTGATGTTTTCATAGTAAAATCACTATCCATATAATTAATGTATTGTTTCATATTTATGTTTAAATTATTTCCATTAAGTTTTTGTAGAATCTCATGTTTTTGAATCGGACTAAAATAAAAAAGTTTTTGAACTTCTTCATTTAATAAATAGGTTTTTTTAAACCAAGAATCAGATCTTAATTATGAGTGTTAGAACACTTATATGTGTTGTTTTTGGAAATGGGTGAAGGCTTGAGAAGTCTCCCGCGTGGATCGAGAAGTTTCGAGAGTGTCAGACCAGAAAAACTTCATGTATTAAATGATAAAAGAGGGAACCCAGTTTGCACAAGGTCTGATAAACCATGTGGCCCACTACTAGTAACCGTGTGACCCCTTTGAAAAAGGGATAGTGGCTTGGGCACATCATACACATGGTTTCCTAAACAGTGTGCCTCTCCTGTGAAGGGTGCATCTAAGAGGCAGTAGACTCATCGCGGTTTGTGCACGATTTGGAAAACCGTGTAAATTAAACCTTGCGCGACACCCATTTTTTAAAAAAATTGATTTGTTTTAAATAAATTAAATTAAATTAAATTAAAAATAGATTAAAACCTAAACTAATTTCCCTATCCCTCCCCCTAATCGCAACACACAGCCCAAGGGGAACTCCCCTTTGAAGTGCACGACCCCCTCCACAGTCCTCCGCCAGTCTTCATTTCTCAGGCCTGATTCCTTGTACTTTCTTCTACGAATCATTATGGTGTGATAATATCGCTAATCTACTCCTATTTTCCAACCACGATTAGGATTCTTCATCTCCTAGTGAGAAGCGGTCGAACCGTAGGGTTGTCGGGTAATCCGATTTTTCAGTTTTCTTTCGAACTAGGGTGGTGCAGAATGTCTCCTAGGACTTGAGGGTGTTTGTTCTGACAACTACTTCCAAAGGTGATGTGGTTCAGGTAGTTTTGGTCTGTAGAAATTTTCTTGGGGTAAGGTTTATACATTATTTCTTTTTTCTCACCTATTTAATTGATATCTTTATGTGTCATTGACACCCTTTTATTAAATCAGTAGGGTTTTGAGTTGTTCGGGTGTTTTCACATTATTTAGATTCATCACTAAAGTACACTACTTGGTTCCACCTTGAGGTAGGGACCCATTCCAAGTCCTCTAGTTTTATAATTCATTAATTAATTACTTATTTCACTTTAGTTGGAATTTAAATTCATGTAGTGAAGTATCTATATTGAATGCTCTTAAATGTGGTTTAAAATGTTTCATGTTTTAAATGTTAAATATGATAGATGATTTTTTGATAAACAATATCATTTTTTTATAATAAAAACCCTCCGACGTAGGAGAACTTCCTTCAAGCTAAAATGTATTGTTTATTCCTTGCATGCTTTACTGTTCATGTTTATAATTTTTATGCTTGATGTTATGTTGAGATATAGCATGCTTAGCACATGGCCCTAATCACATTATAAATACTGAGTTTCCCTTTTTAAAATAATTAATGGAATGAGGCAGCGTCTAAGTGTTTGGCCCAGTTTTGGATTGGAATTACTCGTGTAGGTAATTTCCCTTTTGTATGGATACATGGGGCCCTTCAAATTAAACTGACATGTTCTTGTAAATAAAATGAGTTGAGTTAAATGAATGGTTAATTCTTAATGACCGACCCTCAAAACAAGTTACCAAATTATTTTAAAATGTTGTGAATACTAATAAAAGCTTGTCTGACAGGTGGGTTCTCATGTAGGAATGCCATGATGGACACAATGGGTTTTCATGCTCATACCTTAAGAGATACATGGATTCCCATGTAGGAATTCCATGGACGGACCTTGGTTCAAGAGACAAGGACTGGTTCCACATTCATGGTAAAATTTACGATGCTAAGGGAAGGTATCGATGTGGACCATTCCCATTGATATTGACTTAATGGTTTTTTATAAATGGTTTCAATGCTACTTGACATTTCCAAACTAATGGAAGGAAAGGCTTGAACCAATCAATAAATGGTTACAATGCCACTTGAAATTTCCATACTAATGGAAGACAAGGATAGAACCAATAAACAATGGTTTCAACTCTAATTTCACTATTCATACTAATTTATGGGAGTACATGAACTATATAATCATTACATGACTTCTTTATTAAATAGGAATGGAATTCCTCGAGCTTTCCATGGATTCTGATAGGAGAATACCTTCAATATCAGGAACTCCATTCCAATTCAAGGATACATTTTTCTTACGTTGATACCCACCTAGATTCCAGTTCTTATCTATTCCTTGGATTCCCAATATACAACCCTTGTGTCCCATCTTCTTACAGGATACCTCATATACACTCCTTAGATCTAGAATTGACTAATAGGTGTCGTGGTTAAATCCCATCGGGGCCTGTCTTTTCTAAGCCCTATTTTACCTTAGCCAACCACCATGGACTCAGTAGGTGACTTACTGTGGAATGCCTTTGATTAATGTCCTTGGATTACACTCTTAACCCTTATCTATACTCAGATACAAATGAGTTAGCTTTCCATGAGTTTATGTTACCATGGTCATTACCCTAGTACTCCCCCACTGGATATCTTTACACGGTTTCTTTGTTACATCTTTGAACCTTCACTACTTTTATTGTCATAAGATTCCTTGGATACACTCCCTGGGTCCAGCATTGAAAAGTAGGTTCCATGGTTAAATCCCATCGGGCATGTTCATTGCATTACCACATTTCACCTTGGAAGAAACTCCTTGGACCCGGTTGGTGACTTATTCACATGTAACTTTTAAATAAAATGGTAATACTCAATTAATGAGCTGGTTACATGTTCAAACACTAATCAATGGCTAAATCATGTACTTGGTTATTTAGTTACATTGTACAGATTACATTATTTATGAATTCTTTCACCATGTTGAATATATATTACACTCTTGGTATTGGGTTAGACATCAGTGGTTCCGGCCTACTGAGATTTATATATCACACCCAACTCGGGCTTCCATTGCAATGGGCTACCCATGTAGACCTTTATTGTTCACAGGACCTTGGACCTTGCAAGTTTCTATTTTCTTGTATCTCAAGTAGGAGAAAAGGACTGAGTTTGAGCTCGGGATGCTCTTGGAGATCACCTTTGGTATTTTTTCCTTTTCATTACATGATTATGACATTGTATTTTATTGAAAGAAATGTTGTATTATTTACTACTTTCTATAATATTTCAATACCATTTCATGCATTCATAGAATTTATATACTGTTATTGGACAATTTTGTTCGTTTATATGAAATATGTCTTTCAATGCTTTTTAATTATGCATAAACACTTTCGATGTGGATTCTTATTTACTCTGTTATAGCACTACGCAACTCTAATAAGAGGTTATAGTCTCCCCACTGACTATTCTTACACCCTCACTACTATTCGGTAGCCTCTCGCGTATGAGGAGGAACATTTAAGGTAATGTAACGACCAATCAAACCACCGTCGTAGTGGTGAGCCGGGTCGGGACATTACAAAGTGGTATCAGAGGTGATTTTTCCTTTTTCTGTTTTGGGTTGGTAGACAGGAGACATGGAATGTTTCGGGGCTTGGTTAATAGTCTTGATTGGGACTGATCACCCCACATACGCAGAATGACTAAGTGGCATGGGTGGTGTTTTCTATATATGCTATTCACCATTACAATTGATATGATTTCACCTAGAGTGACTGGTGTACATTCTATTGCTTATGAATTTTGGAATTTTCGGAATTTTCTTTGTCTTGATATGGAAAGGATGTTGCATTACATGCACCATATTAGAGACATAGAAATTCACATGCCTTGCATATATTCCATGACATGTATTTTCATTATTAGGTTTCCTTCTAAGTGTGATTCAGTGACTTATTGATATCCCATGATTATATTTATACCGGTTTAGGTAATACATTAACATTCCTTATGTTCTTACTACTTGTTATAGAATATTTCAATGATTAAAATGCCATGATTCGGTGATTTCAGTTAATTTTTCTGTGTTAGTTTATTGCAAGTATGTGACATTCTAGCTTATCTTGATATATGTAATTATAACAGGGTCTAGTTTTCAATTGTATGTTGTATGGGTGCCTTATAGCTGGGAAAATGAGACCCTTTTACCATTATGAAATTTTTTCTATAATCTATTATTAAGTGAAGTTGGTTTTGACTAAAGGGAGAAAAATGAAAAATTGTAAGGTGTTTGGGTATTTTACAGGGTGGTAGATTGCCATCCATGTAAATTGGACCGTTATTTTTTATTAATTTTAATTTTGAATCGACATTGGTATCGATTATTGGGAGCCAATTATCAATCCATGAAGTGCATGTGTGCTTCATGAATTGGGAAGTGGAAACCCATATTAAATGAAATGGTATGATGCCTTTTGAAATGAGTATGAGTGTTAAATATGTTTACTTTTGATCTGAAATCAAATGTTTCTCTTTAAAATTGCAACTGGACCCACATAGGTCAGTTGGGGAATGTTCCATATGGGATGACCCGTTTGGGTGTTTGAAAGTTTAATATTTTCATTTCCCAATGGGTTTCTTTATAGATAACCAAATTTGGATAAAATGGGACCCCTGTAGGTATCCTTATCTACATAAAAGTAATTTATTTTGTTAAGTTTCTCAAAAATGATGGGATGTCAACTAATGTGAAATGTTTAAAAAAAGAAGTTTTATAAAACTTGCCTATTTTTCCATTTGGGCGTTAGTTAAAATCAAGTACCTTGGGAATTTTTTTGAAAATGGTACTTTGATGTTTTTATTAAAAGTTTTGATGATAAAATATTAAATGGGATTCAATATAAGAGTCTTCAATTGAAACCTATAGTGGTGTCCTCTGTTTAAAACCCTTGTGTAAGGGTGGTTCAGACTTCTCTTTGAGTTGCCTTGGAATGGAAGAGTGAGTACTTTCTCTAGGTGTTCTTTTCCTTATCAATAATGTTATTAATAAATTTTGAGCCCAATTCCCTTTTATATTGACGTGACCTAGTGTCAGGGTTGAAACGTTTTCTTCTTAAGGGGCTAACCTGTGGTACGTAACACCCTCAGAACATAAATGCCTTGCTAGTGCATCAACATTTCTCACTCTTGGTGTCATTGGGTTCTTTTATCCATAGTAGGAATCTCTATTTTAAAGTAATACCCTTGTTCGGATAGGCAGTCATATATTTATTTACCTTTTTATGGGATTGAGTATTGAGTAATGATTTTTTTCAGCTGGTTAGATGTGCCTCCGTCATGGTCTGCCACTTTGTAGGTTGTCTGGCTCGTCCATCTTAGTGATGTAGGACCTGGTATGGCGTTGTCCAAGAAAATGGTCATATGATGAAATATGAATCTGAAATAAATCTTCTTATACTGTTGAGTACGGTCTCGGGTCATCTCCAAGTAGATTGAATTGGTCATTAAAGAATCAGTTCATTCCCATACATGGGATGGTTTTTGAAAAACTCGTGTATTTTGACACACCAATATCGTTTTTTATAATATATCGCGTTTTTGAGCAGTTAGTTTTCATCCCCTTTGACTAAGACACCCTTAATGTGGGTAGTTCCTGGTTGATATGGTTAATGTCCCCATCTAAGTATAAGGAATGCCTAAGTGGAGCATTTAAAAATGGTCGGGTTTCTTTAATTCCCTTGAGGTTTGAAAGTCTTAAATCGTTTCGGTGCTTGCTTGGCAGCCCGACATTGATCTAGTTTGACTGTTTTGTCTTCCAGTTTATGGGTTTGTGTTACTGGAAACTCTGTCTTAAATCCTCTTAGTGTACTCTTCTTAAGATACAAGCATGTTTCCTGTCTTGACATCGTCTTTGATGCACTAAGATATAGTTGGCCTTATGTCTTGCTAAATATTAAATGTTTTTGATCTTTTTGGGAGATCTTTTTCATTATTTCATGTCAACTTTTGATTCTCATTAATGCTTGGTAAGACCTGAGTGATTCCTAGTTTCCCATGTAGGAACTCCATGTTCAGACTCATGGACTCCAGCTTTTTTTTTCTTCGGCCGCCTAAGATAGACTTCTATGAGATACATCGGCCAAATGGCTCGACTTATTCTCTTCTTTTTAGTTGATGTTTACGGTTGTAAGGGGACATTTTAAATCACGTTTCTCGGTGAAGGAAATTGTGGTCTCACGGTCAGAATTGTCTTCTAAGAAAGCTTGCTTGACCAGTTCTATTAGTTAGATTAGAATTTGACCATTTCCTTTTGATGAAATCATTCTAGGGGTTTCGTAATAACACCCAGTGTTGTGATTTATATGGAATATCTAACGGTGGAGGTACTGTGGATTGGATTTTCCCCTTACTTTTGTTATGACCTATAGTGGGAAGCACCATCGGTCAAGTGTCTATCTAGATTATAACATGAATGTGTCTCTATCTGAATAGCCTCATGTAAGCACTTTTTCTGTGATTAGGTTGAACTTTGAGCATTATCTTTGGTTGTAAAGGTTGAAGTGAAGAGTGCGTTAGAAATACATAAGTTTCATTGAGTGTTGGTAACACAGTGAAACTGTTTGAATGAAAAATCACTACCCTTGATGGTTGGGTAGTGTTTAAATTTTTCCTAAGGGATTCTTGGGGAAGTGATTTTTTAAGGTGGATAGAATGTAGAATCACATGTTTTTGAACCGGACTCAAATATCGATTTTTTTAACTTCTTTGTTTACTAAATCGATCATTTATAAAACTAAACATAAGAACTTAATTCCAAGTGTTGGAACACTTATATGTGTTGTTTTTGGACTTAGGTGAAGGCCCGAGAAGTCTCCCGAGTGGCTTGATAATTTTCGAGAGTGTCGTACCTTAAAAACATCATGTTTTAAATGAAAGTAGAGGGCACACCATTTTTGCATGGTCTTCTAAACCGTGCATCCCAATACAGTAACTATGTGAACCATTTTAAAAAGCAATAGTGGGTTGTGAACAGCCTATTCACAGTTTCCTAAACTATGCACCTAGCCCATTCGGGGTGCATCTTCGAGGTAGTAGACTCCACACAGTTTGCACTAGTTTTGGAAAATCGTGTGAGTAAAACATTGTGTGACACCCGGTTTTTTAAAAAATTTGTTTTGTTTTAATTTACATAAATTAAATTAAAATAAAAAGAGGCTAAAACCTAAAATACTCTCCCTATACCTCCCACTAATTGAAACGCATAGCCCATGCGGTTGTCTCCTTCGAAGAGAACGAACCCTTCCAAGGTGCTCCACCGGTCTTCATTTCTTCGTTTGGATACCTTATTCTTTCTTCTACGAATCGTTTTGGTATGATCCTCTCTCCCATTCCCTCTAATTTTCCATCCACGATTCGACACATTCGTCGCCCGGTGAGAATATTCTGGACTATAGGTTTGTGGGGTAATCTGATTCTTCTGTTTCCGTTCAGTCTAGGTTGGTGTGCATGGTGTCCTAGGACCCGAGGGTGTGTGTTCTGGAAACCTCCGCCAAAGGAGAGGCGATTCAGGTGGTTTTTGTCTTCTCACAACGTCTCAGGGTATATTTTATACCTTATTCCTTGTTTCTCACTTCTGTAATAAAGATCATTACGTGTCCTTGACTCCCTTTTATTAAATCAATAGGGTGTTGAGTTGTTCCTAGTGGTTTAACTTCATTTTGGTTCATTGAAGAAGTACAAGACTTGGTTCCACCTTGAGAGAGGGTCCCTTTCCAAGTCCACTAATTTTGTAAATGCATTAATTAATTACATACTAAAAATAGTTTGAATTTAAATTCACGCAGTGAAGTTTCTATATTGAATGCTCTTAAATGCAGTTTAGCATGTTTCATGTTTTAAATGGTAAATATGATAAATGATTTGTTAATTAAAAAATATCATGTTTTTATAATAAAAACCCTCCAATGGAGGTGCACTTCCTTCAACCTAAAAAGTAGTGTTTAGTCCTTGCTTTCTTAACTTCTCATGTTTTTAATCTTTATGCTTGATGTTATGTTAAGATACGGATTGCTTAGCACATGGCCCTAATGGAATTAGAAATACTTTTTTTCTATTTTTAAAATGATTAAAGGACCAAAGAACCATCTCAGTGTTTGGTCCAGTTTTGGATTGGAATTACCCATATAGGTAATTTCCCTTTTTTATGAATACTTGGATTCCTTTAAATTAAATGGGCATGTTTTGGTTAATGGAATGACGTGAGTTAATGGAATGGTTAATGATTAATGAACGAACCTCAAAACAAGTCACCAAATTGTTTTCAGATTTTATGAATACTAATACAACCTTGGGTGACACGTGGGTTCCCATTTAATTATCCCATGATGGAATCAGTGGTTTTTCTTGTTCATACCTTGGGATATACGTGGATTCTCATGAAATAATTCCATAGAAGGACCCAGGTTCATGAGACAAGGATTGGTTTCTCGTCTATGGAAACCCTTACCATGGTAAGTCATGGTAGAGTTGTGGACCTTTCCCATTGAAAACTACTTGATGGTTTTTAATAAATGGTTGCAATGCTACATGAACTTTCCAAACTAATTAAAGGAAAGTCTTGAACCAATCAATAATGGTTTCAATGCTACTTGACCATTCTATAGAAATTAAAGGCATGGATTGAACTAATAAACAATGGTTTCAACTATACATACCCTATCCACACTAATAGAAAGAAAGACTAGATCCAGATAAATAATTAAATTGATTCTTTATCAAATAGGAATGGACTGACTCGAGCTCACCTTGGATTCTGAGAGGGGAATACCATGGGTTTCAAGAACCCAATTCTGATTCATGGTTATGGTTTCATAGGTTGATACCCACCTATATTCTAGTTCTTTTCTATTCCTTATATGCCTGGTATACTACCGTTGGGTCCCTTCATCATACAGAATACCTCAGATACACACCTTGGATATAACATTGACTAGTAGGTGGCTTGTTTAAAACCCATTGGGCCCTATCTTTTCTTATCCCTGTTTAACCTTGGTCAATAACCTTGGACTCGGTAGGTGGCTTATTTTATAATGCCTTGGATTAATCTCCTTTTATTACACTCTTATCCCTTAGCTAAACTCATATACTACTGAGTTCATTTTCCGTGAGTTTATGATACCTTGGTATTTACCTTGGAAATCACTCATTGGATATCTTTACCATGATTCCTTGTTACATCTTGGAACCTTCAATACTTATACTATCACAAGATTACTTGGATACAATCCTTGGGTCCAACATTGACATGTATATTCCATGGTTAAAGCCCATCAAGCCTGGTCATTACATAGCCCCATTTTACCTTGGAAGAAAATTCCTAGACATCGTAGGTAGCTTAATCACATATGACTTATAAACAAAATGGTAATACCCAATTAATGATCTGGATACATGTTCAAACAACGACCGAGGGATGAATTGGGTACTTGGGTGTTTAGTTACATCGTACTGCTTACATTATTTATGCATGCTCGAACCCTGTTTAATTTATATTACACTGTTGGGATTGGTTAAGATACTAGTGGTTCTATCCTACAGAGATTCATATCTCACACCCTACTTGGGCCACCATTACACTAGGGTACCTGAGTAGTCCTTTCTTATTTTCAGGGTTGTGGACCTCCCTTTTTGTTGTTTTCTTGTATCTGAAGTAGGAGAAAAGGACTATGTTTGACCTCAGGATGCTTGTGGGGAACGTCTTTGGGATTTTGTTCTTTTCTTTTCTAGAGTCCTACATTATATTGTATTTGAAATACATGTTTTACTTTTTACTGATTTATGTAATATATCAATACCATGTCATGCATTCATCTATTGTATAAACTGGTGTTTTCCACTTTTGTTCATTTATATAAAATTTTTCTTGCACTACTTTGTAAATTATGTATTACCACTTCCGCTGTTGTTTGTTATTTACTCTGTTATATCACTACACAACTCTGATAAGTGGTTATAGTCTCCCCACTGACTATTCCTACACCCTTGCTGCAAGTTGGAAGCCTCTGGTATATGGGGAGGCATGCTTGGGGTCATGTGGCGACCGGTATGACCACCATCATAGTGGTTAGTCGAATCAAGACGTTATAGTATTACTCAAATAATAATTATTTTTCTTATACAACTGTATTTTTTTGTTTGAGTTGGGGTACTATGTCCAAATTTCAAGCTCCTTCTCCTTTAAAATTGTTTCACCCCGACAGTGGTTCATTTATCACATTCTTTAAAGTTACCTCTACTACCTTTGTAGAAAAAGAAATGATGTTGCCTCTACTCAATCACATAGTTAATCTTATTATTTTCACAGTAAAATAATTTTCCATATAATTAATGTATTGTTTCTTATGTATGTTTAATTTATTTATTTTTAGTATTACCCACATAATAATTGTTTTCTTATACAGGTGGATTCTTTTGTTTGACTTGGGGTGCTCTATCAAACATTCACCCCCCTTCTCCCTTAAAACCATTCCATCCCTATAGTGGTTCATTTATCACTTTCTTTAAATTTACCACCACTAACATTACAGGAAGAGAAATGACGATGCATCCTCTCAATTATAGAGGTAATCTTTATGTTTTAAAAGTAAAATCATTATCCATATAATTAATGTATTATTTTATATGTATGATTTATTTATTTATTTTTAGTATTACCCACATAATAATTATTTTCCTATACAGGTGGAACCGTTTGTTCGAGTTGGGGTTCTCATTCCATCATTCATAATCCTTATACCTTAAAACCTTTTCACCCCTATAGTGCTACATTTATCACTTTCTTTCAAGTTACCTACACTACCAATGCAAGAAGAGAAATGATGTTGTCTCTACTAAATCACAAAGTTAATCTTAATGGTTTCACAATAAAATCACTGTCCATATAATTAATGTATTGTTCCATATGAATGTCTATTTTATTTATTTGTAGTATCAAACAAATAACAATTGTTTTCTTATATAGGTGGATTCTTTTATTTGAGTTTGGGTTATTTTTTCACCTTTTATCCTTTTCTGAACCTAAAAATCTACATACTTATTCTCTCACAAAACCTTTCACTCCTGTACTATTGTCATTTAACAAATTCATTCAAGTTACCTCCACAGCTGAATCAGAGTGATAATATTGATATTTGCACAAAAAAAATTAGTGTTTATAGAATTAATGTATTATTTCAAATTTATGTTTAATTCATTTCTTTTTAGTATTACTCATAATAATTGTTTTCTTATATAGGTGTATTCTTTTATCAAATTTGAGGTAGTTTGTTCGAAAATACTCATTCAATGTTTGCAGTACGATAAATAATGTAAATATAAATCATGATAACATTGAATGTTATTATTGTTTTCATATGTATGTAATAATTTTTATTTATGTAATTGTATAAACCAATGTCTGAAATTAATATAATATAGTGTTTTTTTCATTTGTATTGTAAATTTATTCATTTAAATTCTATATTGGGACTTATTTTTATTAATATCTAATGTGTTTTGGGTGTGTTTATCATGTTACATTGTGTTGTTACATCACAATGTAGTGGTTCTACAGTGTGCTATTATAGCATACAATAGTATGGACCTTTATGAGATTTTTTAAAAGAGTTGATAAAAAACATTTATAAGTACTTCCAAAAGTGCTAATAAAGAGTTCTTGTAGTGGCACTAAATTTAAGAGATGATAAATAAGATGTTTATCAGTTCCTTTAAAAGAACTGATAAAGGTCCAATTTATCATCTCTTTTTTAGCACTGATAAAGGTGTTTTCTAGCACTATTAAAGTCTTGTTTGGTAGTAGTGTCTGTTTTCATCTTCTAGCTACTGGTTTTTGGGCTCTGTTCTTGACTGGATGTCATAATAGTGTCGTTTCGGTGTTACTATGGTTTTTTTATGAAAGATTCCATTTTTCAGCTCTAGTATGGAGTTTGGTTGGAGAAGATGAGCTAGGTGTAATCTAGTCATTTCATTATTGTAGTGGCGACAATATTGTGGCAGTTAGTGAAGATGAATAAGGATTCGAGCATGTTCAATTTTGGTGAGGTGATGTTAGTGAGGTTTTGAAGCAGTTCGGCAGTGTCGATCAAGGATGCAATGTGTATGGTTCGGGCGGTCTATGAAGGCATTTTATGGTCTGTAGCCCAAGGCATTCATAATTATGGTGATGTTTGAGGGAGTTTAATGGTGTGTTTTCCCAATTTTCTAGGTTGCTGTTTTGAACTTTGAATGTGGGACAATGTGATAGTCACTATGTTTTGAATTTTGTTCATTTTATGAAGTGGGCCGTGTTAGAAAGACATGTATTAACATTATACGTTGGATGTTGTTCATTTTTAGAATTTGAAAACTGGAATCCTCCAGAATCACTATCAGGATCATCTCCATATGATGATTCAAAGTAAGGGGCACCCACCAGATCATTTCTATTTGGATTTGGAAGACCAAGAGGGTATGGTTTTTTCTATCGGTACCAATCCTATACAACCCTACACAAGATAGATTTCCCAGTGGCTATGTGAAGATTTCGGCTTGACATAACGATGTATACATTATATAGGGGAAGTGCCTTATATTCTTGATCTGGGATGAAATATTTTATGGTTTTATTTGGATCAATGTTATAGGGTTCACAAATACCATTTAAAAGGTTCATTTGAATATAAAAAAGGGATTGATGTACATAATTCCCTGATCCCATGAATGGTGTTCAAAATACCATATTTTCTCCCTTTATATAATTAAAATGGAGTTAGAATAGTTTAATTAAAGTTAATAATATCGAATTAAAAAATCAAATTCAAAATTATAAGTCCCCACATATCCAATGATCTTTTTAAGTCTAGAGTTTTAGTGAATTAAGAACATATATTTCAAAATATAACCAATGTTAATTTATTAAATAAGAATTATCACTACTCTATAATTATTACTATAGGGTTTCACATGTTTATATTATCTTCATAATTTGTCTTACTCGTTGAAAATCCCTATGAAAACCATTTTTGAAAACATGACGTGATCCCAAAATTTCATTATAAGGGTTTTCAGAGTAGACCAATTTTAAAATAAATGAAAACTCTAGGGAAAAATTTTCTTGAAAATAGAATACCCTTAAATTCACAATATTCATTTTAGGAATAAAATTTCATTTCCTTTTTGAATGGAAAACTATTTTTTAAAAATAATTTGATAAAATTGAATAGGTATAAATATTTCTTGAGAAGTTGTTTAAAATATAGTATTACTAGTTTGACTTAAAAACCATTATTATTTTATAAAATAAATGAATCAATTTTAAATTCAAAAATCTTACTCATCAATATAAATTTAAAAATATTTCATCATAGGGTTAATCCAGGTATTTTTAGAAAAAAAATTTCACAGATTAGAAAAAATCCATGTGGTTTTTTGGAACATAAAATGTTATATTTATCATAACTATCACTTCGAAGTCCACATCCCTTGGGTTTTAGGATCACTTCTCATTCCTTATCTTTTTACAATGTCCTTGTAAATATTTTAAGTAAATTTTTTTTATAGATTACATTTTTTCTTCACTGGATTTTCATCGGTGATTTATTTCCAAAACATATCTTTAATGTTTGAAATTAATTTATTATAAAGTAATCAACATAATTATTTTCTTGGATAATTGAGAAAAACTAAAAAAATTATTCAATTTTTTTTCAAATAAACTAGTTAAAATAAACCCTTATATGGTTAAGAAGAAACCAAAAATTCTTAGAAATAAATCATTAAAAATCATTAAGAGTTATTTTTTTATATAATATGGAATGTTGATGAGAATAAAATAGTGTATTTTCATAAAATTATAAAAAATTAATGACATTAATCATAAAAAAATATGATTATTGATCATAAATTACTTTCATATGAATATATTCATTGACAAAAATATTGTTTACCTAAATTGATAATTTCTAAATATTGGTTTCCAATATAATACAACATTTAAACCAAATTCTTAGAATATTATTTTTTTCTCAATGTACAATATAACTAGAGAAAATATTTGAATATTAAAATAAAAATTATGAAAATAAGTCCTAATATATTTAGGGTTTGTATTTGAAATCAGAATGTAATTTTTTTTATAAAACCTCCAACTTAAAAAATAAATCATATTATTAATGGGAATAAATACATTATATAAGAAAACAAAGTTTAATAAACTTATGAGAGGAGATTTTTGGAATTTTAGTTATTTTATATATTAAAGGTAATTTTTAAATAACAGACTCCCTTACACATAATATTATAGTTTTAATAAATATTTGAAATCATAATATTTTTTAAAAAAGGTAATTCTATCAAGAACATATCATTCTCTCAAAATACAGTATGATTGTTTTAAAAAAATAAAATAAATATAAATATATTGAAGGTAATTCAAGTTTAAAAAATATGACTATAAATTTTTTAAAAAAATACGATCTTTATTACTAACAAGGATTGGAAAAGAATTTTATTTTTAAAATGTTTCTTTAAGATAATTCTTATAATTTTATGATTTTTTTAAAATATGAATCCCTTACATATTTCAACTAACCAGACACTTACAGAACTACCATTATGGATCTACCTCTCAAAAGGTAACTTCTAGAACTCACTCTATCTGCACACTACAGAAACACAATGGATCTACATGTGAAGGGTCATATCCGAAAAATCCTTATAAATCCAACATAAACTATTATTTATCAAAACTATAATTAGATACCTTCAATGAAAAAAGGAATTGTATATATATTCTAAAGCTTAAACATCCAATAAAAATATCCTAGTATACTTTTTTTTTAAATTATGATTTTTGTATTACTATATTTTTATGAATCATTAATTTTTTTTTCAAATTTGTATGTGTGGATCATATGACACAAATATATATGTATATATACATATATATTATTTTAAAGACCATATAAATTATGAAGGTAAAAAAATAATCTTTCACTAGCTATTCAGGTGTACCATAATCGATTGAAGACCCCCCATGTGTAGTTTTCTTATAATCAATGTAAGAGAGGAAAAGGTTGTCCCATTGGTGTTATTCATCTCATGATTCCATAAATTAAAGATAATATCATTTTATAGATTCCCCATATATATAATTACAAAATATATGTAGGTAAACTAGTCGTTTCATGTAGGGATATGAAGAAACCAACATTATCAAGACCAGTGAGCTACATTTATCCTTTTATTATCAATCTTTGTTCCGAGTGAGTTCATTTTCTGGTTTCATGTGTAACAGTGATATAAAATTAGATGAAGACAATATAATGGGGTGATACCTTTTTAGATTAAATATAATAATATATATATGTTTTCATGAATATAATATTTTAATAGAATTCAGGTACTTCTCCCACTCTGTATGATCACTGACGTTGTGGTGTGGAGGTAAGGAGAGGATTCATATAAAGAATGTGTGGGATTTTACTATAATATATAGTATTAATTTAAAGGATCCAGAGTCTTAGTTAATTAAATTATACCCCCTCAAATAAATTGCATCCTCTCAATTTAAATTATTACCCAATGATGAAATTTGTTGATGGTATTCTTAATGCACTTATCATTCATCATATAACTTCTAATATGACAACTACCTTACTCCCTTAGGATATGTTATGGTACTTATCTTTCCTAAAACAACATTAATCGTTATTTCAATAATTTACCCCACAATGTATACACTATAATAATATATTATCCATAACATAACATTCCCATGACCATTTGAATCTCTAAGACATTAAACTCAATGAAATCATATATTCATCTAAAAATTAAATCTATCATTGACCCTCAAATTTATCAACCACTAGTTCCTAAAGTCTCACACTAGTGAATAAATATCAAAATTTGAAAAATAATATAATTGTTACTAAAATTGACTTGGGTCACTACATCATTAAATCAATAATCAATTCAAAGGCTATAAATACAATCCAACTCACTTTTATCAGAATCATTCAACCCTTTTTACCTAAGAATACTACCTATATTAAACCTTATATTAATTCATACATCAATCATGTTTTCATAAATATTTATCAAGAAAATAACATTTTTATAAAATCAATTTGCATTGTTATTTATTCCAATTATAATATATATACAATCCAATAAAGATTAAATAATAAATTATAATCCGCAAATGTTTTACATAATCCTCATAAATATTCATATATATTTGAATATCATTGATAAATATGAATCACTAAATAAAATCAATTAGATTATCATGAAATAATTTCTATGATGATATAAATCTCTCCAACATAGTTAAGACTAATAGACTCACCTTTTCTGCCATAAGAGGCATATATGATGATTCCCAACCTTTTTGGTGTTCTCCCTTATTCAGTTAAAATACATAGTGTTTTTTAGATAGATTCCATTATTAGATTCATTTTTATGATACTATTTCAAAAACTACCAAACCAAAAAAATGATAATATAGTATTTATGAATATGAAAACATTAATATGAATTGGTATTCCCCTATTTAACCATAATTTTTAATGTATGATACTTCTAGTTCAACCTATGAATCTCCTCCATCGATCCTTGGTTATCCATGTAAATTTTACTATTGTATTCTCTAAACTAATTAGTTTAAATCATTATAAAATCATTCATAATGTTTCGTTATATAGAATTTGAATTAACCATAGCAGATCCATGAGTATCAAACTATATTCCCATTTAGGCCACTTTTCCATGCATGTGGTGACAGTCAAGCTAATACCCAATTTTCCAATTTCATGCATATTAAGCATAGGTATATCTATATCAAATCCAATATCCACTTTTAGTTTCAAGAGAGGGATATAATTTCTAGTATAACTCTATAATCTCTACTTTAACGAAATTTTACATGTTATATTATACTTAGACTTATCCATTAGTCTTATCCTATTGATTTTCACTATATTTATCGTATCCAAACCAAAAATTACTATCACAATCCCCCAAACTAATAACTAATTTGATACCAACTAATCCCCCCAATCCCCCCCCAAATATCTATTATTTTTTTTGATTTACATTTTAGATAATTAAGAACATCAATTACAAACCAAAACTCTTGATAATCCTATAAATGAGAACTAAAAATTATTAAAATATTATAGTAATGTTTCTATAGAAAATAATGTATTTATAATAAGTCACTCTCATCACTTATCCCTATAAAGAACATATTTTTTTGAGAATAAAGGGTGAGAATAAAATTTCTTAGTTGGGATTTATAAAATAGACCTCTTTTAAATTAATTGAAAACTAATTTAAATAAATTTCATCAAAATAGAATACATAATTTTTAATATCATTATTTATTATTAATAAAATTTCATTTCCTTCTGAAAAAATGTTTTTTGAAAATACTTTTATGAACATTAATAGGTAAAAATATTTCATGGGAATATTTTTAAAATTCAATAATAAAACATTGAATAAAAACCATTTAATATTCTATAAATTTATAAAATCCATTCTAAATTACAATATTCTACTTTTGAATATAAATATCAAAATAGTACCTTGTGGATAAATAGAGTGATTTTAAAAAAAATTCATAAACATAAAAGGAAAAACCCTCAGATAACCAAAAACATTGAATAATGTATATATGTTTTACCAATCACATGATGTAAAATATCCCTTGAGGTTTGGGTACACTCCCCATTCCTCATATTTTTATAATATTCGAGTAACAAATAGTAATAAAACATTTTATATATTGATCTTTTTTAATATGGATTTCCATTATAAAATTAATTGGAATCATTAGCATTAGTGTCTAAAATTAATTTATTAATGGAAAAAACATATAATTATATACATAGTTAATTGAGGAGAAATAATAAATAAATATATTGTTAGGTCCACAAGGCAGAATACCCTAAGAGGGGGGGGTGAATCAGGGTATGACTAATTTAAAATTAAATCCCGTTCTGATCTTGTTTCGCTGTTAAGAAAAAAACTCTTCTCTCTCTTTCCTGTTGCACAATATATACATAAAGTAAAGCAAGCACAGGACACAAAAAATTTACTTGGTTGACCGCTAAGGGCTACGTCCAAGGAGCATACGCCGATAGGTTTCTGGTCATACCAAGTCCACTAAACTTCACTAGCTATGGATTAAAATGTGCAGGCACAGTCACTCTGTCGCAGGCTCACTGCCTTTACATGTTTAGAGTCAGCTCACTACTTTCCCAAGGGTCACTCCCTATTTCTCTCTCTCTGGCTCACTACCAGTGGAGAGGATCACCTTTTTCCTCTTCCTATGCTCACTGAAATTGGAAGGGATCCACTCACAGTTTATAGACATGTAGGTCTCTTCATTTGCATGAAAGCATGCATCCTCAACTGTTGATATATGCTCTGTTGAAGTCCGAATTTCATCCAATCATGAATACTCCTTTTCCTCTGAAACACTGGGCAACTACCCTTGGAGACACATTCGCAAAGCACCCTACTTCGCCAGTCTCCCAATTTCGCGAAGCTCAAACAAGCCTTCGGGAAGCTCCGGCCTTTTCACGAAGAACTCTCGCGAAACACTAACGCGAATCTCAAGTCGTTGCAGAGAAACTTCCCTCACGAAGCTCGCAGAGCGCACGACTTTCACGGAGCTAGAATAGCCGCCGTGAAGCTCCTATTTCGTGAAGTACACTTCCTTTGCGACCTTCCTTCGTGAACTGAGAGCAAAGTATTTTCTCGGAAAATTATATCTTCTTTGTTCGGGGGGTCGAACTCTATTTATAGAAAATTCCACCAACCCTCCAAATTTCCGCACGAAGTCAACTCCACGTTAGCTAAAATCGTGAAGCTCTGAAGTTCCCACCAGAAATATCTCAAAATCGCGAAGCACCACGGAAATTTTCCAATTGCGGAGCTCGTCTTAATCGCAGATCATCCCATCAATTCCTTCACACTTTCACCGCGAAGCTCCCTCGCAATGCCCTTCATCGCTGTGAAGCTCCCTTACAAATCCCTTCACCGCCGCGATGCGCTTCAGCCTCTGTCATTCGCGAAGCTTGTCATAATCGTGAAGAATCACCACCTCCATTCTTCTGGTCTTCGCGAAATCCAAACCTTGAAGCTTTTCTTCGCGAAATTCATGCCTTCGCCATATTAAAATATGATCTTCATGGAAATCCACTTTTCACGATGCTCACCAAACTCCAAATTTTGGACCCCAAAATGTGGAAAACACAAGAAAATGACGCCACCTTGTACTGTTCTTTTAGTACCACCTCCAGATCATCTATTCCTTTGTCATTGTTCTTTGTCAACATTGATTGTCAACAACTTCTCTGGAACTTGACAATTTATTCAAGGAAACCTGCTTTGTCAACAAACACAATCAACCCAAAAATATTTCAATATTACCTTGAGGGATTTTTTCCCAACATATATATTTTTAGAAATACCCAAATTAATCGATACAATAACATAGTTTATAAGTAACTAAAAATTCATAGAAAAAAATAGTTTGCATAAATATTTATGTGAAATGTTTTTTAATCAAAATAGAATACTGATGAGAAAAATATAATTAATTCCCATTTAATACATAAAATAAAAATGGAATTCATAATGAAAAAACTAATTTATAAAGATAAATTACATTCATAGGAAAATATATGTTGATAAAAATATATTATACATGGAATTAAAATTTTGAAATATGGTTTCCCCTTACAATACCGCAATTAAAACAACATATAAATATAATTTTTTGTTCTCAATATTCCAACAAATTATGTAAAACTATCAAGTACATAAAATAAGTTTTTTAAAAAACATACCCCTTAAAATGAGGTTCCAGTTGGATATTTAGATGTTTAACATTTTAAAACATCTCCCAACCCTCTAAAAAGAGAAAATATTTTATTAATAAAAATAAATCCTCTTTACAAGAAAAAATAGTTTAATTAATATAAGATAGGTTGATGTTTGGAATTAAAAATATTTTTTAAATTAGGAAATGATAATTCTAAAAATAGATATTCCCTTACACATAAAATAATACTTTAAGATATCATTAAAATCAAAATATTTTAAACAAATTTTAACATATAGAGATATTTTATTCTCAAAATGATGTAAGAGTGTTTAAAAAGGAAATAAAAATTAAAACAAATTATAGATTTGAAATATATAATATAATTATAAAAAATAAATAGTTTTTTCTCACTTACTAAGAGGAATTAATATGTAAGAATATTATTTTTAAAACCATTACTTAAGGGGGTTCTAAAATTTTTGAAACAAAATTTTGAAAAAAATTCCCCTTTCCTTTTGTTGTTAATAAGACACTTAGAGAACATCCATTGTAGATCTCCCTTTATAAAGGAGACTTCTTAAACTAAATTTAACTATACACTGGGTAAATACATATGTGTTTTGTATTAATCCCAATATCCCTATGGGTTTTTGGTTTTTAAAAAAAATATTGTGTTTTTGATTGGTGGATGGATTTGATTTTCTATTGGAACTCAGATTTAAATTTATATGGTTTTAACACCTCAAAATAGCTACTTTGGTTAATAGATTATGTGATATAATGTGGTGGAGTGGTCTCAAGAGCACTCAAGGGGCCCAAATCATGATTCGGGACTACAAAAAACCTATTATAGGGCCACCGACTATATGGTGGCCATCTAGTAGCAGTAAAGATCATCATGGGCCCACTTATTGGATGATGAGTTTTATATCATTAATTTTAATAGAGGTAAAAGGTACATTTCACCCATTTATCCCTTACTTATTAACTTGATATTTCCATAGTTTCTAGAAATTTATAGCAGCATACAATCCCTCTTTTTCATATGCTTTTCCATGTTGTATACCCTCTCATTCATTGGTGTTTATCTTGTCACTAGATTTTTTATAGTTATTATGTTTAGTTTACTAATCACCCCCTTATATTCTTCTCTTATCTCATTTTTAAGTGGGGATTTCATCATTAAGGTGGGTTTTCCTTCTATTCTCATGCTGTATTTCTAGTTCATTAATTTATCTCATTTTATCTCAAATCAATGTCCACTATCAGCTGGGTGGGTCACTATGAGGTTATGTTTTGTGGTCACATTATTTTATCTTATGTAATTATCATCTTATTTCATTTTATTTTGTATAGTATAAATATATTATCAGATGCTTGACCAAATAATTAAATTAAATAGTTTGATTAACATATTGTGTCTTGAAAACCCCTATTTCTTAGTTGAACATGACAAAATTGGTAGATCTCCATTGTAACCATTAAAAATGTGGGTCGGGCTAGTTACATGTAATTGGGTGAATTAATTTGGGTTGTTTAAGACTAGCCTAGGTAATATGATGATTTTACAAAGAAAAACTCCAATATAAAAAATTAGCACATATATAAATGAGTGTTTCTCCACCTTAACCTAATTTTTCATATTTCACATTCCATCATCAACGTCATCATAGTGAAATCATTTATAGAGATAAATTGTTTAACTTAATTCTTTGTAACCTTGAGAAAAGGAAACATTAGACGTGAAAGTTCAAATGCTCGGTAAGGGTAAACATAAGCATTGAAAATTTTATTTCATCAATCAAAATAAAATTTCATATGGGTGTGGTGAAATAATACATTTCTTGAGTGAATAATAAAATAACACACAACAATAAATACCAGGATCATAAAACATTACAACATAGAAAAGTAATGATTATCAAGAATCTATAATCTTAAGCAATTTGATGTCAATATCAATCACAATAAGCATTATAAACCCATTAAAAGCATACATAAAACATGTATATAACTTGGGACATCATTTTAATTTCACTCTTAAAGATAGAATTACCACAAATTTGACTTTCATTCCCGATTAATTGGAGGGTTATCAAGAACCCACTTGTCCTTGGTTTATCACACAACCACATATCATCTGTTTATAACATCACCACCCATCAAATATCTAAGTAAGATTAAAAAATAATAACACATATTATAATTTATTTTATGATAAACACATAATAAAAACATTATCAATTACATAAATTTTTTAACGCATGGAAAATTAATGAGTTACATAAAAATCTCTTTGAAACATGATTAACATGTTGAAAAGAAACAGGTTTAAAAAAAATATATATGAAACAATATTATATCATACTAAGATATTAGGAGTATGGTATCAATAAAAAATATTCCTAGTATTGGAAGAAAATGGTTTTTGGAATTGATGAATTTATATACCATTAAAATAAAATTAAAACATTATTGATGATAATATCCTTTTTCATTTTGAATCCCCCTTTTAAAAAAGCATTTTGAAAATCTATTTCATCAATAATAACATTAAAAGACTATAAAGTTAGATTTTAATACACATTTAAAACCTTTCATGAGGAAAATATCCTTTTATATTTGAAAAAAACTTTTTGAAACATCTTTGAAAACATTTTTAGTCAACAATTATTGGTAAAAAAAGAGTTTTCGATTGAAAAGATGATTTTTCATAAAAACATTCTTTTGAGCTCGTGAGTACATATTGAGGGGAATATGAATGGAAAACATGTATTTTATGAAATAAATAGAGGAAAATAAAATTCATTATAATTAATCGGATTTTTATGTTAATATCTCAACACTAGAGACCTAATCAAAAACAATCCAATTAAATAATGAGAATGAAATATCAAACTCTTACCTCTTTGGTAACTTTGAATTATAATACACATGAAAGAATAAAATTAAATGAAACATATAATATCATTAGAATAATAAGATTCATGATATAAATTGTTAAAAGTTAATTATATACACTTTATAAATCAATACAGGTGTATAACATAACAATCATTTCCATGAAAAAAAATGGGGTAAATATCCATTACCTCTTTTGTAACTATAAAAATATATACCCCTTGAAAGAGAGTTCCTAAGATATAAATTTAAAATCCCTATAAATTTAATTATAATAATAAATAAATACATTAATAGTATTTATATACAACAAAAAACAAATATATGTGGTCAATATGGGGTATATCTCATAGAAATAAAAGTGATATTAGACAAAACCCTTATTACAAGAGTATCATTTGAGTCCTGAGATCTGGGAAGGAATAAAATAAATTTAAAATTTTAATATCATTCATTAAATGAAACTAATAATATAAAATTTAATATTTCAAAATATAAACCATTAAATAGTAGAAGGTGGTGAATATGGAGTTACTCTCATAGAAATAAAATGAGACTAGAAATCCCATTACCTTGAGTCAGACTCATAATAATTATTCTTTATATTCCTAAATAATAAACTTATATTAATTATTTAATTTCTTTATCACCATTTTTATTTTTATTATTAATTTTATTTCACTTATTAACATGTTATATACCATTACATAATTTATTATGTTCATAGTGTATATTCTTACTATATTCTGCTTATGTGTCAAAATCAACTTTGGTATATTGACTATAGTTAGAAAACTCAATATTTAAATAACTTTTGAATAATAGTAATGAAATAATAATCATATTTATTCATAAACAATTGTTTTAAACCCAGTAATTTAAGATTTTCATGGAAAATCAACTGATGTTATGATCATGGAGATGGTAGCCCATACAAACGCATGAGTAATGTTCCCATTTATTAATATCATTATAGAAAGAAGGAATTTAACCTTTATTTTTAATGACAGATTAATATAGAATAAATAAATAAAACTTAATTCTATATACTTATAAATATTATTCTTGTTATTTGGTGATGAAAAAAGAATCACATCGCTTTGAGAAGACGGTGGTCTACATGTCCACGAATAACGTTTTCACTTTTTCAATGTGTGAAAAAAAAGAATAAAAATATATATTACATTTATTGAAATATAATAATTTAAATAACATCATAATTATGTCATTTAATTAATATATACCCATTATATAAACCCTTATAACCTTACATGTAACGCGTAAGTGAAAACCCTTTGCATCGCTTCTTGAGGCGGTAGTCCGCTGTACACATGAGCAACGCTATCGTATCCTCTAAAATATGAAATTTAAAAGAGGTTGTATATGATATAATGAATAAAGAGGTATAATTATGTTATACATATCATATATATATATATATAATTTTTATCATTATGCTCAACCATGATAGTTAGTAGTGTAAAAACAAACAAGATCATTTCACAAGGATGTAGTCGGCCGAACACTGGAATGATAATTTTGCTACCCATTTGATGGCAGTGTGTGTGGGTTATGGTCATACCTATATCATAAGAAAATAATAGAATATTTATGATACTAATTTTTTTATATAATCATGGTATAATAAAAATTTAATGTGAGAAAAATTAAATAAAGAAAAAGTTCTCATTGATGAATATTGCCTCTTCTTCTGGTAAATCCTTTGGGTTTAACCAAAAAAACCTACTATTGATTCATTTATGTAAAAAAATACTATTCTTCGGATTAAGGAATTTATGTTGGGAGTTTTTTTTCTGGTTTTTTATTATCTAACTGGCTTGATAAGTGTGTAGAATGGGGGAGAGTAATTGCCCTGTTATAATTCAGGAGGATGATCATTCTAGTTAATACCGAAAATCAAACACTATTATAAGGTATACCTTAATTAATGTGCCTCAAAATACATAATTTTTTCAATAAAATAAGTTTTATGGTTTAAATATAGACATAAATTGGGATTTTGAAAAGTTTTTTTGGTCATTTTCCCCTTTGTGATTAATGTTTAACCACTAAGTAAACCTTTTTTACTATAATCATTGTAATTAATTATAATT
This sequence comes from Viscum album, assembly GCA_963277665.1. NCBI lineage: Eukaryota > Viridiplantae > Streptophyta > Magnoliopsida > Santalales > Viscaceae > Viscum > Viscum album. The sequence continues at coordinate 1,625,304,121 of OY728160.1, read as the reverse complement.
TATTTCACTAATATTTAAGGTAAAAAACACCGTTGAACTTATTAGAAATTATATGTTATATTTATTACTAATATTGAAGCTATTTTTTACAAAAATAAATTCATATAAGTGGTAGAAATTAGTTAAAATAAATCTCGTAGAGGGGACGAAACAATGGTTTTTTCAAATGAAACTTTTCAAATGTTTTAAATGTTTTTATATCCAATTTGAATGTAAAATCTATTCTAATTAACTGAATTTGATGAATATATTTATAATTGAACTATTTTTACCTTTAAAAAATCAAAATAATATTTAAAATTATAATATATTAATATGAAATTTTAGTTTTCAATTAAAAAATAGTAGTTTTCCCTTATCATAAAAAATTAAAATTTTCATCAAATACTGAAAAATCACCCTCATTTAATTTTAAAATTACACATTAAATAAATAAAATAATATATATATTATTTTAATTTTTTTTTAAACAATTGTACCATCAGAAGGCAGAATAACTACCTTTAAAAAATACAACTTTTATGCATAAAATTGGATTTATTTTTATCTCATATATAGAAAACATATAGAAAGAATTCTAAACATTACATTGAATATATTATATATAAATTTACATAATCTAATAAAAAATGATTTATTTTTTTATTTTATTTGTATAAAACACACTTGTGAACATTTAAACTATTTTTTAGAAAATGACTTTTTTATTATTAAAAGGGTTTTATTTTCAGTTCTAATTAATTGGTCACCAAATAATTAATTATATATACATTTTTAAAAAATATTCTAAGAAATAAGTTAATCCATTTCATACTCCCCATTCTAATATCTATTTTATAATAGTAATATATATAATTGGAAATTTATGTTTGGTGGTGCGTGTTGAATATCCTATGAAACAAAAAAATCCAGAGTTTGTGTGCACTACAAGGTAGACTGAGTGATGTGTGTAACACAAGAATCAAATCTATGTTTTGTTTCCATTTCACTATCAAATATAATATTATTTGTTAAAAATAATAGTTAGTTACATCCTCCCTCCTTTAAAAAATTATGTCCTCACAATTATAACTTTATCTTGGTAATCAAAGTGTAGTCATTTGAAAATTATTTTTTGTAAACCCACATCGAAAAGAAGGAAAATAAAATTACCTACTAAGAAGAGATAAAGGGTATCTAAAAGTTCATATATAATAGCACATAACTAGGATTCCAAATAGGATTTCATATGTGGGAATGGGAGGAATACATAAATTCTTATAGAGAGTGATTGAGTTCATTAATCACAAACAAGTGAATGATCGATGGAAAGTTAAGGGCTTAAAAATAAATAAATATGTGATGATAACGAAGTCCATAGATGCATCAAAAATAAAGTTACTAGGATAAAAAAAAATTAGGATCTTTTTCCTAGATTTGAGGATTTTTCTTACCATCTATACTAGGAGAACTTGGAAATATACTTACTTGATGAGTATAATTTCATCCTTTAGTTATTTTCTACTAAAATATCATTTTTTTCAAATAATGAGTATTCAAGAAGAAATTTTCGTGGCTGAATCACTAAAATAATAATTTAAAGAACACGTTACCATAAAAGGAATAACAATATATTCATCTCTTCTTTAATAATTAACCAAATCAAAAATGGTTATCATATGGAAGGATATTTCAAAAAATGAGTAAAACTTCAAAAAATAATCTCCAAATTTCAATAGAAATACCCAATGTTCAAAACAAACCATTATATAAATAATTATCCTTAAAATTATCTAACCATTTCTTGACTGAGTATTAAAATCAAATATTTAAAGGATTTTAGAATATATTCTTCCAAGATAAATAAACATTTGTCCCTAAAATAAATTACAATATGTTTCTAAAATAAACGTAATCATTGACTAAAAATTTCATTATAACCAGGACATCATGTAGGATAGTAATAGGAATGAAACACATTATCATCCTTCAATCATGGGTTCAATCCCCACCATGTTTTAAGAAGTGATGGGTTTTCACCCATCATATGGGTTGTCAATTTCATTAAAACAATAAAATTAATTCCCCTCTAAATAAAACTTCATAATGATCCTAGGGGTTACAAATACCCCAATCCATAAACAGATGTCCACAAAAATTTCATTAATAACTTTAACACATCCTCTCATGAAACCTGAAGAATTTTTTAAGAAATTAACCTTATGATCATTATTATTGTTTTTGACTTATGAAAATATCCATATCTCTTATGATAATCTCAAATGGAAAAATATTAATCTACAAACTAATATAAAACTCCCTTTAAAACAAAATATAACTACCCCTAACCCATACTCTTAAATACTATGCTAAAATCATGAAATTTACATTTCTATATTTAATTTCAATAATTGGGACCCAGTTTTTTCATATATAAATTAAAATAACAAATGTAGAATTTGATCACATACAACCATGAGTACTTTTTTATGTTTATAGTTTCATTTAATAATATCAAACTAATACATAAACAATTGACATGATATTAATTGATAATTTATCCCAATTCTCCTAGATTTTATAATTTCACATTATATAATCCAAAACTTCCTTGTGGAATACATTATAAAGATAAATCACTCATCTTATTCTTTATAACATGTGTAAAAAGAAACAAAATAAGGGTGATATCAAATTCTCATTAAGGGTAAACATAGTAATTTACAATTTAATTTCATAAATGAGCATAAGAGTGCATAAAGGAATAATGAAATAATAAATTTTCATGATTGAATCGCGAAAATAAATCATACCCATCAATATATGGATAAAAAAACCTGAAAATGACTATGGAAAGAGTTATCAGAATCAATAACCATGATCTATGTGATATCAATCTTGATCCTGATAAGCATTATAAACCCATTAAATACTTCATGAAAACATGTATATAATAAGGTAAATCATTTTCACTTCACTCTGAAATCAATCATACAAATGGAATGACTATACAATCAACTTATATATCGATTACATTATAGGGATATCACAGACCCACCCATCCAAGGTTTATCATAAAACCTCACATAATTGGTTCATAACGTAACCACCAATTAAATTTCAAAGTACCATTACAAAATAATAAAAAAATAATAAGTAATTTCATAATAAACTCGTACGAAGATCAATTATCCATTTCATAACTTTATTAACACATGGAAAAGAAACAAGTTCCATAATAATCTCTTTGAGAAAAATGATTTACCCGTAGAAAAGAAACGGGTTCCATAATAGTCTCTATGAAACAACCTTAATCCAACCATAGAAACATGAATTATTGCTTCAATAAAAAATATAACTAGTGGAGGATAAGTAATAGGATAGACTATTTACATTGATGAATGGAAATTACATTAATAGATCATTAAAAAATTCTTTATGAAAATTAAATTTTCATTTTAAAAACCCCATTTTAAAACATAAAATATTTTTAAAATACTTTTCTTTAAAATAATGGTGAAAGATTTTAAAAGAATATATTAAAAAAAGTAAGACATTTATTGAGGAAAATATCATTTTTATTTGAGAAAAAATTAAAACATTTTTGAAAACATTTTAGAAAAAATGGATATTGAACAAAATGATTTTTTTGATATAAAAATGGTTTATCGTTAAAATATTTTTTTAAACTAATTAGTATGTGGAGATAAAAAAATTAAAGGGAAATTTTTTTATCATCTCATAAATATAGGGGAATAAAATTTATGATAATTCTTTAGAGGTATATCATAATATCTCAACATTGGAGACATAATCACAAACAATCTCGTTAAATTATGTGATTTTAATATTAATATCTTACCATGTTGGTAAATTTGAATCATAATCCCAATGAAATAATAAAATTAAGTAAAACATGTAACATAATTAAAATAATTATATTAATGGTAAAACATTTAAAAAGGTTATTATATTCATTACATAAAATAATATATGTGTATAATATAACAAATGTCTCAATGAAAGAAAATTGAAACAGAATTATCTTACCAATTGGTTACACTGGAACCACAAACCCCATGAATGATATATTATCAAATCGATATGTAAATACCCATAAATTTAATTTTAATAATCAAAAAATAATATCTTGTTAATTATATACACCACACAATAGAAATAAGTGATGAATATGTATTATATCTCATAAAAATAAAAGTGAGGAAAGAAAACCCCTTACTAATTGAAGGACTTTTGAATATTGATATATGTGAAAGAATAGAATAAATTGAAACATTTAATTTCATTAAAATTTATGATATAATATTTCATGGGGAATTATATTCACCATTGAAAAGAAATGAGTGGTGAATATGGAATAAGTCTCGCAAAAATAAAATAAAAACTAGAAATATATTTACCTGATTTCTAACTTGTCGCACATGTTATTTATATCACTTAATAACAAACATATGTAAATTATCTAGTTTCATGATTACCTTTTCAAGCTTATTATTACTTTATTTTAAATTTTTAACATAAAATACTCCATTACATATTTGATTATTTTTTCACCGGGTGTTTTTACCATATTCGGATTTTGTGTAAAAATTGACTTTTGTAGGTTGACTATGGTCAAGGAGATCATTATATATATATATATATATAATAATGATAATGAAATAATAATAATATTTATATATAAATTATTCTTTAAAAACCAATCATGGAATATCTTCGTGAAAAATGAACCAATGTTAGGATCATGGAGAGGTAGGTCATACGTACTCATGAGTAACGTTCCCATTTTGAAATGATCATTATGGAAGGAAGAAAAGAATTATTTAGTTTACAAGAATTATTATTATATAATAAATACCAAAATATTTAATTATATATACTTATAAATATTTTTATTGTTTTGTGTTGTTGCAAAAATAATAATCACATTGCTTTGAGGAGCAGGTAATTAACACATCAACAAACGACATTATCATTTTTTCAGTGTGTAAAATGGGAAAAATTAAGATATATATTATATCTAAATAAATATAATTACGTCATGAATATAATTATTATTTCATTTTTATCATATATAATCATTTTTTACCCCTATTACCTTTTGTGTGACACGTTAGTGAAAATTATTCACATCTCTTCACAAGGCAGTAGTCCACCGTACACACGAGTGATGTTATCATATCATCTATGGTATAAAATGTAAAAAATGATGTATACAATATAATGAATCCAGAGGTTTAATTTTCACGTAAATATTATAACTATTATATATATAAATTATTTCAATCATTATTCCTAACTATGAGAGGTCGTAGTGTAAAAATTAACGACATCATTTCATAAGGTGGTAGTCTATCATAAACACAAATTATGATTTTATAACCAATTTGATGAATGTGTGTGTGTGTGTTTTGGTCATAAAATTAATATAAAAACATCTTAGTATATTTATAATACTGATTATATTATATAATCATTGTATAATATTAATTTATGTGGTGGGGAATGAAATAAAAAAAATGTGTTCATTGATGAACGTAACCTATTCTTCAGTTAAATCATTTTGGTGTATACAAAATCCTTCATATGTTTTATTTATGTCCAAAATAATACTCCTTCTTTGAGTTTATAGATTATAGGAGTTGGTTTGGTAATGATTTGGATTAGTTGAGTGGCTTGACAGGTGTGTCGAATGGGGGATAGGTAATTCCCTTTTATAATTGAGGAACATTGGAATTATTTTAAATACCAAAATGAAAACACAATTGGGAGGTATCCCATATAACATGTGCCACAAATAAGGAGCAATTTTCAATAAAATATGGGATATGGTCATAATATATCCATCCAATGGGTTTTGGAATTTTTTGGTCATTTGGCTCCGTAAAATTAATGTTTATCCCCTAAGTAAACTCGTTTTTTACATTAATCATTGTAATTATTTTTAATTTCATTTACTAATGATTTCCGTCAAAATATAATTTCACCTCAATAGAAATTATATATTATTCTGATTCCCAATTTGTATTCGATTTTGAAAATTCAATTTACAAAATTGGAAGAAATTAATTTAAAACCAATCCCACAGAAGAGATGAAACAATGGGGTTTTAAAGTGAAAATGTTCAAAATGTTGAAATGGTTTTATACCCGATTTCAAATTTAAATTTATTACAATGACCGAAATATTATTAATGGATTTATAATTGAATCTGTTTACCTTAATACCAATTTCAAATATTATTTAACATTATAATTTATTTACATGGAATTCTTTTTTTCGATTAAAATTCAGTATTTTTCACTTTAAAACAAAAAAAATAAACTTCTTAGAAAAATACCAAAAAATAACTGCAAGATAATTTTAACATTATTAATTTAAAAAAATATATAAATTAAATTTAATCATTTTCATAATTGTTTTCGGTAATGTGTTCCACCAAAGTGCGAAAAAATAGCCTTTAGAAAATACATATTTCTAAGAATAAAATTGGATTTATTTTTATATCATGTTGTGAAAACACAAAGAACAAATGTTAAAAATTAGTTTTAAAATTAATATATATAAATTTAATCAATATAATCAAATACGAGTATTATTTCTATTTCATTACTATAAAATAAACTTTTTTACATTTAAAAAAATCCATAAAAATATTTCTTTTTATTCTCAAAAGGGTTTTGTTTTCATTTCGAATTAATTGGTCACAAAATAATTCATTATATATACATGTGTAAACCATAAATTCAAAATTATGTAAATATTCCTCATACCAACCATTTTAATGGATGGTTATAATAGTAATATATATCATGGGTGGTTTATGATTTGTGTTGAATATTGAATATGTTGTCAACCATAAAAATCTCACGGTTTTGCGCACCCTAAGATAAACTAATTGTTACTTGTAATACAAGATAAAATCATTTGTTATTTTTCCTTTATTCCAGAAAATATATTTTTTTTTCTTTTTAAATATCAGGTTTTTATAGATAACACTTAGGAAATACTAGTTTTTGTGGAATTAGAAATATTTAATGGAACTAGGGACTAAATTTTATGTCAATACATGCTTAAAGTGTTAATGTAATACCTGATTTCGTACTATGGCTAGTAAAGACCATATCCTAAAATATCACATAATGTGTGTTATAAATAGAAAATATTCCTGAGTATATTTAAATTTTTAGTTTCTAATTATTTTTAGTTTATTTCGAAAATATAAAAACAAATTTATTTTCTTATGATTAAATTTTAGGACTTTTTCCAAAAAATTAATTTTTATATGAATTTTATAAATATTATCTTTATTAAAAATGAATTTAATGAAATCACTAGGATGTAAAAACAAAAATAAAACCTAAAGAAAAATTATCTTTAACAGATATATACATATATTATGTAAAATTATACATTTTAAAATATTGTGATTAATTTATAAACATATATTTGATATTTTAAATCTCTAGTCCCTTTTTTCAAAAAACATGTTTTAATTGATTACACATTTAATATTATAAAAATAACATATATAAAAAAGAAAAATTAAATATTGTTAAGTGGATTTAAAATTTTAAATTGTTAGGAACAAATTGTGTAAAAAAATTCCATTCTAGTTTTAGGCATAAAGCATAAATTACTGAGGTAAAAACAATTTACAGCGGAAAAAGAAAAATTGGTAAATGTAAAAAGTCATGGGATAAGTGGAATGAAAAATGATCAAAAAAATTATAAAAATGAGTTGATGAGGTTTTAATCACCATTATCTCTTACCCACTCTATTATTTCCAAATTTTTGAGCAACTTTCCTTGAGAGATATTTCAAGTTATTAAAAAGTGTTATGTGCTTACAAAAAGTCCATCCTTTTCACATATAAAATGGGAACACATCCTCTTATTTACCATAACACTAAAACCAATTAATAAAATCCCATACTCTACCTAATACCATACTTATAACTTTCATCCAACTTAAGGAGATTTGGCTCTTCTCAAAAGTCCACCCTTAATGGTTTAATCCCCTTTTTAAAGGAGGTAATCCATGTAGTGAGGTATATATTTCTAACCGCTCCTCCAAATATTCTATTTTTTTATGTAAATTTATTCCTTCAAATAATTTCTTTTCATCATCATTAAATTATAGAATCAGTATATATATTTTATTTTTATGATATTATAATTATGTTACAAGCATTAACCATCCTCTATTTTTTTAGTATGAAAACTGAAAACCTGAATCGTGCATTGTGCAGACTATATTTTTTTCCTTCAACACCTTATATGGAAGATACTTATATGTAATTTAATATAAAGTAATTATATTTATTATTTCTATTTATTTTTAAAGGATAAAACATAGTACAAAATTTCCTCGTTCTATGGAAAATGAAATCATCATCCATGCATACGTGTGGATTACCATCTCCATGGAATGATTGATTTTAGTTTTTTATTTCATTAACACAAGACATATGTGGTCATGAGAATGTTTTTATAATTATATATATTATTTTTATTTCATGATTACTATCCTATTAAGGTGAAATTAATAATGTATTTACAATATAATAAATAAACAATTGTTACAAAATTAACTATTTTAAACAAGCATATCATGAGTGGAAGATTTTATTAAGATTGTGTAATAATTTTATATCCATTAATTAATTTTAAAATTAATTAAAAATATGATATATCATAATAATAAATATATTTATTCTTATGTTAATGTTATATTACAACAAAACCACGTCAAAATCATTCGTCAAATCAATGTATGTTCATGTTTTGATCGGTTTAACCACCTACATGAAATATAAAATGAATTTATATAATGAATGAATTGGGGAAAATAATTACTTATATAGTATAATGAAAATTTTTAAATAATTATTTGATAATTATTTTGTATATTTTATATCAATAGTTAATTCAATAACTAAGAAAACACACTTTGATCATCAATAATAACTAAAACGTGCTCATTATCAATTTTATCATCAAGGATAAATACTAAAAAACACATCAATGTAATTTGAATTATTATAAATAATTATAAATCCTCCTTAATAGTGACATTAATGTCCACAAAATATTTATATTATGAAGAATAATTAATAATTAAATCATTATTATGAAACTATTACAAAAATATCAGAACAATAAATATTACACATAGAAAAATCATATAATTCATATAGAGAATTACTATTTAAGAAGATTATAAATTAGAATTGATATTTATAAGGTTATAAATTATGTTATTAATATATATATATTTGTGATACAAGATTTTAATGTATGTCTGTGAAATTCAAGTAAAGATGTTACGGTTTTCCATCTTGGATTCCACTCTTTGAGAAATATTTTATATTATGAACCAAATTTACATATTGTGGTGCATATAATTTCTAGTTGAAATTTTATACCATTATAAGTATTTATTCATACTATTTGAAGATAAATTTTAAGCCTTATCAATAAATCATATTTGATTTAATTGCAATTAAATCCATAAAGTGGTTTTTTCTGTATCAATTTTCATTCTTTGGGACTCATGATACATTCTCGACCTATTTCATATTTCATGGTCCATAAATTAATATGTAACTCATATTACCATATTTATCATGAAATTTATGGTATTTAAATGTCTATATTTTTATCTTTCCCTCACATTCTTCTGATTCATGAGTAACCAAAACTGTTGTAAAACCCAATCTTATCCATGGTCAAAAAATCATCCAAAGTTTTTTTTAATGTAATACTATATATATTTTCACAGAAAATGCAAGATTTTATGGATAATAGAAATTGGATCCAGTTGGGTAACCTTTTCACCTAGTGGTAATCAATATGAAATGGTTTGGTTGAGCATCAACACAATCATCACTCTGATGGACGATCAGTGGATTAAAGACTGCAAAACTAGATCGAAACTCTCAAGGGATATGATTAAGAATATTCACACTCTATTTATAAACCATGATGAAGTATTTTTCCAACCATTTACTTTGAATCATACAAATAAAAACTAGCATACCCAATAATTATCATCCATGGACATCCCAATACAATGAAAGTACCATTTACCCTGTATTTTTTTGATAATGGTACTTCATGTTACTTTTATTTTACCCACACATCATATAAGTTGATTATATGATGTTATCTTATATTTCCACATTATTCCATTCAAATAGTAAGTATTTTTTCAATATTTTTCATTATGTTGAGCCATGTTTTTATTTTCTATAGGTTCATTATGTAATGTTGTGAAAAAATTTTGTTTAATGTTATGTTGAATTCATTGGTTTATACCTATCCCTATATCATTACAGCTTATTTCAACAAGTTTTTTAAAAAATGTTTTGATGTCCGTTATTATTCATTCAATCATAAGAGATTAATGAATTTTTTTATCCATATTTGCATTATGATCATGGATATAGAATTCCATTTAGTTGAATACATCTTAATTTTTTAACATGTTCCTCCCATTTCATATATTCCATATTTATGGTATGATATCTTTCATTTTATGATACTACTTACTATGTAAATAAAAAAACATTATTTCCATTCCTTTCCCTAGGAAATCCTAAGGATAAATATTTTTAATTTTCACTGATACGATGGAAGGGAAAATAATTTTCATGAAATATGTTAATGTTGTACTTATTTCAAATGTATTTAATTTTTTTATTTCGTCTTCTCAGACCACTAAAATATTTGATACGGTGGAAAATCTTGTATTATAAACCAATAATGTGATATAACTATCATATCATGGTATATGGAGTCTAGGATGTTATAGTTAGTATCATAAAATTTTGTAGGAACCATTGGGACGAGATTAAGAGGAAAATAGATAGATAGAACTTGTACTATGAATTCCCCCCATTATTTGAATGAAACACTCAATAAAACATAATTGGAATTATATTTTACAATTCAATATCCAAGGATAACTATTTTTATGAAATTATTGAAATATGGATCTTAATGGGAGGAATGAGAATCATATTAAATCACATAGTCAATGTATGGATGTTCCCACTAAAAAAAACAAAGAACATGTAGTTCAGGCTAAGAATATCATGACCATATTACGTAATTTTTCCAAATTTATTAAAAAAATATTTCCAGTATAAGCAACCAGCAGATCAAAAACTTGTGGTAACTATGTTAGAAAACTTCATTTGATAATAAAACCATAATTTAGTGGAACTAATAATGCATAGGTATTTTAACAATGTATCATATCCCTACTGAATATCTATCTATCTTTGGGATTTTGTGAGAGGGAAAAAGTCATCATAGAGGTCTATAAACTAATGGTAGATACAAACTAATTGTGGTCACTAATTAAAATTACCAAAGTGGAAGATAAAATAATGTTCAAGAAATAGGGAACACATAAGTATTATTATTTGAAAATTACTTTCCAAATGAGTAAAAAACATAAATGGAAATTAATTTCATCAATCGTAGATAGAATGGGGAAATTTTGTTGAGTAAAATGATAACATCACAACATTGGCTAGACATGTTGTAAAAAATTTACATATATTGTAAAGAAAAAAATATCATTTATTTTAAAGGTTAAATGTTGACATTTATTCGGTGTTTGTTTCTCTTACCTTTTCTTCATATGATGATATAGTCCCAAGTACCATTAAGAAAAAAAAATCTCTCGAATTTTTTTATTAAAGGGGAATCAAGAGAAAATTAGGTCGATCATGCATCATGGAAAGAATAGCGTAGAAAAGTGGTGAAAATGAGGGGTGGGATTTCTCACATGTGATGAATATGGGATTAAATTTTATGGGGAATGCATATGGGAACCAAAACCCATTACAAGTGTATATAAAAAGTCAGTAAAAATCATGAATTCTAGGAAAATGCAGAATCTATTAATTTATAAAGACTAAACTATAAAGAGAAGATAAATTCTATGAACCAATACCCTAAAGTTCTGGGAAATTTACCTCATAAATGGATATGGTAGAAATGATAAGCTTATATAATTACAAAAACTGTATTTTAAGTTCCTAATATCATGGTGGTTGGAATTATTACAACTCATTTCTTTACTACACATTAATTCATGATTATTACATAATAATACAAATAATAAATTCTAGATTATTGGTAATTATAGTTTCATTGGGAATTAGGTTCATAGCCATACATCTTGACCATGGGATACAAATATATTGTTAAAACCCACTTTAACATACTCCTAGAAATAATTTGTCCTCTAAAACTGCATAGGATAACCATAGGAAATACATATGAAAGGGTTGATCTATAAATCCAATTAACGGAATAAACATGTCATCATAAACTACAGTAAATGATAACTTACCAAACATCATATAGCATGATAATATATAGTCAACATTGGAAATGTGGCCACAAATTTAAACATGTCATCATAAACTATAGTAAAGGATAACTGACCAGACATCATATGATGGTGATAAATATTTGTGATGTATTTTGTTAACTCCCTAATTCATTTATTTATTACTCATGAGACTTAAAACTTACCCAATTAATTAGAGAAATATATAATTTTGGGTGAACCCATCACTTTCATATCATATACATGCATATGTGTGACACATAGATCATTCAAAATAAGATTTCATTATATCATATTAAACACCTAAATTGCGAATTTAAATAAATATATCTAATTACATAATGCAATGAGTATGGTTATGTCTGGGTGAATGGCCATGAGTGGAAATAGAAATGGTATTCACAAAAAAATGATTGGGCTGGAAAAATCACAGTGATAGTTTGTAAGCATAATGGCAGTACATAATGATTCATAAAATGGAGTAATGAGAGATAAAGGGGTCTATCATAATTTTTACATAAAATGGAAAGTAATATGGATGTGAAAAAATCTATCCTAACATTAATAATTGGAAATAATAGGTATACAATGAAAAAGATACTTTAATAAAGAGGAGAATGAAAGGATCCCTTACATCGAGAGGCTAATTCGAAAAGCTAGGGAGGAGATTCTTGAGAGCCTCATAGAACCTTAGGTGGACTCTAGATATGGGATGGAAGCGTGAAAACAATCTCTAAGGTTTTTTCGTTATGTGTAATGGGTTTATGTGTGGGTTTATATGTGAAAATATAGGGGTGTTATTTATGATTTCTCAAACATAGGTTTGGGAGTCTATATAATAAATTAATAAAAAACACAAACCTTTACATAGTTTTTAACCATTGTTTATACCAAATATGATTGGTTTTTATAATTTCATATTTCTAGGGACTAAACATTTTAAAATATTCCCCTTGGTGTTGTGAAAGTGAGTCATTTTCTCAAAGAAATGATTTTAAAACTTCAAAATATAATATTGATTTTGGATGATTCATAAAGACTTTAAAAAATTAATCAAATAACCTTATAAACACATTATTTAAAGTGGTAAAAATATATATGCTCATTAGGAAATTTTATATAATTTATTACATCACTTTTGGGACATTATGATGTTATAATACCTAGTTTATATTTATACTATATTTAATTTTTACTCAAAAATTTGACTGTCCTGGAAAAATATAAAAATTTCACTATTGGGTATTTTAGACACGGTGATTCAAAAAATAATATCTATTTTATAAAAAAAATATAAATATTTTTTTTTACATTTAAAACAGATTCATCATTTATTGGGAAATTTATGGTTTTTGACAATAACCATTTCAAACTATTACCAAAATTTCATTTCATATCATAAAAATTATATTATCATTTAAATTTAATTATCACCATTTTATAATATATTATTGAAATATTATTTAATTAAAAAATCCATTAATTAATTAAAATAAATTCATTAAGTGAAATTCCTTATTACCAAAAAATACAATTTGTGTTTTTTCATATCAAAATCAAAATACTTTATCATGTAACTACAATAAGAAGAAAATATATTCATTATTATATAAAATAAAAATAAACATATTATTAGGTTGTGAATAAATAATCATTTATTACACCATGATTCACTATAAAGGTATGGTGTGTTATGGGGATATTTTCATGGTTGGTTCGGTATATATGGTTTGGGTCATGATTTCAATGAGAATGATCTTATCATGTAAATGGTTTTACTCATTCCTTAGTTGATGGATATAGGATCTTTATTGTTTAAGGTAAAATCCTAATGATGTTATCTCCCATGGATTTTCTGATAAATATACTTGAAAGGGTATGATCATTCTGGTTGAGTTCATCACTTCCTTTTTCAATATCAATTGGATTTTTAAAACCCCTGTATTTATACTATTGATATAACCACTGTTCAAAATTTATATTATCAATGGTTTTGGTGTTTAATAAACTTTTAAATCTGATAGATTATAATAACATCAAATAATTGTATCTATTTTCTATAATAATAATACATGATATGATATTTAATTGTATCACAAAGTATATTTTACATAAAAAGATCATGTTGTTACAATATTACCCATTTTGAAATTTCATCCTTGAAATTTTCATTTCACAGACTAAAACAAATTAGGGTAATTCTGTTTCGTCAACTCATATGGTTCCCACATCACTTCTTTAATCATTTTTTCTCCATATCACTTTGATAATGGGTATTTTCTTATTTCTTAGAACTTTATCTCTATAATCTACGATATATATTGGATGCTCCTCAAATGTGAATTATTCTCCAATAGTACCACCTTTCGATTTCATATATTTCAGTTTTATGTTATGTATATCCTCCAGAGGGATACAAAGAATACAAAATAGACCTAATAAAGGTTATGTGGAAGTTCTAGTTGATAGGCCACTACTACGATGCGGTCAAAGATATCCAAGAGATCCATGTATATTTGTAACTACCCAAAAATTTATTAATGAAAATTCTTCTTGATCTAATTGAATGTATTATTATATAAAATGATTATATAAAACATATTCACTTCCTTGGTTTTATTATTTTTGATTTATAAAATATCGTAATGAATTGTTACCATTGTTAATACAGTCATGTAATAGTAATCACATGATTGGTATAAATATAGGGCTTTAAAAATCCAATTTACTTAGATAAAGGAAGTGATTGCCTCATCCAGCAGAATTGCTCCATACGAAACCCATTTATTTGAGATCTGAAAGGATGTAGCATCACTAGGCATCACTCTTGACCAAGACCAATTGGAGCATCAACACATTAAGCTTGAACATAATCACCTACAGGAAAAGTGGATGTTAATATATATTATCACCCGAGCGATGTTATCTGAGCCACCCCAAGAGTCTATCATAATCACACACCTTACCATTAGGTCTTATTTCGGTTTTATAAAGGGTTATGTAACAAGACCCTATCACTATGATTATGTGCATTAATTTTTTATAGAATAAATAATTTATACTCATTTTATTTTTATTACTTTGTAAATGGTTTTTAAATCACAAACAGTATTTTTAGTTGATATTAAATTAAAAAATCTATTTTTGATGAATTAATGGATTATTGAATTAAATAATATTTTAACAAAATATTATTAATAATTTAATTTTTTATTAAATATAAATGATACTATAATTTTTTATGAATTCCATTGTAGTTTTTATTAATGTTTGAAAGTCGTTTTTGTCAAAACCCATGAATTTTTTATAAATGTCATTTTTTATCTTAAATTTAAAAATTCACATATTTTGAAAATTATTAAGATAAAATGAATATTTTTTTATTCAGGGCATCAAAATTATCTAATGGTGAATTTTTCATAATTTTCAAAGACAATTGATTTTTTTGGTAAATATTATATAGCATTTAAATATATAACGAGTTTTGTGACATCATAAAGACGCAATTGTAATGTAATAATATACTATAAAAGAAATTTTCAGCCAATATATGTTTTAAGTTTAAAATAATATGTTTTTTGGTTTGTTTTATTAATATTATGGTGTCTTAGGGGACAGTCCATGACTTATAAGATATTTTAAATTTTTAAAATCATTTCCTTGAGAGTGTGACTCACTTCTACATAATAAATCCTAATATTTAATTATGTTTGACTGTTGGACTTATAAAATATTTTTTTCCACTCCGCATTGGAAAAAACCATGGGATGGTTTTTGTTTTTGATTAGTTTAATGTGTAGTGTCTGAAACCTAAATAATAAATAATTTTTTCTCCTTTAATATATAAACCCACTAAATATCCCAGTCCACTTCACTCAAACCATTTCGAGCTCGACCATCCTCTTCCATCCTCTCTCTAGAATACTACCGAGGCACCCCCAGCTCTCATGAAGCCCCTCTCCAAACTCTTGAAGTCACACACTTCCATATAAGGTATCCTCA
Source organism: Viscum album (assembly GCA_963277665.1). Classification (NCBI taxonomy): domain Eukaryota; kingdom Viridiplantae; phylum Streptophyta; class Magnoliopsida; order Santalales; family Viscaceae; genus Viscum; species Viscum album. Next base: position 1,625,287,749 of record OY728160.1, on the reverse strand, counting down.
CATTCCATATATTGTTATACCCATTTGTTTTAAATTAAAAATGTTGGGTTATGACTTCTCAGCTCCGCTATACATCCATCCTTATTTTGTAATGATGAGAGACCCCTTTATCTCTCATCAATTCCTCCCTTTCACACTTGTTACCATGATGAAAATACTTAAGGGATTTCTATCTCCTTGTTTACATTCAATTAATTATTTTATATTGTGCTTCTAAATTCCATTACATATATTGGGATATTTTGTTACCTAACCAAATTACTATCCATTTAATGTATAAATTATTAGAGACCCCTTTCTATCTCATCAACCCATTTTACTATTTCTATTTGATGTTGTTAGGCAGCTGAAGTTACACCTAAACTTCCCATCCCAAATCCTTGTGTTAGTGAATACCATACCCATTTCTCTGTAAAGGTTATTAACCATTGTGCACATGTACTTGTTTATTAAGGAAATACATTTATCTATTCCACAAGTCTTATTCTTGGAAAAAATTATTATGTTTATTGAATCCATCTGGTATGATCTATGTGGAAAACTTATGCATGGAATAAAATGATTAAGAATGGTGTGCCCCGAAAGAGCTCTAATGCATTGGTTGAAGATTAGTATCCTGATACGTCAGGTGAAATGAGGGTTTACTCATGATAATTCAAGTTCGATGATAGTTTACTCATGCTCCACAGGCAATGAGACTTGGCTCAAACTAATATAATATTAAATGTTGTTTCCACATCTCTATGTTATGATAATCTTGATATCCATTGATATTCTTATAGCCTAACATGTATTTTATTCCTCATGTTATTTCTTGTTTACTCCCTTATTTAGATTTATAGCTCACCCTTTTCTTATGTTTGTCCTCAGGTAATCCCATTCAATGTTAAGTACGAAATAATGTTGTGGTCATGTAAAAGTAGTTTTCAATAAAGATGTTATATTTTATGTTTTAAGTTGTCATGTAATTATTTTAATTTCCCAAGACACTAGACCTCTCGATCCTCTGAGTTTTATTAAGTGAATGTTTATGCAATAAATCATGATTAAGTGTATAATAAATAGTAGGATTGTTATAGTTGGTATCAGGGGATAGGTTTAGTTATTTTTGGGATTAGGATTAGAAAACCCAAGTGAAATCCTTAGGAATGAGGCTAAGTATAATAAAAACATCCCTAAATTTTTCTTATTGTAGAGTAAGTGGTTTATCAAGAAAATACATCCCTATCTGGATATGAACAACTAGTGGTGTCTTTGAAATAGATGTGTCTTGAGGTAAAACCCAAAAACACTACTTTTAGCAAGACTTGAACAGGAACTGGTACCGATAGTGGGCCTTGCTGCACTGTTGGTTTGACACTCTCAGAGGATATTCTATGGTAAATTCAAAAGCTTATTATGAACCATTATTTAATAAATAAATAAATATCCCTAAGAATATATGTTGGGATGTATATCATGGATAACATAGATGGAAGCCTATAAATTCATAAGTTATGGAAATAAATGTAATTTATAAGTTATCCCTTTTTTCTTTTGGGTTCCCCATTATGTGTTACCCTTAAATGTCCTTTTATTGTAGCCAATGGCTGGTAATAGGAGGACTCAGGCTATAAACTGATGTGAATATCAATGTAATGACTCTTCTAATGAGATTACCAATCTGATGAGAGATGGAATCACAATATTTTTCATGATACTTTCTCAGTTCATTCAATTTTAGAATAGAATCATGTATTAAGAGGAACATCCAACCCCCCCCCCCCAAGAAAAAAAGTCGCAATCAAGAGCTTCAAGAGACAAAAGACTCCTACATTTAATGGATCATCTGATCCCTCAATCTATTAACAATGCATCAACTCCATAGAGACGATCTTCACCATAATTAAATGTTATGAACAAGAGAATGTTCTTCTAGTTTCTTACTGTATAGAGGGTGAAGCTAATCAATGGTGGATATTGATAAAAAATATGAAGCATGATGAATAGATCAAGTTTTTGGAATGGAAGGACTTATGTAAAATGTTTTTCAATAAATATTTTCCTCACACCCTCCAACTTAATATGGAATGGTACTTCCATTCCCTCAAGAAAAAAGATGAAGAATCCATCAGAGTTTATGAGGAAAACTTCACAATTCTTGCAAGATACACCTCCGACATTATCATTACCCCCGAATAAAAGGTTGACCACGTCTCTGGCGGACTAAAACATATCCTACAGAAAGCCCTAGTGATCTGTGACTTGGATAGCTATAAGGAAATTGACTAATATACCCTAAATGTCAAAATTAAGATTAGCTAATCTCAAGGATATCATGGGGATAATAAGAGGAAATTGAACTTTAATTCTAGAAGTTCGATAGAAAAATCCAATAGTGAAAACAAATTACAGCACCCCACATTCCAAATGTGTGTAAATAATCACCCTAGAAATTTCCTGAAGGGGACGACGAAATGTTTTAGGTGTAGAAGAGAAGGGCCCATGGTCATTAATTACAAACAAAAAATCCTTGCTACTGCAATAGGGGGGAGAAATGATCTATCCAACCTTCAACGCATTGTCCATTGCTTCAACTGCAAAGAAACAGGGTACATTTCAAATTGGTTCCCTAATCCAAAGGTTTTCAGAGGTAACCATCAACCTCCAAGGTATCAATGGTGAGATTTTCCTATCACTACCACTAAAGTGAACACCAAAAATGAGGTGGTGATCGGTATGATAGTTATTCATTCAAGAATAGAGAACCTTATTTTTTATTCTAGTTCTACAAATTTTTTTATATCCCAAAAGTTTAGTTGAAAAATCCCAACACCACCATAAATCATGGAAGTAGATATGTCAGTGAGAATTGAAAATGGGGCAATTATTGCATCCCATGAATATAACTCTCCCTATCAAAATTTTTTGATTGAACTTCCCAGTGAACCTCATCATACTCCATCTGGTGTAAGTTGATGAAATTCATGTCATGGATTGGCTTTCACTATATATAGCCAATAAAAATTTCCATGAGAGGGAAATCACTCTCTATATAGACAATTGGCCCCTGATTCTGTACATGTGCAAGGAGGAGGATGAATCTTATTTAGTACCATCATCTTATGCATAGATATTACTATCTTGTTATCATGCATATTTATCTCAGATGATTGATTCTATGAAAGAAACCATCCTTGAAGACATCCCTATTGTGAGAGAATTTTACAATGTGTTTCATAAGGAATTCCCTGATCTTATTCCTAGAAGAGATGTTGAATTAAAGGTTGAATTTATACTTGGGGAATTTCCAATATCCAAGACTCCATATAGAATGGATATTTTAGAGATTGAGGAGATAAAAAACAACTACAGGAGAATCAAGATAAAGGGTTTCTATGCCCAAGTGTTTCACCATTGGCTGCACCAATCCTCTTTGTTAAAAATAAGTATGGGTCAATGAGATTTTTCATTGACTATCATGAGCTCAAAAAATCATTATAATGAACAAGTATCCTCTACCATGAATTGATAAATTTTTTGATAAGTGACATGGATCACAATACTTCTCAAATGTGGATATGTGGTTGGGATATTACCATGTATGGGTGAAGAAGGATGATTTCTCCAAGTCTTCTATTCTTTAAAGGTACATGCACTTTGAATTCATAAAAATTCCTTTTAGACTCACCAATGCTCCAACAACCATCATGGAATTTAGGAATAGAGTATTTAGAGATTAACTTGACAATGTTTTGGTATTATTTATAGAAACTATTATAATATACTCAAGAACCAAGTAGGATCATGTGGAGAATATATGCATTGTACTAGATACCTTTTGAAAGGAGAATCTTTATGAAAAGTACAACAACTGTGAGTTCTGGTTGAAGGAGGTCTCATTCTTGGGTCATATAATCTCAAGAAATGGGATATCTGTGGATACAACCAAGACAAATGTAATTTTGGAATGGTCGAGGCCATCATGTGTGATGGATATCCATATTTTCCGTGGGTTGGCTGGAAATTATCTCCAATTTGTGAGAAATTTCTCACAATTTTCAAACACTCTTTCCAAGCTAACTCAGAAGGGAGTCAAGTTTGTTTGGAATGATAAATTTGAAGATAGTATTAAGTAGTTGAAAAGGAGGATTATCACTATGAATTTCCTCAGTCTACCCACAAGTGGAGAACATTTTGTGGTATTTAGGTCTGCTTCGAAGAAGGGCCTTGACTATGTGTTTATGAAAAATGAAAAACTAATTACCTATGAATCATGGAAATTGAATGTTCATGAGAAAAACAATTCAACATGTGATTTGGATTTGGATATAGTAATATTTTCTTTATGAATTTTGTGACATTACCTATTTGGGGAGAAGTGTAAAATATATATGGATCACAAAAGCCTCGAGTATATATTCACATAGAAATATTTGAACATGAGGCAACGAAGATGGTTAGATCTTATAAAAGACTATGAATTCTAAATATATTACCACCCTGGAAAATTGAATAAGGTGGTGGATGATCTAGGTATAGATAACCTAGTTATTCTATCACTGATGAGAATTGAAATGGATCCAATCGTCTTATATTTGATGAAGATGGAAATGGAAATCATAAATAAGGGAACATCATTAATCCTTTCATAAATGATTGCTCAACTATCTCTTTTGAAAATGTAATAAGATGGTCAAAAAGATGATGTGGGAATTCAGAAGAAAGTGGAAACTACTAGAAAAAGGAAATATATGGAGTTCAATGTTAATGAAGAAGGAATTTTGATATTTGGGTCAAGAATATTTGTTCCATTAAATTTGGAGTTAAAGAATGAACTTTTGTATGGTGCACATAGTTTGAATTTACCCATTAACCTAGGAAACAAAATGATGTATCAAGATCTCTAAGGGAATTATTGGTGAGATAACATGAAGAAGGAGATCTCTGAGTATACATAAAAGTTCATGGTATTTCTTAAAGTCAAGGTTGAGAGATATAAGTCTAATGTGATGATGAAACCATTACCCATACTAACCTAGAAATGGGAAATCATCACCATGGACTTTGTCACTAGACTTCTGAATACATCCAATGAAAACAATGCAATCTAGGTTGTTTTGGATCCTCTTACAAAGACTGCACACTTCATTGTAATTCAAGAGTATTTCTTATTGGATCAACTAGCACAGATATATATATTATAGAAGTGGTAATGTTTCATGGTGTACCACTATTGATTGTATCCGATCAATATCCAATATTCACTTCTATGTTCTGGAGGAGTCTCCGACACTCTATGAATACTGAGTTGAACTTCATTATGGATTATCATCCTCAAATTGATTTCCAATATGAGCGGACTATCCAAAAACTTAAGGACATGTTGAGAGAATGTTCAATGGACTTAAAAGGAGGGTGGGATCAATATCTTCCTTTGGTTTAATTATCTTACAATAATAGTGTCCACTAAAGCATCCAAATGGACCCTAATAAATCCCTTTATGGGAATATGTGAAAAACACCATCATGTTGGAATGAGTTGGGGATTGAAAGCTCCAAGGTCCAGAAATGGTCTAAGAAATGGTGGAGAACATTAAGACCATCCAACAACACATTAAAGTATCTTAGAGCTAACAAAATATCTTTGATGATAATCATTGACAAGACCTAGAGGTTGATGTTGGGGAAATTGCATTCCACCGTATATCACTATGGAAGGGAGATATGAGATTTTGGAATAATGGAAACTTAGTCCAAGGTACATCGACCCTTATGAGATCCTTGATCGCATTGGAGCATTGGCCTATCAATTATCACTCCCACAGAACCTATCTCAAGTACATGATGTATTCCATGTATCAATCTTGAGGAAGTACATACCTAACCCCGCATATGTACTCAATCCAGAGGTGGTACCATTGTAAAATTACCTCTTCTATTAAGAGAAGTCAGTGAAGATCTTATATAGTAGGGAAACTGTTTTATGAAATAAGACAATTCCACTCATAAAGGTGTTTTGGAGGAACCACATGTTTGAAGAGGAAATGTAGGAATCAGAGGAAGTGATGAAGAATAGTTACCATTGTCTATTTTAGGGTGGGAAAAGGAATTTTTTAGGGATAAATTTCTTAAGGGGGGAATATTTTAATGATCCAAACTTATATTAATGAAAATTCCTATCGATCTAATTAAATGTATTCTTTTGTCAAATTATTATAAAAACCATATTCACATCCTTGGTTTTCTGTTTTTGGATTTTAAAATACCATTAAGAATTTTTACCATTGATAATATAGCTTTTGCACAGTGATCACATTATTAGTATAAATATAGGGCATTAAAATATTTAATTTACTCAGAAAAATGAAGCAATGGCCTCATCAAGTAGAATTTCTCCATATGAATCCCATTTTTCTATGATCAGAAAGAAGGTAACGTAACTAGGATTCACACTTGACCAAACCCAAGCCAAACTCAAACATGTTAATCTTGAACGGATTCACCTATGGGGGAAGTGGATGTTAATAGAGATTACCACCAGAGTGATGTTATCTGAGGCTCCCTAAGAGTCTTTCACTATTGCGCACATTACCCTTAGGTCTTATGAGGGTGTTATAAGGGGATCTATAATAAAACCCTAGAAGTATGATTATGTGCATTATTTTTTCATAGAATATATAATATACATTCATTTTATTTTTGTTACATTATAAAACGTTTTTAAAGAATAAATAGTATTTTTTGTTAATATTATATTAAGAAATATATTTTAATGAATTAATGGATTTTTGAATTAAATAATATCATAATAAAATATTATTACAGAATTACATTTTTATTAAATATAAATGATTGAATAATTTTTTATGAATACAATTGTAATTTTTATTAAGGTTTGAAATTTGTTTTTCTAATAACCCATGAATTTTTTATAAATGTCACTCTATATTCTAAGTAAAAAATTAACATATTTAGAAAATTATATAGATAAAATTTATAATATTTTTTTATTCAGGATGTTGAAATTATATAACGGCGAATTTTTCAAAAATTTCAGAGACAGTCGAATTTTTTGGTAAAAATTAAATATTGTTTAAATATATAATGTGTTTTATAACATCATAATGACCCAATAGTGATTTAATAAAATACTATAACAGGTATTTTCGGCCAATATATGTCTTAATTTTAAAATAATGTGATTTTAGGTTTGTTTGATGAATTTTATGGTGCCTTAGTGGACCCTCCAAGACTTGTAAAATATTTTAACTTTTTAAAATGATTTCCTTGAGAGTGTAACACCCCTCCACATAATCAAGCCGAATATTTTCTTATGTTCAGACATTGGATTTATAAAATAATTTTTTCCACTCCACCTTAGCTTAAACCGTTGGAAAAACCATGGTATGGTTATGGTTTTGACTAGTTTAATGTGTAGTGTCCAAAACCAAAATAATAAAGAACTCCCTCTCCTTTCCTATATAAACCCACTCAATATCTAATTCCTCTTCACTAAAACCATTTGGATATCAACCAACCTCTTCCCAATTCTCTATATAATCCTCCTAGTTAACCCCATTCTCTTCATAATCCCCTCTTCATGCTCTTAAAGTCACACACTTTGAAGTATGGGATCCTCAATTTCCTTCCTTATTTATTTCCATGTTTCCTTACACTGGTATTCCATTTTATTTTCAATTAAAAATTCTGGGGCATGATTTCAAAACATCCCTATACTTCCATACTTATTTTCTAATGATGATATACCCCATTCTACCTCATTAATTTCGCACATGTACACCTGTTACCATGCTAAAATGCTGTAAGAGAATTCTCTCTCCTCTTTTACATTCAAGCAATTTTTTTATGTTATGCATCTAAATTCCATTAAATTTGTTAGCATATTATGGCACATTACCCCTTTACTTTTTATTTCATGTATAATTGATGAGATACCCCTTTCTCTCTCATTAACCCATTTTTCAATTTCTATTTGACGTCGTTATGCGATGGAAGTTACCCCAAAATTTCCCATGCCAAGAGCATCATGTAAGTGAATACCATAACCATTTTTATATCAAGGGTATTCACCTTTATGAATATGTAATTTTTATTGAGGACTAACATTTTTTTTATTCCACATCTCTAATTCATGGAATAAATTATGAATTTTAATGAATCCATGTTTTATGATCTATATGGCACACTTATGCATGAAATGAATGATTAATAAGGGTCTGCCCTTATTAAACTCCATTGCATTAGGTAAAGATTGGTATCATGATACATCATGTGCCATGAGGTTTCACTCATGCTAATTAAATTTTAATCAGCGTTTATTCATGATCCATATTAAATAAGCCTTGGATCATTCTAATGTCATGTTAAATGTTGTTTCCACATCTCTATGTTATGATAATCATGCTATAGGATGCCTTTATGTTCATGTTTCTCTTATGCTCAATTGATATTCCTATTCCCTGACATATATTTTGTTCCTCATGTTATTTTTTTGTATACTCCCTTATTGTTATTTATAGCCGACCCTTTTCTTATTTATATACTCAGGTTATCCCACGCAATGATAAGTATGAAGGAATGTTGTGGTCTGGTAAAAGAATGTCATGACCCATCCCCTGGGGTTCATGCCATGACTACCCCAGGCCCACCTTCTATAGGCCAGGGGCTAGTGACTAGCACCAAAGGCATAAATCCCTAAATCTCGGAATTCATTGCCTTTATATCTATAAACACACACATTAGAGAACATAGCTGGATACAAAACAATAAAGGAAAATTGTATAACAAGAGAGTGCTAAAAAGTAAAGGGGTTGGAAATTCAAGCCCAACTGTAAAGTACAAGGAAGTGAAAGTACAACTGAAAAATAAAAATAGTTGTTGGTTCATCCATCAGGATTCCTACCTAAAGGGTAGGTATAGATAGCCCCCTCAGCAATCCACTTCCATCAGTATCCTCCGGGTACCGAATCGTCGTGAGGTCCACATCCAGGTACCGTCCATTCCTAATACTCTCAGCCTCGGTCGACATTGTTCATTGTCTGTAACCCACATAACGAGTTGCGGGCATATCCCATCTAGGGGTGAGTACAAAAATACTCAGTATGGACCCTAAGACCCACATGGTCTCTCAAAATCCAACAAGGATAACCACGAAGTATGAAATCAGTGGATAACCCCACTTAGGTATATTCCCATACATATACCTAAGTTATCAAGTAATCCATCTCAATCATGAGGTGAACACAAAAGATACTAACTCATCTCACACATGTATACATATTATGTAAAGAGATAGAGATGATTAGATGTAGCCACTGAATCATCTTCTCTGTCAAACCCACGTACGATCCTAGTATAGTAATCAAGGCTGCCGGACCCACGTAGGATCCTAGAACAGTAGTCGGAGCTGTCAAACCCACGTAGGATCTCAAAACAGTAATCAGAGCTGTTGATCCCACATAGGATCATGTAACACTAATCATAGCTATTGAAACCACATAGGATCCTGGAACAATAGTAAGAGCTCTTGAACCAAAGTAGGATCCCTTTATCTCAAAGCATCTAGCCATAGGGTTTCCGCACAAAGCACGCTTGATTCTGGGAGGTTCCACTCCTCAATCCATGTGTCAATACATAAACATCCACGAAGTACCACAAAGAAGTATCCCAAATTTTTTCCATGTCATAGGGGTCTCAACCCAACATATGGCGCGTTAATCGGATGCACGGCCTGTGAGTTATTAGCCTTTTAGTCCCGAGGGCCCAGCTAAATTTGTGCAGGATCCAACCTGACTGTAACTCAACTATACCCCAAACTCTAGTGGTTTATACTCAAAGGTTATGCCATGCTCCAAGATTACCATCGTCATTGATTGTTCTTCAAACGGACGTCCGGTGCCAAAGATATGGCCAAAAAAGTAAACGGTCGCAGTGGGCCCGGGTCTGGTCTAACCCGGCCGAACCGACCCATCCCGACTTAGTCTGGGCCAACCCTTTGGGTTCAGCCCAGCCCAGCGGGCCATAAAGGCTATGGGTAGCGTGAGGGAATATACCTGTCGCAAGGAAGCGGATAGGCCATGGGTCGGTGTAAAGGCAGTTTCGCCCAGAGGCACCACGAGGGGCGCATAAGGCCGGCTTGGTCAGGCGCGCATGGGGCGTGACTCAGCAGCTCGGTAAAGATGGTTGAGGCTAGTTTGGCCAGCACCGCGGGGGGTGAGGCTCAGGCGGCTCGACCCGGATGGCCTAGGCTGGTTCGGCCAACACCGCAAGGGGAACGGCTCTAGAGGCTCGGCCCAGACGGTCGAGGCCATTTCAGCCAGTGGAGGCGTGAGGCGGGCGGGCCGAAACAGTTTGTATGGGCGCACAGGAGGCGGCCGGGCAGGGCGGAAGGTGGATGAAAGGCAATCGGGCAGGCCAACGAGGTGAAGGCTGGCTTAGGTCAGTAGCTCGGCTTGGCGAGCAGTGTGTCCGGTGAGGGCTCTACCATGGCCGGTTCGGTGAGTGGCGGTGCAGGAAGCCGCGGGGGTGGCCCGGGTCACGGAGGTCGCGGGTAGCGCGGCCATAGTCTTCACCACCTTCATCGCCTCATCATTTCATCGCCATTCCAAAGGATATAACAAAAGAGATCGACGGAGGGTGTCGGGCCATGTTAGTTTGGCCCACACCCTCCATGTTTAGGGTGATAGAATTCAGTCCTTTAGAACGAACCACAATAATCCACCCACAAAAAGAAAGAATCCTTGTTCTTCGTTTTTAAATAAAGGAAGAACGTGCAACTTAAAAGAAATTAACCGCCTTCCTTTGATCATTGTTCGACGATGAAGTCAAGGTAAGAAGGTGGAGTTGTCATTGTTCGTCATGTCCGCTGCACACTTCCAATCCCGAGCTCACACGTCAGTTGTGGAAGACGTTCCACGTCGGTATGAGTCCGGGGAAGAAGATCACAGGAGACCGTTGTCGGCATTCTTCATTGCATGGACGCATTCTTCGTTCTTCATTAGTAGATGAGGTTCTTTGTTGGAGAACTCTATTTCTCCCAAGCTCTCCTCTCCCCAATATTCAACCCAAAAGGAAAATGGAAACAAAAATAATGGATTGTGATTATCTATTATTTAATTGTAGGAAAAAAATTCAAATGGTTTAATTAATTACGTTAGCTCCAATTAATTAATTCAAGAGGTTGGCACAAAATTAATGTGGAGGATTTGGAACCATAAATGCTTGTGTGTTGGCTCTATTAAGGTGGAGGGGTAGTGGCACGTTTAAGTAGGGAGATCAAGAGGTTTCTCCTTACTTAATGGGTAGTTCAAGAGGTTTTAACCTCAGGTGGTCCACAAAATATTAAACATGAAGAGGAGGTTAGGTTCGGGTGGGCCCCACCTCCATAACATATCATGGGAGGTTAAGGTGTGGTGGTCCCCACCTCCAACTTCCACATGGAGGCTTCGACCAACCAAATAAAAATAAAGCTATATCATTATTTTTATTTAATTCCTTCATTAAAAACCCAAAAAATGTCTTTTATTTCTGACCATCTGTCATCGAGGAGAAAGTCTTCTTAAGTGAATATCAGCGCTACAAGTTCAACAGTGCCCTCTGATTTGAATTCCGAGCACTGGTTCAAAAGTTTTAAAAACCCACTTGTAAGTTTACTGAACGTACCCGAACAAAACATCAAAAATTGATTTTGGGCACACCGGGCCTTGAAATCACGCGTCATCAATTTTCATGGACTCGTAAAATTCCCATGTATTTAAGAAAAAAATATCCACAGAAATTCCGGGTCCTTGCATTCTCCCCACCTCTGTGTTTTACGTCCATGTAAGCTATAACTCGAACTAAGGGAACAAGTGGGGGTACTGAGCACGCATCTGAGCCTCCCGCTCCCATGTGCTCTCCTTGAGGTTTCAGTGCTTCCAACGAATGTTCACCAGAGGTATGGACCGTCCATGTAGGACCCACTCCTGTCAATCCTTAATCTCCACAGAAACCTCCATAATGGTCGCCCCATCATCGACACACACTTATCCATGGTCGATGATGTGAGAAGGGTCATGCACGTATCTCCTCAGATATGATACATGGAAGATGCAGTGCACCCGGTGAAACTGAGGTGGACGAGATAAGCGGTAATCCACCTCATCAACTCTGCTAAGGACCTAGAAAGGTCCGATGAATCTCAGAGATAACTTTCCGCCTGGGCCAAATATCTGCAGACCTTGTTGGGTTGAGACCCGTAGAAATACATAGTCTCCATCCTCAAACACCAGAGGTCTCCATCTTCTATCAGCATACGACTTCTACCTGCTCTGTACAGTATTCATCCACTCCTAGATGATCTCAACGTTCTCCATCATAGCCCGTACCATCTCTGTTCCCACTAGTGCTGACTCCCCTGGGTTAGTCCAGCATAGAGGTGATCTGCAAGGTCGCCTGTACAATGCCTAAAAAGGTGCCATCTTTATGGTGGTGTGATAGCTATTGTTGTAGGAAAACTCCACCAAAGGTAATTGGTCCTCCCAGATGTGACCAAAGTTGAGAACAGATGCACGAAGCATGTCCCCGAGGGTCTGAATTGTCCGCTCAGTCTGACCATCCATCTGAGGATGGAAGGCGGTGCTCAAATGAAGCTGTGTCCCGAAAGCCTCCTACAACCCCTTCCATATCTGGGAAGTAAATCATGCATCACGATCGGAGACAATATTCAAGGGTATACCATGTAAATTCACAATCTCCTGCACATAGAGGCATCCCAAGCTCTCTACTGTACCCTGCTCTCTGATCGGTAGGATGTGGGCCGACGTGGTGAGTCGGTTAACGATCACCCAGATAAAGTCATGTCCCCTGGACCTATGTTGAAGTACTATCATGAATTCCAGGAATATTCCATCCCACATCCACTCTGGGACCTATAAAGGTTACACCAAGCCTGATGGTACCGGGTGCTCCACCTTCACTTGCTGACAGGTGAGGCATTGAAAGAAAAACTCCGCTACTGCCTTCTTCATACCTTGTCACCAGTGCTGTCGTCTGAGGTCCTAATACATCTTATACACTCCTAGATGTAATGTTAGAGGGTATGTGTGGAACTCCATCAACACTTCCTCATGTGTTCCACTGGTACCAAGGTACATCCTCTAAAGAAGATGAAATGCTCCCCACCATCAGGAAATCTATCAGTTGCCTGGCCTGTGGATATCTAGGCATGTTGTGTCTCGTATTCATAATCTCCATGCTATGCCTCCCTGACTCGCTGAAGAATTGGGGGAGTGGCTGTAAGAGACTAAAGGAAGGCTACTTCATCTCTATCCACAAAGGATATCTGTAAAGCAGCAAGATGCTATGTCTCCTCTCCTAGTAGTTGTATACCAGACCTCATTCTAAGCGCATCTGCTACAACATTACCCTTCCCATGAGTATAGACTATCTCAAAGTCATAGTCATGGTGGAACTCAAGCCATTTTTGATGTATCAAGTTCAGGTCCTTCTAAGAGAATATATACCTGAGACTCTAATGGTCAGAGTAGACTATGAAATGCTCGCCCAAAAGATATTACCACAACATCTTTAAGGAAAAGACCAATGCGGCTAACTCCAAGTCATGGGTGGCGTATTTCTACTCATGTTATCTCACCTGACGATAACCATAAGCGATCATTGTTCGCTCTTGAATCAGGACACATCCATGTTCGGTCCCTGATGCATCGTAGTAAACTACATACCCTACGCCCTCATTTGGAAGCCTCAAGATGGGGGCACTAGTCAGCCTCTACCTCAGCTCCTGAAATCTCTGCTGGCATCTCTCCGACCACACAAAGGGTTTCCCCTTATCCTTCAAGGCTGATAGTGGTGTTGCAACTATGGAGAAGTCTAGTATGAACCCCCAGTAGTATCCATCCAAACCCAGGAAACTTCGTACCTCCGACACACTCCTGGGTGGCTCTCAAAAAGTACCGCCTCAATCTTCACTAGATATACTACAATTCTGGCCTCCGATATGACATTTCCCAGGTAGTGAACCTCTTAGATCCAAAACTAGCACTTCGAGAGCATACCATAAAGCTGGTGCTCTCAGAGTGTGTCCAGTACTACCTGAAAATAATAGACACGCTCCTCCTTAGAAGCCGAGTAGATCAGAATTTCGTCGATGATGACTATGAAAAAGCGATCGAGATATGGCTGGAAGATCTTGTTCATGAGTCCCGAGAACACTGCTGGAGCGTTGGATACTACGAATGGCAAAACTGAGAACTTGTAGTGGACGTACCGACATCTGATGGTTGTCTTCTTCACATCCTCATCCAAAACACTGAGCTGGTGATGACTTGATCTGAGGTATATCTTTGATAACCACCATGATCCCTTAATCTAATCAAAGATTCATTCAATCCTCAAGAGTGGGTACTTTTTCTTCATGGTCACTTGGTTCAGGCCACAGTAGTCAACACAAAGCCTCAAGCTTCCATCTGCCTTCTTGGCGAACACAATCGGGGATTCCTGGGGAGAAACACTAGGATGGATGAATCCCTTCCCCTACAAGTCCTCAATTTCTACCTGTAGCTCACGAATCTCAGTGGGAGCCATCTGATATGCTAGTGTATATATCGGTGTCGTCCCAGGGTACAGGTAAATGTAAAATTCCACCTCTCTATGAGGAGGTAGTCCTACAACAACGTCAGGGAAAACATCTGTGTACTTGTCCACCACTATAGGATAGCACGAACTCTGCACATCAACCACTCTAAGGATAAGGATAGCCATCTAATGAGTAATCAGATTCCCCCTTCTCTGGGTAAGTCCATCTTACACTGAAAAGGATCCCTTCTTAACGGTGAAGGTAAACATGGTTCCATTCATGTGGATACACCACACTTTATGCCTAATACAGTCAATCGAAGCATGGACTGTAGAAAACCAGTCCATACCCAAGATGATGTCATAAAGCCTCGACACTACTATAAGGAGATCCCAGCCGAAGATCTCTCCTCCTAGAGTAAGCTCACACTACCGGCACCAGGGTGTAATTGTCGATTATTCTTCTGTAGGAGTCTCTAGCTGTAAGGATCGAGCCATTGTCTCCGTCAGAATCTCTGATTTCTGAAAGAGGGAAGTGGTAATGAAAGAGTGACTGGAACCTATGTCTATTAGAACTGCAGCTAAGGTGGAGTAGAAACAGATCGTACCTCGAATCATCTCCAAAGCACCATAATCATAGGCCACAGCTTCCTAGAGCTGAGCTCTCCCCAGTCCACCTGCTCCCTACAGTCGGGGTGGACCTCCTAGTGGTGGTGGTGGTAGGACATCAAAATGTCTTCTACCACCTGTTGCTCGGCCAGCTCCTCTACCACGCCCACCTTCCCCCTACGGACCACCACAGTCAATCTTCTACCGCTTCCTGGGAGGTCCCTCAACTGTCTATTGATCATCTTCATGGTGGTTCGGATAGTCTCGAGCCATATGACCCATCCCGTCGCATGCGTAGCAGTGCCTACTACTCATATGACTCTCTCTATCTCGTGTGCCCTACACAACTGACCCTATTTCATGCGGTTGTCCACCTGTAGGTCTGGTCCTCTTGGTCCTCTGGGACATTTCTCTACTGCCAACTGAAGAAGACTCCACTATGTATCGACTAGTTATGGATCTCACTGTTGGAGACTTCTTAGAAAGGAAAATCTCCACCAAGAGGTCTCTCTCTAATACCCCTGCTTGTTTCGGGATGTTGAGGGAGAACATCAAAGCCCTGATCTCTCGCCTGATCCCCTGCTCGAAGGTTTGGGCCCTAAAGAAAGGGTCCCACACCATATCTGTAGATTAGCACGAGAGGTCGTTGAACCTCGCTGAGTATTTTTCCACTGTTATTCTTCCCTACTTTAGATGAAGTTGCTCATGTATCCTCACTACACTTAGGGTGGTTGGGACAAACTCTGCCTAAAACAGACTCTCGAAGTCTGCCTAGAGGAGTGTCGCCTCATCATGCACTTGGAGCATCAGGCTCCACCATCTTCCTGCAGCTTCATGAAGGAGACTCACGGTAAGGATTACCATAAGGTTGGCTGGTGTCCCTACCAGTTTGAAGACTCTCACCATAGCCTCCCGCCAATCCTCATCTACCTACAGGTCTGTCTCAACCCTGAACCTGGGCAGCCTCTGGCACTGGAACTTGTGCAACGCGCTCAAGTGGTTAGAATTTTCTGCTGTTGGGGCTGGTGGCATCGGTTCTCCAACTAGTAGTGGAACGACTGGTGCCTCTTCTTTGATAAGGTCCTGCATCGAGGCCTTGTCGCTTGGTGGGCGGCCATCTCGTACAAATCATGGAACCCTAAATGGCTGTCTATATGGGGCCATACTGAAAAGAAGTAGGTGTTCCATGGTCAATAATTTATACCTAGTGAAATGACTCAAAGATATCACTAAGAAAGCACTTGAAACATACATGAAATCAGTATTTTCATGTACTGAGTTAGAAATCAGAAGTCGGGGTCCTGGTGTATGGATACGTCGACCACCACACTAACACTGGACTCCCTGAACTGAAAACCACACTCAATACCCTTAACACTATTTCATCATAGAAAAGATTAGAGTCCTAATTTCTACGTTAGAACCAACCCCTTTAATACCAATTTGTCATGACCCGTCCCTCGGGGCCCGTGTCGTGACTATCTCAAGCCCGCCTTCCATAGGCCTGGGGCTGGAGACTAGCACCAAAGGCGTAATTCCCTAAATTTGGGAAGTCATTGCATTTATTAATATAAAGACACACAACAAAGAACATATATGGATACAAAACACTACGTAAAACTGTATAATAAGAGAGTGCTAAAAAGTAAAGGGGCCATAAATACAAGACCAACTATAAGTACAAGGAACAAAAAGTACAACTGATGAAATAAAAATAGATGTTGGGTCGTCCACCGGGATTCTTACCTGAAGGGTAGGTACAGATAGCCTCCTCAGCACTCTATAACCACCAGTCTCCTCCAGGTACTGACTCGTTGTAAGATCCACCTCCGGGTATTGTCCAGTCCTTATACTATCAGCCTCGTTCAACATTGTTTGTCATTTGCAACTAACACAACAAGGTGTGGGCATAGCCCGTGTAGGGGTGAGTATAACAATAATCAGTAGAGACCCCGAGACCCTCAATGTCTCTCAATATCCAACAAGGATAACCTCGAAGTAGGAAATCAACAAATAACCTAATTTAAGTATATTCCCATACATAAACCTAATTTATCATGTAATCCATCTCAATCATGAGGTAAATACAAAAGTTACTGACTCATATCACACAGTATACAAATTATGTAGAGAGATATAGATGATTAGATGTAGACACTGAATCATTTTCTCTGTCAAACCCACTTAGGATCCTGTTATAGTAATCACTATTTTCGAACCCACGTAGGATCCTAGAATAGTAGTTGGAGCTATCGAACCCATATAGGATCCTGGAATAGTAATCAGAGCTTCTGAACCCACGTAGGAACCTCGAACAGTAATCAGTGTCGTTGAACCCATGTTGGATCCTAGAATAATAGTCAGAGCTATCAAACCCACATAGGATCCCTTTATCTCAAAGCATATAGTCATAGGGTTCCGCACAAAGCACGCTTGATTCCGGGAGGGTCTGCTCCTCAATCCAAGTGTTGATACATAAACTGCCACGAAGTCCCATGAAGAAGTATTCCAAATTTCCTCCACTTCATAGGGGTCTCAATGAAATAGACGGTGCATCAATCAGATGCCCGGTCTGTGAGCTATTATCTTTTTAGTCCCGACGGCCTAGTTGGATTCGTGCACTATCCAACTTGACTGTAACTCAACTATACCATGAACTCTAGTGGGGTATACTCAAAGGGACATTTACACTCCAAGATTACCAGCGCCACTTCCAGTTCATCATATAGACGTCTGGTACCAATGATATGGCCAAAAGAGATTAAAGGGTCGTAGTGGGCACGAGTCTGGTCTGACCCGGTCAGACTGACCCAAACGGACTTAGTCTGGGCTGACCCGTTGGGTTCAACCTGGCCCAACTTTCCACAAAGGCCATGAGTAGCGTGAGGGTGCGGACTGGCCATGGGTCGGTGCAAGTGTGGTTCGTCCCGGAGGCACCGCGAGGGGAGGGGAAGGCCGGATCGGTTTGGTGTGCGTGGGGCGTAGCTCAGCGGATTGGCCCAGATAGCCGAGGGCGTTTTGGCCAACGCCGCGAGGGGCGCGGCTCTGCCCAGATGGTCGAGGCCAGTTTGGCTAGAGTCATGAGTGGTGTGGCTCAGGCGGCTTAGTCTGGATTCCCGAGGCCAGTTCGGCTAGCGGCGGCGTGATGCGCGTTGGGCGTGCAGGCCAGCGTGGTTCAGCCATGGGCACAGGAGGCTTCCGGTCTGGCCGAGAGGTGGTCGGGTAGGCCGGTGAGGCGCGGGCTGGCTTGGGGTAGATGCTCAGCTTGGCGAGCCGCGTGACCGGCGGGGGCATGGCCGGGGAATATTCGGCCAGTGGTGGTGTCGGACACTGTGAGGGCGGTGCAGGTTACAAAGGCTATAGTTAGTGTGGCCTTTTTTTCACCCCCTTCGTCGCCTCATCGTTTCATCACCATGCCGAAGGATCTCCCAAAAGAGATCGACAGAGGGTGTCGGGCCTTGTTAGTTTGGCCCACACCCTCTATGTTTAGGGTGATAGCAATCGGTCCTTTAGAACGAACCACAACAGTCCACCCGCAAAAAGAAAGCATCCTCATTTTTCATTTTGAAAGAAAGGAAGAACGTGGAACTTAATTAAAATTAAGTCCCTACCTTTTTTTTGTTCAACGATGAAGTCGCGGGAAGAATAAAGAGTTTTTTTCATTTGTTGCATCTTCCACACACATCCCATCCTAAGCTCACACATTAGTTGTGGAAGATGTTCCATGTCAGTAGGATTCCGAGGAAGAAGATCGAACGAGATCATTGCAAGCGTTCATCGTTGGATGAACGCGTTCTTCACTCTTTATTGGGAGATCAGGTACTTCATTAGAGAACTCTATTTCTGCCAAGCTCTCCTCTCCCAAATATTCCACCCAAATGACAAATTCCAACCAAAATAATAGATTGTGATTATTTATTATTTAATTGTTGGAAAAAACTTCAAATGGGTTAATTAATTAGGTTTCCTCCAATTAATTAATTCAAGAGGTTGGCACAAAATTAATGTGGAGAATTTGGCGCCATAAATGCTTGTGTGTTGGCTCCATTAAGGTGGAGGTGTGGTGGCACCATTAAGTGGGGAGATCAAGAGGTTTCTCCCCACGTAATGGGGAGTTCTAGAGGTTTTATCATCGGGTGGTACCCACCATATTAAACATGATGAGGAGGTTAGGTTGGGTGGCCTCCACCACCATAACCTCTCATGGTAGGTTATGGTGTGGTGGTCCCCACCTCCAACTTCCACATGGAGGCTTCAACCATCCAAATATAAATAATTTTATAACTTTATTTTTATTTAATTATTTCATTAAAAACTCAAAAACTATCTTCTATTTCCCACCATCTACTATCGAGGTGAAAGTCTTCTTAAGTGAATATCAGTGCTTCGAGTTCAATGGTCCCCTCATATTTCAATTCCGAGCACCGGTTCAAAATTTATAAATCCATGCTCTTATGTTTACTAAATGTAATGGAACAAAACTTAAGAAATTGATTCCAGGAACACTGGGCCTCAGAATCACACGCCATTGATTTTCATGGACTCATAAAATTCCCATGTATTTAAGAAAAACATTCCATGGAAAATCTAGGTCTTTATAACGACTTTTTAAATAAATATGTTGGATTTTATGTTTTATGTTGTTATGTAATGCCCCTAATTTATTAATACACTAGAACTCTTGATCTACAGAGTTTTCTCAAGTGAAATTTTATTTAATAGATCATTCTTATGTGTTTAATAAATAACAGGGTTGTTATAATCTTTTACTAATCATTCACTTAATCCCATATCTCTTGTCTTTATCCCACATATATATATAGTGGAATACCTTATCTCAGACCTCAAAATCGAGGTCTCAAAGATAATTATCTGCATAGGTATTCTGTTGACTTTGAGAATCCTTATTTTTCTGTTTAATGGTCTTGACCTATTCCATCACTTCCTCGACCATTTCCGAACACAGTATTTTTCGTTCACCAACTTCTTCCCATCATTCAGGTGTTATGAACCTCTTACCCTAAAGGGATTAATAGAGATCTATATGGATGAATGAGTGGGAAATATTATTGTATAATAACTCTTCCAATGGAAGATGTTGATTTCATCCCCCTTTGATGTCAATTGAGCATTCAAACCTCATTTCCTTGAGTGTCTAGATAGTCCACTCAATTTGGTAAATAGATTGAGGGTGATAAGTCAAACTGAAGTTCTGCTCATTTTTTAGATCACAATGGATACTATTCTATATCATTGAGGTAAATCTTGGTTCTTAATCTGATACAATCGATAGTGGTGTTCAATTTAGCCTCACCACTTCTCTATTGTATATCCTTTCATGTTTATTGAGTTATAATTCCACTTGAATTGAAATTAAGTGTCAATTATTTAAAAAAAATCCACTATAACCCATATATAATTATTACCTCTTTATGTCTTTGTATGACTAGTGAAAAAGTACATGGTAATGTTATCCCATTATCATGTAGGTATGGTTAATGATTTTTCCATCCCCTGGGATTTTTACCTTTCATCCTTCACATGCAGACATACACGAGAACTTGATGTATATTTTATGATATCCTTATTCATATTTTCCACCAATATTTCTCTCAGATATCTCAACAAATCTTTGTACTCCATGGATGAATGGAGAAGTTCAATCTGTGTGCATCATTAAATAACTCTTTTAACTAATGATCTGATGATACACATAGTCGTGGCTAAAATCATACATATCCTTCTTTATTAGTTTTGATCTCTGAATATTTCTATTTTCTTATAGCTTCCACATTCTTCTTAATTTCCACATTATCTCTTTCGTAATATAGTATCCTCTCCATAAAGGGTGGATGATATATCATTTGTTAAAGGATTTATGATTTTACCTCCATTATTATTATCATTCCCTTCCTTTTAATGACTAAAAAGACCAAACCCTTCTCAATTCTCATCAACAACAAAATTTCATTATCCATTCTACTAAGAGAGTCTTCCACTTTAATTTATTTCCCATGATGGGAGTAGATTGAGAAGTCATATTCAATAATCACCTATAACCTTCTTAACTAGAACATATTTAGATCATTCTCTGTGAATATATACCTAATGATCTTACGATATATATATATATATATGTATATATATATATATATATATTTCACACTGATCCCCAAAGAGATGTTATCGCAATATTCTCAATATAAAGATCTTTGTAACCAAATATATATCATTATTTGGGTATATCAATTCATGATACTTCAAATTTCTTGAGCCATAGGTTATCACATTTTCATTCTACATTAATACACATCCCAAGTCCTTCTACGAAGAATCGTTGTATTAACTGAAAATTTACCCACTTTTGGGTAATGTAAGTACAAGTGTATTTATAAGAATATTTTTCAAATCCATAAAACTAAATTCATATTTATTATCCAAAATAAATTAATCCCTTCCAAGTTATATTGGTTGGTAGAACTGAAAATAATGATAAATTTCTCACAAATCAAAGATAATACCTAGATAACCCAAGGAAACTATAGATTTCTATCACAGATGATGGCATCATCCATCATTCAAATAACATTGTCCTTGAAGGGTCCAAAGATATTAAATTACCTATGATGAAATTCCCTAGGGATGTTTTTTGGTCTAGGTATAAGTTTAATTGAGAAATCAACCACTTGTTTTGGTTGGATACTAATAAATTAATTAGGAAACACATTAGTACATTCCCTCACATTGGGCATGTCTTTATTGGTGATCATTTCCATTGTCTAAATAATTTGATCTAGATACTCTATATAAAAAGGAAATATTATCCATTCTTGAGATGATGATAGAAAATAAGATTCATCATTCTCCTTGAAAATGTATATAATAAAAGGGTGATTCATGTTATAGGGGGTGAGTTACTTATCCTTGAAATTTTATTTATATTAATAAAATTAAAAACATTTTATAACTAGGATAACATAAAATTCTACTAAAGGGATATTGATAATATTTCCAAGAATAAAATTACAACAAGATTCCATAAGTGGCACATAATTATGGATGTTTTTTCACGATGATGTAAAATAATTTTAGTGGTGACTCAAGGTTTTTAGAAAATATGATAATTTTTCAGGAATTAAAATACAATATGACATAAAATAAGTTTAATTATAGGTTACATATACTTCATTCATCATGATCTATCTCAGTGTAATGCATTCCTTATTCCCTTGATCTTTGATATTGTTGATACTCATCATATTTGTCAGCCCTTGGAATATAAAATTGTCTTCAATAATGCCCAACTTATCCATATAGAATAGTTAAAGTTATCATAGAATGAAATTTATTTCCATCAATCACATTATCCATTTTTTATTGGAAAGTTATCACTTTATTCCTGATCATTTCATAATTAAATCATCTCTTAGTTTGACCGATTAGTGACTCTTTCCAATATTTCTAATAATGGAAATTGGGTCTCTTTTCCTTTATAACAATTATCATGTGAACTTCCATGAGTTTTATTCATCCTTTTACTTGAATTCCTATTTCATTCAACTATGTTCCAGTTGTTAATTTTGATTTTTTATAGCTAGTTTGGAATAATAAAAAGATGCCCTACATGATATCCCATCATCTTAGGAAACTCATTTTGGTAGTCACTACCTTTCCCTTCACATTGGTTTCTTACTTAGTTCTACCTATTTTAGACCATTGGAATGAATAAATGGAATAATTTAGGATGAGTATCATTAAACTATTGAACACATAAATGGGGATCAAATAAAAATAAAGTTATAACATATAAATTACTTTTATCTCTTTAAGGTATGAATTTCATGGCTTTACACAATTTTAACATAAACACTTATGGGAATTTTTTTATTAATAATGGTTATTGATGAGCTTATGAATTTAACGAATCATATCCTTCAAGAGTGTCAAACTATTTACACAACATGTCCAGTTGTTGTGCAGCAGTACCCGATCGATTCAAACTCAATGCAGTGTTTTCAATTTTTTATCTTCAGTACATCTGTGGAAAAGCCACATCCACTTGTCGCATCCAAAGAAGGATGTATTTTAATTGAAAGAATATAGACTATATTTAACCAAAATTTATGGATGTGTTATTATGTGTAGTCTTATCCAGAAGGTTTTCACTAGAGTTTTCTAATTTTAATACAAAAAATAACTAAACTCCCCTTTGATACCAACTATGAAAACCCTTCTATTTATTACACATTAATTGTGGTTTTATTATAAAAGAATAAAATTAAATAAAACAAAATTATATCTAATTATAGTGTCATTAGGAAATTGGTACATAGAATGAAATATTGTAAATGGGATAGAACAATATTATTTAATACTTCCTTAACATGCTCTAAGAAATAATTAGTCCTCTAAAACTGTGTGAGATAGCCTAGGGACCTAAATAAAAAATGGGTGATCTATAAATCCAATTATGGGGATAAACGTGGAATAACATGTTAAAATTATTAAATATTAGAAAATTGAAAAAAAAATCAATATAATGATAGTGAGATTCATAGACATGAAGAAAGAGGAATGATATAGTTGGATTACATAAGTCCTACAAGGTAAATATGGAAACAAAATTTAATATGACATCAAAAACATAATTCAGTTCTAACTATCATGGAATCATAAAATGGTGGAAAAATTACCATGATATATTTTGTTAACTCTAAAATCAATTCATTGATGTCTCAATAGACTAAAACATTACCCAATTAATTAGAGAAATATGTAATTTCTGACACACCTGTAACTTTTATTTCTTGTACATGCATAAGTGTTCCTTGAAGATCCAACAACATAGGATCATATCTCATCCCATATAATTCAATGATCAAGGAATAAAAAATAATAACTTTAAATTCCCTAATAAAAAGATTATTTTTATGTCTAGGTGAATACCATTGAGTAGAAATAGTGATTTCATTCACAATAAAAAGGTTTGGCATGCAAAAAAATCTTATTAAAATTTTGGTAGCATAAGGATAGAACTAAAAGATTAAAAACATGGATTAATGAGAAAAAAATGGATATATAATAATTTGGAAATAAAATTTAAAATAATAGGTATGTGGAAAAACATATCCAAATATTATGAATTGGCAATAAAATTCATAAAATGAAGAAGAAACTTGAATAATGTGGATAAGGGGAGGATCCCTTACCTTGATAGGGTGATTCCAGAAGCATGGGTTTCTTGAGAAATTAGGGAACCATGGGATGACCCTAGAGAGGGTGTGGAAGAGTAAGGAGAGTTAAATGCTTTTTTAGTGAAGTGTAATGGGATCCTGGTTGGGTTTATATTTGAAAAGAGAGGGGAGTTCATTATTATTTCTCATACATAGTTTTTGGACTCTATATAATAATGTAATAAAAACCATAAAACATCCCATGGTTTTTCCCTTTTTATCTTCAAAATAGTATTGTTTTTAGTTATTTTATAAGGAGAGGGTAGAATTTATTAAAATATTACCCTTGGTTATGTAGAATTTAGTCATGTTCTAAAATAACTGATTTTAAAACATTAAAATATAATATAAGTTTTGTAGGATTCATAAAGGATTTGTAATATTAATAAAATAAAATAATAAACACATTATTTTATAGGGAAAACATATATTTGGTCATGGATACCTTTTATAGAATTTATTAAATCACATTTGGGATATTATGATGTCATAATACTCACCGTATATTTATAAAGTTTTTAATTTTTCCTCAAAAATTATATTATCCTAGAAAATATTAAAAAATTTACCATTGGATAATTTCAACATTCTAATCCCAAAATAAATATTTACTTTATCAAAATACTTTTCTATATATTTTAATTTTCACTTTTATAGAAGAATCCACATTTACTAAGAAATTTTGAATTTTTTACAATAACAGTATTCTAACCATTATAGAAATTAAATTTGATATCAAAAAAACTAATATTATCATTTTCATTTTATAATAAAAATTTAATAATATTTTATTAGAATATTAATTAGTTGAAAATTACATTAATTCATCAAAGTAAATGTCCAAATTGAAATTGCTTATTACCCAAAAACACAATTTTTTGTCGTGTCAAAATAAAAATAATTTATAATGTAATAATAATTAGAAGAAAATAAACTCATTATTATATAAAATATATTTATTATTATTATTATGGTCTTGAAAATATAAATTTGTTACACCAAAAAAACCTTTAGGGTATAGTGCGTGATTGTGAGATTTTTTAGTGGTGGTTCAGTGTACATGGTTTGGATATTGATCTTTGTGAGTTTTAACTTATTCTGTAATTAGTTATGTTCATGATTTAGTTATGGGATATCATCTTGGTTTTGGTCAGGGGAAAAGATAAATTATTTTATCTCTTTCTGAAGCTCTGATAAATGGGCTTCATTGGTACAATATTACTGGTCTAGGTCATCACTTCCTTTGATGTGTCAATTGGATTTTTGAAAGCCCTATATTTATAAGAATCTTATGAACAATGTTCAATGGATATGTTATCAATGGTAATGATGCATAAAGATATTTCAAATAATGAAGGATATAACAAAATAATATTACTACATGTGTTTTCTAAAACCATAATGCATTATAATACATTTAGTTCAAACACAAATGGTTTTTTTATAAATTTTTTGGTCATTCCTTGCACATTGATAATAGCCTAAAAGTTAGGTAATGATTTATATGATTTTGGATATTTTTAATATTTTATACCTTATGTGTTTTCCAAAATCATCATATATTTTCCCACAACCCTAGTAAAGGAGTTATCAACTACAACCCTAAGGGGAAATCTTATCGAAACAATTATATTTCAGGAATTTCCAAGAATGATTTATAGACTAAACCTATTTTCAAACATGGTTGTTATACCTATGGATTAATTTTATATGGTTATTGTTCTGGGATTTCGTTAAAAGTATAATGAAAATATTTATTTCTAATATAAGGGGATTATAATTAGATAAGGTTAGGTGGAACCTATATTTTTTAGGGGAGAAATCATTAACTATATCACATTTAGATCCTCAACTAGTTCCTCTCCTTAATGAGATTTTGGAAAGAGATGAAAATAAGGAATTTTCTATAGATAAGGAAGATATAAAAAGAATAGAGGATTTACATATGGTTCAAAAATTCCCTGATATTATTTAAGAATAATTACCTACTCATCCATCGAAGCATGAAGTTAATTTCTTTATTGAACTAATTACTAATAAAATACCTATATCTATAACACCCTATAGAATAACACTAGTTTATCTGTTCATGTTAAAGGAAGAACTATAGGATTTATGTGATTATGGATTTATATTCCATAGTCTTACACAATGGGGAGCCCCAATATTATTTGTGAAAAAAAGGATGGGCCTATGGTATTTCTCATCGATTATAGTATTTGAAATGTCATTAATATAATGAATAAGAATCATTTTCCATGAATTAATTAATTATTTGATCAAATTCAAGGATCATATTACTTTTCAAATATTAATCTTCTCTCTAGAATCATTGGTTATTGGTAAAAAAGGATTATATACTAAAGATGACATTTCAAACAAGGTTTGGACATTATGAGTTTATGGTAAGTCCTTTTGGATTATCTAATTAGCCTTTTTTATTTATAGAAATAATCAATAGAGTATTCAATGATGATCTAGAGAAATTTATATTGGTATTCATTAATGAAATCTTGATACACTCTAATAGCTATGAAAGCATTGAATTCATATATAAATAATTCTTGAGACCCTAATAAAAAATATAAGGGAGATTTAGTATGTGTGAATTTTTTCTCCATTAAGTTTCTTTTTGGCCAATATTTCATAGAATTTTGGAATATATAGTGGCCATTAAAAGAAAAATGTAGTCAATGTATAGCCTAAAATTAAAAATATTATTGTGATCTAAAGTTAAATGTGTTTACTAGGTTACTATCAAATTTTTTTACAGGATTTCTCTAAGGGGTCCAACTCGTGAACCATGTTAATTGGTAAAGGGGTTAAATTCACATGGTCAACATTATACAAGTAATTTTTTTAAACGAAAAAGCGGATAATAATTAATAAACATGTATTAACTTTTCCATCAGTAAAGAAGTATTTTTAATATATAGTGTTGCATTAAAGAGAAGATATAGTGGTGTCCTTATACTGAATGATATGAATATTTCATACGTATCAATGAAATTGAAATGCTAATTATATAAAAATCCAACTCATAAACATAAGTTGGAAGTCATAATATTTTCATCAAAAATATGGATACACTACCTTTATATAGAAATATATATATATATATATACTAAATATAAGAGTCTGAAATGTGTCTTCATTCGAATTGAACATAACATGAGGAAAAAAAGATAGTTGGATCTACTCAAGGATTATGATTTTTCAACACTCTAACTCCCAGGGAAGTAAAAAAAGATAGATGATGCATTGAGAATGACAGACCATAGAATTCTGACCCTGCTAAGGATTGGTGAGGATCCAATATATTAAGATCCTATAAATATAGACATTGTGTTTTTAATGAAAGGGGAACCATCACTCCTATTCAAAGAAATTATTAAACCATCCTTATGAGAAAGGATATATAATTAAAAAATGGATGGAAAGGACATACAAAGGAATCTTAAAGAACTAAATGAAGAAAAATGATAAAAATCTTCTATTTAGATAGACTATTGATGTTTGGGAAGAGTCTATGTGTTCCATATGTAATGACCTTGGATTGTGTGTCCTTCAAAATATATCATAAATTCTATAACTTCTATGAAATGACATAAAAAAAATCAAAAAAACCTAAAAATATAAAAAACACATCACTAATTAATCTATAATAGACACTAGTATAGTAAATCATTAACCTTTTTTTAACTTTATAAGGTAAATAATTAACATGATTTAATACTAAAAATTTTATTTTCAATAAAGTCGATTTTCTTTATAATATATATTATCATTAAAAATATATATATATATTAAAAATAAAATTTTAATTTAATAAAGTTAAAAATTGATAATTTTATTCCATATAAAAAACTACCTTATGATATATTTTTTGTATTTTTCTTAAATAATTAATTTTTTGGTGAATAGTGAAAATATTGATTTTAATAATATTGTCACTTTTATTAAATTATTTTATTGTATTATTACATTTAAATTAATGAATCATTTTCCTATAAAATTATGTATTGTAATGTATAATATATCATTTTAAAATAAAATGTCGAATTTATGAACTCATTCTCATCATTCTGAAAATTTATGAATTGTTTTAATTAAAAAAATTGATTGTTTTGTTTAAATAATTATAACATGATGACAAAAAAATTTATTTATTTTATGGGTAACTACATTTTATTTTAATTATAAATATTATTTTATGATCATTCTAATCAATGTTATTAATAGCTCTATCCAAATCACAATTATTTCTACTAAAAACAATGTTTTTTTTATATGGGTTTTTGTGCGTTACATGTTATTTTGTTAAAATTAATTTTCCCTACAAATAGAATGTAAATTTAATAAAATTATCATTATATTTTTTTTATAAATTTATTATATTATTTAATATTTCCAATTAAATCTGTAGGTATACAATTTATATTAATTGGGATAATTCAAATTACCCAGATAACAGTGAAACAATAATTTTAAAATTATTATTTTATCATCAAATTTATATTTAATAAATTAAAATTTAATAAATTAATTAATGACTATAATATTATTTATAAAATCATAAATAAATTCATTAAAACTCTTTTAATTTTTAATCAATACTAAATATATTGAGGACCTATAATGGTAAAAATGTGATTTTTCTACTAAAATAGTATTTTATACACATTATTTTTATTAGTTTAAAGGTTAATTTTCTAATATTTTGAATGGAATTTGGATTTAATAGTGGAGAAAATTTTTCCTAAAACATAAAAAATTGGTTATATGTGTGATTTTATATTTCCAATAAAATATAAAATCACTTAGTTAAAAACATGATACGTAGTTTAAAAATAAAATTGTAAAATGTAAAAAACATAACTCTAAAACCCCTATAAAATGTTTAAAATATGTTTTTAACACTTTGGTGAGAATTTATTAACCAATAAAAACCCAAAACAGCACATTTTTCATTTTTTATCCATTTACCATTTAATAATGTCATGAAATTATTGAAAAATGATGAGTGTCTCTAAAAGTTCCCTCCCACCTTATAAAAGCAATAAACTTTGGACCTTATAAAGTAAAACTATCCATAAAATTAACCATTTTAATTGTTCCCTTTTACTCTCCCTAGTATCCTATACCAAACAAATAAGTCCCTTTTCACTCATAGTTATGTTAATCTCATCAATTTTAAGGAAACTTCCAAGGAAAAATCACTTCTCCAACGTAAGCATTGTCTCCTTCTTAATCTATTATTCTTAATATTATTCTTTTAAATATCTTACCACCTAATTAATATATTTAATTAATTATACATAGTGTACTAGGTTTTTGTAATATTAGTGGTATGACCCTTAGTTATTCATTTCCACAAACTTAGAAATACAAAATAACATCATTAGTGCATTGTATAGACTACATTCTCTATGCAGGAACATTGTTTGCTTTTCATTACCACCATTCATGGACATATTAAAGTTTATAATAATGAATAAATATTATAAATTTGTTATAATTAAAATAACAAAATGAAAATTTAATATCTTCCTTCACCCCCTTCTATTTGTTGAGAAACGGGGAAACTAATCGTTCTTATGTGCAGATTACCGCATCTACTGAGAATTATTTTTTCATTTACATTCTCTTTTTTAATATGGTTTTTTATTATTTATAAAAATATATTAAAATATGGTTAAATAAAATGAAAAATGAAAATAAAATAATTTTAATTCTCTTATAATTATATTATTTCCAAACAAACACCACCTTAACTGTAATCAACGATCTAGTTAAAGATTGTTCATGTTTGGGTCTATTTAACGGCCTATGGGAAAAAAATTTAAAATATGACTATAAATGACTATCTGAACATAAAAACTAATATTAATATCAAATATTAATAAAATAATTTTTATTATATGGTTCTATAAATATGACAATAATTATTTCACTTATTATTAAAGTACAATTTTCATTCAAAAAAATTATCGAAAAAAGCCATTATAAATTTTTTCTACACAAAAAGTAACCAAAAAAATATAATAATATAATAAAAATTTAAATAAATAAAATTTATATATTAAATAATTTCAAATTATATATAAATAATTTTTTTTATCAAAAAATTTGTAATTATATTAACATTATTAAACATGCACAAAACAATGATATTTATTAACACTTGATGGATCTGATATGCTTTAACTAATTAATATAATCATGTTAAAGCGTTATAATAAATATATTAAAATGATAAAATTTATTATTCTGGTTCTAATATTTAATATTATATTCTCTATTTTTTATGGTGTTATATTTTTATCAACTATGAAAGGATCCAAGGTTATAGTTTTTTGTCTCATGTTCACTTTCATTTAGACGTGATTTCATGTTCTTATCTATTTATATTTGATGTCTATTGCACTCGAACAAATGAATTATTTCCTAATAAATCACCATTGTTCATGATATATAAATTTTTATCTCCCAATAAATCATATTTTTTCTTTAGTTGCATTCACTTATCAAATTTTAAGGGTTTTTTGTCTCAACAAATATTCATAGACATGTTTTGATGTTATAAACAAATTTATTCTGTCTAGAGTGTATATAATTTATAATAATTTATTTTTATATAATTCATGACTTAATTCATGTAATATATAGAACTAAAGAATTTTTATGCTTACAATGACTATTTATTAGAATATTAATTAATGCATAAGAGGTTTTTGTGACTCAATTCTCTTCCTTATGTCATGATCACTCTCTTTT
Source organism: Viscum album (assembly GCA_963277665.1). Taxonomy (NCBI): domain Eukaryota; kingdom Viridiplantae; phylum Streptophyta; class Magnoliopsida; order Santalales; family Viscaceae; genus Viscum; species Viscum album. The sequence continues at coordinate 1,625,256,553 of OY728160.1, read as the reverse complement.
ATATGTTAACTTTAACAATTTTTCTATTCTCACATATGATTATTTATGGGGTATTTCCAACTTTGATTCTAGAAAAATCATTTTTTACACCATCCTTTATGATTCTGATGTTTTTTTATTCATTTTTTTTAAGAATAATAATTATTTATTCAAATGAGTTTTCCCTCCACATCCATGTTCTTACTTCCCACGAATATTATCTTTTACCTAGAAGAGACTAATTTTTTTATCTCAAGTGATCCATTTATTCCACATAATTATTTTTTTAAAGGATCTTATATCCTCTTAATGATGTGGGTTTTTGGTTTCATTATTTCAAAATGTTCAAAAGGTTTTTCTTTCCTTTCAAAAATAAAAGGTTTAATCACCAAATCAAAATTTCATTTTTATACTTTTATGTCTATTCCAATGATCCATTACTATGTATTATTCTAAAATTAAATTTTTCCAAATTGTTTTCAGTTCTTTTATTGAAAAAATAATTTATTTTCCATGTTTCAATTTTTTTTTTGTCGTTAAAAGAAAAAATTTACAAATTATTTACACTTATTTTCTTGAAAACATTATGCATTTTTCATCACTCCATTTATAAATGTGTATTTAGATATAAAAAGTTCCAAAATATTTTTAATTTTATTTTTTAAATGTAGATTTTCATTCGTGGTCCTTTTATTAGGAACTCCTTACATTAAGGCTTTCAAAATTATTTTTTATCCCATTACAAAAAAAATCAATGTATTATTAGCACCAATGTGTTAAATGGTTTTGTTAAAACTCTTTTATTTTAACATATATTTACACTCCAAGGTTTATCTTTTAGGAAGTGGTGTTTTGATCTCCCTGGATATAGTTTATTATGATTTGAATCATTTTTGAAATTGGAATATTTATTTACTATCATTTATTAAGGTCATTTTATGTGATGTTTTTTGATGGTTTATGAAGTGTATTATTTTCCCATGGGTAATTTTAGATATGATGTTGATTGATTTTAAGTGCCACACATATGGATGGATGATGATTATTGGGGTCTTATATCACCCTCTAGTTTATTATTTTAAGAATATATATCATGAGATAGTCATGCATTGAAATAATGAGTTTGTTCACATAGGTGTGAGAATGATGGGTTTTCTAGTGTGGACACAATGAGTTTGTTCACAATAAATATGGGAAGATTGGGTTTTCCCACACAAGTTTTCCTAAGATTATGGTTCTTCTAAATTTTCATTTTGTTTATAAATTTATGCCATTCTTCCAATTTGTTAATCAGATAATTTAAAATTTTTAATTTTAATTTTATTTTCATTAAATTCCATGTTTTCATGATTATGTTCTATTTCAACTTATTTTGATATTTTATCAAATGATCACATGTTATTTGACTATAGATATGTGTTATAAGCTAGTTCATATACATTATGCTTCCTTAATGATCTTTTTATGATCTTATACTACTCTTTGTCATATTATGGTTATCAGATAAGGTCTATGATCTTTTATTTTGATATTTATGTATTCTTCATGTTTTCCTTCAATTAATGTTAGGATTTACCAATACAAGGGTCTGAGATCAACCATTTCTTATTTTATTTATCCCCAGGTATTGACTATGAGTATATTATGTATGATATCTTGAAAAGGGTTTATAGAATCTTGATTATGGATAAATATTCAAAAGTTTAGTATAATAAGATATTTATGTAGCTAATTTCAAAGACAATAAACCTTATTATCCTTGTTTTGTGAGGCATTTGTGAGATGTATTTTTTATAAGATTCAATCATTTTTTTATTTATGTCACTTTTTTGTTGGTTCACTTCACCATTCATACCAAAGTTGAAGTGGGGTCTTCCTATTGAATCATAAATCTCAAATTTCTCTATACACCTGGGTATCACAAATTTGTATAGGGATTTTAGGTAATCATTCGGGTGTGATGGAATAAAGTAGGGAATTGTAGACTACCTATCTAGATTATTAATGTTATATAAGTTAATGATTTAAGGAAAATACCCTAATGGATTCATAAAACATGGAATATACCTATATGGAATTGGGAAAAAGATATAATTGAATTTGTTAATGGACTCCCTAAGACTCCAAGGAAGAATGATGATATATGGGTCATCATTGATTATCCTACAAAGTATTATCATTTATTGAAAATAAAATATGATCATACCATTTAGTAACTTTACCATCTCTATATCAATGAAATTTAAAGGATTTATGGGGAACCATTATAAATTTTATCTTACCATGACCCTTAGTTCACATTGAAATTTTGGGAGAGTCTTCAATGGGATCTCGATACTAAGATTAATTTAAGATCCACCTAACCAACCCTAACTTATGAAAATTCTAATAGAATCATCTAGAAACTATAATTGTTGTTAAGATCATGTTCACATGGCTTATAAGGTATATGGGATGAGTATATAACTTTGGTTGAATTTTTAAACAATAATAGCTTCCATTTCTGCATCCAGAGAGCATCATATGAAGCATTGTATTGGAATATGTTTCATACGCCAACCAATTAAGAAGAATGTAAAGTAAGAAATCTATTTTTCCTTAATATTGTAGAATAGATAACTATTAATGTATGGAGTATTTAGGATCATATTAAATCTTCCTATAGAATAAAAAAGAGTTATTCATATATTAACGGAATGACATGGAATTTCAAGTGAGGGATCTTGTATTCTTAAATGTAAACCCATCGAAGGGAGTTATATGATCCGTTTATAAGGGGAATTTAATCCATATATACATTAGGACTATTAAAATCCTACAAATAATTTTTATTTTATCATACCAATGAGTTATGCTACATATCCTTTCAAAAGTACATGTTGTATTCCATCTCTTATTACTGAAAATATGCATGCCAGAACCAAAACATATTCTTACATGTGGGGGAAGAGAGTTGGATTTGGTAATGTATTATAATTAGTAGCATGTCCAGATTCATGACATTATAGAGAATGTGTTACAGAATTGAACAACTCGATTGGTGAAAGTCATTCTGATTAATCAAAAACAAGAAGTGGAAACCTTGGAAGATGAAGAACATGTGACAAAATAATATCCTCATTTATTAAATAGTTTATATATCCATTAATTATAATGATTAGATTATTTAAGGGGTAAATATAATACCAGATACATTATTATTGTAGTTAAACACCGTATCTGAAATTATCACATAATGTGAACTCAATAGATCCATTATTCATGAATATATATAAAAGTTCAATTTATAATTTTTTAGAATTTTATTTTAAAAAAATAAAATGAATTTATAACTTCTTCAAAAATAAATTATCTTAAGATTAAATTTTTGTATTTATCCAAAAAATATTAATATTTAGGTGAATATTATAAATATTTTTGTTAAAATCGCTACTTTTATAACGTCTTTAGGATGTGAGTATAAACTAAAACTCAAAAAACCCCTATCATGAAAAATACATTTTTTATGTAAATTTATACATTTAAAAATATTATGATCAATCTATAAACCTAAATTAAATATTTTAAATCTTATGCCACATTTGTCACTAAAATTGACAAAAGTAATTATATATTTACTATATTAAAATTATCATATATCAATTTTATAAATTTAATAATATTAAATGGATTTAATATTTTTTATTATTGGGTACTAATTATGTAAAATGGAAAATTTTATTTTTTGGCATAAAGGATAAGTAACTAAGGTGAAAACTGGGTATTGTAGTAAAAGCTATAATTGTAAATGTTATAATTTATGGGGTATTGGGCTTAAAGCATGTTTAAAAAATGACTATAATTGAGTGTATGGTGGGTAAATTGAAATTATCTCTTAAAAAATCCTTTATTACCAAATTTTTAATCCATTTCATTGATACAGAGATCCTTTTATTGAATATTTTTGGGTATTTATAAAAATTTCTTCTCTTTTAACATATAAAATTTTCACATCTATCCTCATTCCCCCTCACACCCAAATCCCTTCTGTTTGGCCCATACACTGTCCAAAACTATCCTAATAAATAAAATATACCTCAATGAGGTTATGATCTTCTCAATTGACCATCCCTACATAGATTAATCCCCCTCGTAAATGAGATAACCCAACAATTAATTCTTAGATTTCGGACCCCTCCTCCCTCATTTCTGTTTCTTTATGGGATTTGATTCTTCCTAAAATTTACATTCTCTATAATAAAATTACAATATACCTATTATTATAATACTGTTATGTTATTGTATTATCTTTTATGCAATAACCACCCTCCACTTTTCTCTTAAGGAAAATGAAAACATGAATCGAGAATTGGGAAGACTACTGCCTCCATGATGAAACATGTTTCATTTTCCTTCACCCCAATACAATGATGTTCATGAAAAAATTTAATATATATATAAATATATATATATATACTACATTTATGAAATATTTTATATTCATAAATGATAAACCATATAAATTTTTTCCCCTTTCTTTATAAAATGAAATCAACATCCATCGGTATGCCTGGACTATAACCTCTATCAAGAAATAAATTTCTATTTTTCAAATCATAACCACCATACTAGATGTTTAGGATATTAGTTTTAAGGAAGAATAAATTTTTCACTATTATTTTTCAATTAAAACAAATTTAATAACATGATAATGATATAAATAATAAATTATTTTTATAAATTTAATTGTTTTAAACATATATACTAAGAGTGAAGTCTTATGTTCCAATTATGTAATACTTTATTATCCATTATTATATCTTCTATATCCTTCCGATTATAACATATCACACTAATAAACACTTAATAATATCATTATTATTCTATAATAATGATATTTCAACAAAACCACATCATAATCATTCGTTAAATCACGGTATGCTTCAATTTGGGTCAGTTTTACAACCTACATGAATAATACTATGAATTTAAATCATGAATGTCTATGGGAACATAATTAATAATATGTTAAAATAAAAATGTTAAAATTATTATTATTTTAAATTCTATGGATATTACATCAATATTTAATTGTTTAGTTTATAAAACAACCTTCGATCGTGAAGAATCACCAAAGCATGTTTTCTGTTGATTATATGTTTATATATAGAGACTAAAGTAATCATTAGAGTAATTTTAAACATATTTCATAATTATAAGTCACTTATAAAATTACCTTTAATTTCATTTTAAAATTTTCATTTGGAAGAAGAATGAATACTGGTGCTGCAATTATAAAACTAGTACAAACAATAAAAACTATAGACAACTGATAGGGAAAATAAATACAATTAATATAGAGAATGAATGTTTTTGAAGAGTATTGTAAGGTTAAAAATTATGTTTTTAATATAGTTTCTATTTTCATTAACATGATTTTATTTTATGTTCATTGAAATTAGGATAAGTGGTACGTTTTTCCATCTCAAATTTACCTCTTTGTGTCGTATTTTTTATTATACACCAAATTTCCTTTATGTGACATATATACATCCCATTTGAGATATTATAACATTAATTTATTTTATTCAACGTATTTAATGATCAATTTGAATTCATCTCATTTAAAAGGGTTTGATTTAATTGGTACCCATGTAATAATTCAATTGTTTTGTTTGAAATTTCATTCTTTGGGACTCTTGTTTCAGTCACCACATATTTACTTTTAAAATGTGAATGCATTAAAATGGATGATAGTTTGCTACATTAATCATCAAAGTTAAGTGATTTAAAATTCTATATTGTTATTTTTCCCTTGTATTTATTTTTTCAGGAGTTACCAAAACTGTTATAAAATTCAATATTATCCATTATGGAAAAATCATTCCATGTTTTGGTAATGTAAAAGTTTGTGTCATTTCCCATTAAATACTTCTAGATCTGGATAATGGAAAGTGTATGTGGTTTTATCATAGATTCACCATTGGGTGGGGAATGACATGATATAGACCCTCAGTGAATTAACAGGTCTCATAAGAAAAAATAACAATGGTTTTGATGTATACATCAACACATATAATTATAGTTCCTTCCAACAAATCTTTGATGACATGTTTTGATACCCAATATTATACATTCCATATTTATGAGATCAATGAATATTTTTATCCATGCCTCCATTTATTATTATGGATATTTAATTCCCTTGATTTTAATTGATTGAATATTTAGGTGGTTTAGTTATTACTGCACAATAAAATATTACATGTTTATATTAAAATATATTATACTGCCTAATTTATTTTACTGAGCATATTAGATGGATCTAATTTTTTCCCCTTCCTCATAAAATTTTGACAAGATCTATGTTAAATTCTCAATGTTATAATGGATGGTCAATCATGTTTTCTAAATATCTACATGATTTAATTTATGTTATAAAATGTAATGTTTGTATGCAACTAGACTTATAATAATACTATATTGTTAGAGCCTATAATAAATATTGTATTTTGTACCAATAAGGTAATTCAACAATCGGATCTAGGTTTCTAGAGTCTGGGATTCTATAGTTAAAATTGATTATATGTGAAATAAACCAGAGTATAGAATCTTAGATTGAGATGCTGAGTTATTTTATGGCCAAATCATGGATTAATGACCTGACTAATATTTTTGGAATTGATTATGTAATTGGAATCACTTAGATACACTCCTTGGATTTCATATTAATTTTATTAATGTGGAATTTCATGTACAACCCCTACATTCCACTAGGGGACTCGTGTGAATGTCAAAAGCGAATAATTACTTGGATTTAATGAATTATAATGTTTTATAATTCCTAGAGTGAGAAAATGGTTTCTACTTAGATTCATTATTGTGAATTGTGTGGTGAAACACCCCTTATATTCATGTAATGTCAACATTTATAGAATTTCATGGATTAAAGTTATGGATTATTAATGGAGACACTTATTTAATAATGTAGGATAATATCCTCATATTTGGCTAGATTATTATTTGTATGTATTGCCTTAGGTATGATCCATGTATTACAATAGATTCAAGCTTCTAAATTCCAAGGATATATCCTTCGGATGATACACAACTAGTGATTTTTCATAATAATTTCTAGGTGGTAATTCCTATAAGAGACAGATGGACTCCTCTCAAGCTAATTGATTATAGTTTCTTTATTGATGTGCCTTGGATCCAAATTTATAAGAGATTATTCCACTGTGTTTAGATATACTAGTGAGGTTGAAGTATGTAATATCTACTTAGGTTATCCAATTTATATTTCAGGCTCAACTGGGTTTCATTTATTTATACAACTTATTATTGTTAATAGTTCTGTTATTTATTTCACACAATTAGGATTTATGGTCACATACATGATTTTCATTAGACACCATTGGTGGTGGCCTAATAAGTTTTACTAAAACCCTAATTGGGCCACCATGGAACTTGGGTTCCAAATCAGATTCTCCTTGGTCATGGGTTATAGGTTTTGGGCATGTCTAAAGGTGATGATTATTTTATGACTATGATAGAGTGAGGATAGAGCTCCAAACATCTAGGTTTTTCCTACCTTTTGATATATTTTTTCATTTTCTCTTTTGGAGTTGGGTTTACATGATTAACTGATAGGTATTCCATGATAGTATGTGTAAACTATCATCTTTTATCAAAACTGTTCTCACAATTATTTTCATGGTCATTTACTAGTTGTCTTAGTATTAGAAATATTGAATCTGATTTATTTATTAACTTCTATGTTGTGAAATATGGTAATGATGAAATATTCTACCCATGGTAACCTCATAAGACCTCACCACTAGTCCTCAATGTGACATCACATGATTCCAGTATATATATTTTCCCCTATATAATTCGGAGTGTGATATACTTCATCACACGCATTAAAATGATGGTAATAATATATTATTAAATTAATATTATAATCATTTAAATATAATTATGATAAAATATAATATATCTATATATGATATAAAATATTAAAAATATTTAAATTAAAAAATTGGTGTGAAATGATATTACAAACACTTAATATTTATAATGGACATTTTTAAATAAATGAAATTTGTATTTATAATTTGAATTTAATATTTATATATATATATTATATTTAAAAATATAATTACTTGAAATTTAATTTAATTTTAAATTTAGAATATCATAATTCACTTCGAATGGATTGTTGAGTAAAATCTAAAAGTATCCAGTTTTAGTAAAAAATGTGGTTTTATGAAAATTACAATTCTCATGAATTTTGACATATATTAGAATGAACTAGAAGTTAATAAAACCATTTATCTGATTAAATATGAAATTAAGGAATAAAATAATGCTTTTTAAATATTATTTGAACATTGAGAACCTCTGACCAATTTTTTTTGAACTAAAGTAAAAGGCTAATATTAGAAGGAAAACTCTTTTATATCATTTATTTAAAATTTTTGTAGAATTTAGTCAGGTATTAATTTTAATATCTCAAAAATGTAATTTTTTAAATAAATCCATTTCAATAATGAAAATTTGTATGAAAATTTTTCTATTTAAAACATTCAGAATTAAACGCATTCTTCAGTTTTAAAAAAAATTGTTTTTGGGTTAAGTGTATTTAATTTAAAACAAACATTTATCATAATTATGAAATGGATTAGGTTAATTTGAGGAAACATTTGGAAGAATAAAGTCTAAATTTTTTAAAAATGTTCTACTTATATTTTTATTAATAAATAAGTTACCATGATTTACATTCAATTAAGTTTGATTAGTTTTTATTTGAGTATTCTAATGTGGAACTAATTTTCTTAAGTTTACATGACCTATAAGCCTTCTTGATTTAATTAATTCATTTTAAAATTCTTAGTTGCATTTATTTCAAACCTTTCCTTACCTGCCTCACCTAATGTTTGTTATAAAGACCCAAGATTGGCGTACATGTACATTACATTACTTTTGATTAATACTTAATACATGACACTAACAGAATCCCAAATACTGTATTAGTTTAGTGTATTTGAAAACAAGAAAACATAAACAACTGGATCATAAAACATATACAACATCTCCTTCTTTATCATTCATAACTACAACCCCTTTTCATTGACACATCTTACTTAATAACATTCTTCAAATCCTGGGGGGAACGAAATATGAAAAGGGGTGAGCTAAAATTCTCAATAAGGGTAGGCATGGAAAATATCCTACAAAACATAAACATAATAATGTAAAAACATGAACATAAATTTTAAAAAAAACATACCACAACTAACATATACCGAAATCATGAGTTATGAGATAACAAAGAATAAATAATAATGGAATCATGAACTATTATAAAATATAACATTAATAAAATATATAATTTTGGAAAAACAAATAAGCACATAATATGATTTACATAGTAGAAAAATCATTGATTCCAAGACTATCATAGAGGAAAAATTCCATTATTGAACCAGATTTATTTGTCATTCCTTCCATGTATTACTTAACAAAATTTACTTTCCATTCCATCCATGTCTATCTCTTGAGATATAAATAATTACCCAATTAATTGGATGGAGATATAGGTCCCACCCATTTCATAATTAATTCATTTTTACATGTTCTACAAAAACATAAATCATTCATCATAGCATAACCCATGAAATTAAATAGGTTTCTCAAACATCATTCTATCATAGCATAATCCATAAAAAATATATTTTCATAATTAACACAATAAAATCATAGTAATAATAGGTATGTAAACATAAACCTATTTAAAGATCATCATCTTAGATGGAAAATAATTTTGACACAGCACTCAAACTTAATTCATGAAGAAAATATCATTTTTTCAAAAATATTCATTTTCCTCAAAATGCCTCACAATTTTAAAAGAAAAGAATTTAGTTGTAAAGAAATATTAAATTTTGTAGATTAATATTCATGAAAATATGGTTTCATGAAACCATAAATATTTATTCATGCTATATTTGTTAAAAAAAATATCCTCATACTTTTTCAAGAAATGTCAAAAACTACCTTAACTAGAATAACGACAAATGATTCCTTTCATAACATTTAATAAAAAATTAACCAAAGGGTACAATTAACTTTAAAAAATTTTATATTAATAGAAATGATATTACATAATTAGGAAACATGGATGTGGATGATAAATATAACCTAGTAAATACTTACGTATAAATAATGTCGGATAAAAATGAGATCGCAATATTATCCCTTACCTTAGGTCTGATTTCTTTAGTATATGTATGAAACGATTGAATAGTGGGTTTGAACATTTTATTAAATTGTAAAAGAACAATAATAATACTTATTATATCATATATTATTCACATATTATGTTACATTACCTGTCCATTTATCTATTCAATGTTAAAGCAACCTTTTGTGTGATAATCGTTTTATTTATTTTACGTTTTTTGACATATTATTATTAATATTATTACTTAGATCCTGATTTAATTACATATAGAATGTAAAACAGGATTTTTATATCATAAATATTCATTATAAAAGTATATATAGGAGATAGATAAACGTAATGGAATACACCAGTCATGGAGACGGTAGGTCGTACGTACGCATGAACGTTGTTTTCATTTCCTTATACAATTGAATGGAATAAAGTAAATGATATATATATATATACATAAATACAGTATAATTATAATGTCATATATTTAATTTTTATGTATTATATACACATTTTAATCATTCTTGAATGGTTAACATTGAAAATGAATCTCATCGCATCGTGGAGACGGTAAGTCGTATGTACGCATGAGCGACGATATCATTAATTTAATGGTTAAATGGTATGGAATTGGATGTTTTTTTAATTATAAATAATAATTATCATTTTATATTGGTTAATTAAATCCATTATGCTCATCATTATACCCATCCAAATGAAGTATTGTTGAATACCAAATTACACCACAGTGTGGAGACGGTAAGTTGTACCTACTCACGTATAGTGAGATTGTTATTTTAAGGGTGGATAAAAGGAGTTATATAGTTTTACCAAAATTATAATAACATCCAATAATGTATAAGATAATGTATTTAGTACTTAATTATGATAAAAACATAAGAATAGGAAGTATAAGTTGTAACGAATTTTGAAAGAGGTGATAAAACAATTACCTCTTTTTTGAGTATCTCCTTTTGATCTGCACAACCGGTCTCCCTAAGATGAATTTATTCCAAATTTTTGGCCTTTATGAGGAATTTATGGATGTTTGGATCTTATTTTAGAAGATGTTTTATGAGAAAAATGTCTTTAATGGTGTGGTTAAGTGGGTACAGTTGGTGGCCTTTTATAAGAGGCAGGAGAGGCGCTTTAGGAAAGTCTTGAAATATTAATTTATTATAAATTTATTTTTGGTTTATAATGGACCCAAAGTCACTTATTTATAAAATAATATGAGTATGGGTCTCAAAAAATAAAAGTTATACATGTTTTTAATTTATTTTAAACTTTATCATTTTGATTTATCATTATTTAATCTATTTAATTTTAATTATGTTAATAAAATTCTAAATATTAAATGGTTATATATATTAACTTGTCTATTTCCAATTATCCATAATTGGATAGTTTAACACATTTTATACCATATAATATTGTGTTTTTAATTTTTTAATATTTTTTTTTTTAAATAATTTAATAATTTTTTATTTTTATAAAATATCAATATTGTCAATTTTGACACTATTCATTTATTTGACATTAAATAAAATCCACACAAAAGATAAATTAGACCCAAAATATTTAATACAATTTTAACATGTCAAATTCACCTATAAAATTCATGGATTACATTAATTAGTTTATATGATATTTATTTTGATATTTTAAAAAGTATTTATTTGATATTTTTATCAATAAAATAATTTCTACATCACTATTTTGTCATCATTATTGGTTATTATTTAATCTCTAAAAATTATAAATAAATTCACATGAGGCAGATAATTTTATTATATTTATAGATATTATTTATGTTTTATGTTTTATCATGTTTATCGCTATTTTAATATTATTAAACTTATAAGATATATGATAGTGACATGTTGTCACCTTCTTTTCTTTTAATTATAATTAAATCACTTTCATGGAAAAAAAGTATATTAAATTAATCAATTCCAAATATTAGGTGATATTTCTATACTTTAATTCATTTAATAGGATTTTTTTAGGTTTTATGGTTATTTTATTATCTTTATCGAAAAAAATTTACCCTAATTTACATGATTTACCTTTTACTATGGTAAATAAAAATTTTCTTACTTACTATTCATAATATCCAAAAAAGTAACCTATTAACATAATTTGGGACCACTTATTCAAAATATGGATTCCATTTTTCTAAATTCAAAACATATAAGTTTATGTGATTAATGTAAAAATAATTCTTGTTGTCCGAACAAGAAAACGGGTTTTTAATAATTAAAAACTATCAAAAGATTTACATGTGTTTATGTCCAATTTAAATGTGAAATTACATTAAATGAACAAAATAGGATTAAATGATAAAAATATAACCTAATTACACATTAAAAAATATATATAATCTAACTGTATAGATAAATTTGATGAAAACGCATTTTTGAATAAAAATACAGTATTTTCACTATTCATTAAAATATGAATTTTATCAGAAAAAATACCAAAAATTCATCCAAAGTAAATTTTTATGTCCTTCTTCCAAATAATGAGTTTATAATGTCAAATATAACTTATAATAGTGTAAAATACAAGATTTAAAATGTGTTCCCAATCGAATGGCGGCAAAGTTTCATTTTTTTTAAAATACTTCTTTTTTTTGTAAAAATTATATTTGTTATTATATCATCTCTTGAAAATATATAAGAAGAATTTTAATTTTATATAAAATTCATAAAAAATTTAATACTATTAATAATGGAATGTTTATAACCCATTTCAATAATATATCATTGTTTAGTGAAACTCGGTATTGCGTACAACGCAAGCTATCAAGGAAGGTTGCTCTTACATGTAATGAAAGCCATGTCAGTGTTTCTTTTAGTGAAATCTTATTTTGTTGTTTCATGTAACATAATCCAAACATTTTTTTTACATTGAAAAAAATCCATACTCAGTTTTGCGTGAAATGAATTATATCAAAAGAACATGAAATTGTTTGTAACACAAGGCAAGAATAGTGTTGTGTATACCACTAGCTAATATGGTCTTTCTTATAGAGCATAATAATATTTTCATAGCATACAACACAGGGAAACAAAGAAACTAAAAATAATCTATCACATAAAATATCAAGGGGTTACATTATACCCCTCTTAAAATAAATTTTTCCCTCAAAATTCATCAGGGTTATGAAAGGGTTACTACTTGAAAGTTTCCTTAATGGAAACCCACATCGTAAAATAGAATACTGAAACTTAATTTTAAAAAGTAATTTTCAAAACATAATTGTTACCCAAATTAACACAACATTGTGATTTCACATAGAATAACATTGGTGGGAAGTGAAGACATGGTTATGGATGAAAAATCTAACCATAAAGCTCTAATGGATTGTGATAGAGAAAAAGGTTTGGAGAATGTTAACTACCAGAAATCCATAAATATAAAAAGATTTATGGAACCATCTGATTCATGGGATAATAAGGTACTATGAAAAAAAATTAGGTTATAAATACCCTTATACTAACATTCAAGGATTTTTTAGTAGAATAAATACTTACTTGATTTTTGTACAATCTCACCATTATTCGTACCTTCAACAAATTCCAATTCATCTCTTATTTAAATAAATTAAGTGGAATTTGTCATTCTTGAAGTGTTAGTAGATCATAAGATAGAAATATAGTTCATTTCATCTATCTTAATCACAAAAATTATTTTCACAAGTTTTCAAATATACATAAGTCCATCTATGGTGAGATTGATCAAACATAGTTCCAAAAATGTGCTTATACTTCATGTATCATTCCTATTAAATAAAATAAAACTATGTTTTACAAACCAAAGACTTATCTTAGACTAGTAGTTGGTAAAAAAGGCATGTCACACTTCGGTTGTGGGTTTGATTCTCGTATCCTTGTCTGACACGACGGGTTGTCGCCCGTCCTACGAGTTGTCATCTTTCTAAAACAATATTATTATAACATTCCAAAAATAATATTTAAAATGTATTATCCTTAAAAAATACTATATTATTTTGAACATAATCTATTCCACCCATAGGTCTTATCCAAAATACTATTGTCCAAACTCACTGTACAAAAAAACAATTACAAGAAAGGTCATATAACAAGCATGTGAATACCTCCATCATGTATCCTCTTGAGACATGGTAAAAACCTGAAATTTCAGATATCCATATTGAAAACATGCATGTTTCATCATTCCACAACATAGTGGAAAATTACTTATGTCCCAAAAATTTTTATACTTCATAGATGATAACATAACCCTCTTGTTGACAAATCCATAATTTTTTCTCAAGAAATAAGCATCATCCAATTTACTTTTTCGAATCTAACAAATATTTATCCAAACATAATTATACTAACATAAGGAACATATTAAGTGTTATCTATCCCTTAATCATGTGCCTTATAAATATTTCACCCCATCCTTAAATAATTTTATTCCTTATAATTATTCAACATTTCCTTTAAAATCCTTAATGAAAAACAGATACTGAAATCATTAATATATTTAATGATTTATAAAACAAAATATTTGAATTCTGAAACATTTACACCTAAATCATCCAACATTATTATTAAACCATTACTTAGGACCCATAATCTTCATCTTTTATATAATCTAAATCATGTATTAAGGTTTCTAAACTGAAATCTTCTAAGATTTAATGTAAACAATATAGTAAGAACATCACATACCTTTCACATGTCATTTACAATATCTTTATAATTAGTATTATGCACAATAATCATAATATCATCATAATTCTCTTCATGATATTTCCACTGAGGAAATAAATATTCATAGTTATCATAACTTCCACATCTAAAATATTCAGCAGTCAACAATGATATATGTAATTATAACTATTGTGTAATAAAAGAAACCAAAGTGTGAGAAATACATATCAGAGATTAGAAACACATATGTTAGGTATATATCTTATAATATTTCAATCTTGGATATCTTCGGTTTAACCCTTGGTTAGGCATGGTTATCACAAAAATCGTAGTATTTTAACTTGTACATGACTTATCCCTAAGATATCCCCAGACATATCATTATAAATATCTCTATGGATCTCATTAGTGTTTTTTCATCCTAGTTTCCAAAGGTTGACTATACCATTGCATGGATACCAATTTTAAAGACCAAATCTTGATGTAGATGGACATTAAATTAATTTTGTGGAATACTTAATACATGACACAAATAGAACCGCAAAGACCATCTTAGTTTACTGGCTTTAGAAACTAGAAAACATAAAAAACTTTTTCAAAAAATTTCTACATCGTCTCCAACTTTAACATTCATAAGTAGAAACCCCTTTTGACACATTTTACTTAATACCCATCATAAAATACTAGGAGAAAAGAAACATGAATATAGGTGAGCTCAAATTCTCAGAAAGTATAATCATAGAAAATAGATTACAAAACATAAACATAAGAATGTAAAAACATGAGCATAACTTTTGAAAAAAAACATACCACATTTAACATATTAAAAAATCATGAGTCATGAAAAAAATACTGGTAGTTCATAAGGCATAAATAATAATGGAATCATGATCCATTAGAAAATATAGGTGGAATAAAACATAGAATTGTGGAAAATAAATAAGAACATAATATGATTTCTATAGTATCTAAGGCATTCCCTCCAAGACCGTCATAGTGGACAAAGTCCATTACTGAACTCGGTTTACTTACAATTCCAGCGCCATATTACTAAACCCAATTTACATTCCATTCCATCCATGTATATATAATTATATATAAATCGTTACCCAATTAATAGGAGGGAGAAATTGGTCCCACCCATCTCATAATGAAATCATTCTTACATATTCCACAAAATCATAAATCATTCATCATAGCATAACCCAAAAAAAGCTGGGTCTCTTAAAAATCATTCTATCATAACATCATACATATAAAAGATCATTCTATAATTAAAACAATAAAATAATAGTAATAATAGGGATATAAAATAACCCTATTTAAATATCATCATCTTAGATGGAAAATAATTTTGAAAAAACACACAAACTTAATTCTTAATGAAAATATCCTTTCATTTTCAAAGATGTTTTCTTTTCTAAAAATGCCACAAAATATTAAAAGAGGATAATTTATTTTAAATTGATAATAAAATTTTGTGGATGAAGATTCATGGAATAAGGTGTCATGAAACATTAAAAAACTATTCATGTAGTATAAGTTAAAAAAACATTATCCACGTACTTTTGCCGAAAAGGATAAAAAGTACCTCAAATCGAATAACGAAAAAAGATTACATTCATACCATTTAAAAAAAATTACCCAAATGGTAAAATTAAAATTAAAAAAATGTATATGAATATAAATTATAGTAAATAATTATTAATCATGTATTTTGATGATAATTATACCCCTGTATATACTTTCTTATAAACAATCTCAGATAAAAATTAAATTACAAAATTATGTGTTACCTTTGGTCTGATTATTTCTATGTGTCAATGAAAATCCTATATAGTGGGTTTTAAAATATTATTAACTTGTAACCGAACCACAATAATATTTATTAAATCATATATGATTCACTTGTGACATTATATTACCCGTTCATTTATCAATTCAATGTTAAAGAAACGTTTTGTGTAATAATAATTTTATTTATCGTAAATGTTTTGACTTATTATTATTAATATTATTACTTAGATAATTATTTACTTAATTACATAATTTAAAACATGATTTATATAACATAAATATTCTGTATATAAATATATATAATAGATAGATAAATGAAATTGAATACACCGTTTATGGAGACAGTATGCAGTAAGTACGCACAGACGTTGTTTCTGTTTGCTTATTGAATTGAATGGAATAAAATAAATTATATATATATATATATATCAAGTACAATTATTATGTAATATATTTAATTCTTATTTATTATATACACTTTATAATCATTCTTGAATGGTTAACGTGTAGAATAAATATCATCGCATCGTGGAGATGGTAAGACGTATGTATACACGAGCGATGATTTCATTAACTTAATGGTTAAATGGTATGAAAATTGGATGGTATATTAATTATACAAAATAATTATAATGTTATATTCATTAATTACATCCATTATAATCATCATTATTACAATCCAAATTAAGTATTTTTGAATAATAAATTACAACACGGCGTGGAGATGGTAAGCCGTACATACACACGCATGGTGGTATTGTTATTTCTAGGATGGATAAAAGTAGTTATAAGTTTGTACCATAATTTTAATAACATTTAAGAATGTATAAGATACTAAATTTATTACCTTAGTATGAGAACAACGTAAGAAGAGTAATTAGAAGAAGAAACGAATTTTGAAATAGGTGATAATACAATTACCTATTTTTCAAGTATCTCTTTTTGATTTTCCCAAAAGGTCTCCCTATGATGTATTTAATTCAAAAGTGTGGACACTAAGAGTAAGTTAGTGATTTTGGGAGCTTATTGGGTAAGATGTTGGTTGAGAGGAATGGCTGGAAATGTTTGATTAAGTGGGTAGAGTTAGTGGCCTTTTATAAGAGGGTGGAGGGGAACTTCTGGAAAGTCTTGAAATATTAATTTATTATAAATTGATTTTCAGTCTATAATAGTCCAAAACTCATTTAAATAGAATATAAGATGAATATGGGAATAAATCATATCAAAAAAAATTTATACATGTTTTTATTCTATTATAAACCTTATCATTTTTATTTATCATTATTTCATCTTGTTAATTTTAATTGTGGTAATAATATTCTAAATATTAAATGGTTATAAATATTTACTTATGTGTTGAAAATTTCCCATAATGGGATAAATTATAAAATTTCAGACTATATAATTTTTACTTTGTAATTTTAAATTATGTTTTTGATTTTTATGTAATTTAATAATACGAAACTTTTATAAAATATAAAGTGTCAATTTTGACACTATTCATTTATATAACTTTAAATAAAATACACATAGAAGATAAATTCGGAAGGATATTTAATAGAATCCTAACATGTCATATTAACATTGAAAATTAGTGGATAACAATAATTTGTTCATATGATATTTATTTTAATATTTTTTAAACCATTTATTTGATAATTCTATCAATAAAATTATTTCTACATCACTATTGTGTCATCATTAATGGTACTTATTTAATCTCCAAAAATGATAAATAAATTCATATGATGTATATAATTTCATTATATTTTTGTGGGATATTTATTTTCTAATTATTATCATTTTTATCACTACATTTAAATTATTATTATTATAACATATATGAGAGTGACATTTGTCACCTTGCTTTGTTTTATTTATAATTACATAACATTCAAGGAAAAAATTCAATTAAATGGATAAATTCATACCATTAGGTTATATTGGTCCACTTTAATTCAAGAAATTTGTTTTTTCGTTTTTAGGGTAATTTTATTATCTTTATCATATTTTTTGTTACCCTAATTCAATCGATTTACCTTTAGTTTGGAAAATAAAAATTACCATAGTTACTATTAATAATATCAAAAAAATAAAATTAACCTATTAAAATAAACATTACACACTTATTGAAAATATTGAATCCATTTTTCAAATTTCAAAACACATAAGTCTCATTAATTAATTAAATATTGATTCCTGTTTTCAAAACCAAAAGCGGGTTTTTAAGAAGTAAAAACTATCAAAAAATTGAAACGTTTTTATATTTAATATAAATGTGAAATTACATAAAATGAAAAAAAATTTATTAAATGAAACTTCATAATACAATTATTTATTTAAAACCAATTAAAAAGATAATCTAACTATATAAATAAATTAGATGAATAGTCATTTTTGAATTAAAATATAGTATTTTTCTCTATTCATTAAAATATGAATTTTATCCGAAAAATACACAAAATTCATACAAAGTAAATTTTTATGAACCTATTCAAAATAATAAGTTTATTATGTCAAATATACCTTATAATAGTTTTAAAAAAGTTTATTTAAAATGGGTTCCCCATCTAAAGGCAGCAGAAGTGCATTTTTTGAAAAATAATTATTTTATCCGAAAAATTGAATTTTCTCTTATATAATGTCTAGAAAATATATAAGATAAATTTTAATGTTATATAAAATTCAAAATTTGGTTAATAATATTTGTATCATATATATTATATCTATTTTAAAATAATATATCTATGTTTAGTGAAACTCGTAATTGTTTTCAATGCAAACTATAGAGGAAGGTCACTCTTGTGTGTTATGCATGAAAAGTCAATATTACGTTTAGTGAAAGATTCCTTAGGTGTTGCGTATAAAATAATACAAACATATTTTTTTATTTAACAAAATCTATACTTAGTGTTGCGTGAAATGAATTCTATTAAAATAGCATGAAATTGTGTGTAACACAAGACAAGAACGGTGTTGCATATACTGAAAGCTAATATGGTGATGTGTATAGTGAAATATAATCATGGTGTATCATACAACACAAGGATTCAAAGAAATTAAAATGAATCTATCACATAAAATTTTTCTATGTCACATTCATTTCATTCCATTCATTCCCCTTACATACCATTACTTTCCATGGAAAGTTCCCTTTCATTCAACTATTAAATGGAGAAAACTGTCACCATTAAGGTACACAATTTCCATTGGTTTACATAAATAAATTATGCAAAATTACTCCTCCTAGAATAATATCCCACAAAACTAAGCCTTTTCCCTTATTTAGTTATCTTAAACCATTCATTGTGAAAGATAATTCCATAGAAAATCAAATTTTGTAACCTGAGTATTACTCACCACACTGTATTTCTATTAAATTTTCCTCTTCCTGATATTCAATAAATTTATTAATATAGAGAAATAAGTATCAAGTATACTCTAAAATTTCATTTTAATGTCTTTAGAAAATAAAATCCTTCATTCCATAGCATCCTCTAAGAAAAACAATTGTGGCGACAGTGTGGACATTTAAACTTCCTTATTCACCACTTGATGTAGTTCTTTTTCATAACTACTTTTAGTGATGTGATAAATTATGGGTATGATTAATAATTATGATGTTTATATCACTTTTAAAATTCTGAAATTTTCACCTTTTCATTTACCTTCATTTAGTCAATTCGTTAAGGAATTAGATCGTCAATTTTGCATATTTGTGGATTGTTGCCTCTATGAACATTGTTACTTATTTTACATAAATACCTAATATTGATTTACCTGATAGTTTAATTAAAAAACTATTATTATTATTTTAACATTAATAATATTATAAATTGGCCAATTTGCATTTACTATCACCTTTTCCATTTGTTTTGAAATGAGTTTTTTAATCATGCATATGTTTAGATTATCGCTTCCACAAAGAGTGAATTTCATTTATCAACATAACACATAATTAACGGTTTTAAAATTGAATTTTATGATTATATATGATATAAATTACATTTATAAACTTCTAAAAAATTTATATTAACATTATTTAATAGCACATTCATACTCATTTGATCATTACCACAAATATTAATTTTGGTCGGTTTACATGATACATGAGAGATGTTATAATGTTTATATAGAGAATGATTAAGTATTATTATATTCTATTAATTTAATTTAATATTAAGTTATTTAATATTTTATAATTTATCTATAGATATAATATTAATATCTAACAACATTAGTAATATATCATCTCTATTAATTAAAATGATCCGAAATAAGTTTATCGCTAGAATCGTCTTTAAGATTCATAATTAAAACTATCATGGGATGACTGTGAAACGTTATAAATAATAATTAGATAGATATTATAGAACCATATGTAATCTATGAATGATTAAATTGGAATAAAATATTATGGATCAACATTAAAATTAAAATTAATGCCCAATACAACTAAAAGTGTAAATAATCGATGTTAAAAATATTCTATAATGAACCATTATATGCATAGTAAATAATTATAAATTAATTATATAAAGGGTTAATATATATATCATTAAGGATTTTAAATATATTATTAATATAGTTATGGTTTTTTACAATAATTTAGAGTGTGTTCAACAAAGTGGGGAAATAAGGTAATGGAATTTTTTCTCAAACTCCCTTCGTTAAGACATGTTTTAAATTATGCACCAATTTATTTCTATATTTTTTATATACTACCCAATATATATTTTATCCTAATTTTTTTTCATGGTATTTTAGGTTCATTATAAATATCTCTCTCCATCATGTGTTTTTATAAAAATTTTACTCAAGTCGTAATTTGTTTCTCGACAAAAGTCATTTTTCTAATGACCTATTAAATATTATCTTGATTTTTATCTAACAAGTCACTTTTTCCTATCATTATCATTCAAATTGGTAGATTTATTTTTTGTATAGTGATATCAATTCTATTAATTAATATTAAATCCTTTGATAAAATTCTTCTTTAAATTAAATCATGATGTGGATGATAAAAAATCCTATAATTTCTAATGGATATTTTTCTTACATATCCATGTTTAACCTATAAAAATTATTGTCTTTATTATTCCTTGTAAACTTCAGACATCTCATCACCACTAATCAATGAAATTTAATTTTATTAATTTTATGATTTATGTTTCCCTAAAATATTTTAATGGACATTAAAAGTTTTAGTGTGATTAGTTTTCAAAAAAAAATTAATGTAATGATTTAAAATGTTCTAAAATGCATTATTTCCAAATTTGATTAAAAATTGAATTTCCAACCACCATGAATTTATAAAAAACATAAATGATGTTTTTTTAATGTTTTTATATGGTAAAGTTTTCACCAAAATTAATATCTTTTAAAAATTTCAATAGGAATGTATGTTTTTACCACCTTTTTCATTTTCTAAGAGTCTTCCTCTCTATACAAACCAGATTTTTTAAAAAATAAATTATTATTCTAATATTTTTATAAAATTATCCTTTCAAAATTTATCAAAAGTGTAATATAAATGATTATTTTAGGAGAAATTTTCTTATTGTCTCTATGATTTTTATCCTTTTATGTCATTTTCTTGATCAAGGGTATTCTTAAAATGATATCATCCACATTCTTTATATTGATGCCATATGAAATTATATTTTACATAAGTTGTATAATCCCACACTAAATTGTTATTTCTTAATGATCCACTTTTATAGGAATGATTTAATTTAAATTAATTTCTTCTAGGAATTACCTATATTACATTACTTGATTATAGTGTGTGCACCAAGATTCCAAATACATTCATTGATTGGGGAAATTTTTCTAAACTGTATATTTAATTCCTATGTGATATAGATAATATAAATGTAATAAACATTTTCGATTGGTATTTACCTATAATGATACACAAATTAATTGGATACAAATTTCTTTTTTGTGGTTCTATCATTCCATATTTATTGTTGAAGTCATTGATTCTTCCTTAGGGAACCACTTAAAAAAGATATAAAATCCATTTTGTTTACATGGGTTTTTATGATATGTTTATTGAAACCATGTTTCACTCATATGTATGATTTTAATTTTGTGATGTGTGGGCCTATAGGGATATATACCTCCAATGTATTAGGTATTATTAAATCTCATGAGATATAATAGTGTGAGGGAAGTGATCCTAGAAAATTCTAGCTCATTGGAATTTATCTAAAATAATTATGTTGTTTAGAAAATAAGGTGTTGTTGAGTTTTTATTATTATGTCCGGTTTATATTGTCTCTTCATTCTAATGATTAAATTCTCTTATATTATGATCATTGATTAATCAATTAACATATTATATCATCTATGTATTTTGAAAATCCATGATTTTGAGTATCCTCATCATGATATCATGTTATGTCTCACATCTCTCATGATATACTTTATTATTATTTTTTCCCTAATTCAGTTTTTTAGCTAACCCAAATTTGATATTTCCATTTCCCCATGTTTGTAAAGAATGTAGTATGTATGATAACACTATAAGAGTATCTTCTAGGGAAAATTTATTGGTGGTATTAATGACTCATTATGGATTTAATATCTTGTTATACAGGGGAATTTTTTTCCATTTGATGATAATACCTGATATTTATTAGTTGATTATTTTTTATAGTTATATAAAAATATAATCTAAAAGATACTTGGACAATAAATGAGTGAAATATATTATAATCAGATATGTGTGAGAAATATATTGTTGTAAGTTATATGTTTTCGGCACTAGATATGAGAGTGTGGGTTTGTAGACACTCTAGTTGGTATCCGATAAATGTGTAAATAAACATATAAGTTATGATATTATTAGATGGGGATGATTTATTATCAATAAATGAAACCAATAGTTGATATGTAATGGATGATCTTGGATTGAACATTATATCCATACCATTATGTTGGAACTGTTGAATATTTTATATTGTTTGGGTATTAGGATAAATTAAAATTACTAGAAACCATAGTCATTAATCTAAGTATAGGATAACCATCTAAAATTTGGGTAAAGTTTATATTGTGTATTTTTTCTAATAACTAAATCCATATATAAATTTTAGAATGTGGACTCTGTTTTGGTACATATGTATCTTGGGGTAACAACCCTAAAAAGTGTTTTTTGGCTATTTCTTGGTCATCATTTTGGTGTATGGTGAATGGTCCCTAATTTCACACATAGATAAAAACTTCGGGTGGATATACTTGGGTTGATTCACAATCAATTTATAATACATTATTATGGATTTGGATATATTTTTTATGTAAGTTAACTATATTAGAGAACCTAATAGTAAAATGACCATGGATAACAAAAATTGAAGCTAAAGACTAACAAGATAGGGTATACATATCATTTATGAATTATGAATTATAATATCAAACCATTACCTTTGTAAATTTAATAATATAATTATTCACATCCATAAAATTTATTTTATTATAATGTCTAGATCCAGATGGAACAGATCTAAAAATATATGTAATGGACAATACAGTTATCTTTAAGATTGGCGATCAAATTGTACTAGAATTGGGGTAAGAAACGTTATTACTTTTTATCAATAAACTAACCTGAAATAAAAATAATAAATTTAACATATTCAATGACCAAAACAAAACAATGAATAGAGTGATGGAGTCACATGAAAATTCAGGTAATAAAGATGATGAAAGAAAAAAATATGATGTTTCCTTCATGTAAAAAATGTGGGAAAAAATACACTAGATAATACCTCATGAGATGATGCATTTTTTTTCTTCATAATTAATTATTAGTGATGGTCTTTTGGATTTTTTTAAGAATATTTATGTTTTTTAGGTCACTTATAAAACATTAAATTGCCAAATTTTTCCTTTACCTTCATTTCATTAATTTATTAAGGAATGATATTGTTAATCATGAATATGTGTGGACAACTGCCTCCATGAATGACATATTTCTCTTAACTACCTAACATGGATTGAACCAAATGTGTAATTCATTAAACAATATTTTTTTATAAAATTATTTTTATTAATAGATTATGTATTTTCATATACAATCACTCTATCCATTAATTAATTAATGTGTGCATTAATCGTGAATACTTGGTGAATACCACCTCTACGGATGAAGAATTTAATTTATTAACACTACCCATCATTAATGGTTTTAATAATGATGTTAATGAATATATATGATTTAAAATTCATGTGTAATGTTTTGAAAATTTTCTCTTCAAATTATTTAATAGAATTTTCTTATTCATTTGATCATTACGGAATAATTTTGTTTCGTACAGTTTACCAGCTACTTGAGTGATTCCATAATATTTATATGTTAAATGAGTATGGAATGCTATAAATTGTTAGTGAAATATAATAATTTTATATAAAACCTATTAAAATTTTTATCGAGTTATAATATTAATTTCTAATCTCGTTAATAACATACCATCGCAGTTCATTAAAGATTTTTGAAAAAAGCCTCTCTGCAGCATCATCATCAAGAGTTATAATTAAAACTCTCCTAGGATAAAAGTGTAACAATATAAATAATAATTAGATATATATTACAGAACCATAGGTAATGAATGAGTAATTAAATTTGAATCAATGATCAGGCATCAACATTAACATTACAAAGCTTGTGCAAGGAAATTAAAGGTGTTAAAACTCATTTTTAAAATAAATTTATTGAACCACTATATTTATAGTAAATAATTATAAATGAATTATATAAAAAAATTTAGATATTAATAAGGCTTTGAAGTAAATTATAATGATATTTATGGTTGTTTTATTGGAATCTATATTGTGATAAAATAAGAGGGGAAATGATTTATGGGGTTTTTTCTCAAACTCCCTTCATTGACACACATTTTACTTTATACATCAATTTACATTTATATGGTGTATATAATTCCCATTTTTTAAGTTATCACGAAATATATTTTATTCATCATATTTTACTTTTATTTTCAATCACTTTATACTTCAATGGTTTTGATTAAAATTTTACTGAAGTCGTATTTTTTTCTAGACTAAAGTCCTTTTTCACGTGAGTCAGGAAATATCCTGTTGAATTTAATCTCCCAATACTCTTTTTTCCTTCCAATATATTTTCAAATGTTATATTTCCATTTTCACACGGGATATTAATTTTATTTTTAATATCCACCCCTTTGATGAAACTCTTCCTAAAATAATGTCATGATATTGATATTAATAACACATACACTTTCATATGGTTATTTTCCCTCCATATATATGTTTTACCAATGAAATTTACTTTTTATAATATTTCAAGTGAAATTCATAATTTTATTCACCTATTATCAATTAATGGTTTATTTCCATTTTTACGTTATGGGATTCAGTAAATGGTGTTAATAGAAATGAAATATTTTTCGCATGATTATTTTTTTAAGTCATTTAATGTAATTTTTTAGAATGTTTCACTTTGTTTTCTATCAAAATGGTTCTAAAATGGAATTTTCAACAACATTTTATTTCATAAAAAGTTTTTTTTAAATGAAATCTTTTAAAATTTTCTTTGTGGTTATTTTTCTCCCAAAATGAATATCATTTATTTTCTTTTGTTTTAATGTATCATTATATAAAATATTTCATTTTCTATGAGGAATCCTCTATATGATTTAATGTTTTTTAAAAAATGAAATTATTATTATAAAAGTTTAATAAAATCTTCTATTTAAATTATTTTCATAGGATAAGAGAATATATTAATTTTAATGAAATTTTACAAATTATTTTAAGAGTGTTCTCCATCTATATTGTATACTTGATCAGGAGTATTACCAAAATTATTAAATCCAGCATCATTATCTTGATGGATTGTGAAATTTTATTTCACATCAATATTATGACCGATCACATCTTTTTAATTTACTATTCATCCACTTTTTTATGAATGATTGAATTATGATTTTTTTTCATTTATGAATTCCATGTGTTCCATTACATGATTGAATATTGTTCACCTTGATTCACAATACATTGATTGATTAGGGAATTTTTTTACAAAACATATATCCATTTCCAATATGGTGTAGATACCATATCTTCAATCATATTTTTTGAGTGGTATTTACCACGAATAATTCATGAATTCATTGGATTCCCATTTAAATTCAATGTGATAATAATGTCACATTGATTGATGAAATCGTAAATATTTTCTTATGTAACTGCTTGAAAGGGATATAAAACCAATTTTATATCTTTTTCCTTGGTGATATACTAATGTAAATCATGTGGAAGACATATTTATACTTTTAATTATGTGAATGGTTGGTGTGGAATTATATATCCCTCCAATGCATTGGATAATGGTTTATATCATGATATATATTGGTGCATGTGTAGTTATCCTAGAAAACTATAGTGTTGGGGTAGTTTCCCTTGACTACTATATTATGTTAACTAGGAAGGGAGCCTTGAATTTTTCTTATGATGTCATGTTTATGTTTTCACTTCATTCATATGATTCCATGATCCTATATTATGATAAATGTTTTATACATTTATATATAATATCATCTCATTATTCAATTCATCCATGATTAGGATCAACCCCATTATGATATCATGTTACTCCACTAGTATCTCATGTAATTTATTGTTATTTTGTTTACCCTTATTGGGTATTTCATCTCACCCCATTCTTATGTTTCCAGTTACCTTGGTTATGAAAGATAATATTTAGTTTTATATTCCTAGAAGAGTATCTTTTCTAGAGAATTTATGGATGATGTAAAGAGATTTATGGATTTATTATCCTATTTCATTGTTGGAGAATATTTTTTCATTTAATGAAACTTTTTTTATAATTACTTGTTTGTTATTTTTCCTAATTTATTAAAAATATAAAATAAACTTTGATAGGAAAGTAATTGTGAGAATGATATTTTATTTATATATCTATAGAAAATCCATTATTATAGGTTAATTTTTTATATAAATAGATATTAAATAGCATGCCAAAGGGTAATTCATGTATCCTCTAGTGTATGGGGAGGTGCGCTTGAGGCTATGTGATGCACTAGCCTTGAGAAACTATTCAGTGGATCCAAGTTAGGTTTTTTAAAAACTTGTATCATGTCTATTTTTTTATCTTACTAGTTAGGAATTGTAGATTGAAGATTATGATTTTGTTTTGGCTTGGTAATGAGGTCATTGAAGTGATTTATAAACCCTTATATGGGGGGAAATTGAAGATGTTTGGGTGGGAATTTTTATTCTTTCTTTACGCCTTTAGAGTTGTTTGATTTCCACCTCAAGTGGTTTACTTGGTTTTGATGTTATTTATTTATGGGAGTTTTACTCACAATAGGTATGGTATGATTTTGTGAGTATTTACAAATAATGCTAGCCACATAGGATTTATATGTCATTCATATATTTCATGTGATTCATAGTTCCTTGGGATTCACATATGAAATATTTTTACTTATTCTTTGTCAATTATATCTTCTCCTGATTTATATATTCACATTGAATTTTAAAAATTTCCAGTGGTTGGTTATTTACAGTGTCTATTTCAATTTATTTGGTGTTTCTAATATATAAGTGTATGGTTCCATTCTATATTCCCAACTTCTATTATTATATTTTTTTTATTTTATGTAGATATAAATGGGTAATTAATATAATGTTTTGTATTAAATAAGGTTCCAATAAGAAACTCATAATTTTTTCACTTTATAAATTTTGATTTTCATATTATATAACAAAACTAGGTTTGTGATATCTATATAAATAATGAATGTTTAAATCATAAATCTTGATTAGTAGTGAAATGAATTAAAATGTGAATCATATGAGAATAATGATAAATGGATTTGGATAGTGAACATGAATAGATAGAGTACATGATCTATAAGAACATAGAATTGATATTACATGAAATTATACCTGAAATAGATTTTCTTTTTTTTTTGAATTTAAATTAATGTTAACAAAAAGGGGTTCTAATAACAACATAAAGGGGGTTTCCGTTATAACTTATGAAGGAATCTTAATATAATGAAATTATGGTGACATAGTATGAAAATTTTAGTGAATTGGTAAATAATAATGACCTAAATTCATATTATATATGATTCATGGATCAATCTAATGATGTATTTGGATAAATAATATACAAATAAAAAAAATTATTAGGTTTTTCACCAGTAAATTGTGAATAAAATATTATTTAACAAATACTTGAAATGTGAGACTACATATAGGGTGATTAAAATTGAAAAAGGTGTAAAATTATTATTCCCTTAAGTGAATGATAAAATCTTAATCAATTTCAAATAGTGGTTTGTGGACTTGATTCCTAGACGAGTTTTGGGGGAGAGCTTGTGTTTTGACCTTGTGTGATAAATGTTGAACATAATTATGGGTAGGTTGGGCTAGAGATTGATCTTAGGATTTGATAATCTCATTTTATTCATATTTCTATGTACCTATGTGAGATAATTGATTATTATCGATTGATTTGGAATGTTAGGTGATGTTTGATCTTGAGACATGTTTAAGGGCATTAACAGAGATCAATAGCTTGGTGTATTTTTGTTTTTTGACTAGTTACAATGACTAAGTAAACCTTATATTCAAAAATGGTTCCTATTGGGTTAATGACTAATGATTAATTAGGGTAACCCATGAGGGGTGGGGGTTAAACCATTCTTATGTTTTTTCATATGTGTGAATCTTGGGAATATGATTTTTTCTAATGGAATCGGTGTGTGGGTTTGGGGTTTCAACACATATAGAGCCTTGGATTATATGAGGAAGGGTTCTTAGTTTTCTAGTGACCATATATTAAAGTTCATTTTCTGATGTTAGGATTAATTTTATTCCTATTTGGTTATCTACTAGTCAATTTTCAATAATGTGGTAGGCGATGGTTGTAATGACCTAATATTTTTTACCCTTTAAAATACTAACTATGTTCTATAAATTGTGTCACACACAATACCCAACATTTAAAAACCCAAAAATAATAATATATTATTAATAAATATATAACAAAGACGAATATGGTAAACCATTAATATTTATTACCTTTAGAAGATAAATGATTAATATTATTTATTATTGGAAAGGTTATTTCAAATTAAAATTATTTTCTTATATTAGAATTTATATTTTAAAAAACCAAATTTAAAATTTTTATAATTTAAATATGTTAAATTCACATTTATTTTTGAATTACTCAAAACCAAGATATATTAATTTCTATTTTGATATTTTTCTAAAATAATTACTTTTCAGGTGAATAATGAAAATACATATTATATTAATTTCATCACTTTTATAAAATTATATTATTATAAAAATAACCATAAATATTTTGAAACCATTTCATGTAAAATTATATATTAAAAATTTTGATAAATCAATTTAATATTATAATTTTAAATTATAAACCTATGCTAAAAATTTTCAAAGTTTATATAGAGATAA
The DNA here is from genome assembly GCA_963277665.1 of Viscum album. Taxonomy (NCBI): domain Eukaryota; kingdom Viridiplantae; phylum Streptophyta; class Magnoliopsida; order Santalales; family Viscaceae; genus Viscum; species Viscum album. The sequence continues at coordinate 1,625,226,367 of OY728160.1, read as the reverse complement.
AATGAAAAGTATTTTTCAAATGTTTTGTTTCGTTAATTTTAACATAATGAAATTATGTTTTTGATTTACATTATTGATAAATAAATAATATTTGAATACTAATAGATATCTTAAATATATTATAATCATTTTAATTGATAATTCTAACATAATCATAAACCTTTTTTTATTAAAATATCCATTTTAAAAAAATAGTTTTTTGCATGTTGGATGTGTTAATGTTAAGCTTAGTTTCCCAATATATATATATATATATAATTATAAAATGTTATTATCATATTTTAGCTAATAAGGTTCATAATATTTAATATAGTAAATTTAATTTTAGGTGTAAAATTTATATTATTAGAATTAATGCTAATTGTCATGATTACAGTGAAAGAAATATTTTAAAATTGTTGTTTTATTAATATTAAGAAATTTTGTAAAATAAATTAAATGTAAATAATTTAAATAATTAATATTATATGATTTATAAACAAATAATTAAATATATTAACACTAATTATATTTTTTATCAGTACTAAATAATATTAACAGTTAATAATGATAAAAATGTCACTTTACTACAAACATATGTTTCCAATCATTGTCTATTTTAATTTACGAGTAAACTTTTTAGTGGATAGGATTTTAATTGGATTAAACAAGAGCTAAATTAAGTTCCATAACACCCTAATGTTTTTATATGTTTTATTTTATATGTTTAATAAATCATAAAATCATAAATTAAAAAAAAATGTACCTTGTTAAACTGTAAAAATTTAAAATGTAATGACATAATTGTTAAAACCCAAAAATTAGATTAAACAATGTGTAGAAACACATTGATGTGACTTTATTGACCCAACTATACCACAAAATCAATAATTTCTAATATTTTGAGCCATTGACCTTGGAATAGTTTTATGGAATTATTAAAATATATGGGGTGTTTTAAAAAGTGTCATTTTTGTCTCACATAAAAGGGGATCACATACACGATTCCCAACACAAATATCCCTATCGAATTATAGCATTAAAATATTTCAATTTATTATAATAATATCCTTATCCCAAAAAAATAATATCATGGCCACTCATTTTTATCATAAGAACTTCAACTTTAAAGGAACAACAAGGGAAAATTGAAGTCTCCAAGTAAGTGGTGTCTCTTAATATATTCTTTTTAATCATACTCTCCCAAATATCTTATTATAAAAATAATGTGATTAATTCAGTATAATTAATATAATTATATTTCATTATAATAATTTAATAACACTTATTTATCCATTTACAACCTTTTAGAAAAACAAAATAACATCCTTAATGCATTGTACAGACTACCGCCTCCACGAAGCAATGTCATTTTTTCATTAGCACCTATATTGTATAGTATTATTGGTGATAATGATGAATAAATAGAATGTATATTATTTAATTATGATTCACATATAATAATTTAAAATTCACTGTTAGAACCTCCAAAGCATTTTGAAATGGGAATTCTAATCGTGCATACGTACGGATTGCTGCCTCCATGATGAAATATATATATATTTGCATTTATCATTTCAATAATTAACTAAATATCATAAAATATGGTTCTAAAAAATAAAGAATTAAAAATTATATAATTATTATTATTTAGTAATGATAATATTTAAAAAGAAAAAACCACCTAAACCATACTCTATAATTGATTTAAATCATGTTCGAGTTTGGTTTGGTTTAATTATATATGTAAAAAATGCTTTAAAATATGATTTTTGATGACTATGGGAACATGAATTATTATATTATTATAATATATTAATTTAACCATTATTATATGGTTATGGAAAAAAATATTTGGTATTTAAAATCTTTTCAAAGTTACATTTTTATTCTCTATAATTTATAAAATATGTCATTATCAATATGATTTTAACGTAATATAAACAAAACACATATGGAATGAAATAATAAATTTTTAAATAAATATAAGATATATATTAATTGACCTTATATGATATATGAAAAATGACCTTGATATAAAATTTTGGTTAATGATATTAAAATTATTAAACATGCCCAAAGTAGTTAAGGATATTAATTGTTGATAGTCATAGTATTTTATAACTAATTAATATACTCATGGTAAAAAATTATAATGAGGATTATAAAAGGTAATTATTTATGGTTAAGGTTATTAACTAGTATTAAAATATATCTATTATTTTTACTAGAGGTTAGAGTGTCATCAACTAAGAACGGAAACAAGGTAAGGGTTTTTAATATCAACTTCTCTTCATTGAGACACAATGTCTCTTCCCAAATTTCGAAATTCCTTCTTCATATACGAAGTCACTCAATCTCCCATAATTTATAGCTTTAATATTCTTTGGAAACTCCTCAACATGAGTCTGAGAAATTTTTATCCTTTCTAGTAAATATGGTTTGGAAACCATTTGAAAAAGTATAGATGTTTTACCTTCCATTATTATTCCCATGTCCATCCTTACAAGATATGTGAAAATAGGATCCCATTCAACTCTCATATTTTTCCAAACTCTCAGATCCTTTCTTATCAAAGCATCTGCAACCTTATTTTCATTCCCCGAGTGGTAGTGTATTGTGAAATCATAATCCTTGTGTAGTTCAAACCATCTCCTTTACTTCATTTTTAGTACTTTTTCTGAGAAAATATACTTCAAACTCTTGTGATCAGTGTAAATCTCACATTCTTCTCCATAGAGATAGTGTCTCCATATATTTAGAGATAAGATTATATATTTAACTCTAGATCATGAGTAGGATATTTTTTCTCATGAATTTTTAGATATCATGATGCATAGGAAATAACTCTATCATTATGCATAAGGACACAACCAAGTCCTTTCATTAAAATATCACTATAAATAACAAAATCATAATTCCTCTATGGTAGAGTCATGATAGGAGAAATAACTAATATTCTCTTTAGTTCTTCAAAAAATTATTCAGACTCTTTTTTTCAAACAAATTTAATTCATTTATGTGTGAGCTTGGTCAATGGGTTAGCCAACGGGGTAAAATTATGGATGAAATGTCGACAATACCCTACTAAACCAATAAATATGCATACCTCAGTTATACTCATTGGTGATGGCCATTCTTGGATTTCCTTGGTCGTTGAAGGATAAACATAGATTCCATCCTTAGTGAAAATATGTCAAAGAAAAGAAATCTCCTAAAGCCATAATTCACACTTGTTAAACATCCAATATAATTCATTTCTTTTAAGAGTATTTAGAATAATTCCCAAGTTATTTTCATGATCTGCATTGCATTTGGAGTTTACCAAAATATAATCTATAAATACGAATACAAATTCATCATGATATTCCTTGAAAACTCTATTCAATAGATACATGAAGATATAGGGTGTATTAGTCAATCCAAATGGCATTACTGCAAACTTGTAAAGCATGTACCTGGTTCTAAATTATGTTTTTGAAATGTCTTCATTCTTCACACACAACTGATGAAATCTAGATCGAAGGTCAACCTTTGAAAAATATTGATCTCCATGAAGTTGGTTGAATAAATCATCAAAGCGAGGTAGGGGTACATTTTATCTATTGGTATAGAATTGATCTCCCTGTACTCAGTGCATAGCCTAATAGATCTATTTTTCTTCTTAAAAAAGATAAGGGATCCTCATGGAGAAACACAAGGGAGAATAAATACCTCATTACATAATTCATCTAGTTGATCATTTAATTCCACTAAATCCACATTGTCCATTCTATAAGGGGACTTTGATATGGGCCATGAAATAGGAATTAAATCAATGGAAAACACAATTTCCCATTCTGGAGGATGTCCAGGTAAATCCTCTGGAAACACATCAATATATTCTTTCACAATAGGTATGTCCTATATTTGAACATTCTTTTCCTCACCATAATTATTTCATTATAATATTCCCTAATTATTGAATTTAGTAGAGCTGTTATGGGTGTATCTAGATAAGAATCATATGGTGGTGTTTCTGCTCTAAAGATAAGGTACTCCTTATCATCATCGATAATTTTAACCTCCTTCTTCTTATAATAAATTTTTTCATCATGTTCTAAAAGCTAATCTATAAAAAGGATTATATCAAATTCAATCATGGTTATGAAAATTAGATCAACAAATAAATATCGTTTATATGCCTTAATGGGGACTGATTCACAAAAAATTGTTGCAATGATACTTCCCTTAAGAGTTTTGACCGAAAACTACCTTGAAAATTCAAATTAGAAATATATAATTTTCTTGGAAAACTAGCAAGATATGAAACAATGTGATGATCTAGAATCAAATAAACCATTTTCTAATCCTGAGGAAACCATTAAATTACTTTCCACCAAATCTTTTGGAGCATCAACCTCAACAGTAGTGATCACATAAGCTTGGCCTTGATCCCATGACCTTTTTTGAGTTATGTTTCCCTAATTATTAGGAAATTAATTTTCATAATGTCCCATATCCCTACAATTATAGCATTAAACATTGGTAGAATATTTCTTCCCCTTACAATCACTATCAAGATATCCTTTGTGTCTACATTTTTATCACACTCCATTCCCATTTAAACAGGCACTAGGGTGCTTCCTTCCACAATTATCACAGGGTGCAAATTCAACTCATCCTTTATTTCTTGTTTCCTTATTTTCATTCCGAGAGTGTTCAGTAGATCTCTTATTCTCTTACATTTCATTAAAGTTGTAAGACATAGAGAATTCATTTTCTGTCTTGATAGCACATGAGACAATATCTTCATATGAAGAGAAGGATTACGAGACTAATGCTAGATGGAAAAATAGTTTTAACCAATAAATGAAACAATCAATCTTACTTATTTGGTTATGTATATAATCTAATGCTTCCTTTCTAACCTTGTAAAGTAAGCTTCATACTTTGCGACATTCTTATCCTCCCTTTGTCTCAAACTCTGAAATTTCCTTTCCCTATCTACTCGATGGTCATGAGAAAAGTATTTTTATATGAAAATATCTTTAAACTCACTCCATTACATAATTGAAACTTCTTTATCCTCAATTGTATTTTGAATTAATGAACACCATTGAACTCCATCTCCGGTGAGATGATAAACTGCCATGACAACTTTTTCCCATTCGCTACTCCCCAAAGCATGAAATATTTTCTCTAAGGAACATATCCATTATTCAACTAAAAATGGATTTGTAGACCCATTTAATGTTGGTGGTTGTTTCTTCATGAAGAGATCTAACATTTATCCTCTGCATTGTGGATCAGGGTGCTCAATATGGGTAAGGTTATTATTCATAACCTGTGTGAGTTGTCCCAATACAGTGATAAGGTGATCAGCACTAGTGGCATCACCAGCTCCGCTATAATTATCTTGACCAGGAGGGTGATCCATGCATGTATTACATGCATTGATAAGGTTTCCATTTCTTCCACTAGTCACCATTTCTAAACAATGGCATACAATAGATTAGTTTATGAACCGCAATACATAATTCGGAACATGAAACATTTAACATAAATTTAACAGTTTGTTGATATAATCCATAATCATAAATATGTTTTCTTTAAGGAGGTATATAATCATAAATCCTTCATAATGATTTGTAAAGAAAATGATAATTATTCTAATCATATCCCCTTGGAGTTTCATAACCAAAAGTGCAGAAAGGCCCGTTGTCGTTCACCTATTCCAATTAGAGTCTAGCTCAAAGTGGTGTTTTCAGGTTTTACCCCTATGTACATCTGTTTCAGAGCTGCCTCTTCTAGCTCATATCTAGAAAGAGATGTATTTCTTGGAAAACTCACAAAATATCTACATTACCAAAATTCTAGTAATTTATTCTATACTAATACTCAAAGTTTATATTAGGGTAATGTGCTCTAAACAGAGTTTTTCTAAATCTAGTTACCATGCTTTGTACTAAAATATCTCTAATACCAACTATAATGCCCTGACCCCAGTTACCAAGAGTTGGTTCTTTATTACATAACATTGGAATGATACAAGGAATAATGTCCTGAAAGAGCGACCAGTTTAGTATTATTGGTAACAAGGTACATACATAAGTTCAACATTACAACTTGAAAAGAAATACAACACTAATGTGTTCCAATAGAAACATCCATGTCTCCTAGATTATGCCTGCAATTCACTCATAACTAACTTCTTTATATCCAGGGAAAATAAAAAATAAGAAATGTGTGATCTCAAACACTTAGTAAGGTTATGGAATACAGTGAAAGATAACATAAGCATTAGATATGATGAATAATTCAAAACACATGCCTTGATAAATAATAAAAATGAACACTTTATGACAGGAGTATGAGCTGAGTAAATAATTCCATAGAAAAACATAGTCATGGGTATTCTACTAGTCGAATAACCACATGAACCATCATTATTATTTTCATAATGAATGAATGTATAATTCCAGACATTCTGAGTCATCTTTTCAAGGCCACGGCCAAGACATCTAAAATTATTTTGGCCTCGGCCAAAACCATATATCAAATTGGGAAAGTCCTCATCCAATTACATGTCTAATTGTCTCATGATACCTACCGATGCATCTTGGATATATAGAGGTCTCCACCTATAACATACTAACTGTAATACATTCCTTATATGACAATGTTGAAACATAATATAAACATTCATATTTAAACTAGCATAAAAAATGTCAATACTTTAACCATAAACCATGAATGGTATAAAAATAATACATCCACATTCAAACATATCTCAAAACCTTAAATGCAATATGTAATATTTTAATCATAATAATTCAACTTCAAACAAGTTTAAAATCCATCAAAGGATGTTGTCATAGATTAAATGAAAACTATTTGAAAAAAATACCTTATTCTATTTTGAAACCATTTAAAAGTCACCAAATTATAAAAGAAAAAATCTATTTTGAAAATTCTCTTATAATATTTTAAGTGAATCTTCTATGATATTATAATTGAGTAAAATAGCCGCACCCACTGTATAAGTTAAAAAACATTCTTTCCTTAATTTTGTTGAAAAGGTCATAAAGTACCTTGTTTGGAAAATGACGGAAAGATTCCTTTCAAATCATATAAGGAAAAATAAAGTTATAAATTAATTTATACCATATTATAGTAAATAGTAAAAATGTTTTTAAATATATTATTATGAAAAAAATGGATTTAGATGATAAAGAGGTCTCAGTAGATACTTACGTAAAAACAACCTCGGATAATAAGGAGATTGTGAAACTAGCCCTTACCTTATACTTTTCCTAAGTAGATGGTATGTTAACCTCCAGTATAATAGTTAAAAAAAATTTATAAAATTATACAAGAACTATATACATAAATATGATATCATATATGATCCTCTAATATTTCTTTGTTAATAATATTTTAGTAGAATCATCGTTTCAGGTGTTAACTAATTCTTTTTCCTTTATATAATTGGTTACGTAAGCCATTTTTTTATGGATAGGATGTATTTGATTAATATACATAATTTTATTATGTTAATAAACATTATTTTTAAACATAAAATTAAAATTATACTTGAATGATTATGATGGGGAATGAATCTCATCGTGTTCATGGAGACGAAAATCTGTACGTACGCACGAGCGACAATATCATTATAATGATGATGAAATAATATGTAATACGATGGTATTTCAGATATACAGAATCATTAACATGTTATATTTATTCTTTACATCAATTATACTCATTATTATACCCATCCAAATAATGAAGTGTCGGAATAACGACTACACCACGACGTGGAGACGGTAAGTCATACGTACGAACATATGGTGTCTTAGTCATTCATATGATGGATAAAATAATGAATATGGTAGTACCATTTTTATAATAACATAAAAATTTATAGAATATATTGGAGTTTTTATTTTAGAATGGAAACCACAAAGAAAGAGAAAGTGGAAGAAGAAAAGAACTTGAAAGATGTGGTGAAATATTTACTTCTTCTTCGGGTTGTTTCTTTTGATTTGATCAAAAGGGCTCCCTAGGTTGGCTTAATGACCAAAGGAATGACTCTAGGATGATGATAGGAAAGTTGGGAGGATATTTGGGCAGGTTTTGGTTGATAAAAATGGTGTTGGATGTGTGAAATTAAGAGAAGGGTAAGTACCCTTTTATAAGAGAGGAGAGGGACACTTTAGGAAAATCTTGAAATATCATTTTATAATAAAATCATTTTCAGTTTCTAATGGATCAAAAATGATTTATTTAAATTCTAAGGTGGTTATGGATCTAAAAATTCTCATCCAATAGGTTTTTGATAGGTTTAGGTCACTATATTAACCTTATCGTTTAGATTTAACTCTTAGTTAAATAGTTTGACATTTACCATGTCTCTTTGTATTTTTATATTATATGGTTAAAAAACATACTATAAACTACAAATCAAAACTTTAGTGGTTCATTATTGATATTTATAACCTTATAAAATTCCTTTTCTGAGTCCTTAGATTTTTATGATTATTATATCAATTAATAATATAGTATTAATTTTAAAAACTCAATTATATCAATTTTGACACTATTTAGTATTTGGTTTTTGTAAAAATCATAACAACATGATTAATTTGAAAAAAAAATATTTAATAAAATATAACATGTAATATTAACCTATAAAATTAGTGTAATTCATCAAAAGTTTCAAATTACATTTAAGTTGATATTTATAGTATCAATTATTTTAATCATTCATTAATAATATAATTACTACATCATCATTGTGTAATAAATAAATAATGTTATTTAATGACTAAAAATTATAAATAAAATACAATTATGTAGTAAATAGTTTTAGATTTATAATTAATATTTACAGAAGGACTTATCTTATGTGTAACCCTAAAATTAAAAATGGTTTAGTTATTAAACTTTGAATTTAACTCTTTTAACTCTTCTTTAAATAAAATAATAATAAATGTCCTAATCTAATCAAAGTGGACCAGAGGGGACCATATGTTATTCCAAAGGTTTTTTTGGTCAAATTACACTTATCCAATAGAATTATGACATGTGTTAGGTTAATTAAGAAATCATGTTTACCCTTAATTACCCTATTTACTTTTAACCATGGTAAATAAAAGACAAAAGTTACTATTAACAAAAAAATTATTTTCATATTATTGAACAAATTTTACATACTAATATTAACTATGTCTCTTGGATTTTTGATATTAAACTCACAGAATCGGTAAAATTAGGGTTTATGCAAATTTTCAAATGCTCCTGGGAGGTGGTTAAAATACGGTAAAAAGTTCAAAAACAATTTATATATCTAAACTTATTATAAAACGACTCTAATCAATTACATTGAACTTATATAGGTATTACATATATGTTTTGACCTAAAATAAATTTTAATAACATAAATAATTATTTAAATAAAAGGTTGTTTTTAACCAATAATGTTGTGTTTTTCACTATTCCTCAAAAATTTAAAGTTTTCAGAAAAAAACTAGAAATTCACCCTAAGCTAATTTCGATATTCCAAATTCAAAAATGAAGTCCATTTTGAAAAATAAAAATTATAAAATTTCAAAAAGTGGTCTTGTTTGATTGGTGTCGGTGTGTTAGAATCTCGATTTTTTGTACAATGAAAGCTATTTCATTATTTAAAGGAAAACGTATTGTGGAAGCTTGGGGTGTTACATTCTTCCCTCCATCAAATAATTTCATCCTTGAAATTTCTAGAATACTACCACACATCAAGATTCGGGTGGTTATTCATCATAATTTCATCTAGTTCCCACTTTTCCTCTTCCATCTTATGGTTTCTCCATAGAACGTTTACCAGAGGAGTCATCTAATTTCTCAACACTTGTTCTCTAATATTAAGAATCTTCAAAGGCTCTTCACAATAAGACAAATAGGGTTCCATTTAAATTTCCTCATAGGTGAGTACATGTGTTGGGTCAGGCATGTGTTTTCTTAATAGTGATGCATGGAACATGTCGTGAACTCTGGAGAGACTTGGAGGCATTTCCAAATAGTAATCTACAACCCCAATTCGTTCTAGAATTTCTAAATGTATGATGTACCTTGGGCTTAATTTACCCTTCTTAATGAATCATATAACTCCCTTCCATGGAGTTACATTCAAGAAAACATGATCCCCTATATGAAATTCCAAATGCTTCCTTCGGTTATTGGAATAGCTCTTCTTCCTACTTTGAGCTTCTTTGATGTGGGTTTGGATAACCTTCAACATTTCCATCGTTTCCCCAACAAGTTCTGGGCCTATGAGTTTTCTTTCACCAACATCATCCCTCCATGTTGGTGTGTGACATCTCGTTCCATATAATACTTCATAAGGTTCCATCTGAATTGTAACACCTGAGATTTTATGAGAAATATTTTGTTTTTATGTATTATGTTATATGAAAAACCACAAGAATCTTTCACTACACACAAAACTGTCTTGGCTTGCATTGCACACAAGAGCAACCTTCCTCGATAGCTTGTGTTGTACGCAATACCGAGTTTCACTAAACAATGATATGTTATTAAAATATTATTAAAACTAGCTATTATGAATAGTAATACCCACTTTTTAAAATTTTATAAATTTTATCTTTCAAAATTGACTTCATTTTTGGATTCGGAATATTGAAATTATCTTAGGGTGAAGTTTTGGTACTTTTCTGAAAACATTCAATTTTTTATGAATAGTGAAAACACTAGGTTACTATTTAAAAACCGAATTTTTATTTAAATAATTATTTATTTTATTTAAATTTATCTTAGGTCAAAATAGATTAATAATACCTATATAAGTTCAATGTAATTCATTGGAGTAATTTTATAATAATACCTATATAAAAATTGTATTGAACTTTTCACCGTCTTTTACCCACCTCCTAGGAGAATCTGGAAATGTACATAAAACGTAATTTTACCGCTTCTGTGAGTGGAATTTCAAAAATACAAGAGACACAGTTAATATCAAGGAGTAAAATGTGGTTCAATAAGATAAAAATAATTTTTGGGTAATAGTAACTTTCTACTTTTATTTACCACAGTTAAAAGTAAATAGGGTAATTAAGGATAAACATGATATTATTATTACCCTAACACATGTCCTAATTCTATTGGATAAGTGTAATTAGACCAAAAACAACCTTAGGAATAAAATATTTCCCTTTAGGTCCACTTGGATTAGATTAGGACATTTATTATTATTTTATTTAAAGAAGTGTTAAAATAGTTAGAATCAAAGTTTAATAACTAAAAACATTTTTAATGTAGGGTTATACATAATATAAATTTGACTATAAATATTAATTAGAAATATCAAAAGATTTTCTACATAATGGTATTTTATTTATAATTTTTAGACATTAAATAAGTTAATTTATTTATGACACAATGATGATGTAGTAATTACCTTATTAATAAAATATTAACATAATTGATGTTATAAATACCCAAATAAATGTAATTTGAGAATTTTTATAAATTCCACTAATTTTATAGTTTAATATGACATTATAGTATTGATTTAATTAAATTTTTTTGAACTAATCATGCTGTTATGAGTTTCAAAAAAAATCAATTACCAAATACTATCATAATTGACATAAAATAGTTTTTAAAATAAATATTATATTATTAATTGTTATTTTTTTCCTAAAAAAATAATGTTCTTCCAAATTACTTAGATAATGTCATATATATTAATAATAAACCACTTGGGGTTCGTTTGGCTTGTTATAGTATGTTTATTAACCATATAGTGTAAGAAAACTAGAAGACACGGTAAAAGTTAAATTATTTAACATAGAGATAAATATAAATAATAAGGTTAAAAAAGTAACCTAAACGTGTCTAAAACCTATTGGTTGAGATTATTTAGACCCATACCCACCTTATCTTCGAAATAAATAAATTCGGAGCAATTAAAAACCGAATATGACTTTATTATAATATAATATTTTAAGTTTTTTCTATGGTGCCCCTCTCCTCCCTTATAAAAGGGCACATCATCCCTCACCTATTTACACAATTTTGAGCCTTCATGATCATCCAACCCATGCCCATTTCTCTTATAAACTTCCCTAGAAACATAATAGAGGTCCTGGTCTTCTTCAAAGACCAATTTTAGTGCCCTAAGAGGAGGTTTCTAAGAGGCATGTTGAAGAAGAGGTAATATCCGTTACAGATTCTTTCAAATTTATTTCTTATTGAACTTCCTCTTCTTTAGTTGTTTTTATGATGTAATAAAATAAGTATCACCCATATACTGATATGTTATTATAAATATGAAACAACCCTATTTCACCTTCTATCCATCCTATGGAAAACGAAATTACCGCGCGTGCGTACGTATGGAATACCATCTCCACGCCGTGGTGTAATCTGTTTTGCACCCCCACCTTACTTGGATGGGTATAATTGTGTAATGAATAATTATATATGATTATTTTAAAGTGATATTTATTATTAAATAGTATACGTATGCTTCAATGCAATTCCATGATCATGGGAATGATATCATCACTGGTGCGTACGTACGGCCGACCATCTCCACGATGTGATGGGACTCGTTCAACATGATCTTCATTGAATAATGATTATATAAATGAATTAAATGAATAAATATGATATATATTACACTAATAAAATTCTTTAAATGAGGTATCTATAACCTAAAAAGAAGAATAATAATTTATTCAACAAAACATGCATAAGAACATAAAGCAATGAACACCCGAATAACAAGTAGCAATGAAATATTACTAATAAGAAGATAAGAATATGACCATATATGATATAATAACAATGAATATGATTCTGTAATAAGTCAATGCCATTATTTAATCATTATACAGGATGTTCGGATATGTACAAAGAAAATCATACCTAAGGTAAGGGAAAATCTCAGAATCTCATTTTTATCCAAGATTGTTTATACTTCATAATTTACTGGGGAATATTTATCATCCACATCCATGTTTCCTCAATATGTAATATTATTTCTATCCTCCAACAATTTTTTAAATCCAGTTTTACCCATTGGTGAGTTTTTAGTAAAAGATATGAAAGGAATCTTTTGTCGTTTCTAGTACAAGGTACTTTTTTACTTTTCCGGCCAAAGTATGAGAAGAATGTTTTTTTAACTTATATGGAATGAATGGATTTTTATGATTTCATAGAACATTATTTCCATGAATCTTACTTTACATGTTTTCAAGTTTATTTTTAATCAAATTTTTTTAGTTTAAAATTGTATGACATGTTATGAAAGGAAAAACATTTTTGAAGTAGAAGGGATATTTTTCTCAAGAATGGAGTTCAAGTGTTTTATCAAAATTATTTTCTATCTAAGATAATATAGGGTTCAGTTTATATAACTATTTTTTTACATTTATTTTATTATGTTATGATGGAATTAATTTTATGATGTCATTTTATCTCATATGGATTATGTTATGATGGCATGATGTTTAAGAATCCCATTTTTATTACATGGGTTATGCTATTATTTATGATTTTATGGCAGACATAAGAATTTTTTCATTATGAGATGGGTGGGACCTATATCTCCCTCTAATGTATTGGGTAATGATTTATATCTCATGAGATAGACATGGATGGAATGGAAAGTTAATCTAGTTCAGTGATACAGGACTAGAACAAGGAGGGAACTCCGTTCAGTAATGGACTTTGTCCACTATGATGGTCTTGGAAATGAGCCTTGACTAATATGAAAAGATTTTTTATGATTATTTGTTTATGCCACAAAGTTTCTAGTTTTATGTTATGATTATTGGGATTACATTTCACTGCTATTATTTATCTCATGTTATGATATTATGATCTCTTTTGTAGGTTATGATTTTAAAAATGTTATTTTCCTAGAAATATGATATGATTTATATTTCTTTTGTCTACCATTAATGAGTTTTTGAGCTCATCCTTTTGTATGTTTTATTTTCCCTAGATCAGGAAGAAGGGTATTAAGTAGTGTAAGCCAAAAGGGACTCTAGATATGATGAAATAAATGGGAGACAATGTAGATGATTTATGAAATAGTTGTTTATGCTTCCAAGTTTCTAAAGACACTATACCTATATGATACTATCATGGTTTTTTTATATGTTGTAATAAGTATGCTTCAATTTTGAAGTAATAACCATGTATGTAAAGTATGGGTTGTTATAGTTGGTATCAGAGGAAAGGTATAGTCAACCTTTGGAAACTAGGATGTGAAATCCTTAGTAAGAACTCTAAGGATATGTCTAAACATAGAACACAATATTAGTGTTTTAGAAATGGCCATGAACAACCTATGATAAGACCTAAAGTGTGAAATGCTATTCTTGATTATGTAGTTTTCCTATTATGATTAGTGTTTCTTAGACTATGCTTCTTGGTTTTAGTCAATGGATTGAACCCAAAGGAACCATGTTAATGCGGAATGTGACAGGTAATGCAATGATTGTCCCCCTGAGCAACCAAACATTATGGGAGATGGAATGAAAAATATTGTAGCCATTCTCACACAACTTTCTCAAGCTATGAATCATGCTGGACTTCCAAACAAGAAAAATAAAGAGAAACATTCTGTTGAATCCTTTATGAGGCAGCGTCCACATTCATTCAGTGGGTCTTCTAATCCATTAGTGGATAAACAATGGATCAGTACCATTGAAATGATATTTTCAGTTCTACAATGTTCTGAACATGATAAAGTCATCTTAGCAGTATATCGTTTGGAATGTGAAGCTGATCAATGGTGGAATCTTATTAAGAATACGAGGAAATGGGATCAAATTGATTCCATGGAATGGGATGAGTTCAAGAACTTATTTTTCAATAAGTAATTCCCTTATATTCTTCGAAAAAAGATAGAGAAGGAGTTTCTTGAACTGAAGCAAAAGGATGATGAATCTGTTGGTACCTACGAAGAAAATTTTACAATACTTTCAAGGTACACTTATGGAATTATTATCCGACCTGAGAGTAGGATCGATCGATTATTTAGTGGCTTAAAACCAAGTCTTCGAAGGGCGTTATCTATAAGGGACTTCAATAGCTACAAGGAAATTTTTTGATGTGCTCTGAAGGTGGAGATGGAGATTGGAGTAAGCCATCAGTCATATGGGTTTGATAAGAAGAGGAAAATGAAATTCAAGGGAAAATATAAAGACCACACTGAGAAGAAGATGAGTTTTCCCTTTTTCTCAACATTTGGAAAGAAACATGTAGGGAATTTTCTAAAAGGGACAAGTAAATGTTTTAAGTGTGGAAAGGAAGGTCATCGGGCAGTTGAATGTTGAAATAATGGGAAGAAAATGTCTAATGATGTGAACAAAGAAAGGGATACATATAATGCACCTCCTACACTTCAATGTTTCAAGTCCAAGGAAATGTGGAATTATGCCAATCAATTCCCTAATCCAAGGGTTGTTGAGGATGATCGACGTCAAAAAACTCTTAAGGCCAAAGACAAAGGAATGTCACATGAAATTTCTATCAGTGATGTGGAGTATGATAACGAAGTATTGAAAGGAACACTTACCATCCACTATAAAGTAGAAAATGTTTTATTTGATTCTGGATCCACCCACTCTTTTATTTATAAATAATTTTCTTTGGGTATCGTTATATTACATGAACAATTAGATATTGAGTTAGCTGTGACAACCCCTAATGGCACAACGGTCACATCAAAAGTTTACAATTCTTCTCCAATTGAAGTTTTTGGGAAAGTAATTCCTAAAAATCTTGTGATCCTTCCTACAATGTAATTTTATGTGATTCTTGGCATGGATTGGATTTCTTTATATGGATCTCATATTAATTTCCAAATAAGGGAAATCAAATTTAATATTCCCGATCAATCTACTATCATCTATCGATGCAAGGATGAATATAACCTTCCAGTGGAAATTTCTTCCATCTTATGGGTATTGATTCCAATAAATGAAGGTTATTTATCTCAAATGTTTGGAGAGAAACTCACAATTAAGAATATTCCCATTGTACGGGAGTTTGATGATGTCTTTCTAGAGGAATTTCCTGGTCTTCCACCAAATCATGAAGTTCAGTTTTCAATAGAACTCTTACCGGGTGATATGCCTATTTCAAAGACACCATATAGAATGTCCCCAATTGAGTTGCAGGAATTGAAAAGAAACTCCAAGACAATATTGATAAAGGATTCATACACCCTAGTGAATCACCTTGGGGAGCACCAGTTCTGTTTGTTAAGAAGAAAGATGGATCAATGAGACTCTGCATTGATTATTGAGAACTTAGAAAGATCACTATAAAGAACAAATATCCTCTCCCATGCATTGATGTCTTATTTGACCAAATACATGGAGCTCAATAATTTTCCAAGATTGATCTTCATTGAGGGTATCATCAATTAAGGGTCAAAAAGGAGGATATACCGAAGACGACTTTCCGTACAAGGTATGGTCACTATGAATTTATAGTTATTCCATTTGGCCTTACTAATTCCCCTTCTATCTTCATGGCTCTAATGAATATAGTCTTTAGAGACTATCATGATCATTTTGTGGTATTCTTTATAGAAGATATTCTTTTATATTCAAAGAGAAAGAAATAACATGAAGATCACTTGAGAATTGTATTAAAGACTCTAAGAAAGGAGAAGCTTTATGCGAAATTTACCCAGTGTGAATTTTGGCCTCAAAAAGTTTCATTTTTGGGTCACATAATCTCAAAAGATGGGATATCTTTGGATCATGCAAAAACAGAGGTTATTGAAAGATGGTCGAGACCAATTAGAGTAATTGAGATCCGAAGTTTTCTTGGTCTGGCTGGATATTATCGACGTTTTGAGAAATATTTTTCAAGTTTATCTAATCCACTCACCAGGTTGACTAGAAAGGGAGTTATGTTCATGTGGACGGAGGAGTGTGAAGAGAATTTCAAAGAGTTAAAATGTATGTTATCTAGTGCACCTGTGCTCACACTTCCGTGTAGTGGAGAAAGGTTTGTGATCTACGGTGATGCATCCAAGAAGGGACTGGAGTGTGTTCTCATGCGAAATTATATGGTGATAGCTTTTGCCTCACGACAGTTGAAAATCCATGAGCAAAATTACCCAACTGATGATTTGGAGTTAGCCGCAGTAATCGTTGCATTAAAAAAATGGAGGCATTATCATTATGGTGAAAGGTGTGATATTTATAATAATCATAAAAGTTTAAAGTATATTTTCACACAAATGGTTCTAAATATGCGGAAAAGAAGATGGTTGGAGATGATTAAGGATTACGACTACTCAATTCATTATCACTCAGGGAAAGAAAACAAGGTGGCAGATGCATTAAGCCGAAAAGACCATGCTAGCTTATCCATGATGAGGATCAAAAAAGATCCAATATTTATGGATTTACAAAGGATGGATCTTGGAATTATAATGGATGGGAAGAAATCCTATCTTTCTCAAATATATGTTCAACCATCTATAAATGTGAAGATTAAAGAGGCACAAAAAGAAGATGTAGAGTTAAAAAAAAGGTGAGAAATGTTCCTGAATTCAATCTTGATTGTGATAGGATAATAAGGTTCGGGAATCGGGATTGTGTTCCTCTCATCCCAGAATTAAATAAGGAGATGCTAGATGAGGCTCATAGTTCTTCATTCTCTATTCATACTGGAAGCATGAAGATGTATAGGGACCTGAAAGAGTACTTCTGGTGGGATGTCATGAAAATAGATGTTGCTGAATATGTCTCTCGATGCTTGGTTTGTCAGCAAGTTAAAGCTGAGAGATAGAAGTCTAAGGGGATGTTACAACCATTACCCATACCCGAATGGAAATGGGAAAACATCACAATGTACTTTGTCACTAGACTTCCTAAAACATCTAAAGGCAATAATGCTATCTGGGTCATAGTTGATCATCTTACGAAGTCGGAACACTTCATTGCTATTAGAGAGGATATCTCTCTTGATCAGGATGCCAGGATATATGCAAAGGAAGTGGTAAGATTGCATGGAGTACCACTTTCCATTATATCTGATCTGGATATGAGGTTTACCTCAAAGTTTTGGTGAAGTCTTCAGCATACTCAAGATACAGAGATGAGTTTCAGCACTGCTTATCATCCTCAAATAGATGGTCAGTCTGAGAGAACAATTCAGACTCTAGAAGATATGTTAAGATCTTTCTCTATGGACTTCAAAGGTGGTGGGATCAACACATACCTTTGGTGGAATTTTCTTATAACAATAGATTTCACTCCAGTATTTAGATGGCTCCTTATGAAGCTATATATGGAAATAAATGCATGACTCCAACTTGCTGGGATGAAGTTGGGGAAATAAAGCTATTAGGACCTAATATTGTTGTTGAAATGGAAGAAAAGGTCAGATCTATTTAACAACACATATGAGCTTCTTAGAGTCGACAAAAAATTTATGCCGACAACCGAAGAAAAGAACTAGAGTTTGAAGTGGGTGACAAATTGTTCTTATGAATATCTCTTTGGAAGAGAGTAATGAGATTTGGAAAGAAGGGAAAGCTGAGCCCTAGTTATATCAGTCATTTTGAAATACTAGGTCATGTTGGGAAGGTAGCTTAACAATTGGAACCTCCACTGAATCTCTCTTAAGTTCATGATGTGTTCCATGTATCTCTCTTGAGAAAGTACATCCCTGATCCTTCACATGTACTAAGTTCAGAAGTTGTACCGCTGGAGCATGATCTTTCTTATGAAGAACAACCGATAAAGATTCTAGATCGTAGCGAGAAAGTTCAATGAAAAAAGACCACTCACATAGTGAAAGTTTTATGGAGGAACCACCAATTAGAAGAAGCTACATGGGAACTTGAGGATATGATAAGGGAGAGGTATCCTCATCTGTTTGTTACAAAGTGGCGAATTTTGAGGCTGAAATTCATTTCAAGTGGGGTAGAATGTAACACCCGAGATTTTATGAGAAATATTTTGTTTTTATTTATTATATTATACACAACACCAAAAGAATATTTCACTACACACAACATTGTCTTGGCTTGCATTGCAAGCAAGATCATCCTTCCTTAATAGCTTACGTTGTACGCAATACCAAGTTTCACTAAACAATGTTATGTTATTAAAATATTATTAAAACTAGCCGTTATGAATAGTAATACCCACTTTTTAAAATTTTATAAATTTTATCTTTAAAAATGGACTTCATTTTTGGATTCAGAATATCGAAATTATCCAAGGGTGAATTTTTGGTGTTTTTCTGAAAACATTCAATTTTGATGAATAGTGAAAACACTAGGTTACTATTTAAAAACCGACATTTTATTTAAATAATTATCTATTTTATTTAAATTTATTTTAATTTAAAATAGATACATAATACCTATATAATTTCAATGTAATTCATTGGAGTCATTTTATAATAATATAGATATATAAAAATTTTATTGAACTTTTCACCGTCTTTTACCCACCTCTTAGGAGAATTTGCAAATGTACATAAAAGGTAATATTACCGCTTCATTGAGTGGAATTTCAAAAATCCGAGAGACAAGGTTAATATCAAGGAGTAAAATTTGGTTCAATAAGATAAAAATAATTTTTGGTTAATAGTAACTTTTTACTTTTATTTACCACGGTTAAAAGTAAATAGGGTATTTAAGGGTAAAAATGATATTATTATTACCCTAAAACATATCCTAATTCTATTGGATAAGTTTAATTCGACCAAAAACAACCTTAGGAATAAAATATTACCCTTTAGGTCCACTTGGATTAGATTAGGACATTTATTATTATTTTATTTAAAGAAGTGTTAAAATAGTTAAAATCAATGTTTAATAATTAAAAACATTTTTAATGTAGAGTTATACATAATATAAATGAGACTATAAATATTCATTAGAAAGATAAAAATATTTAAAACATAATGGTTTTTTATTTATAATTTTTAGACATTAAATATTTTAATGTATTTATGACACAATGATAATGCAGTAATTACCTTATTAATGAAATATTAACATAATTGATGTTATAAATACCCAAATAAATGTAATTTGATGCGTTTTATAAATTACACTAATTTTATAGGTTAATATGACATGATATTATTGATTTAATTAACTCTTTTCGAACTAATTATGTTGTAATGATAGTCACAAAAATCAATTACTAAATAGTGTCATAATTGACATAAAATAGTTTTTAAAACAAATATTATATTATTAATTGTTATTTTATTCCCAAAAATATAGGGTTTGGCCAAATGACTTAGGTAAGGTTATATATATTAATAATAAACCACTTTGGGTTCGGTTGTCTTGTTATAGTATGTTTTTTATCCATATAGTGTAAGTAAACAAGAAGACACGGTAAAAGTTAAATTGTTTAACTTAGAGTTACATCTAAATGATAAGGTCAAAATAGTAACCTAAACATGACTAAAACCTATTGGTTGAGGTTATTTTGACCCATCCCCATCTTAGCTTCAAAATAAATCAATTTGGAGCTATTAAAAACCGTATATGACTTAATTATAAAATAATATTTTATGTTTTTTCTAAGGTACCCCTCTCCTCCCTTATAAAAGGGCACCTCCTCCCTCTCCTCTTTAAACAATTTTAAGCCTTCAAGAACGGCCAACCCCTGCCTATTTCCCTTATAAACTTCCCTAGTAACATAATAGAGGTCCTGGTTATCTTCAAAGACTAATTTTAGTTCCCTAAGTGGGGGTTTCTAAGAGGCGTGTCGAAGAAGAGGTAATATCCGTTACAGATTCTTTCAAATTTATTTCTTCTTCTATTTACTATTCTTTAGTTTTTTTATTATGAAGTAATAACATAAGTATACTGATATATTATTATAAATATAAAACATCCCTATTTCACCTTCTATCCATCCTACGGAAAATGAAATCACCGCGCGTGCGTACGTACGGAATACCGTCTTCACGTCGTGGTGTAATCTGTTTTCCACCACCACCTTACATGGATGGGTATAATGGTGTAAAGAATAACAATATATTATTATTTTAAATTGATATTGATTCTGAAATAGTATTCATACACTTCAATACTATTCCACAATCATGGGACTAATATCATCGCTTGTACGTACGTACGGCCTTCCGTCTCCACGATGTGATGCGACTTGTTCTACATGATCTTCATTGAATAATGATTATATAAATGAATTGAATTAATAAATATGATATATATTACACCAATAAAATTCTTTAAATGAGGTATCTATAACCTAAAAATATGAATAAGAAGTTATTCGACAAAACATCCATAAGAACATAAAGCAATGAACACCCGAATAACAAGTAGCAATGAAATATTACTAATAAGAACATAGGAATATGACCATATATTATATCAAAACAATAAATATGATTATATAATAAGTCAATGAAATTATTTAATCATTATACAGAAGGTTCGGATACGAACAAAGCAAATCGGACCTATGGTAAGGGAAAATATCACAATCTCTGTTTTATCCGAGATTGTTTATACTTCAAAATTTACTAGCGAATATTTATCATCCACATCCATGTTTCCTCAATATGTAATATTATTTCTATCCTACTACAATTTTTTAAATCCAATTTTACCAATTGGTGAGTTTTTAGTAAAATATATGAAAGGAATCTTTTGTCGTTTCTAGTACGAGGTACTATTAGACTTTTCTGGCCAAAGTTCGAGAAGAATGTTTTTTTAACTTATACGGCATGAATATATTTTTATGATTTCATATAACATTGTTTCCATGAAGCTTCATTTACAAGTTTTCAAGTTTAATTTTAATCAACTTCTTTTAGTTTAAAATTTTATGACTTGTTAAGAAATGAAAAATGTTTTTGAAGTAGAAGGGGTACTTTCCTCAAGATTGGAGTTCATGTGTTTTATCAAAATTATTTTACATATAAGATAATATAGGGTTCTGTTTCTATACCTATTTGTTTTACATTGATTTGATTTTTTCATGATGGAATTAATTTTATGATGTCCTTTAATCTTATATGGATTATGTTATGATGGCATGATGTTTAAGAATCCCATTTTTATTACATGGGTTATGCTATGATTTATGATTTTATGGAACACATAAGAATGGTTTCATTATGAGATTGTTGGGACCTATATCTCCCTCCAATTTATTGGGTAACGATTTATATCTCATGAGATATACATGGCTGGAACGACAAGTTAATCTGGTTCAGGGATACAGGACTGGAACGAGGAGGGAACTCGGTTCAGTAATAGACTTTGTCCGCTATGATGGTCTTGGAAATGAGCCTTGACTAATATGAAATAATTTTCTATGATTATGTGTGTATGCCAAAAAGTTTCATTTTTTATGTTATGATTATTGGGATTACATTTCACTACTATGATTTATCCCATGTTATGATATTATGATCTCTTTTGCAGGTTAATATTTTCAAAATGTTATGTTCTTATGAATATGATATGATTGATATTTCTTTTTTTTACCCTTAATGAGCATTTGAGCTCACCCTTTTTTATGTTTTCTTTTCCCCAGGTTAGGAAGAAGGGTATTAAGTAGGATATGCCAAAAGGGACTCTAGATATGATGAAATAAACGGGAGACAATGTAGATGATTTATGAACCAGTTGTTTAGGATTCCCAGTTTCTAAATACACTATACCTATACGGTCCTATCATGGTTTTGTTATATGTTTTAATAATTATGATCTAATTCTAAAGTAATAACCATTTGTGTAAATTATGGGCTGTTATATGAATAGTTGAATTGAAGCTATTATTATATAAAAATTCTACCATAGGTAAATATTGATCCCACATACCTATAAATTCAAGTGAGCAATATCTCCACATGCCTTCTAAGGTTTGAATAGTCTGTTCTGATAGTCCATCAATTTGAAGGTGGTAGGCAGTGCTCAAACAAAGTTAAGTTTGGGAAGAGGTTGCATGACTCCTCTAGGATGTTGTCTTCCAGCTTTCACTTGTTGGAAAACCATACATCTTGACATGAAATCATCAATATCCCTTTTTATTTTTTCCCACCAAAAATTTTCTTTCAAATCTTTATACATCTTTGTGCTCTAATGGTATATAGAGAAATTGGAGCTATGAGCATCATCAAAAAATTCCCTTTTTAGATCAGGTATATCGGGAACACAAGGCCTCTTCCCAAATTTCAAGATTCCTTCTTCATATACGAAGTCACTCAATCTCACATTATTTACAGCTTTAATATTCTTTTGAAACTCATCCTCATCAGGCTGAGAAATGTTTATCCTTTCTATTAAAGATAGTTTGGAATCCATTTGAAAAATTATTGATGTTTCACCTTCCATGATTATTCCCATATCCATATTTACTAGATCCATTAAAATAGGATCCCTTTCAACTCTCATCTTGTTCAGAACTCCATGATCCTTTCTACTCAAAGAATCTTCCACCTTATTTTCCTTCCCCATGTGGTAGTTTATTTTGCAATTATAATCCTTGAGTATTTCAAGACATCTCCTTTTCCTAGTTTCTAGTTCTTTTGTGAGAAAATAAACTTCAAACTCTTGTGATCATTATGAATCTCACATTTTTTTACAATAGAGATAGTGTCACCATATCTTCAGATTGAAGATTACTACCACTAACACAGGATCATGAGCAGGAGGTTTTTCTCATGAATTTTTAGCTGTCGTGATGCATAGGAAATGACTCTATCATTATGAATAAGGACACAACCAAGTCCTTTCTTTTAAGAATCACTATAAATAACAAACCCATCATTCCCCGATGGTAGAGTCATGATAGAAGCATTAACTAATATTCTCTTTAGTTATTCAAAACATTCTTCACAATCATTTTTTCAAACAAATTTAACCCTTTTACGTGTGATCTTGGTTAATGGGTTAGCCAGACAAGTAGTATTATGGACGAACCATCAATAATAACCTGCTAAACCAATAAAAATGTGTACTTCAATTATACTCTCTGGTGATATCCATTCTTGGATTTCCATGGTATTTGAAGAATCAACAAAGATTCCATCCATAGAGACAATATGGACAAGAAAATAAATCTCCTGAATCCAGAATTCACACATGCTAAACATCCCATATAATTAATTTCCTCTAAGAGTCTTTATAATAATGCCCTAGTAATTTTCATGATCTTCGTAGTGTTTGGAGTGTACCAAGATATCATCAACAAATACCACTACAATGTCATCATGATATTCCTTGAAAACTCAATTCCTTAAATCCATGAATACAGAGGGTGCATTAGTCAATCCATAAGGCAATATTGTAAACTCCTAAAACCCGTACCTGGTTCTAATTGATTTTTCCTGAATGTTTTCCTTCTTCCCACACAATTTATGACATCCATATCGAAGTTCAATATTTGAAAAATATTGAGGTCCATGAATTTGGTCGAATAAATCATCAATACGAGGTAGGGGTACTAGTTCTTTATTGTTATTTCATTGATCTCACAGTAGTCAATGCACAACCTCATTGATCAGTCTTTCTTCTTACCAAAAAGGGCAGAGGCTCCCCATGTCGAAACACTAGGGAGAATAAATCCATTATTATTTAATTCCTCTAGTAGTTTCTTTAGTTCCACTAATTCCACAATGGCCATTCTATAGGGGGTATTTGATATAGGCCTTGAACCCGGAATTAAATCAATGGAAAACTCAATTTCTCATTCTGGAGGATATCCAGGTAAATCCTTTGGAAACACATCAAAATATTCTTTCACAATAGGTACGTCCTCTGCTTGAAAATTATTTTCCTCACCCATAATTATTTCATTCTCATCCTCCCCAATGACTGAATTTAGTAGAGCTACTGGGGGTGGATCTAGATAAGAAACAGATGGTGACGTTTCTGCTCTAAATATAATTTACTCCTTATCATCATCGAGAGCTGAAACCTCCTTATTAAAACAATAAATTTTTTCATCATGATCTGAAAGAAAATATATACTGAGGATTATATTAAATTTAATCAAGGGTATGATGATTAGATTAGTAGATAAATATCATTTATATACCTTAATGGGGACTGATTCACAAATATTTGTTACAATGATACTTCCCTTATGAGTTTTTACTAACAACTCCCTTGTCAAATCAAATTGGAAATATCTAATTTTCATAGAAAACTCGGAAGATATGAAATAATGAAATGATCCGGAATCAAATAAATCATTGGCTAAACATGAGGAAACCATTAAATTACCTCCCACCATGTCTTTCAGGGATTCAACCTCAGTAGTAGCGATCACATAAGCTTAGCCTTGATCCCTTGGCCTTTTCGGAGGTAAGTTTCCCTGATGCTTTGGACATTCATATTCAAAATGTCACATCTCCCTACAATTGTAGCATTTAAAATTGGTAGCTTATTTCTTCCCCTTACAATCACTACCAAGATGGCCTTTGTATCCACATTTGTAGCATACTCCTTTTCCTTTTAGATAGGCACCAGGGTTCTTCCTTCCACAATTATCATAGGGTGGAAATTTAACTCTTCCCTTATTCCCTTTTTCCTTATTTCCTTTCCCAGAGTGTTCATCATATCTCTTCTTCTCTTGTGTGGCTTAAAAGTCATAAGACTTGGAGAATTACTTTTTTTTCTTGATAGCACATGATATAATATATTAATTTGATGAGAAGAATTGTGAGACTAATTCTTGATGGAGAAATGGTTCTAACCCATCAAAGAAATGATCAATATTACTTCTTGGGTTACGTATATAATCTAACCTTGTAAAGTTTTCTTCATACTTTTCGACATTCTCATCATTCTTTTGTCTCAGACTTAGAAATTTCATTTCTATATCCACTCAATGGTCATGGGGAAAGTATTTTTCATAGAATATCCCTTTAAACACCCTCCATTCCATACTTGATACTTCTTCATCCTCCATTGTGTTTTTAATTAATGTCCACCATTGATATGCATCTCCAGTGAGGCGATAAACTTCCATGACAACTCTTTCTGATTCGCTACTCCCCAAAGCTTGAAATATTATCTCTATGGAACTTATCCATTGTTCAGGTACAAATGGATTTGTAGACTCATTGAATGTTGGTGGATGTTTTCTCAAAAAGTGATCTAACATTGATCCTCCGCATTGTGGATCAGGGTTCTCCATATGGGTAAGGTTATTATTCATAACTGTTTGAGTTGCCCGAGTGTTGTGATAAACTGATTAGAAAAGGTTGCATCACCATCACCTCTATAATTATCTTTGGATGGAGGGTAATCCTTATATGGATTACGTTAATTGATATAGTTTCCATTCCTTCCACTAGGTTCCATTTCTAAAAAATGTCATAAAGTAGATTAGTTTATGAACTGCAATATATAATTCTGAACATGAAACACTTAACATAAATTGAATAGTTTATGAAAATAATCCACAATTCAAAAAATGTTTTCATTGAGGAGGTATATACACATAAATCCTTCACAATGCTTTTTAAAGAAAATTATAATTATTCTAAGAATATCCCCCTAAAGTGTTGTAACCATGGGTGAAGCAACGCCCGTTGTCATGCACCACTTCTTGTTCGAGTCTAGATCAAAGCGGTGTTTTCAGGTTTTACCCCTAGGTACATCTATTCATGTGCTGCCTTTACTGGCTCGTATCCAGACAGGGATGCATTTCTTGGAAAACTCACAAAATCTCTACGATACAAAAATTCTTGGAAGTTCTTCTATACTAATCCTCAAAATCTATCTTAGGGTAATGTGCTCTAATTAGAGTTTTTCAAAATCAAGTTTCCAAGGTTTGTACTAAACTCCCTCTGATACAAATTGTAACGCCCCGATCCCAGTTACCCACTTTCTGTGCATTATTACATAATATTGGCATGATACAAGGAATCATGTCTCGAAAGACCGATCAGTTTATATTTATTGGAAACCAGATACATAGAGAAGTTCAATATTACAACCTGAAATGAAATACAACACTAATTTGTTCCATTAGAAACATCCATGTCTCCTAGATTATGCATGCAATTCACTCTTTACTAACTTCTTTATATCTTGGAAAATGAAACATAAGAAAGGGGTCAGCTCAAACACTTAGTAAGGGTAATCAATATAGTGGAAGATAACATAACATTAGGCATGATGAATAATTCAAAACACTTTCCTTTACAAATAATAAATTTGAACACTTTATGGCATGAATATGAGATGAGTAAATAATGCCATAATAAAACATAGTCATGGGTATTCTACTATTCGAATAACTACATGAACCATCATTATTATTTTCATAATGAGGGAATGTATAATCCCAGACATTCAGAAACCACTTGTCAACGCCTCGGCAAAGACATCTAAAAATGATTCAGGTTTCATCCAAAACCATTTATCAAATTGGGAAAGGTCTCATCCAATTCTATGTCTTATTGTCTCCTAATACCTATTGATGCATCTAGGAGCTATAGTGGGCTACACCCATTATATACTAAGTTTAACACATTCCTCATATGAAATTGTTGAAACATAACATAAAAATTTCATATTAAAACTAGTATAATAAATTTCAATACTTTATGTATAAACCATGAAGGGTATAAAAATAACACATCCAAAGTCGAACATATCACAAAAACCTTAAATACAATATGGAATTTTTTTATCATAATAAATCAACTTCAAAAAAGTTTAAAATCCATCAAATGATGTTAACATAGATGAAATGAAAACTATTTGAAAGAAATAATTCATTCTATTTTGAAACTATTTAAGAGTCACATAATTATAAAATAAAACATTTATGTTAAAAATATTCTTATAATCTTGTAAGGGAGGGTTCTATGATCTTATAACGGCGGAAATTAGCCACACCCATCGTATATGTCAAAAAAACATTCTTACCTTAATTTTATCGAAAAGGTCATAAAGTACCTTGTTTGGAAAACGACCGAAAGATTCCATTGAAAACATATATGGCCAAATAAGGGTAAAAATTAATTTAACCCATAGTCTAGAAAAAATTTAAAAAAATTTAAATACATTTTTAAGAAAATAAGAATGTTGGTGGAAAAGAGGTCACAGTAGATACTTGCATAAAAACATCCTCGGATAATAAAGAGATTTTGAAACTAACCTTTACCTTGTACTTTTATTTAGTAGATGGAATGTTCACCTCCTCTATAATAGTTAAAACATTGTTATTAAATTATACATGAACTATATACATAAATATGTTATCATATAGGATCCTCTAATATTTCTTTGTTAATAATATTTGAGTAGAATCGTCATTTTGGGTGTTAACTAATTCATTTTCCTTTATATTATTGGTTACCTAAGACATGTTTTCTTTGTATATGATGTATTTTATTAATATATAGAATGATATTATGTTAATAAAAATTATTATTAATCATAAAATTAAAATTATACTTGAATGATTATGATGGGGAATGAATCTCATCGCATTTGTGGAGACGGTAATCCATACATCCACGCAAGCCAAAATATCATTATATTGATGGTGAAATTGTATGTAATAGGATGATATATCAGATATAAAGATTCATTGAAATTTTATATTTATTATTTACATCATTTATACTCATTATTATACCCGTACAAATAATGAAGTGTTTGAATAGCAACTTCACCACAACGTGGAGACAGTAAGCCGTACGTACACACGTATGATGACTTTTTCATTCCTATGATGGATAGAATAATGAATATGGTTGTGCCATTATTATAATAAAATCATAGTATATAGAAGATACTAGAGTTATTATTTTATAATGGAAACCACAAAGAATGAGGAAGTGGAATAACAGAATAACTTGAAAGAGGTGATGAAATATTTACCTCTTCTTCGGGTTCTTCCTTTTGATTTGATCAAAAGGTCTCCCTATGATGGATTAATGACCAAATTAATGCCTTTATAATGAAGGTAAGAAAGTTGTTATGGTATTTTTTCATGGTTTGGCTGATACAAATGCTGGTGGAGGTGTGGAATTAAGAGAAGGGGAAGTACCCTTTAATAAGAGGGGTGACGGTCACTTTAGGAAAAGCTTGAAATATTATTTTATAATAAAATCATTTTCAATTTAGAATGGCTCAAAAATTATTTTTTTAGAGTATAAGGTGGGTATGGGTCGAAAACTTCTCAACCAATTGGTTTTTGATAGGTTTAGGTCCCCATATTAACCTTATCTTTTAGATTTAACTCTTAGTTAAAAAGATTGACATTTGCCATGTCTCTATGTATTTTAATATTATATGGTTAATAAAATTACTATATACTACCAAAAGAACCTAAAGTGGTTCATTAATGATATTTATGACCTTATCTATGTCCTTTGTCTGAACCTTATATTTTTAGGAATATTTTATCAATTATTAATATAGTATTTTTTTTAAACTCAATTATTTCAAATTTGACACTATTTAGTATTTGGTTTTTGTGAAAATTATAACAGCATTGTTATGGCAAAAAATTATTTAATAAATCCTAAAATGTCATATTAACCTATATAATTAGTTTAATTCATAAAAAGTTTCAAATTAGTTTTATTTGGATAATTATAATATCAATTATTTTAATCTTTCATTAATAAGGTAATTATTGTATTATCATTGTGTCATAAGTCTATTAAACTATTTAATGTCTAAAAATTAAAAATAAAATACCATTATGTAGTAAATGTTTTTATATTTCTATTGAATATTTATAGTTTGACTTATTTTATGTGTAGCCCAATATTTAAAATGGTTTAGTTATTAAACATTGAATTTAACTCTTTTAACTGTTCTTTAAATAAAATAATAATAGATGTCCTAATCTAGTCCAAGTGGACCTATGGGGATCATATTTTATTCCTAAGGTTTTTTTGGTCAAATTACACTTATCCAATATAATTAGGGCATGTATTATGGTAATTAATAAATCATGTTCACCCTTAATTACGCTATTTACTTTTAACTGTGGTAAATAAAAGTCAAAAGTTACTATTCACCAAAAATTATTTTAATCTTATTGAACCAAGATTTACTTACTAATATTAACCTTATGTCTTGGATTTTTTAAATTCAACTCACAGAAGTGGTAAAATTATGTTTTATGAAAATTCGCAAATGCTCCTAGGTGGTGGGTAAAAGATGGTAAAAAGTTCAATAAAATTTTTATATATCTAAACTTATTATAAAATGACTCCAATGAATTACATTGAACTGATATAGTTATTACGTATCTATTTTGACCTAAAATATATTTAAATAATATAGATAAATAAATAAATAAAATTTCGGTTTTGACCAATAACACAGTGTTTTTCACTATTCTTCAAAAATTGAATGTTTTCAAAAAAATAACAAAAAATCCCCTAATTTAATTTTGATATTTTGAATTCAAAAATGAAGTCGATTTTGAAAAAAAATAATTTATAAAATTTTAAAAAGTGGGTATTACTATTCATAATGGCTAGTATGGTTGGTTGCGGTGTGTTAGAATGTCGAAGTTGCATACAATTGAAGCTATTTCATTATTCAAAGGGAAATGTACCGTGGAAGCTTAGGGTGTTACATTATTCCCTCATTCAAATAATTTCATCCTAAAAATCTCTAGAATAATACCGCAAAAAAGGATTCAGGTGGTTCTTCATCATAAGTTCATCTAGTTCCCACATTTCCTCTTCCAACTTATGGTTTCTCCATAAAACATTAACCAAATGATTCGTCCGATTTCTCAACACTTGTTCTCTAGTATCAAGAATCTTGAAATGATCTTCAGAATAAGAAAAATAGGGTTCCATTTCAATTTCCTCATTGGTGAGTACATGTGTTGGGTCTGGCATGTATTTTCTCAATAGTTATACGTGGAACACCTCGTGAACTTTAGAGATACTTGGAGGCATTTCCAAACAGTAAGCTATATCCCCAATTAATTCTAGAATTTCAAAAGGTCTGATGTACCTGGGACTTAATTTACCCTTCTTACTAAATTGTATAACTCCCTTCCATGGAGATACTTTCAAAAAACAATATCTCCTACCTGAAATTCCAAATTCTTCCTTCAGTTATCGGAATAGCTCTTCTACCTACTTTGAGATTCTTTTATGTGGGTTTGGATAACCTTCAACTTTTCCATCGTTTCATCGACATGTTCTAGGCCTATGAGTTATCATTCACCAACATCATCCCAACAAGTTGGTGTGTGACATATCTTTCCATATAACGCTTCATATGGTGCCATATGAATACTTAAATGGAAGATATTGTTATATGTAAATTCTACAAGAAGTAACTATTGATCCCACATACCTTGAATGTCAAGTGAGAAAGAACTCAACATGTCTTCTAAGGTTTGAATAGTCCATTCTGATTGTCCATTAGTTTGAGGGTGGTAGGCAGTGCTCAAACGAAGTTTAGTATCTAGGGATTTCTAAATACCTTTCTATAATCTTGATGTAAAACAGGGATCATGGTCAGAAACAATCGGTAGAGGTACTCCATGAAGTCTTACAACTTCATTAATATACAGTCTTGTTAAATGTTCAGGTGGTAAATATTCTCTTATAGAAAGAAAATGTGCTTACTTGGTAAGACGATCAATAATGACCAATATTGCATCATTCCTTCTAACAGCCTTTGGTAGCCCCATGAAAAAGTCCATCGTAATATCATCCCATTTCCACTTAGGTATGGGAAGAGGTTTCATGACTCCTCTAGGATGTTGCCCTCTAGATTTCACTTGTTGGAAAACCATACATCTTGACACAAAATCATCAATCTCCCTTTTCATGTTTCCCCACCAAAACAGTTCCTTCAAATCTATATACATCTTGGTGCTCCTAGGGTGTATAGGGATCTTGGAGCGATGAGCATCATCAAACAATTCCCTTTTTAGTTCAGGTATATCGGGAACCCAAGGTCTCTTCCAAAATTTCAAAATTCCATCTTCATATATGATGTCACTCATTCTCCCATCATTTACAGCTTTAATATTTTTTTGAAATTCCTCATCATTATTATGAGAAATTTTTATCCGTTTTAGTAAAGGTAGTTTGGAATCCATTTAAAAAAGTATTGATTTTTCACCTTCCATGGTTATTTCCATATCCATATTTACTAGATCCATGAAATTATGATCCCTTTAAACTCTCATATTGTTAAAAACTTGGTGATCCTTTCTGCTCAAATCATATGAAAACTTATTTTCCTTCCACTGGTGGTAGTTTATTGTGAAATTATAATCCTTGAGTCGTTCAAGAAATCTCCTTTTCCTCAATATTAGTTTTTTTGTGAGAAAATATACTTCATACTCTTTTGATTAGTATAAATCTCACATTTTCCCCATAGAGATTGTGTCTCCATATCTTAAGAGAAAATATTATAGCTACTAACTCAAAATCATGAGTAGGATATTTTTTCTCATTACTTTTTAGCTATCGTGATGCATAGGCAACAACACTATCATTATGTATAATGACACAACCAAGTCCTTTCTATGAAGCATCACTATAAATAACAAACCCATCATTCCCTAATGGTAGCGTCATGATAGGAGCATTAACTAATCTTCTCTTCAGTTCTTCAAAACATTCTTCACACTCTTTTGTCCAAACAAATTTAACCCCTTTACGTGTGAGCTTGGTTAATGGGTTAGCCAACCGGGAAAAATTTTGGATGAAATGTCAATAATAATATGCAAAACCAATAAAACTACGTACATCAGTTATACTTGTCGGTGCTGGCCATTCTTTGATTGCCTTTGTAATTTAATGGTCAACAGAGATTCCATCCATAGAGACAATGTGGACAAGAAAATAAATCTCTTGAATCCAGAATTCACACTTGTTAAACTTCCCATATAATTCATTTCTTCTAAGAGTCTTTAGAATAATTCTCATGTGATTTTCATTATCTTCATAGCTTTTTGAGTATACCAAGATATCATCAATAAATACCACTATAAATTCATCATGATATTCCTTGAAAACACTATTCCTTATATCCATGAAGACATAGGGTGCATTAGTCAATCCAAAAGTCATTACTGTAAACTTGTAAAGCTCGTACCTGGTTCGAAATGCAGTTTTTGGAATGTCTTCATACTTCACACAAAACCGATGACATCTAGATCAAAGTTCAATCTTCGAAAAATATTGAGCTCCATGAATTTGGTCAAATAAATCATCAATACGAGGTAGGGGTACTTGTTATTTATTGTTATATCATTGATCTCCCTGTAGTCAATGCACAAACTCATAGATCTGTCTTTCTTCTTAACAAAAAGGACAGGGGCTCCCCATGGAGAAACACTAGGGAGAATAAATATTTTATTACATAATTCCTCTAGTTATTTCTTTAGTTCCACTAATTCTATAGTGTCCATTCTATAAGGGGTCTTTGATATGGGCCTTGAACCAAGAATTAAATCAATGGAGAACTCAATTTAGCGTTCAAGAGTATGTCGAGGTAAATCCTCTGGAAAAACATCAACATATTCTTGCAAAATAGGAATGTCCTCTATTTGAACATTCTTTTCCCTACCCATAATTATTTCATTCTCATCCTCCTCATTAATTGAATTTTGTAGAGCTATTAGGGGTGGATCTAGATAAGAATCATATGGTGATGTTTCTTCTCTAAAGATAAGGTACTCCTTATCATCCTTGAGAATTTTAACCTCCTTCTTCTTACAATAAATTTTCACATCATGGTCTGAAAGCCAATTTATACCGAGGATTATATCAAATTCATTCATGGGTATAACAATTAGATCAGAAAATAAATATAATTTATATGAATTAATGGGGAATGATTCAAAAAACTTTTTTGCAATGATAATTCGCTTTAGAGTTTTAAATGAAAACTCCCTTGTCAAATCAAATTGGAAATATCTTATTTTCTTAGAAAACATGGAAGATATGAAACAATGTGATGATACAGAATCAAATAATGTAATGGATAAACTTGAGGAAACCATTAAATTACCTACCACAACATCTTTCGGAGCATCAACCTCAGCAGTAGTGATCACATAAGATTTGCCTTTATCCCTTGGCCTTTTATGAGGAAAGTTTCTCTGATTCTTAGGACATTCATTTTCATAATGTCCCATCTCCCTACAATTGTATCATTGAGCACTGGTAAATTATTTCTTTCCCTTAAAATCACTAGTAAGAAGGCCTTTCTTTCCACATTTTTAGCATACTCCTTTTCCTTTTAGACAGGAACTAGTGTGCTTCCTTCCACAATTATCACCGGGTTAAAATTAAACTCTTCCCTTCTTCTATGTTTCCATATTTACTTTCCTAGAGTGTTCAGCAGTTCTCTTCTTCTCTTTCATTGCCTTAATGTCATAAGACATAGAGAATTCCTTTTCTATCTGGATAATAAATGAGACAATATCTTCATACGATGAGAAGGATTGCGAGACTAATGCTTGATGAAGAAATTGTTTTAACCCATAAAAGAAATGATCAATCTTACTTCTTGGGTTACTTATATAATTTGCAACATTCCTTGGTAACCTTGTAATGTTAGCTTCATACTTTGAAACATTCTCATCCTCCTTTCGTCTCAAACTCATAAATTAGCTTTCCATATCCGCTCGATGGTCTTGAGGAAATTATTTTTCTAAGAAAATATCTTCAAACTACCTCTATTTTATACTTTATTCTTCTTCATCCTCGATTGTGTTTTGAATTAATGACCACCATTGATCTGCATCTCTGGTGAGGTGATAAGCTGTCATGACAACTTTTTCCTATTCACTACTCCCCAAATCATGAAATATTTTCTCTAAGGATCTTATCCATTGTTCAGCTAAAAATAGATTTGTAGACCCATTGAATGTTGGTGGTTGTTTCTTCATTAAGAGATCTAACATTTATCCTCCTTTTTTGGATCAGGGTGCTCCTTATGGGTAAGGTTATTATTCACAACCTATGTGAGTTTTCCCAGTATGGTGATAAGATGATAAGCACCAGTTTCATCCCTAGATATGCTATAATTATCTTGAGAAGATGGAAAATCCCTACATAGATTACGTGCATTGATACGATTTTCATTACTTCCACTAGGTTCCATTTTCAAAAAAAATCATACATTATATTAGTTTATGTACCGCAATACATAATTCAGAACTTGAAACACTTAACATAAATTAAACAGTTTATGGATACAGTCAATAATCATAAAAATGTTTTCTTTGAGGAGGTATATACTCATAAATCCTTAATAATGGTTTGTAAATAAAATTAGAATTATTCTAAGAATATCCCCTGGGAGTGTCGTAACCAAGAGTGCAACAAGGCCCTTTTTCATGCACCAATACCTATTCGAGTCTATCCCAAATAGTTGTTTTTGGGTTCTACCCCTAGTTACATCTATGTCAGAGCTGCCTCTACATGCTCTTATCCAGACATAGATGTATTTTTTAGAAAACTAACAAAATCTCTACAGTACCAAAATTCTATAATGTTCTTCTATAATAATCCTCAAATTCTATCATAGGTTAGTGTGCTCTAATCAGAGTTTTTCTGAATCTAGTTTCTATGTTTTGTACAAAACATCTTCTAATATAAAATGTAATTCCCTGGCCCAAGTTACCCAGAGTCAGTGCTTTAGTACATAACATTTGTATGATATAAGCAATCATGTCCTGAAATATCGATCAGTTTAGTATTTTTGGAAGCAAGATACATACATAAGTTCAACATTACAACTTGAAAAAAATACAGCACTAATTTGTTCCATTAGAAACATCCATGTATCCTATATTATGCCTGAAAGTCACTCATAACTAACTTATTAAAATCCTAGGAAAATGAAACCTAAGAAAGGGGTGAGCTCAAACGCTCAGTAAGGGTAAGCAATATAGTGGAAGATAACATAAATATTAGGCATGATGAATAATTCAAAACACATGCCTTTACAAATAATAAACATGAACACTTTATGGAAGGAATATGAGCTAAGTAAATAATTCCATAATAAAAAATTATCATGGGTATTCAACTAGTGTAATAACCACATGAACCATCATTATTATTTTCATAATTAGGGAATGTATAATGCCATAGATTCTGAAACATCTTCTCAAGGCCTTGGCCATGATGTCTAAAAAAAATTTAGGCCTCAGCCAAAACCATATATCAAATAAGGAAAGGCCTCGGCCAATTCCATGTCCAATTGTCTCATGAGACCTACTAATGCATAGAGGATCTATAGGGGCTCCACCCATCACATAATAAGTCCAATAAATTCTTCATATTAAAAGGTTGAAACATAACATAAAAATTCATATTAAAACTAGCATATGAAATGTCAATACTTTAACCATAAACCATGAATGGTATAAAAATAACACATCCACAATCAAACATATCACAAAACCTTAAATACAATATGGAATATTTCTATCATATAAATCAACTTCAAACTAGTTTAAAATCCATCAAAGGATGTTGACATAGATGAAATGAAAACTATTTGAAATAAATACCTCATTCTATTTTGAAACCATTTAAGAGTCACATAATTATAAAAGAAAACATTTACTTTGAAAAATTATTAAAAGATTTTAAGAAAATATTTTATGATGTTATAATGATAGAAAATAGCTGCACCCACCGTATAAGTTAAAAAACATTCTTACCTTAATTTTTTCGAAAAGGTCATAAAGTATCTTGTTTGGAAAATGACAAAAAGATTCCTTTCAAAACAAAAAAAGCCAATTAATGGAATAAATGACATTATCACATAGTCTAGTAAATTGTAAAAATGTTTTGAAATAAATTTTTTTGAAAACATGGATGTGGATGATAAGGAGGTCCTAGTAGATATTTACGTAAAAACAACCTCGGATAATAAAGAGATTGTGAAACTTACTCTTACCTTGTACTTTTCCTTAGTCGATGTTATGTTAACCTCTTGTATAATAGTTAAAAAATTGTTATTAAATTATAAAACCTCTATATACATAAATATTATATCATATATGATCCTCTCATATTTCTTTGTTAATAATATTTCAATTGAATCATCGTTTTGGCTGTTAAATGATTCCCATTTCTTTATATTCATGGTTATGTAAGGAATATTTTTTCTTGGATAGGATGTATTTTTTTAATATAAATAATTATATTATTTTCATAACCAATATTTTTAATCATAAAATTAAAATTATTATTTAATGATTATGATGAGGAATGAATCTCATCGCGTTCGTGGAGACGGTAATCCGTACGTACACATGAGCGACAATATCATTATATTGATGGGGAAATCCTATGTAATAAGATGGTATATAATATATAAAGAGTCTTTAAAATTTTATATTTATTATTTACATCATTTATAATCATTATTATACCAATCCAAATAATTATGTGTTTGAATACAAACTACGCCACAATGTGGAGACGGTAAGTTGTACGTACGCATGTATGGTGACTTTGTCATTCATATGATGGATAGAATAATGAATATGGTTGTACAATTATTATAATAACATGAAATTATATAGAAGCTATTGGATTTATTATTTTATAATGGAAACCACAAATAAAGAGAAATTGGAAGAAGAAAAGAATTTGAAATATGTGGTGAAATATTTACTTCTTCTTCAGGTTCTTCCTTTTTATTTTATCAAAAGGGCTCCTCAAGATGGATCTATGACCAAATGAAGGCCTCTAGGATGAAGGGAGGAAAGTTGTAATGATATTTGGGCCGGGTTTGGCTAAGACAAAAGGCATTGGACGTGTGAAATTAAGAAAAGGGGAAGTACTCTTTTATAAGAGAGGTGACGGTCACTTTAGGAAAAACTTTAAATATTATTTTATAATAAAATTATTTTTGGTTTCTAATGGATCCAAAATAATTTATTTGTAGGATAAGGTGTTTATGGGTCTCAAACCTCTCAACCAATAGGTTTAAGATAGGTTTAGGTCACCATATTAACCTTATCTTTTAGATTTAACTCTTAGTTAAGTAGTTTGACATTTACCATGTCTCTTTGTATTTTTATATTATATGGTTAACAAACTTACTATAAACTACCAATAGAACCCTCAGTGGTTAATTATTAATATATATAACCTTATATAAGTCCTTTGGCCAATACTTAGATTTTTAGGAATATTTTATCAATTAATAATATTGTATTTGTTTTAAAAACTCAATTATGTCAATTTTGGAACAATTTAGTATTTAGCTTTGTGAAAATCATAAGAAGATGATTAATTCGAAAAACAATTTTTAATAAACCCTAAAATTTCATATTTACCTATATAATTAGTGTACTTTATCAAAATATTCAAATTAAATTTATTTGGATATTTATAATATCAATTATTTTAATCTTTCATTAATAAGGTAATTACTACATCATCATTGTGTCATAAATAAATTAAATTATATAATGTCTAAAAATAATAAATAAAATACCATTATGTAGGAAATATTTTCATCTTTCTAATTAATATTTATAGTAAAATTTATCTTATTTGTAACCTTATATTAAAACCGGTTTTAGTTATTAAACTTTGAATTTAACTCTTTTAACTCTTCTTTAAATAAAATAATAATAAATGTCATAATCTAAACCAATTGGACCAAAGGGGGTCATATTTTATTAATAAGGATATTTTTGGTAGAATTACACTTATCCAGTAGATTTATGACATGTTTTAGGGTAATTATGAAATCATTTTTATCCTTAATTACCCTATTTACTTTTAACTATGGTAATAAAAGTCAACAGTTACTATTCACAAAAAATTATTTTATCTTATTAAATCACATTTTAATTCTGATATAAACTATTTCTCTTAGATTATTGACATTAAACTCACAACATTTGAAAAATTGTGTTTTATGCAAATTTTCAAATTCTTCTAGGAGGTGGGTAAAAGACGGTAAAAAGTTCAACAAAATTTTTATATATCTAAACATATTATAAAATGAAATCAATTAATTACATTGAACTTATGTAAGTATTATGTATCTATTTTGACCTTAAAAAATTTATATAAAATAAATAATTATTTAAATAAGAAGTCGGTTTTAACCAATAATGCATTGTTTTTAACTATTCTTCAAAAATTGAATGTTTTCAGGAAAATACCAAAAAAATAACCCTAAGCTAATTTTGATATTCAGAATTCAAAAATGAAGTCCATTTTGAAAAATAAAATTTATAAATTTTCAAAAGGTGGGTATTACAATTCATAACGGCTAGTTTGATTGGTCATAGTGTGTTAGAATCTCAAAGTTGCGTATAATGCAAGGTATTGCATTATTCAAAGGGAAATGTACCATGGAAGCTTGGGGTGTTACATCATTAGTCACAAGTTACATATTCAGTGAATGTATGATTTGGATGCTTATTATATGGTTGGGATGGAGTTGGGAGTTGGGATCTAGGCTAGAACATTAAACATATGAGGATATTCTATATTTTTTTATTTTTTATTTTTTTATTTTTTGATATTGTTCAACTTGATTATATAATATTTATTCCCTTCCACTATGTGTGTAGCATTATCTTTTATCACATTCTCTATTGTACTTATTTTATTAGATTCTTCCTTGGAAGGGATGTTTATCGAAAATGAGGCATATAATTTATTTGTTTACAAAATTTTATGTTTAAAACTCTTTTAATTGTGTAATAATGTCCCCATAATATCTTCAAAGTCCCTCTCCAATATTCAGTTGCCTCTGGCATATACGGTTCCATGCTTGATGCCATGTGGTAAACTAGACTAGAGAACCATTTCAGTTGAATCTAGGTCTGGTCATTGTATTTCATGTAAAGGGGAATATCCTCAAAACTCCTTATATATAAAACCTATATTATTATATAGGAAACTGTTTATAGATACCTAAAAATATAACTTCATTTTTCTATATATTTCATTTCTTTTTTATCAATTAAAAATAGTGTAGTAGAATTTTTTTCCTATAGTTATTTGTTTTACCAATTTTCCATGAACACTTATTTTTTTCCAAATATGCATGTCTGTATCCCTATATATATATATATATATTCTAAAAAATTCCCTTTATCATAAGAAGTTAAAAATTGTGGCATCTTCCTCCATCTGTTCAGGTGTCCTGTAATCCAGTGATGATTCCACTAATGTGATTTTCTTACTATCAAAGGAAGAGATGATGAAAGAAATATTAGTGGGTATATTCATCACATGTTTCCATCAATTCATGAAAATATCATTTTTTTTAATTCATCATATGTATAATTACACAATATTCAGGTAAAATTCATTTTTCTCATGGGGAAATGAGGAGAAGTAGTTACCCTATCCTTATGATATTACCCGACCCTTCCTCATATGTCTATTTTCAAAGTGATTTAATTGTGTGGTTCTAAGTTTAATAATGATATGTATGAGTTGAGACATAATATAAAGGAGTTTTATTTTCTTATATAATTTTTTTTCTATATATGTGTGGACACTATATAATATTTTAATAGAACCCGTGCACTTCTCCTACTCTGGATGAGGACCGGTGATGTGGCATGAAGGTGGAGACCATATTCATACATATACTATGTGTGAGAAAAATATCAAAGGTATTTTTAATTCAATGGATCCAAAATTTCATGTCGTTACATGAGGACATGCTCTACATCCCATACTGACCATCATTAAATAAACGAAACATCTAATAGAGACTAAACCCCATGAACCATAAAATAAATATAATAGGTGCATCCCCCTAATGTTGTTTACAGGGTGGAAGAGAAACCAGTCATAATAGTTCCCCCATAACGAGATCATGAAATTCCATCTGAATAAAATTTCATTCATTCTAGTTCAAAATACAATTGATAATTTTGGTTTATAAATATTTATATATAAATATTCATAATAAAACAAATAAAATATAGTGTCCTTTTTCTACTAAATCCAAAGAATATTAATTTACAAATCATAAATGAGACAAATTACTTCAAAATAAGTCTCAAGAGATTTATTTTATAAATCATTAAACATAAAAACCATTTAACATAAAACCATTTAAAAATATAATATTAAAACAAAATAGATGCACTCAATATGGCACCTCATGAAAATTAAAACACAAATTCACATACACACTCACGTACCACCTAAGTCAATCACATTTCAGGTTACAATAGTAAAAAAGATATAAATTACCTAATTTTTTTTATTAATATCATGGGAAATACCCTAGGAAATGAGTTAGAATGGTCCTATATTTTAATAAATCTAATGGGTCAACTATCCATAATTTTTTATCATAAACCAAACAATCCAGCTGACTAGCCCACACCATCGTCATCAAGATAGAACTCTCTACCTTTCCCTATATCACACTATAGGGGACAATAGATGTATGTGTTCCGACTAGGGTAGAAAAAATATATATCTATCTCTTAGTCTAGTTTTCACATAAAAAATCAATAAGTGAAATGAAAGAAATCGAATCACTAGAGCATTATAAAAAAGTAAATTTTAAAAAATTAAAAATATTTTCACCTCACCTCAAACTCCCTCACATGAAAATCCTCACTTTATGAATAATTCATAACATCCTAATAATCATAATCCAAATTAGGATCTAAATATATTACAAACACATCAATATAAGGGCCTTAAGAGGTTCATACACAGCCACAAAGTCTGAGAACCCAAATAATGTTCCAAAAATGCCTTCATTGAAAATTAAATTTGGATATCAGATCTTTTGTAACCATTTTTATTCAACTACAAAAAAAATTTACAATATTATTTTGAACCATACTATAAATAAATTTCTGAATCAATATTCCTTTTTATAAAAAATTTCCAAAATTCTAAGAAATCCTTCTTTATAATCATTCCATAGCCCAAATAGGGGATGATCTATCTTTACACCAAATCCAATTTAAAACTAATTATAAAAACATTTATTTGGAAATTGGTTACTAAAATATTATTTTGAAACTTGTTAGTCATATTATTACCACATATTTCAAGTTAAAAAATACATTAAAACATGTATAAAACCCAATAAGACCATCACATATAATTATAATTTGATAAAAATCCATTTATAAACATAAATCATAAAGTGAAAGGACAAATGAGGGGAGGGAACAAAAACACCAACCTCAGTGAAAGGTGATTGAGATGAAAGTCATCACCTTTATGGATAACCCAAAAAAAAATAATGGATACTCGATAATATCAAACAATCCAAATTCACTAATAATAATCCACCACAAACACTAAATCCAACTATAACAGCCATTATGGTTTTTAGGAGGAAGGGAAACCAAAGAAGAGATAAAATATAAAAACCTTGGGAGGGGTGTTCCTTGTTGTTGGTATGGTTTTACTTTTTTCATTTGGATGTGATTTGTCTAAAGTCTATGGAGTCTGTTTGGTTTTTCCCCCTTCTTCCGTTAAAAGGGGGATTTATCAAAATAATAAAAATTTGAAGGCCTTCGGGCTGTTGAATGGATAGAATATAAGAAAGATGAGGGATAATGATGAAAGGTTGAATGAAAACCTTGAAATTTTGGAAGAAAATGAGTTGTGAGAAGCATGTAAATAAAGGAAAAGTGAGGGAGGTCCCCTTGTTATGCACTGTCAAGAACCGTCCCCCAGGGCCCATGCTGTGACTACCCTTAGCCCGCTTTTATAGGCCAGCGGCTGGTGACTAGCACTAAAAAGGCATATCCTAAAAAGGGATGGCAATGATTTTAAACCTATACACACACACATCCCATACTGCAGAAGGTGAAGATGAAACTAGGATACCAACAACCAGTATTTCACACAAGGAAGAAAATAGACAAGTAAAGGTGAAACTGAAAGGAAAAGAGGGCCATAATACATACCCAACTAAAAAAAGTACAATAAATAGAAGTACAATATCTAGAGGTTTTCTTAAAAGGATCCCACATGAAGGGTAGGTGTTCTCACTTTCAGATGTCACTGAAGTGTACTGCATCTATAGATCCACCTACGAGCACCCCCTAGCCCTAGCTCTCTAAGATCCCAGTCCAAGCTGTCTGTCGTCTGCAAAAGACCCAACAGGTGTGGGTGAAGCCTGTATAGGAGTTATCATAAAAATAATCAGTAGGGACCCAAAAACCAACTCGGGTCTCATAGAAATACACAAAGGAAATCACAAAAAAATCACAAATAATATAATCACTAGAGTCATCTCGACAATGGTAAAACTTAAAGTGTTAATAGAAAAACCAACAGTTTCAAATACTGGGAATTAATCAATGCAATGGAATTTATCCCCGATGAGTCCTTTAGGATAGCTAGGTCACTTATACCTATTCTGTAGATGAGTCACAAAGCCTTTCTTGGTAGCAGAGTCTTGAAGCCTCAGTGATAGCTGAGTCACGAAGTCTCATTGGGTAGCTAAGTCACGGATTCTCGTTGATAGTGAGTCACTAAGTCTCACTGTGTAGCTGAGTCATGAAGTATCACATATTTCAATGTCAAAGAGTCTCGTTGGGTATATCAGTCACAAATTCATGTTGATAGCTAAGTCACAGAGTCTCCCAGGGAAGCTGAGTCATTAAGTATCACTGATAGCAGAGTCAGAGAGTCTCCCTCATAACTGAGTCACAGAGTCTCACTGGGTAGCTGAGTCATAGATTCTCATTGATAGCTGAGTCATAGAGTCTCACTGGGTAGCTAAGTCACATAGTATCGCTGAGTCAACTTACATTAAATCTTACTTAGAGGATTTCATAAGGACCTCCCCACCACGTAAGTTGCAATGCCACAAATAGTGCGTAAATCAAACACACGGTCTGGGATATACGTCCCTTTTTGTAAATAGGAGGAGGTTGTGTCCACGCTCAGTCTGACTGGTTCAGATCGACCCGGCCAACCTGACCCGAGGTCCCGTATGACCTGATTTTGCCTATCTGGCCAATTTTCCTAGACCATTGGGCCTCACTGGACCTGAGCGAGGTTGACCATGGGTCCAATCTTCTCGGTCACCTAGTGAGATGAAATTATCTGGCCCTTCCCACACTGGTGGGACGGTCTCTTTTCCTAGATTTTTCCACCATGAAACCCGCCTTTATCCCGTCAGCACGTCCTATAAAATCAGACCGGCTCGATTGTTTGCTCGGGTATCCCAGTCCGATAAGTGCGTGCATGGCCAGTCAACCCCCCTGTGGTCAGCACATGGCCTGCATGGAGTGGTCCCCTCCACCTACAGGGTGTAATGTCAAGCCAACCACTAAAAATGATGGTCCACATCCCTCCTCCACCATGGCACGTGTCGAGCATGCCACTGCAGGCTGCCGAACCGGTGGTGCCGCTCTAGTGTCACCTTCAGCGGACCACCAGGTCCGCTCCAGTTGTCCGATATCAAATCCTCATACGCCATCAGTCCTCTTGGGTCACCTCCATAACTTACATGTCCACAGATCCACCTTTCCACAATTTCTATGATGCAACCATGATAAACGCACAAGCGAAGGGGCTTGGGCCTTGTTCCTGTTAGCCCGCTCCCTCTGCGTTAGATGTCTAAAAATAGGGTAGTATTGGGATAAAAGTTCTATCAAATAACCGTTAAAATCATTTCAAAAACCTCAAGGTATACACCCTCCCATAGGAACACATGATATTTGGATTGACGTGTTCATCAATTG
Source organism: Viscum album (assembly GCA_963277665.1). Classification (NCBI taxonomy): domain Eukaryota; kingdom Viridiplantae; phylum Streptophyta; class Magnoliopsida; order Santalales; family Viscaceae; genus Viscum; species Viscum album. The sequence continues at coordinate 1,625,181,707 of OY728160.1, read as the reverse complement.
ATCTGTGTTCATTGTTTTATAATAATAAGGGGATCTTAAAACAATTAAACCCCTACTTGTTTCATGGATCTATCACTGGCGTGGGGATAAGCTCCAAGCCATCATCAATCTTCAATTAATTATCAGTTGTCACCATTACTTGTCTCTCAAATCCATCCCACCAGTATTCTTCGATCCTTGATTCGATGGCATTTATTGATGGCATCCGTCATTGGAGAGAGAGAGAGATTTCTCTTTCGTCAGAGAATTTCCCAGCTTTGTTTTTCAACTCTAGATCCCTATATAATTAATGGATGAAGACATGTGGTGTGTCACCACACTATATAATTAATGAGTTTCATTAATGATTCAGTCTTGCCTCATCGTTGTAGCATAGCACTGACTGGTCATTGCATCACAGTAGAAACAGTTTGAATAAAATAAACTTTGAATTTCTTTTAAGTTTATTTTATTTTTTTCACTAAAAGTCTGAAATTTATCTTTTTTAGTTGTCCAATTCCAGTCGAGGTTAGCCCCTTTTTTGGAAAATCCTAGTGTTATGAATTCACGGATGCCCCCAGATTTTTTATCTGGGAAAGTTTTTAAAATATAGAAAAATCCACTCACACGTTTATTTAAATGAACTATAAAATAGTTCAAAAATTAACATTCAACCGTTCCTCATGATTGTCGAGGTTAGGCTCTGCCTAAGGGGAACATGCCCTCACAAGCTCAACAATACTCTCTGATTTCCAATCTAAGTTACCATTTAGGAGTTATAAGGATTTGACAATAAAATAATTGTTACTTAATTATTATTTTTATAGTCAAAAACTAACGTACACTATTGTCCAACGCTGGCCAACATAATGATCTTACTAAAGAATAAATACCCTCCCCGAGCATAATGGTGGTCTTATAATTTCAATATGAGTCAAAATTCATGATTTATAATCATTTTAAAATTAAAATAATTTTATTTAATAATTTTATTTAAAGTTATTCCATTTTGGGTTTCTCACTGGAGGCCTGCACTGACTAAACATAAGTCGCACCTAGGGTAAACCTGCCATCCTGAACACAACAGTGCCCTCAGATTTCTGATTCGGGCAGCCATTTAAAAGTTATTCTACTTTTTCCATAAAACTACTCACATGCACTATTTAAAGCTTAATGTTTTTTGATGGATCCTTCTGGGCACTCCGGGACTTGGAACCGCTCATTGTCTCAGTGCCTGGTCTTGAAATAATTCCCTATAATAAAATAATAACATGGAATTTCAAAGAAATTTCATGAACTTAGGCTTAGTACAATGCGTGGGGGAGGTGAATATGGAAATCCCTTAGAAATTGATAGTGGAAAATGAGGAAACTCAGAAAATATTTAATGTTTGGAATTTCATATAGTTAGGTCACATTGTTTGAAAAACCATGCACTAATCGTGATAATCCTACTAGATAATGACATCACCCTACATGGTTTGGACCCATGGATTGTTACAATATTCACAATCCATGGAAAATTTAGCTTTCAAAAATATAGATCTCCACACAAGATTACTACATGATTTATCATAACCATGCACTAACACCCCATGTACAAAATGTCCCACATGGATTCTTTTGGAGATCAAAAGGATTGATCCAAAAATTAATACGCATATTCACCCCAAACCATGAAGAAAATAAAATGAATAAGAAATACCTCTTATATATGGGTCCTTCTACACTCCTCTCCAAACCAAGAGCAACAGATTTTCAACTTCCGGAATCTTGTTTAAGTGTCTTCCACATGCTTACTCTAACCATGTGGTGACAGTCAAGAACTCATTAAACATTTGAAATAATCCTTAAAATAGAAATATAAATCCCAAATACCTGATAAATTATAAGGGTCAAAAAAATAAAATAATATATAAAGAATAAATGGCGACATGGGGTGTTAAAATCTCCCAACCACATAAATTTTTTGCCTCTGAAATGTCATCAATTTATGTTGATGTCCCATAATTGAAACCATCATAACACATTGAGGCGTGATTTGGGTGGGTAGTTATGTAATTAGTGGAATTATTAAAGAAAAAAATATAATGAACACAACACCATTCCCCTAAAACTATAAGATAAATTAAAAACCACCATGATAAACAAATATGTGACACAAAACGTCACTAAGGCTAACACTAGCATGATCATAGGAAATGATTCAAAAATAGATGGATATTGAGTAGACGTCTCCCCAAAATTTATATTTCTTTAAAAATGTAAAAATAAGGGAGATACACACCCTTAAATAAAAAAGCTTCAAGAATCCCAATTTCCACCAAAAACCCACAAAACCCTAATTTGTCACCAAACTCAACAACCATTTGAGAAGATAATTAAAAAACCAAATAAATAGATCCTAAAAGGTTATATAATATTATAAATGGAAAACCCATAACCAAAACCATCCATAGCCAGCTTTAATTAAAAAACATAGGCTATATAACTATGGTCACTACACTCAATATAAAAACTTGGACCACAAACTCAAAATACATTCCAATGGATAATCTAACAAATATAAAACAACACAAATAAGTTATTAATTTCCCTATGGTCGTTGTATTCCTAGCCATATAAAATGGAATAGATGATCTCCCATGATCAACCACTAATATTTCATCATTAAGGAAGCCCCATCACAACTAAATACCCTTTATAAATATAATCAAAACAAATAGCTACACCAAGAAATCCATAAATTGTCAACATCTACAAAAGTAAAAAAACCCTAGATAAATACCAAGATAACTTAACACAGAAAAATAGAAACTCAAAACCATATTTAACCTAAGACATCCCTTTCTCATAAATAATCATAAAAACATCTAAACATAGACCAAAAAACCACACTAATGACTAGAACTCCAAACATTTGTGGGAAATGACAAAGACTTCTTAGGTTCTTTCGGCTAGAAGAACACAATAAAACTCTTATACTCCATAATATAATGATATATACCCTACTAAACATCCCCTTTTACCTTGTTCTTAAATAACTATTTATTTATATCTAATAGATCATTCAACCTTACCTCAAAATGGACACCTAGACTGAACTCCATGATTCTGGCCATAACAACTACCTCCTCATATGATGATAGAACAACTTCAACCCCAAAAAAACTCCAATATCAGGATTAAAAACTCTCTAATTTAAGAATTCTTGGATATAAAATAAAGGCTAAACTAAATTAAACTCTACCACATATCCTTTAGCCTAGGTAGAGTGGACACATTGGGAACCCACTCCCAAATAATAAGAGGTTTCATCCTAATGTCAGATTAGATAATGGACTTCCTAGTTTTCTTTCAAGGGTCTATGGTTGTTATATGATAAATACCCAAAATATGTACCTTAATCAGTCCATATTCCATAAAAATGACACAAGTTAATATTAAATCAAAATAATCAAAAAACATAACTCACTCAAGAAAACATTTATAAAATTTAATATTTTTCAAAAAAACCACATGACCCTTAAAAAACACATCCATTGAGAACATTCATTTTCACCTGATAAAAATTTTGTTTGAATTAATTGCATATATTTAAATTTTTTATAAAAATATCATTTCCAATAACTTCATCAATTTATTTATAAAACCAATAACTTACATAAAGTTTCCCCATTATTCCAAAACAATGTCCAATTTTTATTTTAAATTAAATTTCTATAAAAATATATAGAAATTATTAAAACCCCACTTATAAATATTAGAAAAAAAGTTCTAAAAAATAGATCATCCCATGAAAACTTTTTTCCTCCTAAAAATTAAATATATGGATGATTCAACAACTTTCTAGAAAATATGTTAAAATAATGAGCCAAAACACGATATAATTACCCACCCAAAAACATAAATTACACAACATCTCCCTTATTAATCCTCAAGCTAATGGTAGTTTCCATTTTGTTAAATTGGGGAAACAATGGAGGAGAAATAATAGTTTTCGAGGAGAAATGGAATTATTCCTGGTTTGACCAATTGTTTTTCTAGGATGTTCATGATATATGATCCCTTGGATCCTTCACTACATATACTTTTGAAACTCTAGGTGGACCTCTAAATCACTAATATAATCATCGGGGATTGATATATCATCAATACATGTCAAAATCCATCTAAAATAATAAAAATGAATTCAAAAACAATACTCAAGTTCCAACCACCCATGGAAACTCGTCTTTTGGTTAAAGGAAGAGATAACCAATAACTTTTCTATAACATCTAGCAGATTCATGACTATGATCCTAGCCTCATTTATACCAAGAAACAACCCAAATAGTATCAGCATTATATAAAAGAGTTTTTTCACAAACCAAACTTGGTCACCCTATAAAATTCAACCCAATCAAGCCTATGACATATTCAAGGTGCGTTATTGATTGTTCTGGGCTTGTGAAAAGAGACATGGTATCAAAATATAATCAGGGATAATGTTCTCACCCTTCAAAAAAATATTACGGTATGGAATCAACCAAAAAATTCTTCTTGAACTATCTATATATATTATGTTGATTCATAATAAATATATAGTTATATAAAAATTGGAACATCCAAATAGAATATAACAATTGAATAAATATATATCACATAAACCAAGCAATAAAGTGAATTGTAATTATAGATACAATAAGGACCAAAATAAAGATCTAGGTCAGTATGGATAACACAAGAACATCCAAGAATTAAAAAACTAAACCAAACCTAAGTAACCAAATCCATATTACCAGTGGTCATTGATCCGAATCACATACCACCCATCATCAAAAAACCTGAACACCACAAGGAGACCAAATACAAGTCACATAAAAATAAACATATGAGCTATATACACAAAAATAGTGAATGTTGGGTGTTAGAAAAACAAATCCCAGTTTGATCCCTCAAATTATTCCATCCAATTCCTTCTAAATGAAATTTAATTCTTGATAGTATAGAGTAAAATATAGAAATATTGTATATGTGTGTGTGTGTGTCCCTACTAAAATGATGAGCATATCAGCCCCTTTTTCTACAAAATTAAAATAAATATCTTGGAAAAAAAATTAATGGAACAAATCACATGAAAAAATATCATAAAACCATTATTTTATTAACTTTTTATGCTTAAAATAATCCAAATTATTAATAAAAAACACATTATATTAAAAAAGAACACACACACTAATGATGGAAACTTACAATAATGAACTTATAAATTAAAAAACACACTAAGGTACAAACTGAGTCAATTGGGATAGGGTATACAAAGGTGATAATGGATTTAATTCCCTTATATTTTATCTACTATTATCATTGGAGACACATTAGCTCTGTGATTTACTAAATCCACTGAACGAACTACTACTAAATTTTCTGTCCCAAACCACACAAGTCACTTGAATAGCCCACACAAGTATCACTGGTAAAACACCCCCCAACTAGCCCTATATTATGTTATAAAATACACTAAAGGGATGTGTACTAATAATTTTATCATAAATATATACCTCCCTCTAAACTTATTTCTCTTCTAAACACCCATTAATCGAAGGCATTCACTAAATCAAATGAAAGAGGAATCGGGAAAAAGTATATTTAAAACATTTAAAACAATTATCACCTCACATACAACCCCCTCATAAGAATATAACCATTTTCATGTCATTAATAAGACAATAATTATCATTTTCCCATTTAGGGTCATAATATATATCAAAAAACAAAAACAACAAGGGGATCTAGAGTGTCATACACACACACACACATAATTTTAAAATCCATTTAATGTTTCAAACGTGACTTCTTTTAAAAAATACTGAGGTTACCAGGACCATTATAATAGTTCTAATTCCACTTCCAAAACATTTTCTAAAAATAATTTAATTTAAAAAATACATGAAATCCATTAAAGAATGTACTTTCAATTTTATAAAAAAAAATAAAATGTCTGAGACATCATTATTTATAATCATTTCATGGACAAAATGAGGGTGCATTCCTTTTTAAATAATATAACATTGAAAAAAAACTCAACAAAACATTTATTTGTAACATGGAAAATGAAACATTTCATTGAAAAACAAGAAAACCATTGATTACCCCTTATCCAAAGTAAGAATTTAGTTTTGATCATATAAATAACCCAATAAAAATATCACATTTAATAATAATCTGACAAACAAGTCATTTTCAAGAATCACGCACAAAGTAACATGTACAATGCGAAGATTACATAAAACACCTGACTCAATGAAAGGTTATCCAGGTGGAAATTTCGATCTTCAATGTTGACTACTCAAATAAAAATCATGGGATCATTTATAATCCCTAAAAACTAACTCCACCAATTATAACCAACTATAAACCCTAAATATTATGATAACATCATTTAGGTTTCATGGGAGTAAGGGTAACCAAGAAAGAGAGATAATGGGGTCAATAAGAGGGTTAAATAAGTAATAGAGAAGGGTTGCCTTGAGATTATACTTGAAAATGAGGTGGGAGAATCTTGGAAGTCAAGGATAATGGAGAGAGAGACCCCTTGGAGTATACCAAGCCTAGTTTGGGATGAGAAGAGGGTTGTAACACACTGACCCAAATAACTAGGTCTCTATTGAGGTGTTATATGACCTCATCTATGAGTCACCATACATAAGATGTCTTAAACTAGTTATTATGGCCCAAAATAAATATATGGAGACTACAACCTCTGTATCTGATGTATATTAGAGTAGTATATAAAATATGACAATAAATAAAGGAAAATATTTATAGGCATAGATATTCAAAAAATATGTCAAAATAAATATACCAATTATAACATTCTATAATATAATGGAATATAATTTCCATGTCATATAAGATTGAAAAAAAGGGATCCCCAAATGTGATGGATCAATGTAAAAAAGGAAAAAAATGAAAAAAAACAAAGAGGAACTGTTGTAAAGGATCCCAAAGTATGTCCCTATATCACCCCTATCCATCCCTTTCCACCTACTCAGTATATTCATGTTGGGGAATTTCCCTTAACATTATCCCTGGGTATGATGTATATATGAACATAAAGATGCATATATAGGGTTTGAGAATTAACTCTGTGGGACACCGCTAACAAGCCCTTAGCATTAGTATGACATGTATATAATGGTGGATGAATAAAAAAATCATAATTAAACATAAAATCCATCGAGTTATCATTTTTTAACCAAGAATATATAAACCCTATCACTACCTATTGATGCTCATTTCTATTAAAGTTGTACTTCAAAAATTGAAGGATCCAAGAATCAAAGGCAGCTCATTCTTTTGCATAGGCCAGAGCTTCAGGAGCACCCTGACCCATGTAGATGATTATTGGGAGGAAATAATATCCACTAACACATTACTAATTTTCTTGGGAGGTCATTGTATCCAGCAAACCATCCCACATATTCTTGATAGGTCATCACATCCTCCAGCACATCCTGTGGGTTCTTTGGACTTTGTCACAAAAGATAAGAAAACATGAAATCAAATGAATTTATGGAATCAAGTCATGAGAAAGGGGAAACATAATTTTATCCCATAAATCATATACCCTACATAAACTAGGACAAACTAAGCCTAAAATTCTTCCAAAAATCCACTTTTCAATGGTCGACAGCCACTACATCATCCAAGATCCAGTGTGAAATTTTCAATTTAGACATTCCAAATTCATCACTCCCCCTCTAAGGGGTCCACTATACTTATATGGACCTAACCAATCACACATACATGTAAAATATAAGTATCATAAGTCCACAAAAACAAAAAAAATGAAAAAATATTCATGAAACATTATGAGAATTCTATAAAATGGTAATAAAATTCCTAACATTGGAATGCCAAATGTAAATCACTTGGGATCACCACTGGAAGAAAGAATATAAAACCAAATACCTAATTTAATCCCAAAATAAAAGCATTAGGCTTTCCCAAAATGAAAAAAATGATAAATTTATGGGAATGGGGATTAAATTCTTGAATGGGGTTATACAAACAAAAATAGACTTTCAAAAATAATGGGTACATGGATTCTCATGGAAAAAGGTGTGGGGATCTCAAAAAAATAGTTGAAGAGAATTTTTTAGTCAAAATCATAATTATGGGATATTTTTAAGAAGTAATATGGGTTTAATGGGGTTCTAGGTGAATTTAAAAACATTTTAATTTTTCAAAAAACATCCCAGAACACATTCACAACATGAACATAATGTTCAAATCCTTAATCCACTTAAAAAGAACCTTATAGGATTCTACCATGACATATCATGACTTGAATGACACCATTACTCCATGAATTCCTTCCTACAGTATGTTTTAGTAGTAGGTACCTCTTGTTTCTCTAAAAACCATTAAAGAGTCTTTACAACACCCTAAATTACCAAGAATGATATAAATACACTTGATTGTGAAGAGATTAAATAGTCACAAACCAAAAATCTGGGGGTTATTACAAAAACACCCTCAAAGATCTTATCGTTCGTAAGAATAATCTCTAAGAGACCCCTATAAACAAGTCTATACATTAAACAGATATATCTTACTCTTTATCCTAGGTCTATTCCATGATCTGTCAATGTTTCCAAAAAACCAAAAAAAATTAGGATTTTCTTTCAATGCATTTTATTCCCACTACAGTCTATTATTCATATTGGATGTTCTAAGAATGAAGCATCTGCCTTAAAATTGACCTCATCACTACAAATCATTAATTTGAAGTCTACGTTTTACTTATGGATCTATGACACATGAAATAAATTGTGAATACCTTGATTTAATTGAATAATATCTAACTAGTATGCCACCAACCAGATATATTCAATATTCTTGTGTAGACAAACAAACTGTAGTACCATTTTCCCCAATTTACTCATAAATTTATTCCCTAACAGATTTGTCACTCTAAAAACACATAGTCTCCCATGGAAAACTCTCATTTACACTACATGGAATATTAATGATGCCTACTCTGATAGATAGCCAGACTAATCCAAATCAACTACAACTACTCATTATTCTCTTGGTTGATGATTTTTATTACTACTACCCTCTCTCCTGCCTCAATCCATCAAAAAGGTGACCAACATGATAAAATTTAAAGAACCTAAAAAGGTACCATATATATAATATTCAAGAAGTTTTTTTATATGTGAACTCTCCTAGAACTATATATTTATTCTATGACCCACTAAAATAAATCACAATTACTCTAGGTATATCCTATAAGATCTAGATTGTCCTCTCAGACTATGAATATATTTACAGTTGATATGACTTACTGAGCCTTAGTTTTGATCCCATCATCTTTCATAGGACATTAAAAAACTATGACGTAAATTTCACATCTTGTTCTGATATGATATCGATAGGCCCCCCATGCAACCACACTTTTTCATTCTTTTAAAACCTTCCCAAATAATTCAATTAAAGAGTCTATTAATTTGGAAATAAGTGTGAATCATTTTTCAATTGATCAACTACACTACACAATATCTCATCTCCTTAGAGTCCTAGGTAGTCACAGGACAATTTCCATCTTCACCTTATCCCTTTTTGATACAAGGGTTGGGATATGTCAGAGTAAAAAAATTAGTCACTGGTGTTTCACCTTCACTCTATTGAATATAAGGAATAAAGAGACAAAACCCATGAAATCATTATTCATACATAACAATTATAAATTATTTTTCATATTATGGTACATTTGTTCGAACATGGTTTCATCTACCACAATTTGGAATCAGAGTCTATCGTAAAGTTTTTTCTCTTCGATATGAGAACCACAACTCTTCCATGGTCATGTTGTATATTTTTAACATCCATGGACTATCCTCAAATAGGATCTTCTCCCATAAGGTAATCTCATATCAGGATAAAATCTGAATCAGAATTATGGATCACCTTTACTAACTCCACTATAAAAGAAGTAAATATCAAAAGATCACATGACACACCCATTGTCCCTTGAATGTTCCCAACTTCCTATATTCTAGTAGGATAATAACATTCCACTAGTTATATGGTGTTTGGGAACCAATATACTATGATTTCTAGTTTCAAGAATCTATGAAAAAAATTCCCATCCCTGGGGAATATTTAATCTCAATTTCAAATGTCTTGAAGTACTTGACCCAACATCTTTATCATGGGATCAGTTATCATAGAGAAAAGATATATTGTTAGTTTTTCTTGTCATTGTATATGAAAAATTTCATATAAAAGGAATTGTGGCCCCAAAACCTCAATGTACAATCCATGGAAGAAAAATATGGGCCATTAGTAGGACAGTTTCTTACATGGGGTCACAAATATTGAGACAGGTAAGTGACTACCTAATATCAATAGTTCAAGACAACCCACAACCAGCTCCGAAAGAATCAAAGTAGACTATATAATCAACTCCTAGTTCTAGAAAAATAAAAAATAGAGTTAACTTCAAACCCTTCATTAATTTGTTCAAGTCTCCCTCACACTAATTATTCCACATTAACATTAATCCTTTACTACTAAGCACGATCATAGACACTGGGAGGAGAGAATCTTCCAAGATGAAATGATTGTAACATCCGGTCGGCCTAAGGGTACTCTAAACCATGAACATGTACCAGGGTATTTCTCAAGACATCATGCCTCCTCTTTCTCTAAATAAACATTTGGTCCTGAATCATAATCCACATGCCCATGGAAGAATACATCCAAGATGATCATTTTCAATGACGCACATTCAAATGTAATTATTTAAAACCTACAAAAACTAGTATAGTAAATAGTAGGATTATCATATCCACACGGAAGGCTATATATGAGTGTGTGACAAAAAAAGTAAAAATTAGTGGAAATAACTCATAAAATAAATTGGAAAACAATGAAATTGTGTAGTGAAGTGTGTGATAATAAAGATTTTTTGTCGAAATAGTGAAAAAATTGATGGATTAAAAAGAGACTAATAGTGTTTGACATTAATAATATTGGACTAATATAAATTGATTAAATTTTTTCTTTCACATACTCAAGTTAACCATAATTTTATGAGTAATTAGAAGTTTACATTTTGAGTCACTCAACGATCGCTTAATGGTCAAAGTAGATACCTGATAATTATATATAAACAATCTCCTGATCATTACACTATAATTATAATGTTCTAAAATGATTAATAGAGGCTTAAAATTTTCTATTCATAGTTAATTGGTTAATGTTAAAATGAAATTTGTTTATTACTATGACCTATTGTTCCTTTATATTGTGTAAAATTAAAACTCATTAAAAATAAAAATTATATCTATAAGAATAAGGCACACTCACACAATTGTTGTACCAAAAGCATAATATATGAAAATTTTAAATCATACCAATCTTATTTTCCTAATCATTATAGTTAAGCATGTTTTTATAAGTTAGAAACATAATGTTCAGTGAAATAATCTCAAAATAGTGTAACAGATGAAGAAGGGAAATAAAAAATTAAGCTTCTCTCTAATATTTTCATCCTGATCCAGCTCTAAGACCACTACCTTCTGCTATAATCTCACTCTAAACCCTGGTTCTGATATATGTTCTTTACCCTGTTGTTTTTTCTATAAGTTCCCTCTAATAAAAATCCATTATCCTCCATGTGTCAATGATATTATTTTTCATGCTTATTGAGAATTAAAAAATAAGTATCACTACCAACATCACCATATATTATCATTGAAAACCACATATCTCACCATGACTACTCAACATGCGACTCTACTAATTTTATTCAATAGAATTAAAAAAACACAAATGAACATGTTTTGGTAGCAAATAATTTTAACACTAAATCCTTCCCAAACTGAAAAATCAACCTCAAATAGGTCTTCCTTATCCACAATTTCTATATTCAATAAAAATTTAGTTCTTAAAATTTTTTAATTACTTTAAATCCTAACTATAAATACCTATAATTAATCATTAATTTATCTTGAGATAAGTCGATAATTCACATTGAGGATATTTTCAGGTTTAGAGTTTTAGGGAATTATTCCATAACTATTACATTACATCTCGAATATTACGAAGTATACACATCTACTATAACTAATTTTTTCACAAAAATAAAACTCCATAAATAAATCAATAATTATTTTCTTGATTGAAATATTATTGAATTCTTCCTTTCACTTACCCTTCTTTATACCCTTTGAAAAACATTTCAAAAACTTGGGATGAGCCTAAAAAGCTCAGTAAGTGTTATAAAATGAGGAAGGAAAACATTATTACATTAATTTATAAAAAAATGATACCATACTTTTCACCCTTATAAAAAATCACTTTAACATAACTTGTTAAATCATAATATTTATGAATAACACATAGAAATCATAAATCATAATGGTAACTTTTGTCATCTATAACCAACTTCAATTGTAGCTTTCACAACTACATAGGGAGTTTTGTTTCGAATACCCATCACAGTATATTACCTAATTCTCTTAGTAAAAACAATAATGTTTACCACCTTCATGTTACCCAATTCATTTAAATATTGAATCCATTTCCAAAACACATTAAAACATTTAATAAAAATATTTTTGAATCAAAGTGATCCATACCACTTTAAAACCTTTAAGGGAATTAAAATTTTAAAACCTTAATTTAATTATAAATAAATCCTTAAAGAAATTTTGAAAAAACGGAAATTAATGATAAATATTTAGAAGATTAAATCATTAAATCATTTAGAAAATTTTTTTAGTTAAAGAGTCCCTTACCCCATGAGGAAATAGTCAAAAAAAATAATGAAATAATAACATTATAATAAACCTATAATATCATGAGAATAATGTGATTAATTATATAATATGTCAAAGGGTAGGATATAAACCTTATTGGATAATAAAGGTTAACAATATCAATATATAACTCAATGAAAAAAGATTGAGATGAAGTCCCTTACAAACATTCAGCAGCCTAACGACGTCACTTCACAATTCAGAAAATGTGTTGATGGGATAGAAAATGGTATATCATCACTATGAAATATAATTTTCAGAAATAACGATATAGAAGAATATATCACAACAAAATAACATGGAAATTAAAAGGCATACCATAAAATAAATGTTTGACTAAAAGAGGAGGATGAAAGGTTCCCTTACCTTGAGTCCGACTTGTCTCGTTCGTTCTTTATATTCCGGAATAATAAGCATAAGTAAATTTATACTTTCATAAGAAACATTTTAAAATTTGTTATTACTTTTATATCACTAATTACCACATTATAAATATTACATAATTATTTATGTTAATAACGGTCATTTTGTCGATATTCGGTACTTGAGTCAAAAATGAACTTGTTGTAATTACAAATTGTCCATGTGGTCAAAAGTCCATTGTCTCAAATATCATATTCATAATTTTGATATCATATATATTTATTATATATGTATTTATATATAGTGTGTATATATTTTTAATAGTCCATAACATGTGGAGATAAGAAATAAAATGCATCGTTCATAGAGACGGTAAGCCGTACATATGCATGAATGCTAATTTCGTTTATTTTTCATATTTAAAGGACTTAAAACTAAATGATACAATGGTATATTATATTTAAAATATAATAACATATTTTATATATGTTAAAGAAGTAATTTAATGCAATCCTTTATATGTTCTATTTATGGCATGAATGAGTCACATCACTTTGAGGGGGTGATAGTCTGCACTTCCACAAATGAAATTATCGTATTTACCCATTATGGAAATCATAAAGGTATGATGTAAATTAAAAATACAAAATAATATAGACAATATAAATATAAAATATATAATACATAAATATAGTGCCATCATAATGACCACCATGAGAGGTAGTAAGGGAAAATTGAACAATCGTCGTTTCGTGAGGCAGCAGTTCGCCGTACATAGAAACAGTATGTTCGTATCCATTAGATAGAGGTGTGTGTAAGTTTAGTTCGAGTACTAATCATAATAACATAACATTATATTTAGGATACTATTTTTTTATGCATCAAATAAAAATAATATAATATGGAGTGAAGAAGTAGAATAATGGAATATAATTTTAGAGAAGGAGTTACCTCTTAAAACGTGTAACTCTCTTTGATTTGAGCCCTAAAGCATTCTTGAATTGCTTTATGCCTTGGGTAAATATTTTAGGAGAAATAGGGGATTTTGGGAGGTTCTCGGATCATATTTTGGTCCATCCAAGGGGCTTTAGAGGTGTGTGAAATGGGTTAGACGTGGTGGCCTTTTTGTCAATTTTGACACTATTCATATCATGCCTTTTTTTTAAAATCCGAAACTACATTATTACTTAGAAAATACTTTATTAATAAAAATATAACATGTAAATATCATCCATAAAATTCATTTATGATAGAAAAATATCCAAATTACATTTATTCTAACATTTATAATATCATTTATTTGAATCCTTTATTAATGAATAAATCCAGGCATCATCATTTTTTCATAATTAAATTTATTTATTCAATCTATAAAAATTAAAATAAACTACCATTATTTAGGAAATCTTTTTAGAATTCAAATTAATATTTATAGTAAAATATATCACTTTTATAACCCCATATAATTTTTTTTATTAAAATAAATATGTTTATGTTATATTTTCCTTAACATTAAATTAAAATTAATTTAATGTCATTTTCAAACACAAGTGGATCCATGGGGCCCTAAAATGGACCCATAGATTCACATAGTTAGATATATATCATCCAATTTGATTATAGTACTTGTTAGGGTAATTTGATATTATTATAATATTATTTTTTACCCTTATTTACTAGATTTACCCTTTAACCATAGTAAATAAAATATTTTCTGAAGTTACTATTCATAATGTCTAAAAAGTTACCTATTTTAAAAAATTTGGACCTCATGATTCCAAATATGGAATCAATTTTTCTAAATTCAAAACATAAAAGTTGAAAAAATTAATTTAAAAATAATTCCCATCGTCAAAACCAAAGAGCGTGTCTTTAAGAAATAATAACTATCAAAATATTGACATGTGTTTATGTATAATTAAAAACTGAAATTACTTCCAATGACCAAAATTAGATTAAATGGTAAATAAATAATCTATTTATACTTTAAAACTAATTAAAAAGATAGTCTAATCATATAAATAAATCTGATGAAAGGAGTGTTTTGACTTAAAATGCAATATTTTTCACTATTCATTAAAAAAGGAACATTATTAGAAAAATACCAAACCTTTACCCCAAGAAAATTTTGAAGCCCTATTTATAATGAAGTGGTTTATTTTTTAAAATGGAAAATGTAAAAGTGACAAAAAAACTAGATTTTAAAAGGGATCTCCATCCAAAGGCGGTTAAATGACCTTTTAGAGTATTTCATGCTTAAAATCAGACTCATTCTTATTTTTTGCCAATAAAATTTATTGGATAAATGAAAATACGATTAAAAAACATGTGTAATAATTTTTTAGTTAGTTCAATTCTTTACCACCAATACAACGACTGTGTGTTAACTACCATTTAAAATAATTATATTATTATATTATTTTTTTTGTATATCTCAAAGTTGTGGGAAGCGTAAAATATCAAAGAAACTTGCTGTTTTGTGTTGAGTACACTATCATAAAACGTATTCACTTTAAAGTAAAATTAATTTATTATTCATAAATATTAATATATATGAAAAAATTTTATACAATAAATACCTGGATTGTTATATCCTTCCCCCCTTTTGGAAATTGAATCCTAGTAATTTTAAAATTGGGCTTGAATACTTTATTGAAAGTCCCACATTAGAAAAAGATGAAATAAAACTATAACATTAAAAGAAAGAAAGATATCTAAAAATGTGAATCAATATAACACATTCTAGTATACCATGAAAACATGGATATGGAGGAGAAACTAAGTGTCAAGTTCCGATGGAAAGTGATTTAAAACACGATTTGGATAATGATAACAACCAGAAAAAAACAAAATTGTGATTGGTTAAATGGTATTTGATTCTGCAGTAGGAAAATTAAATGGAAAATGTTTTTTATTTTAACTTCTCTTTAATAAAATTGGAGAATTTCTTATGATATTTACTAATAACATAACGAAATATTCTTACTTTTAATCCTTTAATAATTTTCTACCCAAACTAATCTTTTCTCCAAACAATGAGTATTCAAGATGAATTTTTCACACCTAAAGTGCTAGAATCAAATTTTATAGATTCACATTATCCAAAAATGTTGAACTATATTTTTACCGTATCATTAGACAATAACCAATACCCAAATGGTTAATATGAGATTAGATAATCCCCAAAAATGATAGTACTTTATAAAAAGAAATACTACTCTTAATCTCAAAAATTCGACAAACAATACCCAAAGATCATCAATGACCATTTAATAAAAAAATGTACATAAAATTATTTAAAATAATCCAAGATAAGTTTGAAACCAAACATTCAGAAGGATTTTATCACATAGTCTCCCACAAAAATCTTAAAATTTATCACCAAATAACATCATCTAATCTTAAAGTCCCATAAAGAAAAGTAATTATCCTAATAAAATATTCTCAAAGATATGTTAATCATTTCAATAAATAACCCAAATCACTATAAGTATATTATAAAAAATATATATTCCTCTAAAATAAAATTCAACCATTACTCCAAAAATGAAATATCGTAGCATTGTTTTTTCAAGAGGAATATATTATTCCCAAAATGGAAAACATCGTCCAAAATAACATTTATTTCTTAATAAAAAATTATTTTCCTATACCAAGGACATCCATTTGATAAAACTTAAGTTCAAAATTCTACTTATTATTGATACATAAAATCATTTAACTAAAAATAATAAGTCATACTAACTAGGGAATTCATGTAGTCCAGTGGTAAGCGATAAATCACAGTCGCACTTTGGTTTTGGGTTCAATTCCCTTATCTTTGTCCGATGCGATAGGTTTTCACATGGTTTTCATGTTGTCCTTTTTCAAAAAAAAAGTATAAATCTAATAACATTAACAAAATGATTTAAAATCCTTAAAAATATCTATAATATGTTTCACCTAAAAGATTCTTTCATACCTCACATTTTGAACCCCAAAAACTAATAACCCATAATTGCTTTAAATTTCGGGATCATATAAACCTTAATTGTTTATTATAACTATATCCAAAAAATAAAAGATAATTCTTCTTCAATTAACTTTTTTATATAACAAACTTAAGGGTTAAAAATAAATGAATTCTTCCAAAGTAACCCCATAATTAATACATTTAAACATGTCATCACCTTGCTTCTATTAATGTTTCTATAATAGATCCCATCTCCTTGAATAATGTTACCACCATGAAGTTAGATGAGGTTTACCTAGTGAGAGGGGATTCCCTTGGCCACCACTACTTTTTCCCTCCTTAGAACACATATACATTATGGTATGACTTGTTCACTCTTGATGTTTTCTATTTCCCTCAATAAAAATTTACATGTTAGTAGTAGACATATTAATAAGCATACATTCTTCTGGATCCTTTATCCATTTTTAACATCTTATTCTTTTATACTTATTCCCAACAAAAAAATCATTCATAATGTCTGAATATTTCAATAATGTTAAAACATGATCTAAGAAATAATCCATACCTTCCATACGTCATTTTCAGTTTCCACATCTTCAATTGGAATGGAATTACGTATCGGTAAACATATTTTTTTATGGTAACGATGATCCCATTCCTAAACCTTCTTCATAGGATATCTATTTTCATAATCACCATGCACACCACATTTAAACCATTCAATAGATCCCTCCAAAAAAACTTATTTCCCTTTCCTGGAGTCAATTGAACGCTTCCTTTTTCCATGGCAGGTTATTGATTTATGACCTTCATTACCACATCTATAACCTATTCCCATCCCTTTGAAGAATATTTCTATGTGTATCTTTTCACATTCCTGACACATAGGTTTTTTAATATACTTATATTTTTTATTATTACCTGAAATTCCATAGGGATTCATTTCTCGAATATATGATGCCATAAAAATCTCTAAGGATCAATTGGTTAATCATCACTCCAGATATTTGGTTGAGAATAACCAAAAGAGTTCTAATTGCACCTCCCATTTAATTTGGTTTCTGATTTAGAAAACCCCCACAGTTTCCTTCACAACCATTGTTACTTTGGTTCCTTATAGATCCATTAATTTACTCTAAAACAAAAAGGGTCAGTGTGATTATATCAGTAAAATCATCATATAATATAATATGATTAGGGTAAACACTAAGATATACTTATTCATGGTATTCTAAACTAATTCAATTTATCTAAAATAAACATTAATATTTCTGATATTCTAACCATTGTGGTTATATAAAACATTTCACTTATGACTAAATATCACCCTAACCTCTAAATTTATCTAAACTGACCAATGATACCAAATATAAGGCTGCATCCATAAACATTACTTAATATTGAGATAAGTCAATAATTAATATTGAGGATCTTTTCAGGTATAAAGTTTTAGAGAATTAGGACATAACTATTATATTACATCTCAAATATTACAAAGTAGACACCTCTACTTAACTTATTTTTCACAACAATAAAACTCCTTAAATAAAACAAGAATTGTTTTATTCATAGAAATCTTCTTGAATTATTCTTTTCTCTTACCCTTCCTTATAAATTGTTAAAAATATTTCAAAAACATGGGATGAACCTAAAAAGCTCAGCAAGGGTTATAAAATAAGGAAAGAAAACATTGGTTTATTAATTTATAAAAATTAATGAAACCATACTTTTCAGTCATACAACATAAGATATTTAACAAACCTCATGAAATCATATGATTTATGAATAACACATTGAAATCATAAATCATAATGGTAACTTGTGGAACCCATAAAATACACACATTCTATCTTTCACAGCTACATAGGGAGTTATGTTTGGAATACTCATCATAGTATATTCCATAAATCTCTTAGGATAAACATTAACGTTTACCTCTGTCACATTACCGAATGTATTAGAGAGCTATATTGGGATCACCCACCCTTGGTTTATCACGGAACCCCTAGTATAAGTAAACAATTCCCAAGAAACATAAAATATTCATAAAAAATAAAACAAGCATAAAGGAAGGATAATATTTCCACATTCCAATCACAATATAACATATCATGTTACTAAAATAGTCAATCCATTTCCAAAAGCATTTAAAACATTTAATAAAAAAAAATTTGAATCAAAGTGTCCCATAACACATTGAACCCCTAAAAGGAAATATCATTTTAAAACATGAATTTCCATATAAATAAATCCTTAAAACCATTTTTAAAACATGTAAATTAATGAGAAATATTTATAAAACTAAATATTTAAAACATTTAAAACAATTTTTTAGTTAAAGAGTCTCTTACCACTTGAGAAAATACTTAAATAAAAATAATTAAAGAATAACATTAAAAGAAACCTATAATATCATGAGAATAAAGAGATTCATGATATAATAAGTCAAAGGGTAGGATATATACCTTATAGGATAATAATGGTGAAAAATATCAAGATATGCCTCAATGAAAAGAGATTGAGATGAAGTCCCTTACAAAAATTCGGTAACGTAACGACATCACTTCACAATTCAAAAAATGAGTTGATGGGAGAGAAAAGTGTCTCTCATCACTTAGAAATAAAATTAACAGAAATAAGGTTAAATAAGAACATATCCCAGCATAATAAAATATAAATTAAAAGACATAACATAAAATAAATCTTTGACTGAAAGATGATGATGAAAGGTTCCATTACCTTGAGTCTGACTTGTATCATTCATTCTTTATATTACTGAATAATAAAATTAGTTTAATTTATACATGATTAATAACATTTAATAATTTTATTATTACTTTTATATCACTTTTTTACATGTTATAAAAATTAAATAATTATTTAAGTTAATAATGGTCGTTTTGCTGATATTCTGTACATGAGTCAAAATGAACTTTTTATAATTACAAATTGTCCATGTGTTCGAAAGTCAATTATCTCAAGAATCCTTTTCATGATATAAATCTCGTATATATGAATTATATATGAATTTAGATCCATTATATATGTATTCAGAATAGTCCATGACATTTGGATAGAAGAAATGAAATGCATTGTTCTTGGAGACATTAACTTGTACATACACATGAACGCTACTTTCATTTTGTTTTCATATTTAATGGAATTAAATAAAAATTATACATTGTTATATTATAATTATATTATAATACCATTTTTTATATATGTTACATAAGTTAATTAAATCCATCCATTATGTGTTACATTTATGGCATTAATGAGTCATATCACTTTGAGGGGGCAGTAGTCCACACTTCGTCAAATGAAATTATCATATTTACCCATTATGGAAACAATAAAGGTATTTTGAAGATAAAAATAATGAAAAATAGATAATGTAAAGATATAATATATATCATATATAAATATAGTGCCAACATAATGGCCACCATGAGAGGAGGTAGGGGAAAATTGAACAATCGTCGTTTCGTGAGGCAACAGTTCATCGTACACAGAAACAGTATGTTCGTATCCATTAGATGAAGGTGTGTGTAAGTGTAGATATAATATGTCTAATAAAAACATCCTATTATATTTAGGATATTGTTTTTGTTATATAATCAAAGAAAAATAATAGAATAGATAGTGAAGAAGTATAATAATGGAAAGGAAATATAGAGAAGATGATACCTCTTAAAACGTATAACTCTCTTCGATTTTGAGCCAAAATCCTTTCTTGAATTTACTTATTCATGGGGGAAAGATTATATGAGTAATAGGGGATTTTGGGAGACTCTTTTAGTAGATTATTAATGATACATGGGGCTTGAGAGGTTTGTGAAACGGGTTAGAGGTTGAGGCCTTTTATAAGGATGAGGGGTTCTTTAAGAAAGTTTTAAAGTATTATTTTTTTATTAATTTATTATTAGTTTTAAAATGTCCACAACTCATTAAAATCGAATATAAAATGTATATAAGTCTAAATAAAATCATAAAATAAGTATTGGACAGGTTTTGGATATTTTTTAATCCTTGTATTTTTTATATAACCATTTTTTATTCTTACAATTTTATCAAGCTTTTAACACTTTGAGAATCAAAAATAGTTACTAAAACCTGAACAAGATCCAATTAAATAGTCATTAATAAAATTTTAGACTTATAATAACCATTTTTATGAATTATTGATATTTTTGGAATTTTATAATATTTAATAAAATATCTTATATATTAAAATATGAATTATGTAAATTTTTACACTATTCATATCATGATTTTTTTTTTAAATCTAAATAAAATTTATTACATCTAAAAAACTTAATTAATACAAATATAACATGTAAATATTATACAAAAAAATAATGGAAGACATAATAATAACCAAACTACATTTATTTTAACATTTATAATATCATTTATTTGAATCCATTATTAATGAAGTAATAATTGCATCATCATTATGTCATAATTAAATTTACATATTTAACATCTAAATATTATAAATAAAATAACATGATTTATTAACTAGGTTTATATTTTAAATAAATATTTATAGTCAAATATATCACTTATATGACCCCATATAAAAGTTGTTTTAGTAAAAGATATATGTTTATGTTATATTTTCCTTAACTTTAAATTAAAAGTAATTAAATGTCATTCTCAAACAAAAGGGGATCCATTGGGTCCTAAAATCGACACAAAGATGCCCATATTTGGATATATCTCATCCAATAGGTTTAGTACACGTGTTAGGGTAATTTAATATTATTATAATATTATTTTTACCCTTATTTACCAGATTTACCCATCAGCCATGGTAAATAAAAAAATTTCTGATGTTACTATTCATGATGTCTAAAAATAAAAGTAAACAATTTATAAAATTTGGACCTCATGATTTCAAATATGGAATACATTTTTTCAAATTCAAAACAAAGAAGTTACAGAAATTAATTTAAAATTAATTCTTATTATCAAAACCAAAAAGCATGTTTTTAAGAAATAATAACTATCAATGGATTGACATGTATTTATGTCTAATTAAAAATTAAAATTACTTCCAATGACCACAATTGGATTGAATGGTGAAAAAATAATCTAATTATACTTTAAAACCAATTAAAAAGATAATCTGACCATATAAATAAATCATATGAAAAGACAGTTTGAACTTAAAATGTAGTATTTTTCACTATTAATTACAAAATGAACTTTATTAGAAAAATAATAAGAATACCCAAAGTAAATTTTTATTTCTTGATTCTAAAGAATAAGTTTATTTTTTTCAAATGGAACTTGTAAAATTGATAAAAACTAGATTTAAAAAGGGCTCACCATCCAAATACGGTAAAAAGACCATTAAGAGTATTTCATGCTTAAATTGAGAGTCATTCTTATTTTAAGCCTCTAAAATTTTTTGCATAAATTTAAAGACATTTAAAAAACATGTGTAATCATATTTTAGTTAGTTATGTTTTTTCCCACCGACACAATGGCTATGCGTTAACTACTATTTATAATATTATTATTATATTATTATTTTTCAGTATATCTCAAAGTTATGTGCAACATAAGATTTCAAAGAAACCTGTTGTTGCATGTGGAGTACCCAATCGGAAAAAGTTTTCTATTTAAATTAAAATTAATATCTTATTTATAAATATTAATAAATAATAAAATGTATTATTCTATAAATATGTGGTTCATTACACTGACATAATATTCGACCTATAAGGATTTGATTTTGGATGGTCAGTGTAACTTTTAAAAGTGTTGAATTTATAAATCATGACCTTATCCTAGGTTTAGTATCAATAATAATTAATCCCACAAATTAAAATACTATGAACATTACTCAGCCTTATCACTAACTAGCACATCCAGACCACATATCTTCATCATTCACCCCTAATTTCAAATTCTATCGAGTCTTTATCTTTATGATCTTCATTGACCTCATATGTGGTGAGATTCCAATAATTGTTTAAAACAAAAATACTCATCTAAAATTGATCCCTATACATCATATTCTTATGGTTCATCATCAAACTATCATCCTCAAAAAAATGGGATCATTTTGATTCAGTGAGTTGGGGTTTTATTTCATAGTTCACAAGATTTTTACATTGATCACCATTTAGATGTACAACATCCTGATGTTTTGATCTAATATCTCGTGTAGTTACAATAAATTTTTTAATTAATGTTTTAAACTTTTTTATGACTAAACAAAGGTCCCTATGTTTGGATCATATATCTTGTGTAGTTAACCTAAATTTTTGAATGAAAGTAATAAATTTCATATGACTAAACAAAATCATATATCCTGCCAAATTATTCACCATTTTTTCTTTTGAACTATTGAATCTCGAATGGGTTTGGTCACTATACCTAATCTATGTGTCTTGGGTCAATTTTGTGTGGGAATTGATTGTGTAAACTCATTTTGGTACTGAATTTGGGTACAGTTGATATACAGTCATGGTAGAATAGGATAGGAATGGTCACATACTATGTCATGGTTGAATGACGACATGGCATATGAATAGGACTAGTTCCATGATACCATGATGGATGTATTCATGAAATAAAATGGATCATATCAAGATAATTTTAGTTTTTCAAACTAAGCTTTTTGAATAAAAATTTGAATCATGATCATAGGTCACGATAGTATTGTCATGGTATTAGTGTTTTCTTCTCATTATAACACACTACTCTTATAGAATAAATCATGTCTGTATTACACAAAATAAGATCCCATTAATTAAAACACATATTTTATGTTATGTAAATAAAAATTGTTAAAACAACAAAATAAAATATTTAACATTAATTTCAAAGTTAATAATATAATTAATTAAATAAATAATAAAAAAACCAATAAACCAATAATTAAATAAACACATAGGTTAAAAAAGAATTAAAATTTTATATTTTAAATGAATGATAAAAATTATATAAAAAAACTAAATTCTGAATACATTTTATAATTTAAACATAAAGAAACACATATTCAAAAATAAAATTTATTAATTTAATTATTTACTTATTGATTAACCAATACACTATAATTAAATAATAAAATTATTATTTAAACATGGTATTTTTAATATTACTTAATTTGTTAAAAAATTAACAACATTTATAAAATATTCATATAAAAACCTGCTTTTAACAAAAAACACATTTAAATACAAGAAGTGAAGAAAAAAAATATACCAAAGTGAAAACCACGTAAAATTCCCCCCACAAAAATCACATTATTTACACTCAAGAAATCTTTCAGTCAAATTTAATGTTAAAAAACAAATCTCAAATTAGAAAAAAAATAATATGCTCTAAAAATTTGATTTTCAAAAAGATTTTATTTTATGGATTCAATCAAGTATAAAGTGTAATTATGCTCTAAAATTAGAATTCCTAAGTGAAAATTTGGTTAGTGTTTTGAAACAAATATTAAAATTGAAAATTTTAATGAAAATTTAACACACATCAATTAACAACAAACTCAAATTAAAAACTTCACTTTGCATCCAGTATAACACACACACATAATGAAAATCTAGAATAGTTAGACACTCTATTTGGATATGAAAACTTAATAATTAACCAGGCATCATAAATAATTCATCTAAAAGATTAAAAAAAATAATGAATGAATGAAGGAAAACGGTTTCAAATAGGATTATTTTTATCATTTAATAGTCTATTTGGATACCAATCTTATTAGTTAAATTCAAATTTAAAAGTTCAGAGTCTATGATGATTTTATAAAATTCTCCCAAAATTTAATCAAAATCAATTTTGTCGTATGTGTAGGAAAATGATTTACCAAATTAAATACAATAGGTAATAATGATTAACCTTCTCTTGTGGCTTCACAACAATCATTTATAAGAAAATAAATCACCTAGTGAAGATGCCTACATGAAGCATTAAAGTTCCCAAATCTGGGAAAAAGTGATATTTTTGGGTAACATTTAATAAAACTTTATCTCATTTAAATACCACTCCCTCACACTTAAAACTCAAAATTATCCCAAATTTTGAACATTAATGTGGAAGAAACATGATAGTAAATTTGGATTAAATAGATTTAGATATTAATCAATGAAAAATAACTTTTTTAGTGGTGAAAGGAAAGATCACAAATATTTTTCCATAATAAAATAAAAACATTCACAAAAGCTCCCTACAAGATAGTACATAAAAATAATTAACATAAATATAATTTACAAAAAATTTATGCAATAAATTGAACTACAAAAATATTTTTATTATAAAATAATAGAGAATTCACAACTATGGTTTATAGAACATAAATAAATTTAATTAGAAGTCATGCCCAAAAAGTGTCATGTAGAAAATTTTATACTCATGATATCTATTCAACAAACAAAATTTATCATTTAAAATCACTAAACAATAATAATACATGAAAATTAATGGATTATGTAAAAATATTATAAGAATAAAATGGAATCTCCCATGAAAGGATAGGATTTATCCATTTTAATACAACATTTGTAAACTATCTGTTGATTATTTAATGCCTATTATGGTTATAATGTTATATAAACTAAAATAAAATCATATCATCATGATTTAACATAATTTTAATCTTATGGAAGAATAAAACCATATAAAAATTTAGAAGGTTTTATCTAGCATGCAACTCTAGTGGGTGCTTCTTTTCACTTCGAAAAATTGATAGACCCCAATATTTTTATTAAATAGATAATATAAATTTCTAAATTAAATAAATTATTTGATATTTAGGGAACAATATTTGGAATAGTTACAAGACCACTTCACCTCATTGTAGCTTCACCTACCACACCAACACTTTCTCCTCAAAATAATACATTAGGTTGTGAAAAAAAAATAATGAAACTCCTAGAACACTAAAACACATGGCCACCTCCATAAAAGTTCAAAAACAAAAACTAGGGATTAATAATTTAATATATGCATCTAAAAATAATTAATAAATTGAACTAGGTCTGGAGTATCTTTCAACAATAAGTAATGTATACAGTAGAGATAGGCATTTATTCAAACATAAAATTAAAATCAAAAACCTAAACATTATGGGTTTCCTCCCATGTATGAGTAAATTCAGAGACCTCATCTGAACATATAACTATAAAGATTTTATCCCTAATAATTCAATGGGTATGAATTAGTATTAATTGAGTTATTAGTAGTATTATTATCAAGTTCAATTCAAACATTATGTAACTTAGTGGTTTACTGAATACTTTAAGTAACCTAGAATATTAAAGAATTATACCCAAACACTCTAATGTTCTAGGACTAAGATTCCTTCAACTAGTAGCTCATAACCAAGATTTTCATTCAAATAATAATTAAAAGGATAACATATATCAAAACTAAAAATATAATAAATAACCTACTCTTCACTTTATCACCCATAATATTTCATTCACTTGAGACATTCAATAATTCATAATGAGGTGTATCAATTGTTGCAAACAGGTCACTAAAAACATTACAATGACTCTAAAAAATAACTTCCTTATGATTATAAAGGGAAGAGCATTATAGTTCATCTAAGAAATTCATAAACATAGAGTCATAAAATTAATCATCTAAGTAATTCATTGATGAACGGATAGGCTAACTATACACATATGGTAAATTGTATAGAAAATATTCTATCTCACCCTCAGTAGATTGGTAAAACTCATAACATACCCCGATGTTAAAAAAAATTACTAAAATTTTTACCTCAGACATAAAAACACAATTTTTAGTTCCATAAGACCTATTAATAGACTAAATTTCCTCAATTTTTTATGAATGGGTACAGAAATCTAGGTTGGGTAAAAGGGAGGAATGTGAATGGTGGTAAATGTCTTGAGAAATTCCACCAGAAAAAAAGATTGGTCTGGGATGAAAAAAATTATTTTAAATAGAAATATACTTCCAAATATGGATCTAAATTTTTCTCAATCATTCTAATATCTAGGTAAATTATTATTCATTAAAACATTTTACAAAATTTTCATTCATTTATTCTATGATAAATTCAACAAATGGGTGGTTGGTATCCTTATTAAATTCAACTATATAAACTTTATCAACAACAAAAATTAACAATGAATTCACCAAAATAGGGGTCTCTATGAAAACATTAAATTACTCTAGGTTCTCACCATCCTGAAGGGTGATTTTACCCTTTGACACATCTATGAAATCCCTATATCTGGATCAAAATGGTTTTCCTAAAATTATTGGAACATTATTATCACAAATTATCTCCAGAATGATGATGTGTGTGGGTAGTGTGAGATTTACTACATTAAATAATACATCATCCACCATTCCATAGTAATAATAAAGTCATATGTCTACAAAATATAGTGATATAAATGTTGATTTTATATAATTAGGTCATGTATTCTTATACAATTAGTGAGTTATGAGGTTGCTACTAGAACCTAAATCGTACAAGCAAATAATATCCTTATTTTCCCCAATTATACAGGAAATTAAAATTGATCAGGTGTCTTTCAATTTTAGAGGAATGTTTTTTTTTTGAATAGTGTAACTATAATCCTCATTAAAATTAATTATGAACACTCACATTGATCTCTCTTATTAGCAAATGAATATTTCAAACAATTTGAAATGTGAAAAAACCATGTAAAAATATTCCACAAAATGATTATTAAAATTAAATATCCTAAACTTATGAAGTAATTTCATGTAATTAGGGTCATTTTTAATTGTAGGTATTTGTAGAAAAGGAATAAGTGGGGATAATTTTTCAAAATAGGTTTTTCATCATCCTTCTTATTCTTCTTAAACCACGCATTTATCTTTCCTTCCTTAGTGAGTTAACATTTCATTTTTTTTCTTTATATTTTTTGTTTGAATTTTCAACATGTTGTTCCTTATCGTACAAGAAATATATATTTCTAGTTTTATTTCTTCTAATATTTTCATTACCAGATTCATTTCCTTCTTCGGTTTTATCATCCCAAGGTTAATACCTAACTGGTTCTTTATTTTTCTACCTTGATAGAGTAGATTTATCCCTAAATTTTCCCCTTATGTTTGGATCAATTTTTCTAGGAATCATGCCCTTATCTATTCCACTTAAATCACCTTCTAATGGAATGATTTTTCAGAGAAGTTTTTCATTTTATATTCCAAAATATATGTTAATAAATTCATTTCAACCCTGTGTATATTCTATGAGGAATAGATATAAACCTTAACATTTTACTATTTTGACCCTTGTTTATTATAAACTTATCATAAATTTCTGTCTGGATTATTTAGTATAGTAGATGTCTTATACAAATATTGATTTTGAAACTATATCATAGGATGTGAAGGGAATGTAGGGGTAGCAAGTTTTTTCACAACACCATGTTCCATTAATTATATATTTGGGTTCTTTTTATGTCAGGAAAATAATTTATTATATAATTTATCTTGAGAAACACAATTTATATATCTATAATAAACAAATTAATTATTCTCTCTAATCTGAATAGGTACATAAATGTTGGGACAACAATTTTGATCATGTTCAAACATCTAACAATGTGTAAATTTCTCCCAAAGTGTTTTGAAATTAACTTTAGAAGCATAAGGAGTTGTTTAAACCCAATAAATAATTATCTTATTTGAACATTATTTTTTAAATATAGGGATAAAATTTCAATGATATAATTAATCTTATAAGATATTACATGACAGAAATAACCACCACATTATTGATCAATTATGTTCAATTTTAATAGTGTGATGGCGTTGTAAAATGTATACATAAGAATACGGGGAGATCACATATGAATGGGACATTGTCTAGTAATTTCAAAAAAACCTATCCCATGATTCATGAAACAAATCTCGCTTGTAATTTAAAAACAATGTGTTCTTACGACTAACCTATATGGTAGTGTTCCAGAGATATAATTTGGAAGCAAAAACATTTAAAATCAATTCTCAAGTTTCAATGATCTCTTAATATATATTTTGAAACCATGTCTCATCCCTACCCTTTTAATAAAATGGTAAATACTATCAAAATCAAATCTTACTCACACAACCCACATATAAGAAATGGTTATATAGAATATTATAACTATCTAGTTAATTCAATTGAATCCTCTAAGAGAAGACCAATGAAATAGGGTTTCATATATATAGGGGTAATATTTACTCTCAAAGATCCTAGACCTAGGGGATATCCTTATATATGAATGATTTATAGACATGGAAAGAAACTATATGACCCTAATCCTAGGTATCCTAGGGACTGGATCAATTTCAGGACCTATTTTAAAATTTTGGTTTTCATTTAAATTTTTGTTTTATTTTTCATTTACAAGATTTTCTATTTTTTGATCTTTTTAAGAGTAGAATTGTGATGATTAGTATTGGAATTAAATATTATGTATCTACCTTGGAAAACCTAGTGGGAATTCATAATCATTGTCAAAAATAGTTACCATCACATAGTAGATTCCAATTATTCTTATCAAATTATTATATATGAGTTTTTTACAAAACTTTTTGTTGTTTTTTAGCGATTTATTTTTATTGTTAGGACAGACATACATTCCGAAGAAACTATGTACAAATTTTATGACTATATTCATTTATGAACATTCAAAATTTATTATTTAAAATCTACTAAAACTAGTGTAGTATGAATTATAAGTATTACATTAACAGATAAAGATATACAAGGGTGAGTGACCACAAAAATAAAAATAATAACTCGCCAAACAAATAACAAAATGCTTAAATGGTGAAGTGAATTGTGTGGTAATGTTGTTTTATTGTATAATTGGTTACAATAATGATGTACTCAAAAGAAACTAATATTGGATGACATTAAGGAGATTGGGATGATATGAATTGGTTTAAAAGGTTCTATGCTCAAACTCATGTTAACCACAATTTTATTAGTTCATAGAAGATTACATATTGACTCAATGAATGACCACTTAATGGTAAACATATATATTTTATCTTTTCTTATAAATGATTTCTAGATAATCACTTGGGAACTTAAATGTCCTTAAATGGATAATCAAATGTTGACCTTTTCTATCTTCAGCAATTTGGTTAGAGAATAAAGGAAAGGTGTTCATTACCATCACCTATCAATTCATTTCATGGTGCACAATTTAAAATCATTATGAATGAAAATAAGATCATTGATCTTTAGCTACACTCATATAATTGTGGAATCAAAATAATATCATAATAAAATTTCAAATCAAACCAATCTGATTCAACTAATTTTTTAATTTAAATATGTTTCTTAAATCATTATTGAAATATTTCGATGGAATTAACTCCTCTAGCACCAAGTTGGTAGCCTTCAACCCTAAGTCTTCTCTGGACTCTGGTTTTGATCTCTATTCTATAAAAAAAATTATTCCTTGTATGCTCTTTTATGAAAATATATCATCCCCACTATGTTTTTTATATTGTTTAAAAACAATATCCATAATTCAATTTGCTACATCACCACTGGAATCACCAAATCCTACCTTCGACTACCATGTGTAACACAATGACTGTTCAACTTGTCACTCCCAAAAATCTCTTCAACGTAATGAAACAGAACCATGTGCACATTCTTCAGAAGAAAGTAAGTTGAACTCTATTTACATTCCAAACTGAAAAATCAACCTTATTAAGGGACTTATTATACTCTATTTCAATATTTATAAGACTTTAGGGATTAAAATTATTTAATTAATTATAAGACTAAAATAATACTAGGCTTGCACATATTTCATTTTGTAGGCCTAGTGTCGTGCATCCCAAGTGTCGACATTCCCAATCTCTTCCATATCCTTGGTTCATAATCAATGAACTTGCATCATAACCATTATGAGACTACAAGATTATGTCAAAATCATCACAAACCTAAACATCTAGATCATAGATCACCAACATCCTCCCTTTATTTCAACTTCAATTGAGTCTCCACCTTCCTAGTCTTGATTGAATTCATCTGTTGTAAGTTTTTTATACTATTAAAAATAGATTTGAGTCATACAACTTTGAATACATGGGATCGTATTCTTATGGTTCAAATTCTAATGATAATCCCCAATAGATCATTTTTTGTATCATTTTGATTCATTGAACTAGTATTTTGTTTCCTATTTTATGTGATTTCCCCCTTGATCATCAATTCAATGTTCAATTTCCATGAATCTATATCGGAGACCTCATTCAATGAACATCAGTTATAGAAAAAAAATAAATTGAGTTCGATAGATTTAGCTCAGTCATGTCATCTAAAAAATTCTATTGAATTTATTATTTGGAAGTATTGAATCTAAAAAGGTATTGGTTTACATCAAATATCTATTAGAATTTGGTTCGGATAAGATGAAATCATAGTAGATTTACCTTCACGAAAGTATGGGACTCACATTGTCACAAACCATGATATTTTCATAGGGATACCTAGAATATTATAAACACTTGATCTATGGTTTTGGGATAGATGGATTCATGGAAACATAGGCAAGATAGTAATCCCTTAGTTAAACTTCATATTGGTATGATCAAACACTAATTTTCGATAATGGTCACAGATCATGGTAGCACCTTCATAGTAGCAGTTCTATATTCTCATGGTCACACAATTCTCTTATAGAGGAAATCCATGAAATCAACACATGGAATTATATTCCATTAATTAAAAAAATGTGAGTTAAAATTTTAGAAAATATTAAAACAAAAAAATGAAATATTAATAATTAATTTTAAATTTCATAATTTTAATTCATCAATTATTTACTGAGAAAAAAACCAATGATTAAATTAAAATAAAACATAGATTAATCCAAATAACATAAAGTTAATATTTTGAAATAAACTTCATAATATAAAAAAACTCAAATCCTGACACATTTTATAATTTAATCATTAAAAAAATTATTCAAACATAAAATTAATTAATTTAAAACATTTCATAAAAATTAACCTCTCCACTCTAATTAACCAATAAAATTCATATTTTAACATAATATTAATATATTTTTTAATTTGATAATAAATTAACAATAATTCAATTTTATTCATTTAAAACATAATTTTTACAACAAAAAAACATTTAAATAAAAGATATGATATGAAAAAATATACAAAATGATAGAAAAATAACTCCTCGGTTTGGAAGTGAAACTTCATGAATTTTGAATAAATTTAATCCTCTTTATGTGTGCTAAAAAAATTCTAGATTCATGGAATGTAACTCTAAGGTCTGTTAGTGCACTAGGATATCATTAATGAATACCATGAAAAATGAGTCTAGATAATGGAAAAAGATCTTCTTGATGAGCACCATGAACACCACTAGTGAATTTTTCATACTGAAAGGCATTATAGGATACTCATAAAACCTATAACTATTATTAAAATCCATTTTTTCTTTCCATATTCTTTACCATAGATAATGGTAGATTGATAATAAATCAATCTTGGAGATCCAAATTCTTTCCCTCAATTGATCAAAAAATCATCGATCATTGGTTGTGGATATCCTTTTCACTATAACATGGTTCATATTTTGGAAATTAAAACATTATAGAAGGGATTAATCTATATTTTTAGTGAAATAATTGGATCATCTCAAGGAGAAGTTCATGGGTGGATAAACCCCTTCACCTCAACATCATTATGTTGCACCATTATTTTTTTCAACTTTGTTAGTTTCATATGATATGGGGGAATAAATATAAGTTGTTCACCCAGTACTAGTTTGATATTGAAATTAATTACACTCTTATGTGGGAGTATAGAAAAATATTCTAGAAATGCATCATGGTTGTAGACCACCACATATGGAAAAAATGATCGAATCATCACCTGATCCGCTGCAAGAACCATACCCACCACCAATACTAAAATGTCACTAATATGGATATGGTGTTCTCCACTTGTTACTATATCTAAACAAAATTATTTTGTTTTATAATTATCTTATCCCTTTTGGGAGATAAAACCCCATATCTAATTTCAATTGATGTGGTCTCCGATGGATACCAACCAATAAATAAAAAAATCATTGAAATTGGTCATCTGAAAAATTAGAAAATATTATAGATGTTAACATCATGAAACCCCCATGGGACACTATGGGAATTTATATACATGGTCTAAACTCTTCCTAATAGGTTTAACAAGTTAAAATAACCAATTTAAGAACATTACCAAAACACTAGACTAGCAACAAATTGGGAAAAAATAAATTAATGGGACACCCATGTATCGACCAAAATAGTAGAAATCATCGATGTAACCAGAACTATGAAAATAAGTATATATGGTTCTGATCCTCTTATATTTTTAACCTAGTCCAAATCATATTCTCTTTCAGCCTCGTATCCAAGGAATTTCCACCATGATCCCAAACTCACTAGAGTAACTGAACACTATAGATCTTTTAACTATAGCTACTGATACCCCTAGATAGATCCATGAATAAACCTCACTAAAGAAGTTAAACTATTAGTTTAAGAATCCTCACATAGTCTAAGAGGGTTTTGAAAACCCATATCCTCATCCCACCCCATACTAGTATAATCATGAACTAAAAAACTGGAGATATCACATCATTTCATAATAATGAAACTCTTTCAGGTAACTAGTAAATGTATTGTGGTAATTAACTGTCTTCCCAAACATAAAACATAAGATGTTAGTCCCTACTAAATATGTAATGGAGGATACCTTTCCCTATATTGTATATTTATCAATTACCTAGTTCATTTCCTCTGAAATTACTGTCATATAGCTTGAATAATCCATTGTAGCACCTAATAGAGGTTAGAAACCCTACATTATTTTCCTCTAATGAGTTCTTTACAATGTAAATCACCTTAAAAACAACCTCATAATAGTAATTCATTTAAAAATTATATACTTGACAACACAACTTTAGATAATGAACAATATCAAACATCCTACCCTTCTGATCCTCATTACAAACCAATAATGCACTACTGGAAAACTAACCTATACCAACAGTTTGGAACCGTTGGTATAGGCCTCCAAACTGTTGGTATAGTCTATACCAACGGTTTGGAGAACCGTAGGAAAGTAAGTTATGGTTAAGAGGATCTGATAAAAAATGAAAGGACCTATACCAACGGTTTTGATAACCATTGGTATTGGTCCCTGGAATCTGGGGGGTGATGTTGATATATTGGGGACTTTCCCAAACAGTTTGTCCAAACCGTTGGGAAAGCCTACCCTTTCCTAATGTTTTGGCCAAACCTTTGGGAAAGCCTACCCTTTCCCAACGGTTTTGGAAAACCGTTGGAAAAAGTTGCCAAAAATTGGACCTTTCCCAAAGGTTTGTCCAAACCGTTGGGAAATCCTACCATTTCCCAATGGTTTTGGAAAACCATTGGGAAATGTGGCCACAAATTGGACCTTTCTCAACGGTTTTTCCAAACTATTGGTAATAGTTGCCACAAAGTGGGCTTTCCCTATGGTTTGGCCACACCGTTGGGAAAGGTGGTATAGAAGTGTTGGGAAAGGTCACATTTTCAGTAGTGATGAGAAAAAATATCAATTTTATGAAATGTGAGACATACATATTTATATTTGTCACCTCCTATTGAAGTTACATGCACTCATGACCTTGATCCAAACTCAACGATTCGAGAAAGAATTACTCAACAAAAATATCCTTGAAACAATCACACATAAAACTTGTATGTCTCTTATCCAGGCCCATCGCAACCCACAATCTCATGGAAGATACATATACTAGGAACATCACCGACTTCACTCGATAATCATCATATGTCTATATGGGGTTAAATATCCCTTTAATAATCTCAACCTTATCTTCAACATCTTGAGGACTATCAATTCACTAAAAGGTTAGAGTATGTTTCAACTGAAAGTCCCTATAAGAGTCAACTACTATTGGTAATACCCAAGGGTCACCTCCTCCTACCACCAATAGTATATGGAAAATGCTTTTCTGAAGAGGTTATACTATATGAACCACTGGGAATGCCACAAAAGAATAATCAGCCTCATCATCCATCATATTTGGAGGTACTTTGGAGTATGCTCTCCATTAGAAAATTATAACCGTGGACCCTTGGTGGAACAATAAGATTTCATTGAGGAGTAATTATCAAAAATGGTGATACATGCACTCAAAAAAAACGTTAAAAGCTCAAATATTCAAAATATTTAAAAAATTAATAGGTGCATAGATTCACACTACAACAAACCAATATCTCACTACGTATTTTCCTTAAACAAATATTATATTAATATCTTATTCTATATGAAAAAAAGTAAAATGATTTCATGAAATGTTAAAATAAAATTTTATGATAATAATATAGTTATTAAATTAGATTATATAAAATACAGTGACCATATTATGAAATCTATAAAGTAAATAAATTGAATTAGGTATTAGATGTGTCCTTTATGATGCTCAATTATTAGGGGAATGGAAGGAGTTATCTTCCCTAATGTTTTCCAAGAATGATCCCAATATAAACTCAAATAACTAATATATTAGTGAAATCATATTTTAGAGAATTACAAGATCATTTAAAATTCTACAAGACCAATGTTGGTGGAATCACAACTATTGACTACCACCAGAACTTACCATATGTTTAGATATCACGCATAGATCTTAAGGGGAAGTTTAACTTTAAAATATGATGATATAATTAGTTAAATATCACTATAATAAGTTATTTTTCAGATTTATTTTACAAATTTTCATTTGGATTTTTTCAAAAAAAATATATTTATTTACTAATTTTTTGATCGCATTAGCGAGATTGTTAGATTCATAACATTTTCTTTTTATAAAAATTACTTTTACAAGAATTATTTATAGAAACTAACTAAATTATGTATATTTATATAATTTATATATATATATATATTATAATAACACTTATTTAATTATTAATTGAAAGTAAATAATATTAAGAATGATTAAAACATTTATAAGTAGTTTTCCAAGAAAATAGTTCCTCACTATTTTTTATGAGTTTGTTTCAAAGATAACATATAAATTTAAAGAAATTAATATTTAAAATGTGAAGATCGCTTTTTGATTTATAATTTCTATATTAATTTAAGCTTAATTATAGATATTTTTAAAAAAATTAAGTAAATAGTGAAAAATACTGTTTTTTTACAAATAACAAGAATTTTATGATGTTATTAGTTTAAAAGTATAATTTAAAATTTCTTGAGAACTTTTTGTAAGATAAATATTTTAATTTTTAATTGAATTTATAATTTGAAAAAAATAACTTACAAACACATATTTGATATTTTAGCGCATCAATATTATTTTTCATGAAAATTTTTTTAATGCATTTGACATTTAATATTTTAAAATTAGTTTTTATCCCTATTATAAAATTAATATATTAAAATTGATTTTATATTTTGAATAATTATTTCTATGATATGTAATATTTTTAAATAATTTTCATGAATAGAGTAAAAATTACATTAGTAAAAACTAGTTACCATGATAAAAGAATAAATTGACAAAGTAAAAAATATATAATGGTAATGAGTTCAAAAATTGTTTAAAAAATGAGTAGTGGTGAGTTTTCATAGACTATATCGACCTTATATATTCTCATATATATTAAGACTCAATGTTTTAGACACTTTCCTTGATATTGACTTCCTATTATCGAAATGTTTTGTGTATTTATGAAATCGTCATCCTTTTTCACTTATAGAATGTGCACTTCTCACCTGACATCATATCAGACCAAAACACAATTATAATGGAAAAAACTCTTCCCAAACCTATTATTAACATTCCTATACACATTAAATGGGTTTTTTTATTTTTTAAACATCATACCTCAAAGCCTTAATCCCCTTTCCAGAGGAGATAATCCATGAAGTGTGGTATAAATTTCTAATTATTCGTTTCTCATTTATGTTTCATTATGTGAACTTATTCTTACAAAAATTTCATTATACCATATTAAAATGGTAAAAAAGTATATTTATTATACTTATATGTTATTATAATTATGGTACAATAATAAAACACATTTCCTATTTCCTTTAATAAGAAATGTGTTGTCATTGGTGGAACGTACGAACTACCACATCCATGAAATGATGTGTTCGATTTACTAAAAAACATTAAAAATGGTTTAAAAAGGTAATTTTAATATATAATAATGATATATATATATATTATTTAATATTACAAAATTTTCAACCATTTGGCTCATATTCCTCATTCTGTGGAAAATGAAATCATCGTATCTGTGTATATATAAACTATCGCCTTAATGGAACGATTTATTTTTGTTTTTTTTTTCATCCCACCTTACATTTATAGTCATTATAATGTTATTACTGAAAAAATATAATTCTATTAAATTATTAAGTTTTTGTAAAGACAAATTAGTCATCATATTAACAATATTAACAATAAAACTCGTAGTAAATTCAACCACCTAAAAGAACAACTGATTTCTTCTAATATAAAACAAATTTTTATAGGATATATTCAAATAATAATTCATTCCAATTATGATATAACACCCTAATAAACACTATATAATATCATTATCCTTCTGGTATAATTATGTTTCAAATAATCACTTCATAATCATCCATTAATTAGGGTATCTTCTTTTTTGGGTTGGTTAAACTACCTACAAAAAAATGTTACAAATTTATATCATGAAGGATTATGGGAATTTTATTTCAGGAAATATATTACATAAATAACTAAATAATTGTATTATTCTATTTATTTAATGGTAAAATTAATATTTATGTCATCAATTAATATAACGAAATTTGTTCATTAAAAAAACATGGAAATATTCACATCATTGATCTAACCTTTAAGGATTACCTCCATGACATTCATAGAATATAATTATAAAATTATATAAAATTATAAAACAATAATTCCAAAAAAAATATTATTTATTAATAATTATATTTGGAATAATAATTAATAACATTGCTATTATTACATACTAGTTTAAAAAGATCAAGCATACTCACGCTTGAAATCAATAATATATAATAAATAACTAATTTACATGTATTGAATGATTAAATATGATTTTTATAAATTTATATATATATATATGAAAAATATTCTTAAATTGGTGATTAGTATAGATAATTTTTTTTATTCTAGTGGATAGAGAATATTTCGACTAAGCTGAAATTGATGTATGGGTTTATTATCTCAAATTATCACTTCTTGAGACATACATCTTATTATACGCCATGTTTTATTTATATTGATTTACATACTACCAATTTAATATTTTAAATCATAATTATATCATTATTAAAAATATTTCATGGTTCATTTTAACTAAAGTCCTTCAAGGGGTATTCAGTTGAAAATTTCAAATGTTGTAAGGGTTTTGTCAACTCAATTTATGATATGTTGGGTCATAGTATTTCTTAACTGAATATACTTTTAATGATATAAGGAATCTTAAATTTCCCCTATTTTATATTATATTTCCTTTTTTTCTCGGTGTAATTTACTTATATTCATCAATAACACCTTCAATGACAATATTTTTTCTCAAAAAAAAGTATAATGTTGGTAAGAATAACTATCATTCTTACTATTGATTATTTTCAATGTCCATATTTTCCTTCCCATTAATGTTCTACTATATTTTACACTGTCAGTTTTCAAATAAAGTTATTTCAAAATAATAAAACAAAATTTACACTATAAAAATAAAATGTTTTATCTTCCACCCCAAGTTTAATTTGATAAAAATTATATATTTTAAATTATACCTTAGTGAAGTTTATTTTTCAAAAGTCAATGTTATCAGTGATTTCAATTCACCATTTTTTGAAATAAGTTTTGAATTTTACCACTAACGTCTTCTTTTTATAAT
Source organism: Viscum album (assembly GCA_963277665.1). Classification (NCBI taxonomy): domain Eukaryota; kingdom Viridiplantae; phylum Streptophyta; class Magnoliopsida; order Santalales; family Viscaceae; genus Viscum; species Viscum album. The sequence continues at coordinate 1,625,142,658 of OY728160.1, read as the reverse complement.
AACGTTAAAAATTACTTCTAAAGTATCTATCTATGATTATTTCCATGTTAGAACCTAATTCCTCCATATTTCTATTATATATGAAACTTCGTCTCTATTATTTCATATTTCCAAAAATAATTTATTTTTTTCCCAATTTTATAAAATATTTCTTTTAAAATGATTTTAAAATATCAAGGATATTTTTTATCTCCAAAGTGATTTTTATGAAACTCCAAATGATTATTTTTCAACTAAGTCATTGTCCATTAACATATCATATTATTTTTCTAGGATATTATTTAAATTTAACTTTTAATATTTTGTTCTCTTTTTTAATTATGTAATTTCATAATATTTTGGAGAAATTATCCATCACTGCCTTTGTCTTTCTTAGTCATCCACTATGTATAAATATGACCAATAATTCAATATGTTTTCTCTGGGAACACTCTAACATTCCGAACAATGACTAAAGTTTGACCAAAAAGGTTTTATACATCAATTTGTTTGGTAAAATATTATATTAACTATATATAATTTAACTATATGTTGTGAATATCATATGCACTTTTTTGATTGAATAGTATCTACCTAGAATGTTACTTTATTTCCTTTGATTCCCATTTATTTCCATGGGTTTTTCAGGATATAATTACTTGTGGAAGTATGAATTATTTACTTACATGTATGCATTTTAAAGGGATATAAAACCCATTTTCATTACATGGCTTTTTTGTGATGTGTTCATTGAAACAAACATTATTACATGGGTTCTTTATGATATAAAAAGTTATTGATTTTCTTTTTAATGTTTTATATTACCCACATTATTTCCATGGGTTCTTTATGATGTGATATCTGAATGATTTTTAAAGTCACATGAAATCACAAATTACTGGAGGGTTTGGTCTGATATTGTAACATCCTAATTTTTTAAAAGGAAACACTATATTCCATAATATACATGATATCCCACATCAAGCGTGAGAGAAAAACTAAATATTATTTTTCAGATGTTACCATTATAACCTAGTCATTAGAATGGAAAGTATGAATAGGGTTAATTAAATTATGGAAATTTGGATTACTTTGACCAATTAATTATAAATTAATGTAAAACAATTTTTAAAATGAAATTAAATGTTTTCTAGAAAAAATATTTAAATTTGCACAGATATCTTTTATACAAATAAAAAAACAAATAAATCATTTTGGAATATATTAATGAAATATATATATATATATATATAATATTTAATCTAATGATTAAAGTATATATTATATGTTATATAGAAAATATATAAAAATAAATTATATTTTAGGCATCAAAAAATTATTTTACTAAAAAGGTAGTTTTTTCACCTTTTTATGGTGAATTTGTATTAAATATGGTTTTTAAAACATATAAATTATAATTGAAAATACAAATTTATTATTTTAAATTTGAATATGAAAATATATTTTTTTTAATTTTTTGAATTTTTCTAATAAGTTTGATGTTTAATTGAATAATGAAAATATATTGAATTTTAATTGCAAACATCATTTTCATCTAAATATTTTATAGTGTTAAATTATATTTTAATTGTAATTAATTTTTAATTAGATCATTTTTTTATTAATCAATCCAATTCAGGTCATTGGAATGAATTTCACATTAAAATTGCATATAAAGACTTTGTGAACTTTTGATGGTTTTTACTTTTAAAACTCGTTATCTAGTTCTATCAATTAGATTAGTTTTTCATTAATTTTCAAAAAAATTGTGTTATTAATTTTTAAAAATTTAATCCATATTTTTAATTATAAGGTCCAAATTTATAAACATGTCACTTTTATTTTTGGATAATATGAATAGAAACTTTAGTAAAAAAATCCCCTGTAAAGAGTAAATTGGGTAATGAAAAGTAAAAAATTATTAAAAATATTTTCAAATTACCCAAAAAAAATTCAAAATATTATTGTATGACTATATAATCCCTAATGATTAACGGATCAATTATGAGACCATTTATGGCCCTTTGGATGAGAATATAACCTTTATAATATTATATGTAATGGAAAGTCAATTTTTTCAAGCTTTTATTTTTAACAAGTGAAATATTTTGAATATGGGATATATAGGGCATATACTAAACTATAAATAGTATATATAAAGATAAAATGTTTATATATATCATGGAAATTTATTTAAAAAAAATTAGTGAAAAAATAATTACTTTAATGGGGACAATATTATCATGTAGTAATTGTTTAATTAATGGAAGAATCAAATAAATGATATTAAAATTATAAAAAATAAATATAATTAGATATGATTAATTTAATCCATGAATTTTATGGATTAATATGACTTGTTGTTAATGATTGAATTTTTTTTATATGTCGTATTTTTATGATATTTTTCAAGATTCATGTGATGAATAGTTTCAAAATTGACATTAATGATATTTTAAAATAAATAATATTATATTAAATGATAAAAAATTGATAAAAAAATATAAAATTCAGAAAAAATATTTGGATATGTGATTAAATTTTATTACATACACATTTATTATTCGTTTGTAATTTTTTTGTAATTACATTAACCCTCTTAATGTAAATTACATGATATCACAGAAAGAATTAAAAATGTTAAATAAGGGTTAAAATAAAAATATAAGGTTAAAAATATTCAAAACATATATAATTTTCATTTTATGAAGGTATTTAAAACAATAATCGTCTTATAATCTAAATTAAAATGTTTTTATCCATTTGTATTATAAAATTAATTAATATTAATTTACTATTTTGATGATTTCTAAGAGTGCCTCTCTCCTCTGTTATAAAAGGAAACCCATTGTCCTCTATTCCTTGCACATCGTAACCTTTGTTTTCAGCCAATATCTAAAAACATGAATTCCCATTATCCCTCCACACATTATATATCTCTTAATTTATGCATAACACCATACTTATTGGTCTTAATGTGTTAAGGGAAGGAGGTGGTCCAAGGAAGAGGTAACGTTTTTAATAAAGTATTTTTGTTTTATTTCTTCTTCCACTTCCATTGAATATTCTTAAAAAATGATGAAATAGTGACAATAAAATACTAAATATAATAAAATTTTATTACATTAATATCATCTTGTAAATACATCTCCACATCCATCAAAAAAGAAAGTAATTAGAATTTGTGTGTATGGCGAACTACCGCCTCGCGAACTAATATAATTAATTTTCCATCATTATATCTCAATAATGGTTATTATGATAAAATTAAATTTTAAATTTCGTATTCATGAAATATTTATCATTATTAAATAAAACATTAGTTATTTTATTACATTTCTATGCACATGAAAATTATAATTCCGTTTGTGCATACGTGTGAATTACCACCTCCTGGGGCAATGTGATCTGTTTCTCATCACCAAAACACATAAATTATATATATGTAGGAACCGAGTTTTTCAATCAGGTGTGTATCCTATAAATTTTGGTCAAAATATTTACTTTGGACCTAATATGGATTCCTAATGAGTTTGAAAACGTCCCAGGGGTGTCTGTGGAATGTTCGGAGCCCAGAAACCATCTTTTGGGGAATACTGGGCAGGTCGCGCAGTTAGCACACAGTTAGTACATGGTTTGGATAACTGTGTAGATTGAAATTTCAATATAGAACCACATTTCATGGTTTAATCATGATCATGTTTCATAACCATTCAATGTTCCCTTCTACGAATAAAACCTCTCACAGTTATCACACGGTTTTTCAAACTGTGCAAATTCCATTTTTATGTGTAAATTTAAAAATTGCCTTTAGTGAACTTATAAGACTCCTCCATCTTCCTTAATCAGAGATTATGTGGTATTAACCTATTTCTCTCTCAATTTGGGGATTTATGAACATCGAACATTGGAATCAAGAGATCACCTTCACATGATAACTGATCAAGCTTCTTTTTGTCACGTTGGATGTGCAATGGTAAGTACTTGAGTCCTATTAATCAATTATTCTTATATTTTTCCCTTGACCGAGATATTAGGGTATGATAATTTTTCACTTTTTCTTATATCTACTCCAACACAAGCCAAATCAATGGACATTACTAGAGTAAGGGAGCCATACAATCCTAAGGTGGATGGTCTATAACCCATCTCTAATGTTCGTTGATTTTGGATTTGTCATGTGGGGCCCACAAATTTCATCAGGTGGATATTATGGAATTAATGACATTCTTAAACTTTTTAGAACCATATGGTTATGCTCTCTCCAAATACATGATTAATTATTGGTGTTTAGGACCACAAATCCATCCTTCCCCCATCAAAGGCCATTCCATAATTCTTGTTTAGTGTTTTGATAAGCTGGCACCACCATTCGAGTGTGCCTTGGACTGACCTTTCTATGGGTAAGCATTTTTATATTAATTGGAATGATTTATATTGTGAATTATATAAAGTAAAGTTCCATGTATTCATACCACTGGACCCTCATTAGGTAAGTGCTTCAAATTAATTATTAAATGTTAATGATTAATTGGTTTCATATCTGTAGCACCCCATACCACATTAATGGAGGGTAGCAGAATGAACCTCGAATATGGAATTTACCTTAAATGGATTAAATAGTTGAATGATACTCTTCCTTATCACATGAATTAATGGAAAGGCTTGAACCAAATGACTGTATAAAAAGGTTGCATGATTCTTGACCTTACACACTAATGAAAGAAAAGGCATGGACAGAAAGAGATATTAAATGGCATCATAATCAAATAGGAATGTCCTGAATTGAGATTGCCTTGGATTTTTATTGGATAATTTCATGAGCACTTTGGAACCGCATTACTATTCAAGGACATGGATCTATCATGTTGAGACCCACCCAGATCTCGATCCTTGTCTGTTCTTTGATGCCCGGTATGATACTGTATGATCCCTCATGTAGTACTATAGGATTCCTTGGGTACACTTCTTGGATGTTGCTTTAACCAAAAAGGATGCCTTGGATATACTTCTTCAATCCAATAATGACAAGTATGTTCCATGGTTAAAGCCCATTAGGCCCAGTCATTTCTTATCCATGTTTCAACTTGGTCGATCACCTTGGAATCGGTAGGCACCTCATTGTGGAATGCCTTGTACTACTCTCCTTGGATTAATCTCCTACCCCATTACAGGATATAGTTATTGCTGAGTTGTTAGCCCTTGAGGTCAACGTCACCTTGGATATTACCTTGGGACTTCACTATTAAATATCATAAATCATGGTTTTCTTATTACATCTTGGAACCTTTACTATTTATACTTTCATGAGGTGATGTTAGTGTTGGCTATTCCTCACATGACATATCAAAATGAATTGGTAATTTTTTATGTAATGAACTAGTTACATATTTAGACACCAGATGAGGGCTGAAGAAGGTACTTGGGTATTTAGTTACCTTTTACTACATTACATTATATATGCATGATTTCACATAATTCAATTTCCATTACACGGGTCTCATGTTATATACACCATTGGTGGTGTCCCTCTGAGATTTATCCCACACCCTATTCAGGTATTGCTTGGTACCCGGGGCAGATTACATGGTTTCAGGTGTTGCCAAAGGGAAGCATGCGACTTCATACACTTGATGGCTTACTATTTAGTATTGTGCTTGATAGAATATGAATGATCGGGAGCTTGGTATTATTGGGATACTTTTTTATTTCCTTTATACTATTGTGGATCATGTTATGTATACTATCGTGTATACATGTTTACCAATTTTCTTGTATAATACATATCATCTATTGTTGAATTCAATTCTAGTTGTTCAGTTGTTATTATTGTTGTCTCTATTTTCCACAATGCCTTTAGTTTACTTATATTGCTTCCCCAATTTAACTATGTTTACATCCACCCATTGTGATACACTTTGGTAATGAGGTCATAGTCTCCCCATGGACACACCCTAGTCCCTCACTACTAGTCGGTAGCCTCTAGAGTTCAGGGAGATTCACTTCACGCCTTGCGGCCCAACGGGATTAGGGCACCTATCTAGTGGAATCTAGGTCTGGTACATCACATAGAAGTATCAAAGAAGTTTCTTTTCATGATTTATGATTTGGAGACAATAGATTAAAGATTATGAATGCTTGGGAATTGGTCATAAGTCATTCTTGGATGTCATGAACCCATTTTCATAGTAAAAACCAAGATAGCTAAATTATAATTGTTGTTCTGCTTTTTCCTATTATAGTTATATTATTTCAGGATTTAGTGACGCACATGTTGTGTGGTGTTGTTAATTATTACTCTCGTTGAGTATTTTCTTTCACCCTTGGCCTGATGATATGCGGTCAAGGATCATTGTTACATGCATCATTATAGGGACCTAGAATTAACATGTCAGTAATATTTCTATGACATATAGGTGAATATAAGTTCTTTTCATTTCATGATGTTCTTATGATTATTGAGTGATGTTTTGGTAGATGCTTGTACATGTATTAATTTTTCTCATGATTGAGTGATCTCATGTCTCGATTCATGAGTTGTATGGTCCCTCATGGGTTGGGTTGAGTAATTTACCGAGTCAACCCTTTATGTTATAAATTAATGGGTGCCATTTCTGGTGATAGGTGTTTTGGAACAGATTCATCAGAAGTAGATATCTATTATAATGTTAATCATGAAATAAAAATGAATGGGTTACACGTCCTTATCCCTCCTTTTCAAGTTTATGCAAGGAAAAGGAGTGAACTAGGTAATTAAATGTAAAATGAAATGAAACATATACTTGTGATCTTATTGATACCTATCCTTCTAAGTGGGTAGTTGGGTTAGTATTCCTTGGGTAGTGAGTTTTCATACATTCATATTCTAATAGTGAAGATATCTCCTTCTCTCTATGCTTGTTCTGAGGAATTTTCATAGAATTTTTAGACCAATACTACCATGACTTCCTTGTATAGTACACTAGGAGGGTGGAAAAAACCATGCTCCATATGTGGTGGTCCTTGAGCCGCTAGTCTTACTTCCAGGAGTTTCACATGAGGCACTTCCTATTATAACTAATTTGGGAAATTATTCATAAGTTTGTGGTAGTTTCCGACTTCTGATGAAGCCCATGAATGGTGCTTCACGGATTGAACCTATGATGAAGGACCACCCACATGAGTTTCAGTAGCAGCATTCTCCTACCTTTTTAGGTGATGGAAGTCAGTAGGATGTTGAGCCTTTTCTAGAGGCCCCCTATCTGAATTTGATCATTTAGAAACTCTTCCATAGAGGAGATTTAATATTTCCACATACATGATTTTGGGTTAGCCTAAGTGATGTTTAGATGTGATTACTCAGGCTGGTCATTATTATAGAATGTTATGGGCTAATTTCCAGACTGACTTTTATGATCATTTCTTTCCTTAAACACTGAGAGTTGACAGAGATAGAGAGTTCATGTATCTCAAGAAGGGTTCTATGTCAGTAATGGAGTTTTCATCATGTTTCATGGAGTTGCACTTTTCACCGCGTCTAGCTGGGGATGATATTTCACTTGATAGATGCTTTGAGGATGGGCTCCAGTACCCCATCCATATGTAGGTGAGCATATTTCACCTTCCTAATTTTTATGAAATAGTCAATCAGGATTTTATCACTGAGTGCAACCAGAGGGACGAAAATAGTACTTGGTTTAGAGGACAAGTGTCATTTTAGTCTAGTTGTTCTTCTGGTGGCAAGAAGCATTCTCTAAAGGTTTCTCATCAGGGAAATTATAACTATAGTGTCCATTTCAATGGATCTAAATTGTTTTATATGTTTGGATGATACAGTAATTCAAAGTATCAGTGTGAAATAGACCTGATGGAGTGTTGGTCTTGCAGCCATATGGGTCATCTTCAATATTAATGAAGGAACATTCCACTAGCTATGAGTGGGAAAGGATCTACACATTCCCACCTTCACGAGAAGGTTATTTAATGTTGTGTTAGGCAGGGATTCAGAATAGAACATATAGGTCTAGATGAGGAGCAGGTCATGGTCGTGGTATACAGACCCTGATCACTAGTACTGCCAGCTAAGCAGTTTTGATCTTCGTACTCCATTTATTGCACAGGGTTGTGGATCAGGTAATTTTCATGAACTATACCCAATACCCAAGGATCGAGTTGCAGGACCATCTATTGTATGAGGTACTATTCTATTATCCTTTTCTATAGTTTCTACATTATCTGATAAAGGTGATTCTATCTCTTTTATCTCTATATTTATCGTGGTGAGTCTTGGTCTAGGGATACAATATCACTATGGTGTAATGACCCTAGATACACTATTAGTGGTTTTAATATAGGGAATATTCTAGTTTAGGGACTATCCCCTTGATTTAGGAAATAACCCTTTATTATGTAACCTCTTCTTTCTTGAGATGATAGACTTCTATTTCATTCACAGAATGGACCATTTAGTCCAATATCTTGCCTTTCAAGACTTTTATAGCCATACGGTATTGTTTATATCACCATAGGGAATCATTTATCAACATGAGGGTGAGTGGGATGTCTAGGCTAGTATAGTGAGACCATAAAAGCATGGGCTAGGTGGAGTGGTCGCCCAGATCAAAAAACTCTTCAGGGAGGATCAGGGTTTGCACCAAACTGATTTCCCTCTTATAGTGGATCATTTCATGGATGTCTTTCTCAATGAATTTTCTGGATTACCATTTAATATATAGGAAGATTTTACAATTGAGCTTATTCTAGGAAGATCTCCTATTTCCATTCCTCCTTATTGGATGGAATCTACTAAGATTCAGGAGATCAATAGGTAGTTAGAGGATTCAGAGGACAATGGTTTTATACGGCCCAGTACATCCTGTATGATTTTTCCTAGGCTTTTTTCAATGAAATCAAATGGAACCATACATTTATGTATTTATTAACATAATTTGAACCAGCTTACAGTCAAGAACCAGTATCTAGTACCTCGAATAGATGATCTTTTTGACCATCTCTTAGGAGCAAAGGTTTTCTATAAGATCAATATGTTATCGAGTTATCATCAGGTGTGAGTCATAAACTTAGACATACCTCATACAACTTTTCATAATAGGTATGGTCTGTATGAGTACCTTGTTATGTAGTTTGTCCTCATGAACGCGCCGACCATTTTCATGGTCTTGATGAATAAGGTTTTCCACCTCTATTTTTACTCTTCTTTCATAGTCTTTGTGTATGAAATCTTGGTGTATTCTCACACTCATATCAGCCAGGACAAACATCTTGATATCATTATGATTATACTGAGAGAGCATCCGCTTTATTCCAAGAATGTTAAGTCTGACTTATGGATTGAGAATGTCCACTTTTATGGTCATATAATATAAGAATAATTAGTATCTATTGACCAAGAAAATTTTAGTATTTTAGTTTCCTAGGAGTATACCTATAATTTTTTGATATATAGATTTTCATTGTGCTCACTAGATATTACAAGTGTTTCATACAATAATTCTCTTGCCTTTTTTCACCTCTTACTGGTCTGAAAACGAAGGGTGTCAAGTTCTCATGGTCAGAAGCATGTGAGAAAGCCTTTCAAGAGCTAAAAGGGAGGTGGGTATCATCACATATTCTAACTCTTTCAATGTTGGGTATAAGTTATATCACCTTCTATGATGTATTAGGAATCAGTCTAGGAGATTTGATATATCGGAGGACAAAGCCATTGCATAAAGATATCGATAGTTGGGGCCTCATGAGAGAAATTACACAATTCCAAAAATTGAGCAAGCAGCAGTTTTCCATCCCTTGCATTGATGGACACATTATCTAATGGGTGAGACATTTATGATGTACATAGACTACAATAACTTCAAATATATCTTTTCTCATTGTGACTTGAACCTCAGAAAGTGAAGATGGTCGAGTATATATAATCCATTGTATTTTAGATTTCCTATATGCTTGGGAAGGGAAATGTAGTTGTAGATGCACTGAGTTTGAAAACTCAAGCACAAGAAATGCAGGAATCCAGTGATAAATGGAAGTTAATGGCTTCTTTTCTTATCTACATCTAGATTTTCATGAAAGTCATGAGCAATATTATTTCTCATACTTGAAAGATACCTCTTCCCAACTTGACAAGGTGATGAGTAGAGAGTTTTTATATTTGGAAGTCTTGGTTCTCCATGAGAGTATATTAGGATATAATCTGCCTCTATATTGGTCTGTAGATAGGAATGACGTCTTGTTCCTATGTGGACATATCTCAATTTTTGTTGATTTGAGATAGAAGTTGATGAAAGAGTCCCACACTTCATAGTGGGTAGTTCATCCCGGAATCTCCAAGATATATCGAGATATTCAATGCCAGTATTGGTGGTCTGGGATAAAATTTAAGATAACACGACTAATCATGATGTGTTTCACCTGGCAGCAAGTGAAGGAAGAGCACTAGAGACCTACAGGCTTGCTACAATATCTTCCTACCCTAAAATGGAAATGGGAAGGTGTTGCCATGGATTTCGTAGTTGGATTACCTAGTTCGTCGAGGGGTAGTGATTCTATTTGGTAGTCATTGAACAACTAATGAAATCATCCCACTTCATTCTTATTTGGTGTCACTTCTCATTTGATGATCTAGGAAGATAGTAAGTCTGTGAGATCATATATACAGGGGGTCCCTCTTACTATTGTTTCATATCAGGATTCTCGTTTCACATCACAATTCTAGAAGGGATTGAAAAAGCTATAGGGACTCAAGTTATTCTAAATACATATTTTCACACTGAGATTGGTGGAAAATAAGAATGGATAATACAGGTTCTATATGATATATTGTGTCCTTGATTTCAGCGGATCATGGGAGAAGCATATCCCTCTCTTCAATTTCTCCTATAATAACATCTTTTAGGTGAGAATTTAGATATATGATTTTGATTATTATAATTTTGGCCATTCTGTTCACCCCTTGGATGGCTAGAGGCAGGTGAAGTAGCCCTAATGGGTCCTCATCTCGTTCTAGAGACTTCAGAGTAAGTTTAGCTGATTATAAATTGAATGACTACTTCTCACTCTAGACAGAAATCTTATTCTGATTTTCATTGATGGCCTCTTGAGTTCAATGTCGGGAAATATTTTTTACTTAGAATATCACCTAGGATTGGTAATAGACATTTACCAAATCAGGGAAAGACTTTTCCATGTAATGTATATACATTTATGATTTTTGAGAGAGTCAGGAATGTATCCCATCGGTTGATACTACCTCAGAGGTATCCTTCCATTCGCGATGTCTTTCAAGTTTCACAGCTTTTCTAGTAAGATATTAATCCATATTATACTTATGATCCCAAGGAAATGGAGTTTGATGTTGATGCTACCATTTATGAGTATCTGATACACATCATTGATTGGATCATGAAGGCTCTCTGAGGTTAGTATGTCCCTATAGTATGGTTGTTGTGGTAGCATGACTGGGTACTGGATGAGACATGGGAGTGGGAAGCCGACATATTTCCTAGTGGCTATATTTGTTCTCATGTTGTGTTTCTCCACCATTGTAAGGTGAACTCGAGTATGAGTTCTTTTAAGGTTCAAATATTGTAAGAACTCTGTTTTTCACATAGGTATGGATCCTTTAAAATTTTTTATAAATCATTATATTGGACCTAATATGGATGTCCAATGAGTTATCAATGGTCTTAGGGGTGTCTGGGGAATTTTCAGAGCCCAGATCCCATAATTTTGGGAAAACATTATAGGTCACATAGTTAGCGCATGTTTGGTGAACGATTTAGATAACCATGCATATTAAAATTTCTATATTGAGCCACTTCACATGGCTTGTTCATGGCAGTGTGGCCTAACCATGCAATGTTCCCTTCTACCAATAAATCCTCGCATGGTATTCACCTAGATTATCAAACCATATAGATAAACATTTCACATTCCATTTTTCTGGGTAAATTAAAAAAATAACTTAATGACATTTTAATCCACCTCCAACTTCCTTAATCTATGCTTATGCGGGATTAACATATTTCACTCTCGGTATGGGGATTTTTGGAGATCTAACATTAGAATCAAAAGATATCGTTCATCTGAAAACTGATCGATCTTCTTTTTGTCATGTTTGATTTGAAAAGGTAAGGACTTGAGTCCCCTAAATCCATTCACCTTATCTTTTTATCTGGACCAAGATATCGAGGTATGATCATTTTTATTCTTTTCTTATATCTACTCTGATCTTAGCCAAATCAATGGCCAATACCAGAAGAGTAGAATTGTATGAGACTAAGGTGGGTGGTCTAAAGCTGAACCCTATGGATCATTGATTATGTATTTGTTGTGTGGGTCCCACCAAATTCATCGTGGTTTATTTAAGGAATTAATATGACATAATTATACTTTTTAGAACTGTATGGTTATGCTCTTTCCAAATACATGATTACTTTTTAGTGTTTTTGACCACAACTCCATCCTTCCCATGTCAAAGTTTATGTCATAATTATTATTTTGTGTTTTGACACGCTTGAGCAACCATTCGGGTGTTCCTTGGCTTGATCATTCTAAGAGTATGAATTTCTATATTAATTGGGGTGGTTTATATTGTCGCTTCATACCACATTAATGGAAAATAGAGGAATGAACCTTGAATTTGAAATTTTCCATAAATGGATTAAAACTTTGCATGCTACTTGGCCTTATCACACTAATTAAAGGAAATTCTTGAACCAAATGAATTGATTAAAAGGTTTCATGCTACTTGACTTTATCACACTAACGAAAGGAAAGTCCGGAACCGAAGGTGATATTGAATGACATCATAATCAAATCAGAATTTCTTGACTCAAGCTTGACTTGGATTCTAATCGGAGAATTCCATGAGCACTCGACAACCCCAATATGATTCAAGGACACATCATACTTAGGTTGATACCCACCTAGATCCTGGTTCTTGTCTGTTCTTGGATTCTTGGTATGATACCATAGGATCCCACAATTATTACTACAAAATTCCTCAGATACACTTTATGGATTCACCTTAAACCAAAAAGGATGCCTTGGATACACTCCTTGGATCCATCATTGACAAGTAGGTGTCATGGTTAAAGACCATTGGGATGAGTCATTACTTAGCCCTGTTTTACCTTGGTCAATCACCTTGGACATGGTCAACACATCATTGGTGAATTCCTTGGAGTAAACTCCTTGGATTACACTCTTACCCCATGCCAGGATATAGTTATTATTGAGTTGGAAACCCTTGAGGTCTACTCACCTTGGTTATTACCTTAGGACTTCACTATTAAATAACATAAATCATAGTTTCCTAGTTACATCTTGGAACCCTCAATATTTATACTGTCACAGGGTTATGTTAGTGTTGGATATGAATCACATGACCTATCAAAATGAATTGGTAATTACATAATTAAATGAACTGGTTAAATGTTCATACCCCAGTCGAGGGCTGAATAAGTTACTTGGCTATTTAGTTACATTGTACTGATTTACTATATATATGTATGCTTGCACACTGTTACATTTCCATTTCATGGGAAGGATGTTTTAAACACCATTGGAGGTGGCCCACTGAGATTTATCTCTCACCCTATCCCGGATCTCTTGGGTACTCGGGGCAGATTACATGGTTTTAGGTGTTGACAATGAGAATCATACAGCTTAAAAAACTTTATTGCTTGTTGTTTAGTATGGATTTTGATAGTAGATGACTGAGATGGTGCTTGGGATTCTTGGGATAGTATTTTATTTTCATTGTACTATTTTGGAATAAGTTATTCCTACTAGTTTTTATCCATTTTTTCTAGTTTCTAGTACATAAAATATCATCTTTTGTTGAATGCTATTCTAGTTGTTCAATTGTTATTACTGTTGTCCCTATTTTACATTGTGACTTCTATTAACTTATAGTACCTCCAAAATTTACCTATGTTAACATCAATACACTATGCTAAAATTTGTAAATGAGGTCATATTCTCCCCATGGAAACACCTTATATCCCCACTTCTAGTCGGTAGCCTCTAGCGCTCAGGGATACGCGCTTGCTTCCAAGTGGCCCACTAGGCTCGGGGCACTTATGTAGTGGAACATGAGTCTAGTAAGTCACAATATAAAAGTAAAGTAAAATTATTAATAAAAACATTATGATATTACGGTCATCTTTTAATGAAAAATAATACTTACCTTCTTTCTGTAATGTTCGTTGAAAATTGGAAATGTTAGTCATGTGTATATACAGGTTACCGTCTCCATGATTGTAACATAGTTCGTTTTTCATATCCATATTTAATAAATGAATTTAAAAGTATAATTGATGTATAAAAAATATTATTATGTCATTAATATTATTCATATTATGATGGAAATATGGTAACTTTGGATACTAATATCATACCAATGTCATTTTGGACTCAAGTATCGAATATCCTCAAAACGTCTAATGTGAACATAAATAATAAAGTAATTGTTATAACATGATAATAAGTGATATAAAATGAATAATTATATTTAAAAATGATATAAGTAAAGTATATAATTTTCTAAATTTTATTATTCAAGGATAAAAATAAGGTATCTGACCAGTAAGACTCAAGGTAAGGGACATTTTAACTAAATAAACCATATTTGAAATCTTTTAGAGAATTATTTTAAAAATATTTCTAATTAATTTATATATTTTCAAAAATATTTTTATGAATTTATTCATGTCTAAATAAATTTGTTCAAGTGGGTGTCATTTAATTTCTTTAAAAAAATTCAAAAAAAAAAAAAAAAATCTTTTGAAGGTTTTTTGTAAAGGAATTTCTTTTAATATTTTTATTTAAAAGATTCTATTTTATCTATTTTTAAAATGGTAAAAATAAATGTTTTTTAATATATACGGCATTAATTAACATTTTTTATTTGATAAAACTTTAATTATTTAATGATTCATTTATAATTTTTCATTTTTATTTCTAATGAAAGTGGTTTCTTTATTATGTGTGATATTTTTAGATTTTAAAAGGGTTTCTTACATGAAAAGGGTATTTTTGATATCTAAAAGTTTTTTATACATGGTTTTAAAATATTTATCATGGTTTTATTCCTAATTTTCTCTTATCAAATTATATACAAAAGTTGGATCCCCATTGTAGCTCACAGCTGATCTCGATATAGCTTATTAGAAGGGTTTATCCCCATTATAGCTCATGAAAAATGGATGAGCCTGATATATCTTATTAGATGGGTGAGCCCCCTTATATCTCTACAAAGCATTAGGCACTTCAGATTTTGAATCCAACTATATGTTTACTACATTTTTATGGGTGAATTTATGATTTTTAGGGAAATAATGTCATAAGGCCCTTATGTGATTTCTCTTTTCTCTTTAATGGGTTTTTACAAAATAGTTTTTAATCATTTTTCTTATTTTCATAGGATTAAATATTTTCATTATTTAAATCCCTTAATGATATTTTTTTGTCATCCCATGTTTTAAAATGTTTTTCATTGGTTTTAATGAACAGTTGGGACAAGGATGAGATCAAGGGAAAATTATAAAGATATATCAGTATAAGAAATAAAGTATTATTTTAATGATTTATGTTTTATGGAAAAAATGGATACTAAGTATAAGTAATGTATGGGTTTACTATGTAATAGTTTTTTCTAATTCTATAAAACTCAAAAATATAATGTTCTTTAGAAGATTAATTTTATTTCTAGTTTTAAAAATCACTAAAATATACAAGTTTTAAGGAGGGTCCCAACATTTGGTATGAGAGTAGGGTTTAGAAAAAATTGGATGTCATGATTTTTTCTTAAGAGATAGGCATATAATCATGGCTTTATAATTTTTAGGTTGACCATTAGTCAAATTTATTATAAACCCCTTTTACAGCTTTATGTTATGAAAATTTTAGGTGAATAACGGTATTTTTTGAGACATTTATTTTTGAGGTAATTATGGGTTAATTACTTTTTAGGATATAAAATGAAAGTTATAGGATAAATATAGAGGTTAAAACATGTTATGGTTATTTTTGAGTGATTATCATGTTTTGGGAATTTTATGATAATTATATAGTTTTAGAACAAGAAAACCTTACAGGATGGGTGAAAACTTGTCCTATCAGACAAGGCCATGATAATTGAACCCACAACTGAAGGACAACAAGGGTGCATCACCTACCACATGAATACATGAAGTCCCAGTAAGTATGAAATTTTATTTTTAGTTAAATTATTGTATGGATTAATAATATGTTGATTTTGAGAATATATCATTTATCAAATAGATAACCATGGGATAGGAAAATGATTTAGTAATTAAGTGATTAATATTTTTTTCAGAAGATGTTAACTATTTTGGGAATCCTATATGATCAAGGTAAATAGAATACTATGAGATTTAATTTTGAAAAGTAGAGGTTGAATTATATTTTGGAAGAATAATTGATTTTATTGTGGACTTTTGGTGATTTGGGTTATTTATGAAAATAAGTATCATATCTTGGAGATTTTGGGATTTAAGAAATTGATTTTTTTGTATTAGAAATTAAGAGTGATTGATGTTATTTGGTGATAAATGTTAAAATTTATCTTTGAAGAGTATCTTATCAAATACTTATGAATTTTGTTTTTCAATCTTTGTTATGATTATTTTGATAAATTTTAAGGATAGTTATTTTTTGAATGGTATATGTTGAACATTGGGTATAACATTGAATTTTTGATATTAATGTAGTTTTTAATCATATAAGGTTTATTATTTAGAGTAATTTTATTTTATTCTACTAACCATTTTGTTTTTTGATAATGTATAAATATGGGATAAATAGATTTTTAATCTTTTTGGATTATACGATTCTCTAGAAGTTGAATATAGTGCTTTAGGTGTGAAAACTTCATCAAGAATACGCAACATTTGGAGAATAAGATGAGTTTGAAGTTGAAGTTAAATAATGTATGAAACATTAATTTTAAAGTAAGTATGTCACCTTATGTTATTAATCTAGGTATTAAAATAATTCTGATACTCTAAGAAAATGTTCTCGAAAGTAAAACATTATTTGTTTATTTTATTATAAATTTTCTTCTGACCCATCACATATTTATGGTTTAGTGATGGTTAAATTTCCAATTATCATATTATCTATCACACTCTATTATTATTTTATAGTATTATTTTTATCTTGTGACCATATTTTCTTATATAGAGTCCTAGTCTGTGTTATCTTAGGTGACCATCGTACTTCTCTTGGTTTATTTTAATATAGAAGTTCCATTAATCCTTTTTATGATGTGGGATTTAAATAAAGGTATTTTTAATATAATAACATTTTTTACCAAGTAAGAGTTCAAGTTATGATGATGAAATTACTTAAAAGGTGGAGAATGTAACATCTTGAGGTTTTTAACTAAAACAATATGTTTGATAGAGAAAACACCTTCGCACCACCTAAGGACTTACTCAAAAATAATGGTACCTACACATAGTCATAGTAATAATAATAAAAAACATTAAACATAATTAGGATAAATAATTTAAATTTCATCAATAATATATTTGAGAAAATATCATATATATTTTTTGTGGAATTTATTTAATTTAAATCGATCAATTACACGAAGTCAAGAATATGACAGGTTAACCTCTGTGTCTATCCATGATGCATTAACTCACTCTCTCTGGCCAACTAGACCAAGAGAAAATACCAAAAGTTTTAACCGCAAAATGACACCCAAAAAATGAAATTGTAACATAAAAACCAATATATGAAATCCCACATCCCTAAAAACTCAAATGTTCACTATACTAGTGTTTGAAAGACACAGGTTTTCTCCACTACATATGTCTTATCCATCTTATCTTCATTCTTCTAAGCCCAGAATAGTAATTCAAAAATAATCCATATAATACCATTTTCTAACACTCTAACCCTAATATCATTACTTATAATATCTTATGTTTCATATTAAATCATGTCATTCATGAGGTTTTTCATTTTTAGGTTGACCATTAGTCAAATTTATTATATACATTCCATTTCATATTTTTTATCATGGTTATATCATTACTTATAATATTTTATGTTTCATATTAAATCATGTCATTCATGAGGTTTTTCATTTGAAATTTTCTAATGTCTTAAGGGTTTCATCGACTCAAATTCTGATACACTGGGTCATAGTCATTCTTACCTATGTATAAATTTCAAGCTATATTTCATATGTATTATCCTTTATTTTATATTTATTTCTATTTTTTCTCCATATAAATTACTTATCATCATCACTGACCATTTATTTGATATATTACTTCCTAAATAAAATTTTATCATCAGTAAAAATTACTCCCATTCTTATAGATAAATTTTTCATCCATACCTATATGTTCCATCCCAAAAATATTCCCATCTATTTTTAAAAATACAATATGGATTATTTTATATTATTATCATAATTCACTTTACTCCTTTTGGAAAATAAAATCTAATAATTTTTTTATGATATGGTTTTCCAAACAATTTTATTTCCAGATATTAAAATGGTTTTTCATACTCATAAATTCAAATGTTTTATCTTCCACACCACATTTATATTGATAAAATATATGTATTTTATAATATCCATTATTTAATATTAATTTTCAAATGTAAACTTTTTTAAATCACATTTTTGAAAATTAAGTTTAAAAGTGACCCATAATATCCTTTTTATTATAATGTTAAAAATGTTTTCTAAAATCAATTTTTAAGATTACTTCCATGTAAACACATCATTCCACTATCATTTTATTCTCTATGGAACTTACTCTATATATTTTCATAGATTTTAGAAATTTATTTCTCCCCTATTTTTATGAAATATTTCATTTAAAATACCTTTAAATATTCAATGATATTTCATATCTCTAAAGTTATTTTTTCTGAAACTCCAAAAAATTTATTTTCCATTTTTTTCATTTTCCTTTCCAATATATTATGATTGATCAAGAATATTCATTAAATATATTCATCCAGATTTTTTCACTGGATTACTTTTTTAATTACCTTCACTTTTAGAGGGATGATCAATCACTTACTTTTCCTTTCTTAATCATCCATTGTGTATATGTATTACTTATCTTTAATTATTTTTCATCTATAAACACTCTATATTTCTATCCTTTTATTTAATAGATCTCTCCTAGGTTTTATAAAATGATTTGTTGGATAAAAAATATCTTACCTATATAACCTTTATCTATATTGTGCGAATAACATATGATTCATTATCTTGGATCAATTGTATTTACCAAGAATGTTACTTAATTTCACTGGATACCGATTTATTTTAAATGTTTTTTTCATTTTAAGAGTATATATGGAAGTATTAATGATTTACTTATATGAGTCCATTTGAAAAGAATATGAAACCCATTTTCATTCTGTATGAACTTTTGGATGTCTTGAATGAAACTCATTTTCTTCCATGGGTTCTTTAAGACATAAAAACTGAATGATTTAAATTTTAAAGTTTTTTTAATCCCAGATTATTTCCATAGGTTATTTATGATATAATAAGTGAATTATTTTCATGGGGAACATGGATGTTTTGGTTAATGACATGTGGTGTCCTGTATCACCCTCCAATACATTGGTTAAATGTTGATATTTCATTAGATAAGTATTCATGTGTATATTTCAGATTCTCATGATCATGGGAACTGATGTTGTATATTAGGAATGTAATATTTCCTTGTACTAATTCTTGTTACATATTTAGACGATGTTCCACAATTTTTTACTTATTATCATTATTGTGTTACTCTCCCATGGCTCATGTTTATTGAATCTTATATGTATTATGTTGTGCTAATAACTATTTCATGTTGTATGGTATATGAATTGGTGTGTATTAGTTTCTTATGTATCTTGATTGTACCTAGATAACCATCTTATTATCACTAATGATATTCAATTTGAATTTCTTATGTTTACCCTTACTGAGATTTTGAGATCATCCTTTTCGTATGTTTCTATGTCGATACATTATGAATAAATTTGTATGAAATTTATTGATTAATTTATTATATAATGGATTTTTGGGAGATGTTGAATAATCATTTTATATTATGTAGTCTCATATATAATTTTATATTTTTGATTAATATAAAGAAAATGACTTTTTTTAGTTAATATTTTATCCTAATTCACTACAATTATAAACCTCAAAAATTTTGGGACTGTATTATAATGAAATATTTTCTTTAATTTATATGGATGAGATGGTCCCATGTGCGAGATACTACACACACCATGTCCCAATGAGGTACACCATAGAGCTACCCACAACCATTAGAGAAAACACCTTCGCACCACCTAAGGACTTACTCAAAAATAATGGTACCTACACATAGTCATAGTAATAATAATAAAAAACATTAAACATAATTAGGATAAATAATTTAAATTTCATCAATAATATATTTGAGAAAATATCATATATATTTTTTGTGGAATTTATTTAATTTAAATTGATCAATTACACGAAGTCAAGAATATGACAGGTTAACCTCTGTGTCTATCCATGATGCATTAACTCACTCTCTCTGGCCAACTAGACCAAGAGAAAATACCAAAAGTTTTAACCGCAAAATGACACCCAAAAAATGAAATTGTAACATAAAAACCAATATATGAAATACCACATCCCTAAAAACTCAAATGTTCACTATACTAGTGTTTGAAAGACACAGGTTTTCTCCACTACATATGTCTTATCCATCTTATCTTCATTCTTCTAAGCCCAGAATAGTAATTCAAAAATAATCCATATAATACCATTTTCTAACACTCTAACCCTAATCAAATGTTATGGGATGAGGTGATACGTGATTTCTAGTAGGCTTCCCCATAAATAAGAGGCCGCTGACTAGCAATGAGGTCCTAAATGACACTTGGGGATACTATAAACTTAGTATCACATGTATATTAGAGTAGCAGCCAAAATAGGATAGTAAATAAAACAATTGAATCTATATACATAATAAATGAATAAATAAAACTAAAGATATGATATCATTATAACATGTTAGACTACTATAAAATATCCATTTCATACAAGATATATAAATGGGATCCCCAACATTTGGTGGATCGCGTACAAAAGGAAAATAAATAATAAAATTAAAAAGTGGCTTCAATAAAAAAAAGGTCACCGATAATGTCCTAGAATCGTATATATCTATCCTGCTCCACCAACTCAGCAGCTTGATATAGTTACCTTTCCATTAGTTGGATGTATGGTCATAAATTATTTACTTTTATTAATATTATGATTTAACATCTAAAAATAAACTCAGTTGTACACCACCAATAAGACTTTTTCATAAGTGAAGAAAGTATATAAAATTGGATGCATCAATAGAAAATAAATTCATAATTAAACACACAAATTTTAGAGCCATCATGAACTAAATAATATGTAAAAAACCCTAGACCTACCTACTTCAGTTCATTTTCGGTAATGATGGTCTTTAGAAATCAAAATAGCCATGTATCACATATGGCCTATACCGACACCAAGGTCACAATCTCAAGATCACCCAAACCCTTCCTGAGGATTCTTGTGAGGTCATCATATCCCCAAACGCATACATTGGATTTTTGAATGGTCACAATATCCACTAACATATCCCACGGGTTCTTGGGAGGTCATCACATCCATCGACTCATCCAGTAGGTACTTGGGAGGTCATCACAAGAAATAGGAAAACAAGGAATCATATTCTTCAACAAAATAAAGTCACAATCAATAGAAAACCCCATTGCATTCTATACATCATTTTCCATATCCAAAATAAGAAAAAAAAAATCACAAATATCTACGATGAATTCACTTATTCTAGGTAAATAGTCCCTACATCAACCATTATCCTGAGTTGAATCCTCACTTTAGAAAGTACATAACCCACCATTCCCCCACTATAGAGTACAATACACTTATACGGACCTACCAAGTCACATTATAGAATCTGGAAGAAGTATCACTAATCCAATAATATACCCACATGAAAAAATATTAATTCAATATTATGAAAACACTTTAAAAATGGAATCGGGTTTCTTACATTTGGTGCGGCACAGTTCAATCACCAAGAATCTCCACCCGAAAAAAACCTAACGCACTAAATCCCCAATTTCGGCCCAAATTCATATATTAGATTTTCCATAAATGGAAAATAAGGAGAAAACTATAGTAATAGGGAGTGAAGGATGGAATATGGTTAGACTCACCGAAATAGACCTTCCATAACATATGGAATAGGAATCTATCAAGAAAAGAGAATGATGGATTTGAAAATGACATGAGAGGAGATTTATGTAGTAAAAAACCCAAGTGAGGGTTGAGGGGAAGATGGGGTATTGGTTTATATAGATTATAGGAGTAATAACTCCTTTACCCTTTTGAAAAGACATTATATAAATCATTAAAAGTGTGGACACAAGGTACACATCCTGAATGAACTAAAGAAAAATCCCTTGGGAGTAAACCATGTAATTTCATAGTGTGAAGGTTATCTTCACACAGTGAACGTATTCCTACATCATTTTTCAGCTATATGTCCCTTTCAATTCTCTTTAATCCATTCCTAAGAATTATTCACACCTTAAACAACCAAGAAACTTAAAAATAAATATTATTAGTTTGAAATAATATAGTAACTCACATGAAATATGAGGCGTGTTACAAGGGTAAGACCATAAAAATTCATATTTTAAAATGAGGAAATTCCAGAAACTTTACAAGTTGGGAAGAATGAATTTTTAGGAAACATGGTTTGGTAACCCATATGCTAACTATGTGGATCCATCTAGACACTCACTAGAATTTTTATATTTTCACCACATGATTTTCCAAACCATGCACTAATAATGAAAAACTACATTATCAATGATTTATATCTAATCAAATGTTTTCTCCTTATGATGTTGTCACCATTCACTAATAACCTATGTCTAAAATTTCTAGCATGTTTTCTACTGTAAATCATTTGTTTTGATCCAATGTATGTTACACTCATTCACCTCAAACATTTTAATAACAAAATGGACTAAAAACCCCTATGTAAGGGTCCATGCATGGCATTTATCAAACTAGATTCCTCTAACTGTGTGTCCCAAGAAACCAATGTTAGGTTAATCAACATTCTTAATCTAACCAAGTAATGATAGTTAAGAATCCATGAAAATTAGTAAGACCCCATTAAAAATAAAATCTAAAGCTCATACATCAAAAAATAGAATATCCAAAAATAAAATAATAATTAATAAATGAATAAAAATTGGTAATATGGTGTGTTATAGATAGATTTAATTATATTAAATTTGTAATTTTTTATAATCAATATTAAATTTTATGTTATTAATCTTTAAAAGTATTTTTTGTAGAAAAATATATAGTAGTTCCACAAATTCATTGTGATAAATGTTACGCAAAGAACATGTAATAACTGGAAAAAAAATTTAATAATGATATAGGATTTTTATTATAATGATATGATATAAAAGTAAATTATTTGTGCTAAATTCACCACTACAAATGGACGGACCTCAGGAAGAAAGTGAGGTTGAAAAAGGGTATTGAAAAGAGATGCATGGATGAAATATTTGATGTTTAATTTCTGATTCTATCTTCAATGTCTAGTGAGTTGTGAAGGAAACATATGTACATAGTGTTAGGTCCCTTGGTATGGAAGAGGCTTCTAGAGTGACATGAATAGTCCTTTCTGATTTATTATTACTAATATAAATTTATTAGAGTCATATTAGTGTTAACAGTTTCAGTGGAAATAAAATAGATAACACAGGTGATTTTTATAAAGGTTTGGATCCCCACTATCTTAGTCCACTCTTCAATATCTTATAATCCTTGAGGAGACCGGTATTCACAATATCCTCACATTTTACTCCAATTGGTAACCCAATTACAAAAAATTATAGACATACCTTTTTCAAACCTATTGGTATAACATAAACTACAATTTGCACACCTAGTGGTATAACCCCTCACTTAAGATGGAGTCACAACCAACATTCCTTTTGTTTGGGTGGAATAACCCAACCTTCCATTTATATGGGAGGAATATCCCAATGGCATTTTTTGGATGGGAAAATCTTAAACCCTGATTTTAGATAATAAATAAGTCATTTGAATAATTATAGCAGAGAAAATAATAAAATATAAATGAAGTATTTATTGAAAAGATGACGTAAAAATTAGGTGCATCTAGTGTTCTTTGATCATGTCAGAGGATAAAGATGAAGATGATGAATATACTTGGTGATCACATAAGAAAAATAGTTGTCAAAGAAGTTTCTTAATCAATTTGAGATCAGTAGGAAAATTATTATTATTTTCTTGTAAAATTAATCATCTACTATGGTACCTGAATTTTATCCTTGAAGCATTATCCCAAATCATTAAATAAGATATCTATAGGAGCATGTATATGTCCAATCTATATAAAACACTTTTTTGTGTTTAATAATAAAATAATATGACTTTTACCTTAATTTTGATTAAGCTTCACTGAAAAAACAATCAGTATAATGTTTATTCATGAAATGTTAAAAATAATATTTATTACATTAAGTGTAATATCTATAAAATAAATCACAATTGAAAATAAATTCAATTAATAATATAACTATGAAAATTTATATATGTCATGGATTGTTTGAAAATCATAGCATCATAAAATTAATAATCTGCATATGTAAATGTCACTAAAAAATAATACAAATATTTTTTGAAAAAATTTTCAATTATATTTCAAAAGAAAATATTAAACTGTTAACAATGTAATTAACTTTATCAACATTAATTGAAATTAAGAAATTTAAAATTTTAAAAAAATAACTAGTAGTGAGACATGAATCATTGTTGATAGCAGACAGCAGTAAGATATTTCTCACCATTGGAAACTTATGGCGGTGAGACATTAATCACAGTTAGAAAATTCTAGTGGTGAGACAATAATCACCTTTGAAATTTTTTTTTTGAGGCATTACTCACCATTGTAAAATTCTGGTGGTGATACGTTATTAACTGTTTGAAATGTATGGTGGTGGTATGACAAAGTATTAACTATTGTCTCATTTTTTAGTAAAAATAAAATTAATTGATCAAAAAAAATATCCATGAATATTATCATCAAATGGTTCAATTAGAACAATAAAAAATTACACAATGTTGGGTGTCTAACAGTGACTAATGACTCACGGTTAGGTTCTATTGATGAATCATGTCTCATCATTCGGTTCTAAAGGTGACTTATTAAAAATATAAGAAGAAAATATATAGCAGATGCAGATGAATAAAATAAGATCAATGAATCTCAAAGAATCATAAAAAAATAAGAATAATAAAAAATATTAAAATAAATATAGTACCATGTATTTGGATAAACAAAATTCAGTATAAATTTTGTGAAGAAATAGAATTAATACTTATGAATGTAAATAAGAGTTATAATTTAAATAATTTTAAAAAAAAACAAGAGGATAAAGTATCACATGTTATAATTGAATTGTACTGCCAAAGGAATTCTGTAGTAAGGAAACATAAACTAAATTTTCATCATGAAAATAAACAAACTAGAAACTTTACAATGGAAAAATAAAATTGAGAGATCAAATTATTCGAGAAAAATATGAAGCATGAAAATTATCAATGAATCTAGGCTATAGAAGAAAGAGTAATTGGATTAAAAAAATTATTAGAAATAAAAATATATTAATCTTTGTCATAGACTCGCTATTGGGATTTTCCAATGGTCTCATGGTCTCATTGGTGGGTAAAAACAAACAGTGTATAATCTGACTCACCATTGGTTTTTTACCTACGGTGTTAGGATTTCTCAACATTGTTAAAATCCAATAGTTTCATAAAGTCTCAAGACTGGTTTAAAAACCAGCAGTTATAGAAGATAAGAAACATAATCAAAGAAACTAGAAAACTGTTAGAGAATGAAAAAATTTGATGAAAAATAAAGCCCACACTATAACATAAGGATGAAGGAAAACGAATGACAAGAATACTATTTAATTTAGATACGAACAAAAAATTAAAATTACAAAAGAAGAAGATGATGAATAGAAGAACCATTGTTTATCTTGAAAGATAAATAAAAATAATGAACATATGTTAAATGCTTGAGTAGTTTACTGAATAAGAAGAAGAAGAGAAGGTCACCGGAGAGAAATGTGACTGGGACAGTCAGCTATGGAACCTGGAAATTATGGGAAGGGAAACATGTATTTGATAAAATGTAATTGGGTTTTCAAAACATTTGAGTATGGGAATATAAATTTAGATTGATAGTTGAGAAAAATAGAGATGGTATCAAATAAACCAGATTTAATCTCAGCTGAAAAAAAAATGATTCCCATATCAAAAAAGAAACATGGAGAATGAGTGGTATATAAGCAATAGAACATAGTTACTCGACTCATAATAAAGATACCTCACACACTAATTTAGAGACTCAATCCCACTATCTCCATATAATATACCAACCTTATAAACGGTCATGGTTTCTCCAATAGAGCACTATACTCGATTCATCCGAGCTCTATAAGGGCCTTAAGTATAGGACCTCCCAGGAGTGTAGACCCATTAGGGTCCCCATAACTATAGATTAGGTCCACCTTGGCCTTGTACATAGCCATACTTTTTAAAACAAAAAAAAAAAGAAATATGGATATGAAATAACCAAATAGCATATCAAAGATTTAAACTAAGTTATTAAAAAATAACATTTTGAACTATAATAAAATATAATATAAAAATAATTAGAAATTATAAAATATGAATAAATGTGAATAAGAAAAAATTTAATCAAAAAAGAATTTAATTAAATGTTATAAGGCGTAATTTATCAAGCCAAAAAGAGATGTAAATATTTAAAACCCAATTACAAACAATCTCTCCCTTTTTGTAAATGACAGAACATAATATTTATTAAATATTCAAACAATAATAAAAGAAAAATTATTAAATCTTCAAAACATTCTCCCCATTTTTAAAATATATCAAAGAGTGCATAAAAATAAATTAAATAAAAGTCAAAGAAACAAAATAAAATATATCAGTAAGGTGGATTATTAAAAAATATTGTTTTCCTTAAATGCCACAAAATTTAAACACTATAGTTTAATTATTATTAAACCACTATAGAAAATAGCAATGGGATAAAAAACTATTAAAGTATTAATAGATTTATGTAGTATTCAAATAGATAATTTTATTTGATAAAAAGTAATCAAAATATAATAAATAACATTCAATTTTTTAATACATGCACAATGCATTGAAAATATCTATCAAAACAAAAATTATACTATGCATAAATTAAGCATCCATATATTATTTAGTAAAATCCTTAATTTCTTTAATAGAAACATTCATTAAATGTCATCTTCTAGGTAGAGCATGAAGAAGTCTCTCATTGAGAGCTTCATTCTTCATGATATCAACAAGAGGAAACACGTTTTTGATAATTTTGGTGAAGCTCATGTATATCTCATTTATGATTTCTTGATCTTTCATCCTGAACTCTAAAATTCATCTTGGTGTCTACCTATATTAATTCTATGTAACTTCTCAGTTCCTTGATGAGTAACTTCAAAAGTCCTCCAAATGTCAGAAGCAGTTTTACAGGTTGAAATATGACTATACATATTTCTACTTAAATATCAGTATAATAAATTCATATCTTTGTAATTTAAAATACATTTTTCCGCATTATTACCAGTAAGAGTTTCTAAATCATATTCATACAATTTTTAAGGTTTTAACCTTATAGACAAATAATAAAGATTATTATTTTTATAAAATACCTCAATTATGTCTTTCCATTATACATAATAACATCCATTAAAGTTAGGTGGTTTGACAAGATTTAACATCTTAAAATCCTGAATATCCATAATAAATAAGTGGATCTTTTTCTTTATACTTTTAAGTTTTGTATAATGGTTAATTCGGAAATAGATAATTAATCAAATAAATAAAATCCTAATAATAATCCATGATCTAATACAAATTGTTAGGTCCCATGGAATGGAAAAAGTGACTAGAGGGGTTTGGATAGTCAATGTTTATTTATTATTATATATATGATTTTATCAAAGTTATATTTGTGTTAAATTTTGTAGTAGAAATAAAATAGATAACACAAGAAATTTTTATAGAGTATCAGATAACCAAGATCTTAGCTATCACTTCAATATCCTATAATCATCGAGGATACTGGTTCATAGTATGTCCTTACATTTTACTGGGAGTGATAACTTGATTACAAACAATTACAGATGTACCTTTTTCACACCAGGTGGTCTAACTCAAACAACATTTTTCAATCCACAAAGTATAACCTTTGAATTTTTATATAGTCGCAAACAGCCTTCCTTTTGTCTGTTAGGAACAACAAGACCATTTTTTAGATGGGGGGAATGTCCCAATGATGTATTTTGGTTGGGAAAACCTTAAACTGGGACTCTAGAAAAAAAACTAGTGTTTGGAAGAATTACAGTATAGAAAATAATAGAATGAAAATGAATTAATGATAGAGTGCATGATGTATTCATTTGGTTCAGATCATGTTGTCTGATCACATCAGAGGATGAAGAGAAATAAAATTAAGATCCTTGGTGATCACAGTAGAACAACAGATGTCGAAGAATTTTGTTGATCAATTCGAGAGCTTCAGGAAAGTATTATCGTATTCTTGTTGAATCAATCCTATGTAGTGGTACGTGTATTTTATCCTTGAGGAATTATCATTGATCATTAAATCAGATATCTATCAGAGCAGTTCAATGACCAATATATTCACAATACATATTAGGTTTTAATAATAAAATAATATTATAGTTACCATAATTTTCTTGAAGCCACGCTGAAAACAAAATATAGTCCGACAAATGTTTATTCATTAAATATAAAAAATAATATTTAATATATTAAGAGTAATAATTATTAAACAAATCAAAATTCAAAAATAATTCAATTAAAAATATAATTCATCATATTTATATATGCATCAGAATTTTTTAAAAATGTAGAATCATAAAAATAATAATATTCCTGAGAAGAGGATGCTGAAAAAATACAAAAAATATTTTTGAATAATTATTGAATTCTATTTCAATATAAAATATTAAATTTTGGACAATGTAATTTACATTGATGACATTAATTAAAATTATGAAATAAAAATTTTGAAAATAAGTTTTCACTAATGGTGAGAAATGAATCACCACTGAGAGAATATGGTGGTGAGACTTTTCTAACCATTGGAAAAATATAGAGATGAGACATTACTCCCCCTTTAAAACATTGGTAGCGATACATTACTCACCATTGAAAATGTCTATCATTGAGAAATTACATGTCGTTGTAATAGTCTGGCAATGAGACATTACTCACCGTTGGAAATTTGTGGTGGTGGAAAGATAATATATTTCCTTCTATTTCATTTTTTATAAAAAATAAATTGAATTGATAAAAAAACATATCCTCGTATCTTATCATCAAATGGATTAATAAGGACAAAAAAATGACTCACTTTTGGGTGTTCAATGGTGACTCCTAACACAATGTTGGGTTCTAGAAGTAACCCATGTCAGACCAGTGGGTTCCAATTTTAACTTATTAAAAATACAATCAGACAATATATTGAAGATGGGGTTGACTAAAATAAAGTCAATTATGATTAAAGAGTCATTAATTAATAATAATAACAAAAAAAATATTTAATTAAATTTACTTCCATGTTTTTTGAGAAATAAAATTCATTATAAATTATTTATTTAAAAAAAATTAAAAATTATGAAGAGAAATGAGTGCACCAATATAAATAATTAGAAAAACAAAAATAATAGAACAATAAGATAAAATATCACATTTAATAACTTAATGTTACTTCCAAAGTCATTCTATCACAAAGAAACATAAACTAAATTGGCAGCATGAAAATAAAAAAAATAGCAAACTTTACTACAAAAAAAATAAACCAATAAAACTTATTATTTTAAAAAAGTAGTTAAAGTGAGCAATAAAATCAGTCTAAGGAAGAAATAATGGTAGGAATAAAAACAAAATAATTTAATGAAAAACTTTTTTTTGTGATTCAAAGACTCGCCGTTGGGATTTTTCCAATGGCATCAAGGTATTACAATTGGTTAAAAACTGATGGTCTCTCAGCTGAATCATCACTGGATTTCTACCAACATTCATAGAATTTCTCATTGTTGGTGAAACAAACTATGTCTTAAAGCCTCACTAGTATATTAAAAACCAAAAGTAACCAAATATGAATAATCTAAATAGGGAAACTAGTATACCTATGGATAAAGAAAAACCTTGGGGAAAATAAAGAGGACACCAAAATATAAGCTTGAAGGATAATGAATGATGAGACCACTACTTAATTTTCATAAGAACTAAAACTTCAAAGAATAGATTAAGAAGATGATTAATAGGATATCCACTAGTTAGGGGGGCAAAGAGTAAAAAATATGAACATATGTTGAACTCTTGAGTAGGTCACCAAAGAAGAGGATGAGAAGGTCATCAGAGAGATATATCATTATAATGGTCATATGTGGAAGATGATGAGAAGGGTAATAAAAATGAGTATGATATAAAATATAACCTTGAGTTCAAAACATTTGAGCGCATGAATATAAAGGGATATTGATAGATGAGAAAAATTGAGATGGGATTTGACAAACCAAATTTGATCTCAACTGGAAAAAAATGATTCCTGCATTGAAACTAAAACATGAAGAATTTGTGGTATATAATCCATGACACATTGTTACTTAGCTTAAAATAAAGACACCAGACACACTAAGTGGGTGACTCAAGCTCTCTATTTGCACACTCCATCCTCACCTTATACAAGTGCTTGGTTTTCTCCAAGCGAGCACTATGCTCAATCCACCCTGGATCTCTATTGGTCATATGTTTAGGACCTCCCATGAGGGTAGACCTATTTGGCTCACCATAAATGTGGTTGAGGATCACATTGGACATTCACATAGCCTTATTTTTTACAAGACAAAATAAATTTATAAGGATAACAATTAACCAAATATCATATCAAATAAATAAACAATTTTATTCAAAAAACATTTTTAACTATAATAAAATATAAATTAAAAAATCATAAAATATGAATAAAACTCTATAAGAAAAAATTTTAAAAAAAAATTGAATAAAATTAAATATTATGAAGTGTAATTTATCAAAACAAAAAGATATCTAAATAGTTAAAACCCAATAAAAACACATAGAAGTTTATTCCTTATTATTCCATGTGAGATAATATTTCTGCGTTGAAATAAATTAATGAGGTTATGATTAAATTTAACACATATAAATTTAAAGATAAATCATGATCATTCAATATATACCATTATTCCATCCTTATCACCCTATTACTTCAGCTTCTTTTAGGAATATAAAATTAACAATATAAAGAAACCATTTCAATATATTTTGTGTAAGGTTCCTCCAAGTTTATAAGAACTTAAATAAAATATAATATTTTTTTCTTATATTGAACAAGACCAGATTGAGAAACTTAGGAATTTTTATATATCAATGAATCTTTTAAAATGATTCCATATGAAACCAAAGGTAAAGAGCAATAACATTGAACAATATTCTATTTGATTCACATATTCAAATATAGGTCAATTTAATAGAAACTACAACAAATTGAGGTATAATAAAGAGGAGGTTTTAGCTTCATATAAATTCATCATTTATATAGTATTTATATTTTAATTATTGGTTATTAGATATGATATGTATGTCAATCATTTTTATTAAAATAAAGAAACCAATAAAATTTAGACGCATTATAAAAATTAACGTGAATTCTCAAAATTTATGGGAAGTATGATTCCTATATCAATAGTGAGAAGTAGAAAACTTATAATTTCCTAGTGAATTGATTCTAATGGATCTATTATTGATTATTACCAAAAAATATCTCATGTTCCCATTGGATATATTAATACATTATTTTATCATGGAATTAATGTTTTTGTGGTGTCTCATACTAAACTAACTATTTAGTAATACTTGAATCATCGATAATAAATGATGAATAAAAAATGTAAGGCTCAATAATACCAGGTTGTGTAATTTTTTTTCTAGTTCAAGTAAATCCAAATGAAAATTTCAAGGAAACTCGAAAAACATTTTTTAGACTTTTCAGGAAAAAAAGTATTCAAAATTATTACTTGTTTGGTGGAAAATTTACCATGAGAACTTTGGATATTAAAGTTGATAAATATATAAATATTATAGAACTAATTCAATAATATATGTGTGAATAATTTCAGGTAGAGGATCAAGGTAAATTCATGTTCTTCATTATTTTCCTTCATGAAATATAAATAATACAATGGGGAAGAGAGTAATATTCTTGGTGAAAGATATCAGATCCTCTGAGTGGGAATTTTAGAGTACACCTTATCTATGTATTCTTTGATCATTAAAATTTAGAGTGGATTTATTCCAAAACTCATAATTTCATTTATACATTTTATTCATGTTGTTATTAAAATTAGTATTGATGATGAGTCTTATATGTATTCACTGATCATTAAAATATTGAGTGGATATTTTCATGAACTCAGATTTACTTATACACATCATATCCATGATGTAAGCCTGATGTAATTGATGAGACTTATAAATCCTGAAAATTCCTATATTATATTTTCAACATTTTTTTAGATAGTGGTGTTATCCCATTACCATATTCCAATTATAATGATGAATAGAAATAATATGAGTTATACCATGGATAAAATACATTATTTGAAAAATATGTATAGTTAGATGAAATTATTTTTTCAATAATAATTCAACAATAAAACATGCTTTAGGAAAAATAAAAATTGAATCTCTATATTTATCTTCATGTTTATTTAGTATATTTCATAAATACCTCAAATATAAAATTTATCATTAATTTATAGAATATATTTTCATAAAAACATTTGTATCTCTATTTGAAATAGTGGGTACTAGATTGACATGTAAAAATTCAAGGCATGAGATGCACATGTAATTGGAATAGTAACATAGTCCATAGGTGCTCATGGAAAGGGAATATTGAAGAGACAAAAACTTCACAGGAAAGTTAAAACCATAATAGTGCTTTTATTTTCACTTAGAAAGGTGACATATTATTCACTAAAATATTTAATCCAATAAGGAATTACTATAAGGAAATATAATAGTATTGGTTAGTTAAAATGGGTTCAAATTTGGATTCCATGTGTCAAAATATATTTTTATTTATTGAAAAGTTTCACTCAATATTTTTAATACATTGAAGTATATTGAAGAGAAACTATACAAGGGTGGTCAATGTGTGGTACTAATAAGTCTCGATTGGTTAAATCAAGTCCAAATGTATAAATCCCTTATAATTTCAATTATCATATAATGACCCATACTTTACATACATTGTTAATACTTCAAAATTTAAGCATACTTATTACAACATATAACAAAACCACGAAAGGACCGTATAGGTATAGTGTCTTTAGAAACTGGGAAACATATACAACTGCTTCATAAAGCATCTACATTGTCTCCCATTTATTTCATCATATCTATAGTCCCTTTTGGCATATCTTACTTAATAACCTTCTTCCTGACCCGGGGAAAGAAAACATACAAAAGGGTGAGCTCAAATGCTCAGTAAGGATAAACAAAAGAAATATCAATCACATCATATACATAAGAACATAACTTTTGGAAATCTTAACCTGCAAAAGAGATCATAATTTCATAACATGGGATAAATCATGGCAGTGAAATGTAATCACAATAATCATAACTTAAAACATGAAACATTTTGGCGTACACACATAATCATAGAAAATCATTTCTTGTTAGTCAAGACTCATTGCCAAGACTATCTTAGAGGACAAAGTCCCTTTCTGAACCGAGTCACCCTCGTTTCAGTCCTGTTTCACTGAACCGGTATAACCTACCATTCCAGCCATGTCTATCTCATGAGATATAAAATATTTACCCAATGCATTGGAGGGAGATATAGGTCCCACCCATCTCATAATGATACCATTCTTATGTTTGCCACAAAATCATAAATCATACATCATTTCATAACCCATGTAATAAAAATGGGATTCTTAAACATCATGACATCAAAAAACAATTCATATAAGATAAAGGAATTCATAAAAATAATTCCATCACAACATAATCAAATACATTTAATAATAGGGATAAAAAAAGAACCCTATATTATCTTAGATGGAAAATAATTTTGATAAAACACTTGAAATGAATTCTTGAGGAAAATATCCTTTCTTCTTCAAAAACACTTTTCCTTTCTTAATATGTCATACAATTATAAACTAAAAGAAGTTGATTAAAAATAAACTTGAAAACTTTTAAAGTAATATTCTTGGAAATAATGTTTTAAAAATCCATTCATTCCATATAAGTTAAAAAAAACATTTTTCTCGTACTTTTGTTGGAAAAGTCAAAAAGTACCTCGTACGAAAAACGACAAAAGATTCCTTTCATATATTTTACAAAAAACTTACCGAAGGGAAAAATTGGGTATAAACTATTTTATAAGGATGGAAATAATATTACATATTGATGGAACATGGATGTGGATGATAAAATAAACCCCAGTAATTACCAAAGTAAAAACAATCTCGGATAAAAGTGAGATTGTGATATTTCCCTTACCTTAAGTCCAACTTGCTTTGTAAGTGTCCGAACCTCCTGTATAATGATTTAAATAATGTTATTGAATTATTCCAGAATAATACTTATTTTTATGATATCATATATGGTCATATTCATAGCTTCTTAGTAGTAATATTTCATTGCTACTTGTTATTCGGGTGTTTATAACTTTTTGTTCTTATGCGTGTTTTGTCGAATAAATTCTTATTCTTCTCTTTAGGTTATAGATAGCTCATTTCCAGAATGGTATTAGTGTAATATATATCATATTAATTCATTCAATTCATTTATATAATCATTATGAAATGAAGATCATGTAGAACGAGTCGCATCACATCGTGGAGATGGTATTCCGTACGTACGCACGAGTGATGATATCGTTCCTATTATTGTGGAATTGTATTGGAGTGTATGTATACTATTTCAGAATCAAAATCACTTTATAATAGTCATATATAGTCATTATTTACACCATTATACCCATCCAAGTAAGGTGTTGGTGGAAAATAGATTACACCACGGCGTGGAGACGGTATTCCGTACGTACGCACGCGCGGTGATTTCTTTTTCTGTAGGATGGATAGATGGTGAAATAGGGTTGTTTCATACTTATAATAACATATCAGTATATTATTGATACTGATGTTATTACTTCATAATGAAACAACTAAATAAGAAGAAGTGGAAGAAGAAATAAAGATGAAAGAATCGGTAACGGACATTACCTCTTCTTTGAAGTGCTTCTTTGAGACCTTCTTTTAGGGAACTAAAATTGGTCTTTGAGGAAGACCAGAACCTCTAGGATGTCTCTAGGGAAGTGGAGAGGAGAAAGTGGCAGGTTTTGACCGATCTTGAAGGCTCCAAGTGGTGTGAGTAAGAGTGGGAGGAGGTGTCCTTTTATAAGGGAGGAGAGGGGCACCTTTGGAATAACTAAAACTATTATTTTATTATAAAGTCCAATTAGGTTTTAAATAGCTAAAAATTGATATATTTCGAAGCTAAGGTGGGGATGGGTCGAAATCCTCTCATCCAATAGAATTTAGACAAGTTTAGGTTCCTATTATAACCTTATCATTTAGATTTAACATTAAGTTAAATAATTTTACTTTTACCATGTCTTCTTGTGTTCTTATACTATAAGGTTAATAAATATACTATAAGCAGCCAAACGAACCCCAAGTTGTTTATTATTAATATATATAACCTTATCTAAGTCATTTGGCCTAACCTTAGATTTTTAGGAATAAAATAACAATTAATAATATAATATTTGTTTTAAAAACTATTTTATGTCAATTTTTACACTATTTAGAAATTGATTTTTGTGAAAATCCTAACAGAATTATTAGTTCTAACCAAGTTAATTAAATCAATAATAAAATGTCATATTAACCTAGAAAATTAGTGGAATTCATAAAAAGTCTCAAATTAAATTTATTTTGGTGTTTATAACATCAATTATGTCAATATTTCATTAATAAGATAATTACTGCATCATCATTGTGTCATAAATTAATTAAATTATTTAATGTATAAAAATTTAAAATAAAATACCATTATGTAGGAAATCTTTTTAGATTTCTAAGAAATATTTATAGTCGAATTTATCTTATGTATAACCCCATATTAAAAATTATTTACTTATTAAACTTTGATTTTAACTATTTTAACCCTTCTTTAAATAAATTAATAATAAATGTCCTAATCTAATCCAAGTGGGCCTAATTGGTCATATTTTATTCCTAAGTTTTTTTTGGTCGAATTTCACTTATCAAATAGAATTAGGACATGTGTTAGGGTAATAATAATATCATCTTTACCCTTAATTACCCTATTTACTTTTAACCGTGGTAAAAAAAAGTAAAAAGATACTATTCACCAAAAATTATTTTCATCTCATTGAACCACATTTTAGTCCTTGATAATAACCGTGTCTCTCGGATTTTCAAAATTCCACTCACAGAAGCGGTAAAATTATGTTTTATGAAAAATTCAGTTTTTTAACTACCACTTAGTGGTTTCACTATTCATCAAAAATTGAAAGTTTTCAGAAAAATACCAAAATTTCACCCTAGGCTAATTTCGATATTCCAAATCCAAAAATGAAGTCCATTTTGAAAAATAAAATTTATAAATTTTCAAAAAGTGGTTATTACTATTCATAATGGCTAGTTTTAATAATATTTTAATAGCATATCGTTGTTTAGTGAAACTCGGTATTGCGTACGACGCAAGCTATCGAGGAACGTCGCGATTTCGTGTAAAGCAAGCCAAAAAAGTGTTGTGTAGAAAAAGATTCCTTTGATGATTTATATAACATAAAAGTCTCGGGTGTTACATTCTACCCCCCTTAAAATGAATTTCTCCCTCGAAATTTGTCACTTTGTAACAAACCGATGAGGATACCTCTCCCTCATCATATCCTCAAGCTCCCAAGTAGCTTCTTCTAATTGGTGGTTCCTCCATAAAACTTTCACCAATCGAGTGGTCTTGTTTTGTAGGACTTTTTCGCTACAATCCAGAATCTCTATCGGTTGATCTTCATAAGAAAGATCTTGCTCCAGCGGTACAACTTCTGAGCTGAGTACATGTGAAGGATCAGGTGTGTACTTTCTCAGGAGAGATACATGGAACACATCGTGAACTTGAGAGAGATTAGGTGGAAGTGCCAATCGGTAAGCTACCTTCCCTATAAGATCCATTATTTCGAAAGGACCGATATATCTAGGGCTTAACTTCCCCTTCTTTCCAAATCTCATAACCCTCTTCCAGGGAGATATTCGTAAGAACACCTTATCACCCACTTCAAACTCTAGGTCTTTTCTTCGGTTGTCGGCATAAATTTTCTGTCGACTCTGAGCTGCTCTTATGTGTTTTTGAATAGATCTGACCTTTTCTGCCATTTCATCAACGAGATCAGGTCCTAATAGATTTCTTTCCCAAACTTAATCCCAGCAAGTTGGAGTCCTGTATTTCTTTCCATAGAGAGCTTCATAAGGAGCCATCTGAATACTGGAGTGAAAGCTATTATTATAAGAAAATTCCACCAAAGGTAGGTGTTGATCCCAACCTCCTTTGAAATCCATAGAGGAGGCTCTCAACATATCTTCTAGGGTTTGAATTGTTCTCTCAGACTGACCGTCTGTCTGAGGATGATAAGCAGTGCTGAAACTCAACTCTGTATCCATAGTATGCTGAAGACTTCGCCAGAACTTCGAGGTAAATCTCGGATCCCGATCAGATATAATAGAAAGTGGTACTCCATGCAATATTACCACTTCCTTTACATATATCCTGGCAAGCTGATCTAGAGAGAAATCCTCTCTAATAGCAATGAAGTGTGCAGACTTTGTAAGACGATCAACTATGACCCAGATAGCATTATTGCCTTTGGATGTTTTAGGAAGTCCTGTGACAAAGTCCATAGTAATGTTTTCCCATTTCCATTCGGGTATGGGTAATGGTTGAAACATCCCCTTAGACTTCTGTCTCTCAGCATTAACTTGTTGACAAACCAAGCATTTAGAGACATATTCAGCAACATCTCTTTTCATGCCATCCCACCAGAAGTACTCTTTCAGGTCCCTATACATCTTCGTGCTTCCAGGATGAATAGAGAATGAAGAACTATGAGCCTCATCCAGCAGCTCCTTCTTTAACTCAGGGATGGAAGGAACACAAACCCGATTCCTGAACTTTATTATCCCATCACAATCAAGGTTGAACTTAGGAACATTTCTCACGTTCTTTTTGTAACTCGACATCTTCTTTCTGTGCCTCTTTAATCTTCACATGTATAGATGGTTGAACATTCATTTGAGAAAGATAATATTTTTCCCCTTCCATTATAATTCCATGATCCATCCTTTGTAAATCCATAAATATTGGATCTTTTGTGATCCTCATCATGGATAAACTAGCATGGTCTTGTCGACTTAATGCATCTTCCACCTTATTTGCTTTCCCAGGGTGGTAATGGATTGAGCAGTCATAATCCTTAATCAGCTCCAACCATCTTCTTTGGCGCATATTCAGCTCCTTTTGTGTGAAAATATACTTTAAACTTTTATGATCAGTATAAATATCACACCTTTCACCATAAAGGTAATGCCTCCAAATCTTTAATGCAAAGATTACCGCAGCTAACTCCAAATCATGTGTTGGGTAATTTTGCTCATGGATTTTCAACTGTCGTGAGGCATAAGCTATCACCATATCATTTTGCATAAGAACACACCCCAATCCCTTCTTGGATGTATCACTGTAGATCACAAACCTTTCTGCACTACAAGGCAATGTGAGCACAGGTGCACTGGATAACCTTCTTTTCAACTCCTTGAAATTCTCTTCACATTCCTCCATCCAGACAAACTTAACTCCTTTCCGAGTCAACTTGGTGAGTGGATTAGATAATCGTGAAAAATCTTTCACAAAACGTCAATAATATCCAGCCAAACCAAGAAAACTTCGGATCTCGGTTACTGTTGTTGGTCTCGTCCATCTTTTGATAACCTCTATTTTTGCTGGATCCACAGATATCCCCTCTTTTGAGATTATGTGACCCAAAAATGCAACTTTTTTAAGCCAAAATTCACACTTGGTAAATTTGGAATAAAGCTTCTTCTTTCTCAGGGTCTTCAATATAATTCTCAAGTGATCTTCATGTTCTTCCTTGCTCTTTGAATAGACAAGAATGTCGTCTATAAAGACTACCACAAACTGATCAAGATAGTCTCTAAAGACTCTATTCATCAGATCCATGAAGATAGCAGGGGCATTAGTAAGACCAAATGGCATCACTATAAATTCATAGTGTCCATACCTTGTACGGAAAGCCGTCTTTGGTATATCCTCCCTTTTGACCCTTAATTGATGATACCTTGAACGAAGATCAATCTTGGAAAAGTATTGAGCTCCGCGTAGTTGGTCAAATAGGTCATCAATGCGCGGGAGAGGATATTTGTTCTTGATAGTGATCTTGTTAAGTTCTCGATAATCAATGCATAGTCTCATTGATCCATCTTTCTTCTTAACAAATAGAACAGGTGCTCCCCAAGGTGACTCACTAGGGTGTATGAATCCTTTATCAAGACTCTCTTGGAGTTTCTTCTTCAATTCCTGCAACTCAATTGGGGCCATTCTATAAGGTGTCTTTGGAATAGGCAAAGCACCCGGTACGAGTTCTATTGAGAACTCAACTTCACGATTTGGTGGAAGTCCCGGTAATTCCTCCGGAAAGACATCATCAAACTCCCATACAATGGGCATATTCTTAATCTTGAGTTTCTCACCAACCATTTGAGATAAATAACCTTCATTTAGTGGAATCAAGAACCATAAGATGGAAGAAATTTCCACTAGAAGGTTATGTTCATCCTTGCATTGATAGACGATCATAGATTGATATGCAATATGAAATGTGACTTCCCTTCTTTGGTAATTGATATGAGCTCCATATAAAGAAAGCCAATCCATGCTAAGAATCACATCAAATTCCACTATAGGAAGGATCACAAGATTTGCAGGAAGAACTTTCCCACAAACTTCGATCGGAGAAGAATTATAAACTTTTGATGAAACTGTTGTTCCATTAGGTGTTGTCACAGCTAACTCAACATCTAATTGTTGAGGTAATACGGTGATACCCTTAGAAAATTCTTCAGAAATAAAAGAGTGGGTGGATCCAGAATCAAATAAAACATTTTCTACTTTAGAGTGGATGGTAAGTGTACCTTTCACCACATCGTTATCGTACTCCACATCGCTGATAGAAATTGCATGTTATTTTCGTTTTTCTTTAGCCTTAAGAGTTTGTTGACGTCGACCATCATCATCAACCCTTGGATTAGGGAATGTATTGTCATAATTCCCCATCTCCTTTCACTTGAAACATTGAAGTGTAGTAGGTTCATTTTGTGTATCCCTTCTTTTTTTTGCATCATTAGACATCTTCTTCCCATCATCGCGGCATTCAAATGCCTGATGACCTTCCTTTCCACATTTGAAACATTTACTTGTCCCTTTAAGGCAACTCCCTCCATGTTTATTTCCACACTTTGAGCATAAGGGAAAGCTCATCTTCTTTTCAGTGTGCTCTTTAGATTTTCCTTTGAATTCCATTTTCCTCTTCTTATCAAACCCATATGACTGATGGGTTACTCCAATCTCCATCTCGACTTTGAGAGCACATCAAACGATTTCCTCGTAGCTATTGAAGTCCCTTATGGATAACGCCCTTCGAAGACTTGGTTATAAGCCACTAAAGAATCGATCGATCTTACTCTCAGGTTGGATAATAATACCAGAAGCATACCTTGCAAGTCTTGTAAAATTTGCTTCATAGGTACCAACAGATTCATCATCCATTTCTTCAGTTCAAGAAACTCTTTCTCCATCTTTGTTCAGATAATACGATGGAAGTACTTATTGAAGAATAAGTTCTTGAACTCGTTCCATTCCATGGACTAAATTTCATCCCTTTGCCTCGTATTCTTAATAAGATTCCACCATTGATCAGCATCTCCTTCCAAACGATACACTGCTAGGATGACTTTATCATGTTCAGAACATTGTAGAACTGAAAATATCTTTTCATTAGTACTAATCCATTGTTCAGCTACTAATGGATTAGTAGACCCGCTGAAAGAAGGTGGACGCTGCCTCATGAAGGATTCAACATAATGTTTCTCCTTCCTTTGCTCGTTTGGAAGTCCTGCATGATTCATAGCTTGAGAAAGTTGTGTGAGCATGGCTACAAGATTTGCCATTCCAGCTCCCACAACGTTTGGTTTCTCAGGGGGGACAATCATTGCATTACCCGTCGCATTCCGCATTAACACGGTTCCTTCGGGTTCCAGCCATTGACTAAAACCAAGAAGAATAGTGTGAGCAACACTAATTATAATAGGAAAACCACATAATAAAGAATAAAATTTCACACTTAAGGTCTTATCCTAGGTTATTAATGGCCATTTCTAAAACACTAAGATTGTGTTCTATGCTTAGACTTATCCTTAGGGTTCTTACTAAGGATTTCACATCCTAGTTTCCAAAGGTTGACTATACCTTTCCTCTGATACCAACTATAACGACCCATACTTTACATACATTGTTAATACTTCAAAATTGAATCATACTTATTACAACATATAACAAAACCACGAAAGGACCGTATAGGTATAGTGTCTTTAGAAACTGGGAAACATAAACAACTGGTTCATAAAGCGTCTACACTGTCTCCCATTTATTTCATCATATCTATAGTCCCATTTGGCATATCTTACTTAATAACCTTCTTCCTGACCTGGGGAAAGAAAACATACAAAAGGGTGAGCTCAAATGCTCAGTAAGGGTAAACAAAAGAAATATCAATCACATCATATACATAAGCACATAACTTTTAGAAATCTTAACCTGCAAAAGAGATCATAATTTCATAACATGGGATAAATCATGACAGTGAAATGTAATCACAATAATCATAACTTAAAACATGAAACTTTGTGGCGTACACACATAATCATAGAAAATCATTTCTTGTTAGTCAAGACTCATTTCCAAGACTATCTTAGTGGACAAATTCCCTTTCTGAACCGAGTCACCCTCGTTTCAGTCCTGTTTCACTGAACCGGTATAACCTACCGTTCCAGCCTTGTCTATCTCATGAGATATAAAATCTTTACCCAATGCATTGGAGGGAGATATAGGTCCCACCCATCTCATAATGATACCATTCTTATGTGTGCCACAAAATCATAAATCATACATCATTTCATAACCCATGTAATAAAAATGGGATTCTTAAACATCATGACATCATAAAACAATTCATATAAGATAAAGGAATTCATAAAAATAATTCCATCACAACATAATAAAATCAATGTAATAATAGGGATAAAAACAGAACCCTATATTATCTTAGATGGAAAATAATTTTGATAAAACACTTGAAATGAATTCTTGAGGAAAATATCCTTTCTTCTTCAAAAACACTTTTCCTTTCTTAATATGTCATACAATTATAAACTAAAAGAAGTTGATTAAAAATAAACTTGAAAACTTTTAAAGGAATATTCTTGGAAATAATGTTTTAAAAATCCATTCATGCCGTATAAGTTAAAAAAACATTCTTCTCGTACTTTTGTTGGAAAAGTCAAAAAGTACCTCGTACGAAAAATGACAAAAGATTCCTTTCATATCTTTTACAAAAAAACTTACCGAAGGGTAAAATTGGGTATAAACTTTTGTAGAAGGATGGAAATAATATTATATATTGAGGGAACATGGATGTGGATGATAAAATACACCCCAGTAATTACCAAAGTAAAAACAATCTCGGATAAAAGTGAGATTTTGATATTTCACTTACCTTAGGTCTAACTTGATTTGTAAGTGTCTGAACCTCCTGTATAATGATTTAAATAATGTTATTGACTTATTCCAGAATCATACTTATTTTTATGATATCATATATGGTCATATTCTTAGCTTCTTAGTAGTAATATTTCATTGCTACTTGTTATTCGGGTGTTTATAACTTTTTGTTCTTATGCGTGTTTTGTCAAATAAATTCTTATTCTTCTCTTTAGGTTATAGATAGCTCATTTCCAGAATGGTATTAGTGTAATATATATCATATTAATTCATTAAATTCATTCAATTCATTTATATAATCATTATGAAATGAATATCATGTACAACGAGTCGCATCGCATCGTGGAGACGGTATTCCGTACGTATGCACGAGTGATGATATCATTCGTATGATTGTGTTATTGTATTGGAGTGTATGTATACTATTTCAGAATCCAAATCACTTTATAGTAGTCATATATAGTCATTATTTACACCATTATACCCATCCAAGTAAGGTGGT
This sequence comes from Viscum album, assembly GCA_963277665.1. Taxonomy (NCBI): domain Eukaryota; kingdom Viridiplantae; phylum Streptophyta; class Magnoliopsida; order Santalales; family Viscaceae; genus Viscum; species Viscum album. The sequence goes on along the minus strand of OY728160.1, from coordinate 1,625,099,006 downwards.
GGTGTAAAATAGATTACACCACGGCGTGGAGACGGTATTCCGTACGTACGCACGCGCGGTGATTTCTTTTTCCGTAGGTTGGATAGATAGTGAAATAGGGTTGTTTCATACTTATAATAACATATCAGTATATGAGTGATACTGATGTTATTACTTCATAATGAAACAACTAAAGAAGAAGAAGTGGAAGAATAAATAAAGATGAAAGAATCGGTAACGGACATTACCTATTCTTTGAAGTGCTTCTTTGAGACCTTCTTTTAGGGCACTAAAATTGGTCTTTGAGGAAGCCCATAAACTCTAGGATTTCTCTAGGGAAGTGGATAGGAGAAAGTGGCAGGGGTTGGCCGAGCTTGAAGGCTCCAAGTGGCGTGAGGAAGAGGGGGAGGAGGTGTCCTTTTATAAGGGAGGAGAGGGGCACCTTTGGAATAACTAAAACTATTATTTTATTATAAAGTCAAGTTCGGTTTTAAATAGCTCCAAATTGATATATTTCGAAGCTAAGGTGGGGATGGGTCGAAATCCTCTCATAAAATAGAATTTAGACAAGTTTAGGTTCCTATTATAACCTTATCATTTAGATTTAACATTAAGTTGAATAATTTTACTTTTACCATGTCTTCTTGTGTTCTTATATTATAAGGTTAATAAACTTACTATAAGCAGTCAAACGAACCCCAAGTTGTTTATTATTAATATATATAACCTTATCTAAGTCATTTGTCCGAACCTTAGATTTTTAGGAAGAAAATAACAATTAATAATATAATATTTGTTTTAAAAACTATTTTATGTCAATTTTGACACTATTTAGAAATTTATTTTTGTGAAACTCATAACAGAATTATTAGTTCGAACCAAGTTAATTAAATCAATACTAACATGTCATATTAACCTAGAAAATTAGTGGAATTCATACAAAGTCTCAAATTACATTTATGTTGGTGTTTATAACATCAATTATGTCAATATTTCATTAATAAGATAATTACTGCATCATCATTGTGTCATAAATAAATTAAATTATTTAATGTCTAAAAATTAAAAATAAAATACCATTATGTAGGAAATATTTTTAGATTTCTAATTAATATTTATAGTCGAATTTATCTTATGTATAACCCCATATTAAAAATTATTTACTTATTAAACATTGATTTTAACTATTTTAACCCTTCTTTAAATAAATTAATAATAAATGTCCTAATCTAATCCGAGTGGGCCTAAATGGTCATATTTTATTCCTAAGTTTGTTTTTGGTCGAATTTCACTTATCCAATAGAATTAGGAAATGTGTTAGGGTAATAATAATATCATCTTTACCCTTAATTACCCTATTTACTTTTAACCATGGTAAAAAAAATTAAAAAGTTACTATTCACCAAAAATTATTTTCATCTCACTGAACCACATTTTAGTCGTTGATATTAACCGTGTCTCTCGGATTTTCGAAATTCCACTCACAAAAGCGTTAAAATTAAGTTTTATGAAAAATTCAGTTTTTTAACTACCACTTAGTGGTTTCACTATTCATCAAAAATTGAAAGTTTTCAGAAAAACACCAAAATTTCACCCTAGGCTAATTTCGATATTCCGAATCCAAAAATGAAGTCCATTTTGAAAAATAAAATTTATAAAATTTCAAAAATTGGTTATTACTATTCATAATGGCTAGTTTTAATAATATTTTAATAGCATATCGTTGTTTAGTGAAACTCGGTATTGGGTACGATGCAAGCTATCGAGGAAGGTCGCGATTTCGTGTAAAGCAAGCCAAGAAAGTGTTGTGTAGAAAAAGATTCCTTTGATGATTTATATAACATAAAAGTCTCGGGTGTTACATTCTACCCCCCTTAAAATGAATTTCGCCCTCGAAATTCGTCACTTTGTAACAAACAGATGAGGATACCTCACCCTCATCATATCCTCAAGCTCCCAAGTAGCTTCTTCTAATTGGTGGTTCCTCCATAAAACTTTCACCAATCGAGTGGTCTTGTTTCGTAGGACTTTTTCGCTACGATCCAGAATCTCTATCGGTTGTTCTTCATAAGAAAGATCTTGCTCCAGCGATACAACTTCTGAGCTGAGTACATGTGAAAGATCAGGTATGTACTTTCTCAAGAGAGATACATGGAACGCATCGTGAACTTGAGAGAGATTCGGTGGAAGCGCCAATCGGTAAGCTACCTTCCCTATACGATCCAGTATTTCGAAAGGACCGATATATCTAGGGTTTAACTTCCCCTTCTTTCCAAATCTCATAACCCTCTTCCAGGGAGATATTCGTAAGAACACCTTATCACCCACTTCAAACTCTAGGTCTTTTCTTCGGTTGTCGGCATAACTTTTTTGTCGACTCTGAGCTGCTCTTATGTGTTGTTGAATAGATCTGACATTTTCTGCCATTTCATCAACGAGATCAGGTCCTAATAGCTTTCTTTCCCAAACTTAATCCCAGCAAGTTGGAGTCCTGCATTTCTTTCCATAGAGAGCTTCATAAGGAGCCATCTGAATGCTGGAGTGAAAGCTATTATTATAAGAAAATTCCACCAAAGGTAGGTGTTGATCCCAACCTCCTTTGAAATCCATAGAGCAGGCTCTCAACATATCTTCTAGGGTTTTAATTGTTCTCTCAGACTGACTGTCTGTCTGAGGATGATAAGCAGTGCTGAAACTCAACTCTGTATCCAGAGTATGCTGAAGACTTCACCAGAACTTTGAGGTAAATCTCGGATCCCGATCAGATATAATAGAAATTGGTACTCCATGCAATCTTACCACTTCCTTTACATATATCCTGGCAAGCTGATCCAGAGAGAAATCCTCTCTAATAGCAATGAAGTGTGCAGACTTTGTAAGACGATCAACTATGACCCAGATAGCATTATTGCCTTTGGATGTTTTAGGATGTCCTGTGACAAAGTCCATAGTAATGTTTTCACATTTCCATTCGGGTATGGGTAATGGTTGTAACATCCCCTTAGACTTCTGTCTCTCAACTTTAACTTGTTGACAAACCAAGCATTGAGAGACATATTCAGCAACATCTCTTTTCATGCCATCCCACCAGAAGTACTCTTTCAGGTCCCTATACATCTTCGTGCTTCCAGGATGAATAGAGAATGAAGAACTATGAGCCTCATCCAGCATCTCCCTCTATAACTCGGGGATGGGGGGAACACAAACTCGATTCCTGAACTTTATTATCCCATCACAATCAAGGTTGAACTTAGGAACATTTCTCACCTTCTTTTGTAACTCGACATCTTCTTTCTGTGCCTCTTTAATCTTCACATGTATAGATGGTTGAACATTCATTTGAGAAAGATAAGATTTTTTCCCTTCCATTATAATTCCAATATCCATCCTTTTCAAATCCATAAATATTGGATCTTTTGTGATCCTCATCATGGATAAACTAGCATGGTCTTGTCGACTTAATGCATCTGCCACCTTGTTTTCTTTCCCAGGGTGGTAATGGATTGAGCAGTCATAATCCTTAATCTTCACCAACCATCTTCTTTGGCGCATATTCAGCTCCTTTTGTGTGAAAATATACTTTAAACTTTTATGATCAGTATAAATATAACACCTTTCACCATAAAGGCAATGCCTCCAAATCTTTAATGCAAAGATTACCGCAGCTAACTCCAAATCATGTGTTGGGTAATTTTGCTCATGGATTTTCAACTGTCGTGAGGCATAAGGTATCACCATATCATTTTGCATAAGAACACACCCCAATCCCTTCTTGGATGCATCACTGTAGATCAAAAACTTTTCTCCACTACAAGGCAATGTGAGCACAGGTGCACTGGATAACCTTCTTTTCAACTCCTTGAAATTCTCTTCACATTCCTCCATCCAGAAAAACTTAACTTCTTTCCGAGTCAACTTGGTGAGTGGATTATATAATCGTGAAAAATCTTTCACAAAATGTCGATAATATCCAGCCAAACCAAGAAAACTTCGGATCTCAGTTACTGTTGTTGGTCTCGACCATCTTTCGATAACCACTGTTTTTGCTGGATCCACAGATATCCCCTCTTTTGAGATTATGTGACCCAAAAATGAAACTTTTTGAATCCAAAATTCACACTTGGTAAATTTGGCATAAAGCTTCTCCTTTCTCAGGGTCTTCAATATAATTCTCAAGTGATCTTCATGTTCTTCCTTACTCTTTGAATAGACAATAATATCATCTATAAAGACTACCACAAACTGATCAAGATAGTCTCTAAAGAATCTATTCATCAGATCCATGAAGATAGCAGGGGCATTAGTAAGACCAAATGGCATCACTATAAATTCATAGTGTCCATACCTTGTACGGAAATCCGTCTTTGGTATATCCTCCCTTTTGACCCTTAATTGATGATACCCTGAACGAAGATCAATCTTAGAAAACTATTGAGCTCCGTGTAGTTGGTCAAATAGGTCATCAATGTGCGGGAGAGGATATTTGTTCTTGATAGTGATCTTGTTAAGTTCTCGATAATCAATGAAGAGTCTCATTGATCCATCTTTCTTCTTAACAAATAGAACAGGTGCTCCCCAAGGTGATGCACTAGGGCGTATGAATACTTCATCAATATTCTCTTGGAGTTGCTTCTTTAATTCCTGCAACTCAATTGGGGCCATTCTATAAGGTGTCTTTGAAATAGGCAAAGCACCCGGTACGAGTTCTATTGAGAACTCAACTTCACGATTTGGTGCAAGTCCCGGTAATTCCTCCAGAAATACATCATCAAACTCCCGTATAATGGGAATATTCTTAATCATGAGTTTCTCACCAACCATTTGAGATAAATAACCTTCATTTAGTGGAATCAAGAGCCATAAGATGGAAGAAATTTCCACTGGAAGGTTATGTTCATCCTTGCATTGATAGACGATCATAGATTGATCTGGAATATGAAATGTGACTTCACTTCTTTGGCAATTAATATGAGCTTCATATAAAGAAAGCCAATCCATGCCAAGAATCACATCAAATTCCACTATAGGAAGGATCACAAGATTTTCAGGATGAACATTCCCACAAACTTCGATCAGAGAAGAATTATAAACTTTTGACGCAACTGTTGTGCCATTAGGTGTTGTCACAGCTAACTCAACATCTAATTGTTGAGGTAATACGGTGATACCCTTAGAAAATTATTCAGAAATAAAAGAGTGGGTGGATCCAGAATCAAATAAAACATTTGATACTTTAGAGTGGATGGTAAGTGTACCTTTCACCACATCGTTATCGTACTCCACATCGCTGATAGAAATTGCATGTGATTTTCCTTTGTATTTATCCTTAAGAGTTTGTTGACGTCGACCATCATCATCAACCCTTGGATTAGGGCATTTATTGGCATAATGCCCCATCTCCTTGCAATTGAAACATTGATGTGTAGTAGGTTCATTCTGTGTATCCCTTCCTTTGTTTGCATCATTAGACATCTTCTTCCCATCATCGCGGCATTCAAATGCCCGATGACCTTCCTTTCCACATTTGAAACATTTACTTGTCCCTTTAAGACAACTCCCTCCATTTTTCTTTCCACACTTTGATCATAAGGGAAATCTCATCTTCTTTTCAGTGTGCTCTTTAGATTTTCCTTTGAATTCCATTTTCCTCTTCTTATCAAACCCATATGACTGATGGGTTACTCCAATCTCCATCTCGACTTTGAGAGCACATCGAACGATTTCCTCGTAGCTATTGAAGTCCCTTATGGATAACACCCTTCAAAGACTTGGTTTAAAGCCACTAAATAATTGATCGATCTTACTCTCTGGTTGGATAATAATACCAGAAGTGTACCTTGAAAGTCTTGTAAAATTTGCTTCATAGGTACCAACAGATTCATCATCCTTTTGCTTCAGTTCAAGAAACTCTTTCTCCATCTTTTTTCGGAGAATATGGGGGAAGTACTTATTGAAAAATAAGTTCTTGAACTCGTCCCATTCCATGGACTCAATTTCATCCCTTTGCCTCGTATTCTTAATAAGATTCCACCATTTATCAGCATCTCCTTCCAAACGATAGACTGCTAGGATGACTTTATCATGATCAGAACATTTTAGAACTGAAAATATCTTTTCAGTAGTACTAATCCATTGTTCAGCAACTAATGGATCAGTAGACCCGCTGAAAGAAGGTGGACGCTGCCTCATGAAGGATTCAACAGAATGTTGCTACTTCCTTTGCTCGTTTGGAAGTCCTGCATGATTCATAGCTTGAGAAAGTTGTGTGATCATGGCTACAAGATTTTTCATTCCAGCTCCCATAACATTTGGTTGCTCAGGGGGACAATCATTGCATTGCCCGTCGCATTCCGCATTAACACGGTTCCTTTGGGTTCCAGCCGTTGACTAAAACCAAGAGGAATAGTGTGAGCAACACTAATTATAATAGGAAAACCACATAATAAAGAATAAAATTTCACACTTAAGGTCTTATCCTAGGTTATTCATGTCCATTTATAAAACACTAAGATTGTGTTCTATGCTTAGACTTATCCTTAGGGTTCTTACTAAGGCTTTCACATCCTAGTTTCCAAAGGTTGACTATACCTTTCCTCTGATACCAACTATAACGACCCATACTTTACATACATTGTTAATAATTCAAAATTGAAGCATACTTATTTCAACATATAACAAAACCACAAAAGGACCGTATAGGTATAGTGTCTTTAGAAACTGGGAAACATAAACAACTGGTTCATAAAGCATCTACACTTTCTCCCATTTATTTCATCATATCTATAGTCCCTTTTGGCATATCTTACTTAATAACCTTCTTCCTGACCTGGGGAAAGAAAACATACAAAAGGGTGAGCTCAAATTCTCAGTAAGGGTAAACAAAAGAAATATCAATCACATCATATACATAAGCACATAACTTTTGGAAATCTTAACCTGCAAAAGAGATCATAATTTCATAACATGGGATAAATCATGGCAGTGAAATGTAATCACAATAATCATAACTTAAATCACGAAACTTTGTGGCGTAGACACATAATCATAGAAAATCATTTCTTGTTAGTCAAGACTCATTCCCAAGACTATCTTAGTGGAAAAAGTCCCTTTCTGAATCGAGTCACCCTCGTTTCAGTTATGTTTCACTGAACCGGTATAACCTACCGTTCCGGCCATGTCTATCTCATGAGATATAAAATCTTTACCCAATGCATTGGAGGGAGATATAGGTCCCACCCATCTCATAATGATACTATTCTTATGTGTGCCACAAAATCATAAATCATACATCATTTCATAACCCATGTAATAAAAATGGGATTCTTAAACATCATGACATCATAAAACAATTCATATAAGATAAAGGAATTCATAAAAATAATTCCATCACAACATAATCAAATCAATTTAATAATAGGGATAAAAACATAACCCTATATTATCTTAGATGGAAAATAATTTTGATAAAACACTTGAAATGAATTCTTGAGGAAAATATCCTTTCTTCTTCAAAAACACTTTTCCTTTCTAAATATGTCATACAATTACAAACTAAAAGAAGTTGATTAAAAATAAACTTGAAAACTTTTAAAGGAAGATTCTTGGAAATAATGTTTTACAAATCCATTCATGTTGTATAAGTTAAAAAAACATTCTTCTCGTACTTTTGTTGGAAAAGTCAAAAAGTACCTCATACGAAAAACGACAAAAGATTCCTTTCATATCTTTTATAAAAATCTTACCGAAGGGTAAAATTGGGTATAAAATATTGTATAAGGATTTAAATAATATTACATATTGAGGGAACATGGTTGTGGATGATAAAATACACCCCAGTAATTACCCAAGTAAAAACAATCTCGGATAAAAGTGAGATTGTGATATTTCCCTTACCTTCGGTCCAACTTGCTTTGTAAGTGTCCGAACCTCCTGTATAATGATTTAAATAATGTTATTGACTTATTCCAGAATCATACTTATATTTATGATATCATATATGGTCATATTCTTAGCTTCTTAGTAGTAATATTTCATTGCTACTTGTTATTCGGGTGTTTATAACTTTTTGTTCTTATGCGTGTTTTGTCGAATAAATTCTTATTCTTATCTTTAGGTTATAAATAGCTCATTTCCAGAATGTTATTAGTGTAATATATATCATATTCATTCATTCAATTCATTTATATAATCATTATGAAATGAAGATCATGTAGAACGAGTCACATCACATCGTGGAGACGGTATTCCGTACGTACGCACAAGTGATGATATCGTTCCTATAATTGTGGAATAGAATTGGAGTGTGTGTATACTATTTAAGAATAAAAATCACTTTATAATAGTCATATATAGTCATTATTTACATCATTATACCCATCCATGTAAGGTGGTGGTGGAAAATAGATTACACCACGGCCTGGAGACGGTATTCCGTACGTACGCAGGCGCGGTGATTTCTTTTTCCGTAGGATGGATAGATGGTGAAATAGGGTTGTTTCATACTTATAATAACATATCAGTATATTATTGATACTAATGTTATTACTTCATAATGAAACAACTAAAGAAGAAGAAGTGGAAGAAGAAATAAAGATGAAAGAATCGGTAATGGACATTACCTCTTCTTTGAAGTGCTTCTTTGAGACCTTCTTTTCGGGCACTAAAATTGGTCTTTGAGGAAGAACAGAACCTCTAGGATGTCTATAGGGAATTGGAGAGGAGAAAGTGTCAGGTTTTGACCGATCTTGAAGGCTCCATGTGGTGTGAGGAAGAGGGGGAGGAGGTGTCCTTTTATAAGGGAGGAGAGGGGCACCTTTGGAATAACTAAAACTATTATTTTATTATAAAGTCAAGTTCGGTTTTAAATAGCTCCAAATTGATATATTTCGAATCTAAGGTGGGTATGGGTCGAAATCCTCTCATCCAATAGAATTTAGACAAGTTTAGGTTCCTATTATAACCTTATCATTTAGATTTAACATTAAGTTAAATAATTTTACTTTTACCATGTCTTCTTGTGTTCTTATACTATAAGGTTAATAAACTTACTATAAGTAGCCAAACGAACCCCAAGTTGTTTATTATTAATATATATAACCTTAGCTAAGTCATTTGGCCGAACCTTATATTTTTTGGAATAAAATAACAATTAATAATATAATATTTGTTTTAAAAACTATTTTATGTCAATTTTGACACTATTTAGAAATTGATTTTTGTGAAAATCATAACAGAATTATTAGTTAGAAACAAGTTAATTAAATAAATACTAACATGTCATATTAACCTAGAAAATTAGTGGAATTCATAAAAAGTCTCAAATTACATTTATTTTGGTGTTTATAACATCAATTATGTCAATATTTCATTAATAAGATAATTACTGCGTCATCATTGTGTCATAAATAAATTAACTTATTTAATGTCTAAAAATTAAAAATAAACTACCATTATTTAGGAAATCTCTTTATCTTTCTAATGAATAATTATAGTCGAACTTATCTTATGTATAACCCCATACTAAAAATTATTTACTTATTAAACTTTGATTTTAACTATTTTAACCCTTCTTTAAATAAATTAATAATAAATGTCCAAATCTAATCCAAGTGGGCCTAAATGGTCATATTTTATTCCTAAGTTTGTTTTTGGTCGAATTTCACTTATCCAATAGAATTAGGACATGTTTTAGGGTAATAATAAAATCATCTTTACCCTTAATTACCTTATTTACTTTTAACCGTGGTAAAAAAAAGTAAAAAGTTACTATTCACCAAAAATTATTTTCATCTCATTGAACCACATTTTAGTCCTTTATATTAACCGTGTCTCTCGGATTTTCAAAATTTCACTCACAGAAGCGGTAAAATTATGTTTTATGAAAGATTCAGTTTTTTAACTACCACTTAGTGGTTTCACTATTCATCAAAAATTGAAAGTTTTCAGAAAAATACCAAAATTTCACCCTAGGCTAATTTCGATATTCCGAATCCAAAAATGAAGTCCATTTTGAAAAATAAAATTTATAAAATTTCAAAAAGTGGTTATTACTATTCATAACGGCTAGTTTTAATAATATTTTAATAGCATATCGTTGTTTAGTGAAACTCGGTATTGCGTACGACGCAAGCTATCGAGGAAGGTCGCGATTTCGTGTAAAGCAATCCAAGCAAGTGTTGTGTAGAAAAAGATTACTTTGATGTTTTATATAACATAAAAGTCTCAGGTGTTACATATCATAAAAATATTTTATTATTATTATATTTGTCATTTGATTTCATGACCACAATATTTAGAAGGTGTAGATACGTCACCACCAGAAAAGTATGCTGACACCGTAGAATTAAAAAAAAAGTAATACATGTTGTAGGGATCCATTTATGGATTAATACAGCCATCATTATTGTTGAATATTTTCTTGAAAAAAAATATTTCTTGTGTTTTTGTTATAAGATATAGGAGATTTAAAGTTTCCAATTAAAATATACTGATTACATAGAGAATACAATTATTAGTCTCACTAGATTAAATGTTATTATCCATAGAATGACAGAACATAGATACCAAAGTTATATGGATAAAGATATATTAATGTAAATATAATTTTTTCTCAGACCAACTCAAAGTATTTATTCTGAATATTTACTGAAAATACATGTTTAAAAATTCAAAAGATAATTTTTTCCAATTCCATGTGGCATAAATCTTTCAATGAAGACATGTATAAGAAATATGTGGTTATTAATATGATAAATTGAAATACATATTCTATAGTGATATATTTATCACATATATCATGTTATGTACAAGATATGATATTAATAACAAATTCTTTATGATAGTAAAATATCAAATAACTCCTGGATAACTACACGATAAGAAATTATATTTATCCAATAGTACCTAAAAATTTCAAGGGATATGTACCAAGTACTATAGATGATTGAAAAATAGTTATAAGGGGTAATAAATTAGTCTTTATATAGATCAAATGATAAAATATCATACTTAATCTAATAAAATCATTAAGGGAAGCTCATTGAAGATAGTGGTATCCATATATAAAAATAATATGTTTGTTGTAGCATTTTATGTAGCTAAAAAATAAATATAATATCTATGATGATTTATTCTAATACAAGAAATCATACTTGGAATGTAATACAGTATCATAATTTATATTAACATAATATTATTAAAATGGTACTATCTAAGATTTCATAATAGAGTAAAAAAGTGATAACCATGGGGATATCATCTCATGATGAGTTTTTTTAAAGGACATGATGTTCCAAATAGCATAAGACCAATGTAAGAAAATATTCTAGGCCCAATGACTAAATTAATAACTCTGTAGAATCTTTATTTTATAGTGTGATATTTAATAGTCTAATAGTTACCAAGTTGTCTCTAGTGTAAGTGGGAGTGTGGTAAAATTTGGATCCTTATACCTAACTTGGGTACTCAATTTCGATTTCCATATCATGTATACAGAGAATAATAAATTATTTTTAATTACCATAATATTTTTAATAATATTTTTTGTAGTATTTACATGGTAATTTCAATAGAATTTTAATTATATCATAAATTTATAGCAGTTCCCATTTATAATTAGAACCAAAAAAAATTATTATAATAAAATTAAACATATTTCATTTGGTCTAGATACATAATATTAAAAGGACATGGATGTTGATGGATTATCATTTTTTGGGATCTCATAATCATTCATAATTTTCTTATGATGTTTTCACTGAGTAATCAAGATTGTAATAGATCATGACAATAGAGCCACATATAGAAAAACCAAATGTTGTGGTTGACATTTGTTGTTCATATCTGGAATCACAAGTATTTTTCTATTTATTTTAGATCATTATCAATGTTCTTCATTCTATGATGTAATTTGATGTAAGCTGAAAACCATGATGCTTATAATGTGTTAGGGTCAATTATTTTGGGTGTATCATGGGTGTTAAGGCATTGATTGAATGATCAAGATAAGTTTTATCACTGCCAAGGGGAAGATATATATGGGTCCTAGTTTAACGGGATGGTGGTACCTTTATTAAATCCATGGGAATCATAGAATAAGGTATGTACATCCATTAAGGTTGTTATATTTTAAATAAATTAAGGATAATGATACAATATTTCTATCTTTCATTGTTGAATAATAAGAAAAAAATAGATTATATTACATGTAGTTTGATTGTAGGAGGATTTTGTTACTATAACTAAACCTTATCTATTTGGTGGTCATAAAGTGTTTCTAGACTCCACTCTTGGATTATGATTATGATTCAAAACTACCAAGATATGGGCCTAGAGGATTGAACATACAAAACAATATTAAAAAACATAACCAATTATAGATAATTGGAGATTGAGATGTGGTTGGTCACAAGTAAGGGGGTGGGTAATGTCAGAGTTGAAATGATATCAATGAAATGAAAAAAAAATATTATTTGATATTAGAATTATAAGATATGAATTTATTAAAAAAAATTATTCAAATTTAATTTAGTAAGTATAGAGAAAAATATTTTTTAATCAATATTTAATATATAATATTCAAGTTTTGTTGAATACTTATGGGAGATTCGAGACAATCTAATTAAGTAAAATTTGTCATATGACAATATAAATCATACTATAAGTGATAAAATATTTATGGTGTTTGTGATGTTTACACTAGGTCATAACTATTATTTAGGTTTTATTTGGATGGTTAAAATAATTAAAGGTATTATGTATAAATTTTAAAAAATTAAACCTATTAATTATAAGAAAATAATTACCAAATTTAAGGGACTATTCATTCTCCTGAATTTAATATCTCCCCCACCCCCTCTCATGTTATAGAGAGGAAAGTGTGATATGGGGAACCTCAATCCATGATCCATCATCAATATCAAATAAACGGTGTTCTTATAATCTTTGTAATATTGAATTCTTCATTAGTTATCCATTCTAACTAATAATAAATAAACTAAAGATAATACATCAATATTTTGAAGTGCATGTGGTTGATCTAGAAGGTTCCATATTTAATTATTTTAAGAAATGATTGTTGGTGATGATTGGAATTCACTTTCGATCATAATTGAATGAGGTATGGTTTCATTATAAATTTTCCTTTGAGTTTTTTTGATTAACTAATTGAAATGTGAACATCCGATTGATAATTAGTTGGCACTTCACTTGAGATGATATTATGACATAAATAAAAATGTTAAAAAAATTAGTTCCCATATTTTTCAACTTCCACTCCACACACAGTACCAATACTATGGATTTTATAGATATGATATACCATGATATAGAATAATTGACCCTTGGGGGAGGATATATGTTATTCCATGACATGGAATGGTTATACCTGAGGGGATGGATATATATTGTATGATGATATGGAATACTTTTCCATGATGGGATGGATATATTCTAAAACATGATATAGAATTGTTGGTTGTGATGGTTTGGATGAAGATATTACTTTGGGTTGTGATTGGATATATGAATTTTTGGTACGTTCATGTTAATCCTTGGGTGATATTTGGACTTTATTATGGACTATGATCACGTTTAAGGACTCTCAAGTACTATAATTGACCACATAATGTATAACTTATTCAGTGAAATGGTATTACTATAGTGTAATACCATTATAAAAACTAACCATAATTTAATTACTTTAACATTAAAAAATTATATATATTCACATACTTAATCCTTGAGTTGGTAAGGGTCATATTGGTTTATAATAATGATTTTAATATCCATAATTTTATATAAGAAACTTGTGTGCATACATATTGTATCCATGATGTTTCAGGTAAAATAAAGAGTCCAATGTTGCAGGTAATTGGTGTCTAGAGATATATTAGATATTAGTATTTGGGTTTTAAAATTATAGAGGAGTGGGGTGTTTGTTTTTCCATTTTTCAACTTTTTTATTTGTTTCTTATGTTTGGGATTATATGGCTTACTTTTGAGTCATGTTTGACTGTCTAATTCATGTGATTAAATTGGGAAACTATTTTCAAAATATTGAGTTGATATTTATTTCTTACAATATTTATTTATATTTAATAAATTCATATCTATTTATTTTATTTGGTGTAAAAATAGTGGAAAATCACTCCCAATGAAGTATTTTAGTCCCTTGGTGTTATCCACTAGCCTCTGGTGATAGGGAAGTGCACTTGAGGCCACATGGAATATCCCCTTGGGGGTGTTATCATACTAGGGTATGATGTTACTATAGGTTATGTACTAAAATGATATGTATGTAATAAATTTTAATTAAGGATATTTTTTCTCTAATGTATCATTCATCTTAGGCATGATATTATATTGGTATTAACATAGTCTAGTTACATGTATTGAAAATAAAGACTATGTTATGCCCAATGTAATATAGGTTGATTTAAATCTTCAACCACCTTGATCCCACATGGTTTCATTTAGTAATATTCCATTAAGAATAGATTAATGGATTTGAATATTTTTATTTAATGATTTTATAGTTATACCAATGTTAAGTAATGTAAGGGATAACACAAAAAACATTTCATATGGAATGTGAATTTTCATTAAAAGGAGTGTGGAACGAATAAAGTATAAAATGGATTATGTTCCCTCGTTTTTGGTGATTGGTGATATCCAATTTCATTCAAAGAGGTCCAAATATATATTCATTATTATATAATTTTTCATCAATAATATTGAAGGATATATCACCCCTCCTGATGTACAGGAATCCTCGAGTTACAAATCAAGATTCAAAGGATATTGGATTTCCTATAGAGGTAGAAGACATCATTTATTAATCCAATGATATTCATCAAGAAATAAAACATTAAGACAGAGGTTACGTCATTGGTTTTACAAGTATACTATTCATCACTATTTATTACACTTTTCTATCAAGGATATAATGGTTATATATGGGATTAATCCTATAACCATTGATCATATAATGATCCCCTCAAATCCATCAATTAAAATTGTCAAATTCCGAGATACACCTATCTAATGACATGACTCTTCCTTCCCTTATAAATTTTAATTAGATATGTTTAGGGTTTATGTCGTCCTAGTTAGAACATGATTCCCAAGCATTGATGTATGAAATAGGCCTAATAGAGCATATACAACTATAGAAAGTGGGGTTAATTAGTATTCAATGAAAACACTAACTCTCAAAGTATATGAATCTAGTCATCAGTTGGTGTAAATAGATCATTATTGTGTTGAAAAGATGATGAGATAATGAGAGAGATAGAGAGAGAGAAAACACTTGGACATGGGATTTCTTCAAAGTCTTACTCACCCTTATTTACTGCTAGTTAATCCATGGTGTGTAGAGATTGTGATCCTGCTACCAATAAATTAATTTATTATTAACGGAATAAGGAAATTAGAAACTTAAATTTGTTGAAATCTAACTATAAGATGACATTTGAGTCTCAACGAGTTTAAAAATCTTTTATTATCCTAACATAGGGGCCTCCAGAATTAGGACATGGTGTTCACTTTTTGTATTCTCCTCAATGTCCTTCCCAATCCTTCTTGGAATATTCAATGACTCTCTTTAAGTATAAAATTTTCATCAAACAAATAAATTTCTATACAGGTCTCTATAAATCCAAAAATTTAACTTTCATTATAGTGTGATTATCCCTCCTAGGGTGTGATCCTAAAATCTATAATATTTGGACAAGTAAATCCCAAAGATATCAAATTATCCCATAATATCATTGATTGTTTTTGTACCATGACGAGTATATTTCATCATGGAATGTTCAATTTTTCTAAAATCAATAATCCATTGATATCCTGGAGTCAAACTAATTATTTGATTGAGTTGTTTTTATGTAATGGGGTAGTTAAAATCTCTAGAACCAACAAATACTCAAAACCTTATCACCCAAGTAATAGTTGTGCAGTTTCTCCTTTTAAATCATGGTTTTATTCTTTTCACTACACCTTATAGTGTGAACCTCTTCTTCATGGTGAAATATCACTTGGTTCCCAATTTAGTATGGAAAAAATATCACATTGTTTGGTTATCATGGTGTATTCAACCCCTCTAAATTCCTCAGCTTACTGGTCAGAGTGAAAAATATCCAACTATAGCATGATTCTTTTCATGATAGATAAACTCTTTCCTCTTGTTAAATTATATTCATAGTATATTATTCCCATATAATATTAAACCATTTTAAAATACATCCTCATACTATAAATAAAATAGATTCACCATGATTCATTCTCAGGTAAGATTAATTCTTTTCTAGGGAATATTAACTCAATCCACTCATGTATCACATAAGATACATTCACTTATAATGTGATATTAATATAACAATACCATGGTGTTATCATAAAAATTCATGAAATAATTTCTTATTAGTAGAATAATTCAATACCTTTAATCCTTTTATAGACCCACTAAACTAGAAAGATCTTCTAACTCATACATGAGCATGATTCTATTCAATACAACATGAAAACATCATGAAATAATGAATAAATTGTCTCAAAAAGAAATCCATGGTTTTTATTGAATATAAATATCATCTTTACACACCTCACCATAGGATAGAATGTGTATTTTTAGAGAACTCCATCCCCTGTTGTAATATTAATTTCATATTGATCATGTCTCAATTGAGTTCTAGTTATCTCCCCCTTATTAAAATCACATCATGAGGGTTCCTCAATCTCCAATATATCAAATTGTTCCCCAATATCCCATTTTTATTTTTTGGATACATTAAAATAAATATGTGGTCTATTCTTTAAATAATATATTACAATACCTCAAGATCACCCGTGATTTGAAAGACTTCTCAGGTCCCCTACCCCTTGATAATAACATAAAACAGAAACAAAATTATTTCCCCTTTTTAAGAAGATGTCCTTTTTTATTCTCCCTCATTTATCACAAAAATGTAAACTAATGAAAGAGTAAATAAAACAAGGAAACATAAATGGATTTTTGGGGGGAAATTAACTCCAAACAATACTCTAACTTGTTGGAAATAATTATAGAGAAGAGGATTTATTAATATATTCTTTTCTTAATCGTTGGATGGAACAAATTCCAATGAAATATGACCATCTCCCAGCTTCACCTTGTTAAAATGGTACTTGATGTCAATAATATTAAACCATAAATATAGAACTAGACTCTTTGGAAAAATTTATGGAACTTTAATTATCACACCCAAACACCAATCAGTATGGCATATCAACCCTCTTGTCTTCGGGCTGCAACTTCATCAATATCATTTTTGTTTTTCTTTTGATTTGTTGACAAACTAAACTTTTATTGAGTGAATTATGATAGAATTTCCCTTCCTAGAGTTTCAAGAAATACATATTCATATGATATAGAAATAACCTTAAAATATTGAATCTTTATCTCGTACATCTCCAACCCAATCTGCATCGGTATACCATAAAATTGTATTGGTATATTTTTTTTCATACATCAATCCATAATAAAGTGTTCCTTTAATATATCAAAAAATTTGTTTTACTTGGATAAAATTTTACACCTTTGGGTTTCTTTAGAATCATGAATAAAATGTAACTATAAACACAATGTATAGAGTTGATTCCTTCAAATAGATTAAAATACCAATGATCCCTTCAAACTCAATTTAATCAAAATTTAATCCTTTTTTATCCAAGGATATATTAGTACCAAGTACTATAGGAGTGTAAAAATCTCCGGATTCAACAATTTTGATCCTTTTGAGTATATCATGATCATATTTTACTTTTTAAAGAAAGATAACATATGTTACATTTATGACATGAAATATTATGAGTAATATCATTTTACCAATAATTTATTTTTTTAGATTACTCATTTGGGTAGAAAATTCATCATAAGTTCCTTGTTTCTGTAAAAAAATATTTTATTGATATAAATTATACAATCAGTTATTTTTTAATCTCAGGTGACATAAATATTTAGATCTACTCCCATTTTCATGAATTTTATTCTCTTTAACAAATTTTCCCACATCAAATACTATGATTGGGGTGCTTATTTGGGTATGTATAGTCACTTCTTTAGAATCCACACTCATTAAACATCTCCATTAAGGATAAAACATTAGGTATTCTCAATGTATACATATTCCTCAATATCACCATTAGGAAATTATTACTTTACAAGAACATAGACAACCTTATAGTTCTATTGAGAAAAATCATAATGACGATTCAAATCATTTCAAGCCTTGTGGTTAGAGAAAAATTAAAATAAAAAACACTCAATTTGATAGTATCCATTACAAAGAATAATATTATTATTCCAAAATAATTTACCTTTATTATTAAACTTATTCTAAAACAAATAGTCATTCCTTATAATTTTTTTTGGGGAATTAATAAAAATTTCTATGTTTCGTTCCTCTCACTTTGGTTTATCCCTTCTTCCATATTTGAACCATAGTACTCATGTTATAAGTAATCATCAACACTATTTGGTTGGACCTGAAAAATAAAGTGGGTATGTTTATAAATTCTCTTGTTTCTTCATGTTTTTTCCTACTAACTCATATTGTTTATTGATCAAATTTGGTTTTGGTAGATACCCATTGAAAAAATATAGATAATCATGGTTGTGGATTTTCTCCAAAAATATTTTTCAAGTGTTATACTCTAAGATAAATTTTAGTCCTATTTTAAGCATGATCAAATTATTTCTCTCAATAATTACATTTTTTAGGGATCTTATAGAGTGATATATTCATTTCATATCATTTTATGTTCAAGATATGCCTCAAATATTCATTCTTTTATTCAGATCTATTAACAATTTAGAATATTTTTGTAACACCCCAAGATTTTATGAAAAATATTCTTTTTTAATTTCATTAATGTCTTTTGTTGTACATTACACCAAAAGTAGCTTGCACAACATGAATCCCTGACTTGGCTTACATTACACGCAAGCGCAACCTTCCACGATAGCATGTGTTGTACGCAATACCGAGTTTCGCTCAACAACGATATGCTATTAAAATATTATTAAAACTATCCGTTATGAATTGTAATACCAAATTTTTAATATTTTATAAATTTTATTTTTGAAAATGGACTTCATTTTTCGATTTGGAATATCGATATTAGCCTAGGGTGAAATTTTGGTATTTTTTCTGAAAACTTTCAAATTTTGATGAATAGTGAAAACACTGAGTTACTATTTAAAACCTGACTTTTTATTTAAATAATTATTTATTTTATTTTAATTTATTTTAGGTAAAATTTGATACATAATAGCTATATAAGTTCAATGTAATTCATTGGAGTAATTTTTTAATAATTTTAGATATATAAAAATTTTATTGAACTTTTGACTGTCTTTTACCCACCACCTAGGAGAATTTGCAAATTTACATAAAACTTAATTTTACCTCTTTTGTGAATGGAATTTCAAAAATCCAAGAGACACGGTTGATGTCAGTAAGTAAAATGTGGTTCAATGAGATGAAAATAATTTTTGGTGAATAGTAACTTTTTACTTTTCTTTACCACGGTTAAAAGTAAATAAGGTAATTAATGATATTATTATTACCCTAACACATGTAATAATTCTATTGGATAAGTGTAATTCGACCAAAAACAACCTTAGGAATAAAATATGACCATTTAGGCCCACTTGGATTAGATTAGGACATTTATTATTAATTTATTTAAAGAAGGGTTAAAATTGTTAAAATCGAAGTTTAATAAGTAAATCATTTTTAATATAGGGTAATACATAAGAAAAATTCGACTATAAATATTCATTATAAAGATAAAAATATTTCCTACATAATTATTTTTTATTTGTAATTTTTAGACTTTATATATGTTAATTTATTTATGACACAATGATGATGCAGTAATTATCTTATTAATGAAATATTGACATAATTGATGTTATAAATACCCAAATAAATGTAATTTGATACTTTTAATGAATTACAAAGGAATTATATGTTACTATTACATGTTAGTGTTGATTTAATTAACTTTTCTCGAACTAATAATTCTATTATGATTTCCACAAAAATCAATTTCCAAATAGTGTCAAAATTGACATAAAATAGTATTTAAAACAAATATTATATTATTAATTTTTATTACATTCCTAAAAATCTAAGGATCGGCCAAATTACTTATATAAGGTTATATATATTAATAATAAAAAACGTGGGTTCGTTTGGATTGTTATAGTAAGTTTATTAACCTTATAGTGTAAGAACAAAAAAAGACACGGTAAAAGTAAAATTATCTAACTTAAAGATAAATCTAAATTATAAGGTTAAAATAGGAACCTAAACTTGTCTAAATTCTATTGGATGAGAGGATTTCGACCCATACCTACCTTATATTCGAAATAAATTAATTTAGAGATATTTAAAACCGAATATGACTTTATAATAAAATAATATTTTTAGTTTTTCCAAAGGTGCCCCTCTCCTCTCTTATAAAAGGGCACCTCCTCCCTCTCTTCCTTACACCACTTTGAGCCTTAAATATCGGCCAACCCCTGACAATTTCTCTTCTCCAATTCCCTAGAAACATCCTATAGGTTTGGGTCTTCTTCAAAGACCAATATTAGTGCCCTAAGAAGAGGTTTCAAAAAGGCGCTTCAAAGAAGAGGTAATGTTCGTTACCGATTCTTTCAACTTTATTTCTTCTTCCACTTCTTATTATTTAGTTGTTTCATTATGAAGTAATAACATCTGTATCACTCATATACTTATATGTTATTATAATTATTAAACAACCCTATTTCACCATCTATCCATCCTACGGAAAACAAAATCACCACGCGTGCGTACGTACGGAATACCGTCTCCATGCCTTGGTGTAATCTATTTTTCCACCACCACCATACATGGATGGGTATAATGGTGTAAATAAAAAACTATATATGATTATCGTAAAGTTATATTTATTCCTAAATATTATACATACACTCCAATACAATTCCTCAGTCATGGGAATGATATCATTGCACGTGTGTACGTACAGACTACCATCTCCACGAACGCGATGAGATTCATTTTCCATGATTAACCATTCAAGAATGATTATAAAGTATATATAATGAATAATAATGAATTATATGACATAATAATGCAACTGTATTTATTTATATATATATATATATATATGTATTTCATATACTCAATTCCATTCAATTCAATAAGGAAACGAAAACAGCGTTCATGCGTACGTACAGCCTACCGTCTCCATGAACGGTGTATTTCATTCCTTTTATCGATCTATAATATATATGTATATAATGAATATATATTATATATAAATAATTTTTTACATTCTGAAATTATGTAAATCAAGATATAAGTAATAATATCAAGAATGACGAGTCGAAACACATACGATAAATGAAACATTTTTACCCAAAACACTCTTCAACATGGAATTTACAAAAGAACGGGTAATATAAAGTCATAAGTGAACCATATATGATATCATAATAATGAATATGATTCATTAATAAGTCAATGACTTTATTTAAATCATTATACAGGAGGTTCGGATACATACAAAGCATATCGGACATAAGGTAAGGGATAATTTTGCAAATCTCATTTTTATCCGAGATTGTTTATTTGTAAGTATTTACTGGGGTTATTGCAATCGTCCATGTCCATGTTTTATAAAAGTGTTTTCATGTATGTTTAAATTCCTTTTTACCCATTTTGACTTTTACCCAATGGTATGGAAAGAATCTTTCTTTTATTTACACCACAAGGTACTTTTTGACTTTTCTGACAAAAGTACGAGGAGAATGTTATTTTTAACTTATACGGCGTGAACGGATTTTTACGGTTTCATAACGCCTCATTTTCAAGAAGCTTCCTCTACAAGATTTCATGATTATTTTCAACAATACCCTTTTATTTTAAAATTTCATGGCATTTTGTGAAAATAAAATGATTTTAAAGAAGAAAGGATATTTTCCTCAAGAGTTCATTTCAAGTTTTTTGCCAAAACTATTTTCCATCTAAGATGATATTATTTCATATGTGTATTTTTCAAGTAATATGTCTCTATGATTTAAATGGTTTCAATTTTCTTATGATGAAATGATATCAAACATTTATGGATTATGTTATGATGTCATGATGTTTAAGAATCCCATTTTATTACATGGGTTATGCTATGATGTATGATTTATGATTTTGTGGAACACGAAATAATGATTTCATTATGAGATGGGTGGGACCTATATATCCCTCCAATGCATTGGGTAAAGATTTATATAACATGAGATAGACATGGATGGAACGGTAAGTTAATCCGGTTCAGTGTTACAGGACTGAAACGAGGAGTGAACTCGATTCAGAAAGGGACTTTGTCCACTAAGATGGTCTTGGCAGCAATGCCTTGGCTACTATAGAAATCATGACATGTGCTGAATGGTTGCCACAATTACATGTTTTATTACCATTTTATCATGGTTGATGTTCTATTATGATATATTCCTTACATACTTCCACAATTTATGCCTTTGCACAAGATTTTGATGTTTAAATTTCATGATCAAGTTTTTGCTTCCAAATGTTTATGGATTGTTTTATGTTATCCATGCTTTCCCTTACTGAGCATTTGAGCTCACCCTTTTTATGTTTTATTTTCCCCAGGAAGTAAAGAAAGGTTTTAGGTAAGGAAACAAAAAGGGGAAGATCATTATGGGAGTTGGTGAAGATATTTCAACATGATTAGAAGTTTATATTCCCAGTTTGCAAAGACACTAAACTATCACAGTCCTTGTCTGTCTGTTTTTGTTATGTATTAAGTATTCCGAAAAAGTAATGTAATGTCCATGTAAGTCAATATTCGGGTCTCTACAATTTTGATTACATAGTCTGTTTGATTCATATCACTCTTCAAAAGGTTTATTTTTCTCAATATCAGGTGATTTTCCAAATATAAATTTGAACAATGTCAGATGAAAAAAATCGTAAATTGTAATCTGAAAATACATATCTCCATTAGTTTAGTTCAAACTCTCAACATACAAGCATTTGAGTACACTCGCTAAATAAGTTTCCTTGATATTATTTTAATAATTTTGTGACACTTACTCACTATATTACCTTTATTACATGTATAAAAATGTGTTGAGTATTTGATATTATAGCAACATGAGAATTATTATTACATCATGCCTAAAAAATGTAGTCTTTTTATTTTACCCCAAATGAGAAAATATTCTATTCTAAATATGGTTTTACTATTTTATACTCATGAAACATGATTTTTTATCATCTATCATCTATAATAATTATTTTTTATACTACCCATTCTTAATAATTAGTCCATCCTTCAAACTCATTATGACACATTTGAACTTTCGAAAGATAACCCCATTCTCATTAGCCCAAATTTTATAAACACTAACAAAATTATGCCTCAAAACATCAATGAATATATGATTTTTGGATTTATTCATAAGATCATGGTGCATACAACTACTTGTATGTAGAGTTACTTTTCATTTATGAAATTGACATGTCCTTCATCACACTACTGGATATATTTCATGATATTTTTGTACAAAGTTATATGTGATGAGAAACCAATATCAATTATTCAAGGATTAACCCCTTGTGTAGCCTTGTAATAAACCTCAGCCACTATTTAATGGCCCTGATTATTCCTTCTATTAAAATATTTTGATCCTTTATTTTTCATAATTTTCATTGGTAGAATGGTGATACATTTTTTCTGGTGTTTTTGGGTTGATTGTACCCCCCAAAAATCTCCCCTTGAGAATAAAATGAATTTTATAGTTGAATATTCTATTTTAGATGTTGTCATAGCTTATATTTTGGAATATTATTTTTATCAGCCCCTTTTTAACTTCTATATTTAATTAAAGGAGTGAGAAATTATATTATAAATTATATTCTTTATATTCATATAATCCATAAAACGGTCATCTTCCTTCAAATATAAATCTCCTCAAATAGAAAATTTATTCTTAAGAATATACCCATCAGGTTTCCTATAGATTTGATATTCAATATTATTTCTCTATATTATCATTATTAATAGACATATCCATTATATTTACCATTACCTTAGGATTTTCCTTAGTATCCTTTTTCTTCTACACCTATTTTCCTTTCTAATTTCCATAACCATAATCAAACATGGAAGTCGGTGTGTCGTTAAATTTAAGTGAGGTGGTCACCAATTTCATTAATTTATTGATGTTTCCACCACCGCAAATAAAATTATGAGTGTATGTAATAATTTTTCATAGAACCATGGAAAAATATTCATACATCCTAGTAGAACTAGAAATTTAAATCATTATTTTATAACTTCCTCTAACTTAATTCACTAAATTTTTGAAATCTATGGATTTAGAATTTCTCAACTAATTTTCATATTCTACAAGACTTATCTTAATAACCATTACCTCCTTTTTCATAGAAAATGTTTTTCTAGTGTAAATCTTACGTATCTTGTATCTTTCATAATTAATTGAATTAAAATCTCACCTCTTTCTAATTAACATAATTTCTATATCCACAATTTATTTGACATTTAAATTATTAATGGATTTATTTAATGAATCATAATTCATCTTCAATTATTTATTATTATTGGAGTATTATATTATATTTTAATAACACTTTGATCTCCAAAAAAATTTTAACCACTTTGTTGTCTCCTAATAATTGTTTTCTATTACACTACTACCATTCTTTTCATTCCTACTCAATGAATCTTTGGGATGTTATTATTTTTCCATGAAGATGGCTTTCCCTTCATTATTTTAGTATTATTATTCTATTTCACCTTCATCATCACAACATTTGGAAACATGTTGTAAAAAATAATTTTTTTTAATTTACTCTCCTTTTTCATTAAATAATTTTTCTCTATTGTATGCTCTAGACATATTTTTATTCTTAGATAATATTTTTAGTTGAACATACTTCTATTAATCTTCATGATTGTTAATAAATATTTTTGTAATGTGTCTAATATTTCAATAATTATTGAATTTAAATAGTATATTCTAATTATATTTTACTTTGATTCAATTCAAGACTTTTGAGAAAAAAGAAATGAATTCCTGAAATTTTAGGGAATCATCCCAGACATCAATTTATTTATCATTATAATTATATAACTCAACATGATTTCATCCTTTTAAAATCATTGGATATAGTCTCCATATTTTTTTCCCTTTTCTCCTTAAATTTATTTCTCTAATAAGTGATTAAGATGTTATTGAGTCATCTATGGTCGACTCATCCAAGTCATTATCCTTAAGTGTGGGAATATCCCCATCGAATTTATCTGGGAGGATTCATATTCTATTCTTCACAATGGTAGTAACTTCATTAATTATACCATATATTCGAATCGAGAATAAAAAATCACTAAAATGAATAATTCATACTTCATTTATCTTCTCCCATTCGGATATCTTCAAGATGGTCCTAAGGGGGTTTAACTTGGATTCATTCACCATATTTTATCTTTGATTAAAATCATGGAGTTTCCTCTAGATTGTTTTTGTTATCTCCATTCCCATGACTCTTATAATCTATTTCTCTATGTGTCCTGAAATTAACACATTAAAGGAACTCCCATCATCTTCAATATTCTTATTACCCTATAAAGTATAGTTAATTATTTATTTTTGGAGATGAAAATTGTTCATTGTAATATCATGAACTTTTAAGCTAATTGGTAGAAGATACAGAGCCATTATCTCTCTATTTATATGGAATCCATATCCATCGAACATGGGGAATACTTTTATTATGGATATTAATTAACCCCATAAATCTCATAAATAAAAGTTATAATAAATTGAAAGAAACCTTGGATCTATGGGAATCATGCTTGAACCCATTTCAAGAACACTCTTGACCTAAGGGATAGGCTGAGGAGAGAGTATATTGTAACGCGGTTAGATTTTAAAAGAGAAACATCATGTTCGATACTATGTATGACACAAAACACAATGATTACAACAGAATATAACAATTATATACTTTCTTATATATTTATTTTTAAATAAATCCAATTCCTTCAAAATATTTTTAATCCCACAACATCAAGTTTAAAAAAATAGGATACTTAAAAAAATATAACTATTTAAACCTGATCATTATAACATAGTCATTATGTTGAATGGTATGAATAGTAATAAATAAATTATGAAAGTTATATGTTTTAAGCATGTATAAAATAAATTAAATGTTTTCCTATATATTATAAATAAAATAACATCATTTTTAAAGAGAAAGAGGTATTTTTTGAAAAAAAGTATTTTTCTGAGAGACGGATTAGTTTTTCTTTGGGAACATAATTTAAAATTATTTTTTATCGCATTTAGAAATATTTTTGGGAAAAAATAATCATAATTTTTTATATCTACATGTAAAAAATTATCTTTGGGTGATTTTTTGAAAATTTTCTGAAAAGATTAATTTTTAGATAAATAGTCAAAAATACTAATTTTTATTGAAAACAACCTTTTCGTTTAAATTTTTAAAAAAGATAAATTGTATTATAAAATGGTTTTAAATTAAATTAAAATTAATTATATTACAATTTAAAAAAATTATTTAATTTTGATCATGTTTATATTGAGTTTTGATATCGAAACATTCTATAATTATGAGAATTTTCTCATTGAAAAACCACTTTTTCGTTGTGTTTCTGGTTTAATTTTAAAATAAATTCTCCCATTATATGAAATGAATTTGGAAAAATGGATTATATATTTTTAATAATAACAATATATGTTATCCAATAAGGTCAAATTTTGGTTCCAAAATGCATAGTGAAATCATTATAAATTAATTAGCACTGTTTTGGTAAAAGTGGGTTTATTGGGGGTTAAACTAAGAAAATAAGGGTTATAAATGACCAAAAACATTACAAACCCCCATTTTATTGACTTATATTGACTTTATATCCTATAAGGTTCGTTAATTACCAATGTTAGAGGCCTATTTCATGACAAAAATTTGGGTATCACTTTATATTTTAAAAATCCCATGTCTGTCCTCTCCCCAACTTATAAAAGGCCACCCACTCTCCTCCATTTTTTACATATAAAAACCCCTTTGTTTTTTAAAATACCTTGCCAATTAAATTACTTAATTCCCTCACAAATTATAAATGACTTGTTTCAATTAAGAATTCCTCTAAATAAGGCTTTAGATGCAAACCTAAATACGCTCTCCGAAGAAGAGGTAAAATTCCTAAGCGTGATTATTTGTTTTAATTCTTCATCCACCAACTTAAAACAATATTAAAATATGATAATATAGTAACAACAGTATATAATATATACATATATGTTTTTTTAATGTCATTATCCATATCCATATCCACTTCCATCAAATTGGAAATGAAACTGCAGGTCATGCGTACGGCAGACTGTCGCCTTGCGAACTGATGTAATTTTTTTACATCGACAACTTTCAAAGATAGATATAATTATAAATTTGACATATTTATATGAGATTTATGAAATTATTATATTTTTTTAATTATTATATCAGATATACCTTCTTAATTTCCATTCTATGTGGGATACGATAACGTCGTTCATGTGTACGATGGACTACCGCCACCCAAAGAAATAAGATTTTTTTTCTCGTAGGATTTAAATGAAAGATAGTAAGGGTAATGTTAATAAATATATGTGATATTTTTCATCTAAAATTGCTCCAGTTTATATAATATCACATCTAACTTCTTAACTTTCAATCTGTTGGAAAATAATAATTTTTCTCATGCGTATATATGTACTCCCACCTCCACGTAGTGATGTGAAATGTTATTAAATTTTTACAGGGATTTTAATGTTGATGTATTAGATAAATATAAATGATATATATTAAATAATAATTATTATATACATTTTAATTAATATTTATTTTCCTTTTTTTCCATCTGTTAAGAAAAATGGATACAGTGCTCAAGTATATGTATGGCATATTGTCTTCATGATCAATGTAATCAAAAATCTATCTCTAACACTAATAAATTGAAATAAATTCATATATAATTAATATAAATTATATTTATATCATGATTAAAATTATAGATATTATTTAACCATGATAAAATTAAAAAGGACCAAAATTAACAAATGAAAACATACACGAAAAAAGAAGCAATTATCACCTCTTTGACAGTCTTTCATAGCACTCTTAGGGTGGAAAATCATCTCCTAGGAGCGACATCCTTGTGACTTTGTGGGCATCAAAAAAATTGAATTTCCAACTATTTGATAGCCTATTCTCACTCTTTCCCTTCTTTGTAGGTTAGGGTTTCATTGGGTGGCGTGGTGAATCCAGCGGTTGTAGATCCATCTTCTCTGGGTCGAGGGTCGGTGCGATGGTTCTGTGTCGGCTGGGAGTGTGTGCAGCTGTTCGATGTGGTCGTCAGGTGAGAATGTGAAGGTATAGATGGAATTTGGATTTGTTTTGTGGACTAGACTTGCATATAACTTTGTGGTTTTGGTTTAATATCCTTGATTTCTTGACCTTTTGAATTGGATTTGGGTGTGTTTGAACCAAGTTTGGCATGTAACTATTTGTGATTTTGGGTTCATGTTTGCTCTACATGGGTATTTGGTTCATCAGAATCATCATTTTTTGTAGTGGTAGCATGGATGTGATGAAGTGGGAACATCTTACATCAGTGAAGTTTTTATATGTGATTCTATTTTCGATGATGATTTTTTCCATGAGCTATGTGATTCGTTTTCTGGATGTGTGATGGACGGACATTGGTGGAGGAGCTAGTGATGGTGATGGAGATCCTGATCTCTGGTTTTTGTGTTTGTTTTGAATCTTTGAATTTTTTTTGTGGCACTATGTTCAATGGTTAATGGAAAGAACAACCATTTCTCCTACAAGGTATTACTCTAGAAGAGGTTAAAGAAAGAAGTTTTAACTAGATAATCACTATCTGGAATTGGATGTTTGAGAAGGTATGGTAATATCCATCTGTACCATGACCATAAACTCCTACATGGGACATCTATCTAAGTAGAATTGATATGTTGGAATATGATATAACATTTTCTATATTGGGGAGGGGTTTCTCTTTGCATACTAGAATTAGGTCGTTTTTGGCCTTAGGACATTGGTCTCTTGGGCATGATTGTTGTTTAATGTCTCTGATTTCATCATAGGTTCCCCCTTAGACCTGAAAAGGTTTTTTAATTAATTAAAAAGTTAGTTTTCAAATATCATTATTTTATCAATATTTATTTCTACCATATTATACTCATTTTATTGATTAAATTTAATTTCTTTAAGTTATTTACCTTGCAATATTGATTATGATTATTTATTCAAGATAGATCCCACTATATTTTAACCCTTAATAACCCACTTATAATACCCATTTATTATTTTTAATATTAACTAGTATACCATGAAGTGATTTTTAATTGATATTTAGAGATATTCTAAAATAAAAAATGGTGTTCTCAAATAATACACTTTGTGTATTTTGTTTTTAAAATTTTAATGTGAATTTCAATTATGTGTCAAAATAAACAGTACTAATAAACTACATTGTAATTCATTATGTAATTCCATGTATCTTGTGTCAATATAATAATGTAATCATCATCTCCAGAATACAAGGTTTAGGTTCTATGCAGTTGGTATCAAAGGGATATTAGTATAAATCAAGAGAATAAGATTTCATAAAATATATATTTGGAAATATAACTTTATGAATTAAATTAAAGATAAGTCTATGTATAAGATAATATCATAATGTTTTGGTAAGGTAGATATTATGTGGTTTTCTTATTAATACATCACTGTCTAGATACTACATGTGAATATGGTTCTAGAACTGAGGTACCTTGGGGTAATTACTCTAAAAAAGGGGTGTCGGGCTTGACTAAAGTGTTACCTGGTACACGACAATAAACCTTACTTTGCACATGGTTTGACAAGACCGATGGATTCTCATTTGTTTTTTTAAATTTTATTTACAAACCATTAGTAAGGATTTGAAAAAATATATATAATTTAAAAACCTTTCCAAAGAAACCGTGTTTATGAATTTGATATTACCTATGAATATATTTTTTAATTTATGTTAAGTATTTCACTAGTATTAGGAATAGGCATTATGTTTCATAATATTATGATTTAATATAGTGTATGAAATTATTTATAAAGGGTGTATATAAGAAGTAATGGGTACTTTATCAATGCACTTACCCCATTTAATAATTTCCCTCCTTGGAAAGATAATAATGATGAATCTACAAACTATATCAAGAATTGAAATTTTTTTAACTATATTGGGGAAGCTAATTTAGGTTTTAATAATTAACCGTTAGTATATAAAGAATCATTATGATTCACCACAAGTTTTAATAATGTTATATCACTTCATGCATCAGAAACCACCATCATTGAATGAGACTAAAAATCCATTTGGAGTTGAGAACTAGATAAGTTCCTCAGAAACGATATTGCTTAGTTTGAGAAGAAATAAAAGGGAGATATTTTCATGGTAGTTTATCATCTTTCAATGGATTAAAATTAGTCTTGTTCATTGATTAAAATAACTAAGGATGAATAAAAAATAATATACATGGAATGGAATGATTTTGAGGTACACTTCTAGGAAAAGTATTCTCCTCAGTAGAAACAAGTGGATTTAGAGAGATAATTTATAAATATAATACAAAAAAAGATAAAAATATATTCTATAAATAATGCCCACATTTCAAGGTCAATAAGGCATCCTATGGAATACGTACATAATCCAAACAACAAGATTGGCCATTTCATTGATGTTCAAGATCCAATTATTCAAAGGCACTAGTCTCCAAATGTTTCTCATTATATAAGGACATAGTATCATATGGTCAAAATATAGATAAATAATTCTCCAATTAAAATTCCTTTAAAGGGTATTGAGTGAAGAGATCATGGTAGAGAAAAATATATATAAAGGGAATAAGGTAAAGAAAGATTTTCCCATAAGTGATAATTGTGGAAAGAAATGTCATAGAACTTAATTTAATGGAATGTGGATTTTTTATGATTGTGGAGAAGAAGGACATAAATCATATGATTACAATGGAAGGAATAAAGTATAAAATGTTAAATGATTCAACTATAAGGATATGGGGAACTATGAAAATTAATTTCACAATAATTTAGGTAATATACCCCATAAGAAGCTAAGAGATCAATGTAATGCTTATTATATAGATATATTTATACTGGAATGATTAAAGTGATTGTATTTAGATTCAAAAAATATGTTGTATAATTAATTTATAAATAATACTTTCATTATAAAAATCATAAAATGTACAAGTATTGAATTTCAGTACCTTTTATTGAAGGATCTAAAAGAATATAATGAATTGTACTAATAACCATAAAAATAGACTCTTTGGAAAGTTATTATTTTTTAAAAACACATATTTGATGGAATATAACCATTAATATGTGTTTTATGTTGAGATAATAATGATAAATATATTTTTATGGGATATTATTGGTAACATTCAAATTGGTTAGTGATATATGATATCTATGTTGATGTTTATGGCATCTTTGGATTTATAGAATGTATTCAACATCCTGAGATTTTATTTTTGGAAGCATGCATGCTTTCTTTAAGGTTTTATGGTTATTAAGGTATTCACTTATATGGAATGTGAAATTAAGAGTAAATTTATATTATATAGGGAATATATTTTTCATTTAGTGACCTTCCATCTAAATTTTTGGATATTGAATCTGTTCAGATATATTTTAGATGATCCTTAAGGATAACCATTTATAGAATAGATTGATTTTAACTTTGGGTGTTTTTAGATAACTTGTGAAAAACATTTTGGTCTTCAAAATTATCTAGAGATAACATAAAAAACTTTTTATTATTTTATTTTGAAAATTATTTGTTCAATGTTAATTTTTATGATTCAGACATAAATATTCCTATCGGATATTCATTTCATCGTGTAAGTAATGAAGTAGGAGTTGATTTAATCACAACCAAAGGATAATGTTGTAATTATATTATTATTTTTCTCTATCATAATGTTAACAAAACCCTTCAACTTTAAGAAAAATATATTGGGAAAAAATTTCCATGTTACTTTTATTTTTATTGAATCAGTTGTATTTTAACTCATCATAGATTTATGTTTTTTTAGTTGTTAACTTCATCATGATCATGTTCTCTATCACCCTATATTAATTATTTGTTGTTAGTATTCTCTTCCATTTCCATGTTTTCATTTCCCAATAATGTTCTCCTACTTGGAAACAAAGTAATGTATTATACTAGATGACCTTAATACATCCCTTTATTAATTATTATGAAGAATTTTTATCGACCCCTTTTATGATGTGGGTTTCCAACAAAGTAATTTTTAAATGGAAAACCCTTGATTATTGGGATCAAGATTAAAATGTAAGGATGCAATTTATTTAAGGTGGTAGAATGTAACACAAAAATATTTTAAATGATGAACACTATATTCAATAGTATATATGGAATTAAATAGAAATATTTGAAAAGAATATGACACCCCCCAAGACATTATGATATATATCTTTTAAATAACTCAACCACTTTGAAAGATTTTTATGTATGAAACACTAATTTTGAATGAAATTTGATACTCTCTTAATATGTTATTATTTAAACCTGACCATTATAACCAATCTATTAAGTATGATGGTTTTAATTGAAATAAATAAATTATGAAAATTATAGTTTTTTCAATTGTATAAATTATATTCAATAGTTATCTATTTATTAGAAATAAAATAAGAACCATTTCAAAGAGGAAGAAATTTTTTTGTAAAAGAGTATTTTTTTTAAATGGAGGATTTGTAACACTTTGTGCACATAATTTAAAATTTATCTTCCACAATTGTATAAAATTTATTTAAGAAAATTAAATTAAAATTTTAAATCTATATTTCAAAATTGTCTTTGTCTGATTTTTTTATAATTTTTTGAAATAATAAATTTATTATTAATAGTGTAAAATGCTTATTTTTATGGAAAAAATGTCTTTCATTTAAATTATTTAAAAAGTTTAATTATATTATAAATTGGTTTTAAAGTAAAATTTCTTCAATTATATTATAATTTAACTAATTTTAGTCATTTAAATCAATTTTATATTGAATTTTTAGAGTATACGGTTTAATTTTAAATTTATCTCTATAATTCATGTGAGTTGAATTACAAAACATGGATTGCATATTTCGAATCACTATAATTTATATTATCGAATAAGTAAAACATAATTTTTTACAATAATGAATTGTGAGAAAAGTAAATAATTAA
Source organism: Viscum album (assembly GCA_963277665.1). NCBI lineage: Eukaryota > Viridiplantae > Streptophyta > Magnoliopsida > Santalales > Viscaceae > Viscum > Viscum album. Next base: position 1,625,065,628 of record OY728160.1, on the reverse strand, counting down.
TTACCAAAGTTAAGGTAAAAATGGGTTTACCAAGGGTTTAAACTATGAAGACAACAGTTCAAAATGACATAAAACTTATTTGAAACCCATTTTATGGGTAGATTTCAACCTTATAACCTATAATTTTCAATAATTACCCCTTTTTGATGATTGTTTCATGATAAAAATGTGGTAATAACTTAATATTTTTTAAAAATGCCTTTGTTTCTCTCCCCCAATTATAAAAGGATACCCCCTATCCTCCATTTTCAAACATCCCAAACCATTTATTTTCATAAAATACCCATCCAAATACCTTAATTGCATCCCTATACACATCCTGGAGGTGTTATTTTTGTTATAAATTTCTTCCAATAATGCTTCAGGTATAAACCTAAATAGGATCTCCGAAGAAGAGGTAAAATTATTATACATGTGTATTTGTTTTTCATCTTATTCCACCACCTTAAAACTATATTAAAATATGATAATATAATATCAAATTTATATCTAATATACTTAGATGTTACTATATTAAATTCATAACCCATATCCACCTCTAATTTTATTAATCTGGAAATGAAACTATCGATCATTTGTATGGTAGACTACCACCTAGTGAACCGATGTAATGTTTTCCATCACCAAAATCCATGGATAGATATAATAATGTATTTAACATGTTTATATGATATTTATCACAATATTTTACTTATTTAATTATTTTATCATATATAACTTCATACTTTACATTCTATGGGGGATATAATGTTGTTGCTCTTGTGCACGGTGGACTACTACCTCGAAATGTGATTTGAATAATTATTCGATTTCAATTTATATAAATGGTAATAAGGTTAAATTTAAGGAATATATGTGATATTTTTTATCAAAAAATATTTATTGAAATATAATTTCACATCTAACTTATTGCATTCCAATACATTTGAAAACAATAACGTTGCTCATGTGTATTCTTGGACAATATCATCCACACAGTGATGTCAAAAGCTTTCATTTAATGTTAACATTGATGGTAATAATGATATATTTTATAAAGTTAAATTATATATATGAGATAATAAGTATTATATAAATATTAATAAATCTTTATCTTCCTTTCATTCCATCTCTGTATAAAAATGGGCACGATATTCCAGTGTATATACATCATACCATCTCCTTGATTGGTGTAATCTATTTTCTATCTATAAATTCAATATATTACACTAAATAATTATATAATGAATATATATGAAATCTATATCATGTTTAAAATTTATGAGATGATGTAACCATTATAAATTAATGGGACCAAAATTAATTAACGAAAACATAAATCAAAAATAAATCAATTATCACCCAAAACAGTGATTTTAACAGAGTTGTTACTAAATGAGTGGTAATTGACTATAATTAAATATTATATGTAATGATATATAAGATAATGTTTTATTAATATATTTATCTTAAAACAATATTATTTATTCATGAGGTTCTTACACATATGAAGGATGTTGAACATGATGTGAGGGTTTCTAGTCTCACTTTTACTTTCATGTGACGTATTCCATATTCAGAACTTATTCTTTTATCTGGGGTATAAACTAACCTTCTAGATATGATATATCATTATCCTTTTAATGTTCAGTTTATTTATATTTTTATTTGATTTTATTTCTTTCACAGGGATTATGATTCCAATGTTACTAATGTTGTAAGGGTTTATTTCACAATCTCATCATTATTTAGTATTGTTTATGTTTATGTATCCCTTGAGGATATTATTTGATATATCAATAAAAAACTAATTATTTTTAATTATTTTTCTGTTATTCATGAACCTTTAAATTAATAGTACCCTTCCCCACTGTTTTGTAGTTAAAATAATTGAGACAATCATTTTAAAAAAATCGGACATCATTTATCTCTTTAGTCAAAAATATTTTTTCTTCTAAAACTATATTTTCTATAAATTCATTCAAAATATTTTCACACAATGAAAATTATTTTTTAATGAAATTTTTACCCATTTTTACTTTTTTTGAAATTATTTTTTGAAAGGAAATATAATGTCATTTTTTAAATAATGCATGTTTGGGTTTTTCTGAAAATGTAAAATTAATCTTTGTTTCAATGTGTATGGAATGAATGGAATTTTATTTTTTCATGAACAATCACTAATTTAGATATTATTTTAAATGTTTTTAAATTTTATTTTCAATATAAATTATTTTAATAATTTTTTGTAAAAATTTTTAAAATATATATATATATTTCAAAACTAAAAAGATTATATTCCGCAAAAAAATATTTTTAATGACATTTCTATGGTAACTCTATTCATCAATGAAATCAAACATTTATTGTGATTATGATACACTGAGGATAAGTTCTATTGATCTCGTCCTTATTCTATTTCTGATTTATGATCAATTAGAGTAAATATGTTCAAATTTATTATCATTCACAATATTACACTCGATAGTTTACGATTTTTCATATTTGATTGGGGTAAGTATTAACATTTCATAAGTCATTTTTTAAATATATATTTTTATATCGATTATGTTTAAATCCTTTTATATTTTAATTTCATTAGTATTAGCAAGTGATAGGTGGGTCATGGTTATATATATCCCAGTGATGGATTGATAGGTTTTATGAGATAAGTCACTTCAACAAATTATATGGGTTACTACACATATATTTAAATTATCTTTTGAATGGTATTCAATGTATGTTTCAAATGTATAGTAATAATAATTCTATCATTATGAGGTAATTTATTTATTTTAATGTGACTATTCTATTTGTTATAATATCCATGGATAATTTTATGTGATTATTTATACAGCTTCATTTGAGCATCATTTATTTCTGCCTTATTACGATCATTTTAATGATTAAATTTCATTTATTTTAGTTATTTACCTTTACAAATTGATTATTCTTATTTATTCAGGATAGATTCTTCCGTATGGTTAACCTTACTGAGTATCTGATCTCACCCCTATCTTGTGCATTTTTTCCCCAGGAAAGCACGAATTGTTTTTTGATTGATATATTGGGGTACTATATGAGTAATAATGATGTTCTCAAAGAAAAAACTTTTTTATATTTTATATTTCCATTTATAATGGGAATTTAAAGTATTTATCTAGTATACCAATACTACTATACTATTCAAACAATTGGGATGTGATTACTAATATCTTATGCCAATATAATAAAGTAACCACTGACTCTGGGCTAATAGGGTCAGAGTATTTATATGTACTAACTCTCAAATCATGTAATTCATGCCAATTTTTAGTTTAAATATATATCAACACAAAAGTTTCAACCATAAATACTATATCTTATTTTTGGAATATTCTTTAAATATCAATGTGATTCGTGCTTGAAATATAAAGGTTTAGTGACTCTAGAAACTTAGATACATAAAGAACCAATACATAAAATATCTAAATCATATCCCAATTATTTATTAACAATTATATCCTTTCATAGACATATAATAATGTATACCTTTCTCAGAGCTCTGGAGAAAAGGAAACATAAGAAATCATGAGCTCATAAGACAAGTAAGGTTAGACATGGGAGATATCAATCAATGATTTTATTTAAGAATATCATGACTATAAGAGTATAATAAAATGAGATTAACCTTTTAAATTCATACCCAAAAATTCATATAATTATTATTCATGTAATAAATCATAATTTTTTATAAGAGATGAATCATAAAGGGAATCAATAACATGATCCATAAGAGAATAACATTGCCTTAGGATCATGTTATAAAACTGTGGCATAATGTGTGGAATAATCATAATCATAGAAAACATATATCAAGGATACGAACAAAGACATTCATAAAATGTTATTCTTGGGATGACAACACTTTTATCTGCTTCATACTAACGATAACCTCTCATGTAGCCTCCCTTGGGCTTGGTGTAACCTATCAAGTACCCACTTTTTGGCTTGGGGTAACATCTTGTATACCCTATTTTGGGCTTGGTATAACTTTATGTGTACCCTATGATCTCATAAAACATTCATATTTTTCCAATTTATTGAAGTGATATAGCATATCCACCCATTATATACTCATAATTCATTCATATGTATACCAAAAGATCACGAAAGCATTTATCATTAAATCACAGATTACCCAATGGAAAAGAAAATGGGTTTCATTTATATTTCATCCTAATATTCATAAATAATATAGATACATAATAAATATAGTGTTATTTTACCATATCCCCAATAAATCATAAAAACATAAAATTATGTCATTATAGATGAAAATACTTTTAAAAGATCACTGAAACATTTAATGAGAAAAATACCACTTTCATTTTGGAATTAACTTTTTAAAATCTAAAAATATATGAAACATTGAGGAAAATATTTCCTTTTTAAATGGAAATGGATACATTTAATGTATTATTTAAATAAATTAGTAGTCATTATGGTTTGAAAATCTATTCATGCAGTGTATGTTATAATAAAAATTCCTTTTTCATTTCAGTAAAAAGTTAAAAATATCAAATATGGAATATGATGACAGGATAACTTTTAAAAATTGGTAAATAATGTAAAATATATTTTAAAATGACTCTAAAAAATATTTTGGTAATAATGAAAATATTCTTAAAATAATTTTAAAGAAAATATGTACACTGAAGAAAAGATTCTAGACCGAAGAGAGAAATATGGACGATTTCCCTTAAAACATTCTTTCGGTCGCCTCAGTACTTAAAGAGATGAAAATGAAAAGAAAATATTTAATATCCATAAATAAATATAATATAATAAAAAATATAATATTTGGTATAGATAGATCACATAATTCACCCCTCATAAATTAAACATAAACAATCCTGATAAAAAATGAGATCGTGACATAAAACCCTTACTGCTATCCTTTTTTGCTTCATAAGCACTCTAACCTAATATATAATAAATTAAAATTTATTATTATTCATTATATGAACCATATTCATACCTATAATGTCATATATTATCCAATTATAATATTTCAACAATCATTTATTAAAAACTCTTTATTAAAATCCTCGTTTCTGAGTGATAAATGTTTTTCCCATATATATTTTTGTTCGTAATTTATGGTCCTAGAACTTGGATCATGTTTCATAATATATATAACATTATTCAATATTAAAATATTATAAATATTTATTAAATACATAATTATAACCATTCAAATAAAGTGGTGATGAAAACTGAATTACATCACTTCATGGAGACTATAATTCTTACATACACACGAGTGATGTCTCCATATTTAAATCGATGGAGTGAAAGAAAGTTAAATAATAATTCACCTTTTCAGAATTAATATTATTTAATAAATATACATTAAATCCATCATTTTAATAATATAATAAATTGGGGCATGGAAAATGATTTGTATCCCTTTATGGAGGCGGTTGTCCACACATACGTACGAGCAATACCTTCATCTCCCAATTGATGAAGAATAGGTGAGAAATAGTTGTGTCCTCATCGTAATAACTTATTAGTATATTTTTTATATATTATTAATAATTTTTACAAAAATAACATAGGTTTAGATATGGTATAATAATGAATAAAATTTAAAGATCTTGGATAAGATATATGACTCTTCTTTGTGAGACCTCCTTTGGATAACTCCTTATGACTAGAAAGAATGGTCGTAAGAGAATACCATAATCTCTAGGATAATGGAAAGGAATATATGAAGGTTTTTTAAATGGTAATGTATTATATATAATAATAAAATTGTTTGAATAAGGGAGTAGAATGGGAACACTCTTATAATTGATGGGAGGGACAGACATGGAAGTTGTTAAAATATTTCAATAATATAACATCACTTTCATGTGAAAGTGGGTAAAGATGGAAAAGGATTGTGAGGTATAATAATATAAGTATAAAATATTCAAATAGTAATAATTTTTCAGATTTTGGTTTCATTCCAACCCTTATCTCTTGGTTTACCCTCCCCCCATAGTAAATGAGTTTTAAACATTACTATGTTAACAAAATTTTATAGTTTTTACTATTCATTATGAAAAAAATAAATTGAACATATTAAATAATATTATTTATTATGATTTCAATTATTTATTCCATTATACTAGTTTTAATTTCTATATTTCCATAATATAATTTCAAATAATCAACCAAAACACAACGAAAACTCATTTAATGACAAACTTATTTCTACACTTGAATTTGAAATTACTTTCATAAAATGCCTTTTAGAAAGCATAAAATGAATGTTAAAATATTTGGTTGAATATATAATCTTTAAATTTAACTGAAATAATTATTCAATATGGATTAATTTAATTTATTAAGATAAATACACATCACGTGCATAAAAATAATTTTTAGAAAAATGTTTAGAAATGAACTTACACATAATTAAATTATAATATTGATAACCATGTAATTAAATATATTATTTATTATTAAAGGATGATTATTGTAATTTATTAATAAATTTAATACATAATTGGTTTTTAAAAATGAAAATAAATGATAGTTTCCCAAAAAATCTGTATTTTCACTATTCAATTGAAAATAAATATTTTCTGACTAATCTCAAAAATGAATCTTAAAACATTTTTGACATACTTATTTAAAAAATGGTATTAATTAATGTTTAAAAAATATCTAAAAATTCAAGAAATTAATTATAATTCTAAAATGAAAAAATAAACAAAACCAATTTTTAAAGAAAACATGTTTTTGACGAATAAAATGAATTTTCTAAAAATTGAGTATTTATTTGTTAGCAATTAATTAAAATAGTTGATATATTTAAAAACATTTTACAAAATTTTTATAATTTTGTTTCTACTATTCATACATTGTAATTTTAATTCTAGGTTTTAAAGTATTACTATATCATGATTCATTTTTACACAGTTTGGTGTGTAAAGAAAGTTTTCTAATACCACAAGTTTATTCCAATGGAAATAAATATAAAATCTACAGGTGTTATATTCTACCCAAATTAAAATGAATTTCAACTTCGAAATTTCATAACTCTGATTAAAAAATGAGGATATATTATCTTCATCACATCATTGGCTTCCCATTTAGCTTCCGGAAATTTATGATTCTTCAAAATAACATTAAATTAGTGAGTAGTCTTGTTCCATAGATCTTTGTCTTTGTGATACATGATTTATAACTGTATTTATTCCTAATAAATATAATGCACCAATGGGATAACAACTGATTTTAACACATGAGAAGGATAATTTATGTACTTCCTCAAAATAGATACATTGAACACATCGTGAACTTGAGATAGTTTCAGAGGAACCACTTAAAGATAACCTATAATTCCTACTCGATCAAGAATATCAAAGGGGACAATATTTGTAGTGCTCAGATTTACCTTTTTATTAAATGTGATATCTTTATTCTTTTGAAAAATTCACTGGAATACCTTCTCCACAATATTGAATTCCATATCTTCTCGATGATTGTCGTAATTACACTTTGGTTGAATCTCGGCTTCCCTAATATGCTAATAAATAGATCTAACCTTATCTTTAATTTCCTCGCCTAGATAAGTTCCTAGTATATTTATTTCCCCAATTTTATACTATAAGTTCATTTTTTTCCCTCTTTTCATATAGGTCTTCAAAAAGATCCATCTGAATGCTCGAGTGAAAGCTGTTATTCAAAGAAAAATAAATTACAGAAATGTGTTGATCGTAACTTCCTTTGAAATATAGAGAACATGATTCCAACATATCCTTTAGGGTTTGTATTTTCCACTTAGAAAAAAATATACCTGAAGATTATATTTGATACTAAAGAGTATCTCTATATCTAAATATTATTAAATACTTCTCTATAACAACGATGTAACCCTTGGATCTCTATCAGATATAATAAAATTTTGAACTCCATGCAACCCTGCCACTTCCTTAATATATATCATGTCTAGTTGATGTAGATTGAAATATTCTTTGATAAAAATAATGTGTTCTAAATTAGTAAGGATATTTATTACAACCCAAATTACATTATGTCATTTATATATTTTGGGGAGTTTAACAATGAAGTCCTTGGTGTTGTTTACTCATTTCCATTAAAGTTTGGAAAATAGTTATAAAAAAACATTGTAATCCTTTCTCTCAAACATAACTTACTGACTTACAAATCACTGATATACATCCTCTATGATAACTCACTCCATGTTTTCCCACTATAAATATTATTTCATATCTTTATATATATTCATACATCCAGGATAGATAGATAATGATGATCTATGATCTTTTTACAATAGCTCTTTATTCATATCCATTATTAATGAGGTTTTTTCTCGGTTATAGAATCTAATCATTTCATCATATTCAAGGTTGAAATAAAAAGTATTTTTCACCATATTTTATTTATCTACACACACTTTTTTATGCATAATTAATCATCATATGGATTGATGTTTAAACAATCAATTGAGAAATATAATATTATTCCCTTAGATATTTCAAGGCCATTTCTTTTCAAATACATCAATATTGGATCTCCTGTGATCCACATCATAAATAATCATGCATGATACTTTTTAATCAAATCATTAGAAACATTTTTATCTTTCCCCTGGTGGTAATGTATTGAGTAGTCAAAATAATTATTCAACGCCAATTATCTTCTTGGGTACATATTCAACACTTTCTATGTTAATATATTCTATAAAATTTTATGATCTATTTATATACCACACCTTTCTCTGTAAATATAATTCCCCCATATCTTTAATGAAAATATTACTACCGCTAACTCCAAATCAAGAGTTGGGTAAATTTTCTCATGAAACTTTAATAGGTATTGGGCATAAACTATCACAATATAACTTCTTATAAGTACACATCCTAAAACCTTATTTGATGCATCAATATAAATTAAAAATCCTTCCACATTGTTGGGAAATTTAAACATAGGTTCCAAAAGAATACTTCTCATCATTTCCTTGAAATTATATTCACATTCATCATTCCAAATTTAATTAACTCTCTTATGAGTTAACATGGTTATTGGATTGGATATCCAGGAGAAATTGCTCACAAAGCATAGATAATTTGAATCCAATCCAGGATAATGGTATATCTTACTTACATTGATGAGTGAAGGATAGTTTCTAATAACTTTTTTATTTGATGGATCCATTTATATACCATCACATGAGATTATATGACCCAAAAATAAAACATTATGTAGAAAAATTTACACATATTAAATTTTTCAGAAAAATTTTCCTTCCATATGGTCGTTAGTACATTCCTAAAGTGATCTTCATTCACTTATTTGATCATGGAATATATAATAATTTCATCTAGAAAGACTACAACAAATTCATCAATGTAATATTTAAATAATTTATTCATAAATCTATGACGATAGTGGTGGAATTAGTAAAAATAAATGGAATCAATGTACATTCATATTGTCCATAACATGATTGGAATTTTAACTTAGTTATGAATTTAGATTTTACCCTCAATTGATAGTATCCAGATCAAAGATCAATCTTTTAAGAATATTATGTTCCTCATAATTGATCAAAAAAATCATCAATATGGGGAATTTGATACTTAATCTAGATTGTGATATTATTATGTTTCCTATAATAAATACATAGTTTCATTGATCTATCGTTCTTCTTAAAAAAAATATTTTCACCCCATAATGATGTACATTTACTATTTAATCACCTATAAATATTATCCTGTAGTTCATACATCAATTCATGCAACTAAATATGGTTTATTCTATATGAACTATTTAAAATAGGTCTGGCATCATGTATGAGTTCAATTGAAAGACCGACTTCGGGATTTATAGGAAGACTAGTAAAATATTATATGAATAAATCATAAGACTCTTTTAAAATAGAAATATATTCAATTTTTATTTTCTCCCCTACTATCTAAGATTAATATACCTTTTTATCGGAACCAAAACTGATGAAATATTTATAATTTACATTGAAAGTTTATATTTATCCTAACATGAAAAAAATTATATGTTGCTTTTTAGTATCAAATGTTAATTAACTTCCATGAAAATTAATATTCTATTTACATAAAAAATCTTACCAATGCCCAAAATCACATAAAATTAAACTAATGGGAGAATAAAAAGATTTCTAAAAATCATATACCTGAAAACTTCAATCTGAGAAGAATCATAGAATTAAGATGTGATCAACATACCATTAGGATATTTTACTATTAATTCAACATATAATGGTAGAGGTGGTGATATAATAAAAATATAAAATTCTTTATATATAAATGATCAGGTAGAACCCAAATCAAATATGACATTTGAAATTCTATAGTGGATGGTATGTGTTCCTTTCACCACTTCTTTATTATACCCCACATCTTCAATAGTGATTGCATGAGATTTCCCTTTGTCTCAAGGATTAATGTGTTCCTTATATTTATCATCATCATTAAATCATGGATCTAATCATTGGTTATAATAATTCTCATAATCCTTTCATTTTGAAACACTAGAGTGTGGGTGGTGCATTACGTGGAGCTTTTTCTCCATTTACATCATTATCTAAAAAATTCCCATCACTTTTACATTTAATTCCCTAATGACCTTACTTTACAAATAGTAATAATTTATTAATACCCTTAAGTTAATTTCCTCCATGATTGTTCCCATGATTCAAGAATAAATTAATACTAATCTTCTTCCCTCCAAATGTTTTATTAATGAAATTTCCATTGAGTTCCATCATTATTTTCTTATCAAAAACATGAGATTGATGGGTGAATCAAATCTCTATTTCCACCTTTATAGCACATCGAATGATTTATTCATAGCTAATAATTACTTTTATTTATAAAACCCTTTATAGACATGGTTTTATACAACTAAATAATTATTTATTATTGATTTCTTGTTCAATGATAATACCATAATTATATCTTTAAAGACTAGTAAAATTTTCCTTGTATGTTCTAATGAATTAATCATCCTTCTACTTTAGCTTAATAAATTCCTTGTCTATTTTAATATGATAAATTTAGGAAAAGTAAATATATAAATATAAGCTCCTAAACTCATCCCACTCCATGGAAAGAAATTATTTTATTTTCCACAAATTCGTTATAAGGTTCCACCATTGATCTGCATCACCTTTCAAATGATAAAAATCTAAAATAACACTTTCATGTTACCAGTATTATATAATAGAAAATATCTTTTTATTGATATTTATCTATTACTTATAAATTAGTGGATAATTTGAAACACTAAAATAATATGGGTGTTTCCTTATAAAGGACTCAATATAATTACACTACCTCATTTTCCTTTTTGGAGGCTAAGTATGATTCATGTCTTCAGAAAGTTGCATAAGAATAGAAACAAGATTTTTCCAATGAATATCCTATGAAATTATATTTACCAGGAGGAAAATAATTTCATTGTCTATCATATTCATCATTTACATGGTTATTTATAGTTCTATCTATTAATGGGAACAAAATATCATATTTTGACCAATAATAATAACTATGGGAAATAATATAATCATGAAAATAATTATTAGGATGTGTAAATCTTAACACCTCTTTTTCAATCTATGAAACCTTAGGTTTATCCTAAGCAATCCACGTTCATTATCTACACAAAAATTTCATGATGGATCATAAATAAAATTTTAATTAACATAGTCAAATCCCCTTGGAGTGTCTACAAAAGTGTGTAGTCTTAGTACCACTCATCGTAAATTAGTGAGGATCAATGTAACGCCCCGACCCCAGTTACCCAGAGTAAATGCATTATTTTATTACATTATCATGATTACAAGGAATCAAGTCCCGAAGGACCGATCGGTTTAGTAGTCTTGGAAAATAGATTACGTACATGAATGTTACATTACACTTTATAACATACAACACAACATAAATAATCCTTTTTGAATGCCATTATTCCCTTAGTTTTACCCCACATCTCAATCATAATACAATTCTTGGAATCCTGAGAAAAATAAAACATAGAAAGGGGTGAGCTCAGATGCTCAGTAAGGATAATAATATAGCGGAATCTTTCACAAATAAGTATAAACATTTAAGGCAATGTATAATACTAAAACAAAATCCTTTTAAAATTAAACTTCAGCATAATATGGAAAATTTAAAATCAAATAATTCCATTTACTTATTCAAATGGATATTCTACTAGTTGAATAATCACATGAAATATCAACAGAAACTTTCATAATGTTGTAATGAATAATGCCACACTTCATAACCACATAGTCAAGGCATTATGCCAAGAGTACAAATAATATTTTGTCAAGGCATTATGCCAAGACACTAGTTTGTCTCATGACACCGACCAATCCATCGAGGAGCTATAGCAGGCTCCACCTGTCACTTACTAAGTCCAATGCATTCCTCATATAAAAATTTTTAAACATAACATAAACATTAGTATTAAAACTAGCATATGAAATATCAATACTTTATCTATAAACCATTAATGGTATAAAAATAACACATCCAAAATCAAAAATATCACAAAACCTTCAATACAATATGGAAGACTTGTATCATAATAAATCAAATTTAAACAAGTTTAAAATCCATCAAAGGATGTTGATATAGATGAAAATGATTTTTAAAACTCTTTATGAGAAATATCCATTTTTCATAAAAACATTTAAAAGTCACACAATTTAGAAAGGAAGAAATTTAAAGAAATTTTTGAATCAAAGTGTCCCATACCACTTTTAAACCTTTCAACAGAATTAACATTTAAAAACATTCATTTCCATATAAATAAATCCTTGAAAACCATTTTTAAAACATAGACATTAATGAGAATGATTTAGAAGAATAAATATTCGAAATAATTTAAATGATGTTTTAGTCAAAAATTCCCTTAAAAAGAATACCTTTGAAAACTCTTTTATGAAACATGGACTTGGATAATAAATATGTCCCAGTAGATACTTACATAAAAACAACCTCAGATAATAAAGAGATTGTGAAATTAACCCTTACCATGTACTTTCCTTTAGTTGAGGGTACGTTTAACCTCCTGTATAAAGACCGTAGTATGTTATTAAATTATACCATAACCATATTAATATTTATGATATCATACATGATTCATTTATGACTTTATACTACCCATTTATTTATAATTTCCATGTTAAATTAACATTTCGGGTAATAATCATTTTCTTTATCTTATATATTTTAACTTGTTATTCTTGATTGTATCATTTAGAGCATGATTTAAATACATCCAGAATATAAACCTTGATATATATATCATATATATTTAGAATATAATTTTTTATAATATATAGATATATGAAATGGAAAACTCCATTTATGGAGACGGTAGGTCGTACGTACGCATAAACGCTGTTTTTGTTTTCATATCGTATTGAATGGAAGTAAGTGAATACGATAGATGTATGTACATAAATATATATATATATATGTGTGTGTATATGTATATGTATATATCCAGTATAATTATTATGTCATATATACATAATTATTAGTAATATTTGTTTTAATTGTCGATGAATGGTAAATGTGGAAATGAATCTCATCGCGTCGTGGAGACGGTAAGCTTTACGTACGCACGAGAGACAATATCATTTAATTAAATGTGTGGAATTGGATGGTATATTTATTTACAGATAAATTATCTTGTTAGTTTCATTATTTATATACATATTACTCATCATTATTTCCATCCAAATAACATAGTGTTGGATAACAAATTACACCATGGCGTGGAGACTGTAAGTCGTACGTACGCACGCATGGTGACATTATCATTCATAGGATGGATAAAATAATTAATATGGTTGTGCCATATTTATAATAACTTCACAGTATATATAAGGTACTCTATTTATTATTTTGTTATGGTAATAACAAATACACAGTAAGTGGAAGAAAAAAAGAACTTGAAAGAGGGTGGGGAAATCATTACATCTTCTATTGGTTCTTCATTTTGATTTGATCAAAAGGACACCCTAGGATGGATTTCACTCCAAATTAATGTATATATGATGAATTTAGGATAGTTGGGAGGATATTTTGGTAGGTTTTGGATGAAAAAAATGGTTTTGTAGGTGTGAATTTGATAGAAGGGGAAGTGCCCTTTTATAAGAGGGGTGAGGGAAACCTTACGAAAAGATTGAAATATTATTTTATAATAAAATTATTTTCGGTTTATAATAGCTCAAAAATGAATTATTTAAAGTATAAGGTGGATATGCGTAGAACAACCCTCAACCAATAGGTTTTAGATAGGTTTGTGTCACTATATTAACATTATCTTTTAGATTTAACTCTTAGTTAAATAGTTTGACATTTACCATGTCTCGCTGTATTTTATATTATATGGTTAATAAACATATGATAAACTTCTAAGAGAATCCCAATTGGTTCATTAAGGACATATATAATATTATTTAATCACTTTTTCAAAACCTTACATTTTTAGTAATAGAACACCAATTAATAATATAATATTTATTTTAAAAACTCTTTTATGTCAATTTTGACATTATTTAATAATGGATTGTTGTTAAAGTCCTAAAAAATTTATTACTTGAAAATAAATACATTTAATAAACTCTAACATGTCATAGTCACCTATAAAATTTGTGGATGGCATCAAAATTTTTAATTTATATTTATTTTAGTATTTATAATATAATTTATTTGATTGTTTCATTAATAAAGAAAATACAGAATCATTATTATGTCATATATAAATATATTTATTTTATGTATAATAATTATAAATAAAATATCCTGAGGTAGGAAATATTTTTATATTTCTAATGACTATTTATATTCAAATAGATCAATTATATAACCTCATATATAAATTGATTTACTAACATATATTTGCTTTTGTTATTTTTGTCTTTACTTTAGATTATTTAATATAAAATGTCATTATCACTCCCATGTGGCTCCATGGGGACCCAAATTCGACCCAAGGATGCACATGGTCAGAAATGTATCATATAATTGGGTTAGAAGTCATGTTAGGGTAATTTAATATTATTATAGTATTATTTTAACCTTATTTACTGGATTTACCCATTTAAGCACGGTAAATAAAATATTTATTGAAGTAAATATTCCTAATGTATAAAAATAAAAGATACCTATTTAAATAGTTTGGACCTCTTGATTATAAATATGGAATCCGTTATTCCAAATTCAAAACACATAAGTGGCAGAAATTAATTTAAAATTAATTCCCGTTGTCAAAACAAAAAGAGTGTTTTATGAAATAATAACTATCAAAAGATTGACACTTGTTTATGTCAAATTTAAATGTGAAATTACTTATAATGACCTAAATTGTATTAAATTATAAAAATATAATCTAATTATACTTTCAAAACATTAAAATGAATAATTTATCACTATTAATTATTTTTATTAAAAAGTTTGTTTTAATTAAAATTCAGTAATTTTCACTATTCATCAAAATATGAATGTTATCAAAAAGTACCAAAAATTTATCCAAACAAAATTTTTATGTCTTTATTCTAAATAATAAGTTTATTTTTTCAAATTTAATATATAAAAGTGTTAGATATTTTATTTAAAAAGTATTCTCTATTAAAAGGCTGTCAAATGGCATTTTTTGAAAAATACTAATTTTATCTGAAATAAAAAATTAATTTGTTCTTACATTATGTATAAGAAACTCATAATATGGATTATAAAATTATAAGGACTATATAAAGTTCAAAATTCAGTTAATACTATTCATAATTGCTTTTGAACGGCTAGTTTGGTAAGTCATTGTGCGCTTGAACTCGGTGTTTTGTGTAATGTAAGTTATTGAATTACTTTGAAGAAATAACGTACAATGAAATCTTGTGGAGTTACATTCTCCCCTCCTTCAATAAATTTCATCCTCTGAATTTGAAATTGTTCTTCAAAAATAAAAGGTTAAAAATAGAAAATACCTTTGTGGAAAAACCCAGATCAGAAATTGGGTTAATAAAATTTACTCTTAATAAGAGGGAAAGGGAAATAAAAGGTTCTCCACCAAATAATGATCTCAAATAGGAGAAAATTGGTGTAAATTACAGACACATAATTGGAGGAAAAATGTAAATATTTATAGGGAGTGATTGAGTTCATCAATCACAAACAAGTGTAAAATTGAGGGCCTCAAATCCATCAATCTATGATGATTTAAAATGCCATATGTTCAATAAACCATAAGCTATTAGGATAACAAATTTTTGGTTTTAAGATCCATTACCTAAAGTTTAAGAATTAATTTACCCATATAATAAGAGGAAAAACTATATATATATATATACTTGACAAGTAGAGTTTCATCCTTCAACTAATTCCAACCATAAACTCATCTTTCACTCCAAAAGACTTCAAAAAAATATTCTATTTATTCTAATCGTATAGGGTTAAAAAAATGAATTTATAATTCAACAATCATACCCTTCAAAAAACTATAGTATACAATCCAAAGACTTCATGTAGTCCAATGGTAGTTGATAAATCTCAATCGCACTATGGATGTGGGTTCGATTCTCACTGCTTTATCTGACATGAAAGATTATCACAAGGTCTGCATGTTTTCCTTTTTATAACAATACTAAAATAACCTTAACTATAGTATCAAATTTCAAACTTAATCCATTCCAACCTTTATACTTATCCAAAATACTTCTATCCAAGCTCACAGTCCAAAATTTATAAGGATGTTAAACACAATGAAGATCCTTTTCACCACGTAATAACATGTGAACACCTTCATCATGTATTATTTTAAAACATGGTAACACCCTGAATGTAACACCCATTGATTTTATGAGAATTATTCTTTTTAATTTCCTTATTTTCTTTCGTTGTACGCTTCACCAAGATTAGCTTGCACTATACGCAACACTATATTATCTTGTTGTTTATGCCACACTACTCTTAGCTTGTGAATTTCAAGATATTTTGAGTAAAATTCATTTTACACAACACCAATTATAGATTTTTATCAATGTATAATTGAAATATATTTTGAGTATTTTATATGAAACACCAAAGGAAGCTTTCTCTACATGAAACCCTGACTTGGCTTGCATTAAACGCAAAAGAGACCTTCCTCGATAGCGTGTGTTTTACGCAATACTGAGTTTCACTAAACGACATATTATTATAATATTATTATGAAATATCCGTTTTTAATATTATTAACTACATTTTATATTTTATAACATTATCATTCATCTTACATGTTTTTTAGATCATGGTATGCGAACAAAATAATTTTTTCGGGCTAAAATAAATATTTTTCAAAAAATGCTGTTTTACTGCATTTTCATGGCGCACGCATTTTAAGTATAATTTTTAACAAGTTTATAAGTTCAATTTTACAAAATAAACTTCTTCTTTTTAATCAAGATATAAAAATTTATGTTGGGTAATGTTTAGATATTTTTCTGATAACGTTCATATTTTGATAAATAGTAAAAATACGCTAAATTTTAATTAAAAACAACTTTTTTCATCAAGATAATTTATATGGTTAAATTATAATATTTAATGGTTTTAAATTATAAATAGAATATATATTTACCATTTAATATAATTTAATTCAATCTCATTAATTTTACGTTGAATTCATAGGTAAAAACATTTCAATCTTTTGCAATGTTTTAACTTTTAAAACTCGTTTTCTCAACAGTGGGATTATTTTTAAATTAAATACTGAAAATTATGTGTTTTTAATATAGAAAAATGGATTCCATATTTGGAATCAGTAGTTCCAAATTATGTTAATAGGCTACTTTTTATTTTTATGCATTATGAATAGTAACTACAGTAAATTTTATTTACCACAGTTAAAGGTAAATCAGGTAATTAAGGGTAATGATAATATTATAAAATTACCCTAAAACTTGTAAAAATATTATTGGATGATTATATTTCATCTTAAAATATACTTTGGTCAAAATTTTATCTATTAGAACCCACTTTTATGTGATTAATACCTTTAATTTATTTTATTTAAATGAAAGTGAAATATGTCTCACTCAAACTTTAATAATTAAATTATTTTTAATATAAGGTTATAAAGAATATAAATTAGTTTATAAATTCTCATTTGAAATATAAAATTTTTTTCTCTCTCATGGTAATTTATTTTTAATTTTTTAGAAATATATAATTACCTTAATAGCATATACATTAATGATGCGGAAATTATTTATTTAGTGAAAAATCAATAATATAGTTTTTATTTAACTAATAATACCCATAAAAGGCACAAACACCTGACAAAAACTTATTGGTCGTGTAAATATAAACCATAAGCATAAAAATTTCTAATATGTGACCATTTCGAGCCTTATAAAAGTGATTATGAAACATATATTATTTTATTTTAAATGATGTCAAAGTTGTCACCTTCATAATTTAATGAACATGACATTTTTAAAGTTTGGTGTTTTAGAAGATAAATTCTAATAAATGTATTATTATTAAATATATTAGATTTATTTTCATCATAGTTTTTTTTTTAATTTTTATGCCACAAATAAGTATATCAAATAATTACAAAAATGTTGTAGTTATTATTTTATTAAGAGAAATATCAAATAAATGGTCTTAAAAATATTAAAATAAATATTATATGAAATAATTAATATTATAAACGAATTTTCTAGATTCATATGACATGTTAGGAACCTATTACATATTTTGGTTCGAATATATTCTCTATGTGTATTTTATTTAAATTAAAATAAATGAATAGTTTCAAAATTGACACTATTGTTATTTTATGAAAATAACATATTATAAAATTGTTTAAAAATCACAAAAATATGAAAAATTATAAATTGAAACTTATATGGTATAAAATTTAATAATGTATCTAATTATGGATAATTAAGAACAAATAAGTAAGTATTTATAACAATTTAATAATTAGAATATTATTACCACAAATAAAATTAAATGGATTAAATAAGGATAAATCAAAATGATAAGGTTTAAAATAAACTTAAAACATGTCTAAATTGTATTGGTTTATGAGATTACAACCCTATCTCATCTAATCTTCTAATTGGAGTCATTTTGGAAGTATTTAAGTGGGGTTTTAATTTATTATATATTAATATTTTTGAGGTTTCTAAAAGTGCCCCTCTCCTCTCTTATAAAAGGGAACCCCTTCCCTCTCCTCTTGACTCAATCTTGAGCCTTCTAGATCGGCCAAACCCTAACAATTATTCTTATAAACCTCCCTATTAATATTATATAGGTGTTTCTCTTCTCAAAATACCAACTCTAGTGCCCGAAGAGGAATTTTAAAGGAGGCACTTCGAGGAAGAGGTTATACCTTCTACCGATTCTTTCGAGTTTATTTCTTCTTCTACATCCTCTTATTTAGTCGTTTCATTATAAACTAATAACATCAGTATCAATAATATACTGATATTTTATTATAAATATGAAATAACCCTATTTCACCTTATATCTATCTTACTAAAAATGATCTCACCGCGCGTGCATACGTACGACTTACCGTCTCCACACCGTGGTGTAATCTGTTTTTCCACCACCAACATACATGGATGTGTATAATGGTGGAAATAATAACTATATATTATTATTATAAAATCATACTCATTATGAGATATTATATCATCCACTCCAATTACATTCAATAATTATGGGAACGATATCACCGCTCATGCATACGTACAAATTACCGTCTCCACGACGTGATGAGATTCATTCTCCAAGTTAGCCATTCAAGAATGATTATAAAGAATATATAATAAATAATCATGAAATATATGACATAATAATGATACTGGATTTATTTATATTTTATTTACTTACTTCCATCAATTTAATAAGGAAACGAAAACGGCGTTCTTGCATACGTACGGCCTACCGTCTCTCTGAACAGTGTATTTCATTCCATTTATCGATCTATTATATATATATATATATATATTATTATATTCTGAATATGTTATATATAAATCTTGTTTTAAATTATGGAAGTAATTAATCACGATCTAAGTAATCATGTGAATAATTACAAGTCAAAACACGTAAGACAAATGAAACGATTTTACCCAAAACACCAACTTAACATGGAATTGAAAAATGAACGGGTAATATAAAGTCATAAGTAAATCATATATGATATCATAAATATTATTATGGTTCTGTTATAAGTTAATAATATTTTTAAACCCACTATAAAAGATTCTCGGACACATATGGAAGAAATTGGACATAAGGTAAGGGATAATAATTCCAATCTCGTTCTTATCCGGGATTATTTATTCGTAAGTATTTAATGGGGTTATCTTTATCATACATGTACATGTTTTTTAAAAATGTTTTCATAAAATGTTTACTATTCTACCATGTATTTTTAAATTCATTTTTACCCTTTTTTACTTATACCACATGGTATGGATGGAATCTTTCTTTTTTTTACCATATGAGGTACTTTTTGACTTTTCTGGTAAAAGAACGAGAAGAATGTTTTTTTAACTTATACAGCATGAACAGATTTTTACTGTTTCATAACGCCTTATTTTAATGAAGGTTCCTCAAAAATATTTCATGATTATTTTCCAAAAAAATCTTCTTCCTTAAAAATTTCATGGCATTTTGTGAAAATAAAATGATTTTGAATAAGAAAGGATATTTTCCTAAAGAATTCGTTTCAAGTGTTTTATCAAAACTATTTTCCATATAAGATTACATTATTTAGTATGTTTATGTTTCAAGTATAATGTATCTATTATTTACACGGTTTTATTTTTCTTATGATGAAATGATATCCATTGGTTTTATATAGATTATATTATTATGGGATGATATTTATGAAACCCATATTATTCTTTGGGTTATGATGAATGATTTATGTTTATTTTGTGGCCCACGAAAGAATGATTTTATTATGAGATCGGTGGGACCTATATCTCCCTCCAATGCATTGGGTAAAGATTTATATCTCATGAGATAGACATGGATAGAATATCAAAGGAATCTGTTTTAGTAATACAGGGCTGGAGTAGCAAGTAAACTCGGTTCAATAATGGACATTGTCTACTATGATGGTCTTAGCAGCAATGCCTTGGCTACTATGGAAATCATATCATGTGCTTAATGGTTTTTCCATAATTACATGTTTTATTCCCATGCTATTTATCATGATTAATGTTCCTTTATGATCTATGCCTTATGTACTACCAAGATTTATTTCATTACCCAAGATTTTGATGTTCTATGTTCATGTTTTTATGTTCAAATGTTTATGGATTGTTTTTAAGTTCTCTATGTTTACCCTTACTGATCATTTGAGCTCACCCTTTTTATGTTTTCTTTATCCCAGGATACAAAGATAGGTTTTAGGTAAGAAAATAAAAGTGGAAGATTTTTATGGGAGATGTTGAAGATATTTCACCATGATTAGAAGATTATGTTCCGAGTTTCCAAAGACACTAAACTAGTATGGTCTTTGGGCGTCTTTTGTGTCATGTATTAAGTTTTCCAAAAAAGTAATGTATTGTCCATGTACGTCAAGTTTGGGTCTCTACAATGAATTACTATAAAACCTTTTTGATTACATTCATGCTCCCTTATCCTTTATATAATACTGGATTTATTCCTTATATCCAAAAATTTTGAATATTCTAACAATGATGAAATAAATAATCTATTAATCAGTTCCAAGTAAGTCAATAATATCCAATATATTTTATCCAAATCAACCATATCTTATTCCAAAATCACTACCTCATTATCAGGACCATATTAAGGATTACCTTTCCTTTAACCATGTATTTTACAAAAAGTGTAGCTTATTATTAAGACAATTTTTTTAGAACCATATAATCTCAAATCCTCAATAAAATAGTACTGAAGTACAATCCTTATTTATCTCCCTAATTCATATAACTAGTATATTGTTGATACAACACTCAAATGAAATAATTCTATAATAACAACATAAGAACACTAGTCAATCCTCTTCATCTGATACAGTATCATAATTTGATTATTATCCAATAGCAAAATTTGTGGTATACTCTGATGACTGGAAAATTGATTTGCGTAGTGTCCCAATGCCTTTCAGATGAAGAATTTTACATTTTAAACCTTTTTCTTACCCTTGAAATCACATACTTGGTGTCCTTTTTCTCCACACTTATAACAAACTCTCATTCCCTTCAAGAATTTACCAAGGTGATTATTTCCACAATTATCACATATGGGAAAATCCTTATTTCCCCTCTTCCCTTTATCCATATTCTCTCTACCATCCTTTTCATCTCTTTCTTCCCTTCAAAGCCATAGGACTCAGAGAATTCTTTACTTATCTTATTACCACATGATATTATTTCTTCATATGTTGACAATACATGGGAGAATATTTCCCTTCTAAATTTTGGCTTAATACCATGAATGATATGATCCTTATTACTCTTTGTATCATACATATTGTTAGAGTTTTCATTCCTTCTACTAGCCATCATTTCTATACAATGGAATACACTAGCTCAGTTTATGAATCGTAATGAATAATTCAAAACTTGTTAAATACCTAATGTAAACTGAAAAATTTATGGATATAATAAAAAAATTATTTTGAGGAGGTATATACTCATAAATACTTCATAATGATTTGTAAAGAAAATGAGAATTATCCTAATCATATACCCCGGGAGTGTCGTAACCAAGAGTGCAGCAAGGCCCGTTGTCATGCACCAGTTCTCGTTTGAGTCTATCTCAAAGAGGTGTTTTCAAGCTTTACCCCTAGGTACATCTGTGCTAGATCCACCTCTACCTGCTCGTATCCATACAGGGATGTTTTTTGTGTGGAAAACTCACAAAATCTATACTTTACCAAAATTCTAGGATTTTCTTCTATACTAATTCCAAAGTATATCTTACAGTAATGTTCACTAATCATAGTTTATCTAAATCTAGTTTCCAATGATATTGCTAAACTTCCTTTGATACCAACTGTAATTCCCCAACCCTAGTTACCCAGATTTGGTGCATTATTTTAATACATTGGTATGATTACAAGCAATCAAGTCCCGAAGGACCAATCGGTATAGCAGTATTGGAAAATTAATTACATACATGAATGTTACATGAAACTTTATGACATACAACACAACAAAAATAATAATTTATGAATTCCATTATTCCCTTAGTTTAACCTCACATCTCAATCACAATACACTTCTTTGAATATAGAGAAAAATAAAACATATAAAGGGGTGAGCTCAGATGCTCAGTAAGGATAACAATATAGAAGAATATATCATAAATAAGCATAAAAATTTAAGGAAATTTATAATACTAAAACAAAAGCCTTTTAAAATTAAACTTCATCATAATATTTCAAATATAAAATCAAATAATTCCATTTACTTATTCACATAGATATTCTACTTGTCGAATAGTCACATGCAATATCAATAGCCACTTTCATTATGATGGAATGCAAAATGCTAGACTTCATAACAACATATCCAATGCCTTGTGACAAGACTAAAAATAATATTTTGTCAATGCCTTGTTCCAAGACACTAGTTTGTATCATGAGACCTACCGATGCATTGAGGATCTATAGAGAGCTCCACCCGTCACTTACTAAGTCCAATTCATTCCTTATATGAAAAGTTTTAAACAAAACATAAACATTCGTATTAAAACAAGAAAATGAAATGTCAATAATTTATCCATAAACCATGAATGGGATAAAAATAACACATACACAGTCAAAAATATCACAAAACCTTCAATTCAATATGTAATATTTTTATCATAATAAATCTACTTCGAAAAAGTTTACAATCCATCAAAGTATGTTGATATAGATGAAAATGATTTGTAAAACTCTTTGTGAGAAATATCCAATTTTTCGTAAAAACATTTAAAAGTAACACAATTTAAAAAGGAATGAATTTAAATACATTTTTGAATCAAAGTTTTTCATACCACTTTGAAACATTTTAATGTAATTAACATTTTAAAAACATTCATGATCATATAAATAAATCCTTAAAACCCATTTTAAAAACATGGACATTAATGAAAATGATTTAGAAGAATAAATATTTAAAACATTTAAAATGATGTTTTAGTAAAAAAGTATCTTAAAAATAATCCCATTGGAAACTCTTTTATGAAAAATGGACACGGATAAGAAATATTTCATAGTAGATACTTTCGTAAAAACAACCTCGGATAATAAAGAGATTGTAAAATTAACCCTTACCTTGTACTTTCCTTTAGCCGAGGGTACATTTAACCTCCTATATAAATACTGTAGTATGTTATTAAATTATAATAGAACCATATTAATATTTATGATATCATAAATTATTAATTAATGACTTTATACTACCCATTTAATAATAATTTCCATGTTAAATTAACATTTCAGGTAATAACCGCTTTCTTTATCATACGTATTTTAACTTGTTATTCTTGATTGTATCATTTAGATAATGATTTAAATAATTCCAGAATATAAACCTTTATTTATATATCATATATATTTATAATATAATTATTTATAATATATATATATATATGAGATGTAAAACACCGTTTATGGAGACGGTAGGTTGTATGTATGCATAAACGTTGTTTCTGTTTTCATATCGTATTGAACGGAAGTAAGTGAATAAGATATATGTAAGTACATAAATACATATATATATATATATATATATATATCTAAATTATAATTATTATTTCATATATTACATACTTATTAGTAATATATATTTTTATAATCATCGATGAATGGTGAACGTGGAAATGAATCTCATCGCGTTGTGGAGATGGTAATCCATACGTACACACGAGCGACAATATAATTTCCTTAAAGGTGTGTAATTGGATGGTATATTTATTTTACAGAGAAATTATCATGTTATTTTCATTATTTATATACATATTACTCATCATTATATCCATCCAAATAATATAGTGTTGAATAACAAATTACACCACAGCGTGGAGACGGTAAGCCATGCGTATGCACGCATGGTGACATTATCATTAAAAGGATGGATAAAATAATGAATATAGTTGTGCCATATTTATAATAACATCATAGTATATATAAGCTACTGGAGTTATTATTTTGGTATAGTAATAACAAATAAAGAGTAAGTGGAAGAAGAAAAGAACTTGAAAGAGGGTGGTGAAATCATTACCTCTTCTTCGGGTTCTTCCTTTTTATTTGATCAAAAGGGATCCTTAGGATTGCTTTATGACCAAAGTAATTCCTCTCATATGAATTTAGGATAGTTGGGAGGATATTTGGGAAGGTTTTGGCCGATCCAAATGGCTTTGGAGGGGTGAATATGAGAGAAGGTGAAGTGTCCTTTTATAATAGGGGTGAGGGGCACCTTAAGAAAAGATTGAAATATTATTTTATAATAAAATAATTTTCGGTTTCTAATGGCTTAAAAATGGATTATTTAAATTATAAGGTGGTTATGGGTTGAAAAAATCTCAACCAATAGGTTTTAGAAAGGTTTGGGTCACTATATTAACCTTATCTTTTAGATTTAACTCTTAGTTAAATAGTTTGACATTTACCATGTCTCTTTGTATTTTTATATTATATGGTTAATAAACTTACTATAAAATTCCCAGAGAACCCTAAGTGGTTCATTAATGACATATATAATAGTATTTAATACCTTTGGAAGAACCTAATATTGTTAGGAAATAGAATACCAATTAATAATATAATATTTATTTTAAAAACTCTTTTATGTCAATTTTGAAATTATTTAATAAAGGATTTTTTTTAAAGTCCTAACAACTTTATTACTTCTAACTAAATACATTTATTAAACACTAACATGTTATATTAAAGTATAAAAATTTTTTATGGTATAAAAACTTTTAAATTATATTTATTTTAGTATTTATAATATCATTCATTTGATTGTTTCATTATTAAGGAAAATACTGCATCATTATTGTGTCATATATAAATATATTTATTTTATGTCCAAAATTATAAATAAAATATCCTGAGTTATAAAATCTTTTTATATTTATAATTACTATATATATTCGAATAGATAAATTATATAACCTCATATAAAAATTGTTTTACTAAAATATATTTTCTTTTGTTATTTTTGTCTTTACTTTTGATTATTTAATATAAAATTTCATTATCACTCTCAAGTGGCTCTATGAGGTCCCAAAATCGACCCAAGGATTCCCATGGTCAGACATGTATCATACAATAGGGTTACGACACGTTTTAGGGTAATTTAATATTATTATAATATTATTTTTTAACCTTATTTACTAGATTTACCCCTTTAACCACAGTAAATAAAATATTTATTGAAGTAAATATTCCTAATGTATAAAAGTAAAAGTTAACTATTTACCCAATTTGGACCTCCTAATTCAAAAATATGGAATCCATTTTTCCAAATTCAAAACACAGAAGTGGCAGAAATTAATTTAAAATTAATTCTCATTGTCCAAACAAAAAACGTGTTTTTATGAAATAATAACTATCAAAAGATTGACACTTGTATATGTAAACTTTAAATGTGAAATTACTTATAATGACCTAAATTGTATTAAATTATAAAAATATAATCTAATTATACTTCCAAAACATTCAAATTCATAATTTTTCACTATTAATTATTTCGATTAAAAAAGTTGTTTTTAATTAAAATTTAATAATTATCACTATTCATCAAAATATGAAAGTTTTCAGAAAAGTACCAAAAATTTATCCAAA
This sequence comes from Viscum album, assembly GCA_963277665.1. NCBI lineage: Eukaryota > Viridiplantae > Streptophyta > Magnoliopsida > Santalales > Viscaceae > Viscum > Viscum album. Next base: position 1,625,038,775 of record OY728160.1, on the reverse strand, counting down.
CTAAATTTTTATGTATCAATTCTAAATAAAAATTTTATTTTGTCAAATTGAATATATAAAAGTTTCAAATATTAGATTGAAAAAGGGTTTTCTATTAAAAGGCTTCAAAATTGCATTTTTTGAAAAATACTTCTTTTATCTGAAAAAAATGAATTTATTCTTACATTATGTCTAATAAACTCATAATATAGATTATAAAATTATAAGGATTATATAAAGTTAAAAAATTAGTTAATAATATTCATAACCTCTTTTGAACGACTAGTTTGGTAAGTCGTTGTGCTCTTGAACTCGGTGTGGCGTGTAGTGCAAGTTATTGAATTACTTTGAAGAAATAACGTACTATGAAATATTGGGGTGTTACAATAAAGTTAATACCCAATATACCTCATTCAAAGTAGTAACCCCAAGGTGTATCTATTACATAGAAACATCCACTTTCTAGTACCTATACATTGATTAATTTTATAAAAAATCACACACCTTTTTTGTTATTACTTAGGATGTTCTCTTATACTTAGGAATATATTAAGGGTTCTCACTAATATGTTCTCATCCTTGTTTAAAAAAAAAATCATATTTTAATGCAGACTGTAGTGACACAAAAATTACATATATGAATATTACATCTTTTTAGCAAAATATTCATTACATGTAAATACGATCCACATTATAACAATAAAGGTTTAGTTCATTTGGAAACATGGATACATAAACAACTATTACATAAATGTTCTGCATCATCTCACACATAGCTTTTCACAACTATAACACTTCATAGACATTAAAAAACTAAGACATTTCTTCAAACCCTAGGAAAAAGGAAACATACGAAATGGAAATCTCTGTTGATCAGTAATGGTAAAAATGGAGAAATTAATCAGTTTTCATATATAATCACATAATTATAATAATGGTATGAGAACATGAGAATAACTTTTAAAATTCATACCAAATAATTCATATAATCATTATACATGGAATAAAGCATGGAAGTTCAAAAGAAAATAATCATAATGGAATAAAACAACATGAGCTATTTGAGAATAATATTGTCATAGGTTCATATAATAAAATATTGTAAAATAGTGTGGTATAAAAATTATAAAAGAAATATTATATTAAGGATTTCCACTAATACATTGATCACATGTTTGGACTATGATAACCACTGGTTTACCTCCCTCGGGATTGGGATAACTGATCACATGAAAGGAATCATTAATTCTCTTAAAAAATAACATTAAAAATTTATAAACTCAACCTAGAAATAACTAATTTTAAAAATTATGTAAAGTGTAATTCAAGGATTAATCCACAAAAAACATATCCAAATCACTTATAAAATTTAGGGAAACATAAATAAAATTAATATGATAAATATTGGAATGGTTTTAGATTAAATGAGATGATCATAAAAAGAAATATAAATCAAGGATTTTTAGCTTAGTTTAGAAAAAGTGATGTAATTTTAATTTAGATTTTTTCAGAATCTAATTCTATTGAGCCTTCTATCAGAGTTTTCATCCTCTATTTTATATATTCCCCCTTTCTCTCTCAATTACTAAATTTAGTATATATAAATGTATTAAATTTCTTATTTAAATATATATAACCCTAACTCATGCGGCAGTTGTACCATGAAAAGGGGGTATTTGTCGATGTATTTGAAAATAATACCCTCATTTCATAGAAATGGTCATACATTATATAGGAGTTTATGATTTAAATGATATTAAAAATATAAAACCCATCATAGATATCAGTCACACATAATTTCATATCCAAATTATATTCCCATTTCATTACATTTTTTGGTATAGAAAAATTACCCTTTCATTCTAGTCATTTGGGGGTATGGAAACAAAAATAGTGAACAAATTAGTATAAATCTACGACACTTCATCAAAAATTTATTCTCAAGTCTCTATTTTAAGTCCAAGATTCACTTCCATAGAAACCTCTACTCCAATTTATAGTTTACATCCTAAGAGAAATATATCTCTTCTCTTCAACTTGAATTTTCCTTCCCTCTTTTAACATTTTGAACTTCTCACTAACCTACTTTGATTCTCCCAAAATATCTCCATCTTAAGTGACGATTTTCCTGAGTCCCCCTTATTGAGATATACACTATAACTCTTTTTGAGGTTGGGGCCAACCCATGCACATCTTTATTTTTAAAATCCTTTAAGTATTGGCATGTAGCATGACTAAAGATCAATAGTTTTTTGTTTTTAAAGTTTTACCATAACTAACCACCATAAAATGTAAAGGGACATTATGGTGAAACACTTCCTTTATTTCAAGGCTCTTTAGGGATTATTCCTTAGATAAAAAACCCTGGATGCAACCTATTTCTTTCTTATTTCCTCAGCATAATCATTTTTATCCCTTCCATGATGTATCAAGGATCCCATGGTTGATCCCCTTGTATTATTTTATTCTTTAATTATCTATGGTGTTGTGGTAAGTATAATGTTGTAGCATCATTTTCTCACAAATCCAATTGTGGAACAGTGCTTCTAAGAATTTCATATATTCATTAGTTCTAGCTTTGGGCTATAGGGTTACATAGAAAAGTGACATGACCCATGGTGAAACCAACCTCCATTAGTTATCTGAGATATAGTTGTATAGTATAAAAAGGTATCCACTGTGTAGCCTCCCATTTTTTTGAGATCAGTGGGACACTATGGTGCATAGACATGGTTGTAGTGTAATGATGCTCTTAAATCTAGTTATGTTTAACTTAAATTATTTCCAAACATTGTGACAATATTGTAAAAAGAAGATTTTAGTGGTGTTTTGGGTGTTTACAAGAAATTAAATGCATGATATGAAGAGAAACAACAACATTTATATTAAATTGAACAGTGGCAGGGAGATGCGTTGTCCCACATCAATCTATTAGTAGGACATGCTCCGCTAAATAAGAAATATTTTTCTACTGGCTTGGAAGATATGTTTTACGATTCTAAAGGGACACCTAATGTCATTATGTATCACCCCACATAAGTGATACCCACCTTCCATTGTCGTATAGATCTTACTCTATTTCAAAGGTGTGCTCTTATGCTCATGTTCACACCATGATTGACCTATGACACCTCCATCCACCTAGAAGGATATACCATTGGTCTTTATTGGCCATCTAACCCTCTTGGGTAGTGTTGGTTGATTTTACCCCTTGGTTTGAGGGATAGAAAGGGGTTGGCCAATCTTTTCTAAATTTCCTGCAATATTTCCTTTTTAAAATTTATCACCTCTACACAGGAAAAAAAATATATAAAAAAAATTATAAAAATTTTATCCTCCTTGTGTTATATTATAAAAATAAAATTTAAAGTGTACTTAACCCAAATATATTTCAATTAAATAAAAATTGGGAAATTAAAATCAATTAAAATAAAAACATAATTAATTTAAGCTCAAAATGTATGCATTTAATGAAATCATCAAATCCCCCACACATAAACAGTGAATGTATTCAGTCATATATCATTGAAAATAATTAAAAAATACACCCTCACTCTATCAATATATAAAATGAAATATTTATTAACTAAACAATTATCAACAAGAAGAAATAATTTTAAAGGTCATGTGTGAAAAATGGTTCCATATCCTCACAAGAAAAAAATATATTTTATCATTCCAATGAAAAATGACATAACTTCTCCATTTATCCATTAAACCCTCTTAATTTATCATTATTATAATTCCATGTTGTTATCTACCTCAAAATTATTTTTCTTCTCTCATCACTCAAGGTAAAATTTGAGTGGATTTTTTCTCATACAATGGGTACATATACCAGTCTTTAAACTTGAAAAGAACCTATATTTTCCAATTCATGGAGACAAACAACACTGAAAATCATGAGGTCTTTAATATTTGGATCAGATAACTCTATGATTTAAGTATTGTGGGTAATTGATGAATAAAATATTTAAATCACCAAAATGAGTTTTATCTCTATATATAATACATAATAATAATATTGAATTCCAATGATATTGTCCTCTAAAAAAATACAACTTTGATATATCTCAAAATCAAAATAAATTCCATGAATAGTGAAAGAATAATAAATGAGTTTCCCCTATTTTTTTCTTCTTTTTCTTTTTTTAATCATTCCAAATTTGATCTTGGAGAAGTCACACATCCACCACCCAACCCCAAATGATAAAAAAAATTCTTCAAGTGATGGTGGTCTTCATAAATATAAAAATCACTTGATTTTTTTACTTTTTTTGTTGATGGGTTGCAATAAATACAATTAATGATGATGAGTACCTTTCCTAAATATCCATTTTAAATTTACAAATAATTTTCCCTCAATAAATCACATCCCTTTTTACCATGAATTACTTATCCCCACACATTAACATTGATAACCAGGAAAAATAATATAGTAAATTTAGAAATAGATAAAGTTGTCTTTTAATGTGTATCATTTTTATAAAAGGCTATACATGGTCAGTAAGGGCTAAAAGTGGGATTAATAAAAGGTAGGTCTCAATTATAATGGCTTAATAAAAAAAATAATTAATCATTTTCATAATTAATTTGTATACTCATCATTTTGATAAGATCAAAAACATGTTATAGTATATAATGTATCCCATGTTATCTAAATAATTTTACTAAGATATACTAGAAATAAATTTGTATATAAACCTCTTAGAAATGGGAATATATTATTTTGAAGACAACAACTCATGGAATATGAAATAATGAAAAATTAATTTACATGAAATTTTGAAATTCAATGAATGAATAATGGAAGGGAGATTATAATAACAAGTGATTAAAAAGAAAAAAACCATGATTCATTATATAAATGTCCTTATAAATTGATCTACTCATCCAATCCCCCCAGATTACTTATTCAATTTTATCAATTTGAAAATTAATTCATTTCCTCAGTGGGTTCCTAAAGATTCTTGGTTTGATTGATCAAAATAGTTTTACTAATCTAAGTGTGGCCTGTATTTTTTATATAATCTCAAAAAAAATAGCTAATAGGTGACTAAAAATAAGTAATAAAATTTAAATATTAATTCCTTTTTCATTAATCTCTAATTTTTTTCTCATTTCATCTTTTCTTAGGACCTTGTACCTTGAACCATTATGGGCCTAAAAATTAAATTCAAATAGTGAAAGTGTGGGATAATTATCTTGAATGTTCAAAAATATAGGGGTTTCAATACTAAACTATTTCATTAATAGTTGAAAATAAATTAAATCCTAAAAAAGTTTTTATTGCCTCCCAAAATCACATTAATTGTGGTCATTAAGCTCAACCTTACTTTTTGAACTCAATTGATTGAGGGTGGGAAAGATGTTACCAAATCCAGATCTACAATAGGTCAAATTTGTGACTCCTCAATGTAGATGGTCCCTCTTAACTTTTATGAATATAACTATAATCTTCCTATAAGTAAAACATTATCAAACTCCATGGGCCCAATATCTCAATTTTTGGCCCATCTTGAAAAATAAAAGGGTAGTCCATATACTACACAAACCTGTTATCCATCCTTGAACCCTTCAGGGATATTCATCCCTCCCCTAAATCTATATTTTTCAAGTAAACATATATCATTATTTACCTATTTTTCACTTTATTAATTCTTTTTTCAATGTTTCTACCTCACTAATTTTTCAAACAATAGTAGCATCATCAACTACTTCCAATTTACCTTCTATAAGATAATCTCATGTTTCACCCAGATTTTCCGTCACCTTGTGTATGTTCTTATCCACTAACTCTTAATCATAAATCACAATTTTTTTTAAAAAAAATAAATTCTTATCCCATATCATATAATCGTATTCCCATGATTATTGTTGTATCCTTCGTATCTATATTTATCACAATAAATTGCACCAGAATGTATAACATGTCTACCTTTATTGTAACATATTCTAGTAGTCCATGGGGACATAATGATATTTTATATGCTAGTTTATTCATAACATGAGTTGGATTCATCTCTTCCAATCTCTATATTTTTAATATTTTGCGTAAAATTATATTTACACTCTCATCTAAATCTCATAATCAATTTCCAAACTCATTAGACCTAATATAAATTGGAATAAAAAAACTACATTGATCACTTTTCTTCTTGATTAGGCTTCTTGATATCCCATAAAAAATTTCCCCTATCAATTGTGTGGTACCCAGTTCTTCTACATTCCTTTTCTTACACTAATTAATTCATGAATGTTTCATATGTGTTAATTTTCATGGTCACCTTAGTGAATAGAATATTGATATACACTTTTTTGATCATCTCCATAAAATATTTTCTTTTTTCATCAAACATAACTTCCCTTACTCTCTCTAAAAAATGTTTTGGTGGTTTGTATGGTGGTTGTACTTCCTCTCTAACAAAATTCTCATTTTATTTCCATTTTTTCATTCTTCCTTGCACTTCTTCTCTTAATTTTTCATATTATTCCTCAGCCTATTTTTTAACATTTGAAAATATTCTTGGGTTGTTTTTTCCTTCCTTAAATTGATGTATTTCACATCTCATTGTATAGTAACATTAGTATCACCTATAAAAATACCCCTTGGAATCTCCTTAATTTGGGTAGCAATCTATCTTACTTGGATTTCTATGATCCTCATGGACCCTCTTTATTATTTAGAGACATATTTCAATGGACGAATATAATCACCTAGATCATTGGAGTAGTCTATAAATTTCTAGATTTCAGGTCATGTGGTTGTCATTAAGATTTATATGTTATCCTCCATTTAGTGGAATTAACAATTTAGATTCTATCCTTGGTATTGAGGTTGAAACCTTTATGGCCTCTGCTAAAATCCTTGACATTGTACTCGATTCTGTTATTATTATTTTTGTGGACACCATACCAGCATAAAATTTTGAGGGTTATAATCAATGTAATTATCATCCTCACAATGGATAAATTTTGGATGTTGATTGGAAATCATAGAATCCAATTTCCATGAAATTGCATTAATTTTTTTTAGAAACCTTACTATTTTTACACTATATGTAAACACTTTTATGTCCTATATCAGTATTTTATTAGAAACAAATTCTGAATATCTTTCCCTACTACTCATAGTTTTCTTTGGGTGACATTATCATTAGTGACCCTCCTATAGCAGTTTCAACAATCATTTAGATACCCAAAAATATAACATAACAAAATAATTGAATTAGTAACAATTTTCTATAAAAAGGTGAGTAAATATTCCCAATATTATTTTAAATCCTTCACAAAAACAATAATGTTATTAATAATTCAGTTTTTCAAAATTTATCATACATACTTGTATATCCATAAAAATTTATGTGGGTAAAACCATGCCAAGAACATTCTTACCAGATCCTGTTAAGTGGTGATTAAATGTTGTGGTAAAAATTGTATCCATTCTCAAGCATTGTCTTTGAGTGAAAAGAATGATATGTATATTTTTACCATATCTCTTATTATTTTGTTAAAATGGAATGTGTTTCCAATATCTAAGAAACTACCAGTGTGAGATTTTGGGACTCCTTAAGGTAGTCTGGTGAATTGAGTAGAATATATTATCATTATTAAGATCCCTATATTGATCAAAAAGTGTTGGGAAGTGACCGGTGGAAAGATAATTCTTATATTGATCCCCAAATTTAAGGTACATCTATATTTTTCTTAGTCTTGTATCCCTAGATTCCATTTTTGAAACTTTTGGTGTGTCCATTACTAGATCCTTGTTTAAATTCTCATTCATCCCTAAATTATTCTTCTTGTATATTTTTTTCTTATTTATTTAGCGTGTTTTAAATCGTAGTATTGAATTTGATTTAACCTTTTTTGAGTTCTTGGAGTTTAGTAATTATGTGTTGATTTTGTATCTAAAACTACTTCATGAAAAGGACCAGTATAAAAAGGGAAAAGAGAACAAAAATAAAATGTACATTTTTTAAAAATTCTAAACATCTATAGTCACCATTACCTAAAAAAGGAACCAATTTTGATCACCTAAAATCCATCATTAATTTTCATGAGAAATAAAATTACAAACTTATAAACTCAAAATAACACTAACTAATTTTAATAATACAATAAAGTGGGAGTCGAAGTCGATCCCTTAGAGAATAGATAGAAATCAATTATAAAATTTAGTAAATATATAAATCAAAAAATCAGGTCAATATTGTCTTGGTTTTAGATTAAATGGAATGAGAATACAATGAAATATTTATCTATGTTATGACACTTAGTTAAGAAAAAGTGATGTGATTTAAATTTATTTGTTATAGAAATCATACTCTAGTTATCCTCCTCTCAGATTAATCACCCTCTATTTTATATACACCATTTTCCCCAAAAAGTTACTCATTTTAGTATGTATATATATGTGTGTGTATTTGAAACTTTATTTAAACCTATTTATCCCTAACTCATGCATTTATTATAACATAATAAAGGGGAATACATTTGATGAATTTGAAAAGAATACCCTTCTTTCCTATAAATGATCATGTGTGATAGAGGAGGGTAAGAATAAAAATAAATTAAAAATAAACAACCCATAATAGATTTCAATCATACACAGTTACCAAATCTAATTACATTCCACCATTATTACATTGTTTGGTATAGAATAATTACTCTTTTATACTACTCATGAGGGGATATGTAAATGAAAAGGTGAAAATAAGAAGCAATCCATATAATGTTAACACCACATTTGGATATAATCTATATTCCATGTAAAATATTTTCTTGTACATAAGCCTCCCCTCTTATTTATATTCATAACCCCATGAGAGATATCCTTCTTCTCTTATGTTTGAATATTCTTTCCCTATTTTATCATTTTCAATCAATCACCAACCTACATTGATTCTCCCCAAGTATCTCTTGAATAGGTGAGGTTTTGGTTGAGATCTCCTTATTTTGTGATACACTATCACTCCCAATGTTCTAGGCACCAACCCAGAAACATGATACATTTGAACATCCCCAAAGTCTTAGAATTTAGAATGTGTAAATCCCAAAAATCTTTCAGTTTTTTAATTTACTACATATTTAGTCCCTACGATGTGTAGTGGGAACATGTGGTGTAAGAATTCCTTCCTATGTCTCACATGATATCCAACTGCCCATGGCCACAACCTCTTTCTTCTTTATTTCATCATCTTTATCATTTCGATCCCTTTCTTGATGTACCTAGGATCCAATGTGTAAAATCCTATCTTTAACAGGTACATCCATGTTTTTATTTTGGAAAACATCCTCTTAATACTGGTAGTTTTTTGTTTAAAACATAGTAATTGATAACTGATCTAGTTAGATAAAATGTATGGAAGTATATTAGAAGGAGAGATGGTTTATGGTTTCATAATATATTTACATCAAAAATTCAAAAAAAAATTATGTAAAGTTTTTAAATCGAACCCATGAAACCTGTTTACACCCTGAAATTTTTATAGATAAGCTTAAAATCACATATTTAGGTTTTTAGGAGAAGTTTTGATATAAAATATGTTTATTTTATATTTTTAAACCAAGGTGATGTATTTTTATATGTATATGGTAATCAGGATATTAATCACATGAACCATATATTTACGTTTTAAATATGATGTGTGCATTATTTTATACACCTATGTTGTGCATTCTAATTACGTGAAGCCCCTTTATTCTCATGAAAACCTCCCATGGAAAACACCGAGGAGTCTTTTTCAAACTAAAATATTTTACATTATATCTTGGAAATATGGATCTAGAGATAAAGGGAAGGAAGGAAGGATTTGGTCATTGGCATGAACATTGAGTGGTTTTCTGTACCTAATCTATTTTTTATGTTGATGATCTATAAAAACTCCCTAAAAGCTAATTTCAATCCATATAATATGTGAAATAACTGTGATAATTCTAGAACACTATGTGTGTGACCCTTCTAATTTAATAAATCATTTTTTATGATAACCTCCTCATTTATACCACCCCTGGATCCCATCAGATCCAATGGCATTGAGATTGGACTAGAAGCCACCCGAGACGTGTGACAATCTTTTTCCATTATTAGACCATGCATAGGTTAATCATATATCCCTATTATGAATTGGAATTTGGTTTAATTTTTTATTAATTATTATAAATTGGAATAACCTATGAATTTTGGTGATTTATTGAAATAGAATCCAATGGACTAAATTAGTTAATTGGAATGTAATTTGAATTTTGTGTTAACATGATATGATATGGATTCATATATATATGAATTTCCATGTTAATGTATTTGGGCTAAATTTATAACTTATGTGGAAATTATTGTAATTTTTATGATAATAGGAGGCCTTATATTATGAAATGTAAGTAGTTGGATAAATTGAAATTGGATGAAATGATCAATGTGGATTATGATGACACGTATAGTGTGCTTGGAAATTGGTTTTGTGTTCTACATTCTTAGAATTTTTCTTCATATTATTTCTATTTATTATTGATGCATGAGGGTGGGATGTACATGACTTGATGAGATTTTTTTCTTGTTGTGACTTATGCTTGTGTTTCTACTTGGGAGTACCATATGTGACGCCTGAGGGAAAGGTTCTTGGTTATATCCTTGTCGAAGGGTAAGACACATGATATTTGATACTACCTAAGGGTATGATGCATAGGATATGAACCATATGAGGGTAAGATACACATTTAATATATTTATATGGGTGAGATTATTGTATACTGAATTGTGAGATGTTTATTGTCATAAGGGCTAGTTCCCCTACATCCTGATATGACATGGTTCTATAGATTCATCCTAATGTAAGACGATCTTCTACCTGATAGAGACATCCAGCAAGGAGTTCATGTTTTTTTGATTAAACCTAGGTGTCAACCTGGAGCTCGAGGGTATGAAATAAATTGATGTACTAGATTAATTTGTTAAATTAATACCCCATGTCTATCACATTATTGAATGAATTTTATACTCAGACTATTTTTGTTTTGAAACCATTGGTAGAGGCCTACTGAGTTATATTCACACCCTATTCGGGCCTCCATTTGGTACTTAAGAAGACTTCATGGATTCATGTCTAAATAAGGGAAAGGGACCCTATTGTTGATTTTTTCTTGCTTAATGGATTGAAGTTTGGAGATGAGATTGACATGGGGTTTTGGATTGAAGTTTTTTGATTCTTTTATCATTCTAGTTTTTCCTTTTATCTTTCTGAATTTTAGTATGTCATTTAGATACATTCAGCCTATAATTTCATGATTCAATTATTATTTAGATTGTTCTATTTGGTTTTTTTGGGTTTCCCCTATGAAAAATTATATTTTTATTGTTATTTACAATACTATGATTTTATTTCCACTATTATTGAAACATTGTACTTGTCATGACCCGCTTTCTCCAAGATGAGGGAAGGAATAGAAAACTATTAGAACCTTCCATATTTAAGTTGAAAGAGATATAATTACCCTTGAGTCACACCTTCAATGGGACCAAGAGTGGAAACTAGCACCAAGGGTATAGGATCTCTCTTAATATGGAAGGAATTACCCTTTTTATAAAACAAGATCAGGAGATAAGAAGATAAATCCCAAACAACTCAAAATTCTGAAAGTAAAAGTAAAGCCAAAAACCGTTTTACCATAAGGAAGTTCAATGTAAATCTGACGGAAGGAACAATAAAAATCCAAAGTAAAGTACCAAAAGAAAAGAAACTCAGTAGAAACAGCAAAAAATCCTAACGCCTGAGCTAGTAAAGTCCAGCGCGATTCTTGATGTTCTCCTGTAAACCTGAAAATAGTTTTATATATATAGGGTGATCAAAAAAGTATACTGAGTAGGGAAAAATAAAGATACTCATGTATGAGTGAGGGAACATATTAATTCCCCTGTGATAAAACATGAGAACCTCAACCACCTACCAAGGAATACTAACTAGATCAACCTCACTAAGGCACACTCACCCAAGTAACACAGTCCAAGTAAAGTAATAGTATAAGAACATCGATATTTGGGAACCCTGCACACCGCTTTTCCCACTGGTTAACTGATCAATCCTAATGATCTGAAGTCTTTATTCTACCACTCTTTTCACATACAGTCCCACTTCCACAACTTTCCCACACAAACCAGGGCCCCAAACCACACACACCCATGTCTGCAGACACCTGGTCCACAATAACCACCGCCATGCCTAAAGACACCTGGGCCAAAACAAGCACCACCACACATGAAGAAACCTTTGCGTCATTCTGAATATACTTGGGAAAAATCCTAACCCACAGACACAAGGGCCCCTCATCCAAAACAAAACCTTTCCAGAAGAATCTTGGACTATGGAAGCCTTAAGCCATTACAGCCTGCCCGGATGTGCCTGAGTGGCAAGATCTAAAAATGGGTGTGAGGAAGAAAATCAGTAACTATCCATCCATCCTCCCACTAGGATGTTGGTGAAGACACCCTCCCCCATGAAATGGAGGTGTTAGGAACATAGTTCTCAATAATGGTGGGATGCATAATGAAAACCCAAAAAACTACAATATATATATATAGGTAAACAAGAACTCGACCCCAACCTACGAGATTCACAGGAACAGATAAAAATCTCAAACCAACATCACTTTGCTGCTACTTCTATATGCACAACCATACAATAGCCACTGCCAAAGAAGAACTCATCCCCCTTTTTGTTCAATTTCCATTTATTTACTTAAGGGGATTCAATTAAATTATTATAACACTCTCAGATGACTAACAAATGTTAACACACAAAGAAATCAACAAAACAAAACTGCATTCCCATAGCACAACAGCAAAAAACAAGACTTTCAGTCCCACAAAAAATCCCCGTTCAACTACCATAAAACATCTATCATCAAAGGAAAACTACCCATTCCTTATCTCACAACCCATAGGTGTTTCCCAGCTGCCCAAACGAAACCCCAATGTAGTACCACTGCATAACGAGTCCACAACCATATTATAGTCTCACTACTCATCATCACTTCACAACTACAACACAATAGAAAGGAATTTCATCTACCTGCAAGTTTGTCCATTCCATAGTCAATAAATATCTCAAACTAAGACACCAACATACCAAGGACTGCCCCACTATCTAAAAGTTTATTCTTTCTTTAATCAACTAATCTCACAAACTGAGACACCATCACAGCCCATGTACCACCCCACATACCAAACCCATATAACCAAGACTGGAACACACAGTAGATAACCACAACCATCAAACCAAATATTTTAAACTTTTACCATCAAGGGTTCTATAGTTTCCACTTTAATATTACTGGAGTGATTATAGAAAAGGCTTAATCATGGGGAATCCTATTTATTTAACCGAGTGTACGTGATTAATCATATTTCATATTACTACCATTTTTTCAAATCACCGAAAGAAAGATAGGGTTTTACCAGTATGCAATAAAAGACCAGCAATGGTCTTGATTTTATGAAGTCATAAAGCCACAACAATCCATAAAATAATCAAAGATAACAACTAAAATAGGTGATCAAACATCAAGCCACACCCAAACTACTATTTTACTTATAATAGTTATCTTTTGATCATAATAATTTCTTGTTTAATTCTTGTTTCAAGAAGAGTATTCTGTTTTTCCTTATAGTAAAACATTAATATACCCACCATACATGATGCACAATTAAAGAGAACAAAAAGAAAATCCTTACTTGGATGATCAACGATCGAAGTTCCCTCTAGCGCCAAGAAAAGGGGATGATGTGACTTGCAGGATGAACTCCAAGGTTGAGCGGTAAGGGCTTTAGAATAGTCACATGACTCGTCTTAGGAGGAATTATTTAGGAACACTAAAATAAAATAAAAGTAATAAGGAAGAGAGTATCTTGTCTTAATAAGAGGCTAGATCCTAAAATCAGGGAGACTATTTCGATGTACTTAAAATTCATCTCATGGCTTGACCATGCAGTGTTGCGGTTTCACATGTTGGAATAAATAGAGATTTAATAACATCCCCCACAGAAATGGTGTAGATAGACTATTGGATGGGTAAGAGTTTATAGATTAACTTTAAATGGTGAAAAAATCATATAACAGGGGCAAAACTGAAAAAAAAAATGGGAAAACTGGAACACGTGTCAAGGGGTGTGAAACTGATAAAAAGGCCACAAATTTCATTAAGTCAAGGTTCGCCTGACTATTTTGGGATTTAAAATATCTCTTATAGGCCTAAATGAATTTTATAGGGGTACTAAAACACTTTTACGTTAAAAGAGACGTTACAAGAGTGAAACTGAAAATGTCCAGGATAAGTTGGAAATGACTCACTGATGGGTGAGTCACTGACACCCTAGCAATGACGCCCTAGCACCGGATAGTGTGGCACTGATTTCGATCAATGCCACTGATGGTCAATCGGTGCCACCGATGCGGATCGGTGCCACCATTCATTCAACCTGAATTTTGGAAAACTACTCAATGAATCATTAATGGTCCCGAGGATACCTCAAACATCATGATTTTGAAAATTAATGGACTAATATGGTCTAGTCCATTACATCATATACCACTCAAACTATTCTCTCCCTCGATAATTCATGAGTAAATCCGAAGAAAAGATAGGGGTTCGAACAACTACCTCGTAAGATACTCCTCAGGGACAAACCTCCCTAGATTAGTTCAAATTCTGAATAAAACCTTGCCATCGAGGAAAATCTATCTCACGTATATCTCCTGAATAACTAGGGAGACCCTAAGTCTCCACTATCCCAAGAAATCATACAAACACCAAGGGTCACACAGTCCAGATACATGGATTAGGGAGCTCATTCCTCCATATCAAGATACTATCTTCTTTGGGAAACACTGAATCACCCGTATGGGTTTGATCTCATCCACATTAATGCATCTTGATTAGGGATTAGAATCTCCCCTCTCTATAGTTAGTAATTTTCATGAAAAATCAGAGAACAGGGAAATAACTTATCATACAACAAGCGAGGTTAAACATTACATCATAAGCATGGCCCAAATCAAACGCAAGATCAAAACTCAGAACAGCTTTGGGTACTGGGCATGAATATGTGCCTCCCATTCCCAATTAACATTTTTTAGGCCACCATGCCTCCATAACACATGAACCAAGGGAATGGTTCATCCATGAAGCACATTCTTCTTATGATACTCGATCCTCACTGATCATTCCATGGACATCACATCGTCCTCAATATCCAACTCTCCCTAGTAGTGGGTATGGGAGTCGTCATGTAGATACCAATGGAGATGAGAGACAAAAAAAGACATTATGGATCCTCTCCAACTGCAGTGGAAAATCAAGCTGATATGCCACCTCACCAACTCGCCCCAACACTTCGAAGGGTCCGATGAACCTGGAAGAAAGCTTGCTTCCCCTGCCAACCTTCTGTTGTCCACACCTAGTGGAGACCTTTTAAAACATGTGGTCCCCAACCTCAAACTCCAAGGGTATCCTCCTATGATCAGAATATAAATTCTACTCATCCTGAGTTGCCTCCATCCTTGCACACACAAACTAAAACGTCTCATTCATGCTCTTCACTACGTCTAGACAAAGAACACCTACCTCCCAAACCTCTATCTAGCAAACAAGCGAACAACATGGTCATCCGTACAAGGATTCGAATGGTGTCATGCTAATGGTGGATTGATAGCTATTATTATAGGAAAACTCCACTAGGGTAAAGTGTCATACCCATGATCCTCCGAAGTCCAAAACACATGCTCGTAGCATATCCTTCAATATCTGGATGGTCCTCTCTCTCTGCCCATCCATCTATGGGTGGAAAGCAGTGTTAAGGCATAGATGGTTGCCAAAAGAATGATGTAATCTCTTCCAGACTCATGAAGAAAATCATGTATCCCGATCTGAAATGATGGATCTCAGAACTCCATTCAGGCACACATCTTCACCCACGTACCATTGTGTTAAGGCATCCACTGTGCTCGACTCCTTAACTACTAAGAAGTGAGCCAATTTTGACAACTTGTCTACCACTACCTAGATGGCATCCCAACCTCCCTCAGACATGGGTAGTCATGTGATTAAATCCATAGATACATTATCCCACTTCCACTTAGGAACATTTAAGGGTTGCAACAAACCGCCAGGAACAAAGTGTTCAGACTTCACCTACTGACACACAAGGTACTTTGGCACAAACTTTTCCACTTCCCACTTCACTCCGAGCCACCAAAACTGACCTCTCAATACCCAATACATCTTGGATACTCCTCGATGTACCGCTAGGGGTGATTTATGGAACTCACCAAGAACTCTCTCGTGCATCGCCACCGGGACAAACAGATTTCCTCATAATTGCATCTGATTCTGGCTATCCTCGGACCATCCTTCCAGAGAATCACCCTACCTAATATGGTCACACATCACTTCACCATCTATGTTTTCCCACTGAGACTCCTCCACCATTCATACCAAGGAATACTACACTATCCTCTAAAACAGTAAGCCTCTACTATCCTCCACTATCAAACCCAGATGAAAAGTTTTCGAGGCCTCCATTGAATTCCAAACATCCATGGACTTCCAAACTACATCCTTCTATGAATTATTTCTCAAGGAATCAGCCACCAAGTTCTCCTTTCATGAGGTGTAGGAGACCTCAAAGTCATAGTCCTAAAGAAACTCCATCCACCTACACTTCCAAAAGTTATGGTCTCACTGGGAAAAGATATACCTCAATAGTTTTTGACCAGTGAAGACCATAAATCATTCCATAATGAGTTAATGTTGGAACATCTTTAGAGCGATCACAACCACTACATGTTCTAGTTTGTGGGTGGCATAGTTACGTTCATGAGGTTGTAACTGTCTAGACCCATAAGAGATCACTCCCCACTACTATATCAGCACACACCCCAATCCCAGACCGGAATCATCACAGAACAATTTAATAATTACTTCTTACTATTGAAACCAAATCATTGCGGCACTGACCACCTTCCCTTCCAGATAAATGAAAGCAGTCTGGCACTGTTCACTCCATACGAAGGCCTGGTATTTTCTGGTAATAGTTGGCAAAGGCGTTGCAACCCAAGAGAATACGGGTACGATCCTACGATAGTAACCTACCATACCTAGGAAATTACAAACCTCTGCCACATAATTTGGTGATTTCCAAGAAACAACCACTTTAACCTTCAATGGGTCCACTGTTATTCCCTGATGGGTGCCATGTTTCCAAGTAAGTGCACCTCTCATGTTCAGAACTTCAACTTGGACAACTTCATGTAGAGCTGGTGGTATCGGAGGACCTACAAAAATTTCCTTAGTTGCTTGGAGTGATCCACCTCTAATATTGATTAAATCATGAACTCTTTGATGAACACGACCACGAACCAGTCTAGATACTTGTGGAAAATAGTGT
Organism: Viscum album; assembly: GCA_963277665.1. NCBI lineage: Eukaryota > Viridiplantae > Streptophyta > Magnoliopsida > Santalales > Viscaceae > Viscum > Viscum album. The sequence continues at coordinate 1,625,021,356 of OY728160.1, read as the reverse complement.
TCATGAGCCCCATGAACACAGCTAGTGCATTTGAATTGTCGAATAGCATCACCATGAACTCAATGTTCCCATACCTGAACCTGAAAGAAGTTTTTAGGATGTCACCCTCTTTCACCCTCAACTGGTGATATCTAGACCACATGTCAATCTTAGAGAACCAACCTTCTCCCATCAACTGGTCAAAAAGGTCATAGATCCTCAATAGGGGTAATAGTTCTTAACTGTCACCTGATTTAGTCCCTGGTAGTCTATGCATAGCCTGAGACTACCGTCTAAATTCTTTGAGAACAAGAATAGAGCACCCCATAGAGACACACTCAGTTGGATGAAACCCTTCTTCATCAGGTCATCAAATTGAATATGTAACTCCTGCAACTTAGAAGGCTCCATCTGATAGGGATCCATCGAAATCAGACATGCACCATGTTGTAAGTCTATCCCGAAATCAACATCACATCGAGGGGGTAGAGTCAAAACCTCTCAGGGGAAGATATCCAGGAACTCACTGAAAATACCTATAACTTCCATCATCTCTTAGTCTTTTTATTCCACTACCAGCTCGGATAACAAGGAAAAAAGGGTCCCCACACGCCGGTTTCCCTCCTCGAAACCCTGATCTCCAATGAAATCTACACGTTGGCCACCTATATTTGATAACATAACCTTCTATGGAGTTGATAATAGTGTTCATGGAAAACAACTAGTCTATTCCTAGGATGACATATTATGTCTGTATTTGCAACAGGAAAAGATCCCCACTGGACTGATGTGGCCCTAGCATCAGTCTACAACCTTGAAAAACATCAAATAGGCTGGCATGGCCTCTAATTGGCGTACTCAACACCAGGGTCATGGAAAGTATATCTACGTATAGACACAAGGCTTGTTCTACACTATGTGAAACAATGGAGTGTGAAGATCCTGAATCAAAAAATGTACAATCAAGTGTACTAAACGGACTGATTTTACCGAAAATGACTTTAGGCCTACTAGAAATACTGCCTCTACATCATGTAACTTCCCATACCTAACTTCTTTGCCACTCATTTTTTGGCTGCCTCCCAGACCATGCCCTGGTCGAGGTCCCGGATGAGAGCCCTGAGGTCGGCCTCCTCTGGCATTATCCATCCTCGGTGAAGTGGGATATCGCTGACCCTACTGCTGGAAAGTCGTTGATGGGAACTGCTTCTACTGAGGTGGGTGCTAAACCTACCCAGCCCCACTGTACAGCACTCGGATAGGGAAGTGATTCTAAATATTCCCATGACATCAACAGATAAATCACCTTAGTCCTAGGCTTATGGATAAAGGGTGTGGACTGAAAAATCGATACTGGAACTTCTGAGGCCTGCTCCCTGATGGTCGAAAACTAGAAGGCCCTACTGCTGGAGGCATGTCGTAGACAGCCTTCCCCTTTGACGAAAACAACTGGCTCCCTTCTCGCATCACACCTCCTAGACTGTGCATCCTCTCCACTAATTCATCCTTCTTTTGAACCACCAAGTACGTTGATAGAGTGAAAGGAGTAACCACGTACTAAAGAGAAGGCTGGAATGCATCCTCTAAGAACATTTCTCACAACTCCTCATCCGAAAATAGGTTTTGAGAAAAACAAAGTAGATCCTCAAACAAGATACGAAAATAACATACAGACATACTCCCTTGCTGCAGGGAGAGTATCTTTTACCTATTCTTGGTCTTCATCATGGAAGAAAGGAATTCTACCTGGAACCTCTTCTCAAAGTCAGTTCATGAAACCTCTGTTTCCTTATTCTCCTCGAGGTAAATCGTCTACTACTGAAGCATCGCTACGTGCATTTGGATCACTTCTAGAGGAACCTATTACTCTTTCAGAACCCAGATCATGATGAAATTGATCACCATATCCTCGATCCATCTCTCTATCTCCATGTCTGATACATTGCCCTCGTACTTTCCCAGAGTCTACCACTGGAAGGAATGATGTGTATTCTTCCACTGTTCATACTCCTCCTCTCGATAGTCCCTTCACTAGTCAACCAGATCAACTTGTTGGGACTCTAATTATCATACTACTCATGAATTTTATATGGGTTCCATATCTGAAAAGATAAACAAAGTATTCTTAAGCCTGAGTAGTGTGGAATTTTCCTTTTAAATTTCACTCAAACTTTTTATTTATTTTAAATTCCTGAAACACCCAAGACAAACAATAATAAAAGTAATTATGATGAATTTACCTTTCCTAGGGTCTCTACCCTACAATAGTCATAGCCTCAGTTGGTTGTTCAGTTGGTCCAGATTCCTTTCATCGAATCATGGGGCCCTAAAATCTCATGTCCTAGCTGGTCTCCCCTATCCTATTTCACGCAAAAAGATTTCCTAACAGAGTTTCCCTACCATTCCATGTAATACTCATTGTGCCTAACCCAAAAACCATATTATCTCTCAACCATCAAGCTCTGATACCATTCTGTTATAACCCACATTCTCCAAGATGAGTGAAGGGACATCAAACTGCCAGACCCTTCCTTATTCAAGTTAAAGTAGAGAAAATGACCCCCGATTCCCACATTAAATAGGGCCCAGAGTGGTGAATAGAAACAATGTAACACCCCGAGATTTTATGAAAAATATTCTTTTAATGTCTTGTGTTATACGCTACACCAAAAGGAGCTTTCACAACAGACATCCCCAACTTGGCCTGCATTACACGCAATCGCGACCTTCCTCGATAGCGTGTGTTGTATGCAATACCAGGGTTTAATAAACAATGTTATATTATTATAATATTGTCATGAACTAGCCGTTATGAATAGTATTAACAAAATTTTGAATTTTATAACATTATTATTCATCTTACACATTTCTAGAACATGGTATAAGAACAAAATAAATTTTTCGGGTAAAATAAGTATTTTTCAAAAAATGCAGTTTTGTCGCCTTTTGATGGCACACCCACTTTAAATATAGTTTTTGAAATGTTTATAAGTTCAATTTGACAAAATAAAATACTTATTTGGAATCAAGAAATAAAAATTTACTTTGGATAAATTTTTCATATTATTCTGGTAACTTTCACATTTTAATGAATAGTAAAAACACGCTATATTTTAATTAAAAAAAACTTTTTCCATCGTAATATCTTATGTGGTTAAATTATAATATTGAATGGTTTTAAAGTATAAATAGAATATATTTTTACCATTTAATATAATGTATGTCATTATCATTGATTTTACCTTGAATTCGTAGGTTAAATCAATTCAATCTTTTGCAATGTTTTAAACAAAAACCCGTTTTTATTCGACAACGGGATTAATTTTAATTTAATTTATGCAACTTATGTGTATTGAATTTTAAAAAATGGATTCCATATTTGGAATCAGTGGGTCCAAATTATGTTAATAGGATACTTTTTATTTTTGTGAATTATGAATAGTAACTACGGTAAATTTTATTTACCATAGTTAAAGGTAAATCGGGTAATTAACGGTAAATATAATATTTTAAAATTACCCTAACAAATGTAAAAATCCTATTGGATGACTAAAGGTCGGACCATATCACCTAAGGGGCGGATTAGATTCATTTAATTAAATTTTGTCAATGAAAATAATTTAATTATTATTAAAACCAAAGAATGTGACAACATGTCACTTTCTTAAATATTATAAGTATAATAATTTTAATCTAGTGATAAACTTCATGAAACTTCAAAAATGAATAATCTCCAGAAATATAATACAATTATCTACATCATAGGAATTTATTTAGAATTTTTAGGGATTAAATAATTATCATTTATTATGACACATAGATGATGTAGTAGTTGTCTTATTAATGAAATATTGACATAATTGATGTTATAAATGCCCAAATAAATGTAATTTGAGACTTTTTATGACTTACACTAATTTTCTAGGTTAATATGACATGTTATTGTTTAGTTAAGTAACTTTTTAGAACTTATCATTCTGTTATGAATTTTATAAAAATCATATACCAAATAGTGTCAAAATTGACATAAAATAGTTTTTAAAACAAATATTATATTATTAATTGTTATTTTATTCCTAAAAATCTAAGTTTCGGCCAAATGACTTAGATAAGATTATATATATTAATAATAAACAACTTGGGGTTATTTTGGCTTGATATAGTAAGTTTATTAACCATATAGTGTAAGAAAACAAAATGACACGGTAAAAGTTAAATTATTTAACTTAGAGTTAAATCTAATTGATAAGGGTAAAATAATAACCTAAACATGTCTAAATCCTATTGGATGAGAGGATTTCGACCCATACCCACCTTAGCCTCGAAATAAATCAATTTTTATCTATTTAAAACCGAACTTGACTTTATAATAAAATAATATTTTTTGTTATTCCAAAGGTGCCCCTCTCCTCCCTTATAAAAGGGCACCTCCTCCCTCTCTTCCTCACACAACTTTGAGCCTTCAATCTCTTCCAAACCCTACCAAATTCTCTTCTCCACTTCCCTAGCAACATCCTAGAGGTTCTGGTCTTCCTCAAAGACCAATTTTAGTGCCCTAAGAGGAGGTCTCAAAGAGGCACTTCAAAGAAGAGGTAATTTCCGTTACCGATTCTTTCACCTTTATTTCTTCTTCCACTTCTTCTTAGGTTGTTTAATTATGAAGTAATAAAATCAGTATCACTCATATACTGATATTTTATTATAAGTATGAAAAAATCCTATTTCACCATCTATCCATCCTACGGAAAACGAAATCACCGCGCGTGCGTACGTACGGAATACCGTCTCCATGCCGTGGTGAAATCTATTTTCCACCACCACCTTACTTGGATGGGTACAATGGTGTAAATAATAACTATATATGATTATTATAAAGTGATATTGATACTGAAATAGTATACATACACTTCAACACAAGTTCAAGAACATGATAACGATATCATCGCTCGTGCGTACGTACGGACTACCGTCTCCACGACGCGATGAGATTCATTCTCCATGTTAACCATTTAAGAATGATTATAAAGTATATATAAGAAATAATAATGAAATATATGACATTATAAAGCTACTGGATTTATGTATATATGTATTTCATCTACTTACTTCCATTCAAGGTAATAAGGAAAGGAAAACAGCGTTCATGCGTACTTACGGACTACCGTCTCCATGAACGGTGTGTTTCATTTCATATATCTATCTATTATATATATATATATACTGAATATATATTATATATAAATCATGTTTTATATTCTGGAAGTAAGTAAATAATGATATAAGTAATAATAATTTCAATAAAAACAAGTCCAAACACCTACGATAAATGAAACGATTTTACCCAAAACGCTTCTTTAACATGGAATTTACAAAAGAACGGGTAATATAAAGTCATAAGTGAACCATATATGATATCATAACATTGAATATGATTCTGTAATAAGTTAATGACATTATTTAAATCATTATACAGGAGTTTCGGATACGTACAAAGCATATCGGACATAAGGTAAGGGAAATATCACAATCTCATTTTTATCCGAGATTGCTTATACATTGGTATTTACTGGGGTGTATTTTATCATCCACATCCATGTTTTCCTCAATATGTAATATTATTTCCATCCAAATAAAATTGTTTAAATACAATTTTACCCTTCGGTGAGTTTTTAGTAAAAGATATGAAAGGAATCTTTTGTCGTTTTTCGTACGAGGTACTTTTTGACTTTTCCAACAAAAGTACGAAGAATGTTTTTTTTTAACTTATACGGCATGAATGGATTTTTAAAACATTATTTCCAAGAATCTTCCTTTACAAATTTTCAATTTCATTTTTAATCAACTTATTATAGTTTAAAATTGTAAGACATGTTAAGAAAGGAAAAAAAATTTGAAGTAGAAAGGATATTTTCCTCAAGAATGGAGTTCAAGTGTTTTATCAAAATTATTTTCCATCTAAGATAATAAAGGGTTATATTTCTATCCCTATTATTACATGGATTTGATTATGTTGTGATGGAAATATTTTTATGAATTCCATTATCTTATATGAATTGTTTTATGATGTCATGTTGTTTAAGAATCCCATTTTTATTACATGGGTTATGCTACGATGTATGGTTTATGATTTTGTGGCACACATAAGAATGGTTTCATTATGAGATGGGTGGGACATATATCTCCCTCCAATGCATTGGGTAAAGATTTTATATCTCATGAGATAGACATGGCTGAAATGGTAGGTTATACCGGTTCAGTGAAACAGGACTGAAACGAGGGTGACTCGGTTCAGAAAGGGACTTTGTCCACTAAGATAGTCTTGGCAATTAGTCTTGACTAACAGGAAATGATTCTCTATAATTATGTGTTTATGCCACAAAGTTTAATGTTTTAAGTTATGATTATTGTGATTACATTTCACTCCCATGAGTTATTCCAGGTTATGAAATTATGATCTCTTTTACAGGTTAATATTTCCAAAAGTTATGTGCTTATGTATATGATGTGATAGATATTTCTTTTGTTTACCCTTACTGAGAATTTGAGCTCACCCTTTCATGTTTTCTTTTCCCCAGGATATAAGGAAAGGTTTTAGGTATAAAAAAAGGGAAGATCTTTATGGGAGATGTTGAAGATCTTTCACCAGGATTAGAAGATTATATTCTGAGTTTCCAAAGACACTAAACTATTACGATCCTTGTGTGTGTGTTTTTGTTATGTACTAAATATTATGCAAAAGTAATGTAATGTCCATGTACGTCAGGCTTTGGGTCTCTACAAACAAGGGTATAGGATCTCACATAATATGGAAGGAATTACCCTTTATAGAATAGGATCAAGAGATAAGACAGTAAATCTTAAACAACTCCAAATACCAAAAGTAAAAGTAAAGCCATAAACCATTTTCCCACATGCATGTTGAAAGTAAAGCTGATGCAAGGTATAAAAAAACTCCAAAGTAATGTACCAAAAGGAAAGAAACTAATCATAAATAGTAACTAATCCCAACACCTGAGATAGTAAATTCCATCATGGTCCTCAAAGTCTAACTGGAAACTAGAAAATATTTTTACATACGTAGGGTGAGAATTAAAGTATACTCAGTAGGTAAAACTAAAGCTACTTGTGCACAAGTGAGGAAACATACTAATGCCCCTATAAGAAAATAGTAGAATCTCGAGCACCTACAAATGAATACATACCAGCCCAACCTAACCAAGGAACACTCACCAAGTAATGTAATCCAAGTAAAGTAATAGTATAATCATGTCAATATTTGCTCACCTCACACACCGCTTTTTCCACTGCTTAACTGCTCATTCCTAACGATCAGATGTCTTGATGCTGGCACTCTTCCCATATGCATTCCTACTACCACAACCTAGCTGTACACACCAGGGCCCCAAACCACACACACCCACACCCATAGACACCTAGGTCACAATACCCATAGCCACACCTGAAGACACCTAGGCCAGAACAACCACTGCCATGCCCGAAGACACCTGGGCCTCTTCCAAAAGATACCTGGGAAAAAAACCTGACCCGTAGACACCTAGGACCCTAATTTAAAACTAACCCCTGCATCAAGAATCTTGGACTATCGTAATACTCAATCCATTACAACCTACCTAGATATAACCGAGCAGAAAGATCCAAAAGAGGGTGCGAGGAAGAAAATCAGTAACTAGTCATCTATCCTCCCTCCGGGATGATGGGAAAGACACCTTCCCCCATGAAATGGATGTGTTCAACACATAGTTCTCAACAAGGGTAGCGTGTGTATTGAAAACACAAAAATCTACAATATATATTGGTAAACAAGCACTCAACCCCGAACTATGGGTTTCACATGAATAGATAACAATCCCAAACCATCACCACTTTGTTGCTACTCCTATATTTACAATTGTACAACATCCATTGCCAAAGCATAACCCATCCCACTTTTTTTCAATTCCAATTTATTTATTTAAGGGGATTCACTTAAATTATTCTAACACTACTGGGTGACTAACAACTGTAAACACACCAAGAAACCAACAAATCCAAATTGTAGTCCCACTACACAATAGAATGATACTAGACTTGTAGTCCCACTACACATCCTCATTAAACTAAAATGAAACATTTTTTTCAAAGGAAAATTTCCCATTCCTTTTATCACAACCCATCCATGTAGCCCTAATACCCTAAAACCCCAATGTAGTCCCACAACATAACGAGTCCACAACCATACCACAGTCCCACTGCTTGACGTCGCTTCACGACCACAGCACAACAAAAAGGTAGCTCATCTACCTACAAGTTCATTCATTCCATATTCAATAAATCTCATAGACTGAGACAGAAACACACCAAATAGATTCCCACTATCTACAAGTTTATTCATTCCGTAATCAATCAATCTCTCAGATTGAGACACCAACACACACCATGTACCACCCCACATACCAAACCCATAGAATCCAGACCAGAAAACACAACATATAACTATAACCATCAAACCAAACATTTTCAACTTTAACCGACAAGGGTTATTTAATTTCCACTTTAATATTATCGGGGTGATTATAGAATAGGTTTGATCTAGGGGAATCCTTTTTATTTAACCGAGTGTACGTGATTAATCATATTTCATATTACTTCCATTTTTTAAAACACCACAAGAAAGATATGGTATCCCCAGTGCACAAGAAAAGACCACTAGTGGTCCTGATTTTCAAAAGTCATACATCCACAAAAATATATAAAATAATCAATGATAACAAGTAAAATAGGTAATCAAACATGAAGCCACACCCTGCCCATTATTTTATTTATACGAGTTATCTTTAGATCATATTAATTTATTGTTTAATTATTATTTCAAAAAATGTATCCAGAAATTTCCTATAATAAAACATTTATATACCCACCTCAGATGAATCAAAATTAAATAGAAGAAAAATAAAATACCTACTTAGATGCTCAACAATCGAAGTTCCCTATTATGCCAACAACAGGGGATGATGAAACTTACAGGAAAACTCGAAGGTTGAGTGGGAAGGGCTTCAACACGGTCACATGACTCTTATTGGGAGGAATTATTGAGGTTAACTAGTAGAAAAAAATGAATAAGGAAGAGAGGATCTCGTCTCAAGAAGAGTCCAGATTCAAAAAAAAAATAGTGAGATCGTTTTGAAGTACTTAAAAGTCAGATCATGGCTTGAACACACGGAATTGTGGTTTCATATGTTGGAATTAATTGATATTTAATAACCTCCACTCATAAATGGTTGATATAGACCAACATATGGATGTGAGTTGATAAATTAACTTTAAACGGAGAAAAAACACCTAATAGGGGTGAAACTGAAAAAAAAAACTATGAAAAACTGGAACACATGGAAAAGGGTGTGACACTAATAGAAAGGTCGCATGTTTTGTTAAGTCAAGGGTCGCCTGAGTCTTTGTGGATTTAAAATATCTCTTAAAGGCCTAAAATAACTTTGATAGGGGTATTAAAACACTTTTATGTTAAAAGAGACATTACAGGAGTGAAATTAAAAAATTACAAGAGACGATGGGAATGGCTCACCGATGGGTTAGTCACTGACACCTTGCAACTATTTACTTGGAACCAATTAGTGTGGCACTGATGCCAATCGGTGCCACTATTGGACAATCGATGCTAGAAATTCCCAATGGTTCCACTGATGCCCATCAGTTCCACAGATGGCTGATCGGTGTCATTGATGCCTATCGGTGCCACCGATACTGATCAGTGCCACCAATGTTGAGTGGTGTCACCGATGTCGATCGGTGCCACCGTTCATTCAACCAGACATTTGGAAAACTCCTCAATGAGTAACTGATGGTCCCCAGGATACCTCAAACCTTATGATTTAGAAAATTAATGGACAAGGAGGGTTTAGGCCATTACAGTACTATAGGGTATAGTCTCCCGACTAAATTCATTACTCCCTCGATGTTAACAGACAACATTTTGAATATGTGGAGGCATGTCTGAGTTCATGTATCCAACCCAACTCAGTCACATTAGGGAGAACCAGGTCACTAATGCTAAAAATTTGTATCAGAGCACCATTTTTTCTATTTCTTTACTATTTGGGAAATTCAAAAAGGATATTTTAATTTTTTGTGGATTGGTGGGAGTTTTTAACCTATCTATGGGGGAAAATCCAAGTACCGTTGGATGGGATTGTTCTTTATGTTTTTATCTTTCTATGATTGATATTATTTCACCTTGGGTGATTCACTAATTCTTTAATGCTACATTTTATTAAGATTTTTTCTTACAAGATGTCATAAACTGAGATGAATTTTTTTGCATCATGATAGGTGCATCGGAATATATATTGAAATTAACTATTCATGGTCAGCACTTATCTATTTCATGTGAAATACCTTCCCATATAAACTATAAAATCCCTTGATATACATGATTAAAATAAATGAAAGAAAATTATTGTTTCATTCCAATTCACATGTTAAGAAAAGTGCATAGTAATCAAAGGAAAGTGTTTCAATATTGGTTTCACCTTTTTTGGTTGATCTTGTGGTGTTTATATTCTTTGAGGAGTGTCTTATAACTTGTAGAGAAAATTCCATCTCAACACCTTCAATTCGAATGACATAAGAGTGGAAAGTATTATTCTCATAATGAAGCAGACCCAGAACATCCTACAACTACAAAGAATCAAATAGATGATTTGATTCTAGAAATATTCTTGAGGATCATGTGATCTAAAGAGAGGGAAACTTTATAATTTTTTCATCGATGTTTTATATAGAAAGATATTTCCACCTAGAGTATCCACCTACATTCACTTTGGAGGGAGGACCACATGCATTCGAGTTATGGATTGAGTTAGTCTATGTGATCTTCAATCACCATGTGACAACTTCATATAGGTGGGTGAATCATAATAGTTAAATTATTAAAAAATAATCCAAGCATTATGGGACATTCTGGAGCAACAAAAATATCAAGACTAGTTATCCTAGAATTATCTTGTTGAAAAGTTCCTAAGTTGATTTTATTTAGAGAAGTTGAGGGATGAGGGGGTTCATGATTCAATGAATCTAAAAAAGGAAGTACTTTAAGTGATATATGAAGATGGACACCTCACTGACCTACAACATTTTTCTCCATCCTTAGGAATTGATGAGGTTTCTATGGTGATACATTTCTTGTACGGTATTTTCTATGGAATAAAGATGTAGGTGAACATATTTTTCTTGATAAAATTTTAAAACATGATAAATAAGTATCTTATTATCAAATGGAACCTAAGTGATTCACTGAGTGGTGGTCATTGAATTTTAGTATGTTGATCTAGTCGCTCTTCTTCTGGAGGTAATCAGAACTACTAGAAAAGTTATCTCTAGGGAATTAGTGGTATAAGTATCCAATGAAGTGTGAATACAACCCATAACCATGGATAGTTATAACACCTTTAGTGTGCCAAGTTGGTCCATATGTCCCTGTAGTGTCCACACCTCGTAGTGGAGTTTCGTCCTTGTGGTGGGTTGGTCCATCTATAGAATTTCCTTAGGAACATTTGATAGTAGAGAAATGCTAGAAGATTAAGACTAGAACCTAAGTCTATAAAGGCCTTGGTTTCCCCTTATTATACTACTATCTGGTGTTTCACAAGATATTCAGGATGAGGTTGGAGAGGTGGTACCATACTGTAAGAGTAGAAGTACTAGGTATAAGAAAAAACAGAAAACAATCTGGCTCAATCAAAGGATGGAGGGGTGAGTCATATGCATGCTATGAAATTTACTCTGACTAGTATCTATATAAGACCATCTATTTTTAGAAGAATAATTCTTGTATCATCCACCATTTATTATGTTTTTTTGGATATAAGAGCATTTCATTCCTTTAAAACTTTTATTTTTTAAAACCCTGTAGGTTTAGTTTTGAAGATCTTGAATGATTTTATAACTATCTAAACATCATTAAGAGTGAATTAAGAGGATATTAAGCATTTCAATGTGTGTTATATTGAAATTGGTGTCTACTATTTCCTTTTGGAACTATTTTTTTTTAAATTGATAAGTTTATATTTGATTCTTGGGATAGATTGGATAGGTCAATATCATTATCAAAATGACTGTTATCATAGGAGAGTTGGATTTATAAATATAGAAAGGGGTTGCTACATCTATGAGAGGGAGTCAGATCTCATAGATGTTCATACAGTCATAATTCAGTGCATATTGTACTTTCTCTCATTTTAGATAACAATCCTTTATTTGGATGATAGTTGAATGTAGAAAGAGACTTTTCCTCCTAAGGTAGGCCATTTTTAGTATGTCTTTACTGAAAAATTATCTAACTAACCTTTCTATTAAAAGAACATGTTCATGATCATGTTGGTGTTAGGTGTTGGTCTAGTTTCAATCTCAGCATACAAAATATAAATAGTAGAGATTCATGATTTGAATGTTCGGTTGGAGGATATTAAAGTAAATGGTTCCATATGACCAAGTACATATCAATGGGGTTCTCCCATGATTTTCTCTAAGAAGGATGACATAAGATTGTACTTATGTATGGATTATCATAGACTAAACCCGATGAAGGTCAATAACCACTATCTCCTTCGATCATTTGATGATCCCTTCAACTAGTTGAGAGGTTCTCAGATTTTCTCCAATATTCACTTGATTTCAGGGTACCATCAATTGAGGGTGAGACCATCAAACATAACCCATATTGCTTTTAGGGGTAGTAATGGCTTGTATGTAATTCCCCAACCCTAGAAGCCCAGATTCGGTGCATTATTTTAATACATTGTCAGGATTACAAGGAATCAAGTCCCAAAGGACTGATTGGTTTACCAGTCTTGGAAAATAGAGTACATACATTAATGTTACATTAAACTTTATATCATAAAACACACCATAAACAATCCTTTATGAATTCCATTATTCCCTTAGATTATCTATGTATATCAATCATAATACACTTCTTGGAATACTGGGAAAATAAAATATAAGAAAGGGGTGATCTTAGATGATCGGTATGGGTAAACAATACAACAGAAGATAAAATAAACATTAGGCATGGTGAATAATTGAAAACACATGCCTTTACAAATATTAAACATGAACACTTTATGGAAATAATATGAGATGAGTAAATAATTCCACAATAAAACATAGTAATAGGTATTCTACTAGTCGAATAACCACATGAACCATCAATATTATTTTTATAATGAGGGAATGTAAAATGTGGGACATTATGAAACATTTTGTCAAGGCCTCATCCAAGACGTCTAAAAATGATTAAGGCCTCGGCCAAAACCATATATCAAAATTGGGAAAGGCCTCAGCCAATTTAATGTCTAATTGTCTCCTGAGACCTACCGATGCATTGAGGAGCTATAGCAGGCTCCACCTGTCACTTACTAAGTCCAATACATTCCACATATGAAAAGGTTTAAAAATAACATAAACATTCGTATTAAAAATAGCATATGAAATGTCAATACTTTAATCATAAACCATGAATGGTAAAAAAATAGAACATCCACAGTCAAACATAGCATAACGTATTCAATAAAATATGGAAGACTGTATTATAATAAATCAACCTCAATCAAGAATAATATCCAGTAAAGGATGCTGACATAGTTGAAAATGATTAGTAAAACATTTTGGGGGAAATATCCCCTTTGTGAAATAATTTAAAAGTCACATATTTATAAACTAAGTCATTTAAAATAGTTTTTTAATAAAAGATTTCCATACCACTATGAATCTTTTGAAAGGAATTAATTTTTTTAAACAATCATGTCCATATAAATAAATCATTAAAACAATTTTGAAAACATGGACATTAATGAGAAAAATTTAGAAGAACAAATATTTAAGACATTTAAAATGATTTTTTAGTTATAGAGTACCTTAAAAGAAACATTTTAAAATTTCTTTTATGAAACATGGACATTGATAATAATTATGTCCTATAAAATACTTACACATAAATAATCTCAGATAATAATGAGATTGAGGAATTAACTCTTACCTTGAACTTTCCTATGGTCAAGGGTACGTTTAACCTCCTTCATAATTACCATAGTTTGTTATTAAATTATAAAATAACCATATTAATATTTATTATATCTTACATGATTCATTTATGACTTTATACTACCCATTTAATAATAATTTTCATGTTAAATTAACATTTCGGGTAATAATCGCTTTCTTTATCGTACGTGTTTTAACTTGTTATTCTTGATCGTATAATTTAGATCATGATTTAGATACTTCAAAAATATAAAAAATGATTTATATATCATATATATTTAGAATATAAATATGTATAATAGATATATATATGAAATGGAAAACACTATTTATGGAGCTAGTAGACCATACGTACACATAAACGTTGTTTCTGTTTTCATATCATACTGAACAAAAGTAAGTGAATAAGATATATGTAAGTACATACATACATATATATAGTATAATTCTTATTTAATATATTACATACTTATTAATAATATATATTTTTATAATTATCGTTGAATGGTGAATGTGAAAAAGAATCTCATCACGTCGTGGAGACGGTAATCCGTACGTACGCATGAACGCTACTGCCATTTTTTATTTTAAAAGGAAATAAAGCCAAATGATACATATGTATATTATTATTCCAGTATAATATAATATTTTATATATGTTATGTATGTTCATTAATACCATCCTTTATACATTCCATCTATGGTATGAACGAGTCATATCACTTTGAGGGGGCGGTAGTCTGCACTTCCTCAGACGAAATTATCATATATATATATACAACATGAAAAGAATAAAGGTATGTTATAAAATAGAATTATAGAAGATTATAGATAAAATAAATATCATAAATATCATATATAATTACAGTTCCATCGTAATGGCCACCATAAGAGGTGGTAGTAGAAGATTGAACAATCATCATTTCGTGAGGCAGTAATTCCCCGTCCACAAAAACATTATATTCTATACCCATTAGATGGAGGTGTGTGTAAGTGTAGTTAAAATACTTCTCATAAAAATAACATGGTATATTTAGGATATTGTTGTTGTTATAAAATAAAGTAATAAAGATATTTTATGTGGTTGGAGAAGTATAATAAAGGAAAATAACTTAAGAGGATATGTTATCTTTAAATCGGGTAACTCCCTTTAGTTTGAACCAAAAGGTTTCCTTGAAGTGCCTTATTCCTAAGTTGAGGCTTCTAAGAGGAATATAGGGATGTAGGGAGCTTAATTTTTTATAGTTTGGTCGAGCCAAGAGGCTTGAGAGGTGTGAGAATTGGGTTAGATGTGAGGTCTTTTTATGAGGGGGAAAGGGCTATTTAGGAATGTTTGAAAATGTTATTTTATTATATAATAATATTCAGTTTATAAATGTCAAAAACTCAGTAAAGTAAAACATAATCTGACTCATGTTCGAAATAAAATTATCCAATAATAATTGGATAGGTTTTGAATATTTTTTTAATTTTTATAATCTTATTTATTTAAATCATTTTTTAATTAGGTAAACACTACATCATTATTGTGTCATAAAAAAATTTATTTATTTTATTTCTAAAAATTATAAAAAAAAACTACCATGATGTAGTAAATATTTTCATCTTTAAAATTAATATTTTTAGTCTAAAATATAACTTATATAACCCCTTGTAAAAATTATTTTAATAAAAGATATATGTTTCTGTCATTTTTGTCTTTACGTTAAATTAATTAATATAAAGTGTCATTATCACTCTCAAGTGCCTCCATGTGGTCCCAAAATCGACCTAAGGATGCCCATGGTTGGAAAGGTATCCAAAAATAAGAATATGACACGTTTTATGGTAATTTAATATTATTATAATAACATTTTTTTACCCTTATTTACTAGATTTACCCTTTAACCATGGTAAATAAAATATTTACTTAAATATTCATAATGTCTAAAAATAAAAGTTACTTATTTCCACAATTCTCACCTCTTGATTCAAAATATTGAATCCATTTTTCTAAATTCAAAACACATAATTTGCAGAAATTAATTTAAAATAAATTCCCATTGTCAAAACAAAAAGTGTGTTTTTAAGAAATAATGACTATCAAAAGATTGACACTTATTTATATCAAATTTCAATGTGAAATTAATTAGAATTACAAACATTGGATTAAATGATAAAAATATAATATAATTATAAATTATAAACACAAAAATTTATAATTTAACATAATAAATTATTTCGATTAAAAAAGTTGTTTTTAATTAAAATTTAGTATTTTTCATTATTCATCAAAATATGAAAGTTATCAGAAAATTACCAAACAATTATACAAACTGAATTTTTATTCCCCTATTCTAAAAAATAATTAAATTTCACAATATTTAATACATTAAAGTTTCAAATATTGTATTTGAAAAGTGTTCTCCATTAAAAGGTGGGAAAACTGCATTTTTATAAAAATACCTCTTTTATCTTAAAATTAAATTTGTCCTTAGATTATGCCTAAGAAACACAAAAGTTGAATTTTGAAATTATATAGGATATATATAAAATTCAAAATGTGGTTAATACTATTCATAATAACTTTTTTAATGGCTAGATTGCTAAGACGTGGTGCGCTCGAACTCGGTGTTGCGTGTAGCACAAGTTATTGAATTACTTTGAAGAGATAACGTACTATGAAATATCGGGGGTGTTACTTTCTCCCCTCTTTCAATAAATTTCATCCTTACAATTTGAAAATGTTCTTTGAAAATAAAAGGTTAAAAATAGAAAAATACATTTTTGGAAAACTCACATAGGAAATTGGGTTAATAAAATTTAGTCTTAATAAGAGGGAAAAATAAATGAAAAAGTCACCAACAAATTATGATCTCGGTTAGGAGGAAATTGGGGGTAATTATAGGAACATAATTGGAGGAAAATGTAAATATTTATAGGGATTTATTGAGGTCATAAATCACAAACAATTGTAAAATTGAGGTCCTTAAAGCCATCAATCTATGATAATTTAAAATATCATCTGTTCAAAAAAACATAAGGTATTAGGATAACACATTTTTTGTTTTAAGATTCCTCACCTAAAGTTTAACAGTTAATTTATTCATAGAATAATAGAAAATATATATACTTGACATGTAGAGTTTCATCTTTCAACTAATTCCTACCAAAAACACATCGGTTACTCAAAAAGATAATGGAACTCAAAAAATATTCTATTTATCCTAATCATATAGGGTTCCAAAAAAATAAATTTTTAATTCATCTATCAGCCCATTTAAAAAAAATACATTATACAAACCAGGACATCATGTAGGCCAGTGGTAGGTGATGCACCCTTGTCTTCCTTCGGTTGCAGGTTTAAGTCTCGCGACCTTGTCGGACGCGACAGGTTGTCCCCCGACCTCCATGTTGTCCTTTTTATAAAAATCCAAAAATAAACTTAAGAAATGATTTAACCTTAATAATAGTATAAAATGTCAAACTTAATCCATTCAAACCTTTAGACTTATCCAAAATAATTTTTTCCAACTCACATTCCAAAATTTATAAGGAAGGTAATCACGATGAAGATCATTTTTTCCACGTAATAACATGTGAATACCTTCATCATGTATTCTTTTAAAACACGGTAACTCCCTGAATTACCATAAAACGTTATTGATTACATTCATGATCTCTTATTCCTTATAGAATACTACATATACTACTAATATCCAAAAAAAATTAAACACCATCAATAATGGAATAAAAAAACAATTAATTAGTTTCAAAATAGTCACAAATGTCGAATATAATTTATCCAAATAAATCATATCTTATTCCAAAATCAATGCCTTAGTATCACAACCATATTAAGGTTTACCTTTCCTTCAACCATGTATTTTACAAAATGTTCAACTTGATATTGAGTGACTTATCTTATAACCATATAATCTCAAATACTCAATGAAATAGTAATGTAGTACAATCATTATTTATTTCGATAATTTATATAACCTGTACATCATTGATAAAACACTCAAATTAAATAATTATTTAATAACAACATAAGAACAATAGTCATTCCTCTTCATCTGTGGTAGTATCATAAATTTATTATTATCCAATAGCATCATTTGGGGCATACTCTAATTGATTAGAGTAGTGTCCCAACTCCCTGTAGATGAAACATTATACATTTGAAACCTTTTTCTTACCCTTTTAATCATGTAATTGGTGTCCTTTTTCTCAACACATATAACAAACTCACATTCCTTTCAAGAATTTAGCAAGGTTATTCTTTCAAAAGTTATCACATATGGGAAAATCCTTCTTTCCCCTCTCCCTTAATTAATATTTCTATCTACCAACCTTTTATTATCTTGATTCCCTTCAAATCCATAGGACTCAGAGAATAATTTAATTATCTTATTAACACATGATACTGTTTATTCATATGATGAGAATACATGGGAGAATATTTCCCTTCTAAATGTTGGCTTAAGACCATGAAAGATACAATCCTTCTTACTCCTTGGATCATGCGTATTGTTGGAGTTCTCATTCCTTCTATTGGGTGCCATTATTAAATAATTCCATACACTAGGTTAGTTTATGAATGGCAATGCATAATTAAAAAATTGTAAAATACCTAATGTAAATTGAAAATAATATGCATATAATCTATAATCATAAAAAAATGTTTTCTTTGAGGAATTATTTACACCTAAATCCTTCATAATGGATTGTAAAGAAAATGTGAATTATCCTAAACATATCCCCCAAGAGTATTGTTACCAAGAGTGAATCAAGGCTTATTATTGTGTACCAGGATACCCCTGGTCAAGACTGAAACTCCTTGTCAGAGTTTTCACTCTTAGGTACATCTGCACCAGAGCCACCTCTACCTTCTCGTATCCAGACAAGGATGTATTCTTTAGAAAATAAAAAAAATCTCTACATTACCAAAATTCTAGGAAGTTCTTCTATACTAATCCTAAAAGTATATCTTAGGGTAATGTTCTTTAATCAAAGTTTTTTTAAATCTATTTCCAAGGTTATTTCCAAACTTCCTCTGATACCAACTGTAACTCCCCGACCCCAGAATCCTGGAGTCGGTGCATTACTTTAATACATTGGCATGATTACAAGGAATCAAGTCCCAAAGGACAGATTGGTTTATCATTCTTGGAGAATATATTACATACATTAATGTTACATTACTCTTTATAACATACAACACAGCATAAACAATCATTTGTGAATTCCATTATTCCCTTAGCTTATCCCTAAATATCAATCATAATACCGTTCTTAGAATCTTGGGAAAATAAAACATAAGAAAGGGGTGAGCTCATATACTCAATAAGGGTAAACAATACAGCATAAGATAACATAAACATTAGGCATGGTGAATAATCGAAAACACATGCCATTACAAATAATAAACATGAACACTTTATTGCAGGAATATGAGCTAGGTAAATAATGTCATAATAAAACATAGTCATGGGTATTCTACTAGTCGAATAACCACATGAACCATCAATATTATTTTAATAATAAGTGAATTTAAAATGAGGTACATTTTGAAACATTTTTTCAAGGCCTCGGCCTAGACCTCTAATAATTTTTAAGGCCTCAGCCAAAACCATATATCAAAATTGGGAAAGGCCTCAGCCAATTCCACATATAATTGTCTCATGAGACCTACAGATTCATTGAGGATCTATAGAGGGTCTCATCTTTCACTTACTAAGTCTAATTCATTCCTCAAATGAAAATATTGAAACCGAACATAAACATTCGTATTAAAAATAGAATACAAATTTTCAATACTTTAACCCTAATCCATGAATGGTATAAAAATAGAACATCCACAGTCAAACATATCATAACTCATTCAATACACTATGGAAGATTATATTATAATAAATAAACCTCAATCTATAATAATATCCAATAAAGGATTTTGAGATAGTTGAAAATGATCAGTAAAACTTTTTGAGAGAAATATCCCTTTTTGTGAAATAATTTAAAAGTCACACATTTATAAAGGAAGTCATTTAAAATAGTTTTTGAATCAAAGTGTCCCATTCCACTTTGATCCTTTTGAAATGAATTAACTTTTTAAAACAATCATTTCCATATAAATAAATCCTTAAAACCATTTTGAAAACATGGACATTATTGAGAAAGATTTAAAGAATAAAATTTAAGACATTTAATATGATATTTTAGTTAAATAGTACCTTAAAATAATCATTTTGAAATTTATTTTATAAAACATAGACATGGATAATAAATATGTCCCACAAAATACTTACACATAAACAATCTTGGATAATAATGAGATTGAGGAATTAACTCTTACCTTGCACTTTCCTTTGGTTAAGGGTACGTTTAAACACCTGTATAATGACCATAGTATGTTATTAAATTATACCCGAACCATATTCATATTTATTATGTCATACATGATTCATTTATTACTTTATACTACCCATTTAATAATGATTTCCATGTTAAATTAACATTTCAGGTAATAATCACTTTCTTTATTGTACATGTTTTAACTTGTTATTCTTGATCGTACCATTTAGATCATGATTTAAATATATAAAGAATATAAAACATGATTTATATATCATATATATTTAGAATATAAATATGTATAATAGATAGATATGTGAAATGTAATACACTGTTTATGGAGACGGTAGGTCATACTTACGCATAAACGTTGTTTATGTTTTCATATCATGTTGAACGGAAGTAAGTTAATAAGATATATGTAAGTACATAAATACATACATACATATATATATATATATATCAAGTATAATAATTATTTCATATATAACATACTTATTAATAATGTATATTTTTATAATCATCGTTGAATGGTGAACGTGGAAATGAATCTCATCGCGTCGTGGATACGGTAATCCGTACTTGCACACGAACGCTACTTCCATTTTTTTATTTTAAAAGGAAATAAAACCAAATGATACACATGTATATTATTATTCCAGTATAATATAATATTTTTTATATGTTACTTAAGTTCATTAACACCATCCTTTATACATTACTTATATGGTATGAACGAGTCATATCACTTTGAGGAGGCGGTAGTCTGCACTTCCTCAAATGAAATTATCATATATATACAACACGAAAAGAATAAAGGTGTGATATAAAAGATAATTATAGGAGATTATAGATAAAATAAATATCATAAATATCATATATAATTATAGCGCCATCATAATGGCCACCATAAGAGGTGGTAGTAGAAGATTGAACAATCATCGTTTCGTGAGGCAGTAGTTCTCCTTCCAAAGAAACATTATGTTCTATACCCATTAGATGGAGGTGTGCGTAAGTGTAGTTAAAATCCTTATCAAAATAATAACCTAGTATATTGAGTATACTGTTGTTGTTATAAAATAAAGAAATAAATAGATTGTAGGGGTTTTAGAAGTAAAATAAAGGAAAATAATGTAAGAGGAGATGTTACCTTTAAATCAGGTAACTCCCTTTCATTTGAACCGAAAGGCTTCCTTGAAGTTCCTTCTACCTAAGTTAAGGATTCTAAGAGGAATATAGGGATGTAGGGGGATTAATTGGGAATATTTTTTATGTTACAAGAGGCTTGAGGGGTGTGAGAAATGGGTTATAGGTGAGGGCTTTTATAAGGACGGGAAGGCGCTCTTTAGAAAAGTTTGAAAATATTATTTTATTATATAATGATTTTAGGTTTCTAAAGGTCCAAAAATTATTAAAGTAGAAGATAAGATTACTCATGTTCTAAATAAAATAATCCAATAATAATTGTATAGGTTTTTAAAAAAAATTAATTTTTATAATCTCATTTATTTAAATCATTCATTAATGAGGTAAACACTGCATCATTATTGTGTCATAAACAATTTTATTTATTTGATGTCTAAAAATTATAAAAACAATTACCATGATGTAGGAAATATTTTTTATCATTCAAATAAATATTTATAGTTCATAATATAACTTATATAACCCCTTGTAAAAAAAATTACTAAAAGATATATGTTTATGTCATTTTTGTCTTTACTTTAAATTAATTAATATAAAGTGTCATTATCACTCTCAAGTGGATAAATTTGGTCCCATAATCTACCCGAGGAATCCCATGGTCGGACATGTATCAACCAATAGGAATAGGAAACATTTTAGAGTATTTTATTATTATTATTATTATATTTTTTTACCCTTATTTACCAGATTTACGCTTTAACCATGGTAAATAAAATATTTACTGAAGTAAATATTCAAAATGTCTAAAAATAAAAGTTACATATTTAAAAAATTTATAACTACTAATTACAAATATGGAATCCAATTTTCATAATTCAAAAAAAATAAGTTGTGGAAATTAATTTAAAATTAATTCCCATTTTTAAAACAAAAAACGTGTTTTTAAGAAATAATAACTATCAAAAGGTTGATAGTTATTTGTGCCCAATTTCAAAGTGAAAATTACTTCCAATGACAAAAATTGGATTAAATGATAAAAATATAATCTAATTATACTTTAAAACCACTCAAATGTATAATTTAACACTAAAAATTATTTCGGATAAAAGGTTTTTTTAATTAAAATTTAGTATTTTCACTATTCATCAAAATATGAAAGTTATCAGAAAAGTACCAAAAAATTATCCAAACTAAATTTTTATGGTCCTATTATAAATAATAATTTAATTTCACTAAATTAAATATATAAAAGTGTAAAATATTGGATTTTAAAAGGGTTCTCCATTATAAGGTGAAAAAACTACATTTTTTGAAAAATACCTCTTTTATCTTAAAATTGAATTTGTCCTTATATTATGTCTATGAAACACAAAATTAGAAAGTTAAAATTATATAATGTATATATATAATTAAAAATTTGGTTAATACTATTCATAAATTCTTTTTGAACGGCTCGTTTGGTAAGTCATGGTGCGCTCAAACTCGATGTTGTGTGTAGCACAAGTTATTGAATTACTTTGAAGAGATAGCATACTATGAAATATTATGGTGTTACGTTGTAGGAGTTCATGGTGATTTCGTTCTATCTAAAAATGCATCGGTGGTATTCATGGCCTTGATAAACCAGATATTTCATCCTTTTCCAGATCAATTTATGGTTGTTTTCATTGATGAAATTTTAGTGTACTCCCAATCTACAAATAATCATTCCCAAAATCTTGACATCATCCTATATAAATTGAAAGATTATCTCTTTTGTTCCAATATATCAAAATGAACCTTAGGGATAGATAGAGTACACTTATTGGGCCATGTTATCTCAGATGTTGGAGTGGAAGTGGACCCATAGACGTTAGAAGCTATGGTGACTTGGGAATTATAAAATAATGTATTAGAGATTCATATTTTTCCTGGTCTAGTAGGATAATATTTTCATTTCATCATGTACTTCCGTCATATGAAAGAACCAATTTCTAGGCTATCCAAGAAAGGTGTGAACTTTTTTTAGTAAAATTATTAGGAGAAGTATTCTCAAGAGATGGATAGTAGGCTAAACTCAACACTAATACTCACATTGTTTGTGTCACAGAAGGAGTATATTATGTATCATAATGCATCTGAAATCAGACTTGGAGATGTATTGATTCAGGACAACCGAGTTGATTCTTATGGATCCAAATATTTTATACCACAAGATCGGAATTAAACTACTCATTTTATAGAGTTAGATTTTGTGGTACAAACCCTAAGATTCTAATGGAATTAACTCTAGGGTGAGAGGTTTGTGTTGTTCACAGACCAGAAGATACTCGAGTAAATATTCTTCTAGTGATATATAAATTTCAATAGAAATTAAATATTTCATATTTTAGTTGGATTAAACACCAGGATAGGGTAACGTCATTTTCTATGTTCTGAGCTAAAATAAGTAGATAGAGGAAATACGAGAGTCTTGTGAAGAGTGATGGATGTTTTCAATCGTTTCAAACATGAATCTTGATGTTTAGGAGTCCCCCAATTGAGTATCTTTGACATCAACATATATTAAAACCATGATATTAGACAAGATCAAGAGAGATTAATTATTTAATCTGGAGGGATTCTCTTTAAGGGGTAGCTTATATAGTGGGGATCCACCAATAATATAGTATCTTGGTAGTGGAAAAGTTCTTCATATTTATGGTCATGTTGGGTTCCTATAAGCATTCATAAGGAAATTATGAGGTAGTTTTATGCTTCTATATGGGAAGTATATCAAGGTATGGTGAAGATGTTTCATGATCTATATATAAAGTACTGGTTTCCATGGATGATGAAGTAGAAAGTGGGGTTTAAGGAATGATATTTCACCTGTCATCGGGTGAAGGCTGATCACCAGAGTCTTGTAGTATTATTGCACCCTCGACCTATTCCTGAATAGAAGTGGGATGATGTCACTATGAACATCTTGAGAGGATTACTATGGTCACCCTACAATAGTAATATATTATGGGTTATCATGGATTTAATAACGAAGTTATCTAACTTCTTTAATATTATGGGGACCTTCACTATTGATAATCTGGGTATTCACTACTTGTAAAAGATAGTTTGATGATGTAGTGTTTTGAGTAGTATCATTTTTTATTGAGATCCTATTTTCATGTCTTGGTTCTAGCAGTATCGTTATAAGGTTTTGGGATCACTGGTTCTTCTAAGTATATCCTATCACCCTCATATGGATAGCCATTCTAAGTTGATAATTCAGATTCTTTAGGATATGTTATGAGCTTATGTTTTGTATTTTGGTGGTTCCTGGGAGCATAATTTAGTACTCATGGTGTTCACTTACAATAAAAACTTTCATAAATTGTATAAAATGGATCCTTTTGAATATTTTTACCAAATTATACGTCATTCACCTCTCTACTAGTTAGTGGCAGGTGAGTCAGCACTTGTTGGATCCAACCTTGTATAGGAGACATCTGAATTGGTCTAGTTGATGAGGAAGTGGTTGGTGGCCATGTTGAGATTGAATAAATCATATGATGACAATTGGAGATGACTTATGTATTTTGAGGTTGTACTTCATGTTTTCCTTCTGGTGGTTCCTAGGATGGGGAAACACAGTATCAAGAAATAATGAAGCTAGTTCTTTAGGTTGTTCGGGATTGTGGACAGGGTTTTTCCATTGGAATATTGTTTAGCCCTTCCACATCACTACAATTCAATGAGAAATGTGTTCCAAATTTCTCATATTTGACAATATCATCTGGACCCTTCTCTCATGGGTGAAGTTGATGAAATTAATCTCAGTATCAATGAATCCTTTATGGAGAATCTTATTTGCATCATGGACCTTAGTGAGAAGAATATTTAGTGGAAGACCCTGCCTATAGTATGAGTATAGTGGTATAATGGGTGTGTGTAAGATGATATCTCGAATAGGTACTCTATTATTTTGAAATAGTGTCCAAACTTGTTCAGTGATACCTATCAGGAATATTTGGTTCACAACTCATGAATGATCTATAATATGGTGGGGAGGTTGTAAAACCTCATCTTTTCGGGTATGACCCTATTTATATTTTTGGTAAATCTCAACTAATATTGATTATTATTTGTCTAAACCTTTTTAATATATCTGTGATCTTGTAGGATCAAGTGTTTTGGAGGTTCGATAGAAGTACAACTAGTTTATGGCTTCAGAATTGATTTATATTATAATTGATCAATTTATTATGTAAACTCATCAATCCAAGCCCATGAAACTTGATTATTCCTTGAACTAGTTCTGTACATTAAATTAATCATATATTTACATCATCGAGTGAATTTATGATGTAAAATCAAATTATTTTATGTTTCTAATCCCATGTGATGAATTATTTAGTGTATATCGGAATCAATAGATTTATAGTGTAAATCCTCTATTTACACTATAAATATGTTGTGCCTTGAATTTTAAACTCATGTTTCATGAATTGTGATAATTTGAAATCTACTACCTCTCAATAATAACTTAAATAGAAGAAAGGGTGTATTCTTTAAACCAAAATTGTTTTCGTTGGATCTTGGAAATCTCGATATGGAGTTTAATTTAATGAAGGATCTATTAATTTTTGCAGATGATGATAGATTTTTTGCATATAATCAACTTATAATTGTAGTTGGTCAAGAAAAAATCCATAAAATCATGTTTTAATTCTTCTATTATTTTTATTAACATTGATCACACCTCCATACCATGTTCATTGCCCATATAATTAAATAAATCATTTTTGATGATAACCTCATCATTTAGACTTCCCATAGATCCCTTTGAGTCCCATGGTATTAATATTGGACTTGATTCCACTCGAGAGGTGTGTCAATAATTTTACTTGATTCGACCTCTGATAGGTTAACCTTTGATCTCTTCAATGAATTTAAATAAGGTTGATTTTATGATCAATATTATAAATTTGTATAATCTTTAAATTATGGTGAACACTTGAAATATAATCGCATGCACTAAAATTGATTAATTATATTCAAATTGTATTTGTGTGTTAATATGATAAGATATGAATATATATGTATGTGTGTATGTATACTTTGTCATGTTAATGAATTGGGGATAATTTTTTTATTGAAGTGGAAATTTTTGTAATTGTTATGATAATTGTAAGCCTAGTGTTATGGAATGTGAATGTCTAAACAAATAATAATTAAATGAATTCGTCAATGTGGATTATGATGAAATGTATGGTATTCTTGTAAATTGGTTTTGTGTGGAACTCAATTATCATTTTTCATGATATGATTTTTATTTTTGATTGATGCCTAATGGTAGGAAGTACATGACTTATTTATATTTTTCCTTATTATGACCTATTCATGTGTTAGTATTTAGGAATACCATATCTAATGCCTAAGGGTAGGTTGAATGGTTAAAACCCCAACTTAGAGTAGGATTCATGGTATTCAATACTATTAGAGGGTAATATTCATGGGATATGAACCACCTATGGTTAAGATTCATAGTCAATGGATTTTTTAGGGAAATATACTTGTATTTTAGAGTGTGATATGCTTATTTTCCCCATAGAAGGTTCCATTTGTTCATGATTTGACATGGTACTGGAATTTATTCTTGATAAGGAGGATATCCTACTTGGAAGATATATCTCACATGGAGTTGAAGTAGGTTTTATTTATCCAGAGTGACAACTTGGAACCCTAGGTTGAGAAGAATATTGATGTGTCTTATTAATTTATTGAATTAATAACCCCCTATTTATTACTTAATTGAATGTAAAATATACTAATATTGGTTTTTTTAGAAATTTTTTGTGGTGAATTAATGATTTTCACCCACACCATGTTCTTGATTCAATTTGGTAGCCTAGAAAACTTAATGTATGTAGGTATGTATAAGTTAAAGGGCCCCTATTTTTTATTGTTTCTTATTGGATGGGTTGGAGATTGGAGACTAGAACAACAAGGGTCTCATGACCAGGGATTTTGGATTCTTTTACTTTTCGAGTTTTGTATTTTATTTATTTTAATTTCAGCATGACATTTAAATACATGAATCTATTCATTACATGATTCTATTATTATTTAGATTGTTTGATTTGGCCTTTATTTATACTTAGGTTTCTAATCAAGATATTTACGTTTTTTTCAATTATATATGGAACTTTGATTTTATTTACACTATTATTCAAACTCAATACGAGAGGTTATAGTCTCCCCACTATATTCCTTACACGCACTCTAATAGATAGTAGACTTTGCTGTACTGCGAGGTGCACCTAAGGTCACATATCCAACAAAGATCATTCATGTGAGGGAGTAGTGATTCAAGGATGTTATTCCATGTCGCAACCCCATGAATGATTTTCTTCTTCATTTATCCATGGTATTGTATTAAAGATGGAATTTAAGAATTTTTTCCTTTAATTACTATCTTGAAACATTTATTATGATGTGGTGTAGCTTCATTAGTGTTAACCTAGAGCTATAGGATACCATGGTGAATTGACTCATCCTATGGTTCAACATTCATCCATTGATTCTTTGAGCTGCATATGGCCCATGGTGCAACTAACCATTTTAGATTGAAGATACATGGTTCATTATGCCACATATCAATGGTAGTAGTACAGTGATATTATCAACTCTATTTGGGTCAACATTCCATTTTTCTTGGTTATGGTGACACTACAATGTAGCAATAATGGTAAAGGAGGGTGGGAATGTCTGAGGAATGCGATGCACCAGATGGAGTGAAAATGAATAATTTTTTTAAATTCAATTATTCTAGAGAGATGAATTATTCTATATCTATATTTCCATGGGTCATGCTCATCTATATAATTAACCTTTTTCCATTCAATCAGTAGTGAACTTGGATGGGTGTTGGAGGATTCCTACTTTCATCACGCACCACTGTACATGGGTGAGACCCTCCTCCCACTATTGCACATATCTTCATAATATTCTCTGGTATGATCTTATGCATGTTTGTGCAATGTTAATGTCTTATACCTCCTCTTTCCACCCTTGTAGGCTTTTCCACTAGGCATGCATGGCCAGAAACCCTCTTGGTTTATCCAAGTGGATTAAACCCCGTATGTTGAGGGATACTTAGGGGATGGCCAATTTTTTGGATAAATTATACACCACTTTTCTTTGTTAAATTTAACACTTCTACACAACAAATAAATATCCCATAAAATGTATAAAATTTTAATCCATTTTTTATTTTAAAAATAAAATATAATGTGTAGGTAAACCAAATATAAGTACATTCAATGAAAAATGGGAAATCTAAATACATTAGAATAAAAAAATAAATACGTTATCCTAAAAATGTATGAATTTAATTAAATCATTAATAAACCCTTATGTACCCTCCCATGGGCTTGTAATAACATATAGTATACCATCTTTTTGGCTAGGGATAACCTCCCATATAGCATGTTTTAGGCTTGATATAACCCCATGTGTACCCTTTGATCTCATAAAAGATTATTCTTTACCCAATTCATTGGATGAATATGACATACCCTCCCATAAAATACTCATAACCCATTTATATGTATGCCACAAGAAGATGAAGACATTTATCATTACATTAATTCTTAACTCATTTAAAAGAGAATATGTTTTATCAAAATTACATCATCCCTATCATAAACCATTCATTGAAAGGATAAATACTGTAAAAGTTTCTCATATACCTTGTAAATCATTTTAAATATAAAAGGATGTCGTTATAGAAGAAAAAACCTTTAAAGGATCACTGAGTCATTTCTTGAGTAAAATACCCTGCTCATTTTGAAATCACATATTTAAAATAAGAAAAAAAATAAAACATTACAGAAAATATTTTATTTTTAAAGAACCATGAGAAATTGTAAATAATAATTCAAATCAAATATTATTTATTATGGTTGGAAAATATATTCGTGTAGTGTACGTTAAAATAATGATTCCATTCACATTTTTGGTAAAAATTAAAAACGTACCTTTATTGGAAAACGATAATAAGATTCCTTTTAAAACATGGTAAATAAAATCCAATATAGTTAAAAATTACTTTAAAAATCTTTTTAGAATAGTAAAAATATTATTCAAAAACATTTTAAAGAAGATATGGACAATAAAGATATGATTCTCGGCCAAAGAAAAAAACAAGGTCGATTTTCCTTGAAAAATTATATTGGTCTCTTGAGTACATAAAGATAAGAAAATGAATGAAAAAACATAAAATTTAGAAATAAAAAGTGGATAATAATAATTATATTTTTCTATAGAGATATATTATATAATTACCTCATTATAATTTTAATCATAAATAATATTTGTAAGAAATGATATTGTAACATAAAACCCTCCCCTAAAATATGACATTTTCTAAAAGTGATATAACTAATTGCATACTAAATTATAATTATTTATAAATATATAATAAAAAATATTAGTACCTATAATATCATATATAATCTACTTATAACATTTCAACACCATCTTATTAAAATATCTTTTTTAAAACCCTCGTTTCTAGGTGACAACTATTTCATTTTTCACATATGATTAAATTTGAAAATTATGGTCATTGGAATTTGATAATGGATGCATCGTAGAAAGAAAATTAATCATGATATAAATTTCATATACATTAATTATATACATATTTATAACCATTCACATAAAGCGGTGATGAAAAAATATTTACACCACTTCCTGGAGATGGCAATCTGTATGTACAAATGAGTGATGTCTCACCAATTTGATGGATATAACAGAATAAATTTAAATAACAATTCATCTTTATAGAATCATTATTATATCATAAATATCTTATATATTATAAAATTTATCATATTAACCAACCATGAATGATGGTGTTGGAAAATAAATCATCTCATTATGCTGAGGTTGTAGTCTATGTATATGTATGAGAGATACTTTTATCATTTATTTGATGGAGAAGAGGTGTGAAATGGTTGTTTCATTAACATAATATTATCTCAGTATATTATTTATAGAATAGTTATTATATTTTAAAAGATAAAATAAGTTTATAAAAGGTGAAACAATAAATAAAATTGAATGAGGTTTGTTAAGATTTATACCTCTTCTTTGAGTATCCTCTTTTGGTTTACAAGTAAATCCTTGAAATATTGGTCTTAGGAGAAGACCAGAAGATCTATGAGGAATTGATGGAATCAAGTAAGGTTTTGGAGTAGGTATTTTTCATGATATAAGTATTAAATTCTATAAATAATGGAGTAGATGAGGTTCCCTTTTATAGTTGAAGGCAGGGACGCACATTGAATTTCATAAAAGATTTCAATAATATAAGGTCTATTTTATGTTAAATTGTCTCCAAATGGCCAATTAATCAAAGGTAGGATAAAATAAGGTTGAAAAAATTTCATCCAAAATTATTAAACATGTTTTTGTTTCCTTCCTACCCATATATATCCCCCCACCCTATAAACTCATCTTAACCTTAAAAGTAGTAAAAACATTTTATTTTTTCTCTTCATTATCACAAAAACAATTGAGTTGATCCTATTAAATTATATTAACAAGATTATTCTAAATATGTATTCCATTTTACTAGATTATTTTTGTATAGTTGGAAGAAATTAATTTTAAATAATTGTAATGAAAACATGTCTTTATAAAAACACATATTTTAGCATAAAATTGTATTTACTTCCATTACATTCCATGTAAAACTAATAAAATGAATAATAAAATATTTTATTGAAATATTTAACCTTTATAATTCATTAAAACCATTAATCAACATATATTAATCTAATTTATTAAGAAAGAACACATTGTATGCATAAAAACAGTTCTTTGAACAATGTGTTTTTAAGCTCAAAAATGAACATATATCACATTCAAGTATAGTGTTAATTCACATTATTTAATTAGGTTTATTATAATAAATGGTTAATTTTTTACTTAAATATAAAATTAAAAACATAATGGGACTTTTTAAATGATAAGAAATGATGGTTTTATAAAAAATCAGTATTCTCACTATTCACAAAAAAATAAATCTTTTTAGAAAAATCAAAACGTTTCACCCCAAATATAATTTTGATATGATGATTTATAAAATTATATAAATTACTTCAACTAAAATTTTTAAAAATGGTAGAAATTATTTATAATGCGTGGGAAAAAACATTTTTTAAGCAAAATTTTTTTTGAAGCATAAAATGACTTTACTGGAAATTGATTAATTATTTTTTATGAACTAATCAATAAATACACATTATTTAAAATATTTCTATTTATTTTTAATTATGTTGTTAATATAATTTATACCATATAATTAAATAGTTGGGTTATAAACGTATACTCTTTCACGATTCATTTATAATCGAGGTTGCATGTAAAGAATATTAGTGAATACCTCAAGTTTATTCCAAAGGAAATATATATGAAATCGTGTGGTGTTATAGAATCAATAATTATGGTGATGAAGTGATGAAGATAGATTGAGTGAAAAATAATAGAAATATCCATAAGTATTTTTACAAGGTTTACTCCCACTATTATCCGGTGGATAATCCATAGTTGTGAAAGCACAACCAACATTCTAATTTGTTGTCAATGGAATATGAAAATGGTTAAGGGGATTGTATGAAACTCCAATTAGTAGATAAAATGAGTTCTCATAAGTTTCATAATATTTTATTCTCATACCTAAGGTGCTTGTGAAATTTAGACTAGGTGTGAACCCTTGTTTGTCTCCTCAATAGCTTGTCAAATCCTTCTTTGGGGTGCTGTATGATTCTATTAGAGTTACTGATTTTAATAAAACACACATATCTAGGCGGGTCACCAAATATTTATAGATTTAACATGAAATGTGGAATTATGTTCCCTATTTTTCCATAATTCTCAAATTCAAAATATATGGAAAAGTGAATCCTAATGATCTTATAGAATCTTGTAATATATTTGACTAGCTTTTTGGTGTGACCACTATACTACATCATTGAATATTTAATTTTTCTAAAAGAAAAATTACACTTATCACTTATATTTATAATCATTGTAATATGAAATATTTATCTAGTATAGCCTTTTTCAAAATTATAGAACCAAAAAACCCATAAAACATTATCACTAAAGTCATAGAGATGTGTTTCCTCCTATTATGTCATGGTTTTCTTCTCTTCACCACACTGTATAGAATGATCCATTTCTTCATATTGAAATAACACATGGTTCTAAAAACAGCATACAACCATTATCTCCTAGGATATTCATGATGAGACAACTGAATCATAAAAAATCATCAGGTGAATGATCATAATAAAAACTATCCTGATTTGGTGTAATACTTCTCTGGAAAAATAAACAAGTTCCATGAAACATATTAACTCCAAAAAACAATATTTTCAAGTAATATTAACACATTATTCATTAGTATCAACATGAAATTACCAAAATATTTATGATTTGATTCCTTCTAGCATTAAATTAATTCATTTTTGTGAAAGATTATCTCATGTCATTTATATCTTATATAGGATACATTAAATTATCGCATGTGATTTACTCAACCATGTCTTGGTGTGATCAATATAAATCACATTGTAGTTTTTCATCAGTTAGATAAATTTATTCCATTCATTATTGTGTATATCCACTAAACCCAAAATATATTCCAACTCATCCATAGGATTTTTTCTAATAAATACAATCTAAAAACAACATAAATTCATGAAAGAATATTTTTCAATAAATAATTCATAGTATGAATCTAATATGAAGATCATGTATACACCTTGTTATAGGATAAAAAGGTGATTATTAGAGAGATTCATCCCTTTTTGTAATGTTAACAACTTATTTTATAGGAATATATTGTGATCTACTCATCTCCCCTGTTACAATTCACTTCATGAGGGTTCTTAAATCTTCAATATATCAAAGTAATATTTTGACAACCCATAGGTTTATTACACCCAAATTCATGTTTTATTATGTAAATATTCATTTAATACAATCCAAAAAGATTGTGAGGCCTAATTTATTTGGGTAATTAGGTACATAGTATAATGATATGAAACAATAATACAAATCCATTATTTAAAAAATCGATAACATACACCCATACTCCATGGATCTTCTAAAACTATACAAGAATACCTAGGGATGTAGATAAGAAATGGGTGATCTATAAAGCCCATTAAGGGAATAATCAATTTATAACATGATAAATGTAATACATTTTATTCAAGAGGAATATCAAGGTGACATAAAATGGGTGAGAATCATGAACATGGTCATCAAAGAATGATATAATATGATAATAGAAAGGAATAATTGGAATGTGAAAATAACATAAAACATGACATAATAGATATAAGTCAATCTAACCACCAAGAAATTATAAAATAATTTGCTTTGGATAATATCATATTCACAATGCATGGTTTCTACTGAGAGAAAAACATTACCTAATGCATTGGAGGGATATATAATGTTGGTCTCACCCATCACATCCATATAATTTACATGAATAAGTATGGTACATAGATCATTCAACATAAGAATTTATTTACAAACTTTTAATACCATGATTAAGAATTGTAGATTCTAAAAATAGAAGTCACCATTTAATTAAGGATTGGTATATCTTGGTGGATACCCTTGAGTGGATATGGGGATAGGTATTCACTAAACAAATGTTTGGAATGGAAAAATCATAGTATAATTTTGGAAGCATAATGGGTGAACATAAATGTTATATGGAAGGTGTAATTTGATTTAAATTTTTCCTCAAATTACTTGGGAATAATATGGATAGTAAAGGGGTGTGTAAAAATACATTACAATATGAAAAAATTGAAATCAAAAAGCTTGGTACAAAGAAAGTACATGAAATCAAAAAGGAATAAGAGAGGATTTAATTCCTTTAGAGGATGTTCATAAAATATTGGTAACACCTTTGGAGGGATATAGATAGGTAAAGGAAAATTTAATTCTAGTTAAAAGAGTTTTTAGTTGAGTTTATTGCGAGTTTGTGTGGGTTTTATAGAAAAAGAGATGGCAATTATTTATTAATTTCTAAACATATGGTTTGGACTTTATAAGAAGAAATAATAAAAACAAAAAACCTATCTATGGTTTTTTACCATGGATACTTCCATAGAAGGGTGGTTTTAAATATTTTATAAGTACAAAAACTATAATACTTAAAATAATACCTTTGGTGATGTAGATGTGAGTCATGTTTATGAAGAATTAATTTTAAAACCTTAAAATAAAATATAGTTTTTGAGGATTCATTAAGGGTTTATAAAATTTAGATAGTAACATAAAAATATATTATTTTAAATTAGAAATAAATATTTGTTTTTGGATTCATTTTGTGGCTTTTATAACATAAAAACTGAGTCATTGTGATGTTATAATGTAGAGTGTATATTTATACCGTATTAAATTTTTACCTGAAAATTTGAGTGTCTCTAAAAATTATGAAAGATTCATCATTAAAAAATTTTGAAATGATGATTTAAAAAAAAATTATTTTATCAAAATAATTTTCTAAATATGAGAATTGTAAATTTTAAATAAAATTACCTATATACTAAAAAATCTATTTTTTGTTATATTAACCACTTTATGGCCTATATAAAAATTAAAATGGACTTCAATAAATTATATTTTTATTTATTTTTAAATAATTATTATCTATTATATTATTAAAATATCATTCATTTAAAAAATATTGAATTTATCAAAATTTTGTCTTAATTTAAAATATATATTTCCCAAAAATACAATTTTTATTTCTCCAAAACAAAATCTAATTTTTATCGAACACATTATATAATAATTGATAAATTAATTATAAAACAAATAAATATAAACATTATTATAATAGAAATTAGAAAAATTCATACTATTTTTCTCTAGATATATAACCCCTTATTACACCAGGAAGCACCCTAAAGATAAGGTGTGTGATGGTGATGCTTTCTTGGGTGGTTTATGGAAAATGGCCTGGTCCATGATCTCTATAAGATTGAACTTCCCAAAAAAATGGTTTCACTCTATATTTATTTGTTTAATATTTGATTGGTTTTGTTCAAGGTAAAATTAAAATTATACCATATTCTATAAAAAATCCACTAAATGGGCTCATAGGGTGTGATTCTACTAGTGGGGCCCATCCCTTATTCCTTTTATATCAATTTAAATTTATCATAACCCTTAATATACTAATATTAATGGTCCCTATATAATGGAAATTTTATGAATGGTTATGATTATTAATGTAATTTTAAATATATTAGGACATAACATATAACAGTAAAAAATAAAGAAATTAGTTCCTGTGTTTTATATAACTACATTACTTAATGGGGAATTTATTAATTTAAAATGGAATTTGATTTATAAAACTATATGTTTTTACATTCTTCCCCATATAAAAAATTTGGCCCTCAACAATTAATTTTTTTACATTAGAATAAATTAGGGTTCTTTTATTTCATTTCCAATTTCAGTTCCAATGTTTCTTCCTAAAAATTATGGTTTCACCATAAAAATTTGACTATGCGAGTTGTAATTTTAAATATAAATTTATCTCTATAACATTGAATCTTAATTGAATTATCCAGGTATGAAATATCTTTCTCCTAGGGTACTGCCTCTAGATTTTGTACATGTAAGGAGTCTATCATATACTTAATCAATAGAGATATATGGAACACATCATGCACTTTAGATAAGTTTGGTGGGAGTGAAATTCCATAGGTCAAATCTCCATTGTTATTAAATTTCTCAAAGGGGGCTATGTATCTTAGAATAATCTTTCCCTTCTTCCAAAACATCATGAATTTATTCCATAGTGATATAAGAAGGAACACCTTATCTCCGAAATCAAAGTCTATGTCTCATTAATGATTATTTGCATATATTTTCTATCTATTTTTCATGTATTTCATATAATTATGAATGGTTTTATCCTTCTAAGTCATGTCTTGGATAATATCATATCTCATAAACTTTCTCTTTCCAACTTCATCACAGTATGTTGGAGTCTAAAACATCTTCTAATACAAAGCCTCATAAAGTTCCACATAAATTCTAAAATGGATGTTTTTGTTAGACGATATCTTCACTAGTAAAATTTAATGATTCCAAAATCCTTTTAAATCCATTGATCGTGATCTCATTTTTCCTTCTAGAGTTTTAATAGTCCCATTAGAATGACCATCCATCTAAGGGTGATAATAATTACCGAAACTTTTCTCTATATCCAATCCTTACAAATGGTTTCTCTAGAACCACTTGGTAAACTTTGGATATTGATCAGATACAATTCAAAGTGGAACTACATAAAGTCTTATAACTTACCTTATGTGTATATTAGTGAGTTTTTCAAGAGAAAAATATTCCTTGATAGCAATGAAATGTGCTAAATTTTTAAGGCAATTAACTACCACCCAAATAGCCTTATTTCCATTAGATATCCTGGGAGTCCTATGATGAAATCCATGGTTATATTTTCCCATTTCCATAATGATATGGGAAATGGTTGCGTCAAACCCTTAGACTTATTTTATTCATCCTTGACTAGTTTCCATACCATTCATTGAGATAGAAATTCAATAATATCACTATTCATGGTATCTAAACATATATTTTGCTTTAGATTCCTATACATCATAGTTCTTTCTATATGAATAGATAATGGTCAGTTATGCAAATCATCCAAAACATCCCTTTTATATTCTAGTTTTTCTGGGAGATATATCTGGGTTCCAAACATTATAACTCCATCTCATCAAATTTGAACTCCAGAATATTCACTACCTTTTTCTATGACTATAACACCCTAAGATTTCATAGTGTGTTATCTCTTTAAAGTAATTTTATAGCTTGCACCACACACAACACCTAGTTCGAGCGCATGATGACTTACCAAACTTGTCGTTCAAAAAGTGGTAATGAATAGTATTAACTGGATTCGGAATTTTATATACTCTATATAATTTTAACTTCTGAATTATGTTTTTCTTAGACATATTATATTAACAAATTTAATTTTTCCAATAAAAGAAGTTTTTTTCAAAAAAAATGCAATTTTACCAGATTTTAATGGAAACTCCTTTTTAAATACAATATTTGACACTTTTATATATTCAATTTGACAAAATAAAATTCTTATTTAGAATCAAGACATCAAAATTTACTTTGGATGAAATTTTGGTATTTTTCGGATAATGTTCATTTTTTATGGAATAGTGAGAAATACTGTATTTTAATTTAAAACTGCCTTTTAATCTAATTTATTTATATGGATAGACTATCTTTTTAATTGGTTTTAAAGTGTAATTAGATTATATTTTTACCATTTAATCCAATTTTGGTCATTATAATTAATTTCACTTTGAAATTGAACATAAAAAATTCAATCTTTTGATAATTGTTATTTCTTAAAAACAAACTTTCTGTTTTGACAATGGGAATTAATTTTAAATTAATTAATGATACTTATATGTTTTCAATTGGGTAAAATATAAATCATTTTTGAATTTTGAAAATCAAATATTTCTGAGGCTGAATTTTTTGTATTTTTCTGAAAAACTTCAATTTTTTATGAATAGTGAAAACACTGAGTAGTAGTTAAAAAACCGAACTCTTCATTTAAATGAAATTTTTCCGCTTTAGTGAATTAAATTTTGAAAATCCAAAATACATGGTTTTTATTAGTAAGTAAAATTTTGTTCAATGAGATAGAAATAATTTTTGGTGAATAGTAACTTTTGACTTTTATTTACCGCAGTTAAAGGTAAATGGGGAAATTCAAGGTAAAAATAATATTATAATAATATTAAATTACCCTAACATGTGTCCTAATCCTATATTTTGATACATTTCCGACCATGGGAATCCTTGGGTCTATTTTGGGACCCCCTGGAGTCACATAAGAGTGATAATGACACTTTATATTAATTAATTTAAAGTTGAGACAAAAATGACACGAACGTATATCTCTTAGTAAATAAATTTTTACAAGGGGTTAAATAAGTTATCTATTAAAATATAAATATTCATTTTAAATCTAAAAATATTTCCTAAATCATGTTATTTTATTAATAATTTTTAGACATCAAATAAATAAAATTATTTATGACACAATAATGATGTAGTTTTTACCTCATTAATAAATTATTTAAATAAATTTGATTATAAAAATTAAACAAAATATCAAAAACCTATTCAGTTTTTATTGGATGATTTTATTTCAAACAATAGTCATCTTATATTTGACTTTAATTAGTTTTGGAACTTTAGAATCTGAAACTCATAATATAATAAAATAATATTTTCAAAGTTTCCTAAAGAGCCCCTCCTCCTCCTAATAAAAAGCTCTCACCTATAACCCATTACTCACACCTATAAATCCCATTATATAATCAAACATATACCCAAATAATCTCTCTATACCCCCTCCCTTCCACCTAGAAGCCTTACCTTAGGCAGAAGGAACTTCAAGAAATCATTTTGGTTCAAACTAAAGGGAGTTACCCGATTTTAAGGTAATGTCTTCCCTAAAGTTATCTTATTTTATTTTACTTTTCCAACCCCATAAACTCTTTTTATTACTTTATTTTGTAAAAACACAAGTATCATAAATATACTATGTAGTTTTTATGAGAAATTTTCGAGTTAAACTTACACACACCTCAATTTAATGGGAAAAGAACATATTATTTCTATGGACGATGAACTACTGTCTCACGAAATGATGATTGTTCAATTATCTCCTACCATCTCTTATATTGTCCATTAATATATAATTTTATTTATATGAGATATATATTATATTTATATTGTTTCTAGGATTCTTTATTTTTCATTTATATCATACCTTTATGGTTTCCATAATGGGTAAATGCGATAATTTCATTTGAGGAAGTGCGGACTATCGCCCAGTGAAAGTGATATGACTCGTTCTGGCCATACGCAGAACGTATAAAGGATTGAGTTATTGAAATTATAAATGATATTGTACTGAAATTATAATATTACTATGTATCATTAAGTATTAATTCCCTTAAAATACTGAATAGAAATGAAAGTAGTGTTCATGCGTACGTACAGCTTACTGTCTCCATGAACGGTGCATTTCATTTCTTATATTTAAATGTTATGTACTATTATAAATACATATGTATACTGGATATATAATATATATATGATATGTAAATCATGAATATCATTCTGGAGATAATTTAATTTTTAACACATGGAAAACATGTAATTTTAAGAAGTTTACTTTTGACTCAAGTACCAAATATCAACAAAACGACGGTTATTAACTTAAATGAGTACATAATGTTTATAAAATTATAATAAGTGATATAAAATAATTTAAAAAATTTAAAAAATTTCTTAATCAAGTATAAATTAACTTTATTTTTTTATTCAGGAGATTAAAGAACGAATGGGTCACGTCGGACACAAGGTAAGGGGTTTCTTATCTCACTTTTAATTCCAATAGATTTCCATTGTTCGTCACTTATTTATTACATGTGGTGTACTGTGTAATTACATTTGATATATATATATCATGATTATTTTTTATTCATGGTATTATTTGATTAATTTTGTTGTTATTAACTTTTGGTCATACGACTCGATTGATTACAATGTGGTAAGGAGTTTTCATCTCACTTCTTATTCATGTGAGATTCATGCTATATTTTCATTATTTCCTTTTGTGTGGTGTATGTACTATCCCATAATTATATTATTTGTGTGATATACTTTAATTTATGGGTATTTACAAATTCATTTTATAATCCTTCTTTCATGGGATGTATGTTTCATAAGATACCAAATTGGTAAGGGAATTTCTAATTTCGATTTCCACTCATTGAGTT
This sequence comes from Viscum album, assembly GCA_963277665.1. Lineage (NCBI taxonomy): Eukaryota > Viridiplantae > Streptophyta > Magnoliopsida > Santalales > Viscaceae > Viscum > Viscum album. The sequence continues at coordinate 1,624,980,927 of OY728160.1, read as the reverse complement.
TTACGCAAACTTCATTGATTATTTTACTCCATGATTATGTGTGAAATCACTATTTATTTATTTATGTAGTAATTTCTACTCCCCTTTTTGTGGATATACTTTTGATACACATAATCACTCCATTGATAAATTCTCAAGTCGTCGATATGAACTTGACAAGAGTAATCTTAACTCAATTTCCATCCATTGAGTTAAACATCCAAGTCATTGGTGTTGTTGTTACAAGAATATGTGTGAATATCCTCTGATTAATTTACACTAAATATCCAATCATATCTAGTGTATTTATATTTTTAAAACATAATTATGTCATTGATTTATCCTTAACCTAAGGATACGTCCTTTATAAGGGATTTCATCTCAATTTACATTCTATTGAGACTTCTTTGTTTTTATACACAAATTAACTTTTATATGGTGTGTATACTGTACTTTGACATAATATATCATGAATCCCATTATTCTCATGATATTTTAATGTTTTTATTAACTCAATTATTTTTATTCAAATGTATCTCATTTTGTTAGGACTTCTAACTAAAATGTCATTTTAAATAGGTTTAAAGATTTATTCTTCTAAATCATTCTCATTAATGTCCATGTTTTAAAAATGGTTTAAGGATTTATTTATATAGATATGAATGTTTTAAAATTAAAATTACTTTTAAATGTTTCAAAGTGATATGGGACACTTTGATTCAAAAATCTATTTTAAACGTCTTCTAGATAAATAGTGAGACTTTTAAATGTTTTCAAGAAAAAAGGGGATATTTCTCTAAAATAGTTTTGATGATTATTTTCATCGATGTCAATATCCTTCATTATTCTCAATTGAGATTAATTTATTATAATAAAATCTTCCATATTTTATTGAATGGGTTATTTTTTACTATGGATGTGCTATTTTTATACCATTCATGTTTTGTGGTTAAAATATTGACATTTCGTATGCTAGTTTTAATACGAATGGTTAGATTATCTGTAATAAAATAAAAAGAAGGCCTTTGGGACATTCGGATGTTTCAAACATTTCATATGAGTAATGAATTATACTTTGTAAGTGATAGTTGGAGCCTGTTATAGATCCTCGATGCATCGGTAGGTCTCGTGAGAGAAACTAGTGTCTTGGTACAAGGCCTTGACAAAATATTATTTGTAGTCTTGGCACGAGGCCTTGAGTATGTGGTTATGATGTCCGGAATTATGAAATCCATCATTATGAGATTAGTTATTGATGTTACATGTGATTATTCGACAATTATAATATCCATGTGAAAAATTAAATGGCATTATTTCATTTATCTTTGACATATTATGCTGAAGTTTATTTTTTAAAGTCTTTTGTTTTAGTCTTATACATTTCCATAAATGTTTATGCTTATTTATGAAAGGTTCTGCTATATTTTTAGCCTTACTAAGAATCTGAGCTCACCCCTTTCTATGTTTTATTTTTTCCAGGATGCGAAGAAGTATATTATGACTGACCTACAGGGATAGACTAGGGGATATGAATGTGGTCAATGGAGACAATGTTGTTTTTGTTTTTCATTTTATAATGTAATGTAAAACTTATGGATGTATCTAGTGCTTCCAAGTCTACTAAAAATATATATATTTTATTATTTTATCCCTTGTGATCATGACAATGTTATGTAATAATGCACTGACTCTGGGTAACTGGGGTCGGGGTGTTACAATAGCACCTCGTCGTCTTTTTGGTCCTCCTTGGTCCTATAAATAATGGGTGGTTGAGTAGTAATTTCAACAAGTTAGGATGGATATACTTTTATTATTCTAATTTTAATCCTTTAAATTTCGAAGAATATTAGATCCCTTTCAATCCTCATCCTGGAAAAGTTCATGGGATTCATTCTACTCAGATCATTTTCCACTTTTTCAACATCCCCTATTGGTAATGGATTAAACAATCATAACACTTGATCATCTCTAACCATATTCCTTTGCTCATATTAATCTTCTATTTTGTAAATATATACTTGAGGATTTTATGATCCATATATGTTGCACTTTTACCTATAGAGATAATGTCACCAATTATCTTATGTGAATATCACTACAGCTAATTCTAGATCATGTGTTGGGTAGTTCTATTCAGGGAACTTTTATTGAATAAAGTCATAGGATATCAATTTTTCATCATGCATGAGTACACAACCCAAGACCTTTTTGGATACAACATTATAGATCATAAATACTTCCCCACTAGTGGGAAATTTTGGTAAAGGTGTAGTGATTAACCCCTTCTTTAACTCTTTCAATATCTCTTTGTATTCATCAATATAGAAAAAATTGACTCCCTTACATGTTATCTTAGTCAGTAGGCTTGATAATCATGATAATATTCTTACAGATCAAATATTATACCTAGATAATCCAAGGAAGCTATCATTTTTTGTCACAGATGAGGATCTAGGTCATCCTTCAAATAACTCTATTTTTTAATGAACTATAAATTTCACTAGGTTGATAATAACATAACCCATGAATGTTATATACTCCATCCAAAACTCACATATACTTTACCTCTCATAAATATTTTCCTTTCACAAGGTAGTTAGTACAACATTCAAATACTCATCATGTTCCTCCATAATATTGTAGTAGATAATAATATCTATATAAATACTACTACAAACTTGTCATCTTAATACCCAAAAACTCTTTTCAAAAATTTTAATAATGTAGATATGGAATTGTGAGTCCATATGGAATCACTTCTAACTCATAGTTCTTGTGCCTTATACAACAATTATTCATGGGGATATCCTCTTTATTCACCTTTACTTAATAATATCACGACCAAAGGTCCACCATAGAGAATTATTGGGATCTATTTAGATAATAAAGAATTATTAAATATATATAATATGATACATGATCTTTATCATGATCTTTTTTTCTCATGATAATCAATAAATGGGTGCAGTGATCCATCCTTATTCTGGATGTAGAGGATCAGTGCACCCTTTGGTGAACCACTTGGGCATATAAACCATTTATATATATTCTCATATAGTTTCTTCTACATTCCTTTGAGTTTAATAGTGGCCATTCTATAGGTATTCTTGAATATTATAAAATATTTAGGTATAATTTTGATCTAGAACTCAACCTCTCTACTATGACGTAGACTATGAAATTATTTAAGAACAAAAATTGCATATTTCATTATAATGGTCATGTCATTGAGGATGGTCTTTTCCTTATCCTTAATCACTTGATCCAGATACACCTTCTCATAATTCAATTATATCCATGGTTGAGATGATGATACCAAATGAGATTCATCCTCTATATTCAGTTTTATAGTATTGAAGGGAAATTCCTTATATGGAGGGTGATTTACTTTTCTCTGCAGTTTATCTTATATCTATATAATGAAATCCAATCCAAACCTAGAATTACATTTAATTCTTGTAAAGTGTGTATTACAGGGTTTACTGGGAAGTTCCTCAGATAAATGTGAATATAGGAGAATTTATATACTTGGAAAGTTATAATTTCTCTATTTTTTATTTTCATAGATAGATATATATCCATGTTTTGATGTGGTGTTTCAATAGTGTTACAAAACTTGTGTGATATTAAATAATGTGTATATAGTTACCCAGGATTCTCATACATGGATATTACATATTTTTAGATGAATATTCATTTCATTACACAAACACATGCTTGAAAACCATAATATTTTAGTGCCTTCGAAATCTTGGAACTCAATATTCTTATTTCATAGAAGATCTACAATGTATCCCATAAATATCTTCTCATTTAATACTCATAATTAAAAGAATTCTTCATAAACTGGGGAAATTAAACTTAAGAAAAGTTGAGATCAAATTCTCAATAAGGATGAAAAGGGATATATATAATAATAACATGATCATAAGGGTATGAGAACATGATCATAACAATTGAAAACCATATCCTATATATCAAAGATCCTAATCATGAGTCATGGCATAAAGATTGATAGTTCATAAGGAAAACATCATAAATAAATCCAAGAAAATTATCCATGATAGCATAACATTGTCATAATACATATATTTTTGTTATACACAAAAACTTATAACATTTTGAACATGTATAAATAGAAATAGGACCACTTAGTACGCCATGGTAATGAAATCAAACCCCCATATAAGCTTATTAACATGAAACCAGGTCCATTCATACCATTATCATCATGAAATATAGGTATATTCAAAACACTATGAACATATAACTTGGTTCATGAATAATGTTTTGATCATATAATCAGTTTCATGCATAACATTTTGAACATGTAATTAGGTCTATGCATAAAATATTTACTCATGATTTATCCATATTTACCCAATGTATTGGAGGGAGATAAAGGTCCCACCTATATTTTCTTATAACATTACCACCATCACATAAATAAAATTATACATATGTGTTCCACAACATCATTAAAAATTCCTCATATCCTAACCCATAAAAGGAAATGGTTTCCATAAACAATTCATCATATCATAACATGTAGAAAAGAAATAGGTTCCATAATCAATTCATTATTTCATCATATCATAACCCATGGAAAAATAAGTGGGTTTCATAATAATTATATCATGGTATAACCCATGAAAAATAAGTTAGGTTCAAACTAATTTTATCATGGTATAACCCAAGGTAAAATAAATAGGTTTCATAACAGTTTTATAATAGTATAACATTTGGAATAGAAATGGGTTTCATAAAGATCTTTTCATGATAAAACATTTAGATAAATAATAATAATGGTATCCTTAGTTCACATCCATAGTAAAAAATAAGTTACACCACAGGAAATCATCTTAGATGGAAAATTATTTTGAAAGATCACATGAAACATTTCTTGAGGAAAATATATTTTTTAAAATAATTTTTTTAAAACTATAAAATATTTTTAAAATATTTTTCTTTTAAAATAACCTTTAAACCATATAAATAAATCATTAATAATCATTTGAAACATTTTATAAGGAAAATATCCTTTCATATTTGGAAAAAAACCTTTTAAAACATAAAACATTTTGAATATCCATCTATTTGAAAATAATCTAGAAACTTTATAAATGAATCTTCAAATAAAATAATTTTCAATATTATGGGATGTTTCATTCATGTTTTACATGTTCAAAAAAATATTCCATTTTCATTTTTAGTAAAATAAAAATAAGAATTTCTTTTCAAAACAACATGAAGATTCATTTTAAAAAAATTCATAAAAATTAATACATGGGTAAAAATGTATTTAATAAATAGTTTTTTGAATTTTAAAAAAAAATTGAAAATATTCTTAGAAAACATCATTTTAGAGGGGGAAAAGTTTGACAAAAAAGTTTATTTTTATTAAAAACGTTATTTTTTGAACTATTGAGTATATAAAGAGATGCAAATGAAGGGAAAACATGTGTTTTAATGAGATAACCATATGTTAGGAAACTAAAATATATTATTTAGAGATAGGTCATACTATATCATCATTGGAAGCATGATCATAAAAAATTCCAATAAACAATGAGATTAAAAGATAAAATCTTTACCACATTGTAACTCTGAATCGTAAGAACCAAGAATGAAAAAAAATAAAATTAAAATTAAAATATCATGAGGATAAATAAATTCAGGATATTACATGTCAAAGGAAATATATATACATCTCAATAATGAATATATGTTCATAACAAAATGTATGTCTCAATGAAAGAAAAATTGAGACAAAAATCCCTCACTATTTCAGTAATATTATGAATCCTAATACCCAATAAATAATAACATAAAATTAAAGCTAAAATTTCATGAAAATGATTTTATTTATTATATAACATGTAAAAATTTTATTATATACCTTATATTAATGAAACAAGTTGCTAATTTTCATATGTCTCTTTGAAATAAAAGAGATACTAGAAATCCCTTACAAGTTTGTTAACATTTTAACCTTAATTACCGAGAAATAGGGATACAAAAATTGATATGTAAATTCAAATAGTCTTAATTTTAATCATCATAATATAAATTCATGGGTATTATATACACAAAATAAAAGAAATAGGTTTTGAACATGGCATGTGTCTCATGGAAGTAAAAAGTGTGAGGGAAATCCCCTTACCTTAAGTCTTGGATTCTTTGTATACATTTGAACCTTATATATAATATATATATATATGTCTATAATAAATCTTTTACAGAAAAAAATAATATATATCATACCATAAATTATTTCCTTATGCCCTTTTATTTCTCTTTTATTAACAATTTCTTGTTAAAGTAACGTTACAGGTAATAACTCTTTTTTTCATATATATTTTGATATAATATTTAGGATACTATTATTCAAGGATAATTATATCCAAAATAATTATCATGAAATAATTATCATATTTATAAATAAATTATGCTCTTAATACCAATAATTATAGATAGTTTTGAGAAATGAAGTATGTTATGATCATAGAGACGGTATATTGTATGTATGCATGAGTAATATTTCCATTTTTCAATGATCATTATGGAAAAAACGTTAATTAGTATATTAAATTTCTAGAATGATCATAATATAATAAATAAAATATTATTTATGTCAATATAATTATTCATATCGTCCATTTGGTGTGATGATGAATTAAGAGAGTCGCATCACTTCATGAAGGTGGTAGTCCACACGTACGTGAATGATGTTATCATCTTTTAGTGAGTGAAAGGGTAAGAAATAAAATTGTGAATTATCCTTTAATAATGATAAATATTTCACTATTATCATAATTATATCAATTTATATCACATATATTTATTCTAATTATCTTTATTTCAAAGCATTATTGAAAATGCCTCACATCGCTTTGTGAGGTGGTAGTCCTCCGTAAACATGAACTACGTTATCGTATCCATTATGAAATAGAATGTAAAAAAATTATAAATAATATAATGAATAAATAGGTTTACTAATTTTATAAATAACATATATATACTTTATATTCATCATCATAACCAATTGTGAGAGTTGGTGATGGAAAAATGGATGACATCGGTTCGTGAGGTTGTAGTCTCTCGTACACATGAATGATGATTTCATAACCCATTTGATGGAATTAGAGATGGATATATTTCATTACCTAAAAATAAAACTATATTAGTTTATTTAATATAATTAGGATAATATATTATAATTTTATAATAATAATTCAATGTGGGGTAGGAATAAATAACACACAAATAATTTTTAATGAATACTACATCTTCTTCAGGTATCCTCTTTAGGTTTATATCAAAAGCCTTAATAAGATAAAGTTATGTAAAAAATAAGGATTATAGAATGATATGAGGAAAATTGAGAAGTGATTCAGTTAGGTATTTTATAATCCATAAGGTTTCTAAGGTGTCATAAGGGAGAGGATTACGTGGACTTTTCTAAGTTGGGTGAGTGTCACACTTGTAGGTTTTTGGAATTATTTAACCATAACCACATTTTTGTCTTGGTAAAAGATTCTAAAATGGTCCATTATAGAACATATATTATATTAGGACTAAATATTTCAATAAAATTTATGTTGGAAAAGTTTTTATATTATTTTTATCCCTTATCTACTTATTTTAGTCCCTAGAAAATCATTTTTAACCTTAACTGCAGAAATTTATTTTTTACTATTTTCACTATTCATTTTGGTAAAACATTAAGTTGAACCTACTAGAAATTATAAATTATTCTGATTAAAAATATTCAATCCATTTTCCCAAATTCAATTCATATTTTTTCCAATATTTAATTTAAAGTTAATCCCATAGATGTGACGAGAATGCAGATTTTTAAATAGAAAATGTCTATATATTTACATTGTATTTACATATAAATTCAATATAAATTTTATTAAAATTACATAAATTTTATTAATTTACTTATAATTGAACTAATTTTACTTTAAACCAATTTAAAATATAATTTAACTTTATAAATAAATTAAATGAAAAGGTAATTTTGAATTAAAATTCAATATTTTTCACTATTTATCATAAAATGAAACTTTTCAGAAAAATCCCAAAAATTAACCCTATGATATTTTTTAAATTATGATTTTAAAAATTATTATTACTTTTTCATATTAATTTTAAATAATTTTGGGCAATAATATTTAAATAAGGGCGCCAAACATGATAAAACTATATTTTTTAAAAAATATGTTGTAAATATAAAATTGGATTTATTCTTATAATTTGTATATAAAACACATAAGATGAATGATAAATATTATATTGAATTTATAATATACAAATTTCATTAATATAATTCATAATAACTTATTTTTTTATTTGTTTCTGTAAAAAACACAAGTGAGAATAAAACAGTTTTTCAGAAAAATATATCCATTTATTTTCAAATGGTTTTTATTTTCATTTATAATTAATTATTAAAAAAATAATTATATATACATGTGTAGACCATATTTTAATAATTTATTTAATCATGTTCTTACCAACCATTCTGTCAGCTATGTGATTATTATTATATGATTTTAATAGTATGTCATGTTTATTTTAAACTTTGTGTTTTGTGTAATGCAAGCTAAGCTCAGTGTTGTATGTAATGCAAGACAAACTCATTTTTTTGTATAACTCAAAAAAAAATTAGTTTTTTTTGTAACAAAAAATATCTAAAATATTAACTTAATTTTGAAAATATATTTCATAAAATCTCAATGTGTTGCATTCTACCCCGTTAAAGTGAATTTCACCCTCGAAATTTATCTCAGTTGTCAAAGGTTTAACATTTTTAGATTCCCTCATTGAAACCTACTTCATAAAACGGGAAGATAAAAAATAATTTTTAAAAATAGAAATTTATGTGATAAAATCATCCTGAATACCACATGGAGGGTTTACAACTATGATAACATAGGTGGGAAGTGAATACCTAGACATAGTAGAGAAAATTGACACCTAAATAATAAGGGGGAGTGATAGAGAACATTAATCGCAAAAATGTGGGTGATCTAGAGAAGGTTATAAACCGAAAATACAAAAACCAAATAGTTCTGAAAAAGGTCATTGATATCATCAAAAATTATGATAATATGATAAAATTTTATTTCAATATCCTTTTCCTAATTTTAGGGAATTTCTATTCCATCAATACTGAGAATATATGAAAATGTACTTATTTGATAACATTTTATTCAATAGCCACAATTTCTTATTTTGTTGTGCATTGATCAATTTTGACTTCATCTCTTACTCCATGAAATTATGATTAATTATTTAATTCCCTAAAAAATAATATATCCCAAGATCCATAATAGAATGATATGTCATTCCTTCTATGCCCAGTAAAAAAAAGGTTAACACTAGTTATTAAATATAGATACATCTTTATATAGTGAGTAATAAATTAATATATAAAACCTCATAAAAATGTCAACTTAAACCATTCCATAAATGGTTAACCTTATAACCCTTCCAAAATAATAAATTTATAAATAATGTCACTAATTGTTTCAAAATCATCTACATATTGATCCACCATACATTATAAAGTAGTGATGGATTGTCACATACCAAACATGTGAATACCTTCCTCATGTATTCTCATAAAACATGGTAATAACCTGAATTACAATAAAACTATATTTAAAACATACATGCTTCCTCATTCCATACACTGATTATTGGATTTATTTCTTAAATTCAAAAATGCTCTAAAATCAATCAATGATCTCATAAACTACTTTGTCAAAAAATCATTAATCAATTCCAACGTAATTAGTACTATCCAATTTATTTATTCGTATCTAACATATATTTATCCCAATATCATTATCTAAACATCTATAACATATTAATGGTCATATTACCCTAATAAAAAAATCACTTTTTCATTAAATCGCTTTTCTGGTCCATCAGTATCATTTAACATATTCTTAAAAATCCATAATTAAAATCTTATAATGTAAAGTCCTTATATATTTCATGATTCATATAACATATTCCTTTAAATATAATTGAACAATACTTCAATCAACCCACTTAATTCTCAAATCATTAACAAAGCTATATCATATTATTCCATAAGACCTCCTTTATTTCATATCTCATTTGTAGTCTCTTCATAATCAACATCAAAACCATTACCCGTACAACATTTCTGATCTTCTTCATGAGATTTCCCCCATAGAAAATCGATTTTCATAGTTCTCATACTTTACACTTTTGAAACATTCAACCATTGATGATATTTTAGGTATACCATTATTCTAATCCATTACATTAACAAAACTTTTAATTTTTACTCTATAATTACTTATTTTGTGTCCTTCTTCTCCACACTCAAAACATCTTCTTATCCCTCTAATAAATTCCCTTGAGTTATTATTCCCACATTCTTAACATATAGGAAATTGAATCATCTTTCCCCAATGATCTCCATTACTGAAACTCTAAGTAAACTCTATCATTCTCTTTTTTGGTGAGTTTGGAAGTTGGTTAAGGTGCATAATGTTAATAATATGTCACGATAACTGATTAGGCATAATTAATATATATCTCTCTAGTCATTAATATATTTGGTTTCTCATAGTTACTAAATTTTATATTCGATTTAATGTAAACATGATTCCTTCTAGTTCCATCCATATAATAAAATCAAAATCTTATCATCATAAACACTAATGAAAGTGGGGAACCATATAATCATTAAAAATCGCTTAAAAAGGGTCTAAATAATGACACTTATTTTCATTATATGGCCCCTTGTTCTTAATAAATTCTATCCATAGGCCTCATCAATTTAAATCCTTTATGATGGTTCGAAAAGAGTTTATGAATTTCCAAATAATATCCCATGGGAGTGTCAAACTTGGTGTGAAACAAGGCAGACTATCATGCACCAGGTGACGATCAAGTCTATATTAATGTCCCCATTTAATATTTTTTACCCCTAGGTACCCCTTTACTAGAACCACATCAAATTAAATTATATAGACATGGATATAATTTATTGAAAACCACTTTTTCTATCCTTTACCAAATTTAGAGGAAATTTTATTAAACTTTGCATTATCCTTAGACATATCCTTAAATACATCCCTAGAAATGTCCTTAGAAATATTTGTATAGATATCGCTAAAATTTTCTCATCCTAGTTTCCAAAGGATAACTAAAAATTTCTTCTAATACCAAATATAGCGACCTAGGATTCTCTTATATGGATATTACATATTTTTAGATGAATATTAATTAAATTATACATAAACACACCTGAGGCCCAATATATTTTTGTTTCATTAGAAAAATGGAGCACAACCTTCTTAATTCATGGAAGATCTTCAATTCCTCTCATAAAGAACTTCCCCTTTACTAATCATACCTAAAAGTTGTTCTCTAAAACCCAGGGAAAGGAAACATAAGAAATTGTGAGTTCAAATGCTCAAAAAAGGTAAAAAATTGAGATATATAAGCATAACATGAGAATATAGGTATTAAAACATGAGAAAAACATTTTAAAACCATACCCTACCTATCAAAAATTATAATATTTATTCATGGAATAAACATTGGTAGTTCATAAGACATTAATCATAAGTAAATCAAATAAACTGATTCATGAGATTATAACATTGGCATAAGACAAATATTTTTGGAGTACATAACAATTTATAACATTGTGAACATGTGTAAATATAAACAGGTTCACTAATTAAGTTAAGGACGTGAAATTAGACCCTTTAATAACCTTATGGACATGAAACGAGGTCTATGAAAAACATTAAGAACATTAAATATATATCCATTAATAACACAATGAACATGTAATCAGGTTCATGCATAACATTTGGCCATCTAATCAGGTTCATGTATAACATTATGAACATGTAATTATGTTCATGTATAACATATTTACTCATTATTTATCAATCTTTAACCAATTATTTTAAGGGAGATATATGTACCAAACATATTTGGTTATAACATAACCACTATTAAATAAATAAAATCATACATATGTACACGTCAATATCATAAACAATTAATCATATCACAACCCATGAAATGAATTGGGTTCCATAATATTTTCATCATATCCTAACTAGTGGAAATGAAATAGGACTAAAAATCATTTCATTACCTCATCATATAATAACACAATGAAAAAATAATAGGGTTTAATAAGAATTTTATCATGGTATAACATGTGGAAAAATAAGTAGGATTCATAAGAGTTATATCCTGGTATAAACTATGGAATCAAAAGAGGTTTCATAAACATCTTGTGATGATAATCCAAGTATAGAAATAATAAGAATGGTAACCTTGGTTTATATCCTCAACAAAGGATAAGTTACATAAAAGGTTATAATCATATATAGAGAATGATTTATAAATATCACATGGAAATTTTCTTGGGGAAAATACATTTTCATTAAAATTTATTTTTGAAAAACATAAAATATTTTTGAAATCCTTTTATTTAAAAATAACCTTGAAAACTTATAAAAAATATTTAAAAATAATTTAAAACATTTCTTTTGAAAAATCTCGTTTTCACTTTGAAAAAAAAATTTATGGAATAATACATTTTGAAAATTCATTTGTTTTAAAATAAAATTGTAAAATTATAATGTAAGAATCAAATAAAATAATTTTCATGATGATGGAAAGTTTTTTTCATGTCATATATATTAAAAAATATATTCCATTTACATTTTTTGTAAAATCAAAATGGGCATTAATTTTAAGAATGACATAAATATTATTTTTAAAAAAAATTTAAAAGTAAAACATGTGTAAAATTTTATTTAATAAATAATATTAATAGTTTTAAAAATGTTTTTGGAAATCATTTTTATAAAACATGGTTATGGAAGAAAAGGTGTTATTGACAGAAAAGATAATTTTTCTTAAAAACATTATTTTATGAAATCATGAGAATATAAAGAGAGTAAAATTAAGGGAACACATTTATTCTCATGAAATAACTATAGGATATGAAAATTCATGATATTATTTAATGATAGGTCAAAATATTTCATTATTTGAAGCATAATCATAAACAGTCCCAACAAATGATGATATTGTAACGTAAAATCCTTACATATTTGGTAACTTGGATTCATAATACCCACAAAGGAATATCATAAAATGAAACTTAAAATATCATTAGTATATTTAAATTCATGATATTTTATGTAAAATTAGATATATATACACCTCATGAAATAATATTGGTGTATAATAAAATTCATTTCTCAAAGATATAAAACCGTGACAAAAATACCTTACCAGTTTAGAAAACATTTGAATCATAAACCCCAATAAATAAGAATATAAAATTAAACATTAAATATCATGAATATAATGTTACTCATGAAAAAACATTTCAAATTTATATTATATACTCCACATAAAAGAAAAATATTAGTGAATTTTCATATACCTCTCTCAAATAAAATAGAGACTATAAATCCCTTACTGATTCGATAACTTTTGAATGGTAAACCACTTGAAACGAGTGATAATAAAATGGATATTTAAACCCAAATATGTTTCATTATAAGAATCATAATATAAATTCATGGGAATCATATACATCATATATAATAAATTGGTAGTGAATATGGCATGTGTCTCACGGAAGTGAAAAAGAGAGATGAAAATATCCTTACCATATGTCTTGACTTCCTTCGTATACATTCGAAACTCATATATAAAAAATTTAAGTTTATTATAAATATAATAGAGAACCAATATTAAATATATCATATCATATATGATTTACTTATTCACTTTTATTACATGTTTATTAATAATTTCTTGTTAAATTCATGTTTCACGTAATACCCACCATGTTTTTCGTATCTGTATTGATTTGTTATTTTTGGTCCTCTTTATCAAGGTTACATTATATCTAGAGTAATAATAATGACATAATTATAATATTTATACGTAAATTAAACTCTTAATGCCAATAATAACATATTTTTTGAGAAATTAATTACATTATGATAGTGGAGACGGTGGGTCATACATTCTCTAGAGTAACATTTCCATTTCTCAATGATTATTATAGAAAAAAGTTATGTAATATTTTATTTTATATTTTGATAATAATATCATATATAAAATATTATTTGTTTAAATATACTTAAATATATCATTCATTTAATGTGGTGATGAAAAGATAGAGTCACATTGCTTCGTGGAGAAGGTAGTCTACACGTACATGAAAGATGTTTTCATCATTCAATGAGTGTAATATTAATAAATAAAATGGAATATTATCCTTTTATAATGATAAATATGTCATGAATGTCATAATTTTGTCATGTATATAACATTTATTTATGACTATAATATTCCATGTAAAGCGTTAATGAAAACGAATCACATCACTTCACAAGGTGGTACTCTAGTATGACCAAGAACGAAGTTATTGTATCCCTTATGGAATGAAAATTAAAAAATTCATATATGATATAATTACATTAGATGTTTAATAATGTTATAAATATCATAAATATACTTTATATACATTATCATACTCACCCTTGAGAGATGATAACAGAAAAATGAATGACATCAGTTCACGAGGTAGTACTCAATCATACACAATAATGATGATTTCATAACAAATTTTATGTTGGTGGATCGATAAATAATAATTTAATTAGGTAGATGAATAAATAAAACAAAAATGCATGTTGATGACTGTTACATCTTCTTCGGGTATCCCCCATAGATTTTTATCAAAATCATTACTAGGTTGGATTTCTATCTAAACTACGGGTTCAAGGATGAAATAAGGGTTGTTGGGAAGTGATTTTGGTTGGTAATGGCCGAATCGTAATAGTTTTATGGTGTGAATAAGGGAGGAGATTGGGTGGCCTTTTATATGTGAGGTGACTGACACACAATTTTTTTTAAAATATTTAATCAAACCCACGTTTTTATCACGCCAAAAGCTTAAAAATGGTCCACAGTCAAACATATTAGAGATAAGTTTGAAATATTTTCATACAATGGGTTTTGGACAAGTATATAGGTAATTTTTACCCCTTATCATATTAGTTTGACCCCCTGGTAAATCATTTGTTACCTAAACCACAGTAATTAATTTTTTATCGATTTCACTATTCATTTTGGAAAAAAATTACGTTAACAATATTATAAATTATAAATTAAACTTATTAAAAATATAGAATCCATTTTTAAAAATTCAATTCATATAGGTGGAAAAATTTAATTTAAATTTAATCTTTGTGACGCGATGAGAAAAAGTGTTTTTAAAGAAAAATGTTTAAAAGATTGCAATGTTTTTACATCAAATTTTAATTTGAAATTGATTCAAATTCCATAAATTGAATTATTAGATGTATAGTTGAACTTATTTTAATTTGAAAATAATTTAAAATAAAAAATAACTTTATATATAAATTAACCAAAAAGTCATTTTTCAATTAAAATTCATTATTTTTCTACAATTCATCAAAAAATGAAACATTACAAAAAAACAAGAAATCACCCTAAGATAATTTTTACATGATTATTTAAAAATAATGGGTACTTTATAATATTATTTATATAAAAATAGAAAAATTAATTTTAAAATAATGGGGCCAAAGTGTACAAAACATCTTTTTAGAAAAATACAGTTTTATGCGTAAAATTGGATTTATTCATATCTCTTGTATAGTAAAAAAAACATAATATGAATGTTAAAAATTATATTAAATATATATTCTATAAATTTAATTAATAAAAAAACTAAAATGTATTTTTTTAGTTTATTGATGTAAACAAAACTTGGGTACAAAAAATATTTTTTTTAGAAAAATATTTACTTTTATTCTCACAGGTTTTTTATTTTCATTTTTAATTAATTATTTAACAAATATTTCATTATATTTTTTTTAAACCATATTTTTATATTTTGGTCAATTCTTTTCATACCAGTCATTCTATCAGTTTGGTGATAACTATCATATAATAATAATAATACACCATGTTTCTTTTAAACTCAACGCTTTGTGTAATAAAACCTAAGCCTTTTGTTTAATGTTACGCAAGATAAATTTTTTGTTCCATATAACACAAGATAAACTCGTTATTTAATGTAACACAAAATAACAAAATTATAAAATTAATTTGAAAAAAACATTTCATAAAATCTCAATGTGTTACTATCACACCCCGAGTTTGGAAAAACATTTTTTTAGAATAAATTTATTTTCTTTGTTGTCTTTCATTTCACACTACACTAAGTTAAAATTTATATATACACTATAGAAAGATAATAGTGTTACACATGAAACACTTACTTATCTTGTTTTATACGCAACACTCAGTTTCTATGAAAAATCAATTTATTGTTATAATTATTTTAATTAGATAGTTATAACCTGGATATTAAACAAAGTTTTATGAATATTAATAAATAATTTCTAAATATTATTTATAATTTTTTTATATCAAAAACATATTTGTAAAAAACTAGTAATTTTCTCTAAAGTAATTATATGTTTGAAAATACTATTTTCTCAAATAAACAACTTTTTATATCCTATGAACAATAATAAAACTAGATTTATAAAATTTTATAATTTTATATTGATAAAATAAACTTCTTTTTTAAATTCATAATATCAAAATTATCTTAGGATGAATTTTTGTAATTTTTCTAAAAAATGACATTTTTGGATGAATAGTGAAAAACATAGAATTTTAATTCAAAACTGCATTTTTATCTAATTTATTAATATAGTTAAATTATATTTTAATTTGGTTTTAAAGTATAATTAGATCAAATATTCATTATTTAATCAAATTTAGGTCATTTTAACTAATTTCACATTAAAATTGGATACAAAAACATTTCAAAATTTTTAACATTTATTCTTAAAACCCTATTCTTGGGACACGTCTCTAGGATTAATTTTAAATTAATTTATAAAATTTATATGTATATAATTTGAAAAAATTGATTCCATAATTTTAATAATAATAATTTATAATGTATAATAATTTAAACTTATATATTTACCAAAAAGATTGGTGAAAGGGATTGAAATTAATTACGGTGATAAAGAGAAAACTTAGCTTAACAAAGGACTAAACCTTACACTTATGGCCGAAAATGAACTAGAAACTTGTCCAAAAGCCATTTTATATTATTATTTCAACAATATACTCCATATCTACGATTTTTACAATTATTGGAGCCACATGACATGGAAACAATATGGGTGGAATTCCCTTTTCAAAAATTTACAACAATGTCACTCCTCCTCCACTATAAAAAAGAACACACTTATGCATATTATTAACACATATAAATCCCTTTTGATATACCAAAATCTAATCAAATATTCTCCCAAAATACCTCCCTTAATCCTATAATCCTCCCTTTTTTTAGGAATCCATAAAAGTAGTTTCTTTGGTGAAAACCTAAAGGAGTTACCCAAATAAGAGGTAACATCCTTCCTCAAGATCTTTTGTTTTATTTTTATTCTCCACCCACTAAAATAATATTATTTAGTTATTACATGATACCCTAAGTATAAAAAATAAACTATTGTTTTTTATTATTAGTTTTATACCAAAATTTACCCACA
Organism: Viscum album; assembly: GCA_963277665.1. Taxonomy (NCBI): domain Eukaryota; kingdom Viridiplantae; phylum Streptophyta; class Magnoliopsida; order Santalales; family Viscaceae; genus Viscum; species Viscum album. The sequence goes on along the minus strand of OY728160.1, from coordinate 1,624,963,300 downwards.
CATTCATCTAATGGGTAATGAACATATTGTTTTTGTGTATGGAAAACTACCGCCTCACTAAATGATCTTATTTTTTTCCTTTACCACATCTCATGGGTGAGAATTATGAGGGAAAAATATGTTATTATATTATATATAATAATTTTTATATGTATTTAATCTTCTAGGAACTATTATATAAATCATACCTTCACACTTTCCATTTTTTATAAATACGATAACTTTGTTTGTGGAACTGTGGGCTACCACCTCCTCAAAGCGATGTGATTCGTTCACACTTTTCATGGAATGTATTAAGGATGGGTTTTTTAAAATTATATTATATATGTGAAATAAAAATTATAATTTAATTATATTATATTTTAATAAATATATATATTTATATATTTCATTTACATTCTTTCCTTCAATATGAAAATAAAACAGAAACAGTGTTCTTGTGTACGTATGGCATACCATCTCTATAAATGGTGTATTTTATTAAATGTTTTTATATTACATAGATTACTATAAATAATTATATACTAAATATATATGAAATTTATATCATTTATTACATTCATGAGATCATGATATATGTGTGAGGGAAAAACTTATGACAAATCAAAATAAATGTGAAAAACAAAGCGGTTATTACCCAAAAATCCAAATTTAACAAAGAAGAAGTCATTCATCGGTTAATAAAATGTCATGATCAAACCGTAAATTTTGTTATATATAAGAATATGGTTATGTGAAAATTTTATAATTAACTTATATTTATTATAATTTAGGTTTGTACGATTACAACGGGAGTCAATACATAAGGTAAGGATTTTCTCATCTCACTTTTATTTTTCATGAGACATTGTTTATGTTCCCCTATTATTTATTATATGTGGTGTGTGTACTTACCATGGATGTATTATATGATTTCTATACTTAATTTTATGGGTATTTAAATTCCAATATTATTATCTCGATTTTCACGTGGTTTTATGATTTATAATTACCAAGTGGTATAAGCATATTGAAACAATATCATCATTTATTCAGATTTTTTTTATTATGCTTCCATTGATGAGATATTGTGATCTATATCTCAGGAACACACATGAATTTTATTCTCCTATGTTTATTCAAGTTATATTCATGTATTATTACCATTTTTTCACTCTTTAGTACTTAAGATAGTTAAGAAAAAATCATAAAATCATATCTTGTCACTCTATTCAGTGGGAAATAAATTTTATTCAAAAAATCAAGTTTCCAAAAAACATTAAAATTATATTTTATGCTCATTTTAAATGAAAAATTATTTCGAAATTTTTCTATGTTTTTCAAAGATTAATTTATATGTTTTCAAATTTTTCTTCTTAAAGAGATGGATTTTAATGTTTTCAAGCCTTTTTTGAGTATTAAAATTATTTTCAAGGAAAATGTCCTAAAAATGTTTTCAAGCCTCTTTAATAAGTTTTAAAATAATTGATTTTTCAAAAAAAATTCAAATAATTACTTTTATTTCTTATTCATATGTTATTATTTAATGGCTTATTCTCTTGATTCCCTTGTGATTCATATATTATGAACTTCCAATGTTTAAGTTATGATTAATTTTTATGATATTTGTTACGCATGGTATGATCTTCTAATGGGATAATCACATTCTCATACTCTTATACTCACATTTATGCTTACACATCTCCCTTTTATGCTTACTTCACATTATAACTCAACAATTTTTATGTTTCCTTTCCCTGTCTATTAATATATGTATCATGTATTACAAGTATAAAAAGGCTGATAGTCATGAAGAACCTAGTGGGAGATAATGTAACTCACTTATATACCAGTGTTTATGTTTCCATTTTATAAAGGCACTATAATAATAGGGTCTTTAGGAATATTTCTTGTAATGTATTAAGTATTCCACAAAGATGATGTAATGTTAATGTATGAAAAGTGAGGTTCATTATAGTTATAGTTTAGAACCAGAATCAAATAGTATGTTTTCTATTATTTAAAAAATAACTAGTGGACCAATCACTATGTCATTTTAGGGATCCACCTCAGCAGTTTTGATGTAATTATCTCTCCATCTCTCTATAGGCCATATAGGTTATTGGGATTGGTTCTCATCAACAACCCTTGTATTAGTACATTGATTCATATAGTAACTTTCTTACTTTCAATTAAGAAATTGGATTGTAGTCTAAGTGTTTACTAGATATTTTATTTGTTCCATCAAATTGGTGTCTTTCTCCTGTCAATATTATCTATATAGGTTTCATTCCATACCACTTCTATAACATTTCCTTCACCCCTTCAATAAAATTTTGAGAAACTTATTCCAATACTTTTGAAATTTTGGGTATTGTAATTTCTTACCCCCATGATATTTTTCAATCACACTTCCAAAATATAAATCCATACTCTTATTTCTCTCTCCTGAACCATGAGATCCATATGATTCACCAATCTAAAATTCTAATTTTAGGGAACATCAAAAAATTTCAGTATACCTCTAAAATTATCAAATTTCAAATTATTTTCATAGATGTGAATTTATCCCACTAAAAATATGTCAAAATTACATTGGGGGAGATGAAAAATCTTGAGGCATATCATGAAAGACTTTTAAAGTTCACCTCATACACCTCGAAAGATTCATCAACCTTTTTCTGGAGGCAAAGTAAGTCACTATCCATTTTTAGCTATAGATTTTAAGGAAGATATTTGTCAAAAATATTTTCTATAATTCTTTCCACTATATCACTTCAATTACCTCCTCCGGATTCACATTTTTAATAAAAATCCACCATTTTTAATATTCTACTTCCATATTATAAATATCCAACACAAACTTCTAAAGATCATATAATTTAAGGATAAATAATATCTTTTCACTAGATTTGATCCACCGTTCAATGATTATCGGATTTGAATATTCAATGAAATTTGGAGGCCTTTGTTTTATAAATCACTCAATTACAACATTACCTTTATTATTGTGGATGTAGGTTTTACCCATAATCCATGTTTCTATTCAGATCCTAAGTTAATAGAGAAATTATTATCATGAATTTCTTGAATACTACTCCCATTGGGTTAGGAATGCATTACCTTGTTCATCGCATTGGTTTTCGGCTCGATTCATCATATTATTTTCTACTGACTAAAATAAGGGAAGATTATGGATGGTAAATTTTAAGATATTAAACACATAAATGGAAAACTAAGATCATTAAAGGGATAAATCATGAATATCATATATTCCTTAACCTATGAATTTCAAGGTTTTAAAATAATTTATCCGTGATCTATTTCCTAATGTGAAATCATATAAGAATTATATCTCTCATTATAATGGTTCAAAAAGATCATCTGAATTTTCCAAAGAATATCCCCTAGGAGTGTTAACTAGGTGTTCGTAAATGATTGTTTTTTTTACACTAGGTGATGATTAATTCAAATCCCAATGATCCCTTTTTAGGGTTATTTCACCTTGGTACAACTGTTCTAGATCCAGATCTACTTTCAGTATCTAGATAGGGATTTATTTTGTTGGATAAAACATATTTTGAACATTAACAAAATCTAGGGATGTTTTATTATGTTTAGTCTCATTACTAAGGCTTTAAAAAATGTTTTATAATATTAATTACCAAAAATAATTACAAATCTCATTGATACCAACTATAAAAACCCATATCTTTAATAAACCATAATTTTTGATTTATTATATAAATAAAAACTTAATTAATTCCCAAGAAAATATAGTTATTCCAAGTGAATTTAGGTATTTATATACAAAGTTGAATAACTTGAAACAATAATACAATGACATTATCAAAGAACTCCATAATATGAACCAATATTCCATGGAGCTTTTAAATATTCATTAGATAACATGGGGTTGTATATAAGAAAGGGGATATCTATAATGTTCAGAAAGGGAATAATCAAAGCATAACATGATGACAGTAATACATGTTAGTCAATAGGAATATCAACGTACATAAATGTGGTTATATTAATAAACCTGAACATCTAATTATGATATAAAATTATAACATAAGAATGTAACAACAAAATAAAACATGAAATCATAAACATAATTCAAGGATAACTGTAGATACATAATAACATAGAGTTATTAGGATAAGCTTTAATGTGTTATTCATGATATTTCAAGATATAAAAACATTACTCAATTCATTGTAAGTCTATATAATTTTGGTCCCACTCATCACATTCATATCATGTACATGAATAATTGTTCCACATAGATCATTCAACCTAAGAAATCCTTTCATAACTTTTAATACATTGATTAAAGAGTATGGTTTACTCACATGGAAGTTAAGAATCAATTAAGGATATGTAAATATAGGTTAATACCCATCATCGGATATAGGCCTAGGCATTCACTACACTAATGTTTGGAATGGAAAATGGAAATATAATTTCAATAGTATAATGTGTCCACATAAAGGTTCGAGGGAGGGATTTATGAGAGTGAAAGGTGGCCTATCATTAAATGTGGATCATAAGAATAGTAAATGAATTTGTAAGAAAACATTAAAATGTGAACTATTTTAAATCAAAAGGATGGGTACAAAGAAAGTAATTGAAATAAGAAGAAGGATGAGAGGATACCTTACCTTCAAAGGGCACTTCTAAAATCATAGTGAGAGATTATTTAGTGCTTAGGAACACCATGGGAGGTCTCTAGAGAGGTGAAGGTAGAGTAAATTAATTCTTAAATGTTTTTTATTGAAGATTAATGGTAGGTTGGGTAAGTTTTTATAGAAAAATATAGGGGAATTATTTATTAATTTCAAAACATAGGTTTTGGACTGTATATGATAAAATAATCAAGACCACAAACCTTACCATGGTTTTTGACCTTGGATTCTACCAAAGAGGATTGGTTTTAAATATTTTACAATAAAAAAATCCAAACACCTTAAAATAATACATTTGGTGATTTGTAATTGATTCATTTTTATAAAGAATTGATTTCAAAACACTATAATATTGGTTTTTAAGGAATCATCAACGGTTTATAAAATTCATCAAATAACTTAATAAATACATTATCTTAAAGGATAATTATATATATGTTCATGAATGATTTTTATGTATTTTATTACATCACTTTTGAGGAATTATGATGTCATAATATAGGCGATAAATTTATAGCATATTAAATTTTTATCCGAAAATTTTAATGTCTCAAAAAAATATAAAAAAATAAACATTGGATAATTTATTAATGATGATTTCAAAAATAATATTTATTTATCAAAATAATAATATAAATATGAAAATTTTTAGTTTTAAATAAAATTCCCCATTTATTGAAAAATGTTAGTTTTTAGAATATTAACCACTTTCTGGCCTTTTTAAAAATATCATTTGACTTAATTAAATTATCTTATTATTTATATTTAAATAATTATTATATAATATTTTATTAAAATTTTATTTTTTTCAGAAAAAATTAATTTTTAAAAACTGTATCTTAATTGAAACTATATATTTACCAAAAATACAATGTAGATTTCTTTTTTTCAAAATATAATTTTTATCAAACATGTTATATAATCAATGATAAAGTAATAATAAAAAGGGATAAATATAATAATTATACAAAGAAAATTTATACAAAATATTAATTCTAGTGTTTAGATATTGAACCTCTTATTACACTAGTGTATGCACTAATGGAAAGGTGTGTGATGGTGATGCTTTCTTTGGGTGTCTCGGTGAACATGGTTTGGGTCGTGATCTAAATAAGCTTGAACTTCTCCTATAATTGATTTCTCTCAAGAATTAGATGATGAATCGTAGCATGGTTGAGTTCAAGGGAAAAGGGTAGTGAAGTCATCTCCTTCAGAAACTCTGATAAATGGGATTCATAGAGTATGATTATACTGGTTGAGGCCATCACTTCTTCCATCTATATCAATTATACTTTATCACATCCCTTAATATATTAATATTAATGTTCATTGTAAAAATGAAATATTATCAATGGAAATTATGATTACTGGTATTTTAAATTTAACATGATATATCTTATAACGGTCCATGATAACCAAAAGTACTAAATGTGTTTTCTATAAATATAATTATTAATGAGGAATTTATTCATCTAAATATGAAATTTAATGCATTAAACATTAGTCCATTAAAAATATTTACTATAATTTTTTATTGATTTTTTCCATTTAATACACTTAGCTATATCTATTTTACTTATGATAATGATGTGTTGTTAGTGTCCTAGTGAGTTTTTTACTCACACCTAGCAGGATCACCCTAGTAAGTGTGTAGAATTTATTTTTAGGGATCCATTAAAAGGAAATGGACTAATTTCATGGTGTTGAGAAGGTGAAGAAGGTTTGAGATAAATGTGATTATAAGACATACAAGGTTTTTTTTGTTCTTCCTATTACTCTTTTTTTTCTTTTTTTTTTTTGGTATATATTGATCCACCACCTGTGTGGATATTATTGTAATAAAATTAACATTTTCTAATTTTGTTATAGTGTGTGATTTTATTTAAAAAATTAGACTACCAATATGACTCTACATTTATTCCTTTATTATTTATTACTAATCCTTCTATTGTATTATTTATTTTTCATGATATTAAGGGCATAGCCTCTACACTATTTGGCTTGGGTCCTTTCCACTAGTGAGAAGCATCCTGGTTATAGAAAGGCATGCATGATCCCATGTGGCATATTAACTTGTTATTGGTGTGTTGAGTCAAGGAATTACAAAAAAAAGTCCCAAATTCACCTCAAGTATTTCAATCCACCTACACCCTGAATTTTCTTCTTACTTTATTAAGAAATCATGTCATGGCTGAATGTTCTAAGTAGAGCAAAAGAGCCTTATGGGAATAGGCAACTCATTTTTTCATAATAATTGAAAAATATTAGATATAAATTATGAAGAAAATCATGACTAATGGAAGTAATATAATGCTTAAATGGTATATAAACACCAGAACCATGAATTAAGGATCATCACATAGGATTTATAATTAATTTGTAGATAGATTTATAACTACCATATTTTTTAATTATCTATTTTTTTGATTTTTTAGTTGACTAATTTGTCATATTATAATTATATAAATGGATACAATGGTATAATACCTCTAGTGGTGATCCACACATTCTCCAAAGTCTCATTACATCATTGTAGAATCACTGAGTTCTAGCATGGTCGATCCAAATTTCTTACAGCATTATTCATTAGTCATAAAAGAAATATCTTCTCGAATTACTGATTCTTAAGTTTCTATCTAAGGCATGAAATAATGGAGGATGGTTAGTACTCTGGGTCTTGGGTTCATTCCTAAAAGTTTTCTCTCTCAGGGATTCAGAAAATTCACTTTAGGTATATTGTTCACAAAAAGTAGATATCCCTAAAAAGTGATATCACTGGGTAGTCATAATTCCAGGATAGGGTTTCTAGTTTATCATAATTCCTTATCCACTTTCTTATTCCTTAGTGAACCCCATGTCTAATAATAAAATAAATAATTTTATTTTTTTCTTAAAATTCAAAATGCATGTGTAAAAATAACTATAGTTCTCAAAATAGATAAATTAATATACATTTAAGTGATATTTAATATATCATTTCTAACTAGACCAGTAAACACAACCCATTTATCCCCCATAGTATTTATCAAAACATGAATAATGACTACTTAATTATCAAATAAATCTTTCCATATTATTTGTCGATAAATATAATGAATATTATATTTATTAAATCTTATGAATAAATATTTACAATTAATTAACTCACGTATTTATTTCCCTTAATAACTCATGATTAAGTCTTGGAGATCAACCAGCCAAGAGTAATTATTAAACCAAGATTTTAGAATTCTATTTTTTTCAAACAATTTAAATTTAAAAGAAGTTTAACTGATATTTTTTATACGCTTCATGTGTGACCCTCCAGGACCTTTTCTTAATGGCATTGGGTGTAACTACCTAAAGCCAATGATTAGTGTCTAGAAACATACCGAGGATCCCATAAAGAAATAATTTAATGTCTCAATGACATAAAACCTTATATTAATACTCACTATATAATACAATCCTTTTATCATTATATTTGTAATTATGTAGGATGGCAGCTGGAGGCATCAAAATTTAATCATGATGTCTTTTTCTTTGACTTAGTTGAAATTAACCTTCACAAGAAATGTTGTGACCATTGATTTAATTTGGCTATTCCATTCCCATAAAATAGAATGAGATATGAACCTAAATTAAATAACATAAGGTAAAACCCTTTATCACATTATTCATTTGTGTAATATTAGACATTATACACCCAACATATCATATAATAACTTGAACATTTGTCAACATAGTTTTCATCAATACATCAATGTATGAAACTCATGGCATTCATTAATAATAATATTCATGTATAAGTACACATACACATGTCCAAATTTATGAACAAATACTGACGTATATAAATGTGGATTTCATTCTATGAGTTATGTTCTCATAATCTAATACTCTCAAAATTAACATGGGAATACACCATGAGAAAGTGTCTTAAAGTCTTATAGGTCTCCACACTTGAGACCCTATATCAATTTGATACTGTTAAATGATATCATTTTTCTATAGAACATATATTGAATATTAGTATCATATTACTTATTGGTTCTCATCATACCAGGGAACTATTATTACCTTTCTATGTGACAAGTACCCTTTGGACATTATCGCATACAACACCACATGGAAGAACAATCATTATGTTATATGAACTCCATTAATATTTATGAAAATGATAACAAGTAATCATAAAGTACATATAATTTTGTTTGAGGGAACGAACTCCAATATACTCTCATGTTCACTATAGTCAACTACTAATAACCTTCTTACTATCTCTCGCATTATATTAATGCTTCAACTAAGATAAGTCTTTAATTAACGGTTCTACCATGTTCTCTTCTGTGGAAAATCTGTTCACCATGACTTCACCCCTCTGAGAAAATACCATCAGGAGGTGATAATTCTAGTGTATATTTTGGTTCAATGGTGTAATATCTTCTCTTTTATGTGATCCACCATTGTAGTATTGTCATAATATGATGTGATAGGGTATTTTCTACTAGGCATCACATCAAGCTCCGGGAAAAAAATATATCCAAATAGATTATTAAGATGCATTATATATCCTTATATACTCATAATTCATTGTATAATCTATGATAACTGGCTTATTAGAACTCTAACAGCTCACATATTTTTGTTGAGACAAAAGACATATCCTAACTTCGACTTCAGGTCATTATAATATGTCTGAAAGTTAGCATCAGTATAACCCCTGATAACTCACTCCTCATATTTTCCAAATACAAGTTACATATCCTTTTTAAACCTCATAAAATTATATATAACCTTAACATCAAACCAATTTTTTTCTCATAGATCTTCTTGATATCTGTGTAACATCCTAAGATTTTATGATATATTAATCTTTAAATAAATTTATATGCTAGCTTTCATTACACAAAACATCGAGTATAAACAGACTACGAAAAAACATTAAAATATAATTATCATATAATTAAATTATTTTTGAATACATCATGTCAAAATTATATTAGTTTTATGTTTTGGGAGCTTTATGAAATGATTGATTTTTCAGTGAATAGTGAAAATACTAATTTTTGTAAAACAATCATTTATTTTAATATAAAAATCCCCCAAAAAATTTTAGTATAAAAATATTAACATAATACTAATTTAGTTATAAATAATAAAATTAATTAAATTTTAATCATAATTATACCTGATTTTTCTAAAACTGTATTTTTGGAAATAAAATTCATTTTTTAACTCTTTTTCATAGATTTTGTGTTTTTTATTAAATTAATTTCTTCAAATTTTTTGATTTGAAATTTTTAAAAGTGATTACATATATTTAATTATGTTCTTTCAATTTTATAAATTTCCCCCTTTTATGATTGATCATTATAAATAGTAACCTTGGTCGATATTTGTCACCTCAGTTAGGGTAAAACTTGTAAAGTATGGTTAAAACTTTGGGATAGGACTTTAACATTTTTTCCAACACTTGACATTATCCATTTGAATGAATTTATTTCTAAAATTTCCATAAAATTATTTAAATTAGGGCCATAAGGTTCTTTTTTTATGTTGACCATTATTTTGCATTAAGAAAGCAATTAAAAACAAATTGGCACACTCTTGACTATAATATCTCAAATATATTTACATGAGGACAAATTTAAGTTATTTTTAGCTATTAATTTCCATTTTAAATTTTTACTATTTTTAAAGCATGGTAATTTATTTTTAATTATTATTGATTTAATAATTACCTGAAATTCTTATAGAGTGTTGATATAGTGTTTGTTCAATTAATAGAAAAATATAATAAATGTTTTTAAAAATATTAATTATAATAAAATTTGGATTAATTATTAATTTGTAAAAAATATATATATTATTATATAATATTAGATATGTTTGAAAGGATTATATTCAAATTAAATATTTTCTTGGTCTCTTTAAAATCAAATTAAATGAATTTTTTCAAAAGTAAATTAAATATATTTTATGAAAATAATATATTAATAAATTATTATAAAATCATATAAATATTGAAATAGGATGATTTGGATAATATATGGCCGAAAATTTTATCCCTTTTACATTTATGAGACAATTTTTAACTTATAATAAAAATTATCTGCCTTTGATTTTTTAAAAATTGATTAACACGGTTATGTTTAAAATTGGTTAACCAAGGGGTTAATCCAATGGATAAGGTTTATAATGATATATAAACCTTTAAAAAAAATTATATTATAATAATATTAATACCATATACTCCTTATATTCAATTATATTCCATTTTGGAACCATTTTACATGATTTAGACACATATTATATTATAATATTTCGTGAATTTCCAAAATTGCACCTCCCCTCGCTTATAAAAGGACTCTAATTATCTATTTTCTATAGGCTAAATTGATCCATAAAGGTTGACAAAACCCTACCCAATTATCTTATACATATCTATATACATTAATTATATGTTTTGGTCTTCTTAAAAGAACATTAAAAGGGTCTTTAAGAAGAAATCTAAATGAAGTCTACTCAAGAAGAGGTAATCATCTTTACTAACTCTTTCAAGTCTGTTTCTATGTATGATTCCACTAAATATATTGTTCCCCTAAAAAAATATTAACCCGGATATCATAAATACATTTATATGTAATTATGATAATTGTAAAACCATTTTACACATATTTTCTATCTTATAGAAAGTGAAAACACCACTCTTGGGTATGTACGGATTATCATCTCCATGTAGCGGTGTAATTCATTTTTCATCACCACTTTTATTAGATGGTTATATAGATATAAATAGTCAATTTATGTGATATTTATGAAATTTTAATTTTTATATAGTTATAATATCATATCTACCATCTTACCTACAAATCCATTGGAAAATTATAACAGTGTTCATGCGTACGTGTGGGTTACCACCTCTAAGAAGTGATGTGATTGGTTTTCTATTTCCTTTTTACATGGATTGTAATAAGGATGGATTTATTGAAAATATAAGCAAAAAATGTCATAAAAATGATATTTTAAATGTTACTTATTATTTACCTATCTATTGTTTCATCCATTAAAAAGTGAAAACAACCATCATCTGTGAGTACGGCCTACCATCTCTATTAAAAGTGTTATTAATTTTTCTATATGTACCATTTTATGGATGAATATAAATATTTATATAATTAAAATATATTATATTTAACTCATTATTAAAATTTATCATATTATGAAACAATAATCAAACTATAAGGATCGGAACAACCGAAACAAAACATACAATAAAAACGAAGAAACTAGTAGGTAAACAATGATAATAAAAAATATTATAAAAAATGCAATATTAGATGTTATGAATGGATAATATATGATATTATTTTCTAAAAAAATTAAATTAACACTATGTCCAATTGGGTATACAACACACAACATTAATCTTAAACAAACCATGAAATATTATTATTTGAATATTGTTGTTCTAAAAAAGATGTTGAATTCGTGGTATGAATTGGATTAACCAAATAATGAAATATATATATTTTTATATTTTTAGATCACCTACTAAATAAATATTTATTAATTAATTATTAATAAATGATCACTCAATTTTTAGTAAATATATTTTATTATTCATAATTTTTTTCTTCAAAAATAGATTTTATTGCTTCTTGTGAGCGAATATTATAAATAATTATGGAAATTTTAGAAATTTTCCTATATAAAAAATGATATAATATTTTTAATCATATTGTAAATATTATCTTAGAGTGATTTTCTTGGATTTTTCTGAAAGGGTTGATTTTCTAGGGAATAGTAAAAATACTACTTTTTATTGAAATCGTATTTTTTTCAAAAATTTATGATGTTCCATTTTGTTTAAAAATGGTTTAAAATTAAAATTAGATATTAAATATTAATTATAATCTAATTAAATTAATTGGAATTAATTTTATTGTATAATTTGAAATAAAAAAAATTATTCTTAAAAGGCCATTTTTCTAAAAAAATGTTATTCAATGTGTTTTGTGTTTTTAGCTTAAATTAACTTATAACACATCTCGCAATTGAATCAGGAAAAATTGATTTCATATTAGGATTCAAGCAGAACAAAAAAAATTAAATAGGACCCTTTTATTTTTTCCATTATGAATAGTAACCTTGGTAAATTTCTGTCACCTCAGTAAGGGTAAAATAGGTAAAATAAGGTTAAATACTTGAGAAAAGATCTCAAAATCATCCCAAAACTTGAATTTATGCTATTGTATGGGTTTAGTTTGTCCATTTTAATCCATTTATCGAATATATGTCCAGTTGGTTCAATATTGCATTGATTATGACCTATATTTTAATTTTAGTAATTATAATGTCAAAAATGACACACTCTTGAATAATGGTAAAAAAAGGTTATTTTCATTTATAAATTTTTATTTAAAATATAAATAAATTATATTTTACATATTAATTTATTTTAACTTTTAGTGATTGAATAATTACACTAAATTCTTACCCAACATCGTCATAGTATTTATTCAATGAACAGAAAACAAAATAAATGGTATTAAAAATATTAAAGGTAATCCAATTTGGATGAATTATTTTATTCCATGAATTTTTCACATGAACATGAAATATTAGGGATGTTTTAAAGGATTATATTTAAATTCCATATTTTTTATTTTGGTCTTTAAAGTCAAATCCATTAAATTGTGTCAAAAATGACATTAATGAATTTTAAGAAAATAATATTTTAATAAATTATTTAAAATTAATAAAAATTTTGGAGGACAAGCTGTATAATAAATTTTCTAAAATTTCATTCCTTTTCCATTTTTGATCCAATTTTTACCATATAAGTAAAATTATAAACCTTTAATATTCAAAAGGTTGTCACCTTGGTTAATGTTTAAATAGGTTAACTAAGGGGTTAAACCAAAAGATAATGTTTAAAACTTCACATATACCTATCCAAATTTTATTGGTTTAAGTGAATTAAATAATATCCTATATTATATTAGAAATTAAGGCCACATTATTCCACTTTAACATGAAAATAAAATTATTATATTTAATTATTTTTATTAATTCCATGTGCGTCCATTCATCCACTATAAAAAGGCACCACCTCTCCTTTGTTTTATACACCACCTAAAGCCTCTTATCTCAACCAAAACCTAACATAACCTCTCATAAATATAGTTATATAGTTTATAGAGTTTTTTCAATTTCAAAAAGACCTAACCTAGGTCCATTAAGAGAATATCTAAAGCAGCTCATTCGATGAAGTGGTAATCGACTTTACCGACTCTTTCAAATTTATTTCCTATTAGAATTACTATAAATATGTTATAACAATATTATAATATAATAAATAAAGTATAATAAATATATTTATATATTATGATTAGTATTTTAAAACAATTTTCCATCCCTTTTTCATCATATTAAATTTGAAAACAGCACTTATACATACGTTTGGCTTACAATCTCCCTGTAGCAGTGTAATTTGCTATTTGTCACCACTTTACCTAGATGGATATAAATATGGAACTAATAAAATTATATTATATTTATGAAATAAATATTTTTTTCTAATTAGAATATAATATCTACAATAATATCATCAAATCTATTGAAAAATGATAACGTCGCTCATGCATACGTGTGGAAAACCACCTCAAAAAAGTGATGTAAACCATTTTTTATTTACACTTTACATGGATGGTAATAAGGATAGATTTAATGAATATTTAAGATATTTAAAAAATTATTAACATTATATACATGATTTAACCGTGGTCAAATTATAAGTATCAAAATTACTGAACCAAAACATACATGAAAAGTGAAGCAATTATAACTTAGAAGAGTAACTTTAGTAAAGAATTGTTAATAAATTGGAGATAAAGGTTATAAGTAAATAATATATAATATGATATATATTAATATGGTTATGAAACAAATTTAAAATAAATATATACTTATTATAGTGGTGGTTTGAACACATTTGATGGAATTAGGACCTGAGGTAAGGGTTTCTCATCTCACTTTTTTCATAAGACATATTCAGTATTCACCACATGTTTCATTAATTGGGTGTATATACATTCCATTTGATATTTTATATAATGGTTAACTTTTATTCATGTATTTCAAATATTATTTTTAATATCACTCTTTCGAGGGGTTATAATTCAAAAGTTACCAAAGCAGTAATGGGTATTTATCCTGGTGTAAAAAAATTATATATATTAAAAAAAGAATGAAATTTTGGTCTTTCCTTTACATAAAGTGTTATAATGGTCATAATCATGTAAATATGAGAAAAAAGGTCATATATTTCAATTTTTCATTATTATCGAATAAATATACTCATAAAATAAAATAAAGGAAATTTTTAAGGTTACATTCAAGTCTCTATCACATTATGTTTA
The DNA here is from genome assembly GCA_963277665.1 of Viscum album. NCBI lineage: Eukaryota > Viridiplantae > Streptophyta > Magnoliopsida > Santalales > Viscaceae > Viscum > Viscum album. Next base: position 1,624,948,227 of record OY728160.1, on the reverse strand, counting down.
CCCGTAATTAACCCATTTTACATTTATTATGGTGAAAAAAATAATTATGATTAATATTCCTAAGAAAAAAATAAAAAGAAACTATTTAAAAACTTTTGACCTCCTGATGTTAAATACAGAATCAATTTTTCAATATTCAAAACATATAAGTGGAATAATTTAATTTAGAATTAATCCGACAAAATGTAATGAAAAATAGTTTTTCATAAAAATGTCTTTTAAATATAAACTTTTTGTATAATAGATTCAATTATAAAATTAATTTTTAAATACCATAATTAAATTATTTTATATAAAAATAAACTAATTAAATTTTGAAATTAAACCAAAATATAATTTTTCATTATAAACAATTTAAAACAAAATAAAAATTAGTTTTTTTCACTATTTAATGAAGAATCAAACTTTTCAGTAAAATATCAAAGTTTCACCATAAGATAATTTTTATATATTGATTTCAAAAATGATATTCTTTTTATCGAATAATATTTATATATTTTTCAAAATATATAATTATAATATTCTATCATAAAACAAATAAATACCATTTTTTAATAAAGCGTATTTTTTATGAATAAAATGTCTTCAAAAAATTTAGTTCTTTTTTAAAAAAATTAATGAATATATATTTATTGATTTCGACCATTATATACATTTCAAAAATTATTAAATAATATTAATAAATTACAATTTAAATTCTATGTTACTAGGGTTATATTAAATAATAATATTTCATGGATCATTTAGGCTCGATGTTGTGTGTCGTACATGCTATCAAACATAATTTTCCTTTTAAAAATCTCAAAGTGTTATAGTTATTTTACCACTAGTTGGTTTTGATGTAATTTTGGTCATGGATTAGATATCATTGTATATATATCATATAATTATCAAGGAAGGGAAGTTACATTCAAAATTCTGAATCACCTACAATAGTCTTTTGGTGTGAGTACAAACTTAAAATACTAATGCAAATTACTTCCATAATATTTCTTATAATACCTTTTCATAAGGAATATTTATATCATATGGTTAGGTAGAAACTAAAAATTGATGGTATACCTATTTTATGAAAGTTTATTTATGTATTTACAAAATATTTTTCATGTCTTTCCCTAAAAATTTTGAAGTTGATAGTTCAATAGAACTCATTCCTGATGCTATACCTATTTCAAATACTCCATATAGAGTGGCCCTGATAGATTTATATGAATTTAAGAAGTAATTCCTGGAGAATATAGATAATGTATTAATTTGTATGAATGATTAACCATGGGTTTAACTGGTTATTTTTTTTAAGAATAAGTATGGTTGCGCTAATTATCTTGAACATAACAAAATCATTACTAATAAAAAGTTTCATCTTCCCCCTATTGATGATTTGTTTGATCAATTATGAAGAGCTCAATATTTTCGTAAGATTGATCTTAAATATATATATTGTCAGATAATAGTCAAGAAGGATTATATAACCTAGATGGATATGGTCCCTCTTAATAAATAGTAATTCCATTTGGACTTACCAATGTTCTTGTTACTTTATGGATTTTTTGAATACATTCTTGAGAGATTACCTTGATCATTTTTTGTTAATCATTATGAATGATATTCTTATATATTCGAAGTGAAAGTAAGAGCATGAATAATATTTGATAATTTTTCTTAAGACCCTAAGAAAGGAAAAGTTTTATGATAAATTTAGTAAGTGTAAATTTTAGATTTAGAAAGTTTCATTATTGGGTCATATAATCACAAGTGAGAGTATATCGGTGGATCTTTCAAAGATTAATGTTATTGAGAAATATTCTATACCATACATGGTAACTAAGATATATATTTTTCTTGGGTTTTATGGTTAATTACTATCGATTCTTTGTGAAAACATTCTTATTAATATCTAATCCACTCACTAGGTTGACATGGTAGGGCGTATGTTCTTGTGGATGGATTAATGTGAGGGGATTTTCAAAGAACTGAATAGAAGGTTGGTCAGCATATCTATGATGACACAACCCTTTAGTGGATAAGGATATGTGATATATATTGACTCATCAAATAATGGATTGGGATGTATCTTCATTTATAATTATATGGTGGTATATTATGCCTCACTACAATTTAAAATTCATGAGAATAATTTCCTCACTCATGATTTAGATCATGAAATTTTAATTGTTGCGTTAAAGTTATGGATGAATTATTTATATGGTGAAAGGTAAGATATATATACTGATCATAAAAAATTTAAATTATATATTTACCCAAAAATTATTAAATATGAACTATAGAATATAGTTACCATTTATCAAAGATCATGACAATTAAATACATTACCAACTAGGGAAGGTGAAAAAGGTGGTTGATACTCTGAGTCAGAAAGTATTGATAGTTTATCCATGAAGAGGATTTCAAGAGATCCAATATTTGTGGATTTAAAAAGTTGGATATTAAAATATTAATAAAAAGGGATAGATCTTATCTTTCTTTGATGAACAATCAAGAATCCATGAAAGGATTAATAATTCATGGAAAGAAGATGTGGAATTATAGAAGAAAGTGAGGAATGCTCTTGACTTCAACCATGATTATGCTAGAATGATAAGGATCAATAACTGATTGTGTGCCTCATCAATACTAGATTTAAATAAGGATTTTTTATATGAATATCATATTTCATCATTCACTATTCATCCTAGAAGTAAAAATATGTATAGATATCAAAAATAATATTTCTCATGGGATAACATGAAAAGGGATATTGTTGAGTATATATCTCAATACCTAATGTTTCAACAAGTAAATATTGGGTTATAGAAGTCTAAAGGGATATTACAACCACTACCCCAACCAAAATGGAAAAGGGGAAACATTACCATGTATTTAATCATTGAACTCCTAAAAATATCACTACTATAGATCATCCCATTAACAGTGCTCAAAACGGGATTAAATAGTACAAAAAAGCAATGTTTTCCTCTATGCTATTAAAAGGGGCTCCCTTTAATCAGCACTAAAAAAGCACTAATAAAGGACCCTTTTATCCTCCCTAAAAAAGAGCTGACAAGGGGACCTTTATCAGTGCTTTTTTGGAACCAATAAAAGGGGTCATTGTCATTTCAAAAAAACACTAATAAATGTTAAAAAATATATATTTTAAAAAAAATCACCAAATCAGAATCTATAACCCCCCCTATTAGTTATCAATCCCCACATTTAATAGTGATCTTCTAGCCTCCCCACCCATTTAACAGTGATAGTAATCTCCTCCACTCTTTAACAACACTATTCACCTACTTCACCCACCCATGCATGTGCCTTTCTTTGTTTGGTTTTGAACCTGAGGCCTCCCCCTCACACTCAAGTGCCTTTTCCACTCTATTATGTTGTTTTGTTCTGTATTTTAAAATATATCTATATATATTTGCATATATATATGTAACATTATAAACACATTAATTATATATGTATATAAATATTCAAACATTTTTATTTAAAATAAATGGATATTTATTTTTAGATAAGGTTTATATATTTCGAAAAATATTTTATATTTATATATTTTTACATATATATTTATAAAATTAAGCTTTTATGTGTGAATATATAAAAAATATGTATATATTGTTATATATTTGATTATAAATAATACTATAATATAAAAAATCATAAAATTTCAAAACCATAATATCAATATGAATATAATCCCTTATAATAAATTAATTACTCCATTAAAAGGAACAAAAAGAACCCCTCAAACGAGGCTTAAATTCCATCAAATGTTCAAAAATTGGTGTACCCTGACTGAAAACTCGGTTTTGGAGGCCTTCTTGGATTTTTTAGCCTCGAAAAATGTGACAGGGGGTTTATGCCTTTAATTAATTTGTAAATATCATCGTAGGCTTCGATTGTATATGTGTTAGAGCCTAAATGGACACCCGGAAAAAAATTTATGGTTGTTTGAAGTTGGAGTTATGTTTTCAACTTATTTTTGATCTTTTATAAAAAAAATTAATTTTTTAAAATTCAAATTGTTTTTAAATTACTTTTACTCAATAATAATTATAAAATTATTAATTCTAGAAATTTTTTTAATTATTCTATTATCCATTTTCACTAATTGTTTTATATATTAACTGTAAATGCCAATTTATCCTTATCTAAAACATATTTAAAATATATATATTATTTATATTAATAAAAATATCTTTATATATTAATATATTATTTTAAATAAAATATTTTTTTAAAAATATACACTTCATCACTGCTATTAAAAAAGTGATTATAAAGGGGGGATCTTTATCAGTGCCTCAAAAAAAGTGCTGGTAAAGGGGGCCTTTAACAGTACTAAAAAGTGATGATAAAGTGGGTACCATTATCAGTGCTAAAAAAAGAACTGATAAAGTGATCCTTTTAACATATCTTTTTTTAGAACTTTTAAAAGAATCATTTACTAATTCTTTTTTATCACTGATAAAAGAACCCCCTTTATCAGCACTGTCAAAGGGTGGTGTTGTGTAAAGCTGTCTTTATGGAAGTGTGTCTAATGGGAACAATGTTATTCTAGGTTTCAGGCGCAGCAGAAGCACGTTTGTGGGTTTTACCAACATTAATTTTAACATTAAACAACATTCAATCCGAGATCCGTCACGATATAAAACGCCGAATCTTCGGAATAGAACGAAGAACGAAAATAAAAGAAGAGTCCCGAAACCCTTGAGGAGGATCATCATATATTGATTATAATAAATTTAATTAATGCATAAGAATTACCTCGTTGGAATTCTTTCTTCGTTGATGTGTCCGGTCACGATTCGGTGATCCGTCGTTGCGTCATAGAATCCAAGTGTAGGATTCCTCTTGCGGTGATCCACACGTTTGTCATGTATCTCCGGAAATCGCCGAAGGGATCTCCGGGTGCTAGCGCGGAAGAACCTTCGCTTGTGATGTCCGCCTTCGACCACCTTAATCCGGTGGAGGATCTTGCTCTCGTAACTTGAGGGCGTTCTTGGTGGAAAGGGAATTATATCTTTGGCTTGAGATTATTTCCAAATCTGTTGGGCACAATAATGGCTATCCAAAATGTTGGGGTTGCAAGTATATTTATAATCGGTTTTGAGGTTAATAGAGTTATGACAATAAATAAACGCATTACGCATTTTATTTATTTCATTAAATCTTATTGAAAACCCCCATGTCGAATTATTAATTCCTTGACATGCGCCCACACTGATTTTAATAAATATCATTTATTAAAACAATATTAAATCCTCCAAATTCCAACTGGAAAAACTACAAGGCGTGTAATAATTAATATATGGCGTGTACTTGTTTTCCATAAAACTACACGGAATGTATATTTAATATACACAGCGTGTACTTTTATATTCCATTTTTCTCCACCGCATTTATTAGACCTTGAGTAATGACTATTTATTTCTTAAATAAATGTAACTACATTACTCGCTAATAAATATATTATTTCTTCCACAATATATTCTCTCGAATAACTAGTGTCAAAATAAATAAGATCAGGCATCCTTAAATAATTATTAAACCACAATCGGTAATAATATTTATTTAACTTGTTAAATTAATATTTAACTGAGATACATGGACACACTTAGTGTGGGACCCTCTAGGCCTCTTTCTCGGTGGAATTAGGCTGAGCCTACCTAATGTCCAAGGTTAGCGTCTAGCAACACGCCAAGGAACCCATAGAGAAAGAAGTTAATGCCGCAATGACGTGTCACCTCCTACAAATGCTTACCGTGTAATATAATCCATTTCTCTCGATATCTCCAATCAAGAGGGTTACATGCTAGTGCCATCAACCCATGTGCTTGATTATTATTTCTTTGACTTCCTGGAATTGAACTTTCCCATACCTTAACATGGACATGGATTTATTTAGGCTGTATCAATTCCATCAAAAGGCCTGAGATATCTACTTCCGTTATGGAACAGAAGGGAAAAATCCTTTCTCCCATTATCTATTAATGCGATATTACTCGTGACGCACCCAACGTATCCTACCTCGCTGTGAACAGTGTGTCGTCACAGTTTTCGTCAATACATCTAAGTGCGCGAGTTGTAATAGCCATTAATAATAATCATAAAGTCTAAGGAACAATACACACGTCTGTAGATAGGAACATCCAATGACACTATGAAATGTGGATTTCCTACTAGCGGGTCTTGTTCTCATAATATCCTCCTGGATATTACCAAGGGTGCACACCATGAGAAGGTGCCTCAAAGTTTTATGAGTCCTCACCCCTAATGACCTGTATTATTTGTGTCCCTCAAATAATATCATCCATCCATAGAACATACATTCAAGAACAGTGTTATGGAACTTCCGGGTTCCCATCATAGCATGGATTCGCTACGACCCTTTAATGCAACAGCTATCCTTAGGACATTATCACATGACATGTCACGCAGAAGAACAATCAAGATGTGATAAGGCTTTTATTTAATGAATAAATTACAAAGTAGTTTGTTCTAGACCACCAACTCCAACAGACTCCCACTTGGACTAGAGCCAACTGCTACCAACCTTTAACCCGCTATCTCTCACATGATATTCATGCTTCTAATAAGATAGTCCTTTAGTCATGGGATCTACCATGTTCTCTTCTGTGGACACTCTGCTCACTGCAACATCACCCCTTTGATACAAATCCCTCAAGAGGTGATACTTCCGGAGTATGTGCTTTTTCTGTTGATGTGACCTTGGTTATTTTGCAAGAGCCACCGCTGCAGTATTATCACAATACAATGTAATGGGATCTTTACTACTAGGCACCACATCAATCTCCTGGACAAAGTTCCGAATCCAGACGGCTTCCTTGGCTTCATCAGAAGCCGCTATATACTCGGACTCCACTGTAGAATCGGCGACAACTGGCTGCTTTGAACTCTTCTAACTCACAGATCCTCCATTGAGACAGAAAACATATCCAGATTGCGACTCCAAATCATTCTGATCTGTTTGAAAACCACCATCAGCATACCCTCTGATGACAAGCTCCTCGTCTCCTCCATACACCAGGAACATATCCTTAGTTCTTCTCAAATACTTAAGGATAGTCTTAACAAAAGTCCAATGTTGTTCTCCTGGATCTTCTTGATATCTTCCTACCATGATCAGTGCATAGGAAACATCAAGCCCCGTACATAACATGGCATACATGATGGATCATATAGCCGAAGCGTATGGGATCTTGCTCATCCTATCTTTCTCCTGTTGTGTCTGGGGACACATTTTCTTAGAAATATGTAAGCAATGTGATACTGAAACCAATCCCCTCTTGGATTTTTTCATACTGAATCTCTTTAGTATTTGGTCAATGTATGTACCCTGACTTAGTCCAAGCAGCCTCTTGGATCCATCACGAATGATCTTGATCCCTAGAATGTAGGATGATTCTCCTAAGTCCTTCATGGAGAAACACTTGTTCAACCAGTCCTTAACTGAGTATAAGGCTGGTACATCATTTCAAATAAGCAATATTTCATCAACATATACCAATAGGATGACGACCGCATTCCCATTAAACCGCTTATAAACACATGGCTCACATTCGTTCTTAATGAAACAAAATTCTTTTATGGCATCATCAATTCGAATGGTCCATGACCTGGATGCTTCCTTCAATCCATAAATGGATTTCTGCAACTTGAAAACCCGTTTGGCTTCACCTGGTGTCACAAACCCTTCTGGTTGTGTCATATAGACATCTTCCTAAAGGTTCCCGTTAAGGAATGTTGTTTTGACATCCATCTTCCAAATCTTATAGTCATGGTAAGCTGCTATGGAAAGTATGATTATTATGGATTTAAACATGGAAACTGGTGATAAGGTTTCATCATAGTCAATTCCTTGATGTTGTCTGAATCCTTTAGCCACTAGCCTTTCTTTATCGGTGCTAACTTGACCTTCCATGTCCAGGTTTCTTTTGAATACCCATTTGCATCCAACAGACTTTACATCAACTGGCTTATCGACCAGAACCCAAACTTGGTTCTGATACATGGAATCCATCTCAGAATTCATAGCTTATAGCCATCTTGCAGCTTCTGAGCTTTCTACTGCTTCCTTGTAGGAGAGAGGTTCATCATTTTCCAACAATAATGATTCACCATCCTCGGTGGCTAGGAAACCAAATCTCTCTAGTTCCCTTACCCCTCTTGAGCTCCTACGCAGTACATGTGTTTTTGGAAACTCTTGCACGGGGACCTGTGGAACTTGTTCCTGTACCAACTCCTTTGTATCTTGAGCACCAACTTCGTCGAAGTCAATCTTGCTCCCACTATCCTTCTTGAGGATGTGCTCCCTCTCAGGAAAGACGGCTTGTCTGGCGATAGTCACTTTCTTGTATTGAGGGTTATATAGGTAATATCCTTTCGTTTCCTTGGGATATCCTATAAAGATACACTTCATGCCCCGGGGTGCTAGTTTTTTTCCTAAGAAGGCTTTAACAAACTCCTTGCATCCCCATACGCGTGTGTGCGACAAAGTGGGTTTCCTTTCATTCCATAACTCGGATGGAATTCCATTTGCCGCCTTAGTTGGTACTCGTTTTAATGTGTATGCTGCAGTTTGTAATGCATATCCCCAAAAGGATAATGGAAGATCTACATGACTCATCATCGACCTCACCATGTCCAACAAGGTGCGGTTCCTCCTTTCACTAACACCATTCCACTATGGTGTATAAGGAGGAGTGAGCTGAGAGAGAATCCCAGACTCCCGTATAAGATCGATGAACTCTTGGTTCAGATATTCTCCACCTCGATCCGATCGAAGCTTCTTTATCTTCTTACCAATATGATTCTCTACTTCATTCTTGAATTCCTTAAATTTCTCTAAGGACTCTGACTTATACCTCATTAATTAGAAATATTCATATCTACTCAAATCATCAGTAAAAGTAATTAAGTAAGAATATCCACCTCTAGATTCTACTAGAAATGGTCCACACATATCCATGTGTACCAATCCTAGAAGCTCTGTGGCCCTTTCACCTTGTCCACCAAAAGGCGGCTTGGTCATTTTTCCTTGTAAACAAGCGTGACATCTGTCAAGTGGTTTTAGCTTAGTAGAGTCTAAATAGCCATCTTGGCAGAGCTTTGTCAAATGCTTCTTGTTCACATTACCAAGGCGGTGATTCCATAACTGGGTGATGTATGAGTCATGTGAGTTTGTTTCGTTATCGATTTCCAACACTTGGTTTTCGTAATTCAATACATAAAAAGAATTATTTAAATGTTCCATACCACAACATACATTGTTCTTATAAAAGAGACAACCCTTATTTCCAAATTTGAAAACAAATCCATCCATATCCAAGAAAGATACAGAAATTATGTTCTTGGTAACACTAGGTACATAATAACAGTTATGTAAAACCAAAATCATCCTAGTCGGCAATGAGAGGTGGTAGTCGCCAATAACCAACGCAGCTAGTCTTGCGCCATTGGAAGCTCAAAGATCTGCCTCTCCTCTTGTGATCTTTCTAAATCTACTTGGTTCTTGCATTTGAATACAGATGTGAGGCCCACAAGCTATATCTAATACCCAATGTGTATAAATAGAAAGATTGCACTCGATAACAAATGCACCTTTAGTGTCCCCACGCTTCTGGGTGCAGTTCCTCTTCCAGTGGCCATGCTTGCCACATGCAAAACACACTGCCTCTCATTCCTTGCCCTGCCTCTGAATCTTCCCCTTCTTGGAAGGACGGTGCTTGGGGGCTTCCGACCGTTTATAAGTCTTTGGATCCTTTGCCTTGTCCTTCTTTTTCTTGTTCACCATAAGGACCACAGGTTTGTTACGCCCCATGTCCTTATCTACCTGGAGAATCAAGGTCAGAAGCTCTGATAGACTCTTCTCATTGCCGCTCATGTTATAGTTTACAATGAATCTAGAGAAGTTATTGGGCAGTGATGATAGGATGAGATCTGTATGCAACTCATCCGGGAATTTAATCCCTAAGGTGTCCAAGCGTTCAATGTAGCCAATAATCTTGACTACATGAGGCCCAGCTTGTACAGACTCTCCAAGCTTTGTGGTAAACAAAGCATTGGAGATCTCATACCTCTCCTGTCTCGCCTTCTCTTGGTAGAGATCTTTAAGGTGAGACATCATGCTATACGCGTCCATGATTTCATGTTGCTTCAAGAGCTCATTAGACATGGCCGATAGAATGAAACACTGGACATCTATGGCATAATCCATGTGTTTCATGTAGAGAGATAATTCCTCATCACTAGCCTCTTTCCTAGGTGCAACTGGAATAGGCTCTTCCAGCACATATAATTTCCTTTCATGGCGAAGGACGACGCGTAAACGCCTCTTCCACTCTTGGAAATTGGTTCTGGTGAGAAGGTTTTCTTTTTCGAGTATGGTGCGCAATGATATGTTTGAAGTCATTTTCTTTCCGTTTCTACAAATTAAGATGGGCAAAGGTTTAGTACTTCATTACAAAATTTGAGACAAATAAATAAATTAATACTTATTAGTCTCCCACTATTTTATTGAAATCCAATAGCCCTCACCATTGACTCTTGAATATTCTGTTGCGTGAATATTATAGTGGAAAGGATACATATTTCCCTTTGTATTACCCTAACTAGGGTTGGTCAAGCAACTTGATGGTTTTTAGGTAGGCATTCCAAATGCCAACTACATTAACTCGCAGCTCCTTGATCCGCTGAGTGGACTCCCTAATCCTAAAATCCTTTTTGGATTTCCTCAACCTTTTCCTCTTGGTCACACCAAGTCCTGCTGTGGCAGTCAACCCTTGATGCGAACCAATTCAAGTCAACCCAAAACCTTGAATTAGAATTCCCCGATAATTGAAAGCACCCCAACTAGGGTTGGTCAAGCACTTTGAACTATGGTTCGATTCTAACCAAGATCATGGAAGGATATTCCGACTTAATATTTATTTTGAGGGATTTTATCCTTATACGTAAATTTCCATTTTATTATATTTGATTACATGCTTGATAATATTAAGTGGGATATACTTAAGTGATTAACCATGTCTAAGATAATATTTACGTATATGCCAGTTTTATTTTAGTTCCATCTTGCATGCTCGTTTAATTCATTAATTATGTGATCGTGACAACACACCCACAATAAATAAACCATGAAACTGACAGAAATAAAATAAATGGTATGATCTTGAGATTTTCTATTGGTTAGTTTATCTAGAGGTTGGTAAACTAACCCAAGACCTATGGGAGAAACACCTTGAACCTTTCGGGTTCGTGTTTACAGCTTTCCACCTGTCCACCTTTGTATCTCCTTAGATTGGTTTCACCATGGCTCCTGACTTGAGCCGCCTCCACTAGCTTGGGAGCTACATCCATTACATATGCATTTATCTCATAAGTAGGTGAGGGGTAAAAGGAGTTTTTTACATAAAAGAATCCTTGGGCGTGCAGGCCCTGCATATTAATGAGTAGATGGCTCGCAGGCCAACAAATTTTATTTAAATAAATAAATTAAAAGAAACCATTCACATACAAAGTTCTCGGTCTAGCTCATGATCATCCATACATGCAACGATATTTATGCATAAATAAAACTAGCATTCAATTCTATAATCGTTCTTGTTTAAGATAAATCACGCTCGAATCAATTAATTATCTTTAATTAATAAATCCTTTTTATCTTAAATCCCTTTTCTGAATTTCCTTGAGATTCTCATCCATCATAATTTTAAACAAATAAATTCATTTAAAATTATCCTTATATGTAACTTGTACCTTGGAGGCCACCCGGTGAATTCCCATTTATTACACAGAAGTTAAATTAAACACATATATATAAAACACCTATCACGTGTTGTGCCTCATCTTTATGCCTGCACCATCGTACACATCTCAAGGGTTTGTATAATATAATAATAAATTTTAATAAATCTGTGTAATTTGGGTGAGTACACGGCATGTAGTTCCGACTACATGGAGTGTACTTTTCTTCACCGTTCATCTGAAGTACATGCCCGGGGACAGGGCGTGTTAATGTACTTCGGAAATTTTCGGAGTACACGGCATGTACAGTGGGACACATGTCGTGTAGTTTCCACGTTACACAGTTTCCAGCCGGGCAGGCCGTGTACGGAGTACAGAACCCAACCTTAACCCTAAGGGACTACACGCCGTGTTCATTGGACCACATGACATTTATTCCGGAAACCTTGCACCACCTATTTCTGGTCAACACACGGTGTCTTAAATTCTTAGAAAAAATCCAATACACGGCCTGATTTGGCGGATCAGTCAATGCATTGAACCTAGACTACACGGTGTGTACTTACGAATAAACGCCGTGTATTCTGGTGTTATATGGCCAGAAATGTTTGGCTCCTCCGAATGAGTTCCTCTATTTTATTTTAATCAAAATTAAAAGAAAAATTCATTTCTGTGAGATGAACGAGAAACGAGGGAGGAGGAATAGATCTCGATATTCATATTTCCAGAACGATTAAACTTGAATTGAAATAACTAAATTATTAAATGCGGAAACTACCAACGAAAAAATAAATAATTATAATCAATGATATGACCTCCTCTGATACCACTTGTAGGTTTCGGACGTAGCAGAAGTGCGTTGATGGGTTTACCCAACTTTAATTTTAACGTTAAACAACGTTCAATCCGAGATCCGTCACGATATAGAACACCGAATCTTCAGAATAGAACGAAGAACGAAAAGAAAAGAAGAGTCCTGGAACCCTTGAGGAGGATCATCATATGTTGATTATAATAAATTTAATTAATGCATAAGAATTACCTCGTTGGAATTCTTTCTTCGTTGATGTGTCCGGTTACGATTCAGTGATCCGTCGTTGCATCGTAGAATCCCAGTGTAGGATTCCTCTAGCGGTGATCCACACGTGTGTCACGTATCTTCGGACGTCACCGAAGGGATCTCCGGGTGCTAGTGTGGAATAACCTTCGCTTGCGATGTCTACCTTCGACCGCCTTGATCCGGTGGAGGATCTTTCTCTCGTAACTTGAGGGCGTTCTTGGTGGAAAGGGAATTCTCTCTTTGTCTTGAGAGTATTTCCAAATCCGTTGTGCACAACAATGGCTCTCCAAAATTTTGGGGTTGCAAGGATATTTATAATCAGGTTTGAGGTTAATAGAGTTATGACAGTAAATAAATACGTTACGCATTTTATTTATTTCATTAACTCTTATTGAAAACCCCCATGTCGAATTATTAATTCCTTGACATGCATCCATGCTGATTATAATAAATATCATTTATTAAAAAAATATTAAATCCTCAAAATCCCAACTGGAAAAACTACACGACGTGTAATAATTAATACACGGTGTGTACTTGTTTTCCATAAAACTACACGGCGTGTATATTTAATATACACGGCGTGTACTTTTATTTTCCATTTTTCTCCACCACAATTATTAGACCTTGAGTAATAACTATTTATTTCTTAAATAAATGTAACTGCATTACTCGCTAATAAATATATTATTTCATCCACAATATATTCTCTCGAATAACTAGTGTCAAAATAAATGCGATCAGACATCCTTAAATAATTATTAAACCACACTTGGGAATAATATTTATTTAACTTGTTAAATTAATATTTAACTAAGATACATGGACACACTTAGTGTGTGACCCTCTAGGCCTCTTTCTCAGTGGAATTAGGCTGACCCTGCCTAAAGTCCAAGGTTAGCGTCTAGGAACATGCCAAGGCACCCATAGAGAAAGAAGTTAACACCAGAATTACGTGTCACCTCCAATGAACACTTACCGTGTAATATAATCCCTTTATCTCGATATCTCCAATCAAGCGGGTTGCATGCTAGTGCCATTAACCCATGTGCTTGATTATTCTTTCTTTGACTTCCTGGAATTGAACTTGCCCATAACTTACCATGGCCATGGATTTATTTAGGCTATATCAATTTCATCAAAGGGCCTGATATATCTACTTTCGTTATGGAACGGAAGGGACAAATCCTTTCTCACATTATCTATTAATGCGATATTACTCGTGACGCACCCAACGTATCATACCTCGCTACGAACAGTGTGTCATCACAGTTTTTGTCAATACATCTAAGTGCACGAGTTTTAATACCCATTAATAATAATCTTAAAGTCTAAGGACCAATACACACATCTGCAGATAGGAACATCCAATGACACTATGAAATGTGGATTTCCTACTGGCGGGTCTCGTTCTCATAATATCCTCCTAGATATTACCAAGGGTGCACACCATGAGAAGGTGCCTCAATGTTTTATGTGTCCTCACCCCTAATGACCTATATTATTTGTGTCCCTAAAATAATATCATCCTGCCATAGAACATACATTCAAGAATAGTGTTATGGAACTTCTGGGTTCTCATCATAGCAGGGATCCTCTACGACCCTTTAATGCAACAACTATACTTAGGATATTATCACATGAAATTTCACGCAGAAGAACAATCAAGATGTGATAAGGCTTTTATTTAATGAATAAAGTACAAAGTAGTTGGTTCTAGACCACCAACTCCAACAGTTATTTGGTTTTTAGTTTATTTCCTTAAGAAATTGGCAAATTTTAACACTAATAGATAATATTTCTGTAACACCCCCAACATTTTATAAGATATATTATTTTTAATTTCCTTCATATCTTCTATTGTATGTTACACCAAGATTATATTGCACTATACACAACACCGTATTATCTTGTAGTATACGCAACACTAATCTTGGATCGTGTTACACACAATTTCATGTTTGTTTGATAATAGTTATTCTACACAACATTGAGTGTGTGTGTGTGTGTGTGTGTATTCAATGTATAAATGAAATATGGTTGGATTTTTTTATACGCAACAACAAAGAAGTCTTGCACTACACGCATCCCTGACTTTTCTTGCATTACATGCAATCACGGCCTTCCTCGATAGTGTGTGTTGTACGCAATACCGGGTTTCACTAAACAACAATATATAGTTATAATATTATTATAAACTAGCCGTTATGAATATTATTAAATATATTTTGAATTTTATAACATTTTTATTCATCTTACACATTTTCTAGAACATATTATGAGAACAAAATAATTTTTTCGGGTAAAATAAATATTTTTTTTTAAAATGCAGTTTTTCTGCCTTTTTATGGCGCACCCATTTTAAATATAATTTTTGACAAGTTTTTAAGTTCAATTTTACAAAATAAACTTCTTCTTATAAATCAGGATATAAAAATTTACATTGGATAAAGTTTTTATATTTTTCTGACAACGTTCTTATTTTGATGAATAGTAAAAACATGCTAAATTTTTCTTAAAAACAACTTTTTCATGGAGATAATTTATATGGTTAAATTATAATAGTAAATTGTTTTAAAGTATAAATATAATATATTTTTACCATTTAATATAATGTATGTCATTATCATTTATTTAACATTGAATTCGTAGGTTAAATCAATTCAATCTTTTGCAATGTTTTAAACAAAACCCGTTTTTTTTACAACAGGATTAAATTTAAATTAATTACTAAAAATTCTATGTTTTGAATTTAAAAAAATGGATTCCATATTTGGAATCATTAGTTCCAAATTATTTTAATAGTCTACTTTTTATTTTTGGGCATTATGAATAGTAACTACGGTAAATTTTATTTACCAAAATTAAAGGAAAATTAGGTAATTAAGGGTAAAAATAATATAATAAAATTACCCTAACACTTGTCTTAATATAATTGGATGATTATATTTCTTCCTAAGGAATATTTGGATCGAAATTGAATCCATTGGAACCCACTTGGATGTGATTAAGACCTTTAATTGATTTTATTTTAAAGAAAGTGAAATATGTCCCACTCAAACATTAATAATTACATTATTTTTTATATAAGGTTATACAGAATATAATTTCTATTATAAATACTCATTTTAAATATAAAATGTTTTTCTTTATCATGGTAATTTATTTGTAATTTTTATAAAATATTTATTTACTTTAATATCTTATACATTATTGATGTAGAAATTATTTATATAGTGAAAAATCAATAATATAGTTTTTATTAAAATAATAATACCTATCAAAAGGACCATAAACTTGATCAAACCTTATTAGTAGAGTATAAATATACCCTGATCATAAAAGGGTCTATTTTGGGACCATTTAGAGCATTATGAAACAGATAAGTACATTTATATTATTTTATTTTAAATGACGTCAAAGATGTCACCTTCATAATTTAATAAATATAACAATTTAAATATTGTGATTTTAAGATGAAAAATTCAATTACAAATTTTATTATGAAAGGTACTATATTTATCGTCATCACAGGATTTTATTTTTAATTTTTATTCAAATAATAAGTATATTAAAATATTATAAAAAAATGATGTAGTAATTGTTTTATTAAGAGAAATATCAAATAAATGGTATTATAAATATTAAAATAAACATTATATGAACTAATTAATGTTCTCCAAAAATTTTCTAGATAAATATGACATGTTAGGAATCTATTAAAAAAAATTCGAATATATCCTCTGTGTGGGTTTTATTTAAATTCAAATAAATGAATAGTGTCAAAATTAACACTATTGTTATTTTATAAAAATAACACATTATTTAATGGTTTAAAAATCACATAAATATTTTAAAATTACAAACTGAAATTTATATAGTCTAAAATTTTATAACATACCTAATTAGGGATAATTCACAACACATAAGTAATTATTTATAATAGTTTAAAATTTAGAATATTATTACCACAAATAAGATTAAATAAATTAAATTTGGATAAATCAAATTGATAAGGTTTAAAATAATTTCCTAACATGTCTAAATTTTACTGGTTGAGGATATTAAAACCCTATCTTACCTAATATCATAATTTGAGTCACTTTGGAAGTTTTTATGTGGGGTTTGAGTTTATTATAAATTAATATTTTTGAGGTTTCCAAAAGTTCCCCTCTCTTCCCTTATAAAAGGGCACCTCCTCCCTCTCCTCTTCACAACACGTTGAGCCTTCAAGATCGGAAAAACCCTGACATTTCTCTTATACAAATCTCTGGAAACATTCTAGAGGTTCTGGTCTTCTCAAAAGACCAACTCTAGTCCCTTAACAGAAAGCTTAAAGGAGGTGCGTCGAAGAAGAGGTAATCTCTTCTACCAATTCTTTCAAGTTTCTTTCTTCTTAAACATCCTCTTCTTTAGTTTTTTCATTTTAATGTAATAAAATCAGTATCATTAATATACTGATATGATATTATAAATATGAATCAACCCCATTTCGTCTTCTATCCATCCTATGGAAAATGAAATCACCGCGCGTGCATACGTACTGAATACCATCTCCATGACGTGGTGTAATCAGTTTTTCCATCACCACCTTACTTGGATGGGTATAATGGTGTAAAAAATAACTATATATGGTTATTATTAAATATTAATGATTCTGAGATATTATATCATCCACTCCAATTCTATTCAATAATTATGGGAATGATATCATCACTCGTGCGTACGTACGGACTACCATCTCCACAAATGATATGAGATTCATTTTCCATGATTAACCATTAAAGTATGATTATAAAGTATATATATAATAAATAATCATGAAATATATTACATAATAATGATACTTTATTTATGTACATATATGTTTAATTTACTTAATTCCATTCAATTCAATAAGGAAACGAAAACAGTGTTCATGCGTACGTACGGCCTACCATCTCCATGAACGGTGTATTTCATTACATTTATCGATCTATCATATATATTTATATACTGAATATTTATTATATATAAATCGCCTTTTAAATTCTAGAATTAATTAAATTAATAGATAAGTAATAATATCAAGAACAATAAGTCGAAACACATATGACAAATGAAACGATTTTACCCAAAACGCTGCTTTATCATGGAATTTACAAACGAACGGGTAATATAAAGTCATAAGTGAACCATATATGATATCATAAAAATGAATATAATTTTTAAAAAAGTAAATTACATTATTTAAATCCTTATACAAGAGGTTCGTATACATATGAATCATATCGGACATAAGGTAAGGGATAATTTTTCAAATCTCATTTTTATCCGAGATTGCTTATACGTAAGTATTTACTAGGGTTATATTTTTCATCCATGTACATAAAAATGTTTTTCATAAAGTGTTAAATATTCTTCCATGTATGTTTAAATTCATTTTTACAACTCTTTGACTTTTATTTTGTGTTATGGAATGAATATTTATTTTGTTTACCATACGTTGTACTTTTTGACTTTTCCGATAAAATTACAAGGAGAATGTTTTTTTACTTACACGAAATGAATGGATTTTTATGGTTTCATAATTCATTTTCTTCATTAACATTACTCTAAAATATTTTAGGATTGTTTTCAATAAAATCCTTTTCTTTTAAATTTATGTGGCATTTTGTGAAAAGAAAATGATTTTGGAGAAGAAAGGATATTTTTCTCAATAATTCATTTCTAGTGTTTTATCAAAACTATTTTCCATCTAAGATGACATTATTTAATATGTTTATGTTTCAATTATAATGTCTCTATTATTTACATGGTTTTATTTTTCTTATGATGAAATGATATCTGTTTGTTTTATATGGATTATGTTATGAAGGGATGATGTCTTTGAAACCCATTTTATTCTCTGGGCTATGATGAATAATTTATGATTGTTTTATGGCACACGTAAGAATTATTTCAATATGAGATGGTTGGGGCCTATATCTCCCTCAAATGAATTGGTTAAAGAATTATATCTCATGAGATAGACATGGATGGAACGGCAAGTTAATCCGCTTCAGTGATACAGGACTGGAATGAGGAGTGAACTCGATTCAGTAAGGGACTTTGTCGACTAAGATGGTCCTGGAAGCAATTCCATGGCTACTATAGAAATTGTATAAAGTGGATAATGGTTTTACAAAATTAAATGTTTTATTACCATGCTATTTTATCATGATTTATGTTCCATTATGATCTATTCCTTACGTACTACCATGTTTTATGTCATTGCTCAAGATTTTGATGTTTAAACATTATGTTCATGTTTTTAAGTTCAAATGTATATGGTTTGTTTTATTTTCTCCATTCTTACCCTTAATGAGAATTTGAGCTCACCCTTTATATGTTTTATTTTCCCCAAGATATAAAGAAAGGTTTTAGTTAAGAAAATAAAAGGGGGATATCTTTATGGGAGATGTTGAAGATCTTTCACCATGATTAGAAGATTATGTTCTGAGCTTCCAAAGACACTAAACTATTACGATCCTTGAGTGTTGGTTTTTGTTATGTATTAAGTATTACGAAAAAGTAATGTAATTTCCATGTACGTCAAGTTTGGGGTCTCTACAGTTGGTATCATAGGAAAGGTTTAGTCAACCTTTGGAAACTAGGATATGAGAACTTTACTGAGATCCCTAGAGATATTTCTAAGGTATGTCTAGGGATGTCCCTAAGGTTAAGTATAAGTATAGGTTATAGTCCTAGAATTATGGTAATGATATTAGAATTAAACCTAAGATGTTAGATATTGAAGGTACTCCTCCTTTATTATGTTGTTTTCCCTAGCATGATTTTTGCCTCTCACACTATTCTTTTTGGGTTTTAGACGATGGCTGGAACCCGAAGGAACCGTGTTGATCAATGTAATGAACAACACAATGATTGTCCTCCTAACCAAACCAGTGTTATGGGAGATGGAGTGCAAAATATTATTGCTATAGTTTCACAAGATATGAATCATTCTAGACTTCCAAATGAGCAGAGAAGGGAATAATATTCTATTGAGTCTTTAATGAGGCAACCACCTTATTTCAGTGGGTTTTCTAATACACTTGTTGCTGAAAAATGGATTAGTACCATTGAAAATATATTTTCTATACTTCTCTATTTGGAACATGAAAAAGTCATTCTTGCTATTTACCATTTAGAAGGTGAAGTAGACCAATAGTGGACTCTAATTAAGAATACGAGGCCCCAGGATGAAATTGTATCCATGTAATGGGATGAGTTCAAGAACATATTTTTCAATAAGTACTTCCCTCCTATTCTTAAAACAAAGATGGAAAAGGAGTTCCTTTAGCTCAAGAAAAAGGATGATGAATCTATTGGTATATAAGAATTGAATTTTACAAGGATTGAAAGGTATGCATCTGGAATTATCATCCAACCTGAATGTAAAGTGGATCAATTCTTCAGTGGCTTAAAACCAAGTCTTCGAAGGGCATTAGCTATAAGAGACTTCAGTAGCTATGAAGAAATTGTGCATTGTGTTATCAAGGTAAAATAGGAATTTGGTGTTACATATCCATCTCACAGTTTTGACATGAAACGAAAGATAGAGATCAAGGAGAAATCTCATAACAATGGTGAAAAGATGATGAATGTTACTTTATGCTCAAAGTGTGGAAAGAATAATGGTGGAGATTGCCTAAAAGGTTCTAGAAAATTTTTTTAAGTGTGGAAAATAAGGTCATCAAGAAGTTGAGTGTCTAAGTAATGGAAAAAAGGTATCTAATGATGTGAATATAGAAAAGACTACAGATAATGCTCCACCAACACTTTAATGCTTCAAGTGCAAGGAAATGGGGCATTATACTAATTAATTCCCTAATCCAAGGGTTAATGATGATCGACGTGAGCAACCTCTTAAGTAAAATGATAAAGGGAAGTCACATGCGATCACTATTCGTGGTGTTGAGTATGAAATTGATTATGTGGAATGATTAAGTGTTTATGAAATGGGATTTCAAAATAGTATCATGGAATCTCATTTATGGTATCGTGGAATTTTGGAATATCTATGTATTGGTTTTTAATAATTATATGGTACCAGTAACCATGAAAAGTGATTGAAATATTTTTGGAAAGAAGATGATATGCACATAATGAAAGGATAAAGATAAAATTAAATGATCTCATGATAGATATAAGGACAAAGTTATTTCATGGTTTGAGTGTATAGAAATTTTGGGATTTTGGTATGTGGAAAGAGTTAATTTTTGACATAATTCATGTTTTCACTAAGGTTCAATGGGTATTCATTTTTCAATATAATACATGATTAAGGTATTCACATGTTTAAAATGTGACCAAAAATATATATCCTATGATATATGGGGGATAAATGATGGTATTCACATGCTCAGTAGATGACATTTCTAGTATTTGTTTTCTTTATACTATGAGCTTGGAAAGAAGTATTTTAGATAAGCCTAAAGATTGGAATGGATTATGTTGGAAATAAGTTAGTATTTTTTAAGTATATAACTTTTTTCGATATTATTTATGGGATGTTATAATAATGTAGTTTTAGAAAAAGGACAACCTGCAGGATGGGCGACAACTCGTCACGTCAGATAAGGATGTGGGAATCGAACCCACAACCGAAGTGCGACATGCCTTTATCACTAACCACTGGCCTATAGGAAGTCCCTAGTTAGTAGAAACTAGTTTTATTTTTGTAAGCGGTTTGATAGATGGAGTATAAGTCCATTTTTGGAATCATATACGATTAACCTCACCCAAGATGGACTTATGTATATTTGATAACTTTTGCTAACCTTTTGTTTGATATAGATGGAATGACCCATCATTCTATCACATGATCTGCTAACACTTCAATAATGACAAATTCAACTTCATTTATTTAAGATATGAAGTAGAAATTGTTCAAGGCACAAACAACGGTGATATTGTACCGAAATAAAGTAAGTATTTCTTCTAATTCAACTTCTTCCAATTTAGGGAAATGATCTTGAAAAAAAAAATGTTGTCCTAGTGTCTTCATATCTGATGAATCAGATGGTACCTTAGATTATCACAAATTAATGGCTTGGTGATTGTTGGATGTTTCATAGCCATGTTCTCTACCACTCTCCATCAGAACTTGATGGTTAGGTTTCTCTTCCATATCCATAATTTCACCTATGTTCTCCTATATGGAAACCCAGTGATAAGTTAATTTGGGTAACTGATATGTTTCATTCTTCACTTTTTTAAAAATTATGTTTTAGTATTGCTTTTTACGATGTGGGTTTCTATGAAATAAACTTTCAAGTAATAAACTATTTATAAGCCCGACGAATTTCAAGGGCGAAATTCATTTTAAAGGGGGTAGAATGTAACAACCCAAGATTTTATAAGATATATTCTTTTTAATTTCCTTCATATCTTCTATTGTACGATACACCAAGATTATATTTCACTATACACAACACTGTATTAGCTTTCAGTATACACAACACTAATCTTGGATCATGTTACACACAATTTCATGTTTGTTTGATAGTAGTTATTCTACACAACATTGAGTGTGTGTGTATATATATATATTCAATGTATAAATGAAATATGGTTGGATTTTTTATATGCAACAACAAAGGAGTCTTGAACTACATGCATCCTTGACTTGGCTTGCATTACACGCAATCACGACCTTCCTTGATAACGTGTGTTCTACGCAATACCAGGTTTCACTAAACAATGATATACGGTTATAATATTATTATAAACTAGATTTTATGAATATTTTTATGTAAATTTTGAATTTTATGAAATTATTATTAATCTTACACATTTTCTAGAACATGGTATAAGAACAAAATAATTTTTTCGGGTAAAATAAGTATGTTTTAAAAATGCAGTTTTTCAACCTTTTGATGGCGCACCCATTTTAAATATAATTTTTGAAAAGTTTTTCAGTTCAATTTTACAAAATAAACTTCTTCTTTTGAATCAAGATATTCAAATTTACATTGGATAAATTTTTGATTTTTTTCTGACAACATTCTTATTTTGATGAATAGTAAAAACACGCTAAATTTTTCTTAAAAACAACTTTTTTCATCGAGATAATTTGTATGGTTAAATTATAATAGTAAATTGTTTTAAAGTATAAATAGAATATATTTTTACCATTTAATATAATTTATGTCATTATCATTGATTTTACATTGAATTCGTAGGTTAAATCAATTCAATCTTTTGCAATGTTTTAAACAAAAACTCGTTTGTTTCGACAACGGGATTAATTTTAAATTAATTACTGAAACTTATCTGTTTTGAATTTGAAAAATGGATTACATATTTGGAATAAGTAGGTCCAAATTATGTTAATATTATACTTTTTATTTTTGGTCATTATGAATAGTAACTACGGTAAATTTTATTTACCACAGTTAAAGGTAAATTAGGTAATTAAGGGTAAAAATAATATTATAAAATTATCCTAACACTTGTATTAATATAATTGGATGATTATATTTCATCCTAAGGAATATTTGGGTCGAAATGGAATCCATTGGAACCCACTTGGATGTGATTAAGACCGTTAATTTATTTTATTTTAAAGAAAGTGAAATATGTCTCACTCAAACATTAATAATTAGATTATTTTTTATATAAGGTAATACAGAATATAATTTTGATTATAAATACTCATTTGAAATATAAAATTTTTTTCTTTATCATGGTAATTTATTTTTAATTTTTAAGAAATATTTAATTACCTTAATAGCTTATACATTAATGATGTAGAATTTATTTATTTAGTGAAAAATCAAAAATATAGTTTTTATTAAAATAATAATACCTTTAAAAAGGACCAAAAACTTTACCAAAACTTATTTTTAGAGTGTACATATATCCTAATAATATAAGGGTCGATTTCTGGACCATTTAGAGCCTTATAAAACATATTTGGACATTTATATTATATTATTTTAAATAATGTCAAAGATGTCACCTTTATAATTTAATAAATATAACAATTTAAATATTGTAATTTTAAGATGATAAATTCGATTAAAAATATTATTATGAAAGGTATTATATTTATCTTCATCATGAGATTTTATTTTTAATTTTTATGCAAATAATAGTTATATTAAATGATTATACAAAAATTATGTAGTAATTGTTTTATTAAGAGAAATATCAAATAAATAGTTTTACAAATATTAAAATAAACATTATATGAACTAATTAATGTTCTCCACAAATTTTATAGATGAATATGAAATTTTAGAAATCTATTAAACATTTTTTTTCGAATGTATCCTCTCTGTGGATTTTATTTAAATTCAAATAAATGAATTGTGTCAAAATTAACACTATTGTTATTTTATAAAAATAACACATCATTAAATTGTTTAAAAATCACATAAATATTTAAAAATTATAAATTTAAATTTATATGGTCTAAAATGTCATAAATTTCCTAATTATGGATAATTCAAAACACATGAGTAATTATTTATAACAATTTAAAATTTATAATATTATTACCACAAATAAAATTAAATAAATTAAATTAGGATAAATCAAATTGATAAGGTTTAAAATAATTTCCCAACATGTCTAAATTTGATTGGATGATTATATTATAACCCTAAATTACCTCATATCTGAATTTGAGTCACTTTGAAAGTTTTTAATTCGGGTTTGAGTTTATTATAAATTAATATTTTTGAGGTTTCCAAAAGTGACCCTCTCTTCACTTATAAAAGGGAACCTCCTACCTCTCCTCTTCACAACACCTTGAGCCTTCAAGCTCATAAAAACCCTGCCCATTTATCTTATCCACTTCCCTAGAAACATTATGTAGGTTCTGTTCTTCTCAAAATACCAACTCTAGTCCCTTAAGAGTAAACTTAAAGGAGGTGTGTCGAAGAAGAGGTAATCTATTCTACCAATTCTTTCAAGTTTCTTTCTTCTTCAACTTCCTCTTATTTAGTTTTTTCATTGTAAATTAATACAATAAGTATCAATAATATACTTATATGATACTATAAATATGAAACAACCCCATTTCATCTTCTATCCATCCTACATAAAATGAAATCACCGCACGTGTGTACGTACGGAATACCGTCTCCACGCCGTGGTGTAATTATTTTTTCCAACACCACCTTACTTGGATGGGTATAATGGTGTAAATAATAAATATATATGGTTATTATAACATCATAATTATTCTAAGATATTATATCATCCACTCCAATTCTATTTAATAATTATGGGAATGATATCATCACTCGTGCGTACGTACGGACTACCGTCTCCATGAACACGATGAGATTCATTTTCCATGATTAACCATTAAAGTATGATTATAAAGTATATATATAATAAATAATAATGAAATATATTACATAATAATGATACTTTATTTATGTACATATATGTTTCATTTACTTAATTCCGTTCAATTCAATAAGGAAATGAAAACAGCGTTCATGCGTACGTATGGCCTACGGTCTCCATGAACAGTGTATTTCATTACATTTATAGATCTATCATATATATTTATATAATGAATATATATTATATATAAATCCTGTTTTACATTATGTAATTAAGTAAATTAGGATATAAGTAATAATATCAAGAACAACAAGTCAAAATACGTACGATAAATGAAACGATTTTACCCAAAACAATGCTTTATCATGGAATTTACAAAAGATCAGGTAATATAAAGTCATAAGTGAACCATATATGATATAATAACAATGAATATGATTATTTAATAAGTAAATTTAATTATTTAAATCATTATACAAGTGGTTTGGATACATAAAAAGCATATCAGACATAAGGTAAGGGATAATTTTGCAAATCTCATTTTTATCTGAGATTGCTTATACGTAAGTATTTACTGGGGTTATATTTTTCATCCATGTACATAAAAATGTTTTTTATAAAGTGTTAAATATTCTTCCAAATGTATTTTTCACTTCATTTTTACCCATATTTGACTTTTACTTTGTGTTATGGAAAGAATCTTTCTTTTGTTTACCATACGTGATAATTTTTTACTTTTCTGTTAAAAGTACGAGGAGAATGTTTTTTTACTTATACGGCATGAACAGATTTGTATGGTTTCATAACTCTTTTTCTTCATGAAGCTTACTCTACAATATTTCATGATTATTTTCAATAAAATTATTTTCTTTTAAAATTTTGTGGCATTTTGTGAAAAGAAAATGATTTTGAAGAAGAAAGGATATTTTCCTCAAGAATTCATTTCAAGTGTTTTATCAAAATTATTTTCCATCCAAGATGAAATTATTTAGTATGTTTATGTTTCAAGTATAATGTATCTATTATTTAAATGGTTTGATTTTTTTATGATGAAATGATATCCATTTGTTTTATATGGATTATATTATGATGGGATGATGTTTATGAAACCCATTTTATTCTCTGGGTTATGATGAATGATTTATGATTATTTTGTGGAACACGTAAGAATGATTTCAATATGATATGGGTGGGACCTATATTTGACTCCAATGCATTGGGTAAATATTTATATCTAATGAGATAGACATGTCTGGAATGGAATGTTAATCCGGTTCAGTGATACAGGACTGAAACGAGGAGTGAACTTGATTCAGTAAGGGACTTTGTCCACTAAGATGGTCTTGGTAGCAATGCCTTAGATATTATGGAAATCATATCAAGTGATTAATGGTTTTACATAATTACATGTTTTATTACCATTTTATTTTATCATGATTTATGTTCCATTATGATCTATTCCTTACGTACTTCCATGTTTTATGTCATTGCTCAATATTTTGATGTTTAAACATTATGTTCATGTTTTTAAGTTCAAATGTATATGGTTTGTTTTATTTTCTCCATTCTTACCACTACTGAGCATTTGAGATCACCCTTTATATGTTTTATTTTCCCCATGATATAAAGAAAGGTTTTAGGTAAGAAAACAAAAGGGGAATATCTTTATGGGAGATATTGAAGATCTTTCACCATGATTAGAAGATTATGTTCCGAGTTTCCAAAGACACTAAACTATTACGGTCCTTGAGTGTTGGTTTTTTTTATGTATTAAGTATTCCGCAAAAGTAATTTAATTTCCATGTACGTCAAGTTTGAGGTCTCTAAAATTTCTCTCTTGACTAGATTACTCAATTATACATTAAATAAGTTGTAATATTTAATGGAATACCACTCTTAATTGTATCTAATTGGGATATGAGTTTTACCTTAATGTTATAGGAAATCCTTCATTAGTATCTATATATAGAGTTTAGTGTCATTAATTATTATCATATTTAGGTAAATGATAAGTCTGATAAGACCATTAAAACTCTAGAAGACATGTTGAGAGATTTTTCTATGGATTTCAAAGGTGGTTTGGATCCACATAGTCCTATGAAATAATTTTCATACAACATTAGATTTCACTCGAGCATTCAGATGGTTTCTTATAAATACCTCTATGTAAATAAGTTTATAAATCCAATATGTTAGTATGAAGTCATATAAATAATGATATTATGAACAAGTATATCAAAGGAAATGGCTAGATTCATTCAACAACACATAATGGAATCTCATAGATGAAAGAAGAGTTATGTTGACAATTAATGGAGATATCTAGAGTTATAAATTGTTGATAAGGAATTCCTATGAATATTTCCTTATAATAAGGTTATGATATTTTTAAATAATGGAAATATAATGCCTAGATATATCAGTCCCCTTGAAATTATTAATTGAATTGGGCTAGTAGCTTATCGCTTGGATCTTCTGTGGAGTCTCTTTCATGATCAGGATTTATTCCATGTATCTCTCTTTAGGCAGTCCATTCCTGATCCTTCACATGTACTAAACTCAAAGTTTGTACCGCTAGATAAATACATGTATTACATGTAATAGTGAATGGATATTATGGATCATAAAGAGAAAGTTATATGAAACAAGACTACTCATCTAGCCAAAATTTTGTGGTGAGGTCATAAAATTAAGAAATCTATGTGGGAACCTAAGGATATTATGAGGTATAATCATCCTCAATTTTCTATATCAAAGTGAATGAATTTTTAGGGGAAAAATTCTTATAAACGGGTAGAATGTCATAATCTAAGATTTTATGATATATTTTTCTTTAAATAAATTTCTATAATAGTTTGTTTTACATATAACACTGAGTTTTAGAAAACTAATAAAACATAATAATATATTATTATTTGAAATTTATATCATTTTTAAATTTTTCATGTCAATATTATTCTATTTTGAAATTTTTAGATTTTTTTGAAAATATTTATTTTTCAGTAAATAGTAAAAAATAACATTTTTTGTAAAATTATCATTTCTATTAAGGGAAATGATAATTTTAATATAATCATAAATTAAAATAACTATTATTTATTTATGAATCATATAATTAATTACATTTGAATCATCATTATTCTTGATTTTGGTATAAGTTCTTTTTTAGGCTAAAAATGCATTTTTTAACTTATTTTCATTGCATTTTTTGTTTTAATATTAAATTAATTTATGAAACCTAAATGAATTTAATTTGATAAAATGGGTTATATATTTTAAATTATAAAGTTCAAATTTGGTAAATAATCCCCTTTTTTGTTAGGAATAGTAACCGTGGTGGATATTTGTCACCTCAGTATGGGTAAAATAGTTAAAACGGGGTTTAAACATTGAGATAGGAATTTAAGATTTCTATAACACTTTAATTTATCATGTTTTATTAATTAAGTCTGTCCACTACAATCCAATTCACAAAACAAATTCCACTTTGTTCCATTTTTCTTTGATATTGACCTTTATTTTAGATTAAGAAAAGAATAAAAAATGTATCACTCTTGAATTTAATATCTCAAATATTTTTTCTATAAGGATAAAAAGAGGTTATGTTCAGTTTTAAATATTCATTTGAAATATGAATTAAATTATTTATTAGGGTCGTATTTTTTTATTTTTCATGATTTAATAATTACCATAAATTCTTATGCAACACCAACATTATATTTATTAAATTTATAGAAAAAATAAAATAAAGGATTTTAAAAATATTAAATGTAATAATATTTTGATGAATTATTATATTCCATGAATTTTATAGATTACTATATCATTTTATACTTTTCAAAAATGATTATATTATAATTAAATCTTTTTATTGGTGTCTTTAATGTCTTTTTAAATGAATAATGTCAAAAATGACAATAATGATATTTTATGAAAATAATATATTAGTGAATTAATTTAAAATATTAAAAATCATAAAATATGACAATATGGAAAAGATATGTTATAAAATTTAATCCATTATACATTTAGAATACAATTTTAACTTTATAAATAAAATTATGACCCATTAATATTTTAAAAGTCATTATGACGATTATGGATAAAATTGGTTAACCAAGGGGTTAATCCAAAGGATATGGTTTAAAATGACATCTAAACCTATAAAAATTTGATTTTATGATTATATTAAGACTATATCCTACTTATATTCAAATATATTCTATTTTAGAACTATTTTACATGTGTTTTCCCCATATTATATTATAATATTTCAGGAATTTTAAAAAGTGCCCCTCCCCACACTTATAAAAGGTCACCTCTTCTCTATTTTCTTTACACCACATTGAGCCATCTAATATGACCAAACCCAAAAACATTATTTTCCCACTTCACTAGACACTAATTATTGGTTTTTTATACTTAAAATACCATTCAAATTTTCCTTAATATGTATTCTAAAGTAATTATTCCAAACAAAAGGTAATCATATTTGCTGTCTCTTTCACATTTTTTCTTCTTCTCCTTCCTCTAAATCCCTTATAACCATAAAAAAATAAAAACTCATGTATCATAAATATTTTGAGATGTTATTATGATCATGGTACGAACATTTTCCATATCATTTTTATCATATGGAAAGTGAAAACATCACTCGTGCGTACATATGGATTAACATCTCCACGTAACGATGTAATTCGTTTTTCATCACCACTTTTCTTGGATGGTAATAAATATGAAACTAATTAATATATATGATTTTTATGAAATTATTATTATTATATAATTATATTATCATATAAAACTTATTACCTTCTAATTATTTGGAAAATGATAACATTACTCATGCATACTTGTGGATTACCACCTCCACGAAGCGATGTGATTCATTTTTCATTTCCATTTTACATGGATGGTAATAAGGATATATTTAATAAATATAATATATATATATATATATCTGTGTGTGTGTGTTTTTTTTAAATGATCCAGTAAAGGTGAATTATTATTTTCCTTTTTTTTGTTACATTTGTCAAAATGTGAAAATAGCCTTCAGGCGTATGTACAGCCTACCATCTCCACAAATAGTGTAATTCATTTTTCGATATCTAATTTTTATATATGGATATAAATATTTATATAATGAATATATATTATATTTATATCATGATTAATAATTGTTATATTATGGAACCATAATCACATTACAAGGAATGAAACTATCTAATAAAAACATACATGAAAAATGAAAGTAGTTAACAACTAAAACAATGATAATAATAAAAAAAATTTAAAAAACAAGTGATAAGATGTTATAAATGTATCATATATGGTATTATATATATATATATATGGTTCTATTATGTAATTAAAAAAATCTAAATTTATTATACATGATTTTAAAATAACATACGAGTCAATTAGAACTTGAGGTCAGGGATTTTGTCGTAATTTTCACTCCACTGATGCATATTTGGTATTATGAACCTATTTGTATTATATGGGTATATACTACCTCTTTCAGGTATTTAATATTAATATATATTTATTAATAATGATTAAAGTTTTTAATCTTGTTTATTCATTCAATGGGTTATAGTTTCAAAGTTACAAAAGAGGTAATAATTAATTTTACAACCTCATTTTTGGGATTTCCCTTATTTTAATTAAATATATATAAATTTCCATGTTTTCCTCCAAATTTTCCCCTATTTGCAACATTAATAAATAAGTTAAATTTTTAAAATAAAATTTGAACTTATTTATCTTTTTATTTGATATATTTTTCATCCATGTCTGTATTTTTCAAAATTATTTTACAGAAGTCATTTTTATTTACCAAAAATTATTTATAAAGGAAATATTATGTTATAATTTACTTTTAAATGGATTTTAAAAGAATATTTCTAATTTTATTCAAGAAAAATTCTACTTTGAATACAAAAGGTAAAAAAGGAATTTGTTTTAACCTATATGAAATTAACATATTTTCACAAAGTAAAAACTTGATTATTATTTTTTATATTTATCTACAGTATTTTAATGTTTTAATATGGAAAAATATTTAATGTAATATTATGGTTATTTTTTTCTTAGATTTTACTTTATTCTCCAAATGACCAGATTTTATATTTCTAATGAATTTATGGTAATTTTTTCCCCTAATATATTTTGTGGTCATTAACATTATCTTGAGACATTAACTTTATTATAATCATTTTCAATTGTATATTATATTAATCTTAAATATCCATATTCATTTTATCATGGATACGATTATTTCCTAAATTTTATTCAATTTTTACATATAATGTTTTACTATGAAAGTTAGTTGATTAACTGGGGAAATATTAATATTTTGTATTGTTTACATGATGTGGATATTTGTTGATAAGGAATATTATTTATGAATTAAATTTATCATTTAATGTCTTATAAATGAATTATAAATATAGTGATGGGTGGGGATTGGTAATAGATATTCCCTCAATTCATCAACATTTCTCATGAGACAAATCATTTTTCCATAATTATTAAATAGGTTTTTGGTATATACCTACTCATTGATTAAAAAGTCTTAATGCAAGGCTTTGATGATTAAGATATAATGATGTATGATATCATGAATTTTGGTGTAAATAATTTTATTCGTTGAGAATTTATTTATTTTTATACATGAGATTACTTCATTTCTATTATCGATGGATGCATTTCGTTCTCAAGTTATTGATTAAATGGATTGTATTTTAAGTTATTTATCTTTCAATGTTGATTATTTCTTATTTACTCATGGTAGATTATATTTTATGTAACCCTTACTAAGAATCTAAGTTCATAATTTATTTATTTTTCATTCCTTAGGATATGGAGAGGGATTTTATGAATAATAATTATAATGTGAGAATGTTTCTGATTCTATGTATTTTGTATTTCCAATGTAATATGAGAATCATGTATTTATATGGTTCTTCAAGATTACTAAACTAATTAATCCTACATGGTGAGATACCTTATATCACAAAAAATTGTAATAAATAAGACACCGACTTTGGGTTACTAGAATTCATATTTCTATAATATACCTACAATGCACAGAGAATAAGAAACATCAATCCTATAACATTAAATGACATACATAATTGATCCTATTATAGAAGCATACGGAATCAAACTCAATGTCTCTATTTTCAGTTATTTTAAAGGGTATATTTTCATAGAAATAATTATTCCATGTGAAACTAGAACTAATCCATTCTTGGATTGATCCATACTAAATACCTTTAGTATCTCTTAAATTTATGTACTCTGACTTAGTTGAAGCATCCTCTTAGATCTATCATGAAAGATCTTGATCCCTAGAATGTAGGTTTCTTCAACTATTTACTTCATGGGGAAGCACTTGTTTAACCAATCCATAACTCACTATAAGACAAGAATATTGTTTCAAGTATGAAACATTTCTTATAAATGTAATACTTATATAACAATTGTGTTCCCGTTAAACTTTCTGTAAACATGTGGATTGCATTAAATCTTAATAAAACCAAATTATTTAATATATTCATTGAACTAAATATTCCATAACCTGGATGCTTTCTTCAATCCATTAAGTGATCTCTATAACTTACAAAACGTTTTTTCATTGCCAATATTCTAATACCCTTCTGGTGGTGTAATATCAACATCTTCTTTATGGTTCTAATTAAGGAAATTTTATTTTATATGCATCTATAAAATCTCATATTCATTGAAAGATGTTGCAACTAGTATAATTATAATGGATTTAAACATGGATACTAGATAAAAGGTTTCATCATAATCTATTCTATTATTTCATTTAAACCTTTTATCCACTAGTTATGCTTTATAGTTATTCACTTTAACTTCCATGTCCAATTTTCTCTGGAAAACCAATTTTCATCGAATTAGATTTACATCAATTAGTTGATAAAACAGAACCCAAAATAGGTTCTAATATATGGAATCCATCTTAGAATTAATAGAATCTTATCATATTTAATCTCTTAATATCTCAATTTTCTCCTTATGGAAAGAGGATCGTTATTTTCCATTAATAATGTATCACCATCCTTGATGATAAGAAACTGTTATCTTTTAGGTTCTCTAACATCTCTAGTTTTCATAATTAGTACTTGTGCTTTAGGAATAGAATCTTACATTGGGACCTATGGAATATATTACACTACAAAATCTTATTTATCATGAGAATCAACATTTATCCTGCTACCCTTCTTGAGAATGTTCTCCCTCTAAAGATATATGGAATGTCTTCTCATAGTTAAATTCTTATCTAAGTGATTTTATAGATAGTATCCCTTTATTTCCTTATGATATCCTATAAAAATACACTTTAATCCTTAGGGTTCTAATTTTTTACTTGATTTATCCTTAAAAAATTCCTCACATCTCCAAGCATGGGTATGTGACAAAATAGGTTTCTTTCTGCTCTATAACTTGAAGGTAATTTCATTTTACACTTTACATGGTATATGGATTAGTGTGTATGTTGAAACATGTAATATATATCCCCAAAAGTATAACTGAGTATCTATATGCATGTTCATCAACCCTACCATTTCAATAAATGTATAGTTCCTTCATTCATTAATACTATTACACTACGGTGTATAAGTAGTAATGATTTAAGATATAATCTCATACTCTCAAGGAAACCCAATAAATTTTTGTTTAATATATTCACCACCTTGAATAAGATTGAAGATTATTTATCTTCTTTCTAAGTCAATTATCTACTTCATTCTTGATCTCTCAGATGAATTGGAATTATACCTCCTCATAAAAGTATTACCATATCTACTCAAGTTATCAGTAAAATATATAAACTAAGAATTCAAACCTCTATCTCCAACTAGAAATGTTATATATGAATTAGTGTGAATAAATTCAAGAATATCTATGTATCTACCTCATTGTCCACCAAAAAAAAATTTTCATACTTCCTTATAAATAATAATTAAATCTATCAGATGGTTTTATCTTAATGGAGTTTAAAACCCATCCTGTTTGCGCTTTTTCAAACACTTATCATTTATATAACAAAGATAGTTCTTCCATATCTAGTTGTTAAATTAGTCATATAAACTTGATTCATTATTAATAAGTAATACATGGTTTTTTTTAGTCTAATACATAAATATATTTATTTAAATGTTTTATACCAATGCATATGGTTTCTTTATAAAAGTAAAATATTTTATTATCAAACATGAAAATAAAACCATTTCTCTCTAAGGATATATAATGTATGTTCTTGGTGTCATTTTCTACATAATAGTAGTAGATCAAAATAAATATCATTCTTGTTTGAAATGGAAGGTAGTATCCTCCTATAGACAAAGTAGAAAATCATGCTCTATTGGCTACACAAAGATACACCACTCCTATGGAAATATTTCAGAATCTACTTGTATTCTATATTTGGATATATATTTGAGAACTAAAAGATATATTTAATACCAAATTTGTATATATAGAAATATTTCACTCAATAATGAATGTTACTTTAGTTTCCCCTTACTTATTTAACTTGGGGAAGTTCTTATTCCAATATCCTAGCTTTCCGTATGAAAAACATATAGGATTTTTCTCATTATTTAGATATTGGGTCTTTTTTTTCATGGAAGAACAATTATCAGCTTCCTTAGACTTAGATAAAGTCCTAGGTCCCTTTTCAATACTCCTTCATTTCCTATTCACCATAAGGAAAAAATTATTTTCACACCCCATGTTTATGTCAACTTGTAAAAAAAATATGTTCTAAAAGATTCTTGGCACTATTTATTGTGTTATTTTTAAAAATGAAACAGGAAAAGTTTATGTCTAGTGAAGATATAATGTGATAAATATACAACACATATTTTATTATAAAGACCAAGATTTACAAGTCCTTTATATAACCAATAATATTGTTTAATGAAGGTGAATATTTAAATATATATCTCATGCCTTTTTTGTCTCACCATCTCTTCATAAAGATCATGAACATAATACATCATGTTATATGAATTCATATCCATATGTTGCTCCATGATCTTACTAAATTATGATAATTGAAATAAAAATAATACATCAATAGTGTTATCTTTATGTTTATGGTATATATATATTTCTTCCTCACTATCCCCTTATACAATTAACTTAGGAAATGGAGTTTCTAGAATGTATACTTTCTATCCATGGTATAGTATAATGTAGAAGAACCTATAAAAATCTTGGAATTTATAATTATTTATAATGTTATCATTCTCTGATATGGATCACTTTTATATATTCTAATTCATGTGGTTTTACATTTATATAATAAATAGGATATAAATTTTATAACTTTTACCTAGATTACAAAATTATATAATAAATTTTAAATTTATTAATCTCCCACTATTTTATAAAAACTCAATAGAACTCACAATTTGTTTCGGAATATCACATCAGATGGATATTCTAGTTGAAAGAAACCTTATTACCCTTCTCATAACCCAAATGAGGGCCTGGTCAATTACTAAAATGAATTTAGGTAGGAAAACCATTCCCAACTACATTAACTCATATCTCCTTAATTTATTGAGTGCACTTCCTAATCCTAAAATCCTATGTCCAAATTTTCTTAACACCTTTCCTCTAAATTTACACCAAGTCTATAAAAGGATACTCCTCTTGATGTAAAATTGGTTAAGTCAATCCAAAAAATTATTTATAGCTCCTTGTTAAATATTATTGCCCCAATGACGGATATATAAAACACTAATATCTTTTGGTTCCTTTTTAAATTAGGTAATTAAAGGGTATACCAACTTAATAATTTCTTTGAGATATTTCTATCATTTTGTATATATTACCCATTTTATCTTTTCACATCCTTATTAACGTTAAGTTGGTTTTACATAATTAATTCAACATAGTGAAGTTAAAATTTATAAATATTCTAAGTTATTCTAATTATACCTAAAATTTTTGTTAGTTCATTAATTTTTTTCATCACAACCATGAATACATAAAGAAATTGACCATAAATCTAGGAAAAAAATAAAATAATAAAAACTAGTATGATCATGAGATTATATGATGGTTAGTTTATATATTTAATGATAAACTAACCCTCAACCCTAAAGGGAAATGACATGAAGCATATCTTGGTTCATGTTATATCATTCCACTTATACTTCTGACAACCTCCGATATTAGTTTTTCCTTAACTTTGAACTTAAACTACCTCCACTCACTTACGAGCTCCATCCATTACATAATCATTACTCACATGTAGATGAGTGGAACCTAATGAATGGTTTAGGTGTCTTACATAAAATAAACCATGAGCACATAGGAACTTACATTATTAGAGGAGGATATAACAAACAAGAAATGAATTTAATTTAATAATAGTAATAAATAAAAAGTAAACCAATCATATGTATATGCCATTTATAATCTCATGATCACCCAAACATATGCAACGAATGTGAATTTTAAATCTATCTAGAATTCTCTTCAATTCATTCTTTAATTAAGATAAAATAGGTATGATTAATTAAATTAATTATCTAATTGATTAATTAATTAAATTTATCTTAAATCCATACAAACTGTCTTAGAAATTTCCATTATCTATGATTTTAAAGAAATTAAATAAATTAATTTTACTTAAAATTAATAAAGTATACATGTTTACTTTGAGGTAATAAAAAATACCCACCTGAACTACATGGCATGGTCCTTGTACTATATACAGACATGGAATCCATCTTATATAGCATAACACATAATTAAAAGGTACATATTGTCAATAAATGAAACATGTAAATATTTAAATTGTTTTTAATGTGATGTTGTCAATTCATGAAAAGTACACTATAAGTATGGAACATACACAACTTTTAGTTTATAATTTAAAATTGAAATTAATTTAATATATAATTCATAATCCTATCACATGGTGTGTATTTTCAATAAATGATGCATAGACACATGTTTATTAGAATTAATTATATAATAAACATTTATTTTCACATCAAATTAATTGAATAAGGTATATTATATAACATGGTGTGTACTTGGGATACACAACATGTAACCGCTTCCACCCATTTACAAGTCACACGCCTAGGAACGAGGAATGTTTTTTTGTCACATATTTTTATGAGGTACACAAAGTGTATGAAAACTAAAAAACATGTTAACATGATGTAGTACTATTTTTAATCCATGTTTTGTGTAATAAATTCATGACATATCTTAGACCTTCTGTTTTCTATTATGAAATCACATTCTGTAAATGAGTAACATGGTGTGTAGTCTAAAAAGGCATGTTCCAACCTATCCTAGTCAACACACTATTAAAATTAAATTCATTACAAAAGTATTTAATACATGTTACTCTAAATTAATTTAATATTCATCCTTGTGAGTTGAACTTGGATACTCTACATGTACCACCATGCTTCACACCATGTAGTCTTGTGTTATCTGATCAAAACCCTTGTCCCCTACTGATGGAGTCTTTAATTGCTTTTCACGTAAATTTAACATTTTCTTGGTTATATGAGTAAGAAAAAGTAAGTTAAAAGAATTATATGATGTTCATATTTAAATAATAAAAACCTTAGAAATAAAAATTAACAGAAAATTCATATCTTCAATCAATGATTAATAAATAATTATGAATTAATTATTTGATCATTTTTATATCGCTTGAAAGTTTTAGACAGTGGAAGAAACTATTGGGTATATCCAAATTATATTTTTGTTAAAATTAATGAATAATTTGATATGTACATGACTATAAATTTCATGACCAATGAAATTAATTCAAATTTTAATTTACATTTGAAAACTATAACCAGAAAATACAGATCATCACATGTAATTTATAATTAATTTATTGATATATTTATAATAATATTGTCTTTTAATTGCTTCTTTGTTGATAATGTGGTTGAATTAGCTTTCATAAATTAATTTTTTTATAGGATCAAAGGATATAATCCATTTATTAGTGATTTACATTACTCTAAAATCTAAGGGAATCATCATAGAATCATCGGTTTCTAGAATGTTAAAATCTAATTGCTCTTGTCATCTGTTATTGATCAAAATAAGAATATATTCATGGAAAAATATTAAATAGTTTCTATTAAATGCATGAGTGAGTGAAGGAATATTGGTTCTTTATTTCTTGAGCACATTCTTGAGAGGTTTCACTTTTAGGTATTGAGAGAAATCCCTCAAGGTTAGTTGTGTACAACAAGAAACTAACTCTAGAAAGTGATATAATGAGGTATTTATATAGCTTGTCTAGGGTTGGTAATTGCACATAAGCTCTTATCAAATCCATTATTTCTTATAAAACCCCATTTTTAATAATAAATTAAAGAGTATTTATATTTTCATGACATTCACAATACCTTCAGATAAATAAATATTATTTCTTAAAAAAATATTTTTTTAAATGATATTTATTATATCATTTCCGACCAGACTATTAAACTCAGTCCTTTTATCCTATTCTGTATTTACTGAACCATGAATAATGAATATTTATTTAATAAATAAATATTACTATATTATACATCGATAGATATAATTAATATTATATTCATTAAATCTTTCGAATAAATATTCATTATTATTTAACTTTTATATTTATTCATATGAATAACTCGTGATTAAATCTTGGTGATCAAAAAACCCTAAATAATTATTAAACCAAAAATCCGGAATAATATTTATTATAAATTTTTTGTTCATAAAAAATTAATTTTTATTATATATACATGTAATCTATTTCCCTCTAATCCCCATCTTAAATTTCATTATGCAAAACTTCCTAAAGTATAAGGATGAAATATTGTAACACACCAACCTTCCTATAAATAAATAAGTTAATGTCTCAAAAATTTACTAATGCATATGAACAACCACTATGAAATATAATTTATTTATCATGATAACTATAATCAATCAATTTTCATACTGATGTCATCAACCTATGTTCTCAATGCATCTTTCTTTGTCTTTTTAGAAACAAACTTTACCATAGAACATAATGGTCAGTGATTTAATTAGGTTGTTCAATTCCCAAAAACATTATTTATATATTAACATCTTTTAAATAAAATAAGAGAAAAATCCATTCTCACATTATTAATTAATGAAATATCACTCGTAATGAACCCCATATATCTTACTTTATCAAGAATATATGTTCTTATAGTCTTATTTAATACTTTAAAGTACGTGAGTTGTGATACACATTAATAATATTCTTAAATTCTAAGGAATAAGACACACGTCTACTGTTAGGAACATCCAGTGACACATATGGATGTGGATTTCCTACTGGAATATCATGTTCTCATAATCTATTGCTCTAATAATTACCAAAGACATACATCATGAAAAAGTGTCTAAAAGTCCTATGAGTCTCCACCCCTAATAGATAATATTATTTGAACCATTTCAAATGATATCATCCATATATATAATATATATATTTAAAAATATTATCATTTCATTTCTATGTTCTCAACATATCAGGGAACTGTTGTGACCTTTCAGTGGGATAAGTACCATTAGAACCTTATCACACCCAATGTCACACATTAGTACAATCATGATGTGATAATAACTTTATTAATATTCAAGATAACGAATAAAGGTAATCATAAAGTATATAGAAGTTAGTCCTAGTTAGCTAAATCTAAAAATGAAACACCCCTATTGGAACCCTTTCTAGGCTAGTAATAAAGACAAGTGTGATTCTAAAGATCACTTTCAGTATGCTAAGATTTGGAGACTAGAACCATGGTTATTTAATACAAATATAGTTAGGATTATCCTCATAAATAATAGTAATATAAGATAATAATCCACCAACCAACTCCATAATATAATATAAAACAAATTCCAATATACATGTAATTTCAAATATGAGTCAGGTTCTCTAAATAAAATACAATAAATAAGAAACTTCTATGATAATTACACTGTGAACCCCTAATAACTTAACACCATGATCTATAAGACATATTGTGTGAATTTTATCTTATTCATATAGGTTCATGTTCTAAGAACCTTCATTTGGTTAAATGTTCTGATAATTATATCTATCACTCTTTAATTTGTATAGTTTTATTCAAAGAATTGTATGTTAGGCCTTGTATATATTTTATGTGTTGGTTCAAGGTTGGAATGTCATTGATTGTTTGACCATATTTAGTGAAAATCATGAAAGGGAAGGTTTAGGTGGATCATTAGAGAATGTAAATAGCCTAATACTTTTAGAAATTATATATTTACCAAAAGAGGAAAAAAAACTAGAGTTTTATGTCAGTGATCATTTTATTATGGTTTCTCCTCATCATGGGAATAAGTGGTTCAATTGGGGTAGTGATATTTATCCACAATTCATTTTACATTTTATGGTTTTAGATTGTACTGGTGATATGGAATATCGGTTGGTGCTTCCGACACAAATGGAACAAATCTATGTATCATGGAATAATAAATATCTTTATGATTAATCTCATGTCATTTATTGTACATGATAATGTGATTCAAAGTTTTTTTCTTAATATAATGAGTTTTAATTCTTTGATTCAAGTTTATATGATAAATTTTACCTTATATGATTTGTTTGAATTTTTTTCCCCATTTTTCACTAAGTTGAACTATTTGTGATAGAGAGATTCCAGTTTAAGAGGTGTTTACCAAGATATACTATTATGAGGTTATTTTTTATTTTGAATTTTTATTTTTGGGGATGATAACAATTAATAAACATCAAATATAAATTTTTGTGCCTTCCCCAGTCACCAGGGGACATTAATGTTTTCTAAGGGGATATTGGAGGGAGCCCAAAGATAAAATGATGAGTTTTTGCTTCGTAGAGGTAATATGGGTGTGGTGGTTTTATCTATTTACATGAGATAGTGTGGTTGTTGATGTTTTTTTATAGGGAGGATGATTTTTGGTTATGTCATATTGTATTTGAATATGGGATGTTACTAAAATTAATTTAATGATTAATGGGTATAACTTGTGATAAAATGGAATAAAATTAGAGTAATTAAATAAATTAAAATATTAATAAGAATTGTAATGGATCTTAAAAGGATAATGTGGTGTGATACATTATAAACTAAGGGGTGAATAATTAAAGTGTGTTTCAAAAAATCATAAATGATGTGAAGAGGTGATGATTGTGATAAAAAATTGTGTTTATAGGTTAATATAGAAATTAAATAAAAATGAGTTAAAAAATTAAGTAGAGATAATAAATATATAGTTAATCAAATATTTTGTAACTGAATAATTTGATAATGATTATGTGATGAGGTGAAAAAATATTTGGTTGTGGTTGCTGTATCAAAGCGTTACATTTTTTTTCAAGCAGTTAATATGTGATTGAATATTAGGTGGTGATTTCTGGATAATTGTTATGGATTCATTTTATGGCATTGGATATCACGATTGTAAAATTTCCCATGTTAACTCTGATGATTATTGAATCGGTCTTCAAGTATTAAACACATGTAATAAGGAGTTTTCATATTGGTTATATCAATTGAATTCCATGCAAAAAGAAATTGCACAAATAATACTTGGGGAGTTGAGAAGAATATTCCATGGAAAAGAATAGGTATTTTTCTTGATGTTTATTTAAGATTGGATAGGCATTTTAATTTTTTCAACATGTTGAAGATGTATTAAGGTCATGAAATGAAGGATTTTAAGATCATATAAAGATAATTTAAATTGATGGACATGCAAAAAACTAAAAATATATATTTTCCATGATGAATGATATAAGAATATAAGAGAGTTTTACTTGGTTGTATTCGAGTTTTTTTTACTTATAAATTCTCAATTATTTTATTATGACCTTCTATTAAAAATAATCTAATCTACAAGCGGGCCAAAAAACCTCAACCAAGGTCTCATACGGGACACATAGTTCAATTGTGCCAATGGAAGGCCAACTAGGTCCATCCAATAGGTGTAAAGAAGGTGGTAACATTATGATCATGAATATGGTCCCATTTATAAGGCTTAAGAGACTACTCTCCACCACAAAGAGGGAAACACAATAAGTAAAGGGCTTTGTGATCACACCTTGGTAGTCACTTCAAGCTGAATATAGTATCGCTTGCTTGATATATCATTCCCTCGACTGATGGTGGAATTAATGTTGGAAAAGTGCTCTCCAAGAACTAGTCCTCCATCATTAAAATGATATTTAGATCCATTTTCATATGATATCTTTGATCTGGACCATTTGATCGATCCCAATTTTTTCTTCCCCCATCAACTTTCCAATTCATCTTCTCATACAGTAATTCCGTAATTGATGTGATGTGATCAAGCTTCCTCAGACCAAACTGAAGACCATGGTGTAATTTAGGTGGCTTCATTTATGAACTTTGATTTAGGTGAGATTCAAGAACACTTTATTATCAATATTCATTCATAAACATGCATGAATAGAAGCGATCTCATACAAAGATGAAGTCCACCTACATGAATTTTAAAACTCTTTAATCAATGCATAGGGATGATTGAAATAAGTCATGCTAGAAACTTCACACCGCATGTGTGAAAATAAAATGAAGAGACCACAT
Organism: Viscum album; assembly: GCA_963277665.1. Taxonomy (NCBI): domain Eukaryota; kingdom Viridiplantae; phylum Streptophyta; class Magnoliopsida; order Santalales; family Viscaceae; genus Viscum; species Viscum album. The sequence continues at coordinate 1,624,905,411 of OY728160.1, read as the reverse complement.
GCTATGGGTATTCAAAATAATTAGGCCATGTTATATTCATTTATACATGAAGAAAAGAGATATTGAATTCTTCTAATGTATTCCAAAAGCATCATCCATGAATGCATTCATGGTAATACATGGAGATTATAATCCATGTGAAGAAATAGGAATCTCTATGTCTGAGGGAATTTTGAAGACGTTGTGAGTGTGTAATTGGATACCATATACATTCAGGTAAATGTTGTGCATGAAGATAGCATGAAGCACATACCTAAAATGCAATAAAATGAGGATGATTCATTGATTAATCAAAGATGCATGAGAAGAATAATACCCCTTAGGTATTCATTTCATGGGGAAAATAAAAATTCACACAAATTTGAGTGTTCAAATGATGCATGAATAAATAATACCCATTCATGTATTTCAGTGAGATGGAGAAAATAAATACCCACTGTTTAGGGGGTATTCAAATGAGGTAAAATAATACCCAAAAATAATGTGGTATTCAAGATTGAAAAATAAATATTACCCATATTCATTTTCTTATTTAATCAGAGAAATATAATACTCACATTTTGGAATTATTTTTTGAATGAAGAAAATTATAAATGTGGTTATTTTATTGGCACATTTAAATGAGGATTTAAATGGAGAATTTAATTCCTGAAATTATTAAGATCACCACACCATATTTTTTTGTATAAAAATGTGTATGTATGTTATAGAATATGTAAAAAAAATTAAAATCCTTTTTAGAATCTTTGCATTTATTGTGAAATAATAATTTTGAGAGTGATTCAAAGTTCTATGATTCTTGAAGAAGGTGATTACATTTTCCCAATAATTTAAAGATGGAAAATTCAGATCATTTAAGATCTAAAAGGAGTGTCAAGGACCAACAAGATTGATCAACTCATCTGTTTAAGACCTTTAAGATTTTTACAAAATGGGGGAAATATTACTTTCTCATGGATGAAGACTATCGATCAAGAATATATTTCTGTTAATATATCAACACTAAAGAGGAATCTTATAGCTAGGGTGTCTAACCAACTACTGGAGTCTTGTAATAGGCATGTCTAACCAATTAGATAAGAAGAGTAGTTGGGGTGTCTAACCAATTATGGATTGAAAAATCGGGGTCTCTAACCAATTACAGAACTGGGGTTTCTAACTAGGAGTACTCACTTTTTGAGATAGTGAAGATAATACATGTCGGGGATTTCTAACCAACATATCAAGGAGTAGGTGTTTCATTGTCAAACCTTGTAAAAATTGTGTGCTTCCATCCATTATTTTACTACTCCAAAAAGTGAGTTTGAGAGAAACTATTGAGTGGGTCTATAACCATAACAAGTTCAACATGTTGGATTTTTAAATGGATAAAAATTCATAAAATAGGGGTAAAACTTATTCACCCCTCCTCTCAATGGAACCTAATAGGTCTTTGGGCTATAAAAGTGGAATTAGAGATTTAGGTTACCTATAAAGGTCCATGAAATTATTATACATATGGATAATATCAATTCTATAAAAATCTGAGGAGATCCTAATTTCAATGGATCAAATTATCATAGTTGAAGAAATCAAATGCTTCCATACCTATTTTTAATGGTCCTTGAAGTAATAGATGCTACCACAATAGGTTTTACACCTATTTCTGAAGATCCTCCCATGACTCAAGAAGACAATAGGAATTTTTACAATGATGGAAAAGAAAAAAATTCTATCATTATGTATTTTTTTAGAAAAGGTATATACTAAGGTCATGGGTCCTCAAATTTCACATCAAATACAGGATAAATTTAAAAAATATAAAGGAAAAATCAAAGTCAAGGAAGTGAATCTACTAGTATGATGAAAAAAAATTAAGACATATAAATTACTGATGATAAGAACATTAAATATTATTTTAGAAGATTTAATGATGTTGTGAGTAATATTATAGGGTTTGGTTAGAATATTTATGATTCCATTATTGTTAAAAAACTTATGAGGAATTTTACATATTATTTTTATTCAAAGATCTCATCCCCAAAATATATAACTGATTTTTCTCTTGATGAACATCACAATATTCTCATAGCTTATGATATGATGAAAATTCCATCTTTCAAGAAGAAGGAAAAAATTAAAATTTCCTTATAATCCCTAAGAAAAGGAAAAAATAGTGAAGAAGAAACTATTTAATCTAGAAATTCATAAGACAATGAATTTTATTATGATTTCAACAATATTGTTTCAATTCATTCAAAAAAAATTGGAAAATGGAATGTGAAATGAAAAAAACACCTTAGTGGTAAAATTGTAATAGCCTTGAACATTTTTATTATAAGTTTCCAAAAAAAGGAAAAGAATACGAATAATAATTTGGTGAGGATGATGAGATACCTCAACATAATAAAGGTTATAAGAAGAATAAATATTCTACTTTCCAAAGTATAATTTTTGTGATTAAAGGGGTGAAAGATGATTCATATATTGGATTAGATGATACAGTTGATTTGTTCTTCTGTGTTGATAAAGGATTTGATTCCCCATATAGTGGTGATTAAAGGGAAGATAGAATATCACAAACGGAAAACACATCCCATAATGAGTTTGGAAAGAATAAGAAACAAAGGATGAGAGAAAACATTCGCATTGAATGTTTCCACTAAAGAAATAAGAGGTTCTTATTTATTCCCCATTATTTTATGTGTTTTCATCTAACATTCACGGAATTGAATGATAATATTGGGGATCTCAATTTTGGACAGCATGATGAGTTATCTTATGGAGGTTAATGATTGGAAAATCTCAATGATGAATAATATGTGTGAATCCCTTGTGGGGGATCTTAGATGATTTTTTTAGTATGTCAACCACACTCACATATTTATTTATTAATTGTATTTATTAATGAGGAGTGATTTACTTATGAAAGAATAAGAAAAACGGTGAGTTTTTATTATTTATCTAAATATTATAATGTATTTATTTAAGATTAGATAATTTTTCATTTCAATGAAAATTATTGAATTTGACTACTCATAAATTGAGAATTGAGTAAACTCTATTCTTGATATCACATATGAGTATGTGTTATAGACATCTTAGACAACCTTTTTTATTTTTCTCCTGTTTTATACACCAGTTTATACCACATAGACTTAGAATTTATTAACTAAAGGCTCTTTTCTAATTATCAATTTATATCATCCCTTTATTTTAAAATAAGGGAATATAATTTTGAAAATGAAATATGATATGATAATAAACCCCAATTTCCCTTTTAATTTTATTATTAATAAGAGGGACAAGAATTCAAGTTTTTAAATGTTTACATTTAGGATATGAGAAGATATTGAAAATAAAATAAAAAGTGGGATATTTTTCTGTACAATTGTTTCATTTTTTTGATAAAGAGTCAATATGTGAGTGAATAGGAGGTGGTGATGCCTAGAGAATTTTTTATGGTTTCATTTTATGGCATTTTATTTCATTCTTGGACAATTTTCCATGTTATCTATAATTATTTTTGAACTAGTTTTCAATGATTAAACACATGTGCTAAGGATTTTTCACACTAGTTAAATCAAGTGAAGTCCATGTAAAAAGTAATTTCATGAAGAATACTTGATGATTTGAGAATTTTATACCATGAAAAGAGAAGAGGAATTTTCCTTGATGTTTTTTTTATGTTTGTCTTGGAATTTTAATTGTTTCAGCATGTTGAAAAAGAAGGAAGACAATGAAATGAGGTATTTAAAGATCATGTAAAGATGATTTAAATTTATTTCCATGAAAAGTATAAATATATATTTTTAATTACGAATGAGAGAAGAATATAAGAGAGTTTGATTTGGATGGATTTGATTTTTTTTTTGTTACTTAAAAAATTCTCAAGTATTTTATTGTGGCCTTTTATTAAAAAATATGTCAACCTACAAGCCGACCAGTAAACCTCGTCCAAGGTCTCATGCAGGGCACATAGGTTAACTACGCCCAAGGTAGGCCAGCCAGCAGGTTAAAAGAATGTGGGTATATTGTGCACATAAAGATGGTCCAGTGTATAAGGCATGAGAGATTGGGCGGCATCCCATTGGAAGCAACGCGGAAAGGTAAAGGGTTTATAAGTGCACCTCGATAGTTACTTCTCTCCGATTACCAGCAGTGGTTTTTTTATATATCTTGACCTTAAATGATTACCATTCTCTCTAGGAACTTTTACTACATAATTAAAATTATGGATAGATCCATGACCATATGATCTCTTTGATTTGGATCATTTGATCGAGCCTACAGTCATATTCCCCCATCCTCATTCGAAGTATTCTTCTCACCTGGTAATTCCGCTATTGATGATAAATGATCAATCTTCCTTAAACAAAACATAAGACCATACTTTCATTTAAGTGGTTTCATTGATGACCTTTAATACATGTAAGATCCAAGACCACTTTTTCTCAATGTTAATATAGAAACATACATGAATAGAAGCATTATTGTATAATGATAAAGCAATCCTAGATGAAGTTTAAAATTCCTAGATCAATTCATAGGGATGATATAAATGATTCATGCATGAATCTTCACATTTTGTTCATGGAAATTGAATGAATAAGCTGAAGGCTATGTGTATTCAAAATAAAGATGCCATATGATGATCATTTATACATAAATAATAGATACCATGAGTTCTTTGTGTGTTTTAAATGAGTCTCATGCGTCCATGATAAGTCATAGAGATTATTATCCTCAGGATGAAATAGGAATCCCCAAGTCTTTATGAATTTTGAATATTCTTTGAGTATGGAAAAGGAAACCTAAACCATTCATGTAGATTCTATAAATGAAGATAGAATGAACTACATACATGAAATGTATGAAAATGAGGATAATCTATGGCTTAATCAATTCCACATCAGAAGAAAAATACCCCTCAGGTATTCATTTCATGAGTAAAAGAAAAAAACCATAGATTCTAGTATTCAAATGGGGCATGAAAAAATTATACCCATTCAGGTATTTCCGGGATATGGAGGAAATAAACAACCATATTTTAAGGATTATTCAATTGATAGAAAATAATACCCAAAAATAATATGGTATTCAAGAATGAGAAATGAACAATACTCAAATTCATTTTTTATTTAATTTGAGAAATATAATACCCACATTTAGGTATTATATTTTTAAGGAAGAAAAAAATTAATGTGGTTATTTAATTAACACATTTAAATGAATATTTAAATAGAAAATTTAAATCATGAAATTATTTAGTCACATGAACCATGTTGATTTGTGTATAAATATATTCATGTAGGTGATGGAATATGTACAAAAATTTAAAGATCATTTTGAGAATCCTTGCATCCATTGTGAAAGAATAATTTTGTGAGTGAGTAAAAGTTAGGTAATTCTTGAAAAAGGTGATTACATGTACCCAAGCATTTAAAGAAGGATAACTAAGATCATTCAAAATATTAAAGTATTTTTTTTGGAACAATAATATTGTTCAAGTCATATATTTAAGACCTTGAATATTTGTAAACAATGAAGGGACATATAGATTTCTTATAGAGGAAGACTATCTTTGAATAATATCTTTCTATTCCTAGATCAACACTGAAGAGGAATCTTATATTTGGGTGTATAACCAACTACTTGAGTCTAGTGATTAGGATGATAACCAAACAGAGAGGAAGATAAGTTGAGGTGTTTAACTAGTTTTGGAGAGAAAAATTGTAATTTCTAACCAATTGTGTAACTAGGGTGTCTAAGAAGTTGTATTCACATGTGGATATAGTTAATATAATCCATTTTGGGGTCACTAACCAACACGTCAAGGAGTAGGCCTTTTATTACCAAACCATGAAAAAAAATTGTTCTACCCTATCTTATATTACTACTTCACACGGGTTAAGTTTTATAGAAACTATTGAGTGGATTGGAAACCTTAACAAGTTCAAGAGGATGAATTTTTAAAAGGATAAAATTTCCTAAAACAAGAGTACCATAGATTCACCCCCACCCCCACCATAGTAGAACCTATCCAATCCATGGGATATAAATTAGTGTGGTTTTTATCTAATGATGGAGTATTTGATTTATGTTTTGTCTTGTGGTGGTGGAAATGTTGATGAATAGTGGTGATAATTATGGCCATAGTGTCATCATGTTAGGTTGTACACCCAATGGTTAAGCATGTATGCTTATATATATATATGTGTGTGTGTGTGTGTGTCTAATCATTATAGGTATTTTTATTTATTTTACACCACCACTCAAGTCAGGTAATGGCACTAATGCTCATATTAAATTTTGGGTTCATGGTGTTTTTCCTAACACCTATGATGGGGGTGACATGTATGGATAAATAATCATTGATTCATGGAAATAATTCCACATATTTCATTCATTATAAATTTTTTGTATTCCTTCATATTTTTTAAGAATAATCATTCTATGACGGTTTCAATTCAATATATCATTTCATGGAATATGATAAATATTGCTTAAGTTCGCTAATTTTTTAACATTTTTTATCAATAATGTCTTTGGAATAAAATTAATGGATCTATATGTCTAATACTTTCTTGTAATGATTTATAGGAAGTTTTTGAATCATTGGTAGCAAGGGAAGAAGAAAGTGGTTTAAAATATAAATATGATGTTGAGAAACTGATGAAAAATGATTCATACATAGCCAACCTATCCATGTATTACTAAAATTTAATTTCCATTATCTATGTTAGATTAAACTAGGTGTCACATGATGTATTTATGAAAAAATTGAAGGCTACATAGCATTAAATAGTAGTTGTTTCAAGACATAGGATTATGTTTAGAGGAAAATATAAACTCATAATGTTTCTGGATGATCCCACAATCATTGAACATTGTCTCATGTGTTACTTTGAGTATACGCAAGGCCACCAATGGAATATCACGAAAGGTTTTTCAAGAATAGTTTATCCATGAAATCAACTTTATAAGAATAAGTGGGTCCCTTGAAAAATATTTAGAGTATGTTGGTGATCTAATGCCATCCAAGGTTCTCTATCATGAGGTTACACCCACTTATCAGTGGTAAATGCACTGGCATACTATGACTATGTGAGATTTAATGCAAATTGGGGGGAAACACCATATATTCCCTTGAAAATATTTTCGAGTGAACTCTAACACATCCTACATTCCTCACTCAATCAAATATAGAGAAACAATGCACCATAAAAACTTTGTGAAACTCTCTCTAAAATGAGAGATTTAAGGAGATATTACCTAATTTTTAATTGAATGTGATTCATTTTTTGGACATATTTAATGTGGTTATATGGGGATATTTTTAGTTACGGTTTAGAGAATCCATGTCACTAACTTAGATATTTATAAAGTATGATTGGTTGGATAGTAATATTTTGAATCATAATGTATGATTAACCTTTTTTATGATTATTTAATGTTAAATTTTATCAAGAAATAATCTTCCATGTATAAGCTATAACTAATATAGAAGTTTCATATTATTAAATGACTGACAGTTCATTGTATCTTTTCTAGCATTGCATGAACTGGTTGAGTGGAATTTATTCATGTGTTATAACACATGATTAATTGAAATTTCATTTGAGAAGAATCCTATAGGGACCTATATAAATGGGTTCTTATAATATTATGGTTTGTGTTCAATTGTGAATTCTAATCTGAAACTCATGCCACCTGAATCTCTCTTTATTTATCATGTTTTCCCTAGAGAGGTACTAGCATACTATAGGTGAGAGAATTATCCTATTAAAACATTGGGTGATTCTTTCAACTAGAAGATACCTCTAGAGAAGGGATTTCATTTGATTTCCTATCATGTGATCTTCATCACCCATATATGATAAAGATGGATGCAGTATCAGTAAGTAGTAGCTTTGTTTTAAGCTATATGCATTGGTTTCTTCATTTTACATCATTCAAGATGTTATTTTTCTAGAATGGCATATCTTGTATTTTGATTTATTTTTTTATTATAATGTGGTTAAAATTATTTTTTAGACCCTTATAAATCCATAATATTATCCTAAATTTTTCATAAGTTTGAGTATTTTCATCTGTATTGTTCATGTACTCTGTCTACCATCAGATTAATTCCTATGGAAATCCTTATTCAGTTTGTTTGAACTCCATCATTTCCAAACATAAATAATTGATATCCTTCTTTAGGAGGTTCTAAAACTTAATATGTCCAAGTGAATCAAAAATATAATATCCATTTCCTGTTTCATCGTTGTTGCATGTGGTAAGGCATGGGAGAAACAAGGAAACATGTGAATGGGCACCGTTCAACATGAAGTATTCTTTTTGGTAAATTATAATGGAAATTCATAATGAAAATAATCTTCAATAAGGGTACTGAAATAACTCTATTAATGACTTCTCTATTCTTAGATGCATCAATGTTCCAGGTAATAACCCTCCACCCCATGGCTTGCTTGAATTGTTTTGGATCCCTCCATTATTTGGTTGGAAAAAATGCAACACAAATGGAGCCTCCAAAGGTAATCTTGGTCCAGTAGAATTTGAGATCATAACTAGGGATCACAATGGATAGATAATAAAATGATTATATAGACCCTATGGTTACTGCACCACCCTTGAAGCTGAAATGAATGTATTCATTAATGTTTTCCACATGGATAAATAGAAGAATTGGAATAACCTTTGGTTTGAATGTGACTCGGCTATGGTTGTGAAAGCAGTGAGGATTGGTACAATTAATTTATCCTAGAAGCTCACTATGAGGTGTTCTGAATGCATGCTCAAGCTATCTACAATGAACTACATAATCACCCATACCTTTCATGATGCTAACACTCTTTTAGAGGATCTTTCCAAAAAAATATTTTTCAAAGATTCCTGCACCCATAAAAAAACTCTCCCTCTTGATCTTTTACCTATTAAAAAAATAAAAATGTAAAATAACTTCTTTTCATCTACTATAACTTTCTATTTATTTTATAATAATATCTGATGTGATCATTTTTCCAAAAAAAAACCATATCTACCATCATTTTTCCCTTATTTTACTATAGTAATTCATATCCTTGAGAGAGGTTAGGGAGTGTACTTATATAGGATTGTGTTAAAAAAAATCCAACCACTTTTCCTTAAATTTTATTGGGTGTTCACTACCATTAAAATTATGGATTGGGTTTCTTGCTACAACCATAAAAAAGAAAATGAATTTCATTATTTTTGGTTACAAGACTACCAATAAAGCAATGATATTAAAGGAAATATAAATCCATTGAGGATAGAAGATATAGGAACTCATGCACATCATGTTATGTGAAAGAAAATATACTAAATGTTTGTTATATTTCTATTCTTTCTTCATACTTTGTTTTTATATTATATTATTCTAATTAAATTTTTTTCTAAAATAGTTATATTTAAAATTTATTAAGGAAATACACCATATCCATTGAAATCCTCTGGGAATAAAATTAGTGTCAAAAATTACATTTATTTCCAAACCACAACCAATTTCAAGGAAAAGATTGTAAAGGATGGCCTCCACCTCTAAAACCGAAGGTTCTTCTAGAGGACACTCAATGGGTCAACTCCATTAATTCATTGAAAAACTAAAATTGTTGTCAAATATATATTTTTATATTCCTTAGAAGAATTTTATTTATTTAGAATATATTTAAGAACTGCTACAAAAATATAAAGGATGAAGATGAAAAATAAACTCCCAATTACATAGATGATTTTGATATTGAAGGAAAATCCATGAATTCTATTCACTATAGTTTAGATAGGAATGAATTTAATATTTTTTACACAATTAAAATTATTAATGAAATATTTAAACTTATTGAATTCACATGTTTTGGCATATAAAATATTCATGTATACTATTCTTTATATGTGAAGATGAGCCTTTAAATGTTTTAAAATGAATTTTTATGAATAAATTACTAAAATGGTTACTTTATTTGAAACCATTTCAAGTATAAAAAAATTTCTTGGTGAAAATATTTATTCATAAACTCTTGTGAAGAAAACAATTTGGGTATTTCCATGTTATTGGTCACCCAAAGTAACAATGATTCAAAATTTGAAGGTGATTAATAATATTACCATTTAGGAACTCATAGGGTCTCTTATAGATTATAAGATCATAATGAAAAGGAAAAATGAAAAGGGATTCAAATGGGTAAAGGAAAATATGACCATTTGTTTAAAATTGATTCAGGAATGTTCTTAAAATGGTTTCATTGAAATTTGTCTCTTTATAAAGATGATGAACATGATTATGATAAAGAAGAAATCATTTTTATGAGATAAAACTAAGGATGAAAAAGGATCAGATAAAGTTGTGTACAACGAATGTAAGAAAAATTGAAATGTCAAGGTAGACTGTATAATTTTCAAAAAAATATGAAAGATAAAAGGAATATAAATAAATCCTACAAATATATAATTCGGATTTATTGTGATGACTCCCTTTCCTCAATCATATTAAGTTATGATAGTTCCAAATGTCTCGTCAATAAAATAGAGGTAAAATATGATATGAATTTACTTTCTCCTTTATATTCTTTATGATATTCAAATTACAAGGATCCTAAAAATGTAGATATCATGTTAATGAAGGATTTTTTGAACTCTCCATAAAATATGAATAACTTAAAAAGAAATATATTATATTAAAACAAAATGTAGATTCAACCTTGAAACTAAAATTTCAAGAAAATATAGATAAATTATGTTCCAACATTAAAGAGTAGAGATAGGCTCTCTCAAAATTCACCCAAGGTGAAGAAAAAAATGATAAAATTGTAGGTTCTCAATGTCTTGGGAATAACCATTTGGGAATTGGTTGTAATAATTAAATTACTTACAAAAAAATTAAATTTTTAAGAGGAACATATAAATATGAAATCTATAATTAATATCATAAAAATAATCATCTAATTTATAAATAAAATTATAAAAATTCTCTATATGTTATACTAAAAATGGTTCACTTTTTTTTGAATTTTCTATAAAATAATCTAAAATAAAGAAAATTCCCCATAACTAAGAAAATATGGGTTCTAAAATATCCTTTATCTAATATTAATTTATAAAAAAATCATTTGAGAACCAAAATATTTAGTATCTTGATTATTTTATAGGATAATTTTCTCCATAAAAAATCCCATGGTTGTACGTTATAAATGGATATTGTATGTTTGAGGAATATGTGCGGTGACTACATTGATTTCTAACACCTATAAAATCATTATGTTGGACATGTCACTTTTAGTGATAACTCAAGGAGAAAGATCATCAATATAGGTACCATTGGTTTTATTAATTCCACTATTTTTAATAATTTTTTATATATTTATATCTTTAATAATAGTTTTTTAAATATTTTTCAATTATGTGATAGAGTATTTAGAGTTTCTTATGATAATGATATTTGAGAAGAGTTTTCTTCTAAGGTAAAACTTTTATTTTCTTCATCTAATTTTAAAAATTTATATGTTATAGAAATGTTAGTCATTATAGGACATGTACACTTTTTAAGATTTAATGAAATAAGTTTTTACATGATTTAACTAAATTACATTTCTCAAAGGATATTTTGTGTGATACTTTTCATCGTGGTAAGAAACGAAAGTCCTCATTCAAATCTAAAATATAAGTGTTCAATTATAAGCCCCATTATCTTTGTCACCTTGATATTTGTTGTTCCGACTATGGTTTTTAGTAAATGTGGTAAATATTACACTTTTTTAATCATTAATGATTATAATAGATTTATATGGGTTTATTTATTAGAAAAAAATGATTCAAGTAATGGTTTTATTAAATTTACCAATATAAATGAAAAATAAAAAGTTTTTAAATCATGTATATTTAAATTGATTACAGGGGAGAGTTCAAAATAAATACATTGATTAAATTTGTAATAATCACTATATTTCCACTCTTAGAACTCCTCAATAAAATGGGGTTGTTGAAAGATAAAATCAAAATCTAAAAGTGACTACATTAACTCTATTAAATGAATCCAAAATTCATTAATACATTTTGGATGAGGCATCCAATATCTCATGTTATACTATTAATTGTGTCCTTGTAAGGACCTTTCTTAAGAAAATCCCTATAAACTTTGAAAATTAAAGAAACCTAAATTTTATTTCAATATGTTTAGATGTAAATGTTATATTATCAACACTAAGGATAACATAGTCAATTTTAACCCCAAATTAGATGATTTTACTTTTCTTTGGAACTATAACTCAATTAGATCTTATCATATCATCAATAAGAGGAATAAGTATATAGAGGAATCAATTGATGTTCGATTTTGATGAGATTTTTCCTCAACCTCAATCAAAAATTGATGATGTTAAGTAATATCTAATAATGTTGACCATTAGTGTTCTTCCTCTTTCTATTTAAGTTGAAGTTAAGTAAGAATCACCAATAATCCCACTGCCAAAGGCATGGGTTAAATCTAAAGACCATATTTTATATAATGTTATCAGTGATTTACATATTGATACTCAAATAAAAAAATTCATTTCTTAAATAAGGTTGTGAGTAGAGTATTTGTTTCATCCTTAAATACTATAAATTTTTATGATAACATTTATAATAAAAATTGGATACATTATATACAGTAATATCTAAATAAATTCACTAGATTTGATATTTGGAGTCTTGTTTAAAGACCCATTTATCATCCCATTATTGGTACTAAATGAGTTATGAGTAATAAAATAGATGTGAAAGTAAACAAAGTTAATAATAAAGCTTGGTTTATGGTAAAAGTATATAATCCAGAAGAAGTAGTATAATACATTAAAACATTTTCACCAATTTCATATCTTAAATACATTATAATATTGATGGAATTAGCATCTCATATAAATTTTCAAAATTATTTTAGTTATTTTTATTTTTTAAATAGAATATGTTGAGAAACCACTTAGTTTTGATGATTCTAAATTTCTAACTTGTGTTTTTATGTTATCCATAGATCTCCATGTATTATTGTAATAGTATTTTCCCTTGAGATTTATTACGGTTCTAGTTTTGTTGGTTGGAGGTGTTTGGGGAAGGTTCTTAGAGTTTTCAGTGGAGGTTGGAGTTTCATTAGAGATGTTGCAAGAAATACACATCATGTAAAGTTTACGTGATATTAAATTTGGTTTCATGACTTATCCAAGGCTGGTTCTTGACATGTATATTTTTGGGGTTAAATAATAAAAAAGGAAATGTGTTTTTTAGTGAAACTAAACCGCAACGATTATATGATGTGAAATAGGATTGCATGTTATATAAATTCCCAATCAAGTGTAGTAATAAAGCTATAGAGCACTCAGTTTTTCCTTAAACCCTACACTCTCTCTCATTCTATGAGACCATAGGATACTTCCCTTGGAATTTTGAGATTTATTTTGATGGGTATTGGTTCCCATATTCCCGTTATTGATCCTTGGTGAGTTCTCCTCTTATTCTCATCTTTTTCCTTTCATTCTTCTTCAAAGTTTCACTGTGGTGGTGTGGTTTTTTTGGGTTGTGTGTTTGGGATGCGTTTTGACGATCTTTGTGTGTGTTTTAGGTAGATCCTTGGTTTCTCATGGTGTGATTGTGTTTTTTTCATATGTTCTTCTTCACCCTGCATTGTGTAGTGAGTAAGGAAATCTTCCTTTAGGTAAGGAATACCTTTTTTCTCTTTATTGTTTATAATGCAGGAGGGTTTTACTTCTGTTTATATATGGGAGGTGATTGTTCTAAAATAATTAAAGACAAATAATTGGTCAAATTTAAATTAGAAGGGTGAAGGGGTTTGATTCAAATTATTTTATAGGTTTGAAATTATTGTGTTATGATAGATTGTGTGGGATTGATGCCTTACTTAAAATTGTGACAGTTGGGGACTTTGTTTGCACTGGATGATATGTGTTGTGACTATAGTAACTATTGTGATTTTTTTATATCACCCTAAAATTTAAATTGGATATCCACTTATATTTGACTAATAAAATGGTTTCCCTAAGATTATAGGTTGTGTGATAATGCCCCTAAAATAAATTTAAATGTGATAAAATCCCCCTTGTAAATCTATAGAATGGATCTTAATGTGTTTTGATGTGTGTTTGTGCTTGTGGGAAGGTGATTTGTGGTTGGGGAATATGGGGATGATGGTTTTTAGTCTGTACTTTTGATGTATAAAGGAGGTTGTTTGGCCATGATTTTGGGGCAGTAAGGTTGTAGTTTCTTTGTGCAATATTCCTGATTAGTGATAGAATAAATAAATGATTGATAATGTTTAAAATGAAATGGGTTGGTATGGTTAATGTGATGAGAATGGTTAATGAATAATTAAATAATGGGTTGTGTGATTAAATTGGGTTGATTCTAAATAATAAAATGAATGGTATGAATTAATGAAATTGGTACCTCAAAAGGGACCATCACGGAAATGACTTATCTTCTCGGGGTAAATGGATCAAATGAAATCCCCATGTCTTGGGAAAAAAGTTAAACCCTAATGGTTTATGCTTCATGGGATTAATGTGTGGTGGTGGAGTTATCAAATATCCCAATGGATCACATGTGGTGGCTTTCTCATCTTTATTTGGTAACAGTGGATCTCTTCAAGAGGAATCCCACTCTATTCTCACTGGTTTTCCCCTTTGTCACAATAGGAATATTCCAATCAGGTAGGTTGAAACTAATTTGTTGACAATTTACAATGCTCTATCAGGAAAGGGTCACAATCCCTAGCTTATTGAGTAATCTATAAAAAATTTCAAGTAGTTAATGAACAATTGAATGCCCATCCTTTATACTTGGTGTGAGGGAAATGTTGTTGCTAACTTCCTTGCTTATAAAGTGTCTCTGGATGATCGTCTTGTATTTTTTCTAGTCTATGTTCCTTTCCCCCTAAGGGTATGAACTTGTTTCAGTCTGATGCACTCAGATTGCACTATTCTAGACCCCATTAAGTGATTCTGTGTATGATTCTTCCTTTTCCCTTTTAACAAAATAAAAATTATTTTGGTGGGAGTCTAATGAAATTAGTTATAAATTTGGAATGGGGTTTGGTACATGTTGTGAATTGTTATCCATTTAGATGTGGCAGTGAAAGTGGTGATGTTTTGAGTTTATTATTTTTTAGTTATGAGCCCATAGGTTGGGTTTTTTCATGTATATATGTATATAGTTGTATATTCATTGTGATTTCTATACGAACCCCACCCACGTCAACCTATATGTGTTGACACCTCCATAGTCATGCAGGGAGTGTTTTTTCCAACATCCAATAAGGGGGATGGATGTTTGGGAACCTGCTCTTTCCCACTCTCTCTTCCAGGTGAGGTAGTTATTTCATATGGTATTATGGATTAAGGTTTTTTAGTGAATAATATGGTGTTTGTGATGGCCCATGTGTTTTCAAGTGAGATGTGATTGTGCTTTTGCGGTGGTGGCCCAAGTGTATTCAGGAGATGAGTGATATGATTGTGCTTGTGGGATAGCTTATAGTGGGTTTCATGCATGGTAAGAGGTGGGAACGATGTTGATTTCCTATATTTTCATAATACACTACTAAACTGGTTATGGTAGTGGTTGTGATGTGATGGGCCAATTGTCTTTGTGTGAGATGTGATGTGGTTGTGGTTCTGGGGTGGTGAGCCTAGGTGTCTTCGAGTAAGTTGTGTTGTGGCTGTACTTGTGGGGTGTTGTGGTATATAGAAGATATGGGAGTGTCATAAATGTGATTTTGTGGTGTGAGAATGGAATACCAACAAGAAAGTGGTGTGGGGTACCCTTATTGATGTGATTCTTGTTGTATTATATAACTTGACTAGCATTATTTGTTGAGCGTTCCTTAATGGGGTTCGATTTGGTTACCATACCTATATAGGTGTTATTTGGTACTAATATTTTCTCATATGCTAATTAGTTGCTTCTTTCACATGTGCATGGGATAATTTGGTTTTCCTAATAAGTTTACTTGTATGCACAGCCTACATATATAAACTATTTTTAGGTTTCAATGAGGATTATGTGAACTACTCTAAACATTTCTAGTTCAAAACTTTGGATATTTGTTGTATCACAACAATACCTTTTCTTTTGGGTATTACTTTTGGATAATTTTATATGTATCAATTCTATTTATAGATGCATTATGGATGGTTTTAGTTTATTTTATATTATGTCTTGGATTTTTTTTGATGATTCTTCTTCTCTATCAATCCTAAATTATTATAGAGGGTAATTCCTACAGTTTCATGATATTTTTATACCCTCGGTGCTATTTTCCAACCCAGGACCTACTAGTGGTGGAACTCAGTGGGTCATTATCTCTCTCCCCTCACTGCAATATCTTTAGAGGGAGGGCGTCATGGAAGAGTGGTATCAAAGGTGATGGTTGAGAGATAGGATGGAGTTTAGAGTTAGGCATAGTGATTATTGCATGTGTTGATATGGAAACAGGGTCAGTTGAACTTGGTGTGTGACACGGGCTAGGGGAGACTGGCTAGGGCACTGGATTTTAGGGGCCCCTATGATCTAGTTCACAGACTCTATGCTTATTCAACGACCAAGTTAATTGGACCTATTTTCAAGGTAGAGACCTGAAAGAGGTAAATAAATTGTGATTATTTTTGGGGGGGGGGGTTTCTTGGGAATTTTAAGATAAATAAATTTAATTAAATTGAATCTTAATATAATTACATACTACTTATAATTAGGAAATCATTTTTTCTTCTTTCAACTATGAATCCTTTCCGTCTTACGTGTGTGGCTTGAGCAGTTGAGGATTAGTAGGTTGATCCATTTTATTGTCAAAGGTTTGATTCGATAGAGGAGTATGAGGCTTGGAAGTGGGAATTGTGTTCTTTACATTTGTAGGACTTAGGAAAATACATGTTCAATTTTGTAGGTTTGGAGATAGAGAGTTTTCTAGAGAATCTCGATATCACTTTCATTATGATCTAGGCCCAAGAGGGATACTAAGTCCCTTAGGTAGTTCATCATATGTGGGGAGCTTCACATTAGTGATGGATTCTAATTTTGGGTGAGTGATAGGAGACAGATGTTTTTTGGGTTGAATTCCAGAAAGTGTTTCAGGAAGATTTCCTTTCGTCGACTATGAAGGAAGTCAAGATTCAAGATATTATATTACTTCAATATGGGTGTTTTTTAGTGTGAGAGTTTAGAATATAGTTAAAGGACATTATTTATTTGTTCCCATATATTGTTTAGATGAGGTGTCTCATGTGAGATGTTTTGAGGAGGCACTTTGTCCTTCTATCAAGTATGAAGATACTCCTGTTACATTTCCAATTTATCTGGAGTATCATAAGAAGTTAGAGTTGATTGACCTAATGCACTTGGGATGATGTTCACCATAGCAGGGGAACCAAAAAGGATCCTCAAGGGGAATATTTCTCAGTGGTAGTTCTCGAGTGCTAGGACCTTCGAGTTTTTGACCAGCATGGAATCGACCACAACAACTTCATTTCCATTCTACTAGGTCCAGTGGTTTTTATTATTTTCCTAGAGGATTTTTTCCATTTTATTTATGTGTTGGGGTTTATTTCCATAACCAGAGCCAATTCCCAGTGGTTCATTGAGCTCATTCTAGTGGAGGTGGGCAGGTTTATTTTCAACTATTACAGTAGTTGCTGGTGATACCATGTCACCAGTAGGGGCAGTAGGCTTATGTTTCGCCAAGGGTGATAGAGAAAGTAGATTCCAACCTTAAGATGTTATTCTTATTTAGGTACCTCTACCCAAGTGTGGTTTTGGATGTGGTCATAAACTGAAAGGTAGAGAATTTTTGTGTGATTTGTTGCATGTAGTTGAGGCCCAAGTTCTAGAGGGGCCAGAGATCGTCAAAGGTATGACCAGTTTTTTTAGTACCCTTGTTTTTGCCTTATTTAATTCAGTAGCTCCACACTCATTTGTTTCACTAGCTCTATCATGTTCTCTATTATTATACTTTGATAGGATTCTTATTCCCTTGGTGTTGACTATGATATTTGGATTACAACCCAGCTTGTTTGATGTGTATCAATGATGTAGACTGAGGTTAGGGCCACATCAGTCCCATATGGATACATTATTCCTAAAGTTAAAGTCATATGATTTTATCCTCGACGTAGAATGGTTTTATTATATAAAATATGTTATTGACTACTTCTATATGAGATTCATCTTCTCAAATTTGGATGACTAGTGTGTGATTTTCAATGAACAGTGGGGTTAGTAGGTGGGAAGTTGGCATGTGGAACCCCTTCTTTATTTGGTGGTTGAGTTGTCTATGGATTCAATGGAAACTAGGATAGTGGGGGTACCGAGGATTATTGGGGAGTTTCTAGATGTTTTACCTGAGGATTTTTTGACTCTACCCACTAAACATGATGTTGAGTTTAATATAGACTTGTATCCTGGAGATTCTTCAATTTCAATGGCTCTTTATCATATGGTTCCATTTTAGTTGCTGGAGATAATTGTTTAGATAAGTGATCTTATGGATAACTATTTTTTCTTAACTAGTGTGTCATCATGGGGTGCTCTAATTTAGTTCTCTAATAAGTCATATGATAGTTTGAGTTTGTGTATAGACTATTAAAGGTTTAATCAAGAGATGTTCAAGAACCACTTCCCTCTCTTGATGATAAATGATCCGTTCAACCAACTGAGAGAGGAGATTTGGTTTTTAAAGATCTATCTGTTGTTTGGATATCACTAATTAAGGGTGAAGGAGGATGATATCCCGAATACTACCTTTAGATGAAATTATGGGAACTTTTATTTCATATTCATGTCATTTAGTGTAACAAACACCCCATTTGTGGTCATGGGGATTATGAAATATATTTTCTGTGATTTCTTGGACTGGTTCATCCTCATATTCATCAATGATATCTTGATCTTCTTGGGGTTAGAGGAGGATCATGTCAAGTATCTCAGAACTAACTTACAGGTTCTTCATTTCCAACATATCTATGGAAATTTATCAAAGAGTAGGGTTTGTACATGAGGGGTTCATTTATTTGGATATGTGGGGTCTTAGTAGGATGTTCCAGTAGACCTATCAAAATTCGAGGTAGTAGTTTCCTGGGAATCACCCAATAACATGGAATAGGTTCACAGTTTTCTTTCTATTATATGCTATTATTATAGCTTTGTACCCAATTTCTCTTGATCTTCATCCCCCCTGACTGTAACATTTCATATTTTCCATGTATTATTTTTAGATATTATATGGATTATTTTAAAGACCAAGCACTGAGATGACATGCAATTCTAAGGTTTGGTGTTCCTGGAATAAATTTTTTAAAAATATTAAAAATATTTAATTTCATGGGCATGGGGTTTTCATAGAAAGTTGTAATAACTATTAAATGAGTGTCTTTATCAAAAATATGATGGAACCATTGCATTCATAATGGTGGTTTTACCCAATATGTGACCTATGTTTTTTTAGTGTGGGCTATTTTTTGAAAGTCCTCATGGACGTTTTAAAAAATACTAAAATAAAAAAAATAAAAAATTATTTTTTCAAAGAAGTAACACAGTGATAGTTTTATCTTTAAATAAACCTTTTTTCATAGATCTAGGTTTGTTCTCATACCCCTATAATCATGTGGTGTCCCTATGGAGAAAGATCTGTAGAATTATCTTGGGCATGTGATGACGGAACTTCAAATTGGTGATTGAAGAATGATGGTATCGACAGATCTTGCCAACGATGATGATGTGGAAACTGTTCTTCACCAATGATCAATCCAAACTCAAGGTTGGATATTTTTTTATGTGGATTATTCCATGTTCTTAAATTATATTATGAATTCAATTCAATTAACAAACGGATTGATTTACTGATCGATCACCTTGAGGTATGGGTTTTATTTTGTAGGGTTTATTTAGGAGACTTTATGTCAATATCCTCATCATGTATATTATGGAAAATAATGAAGATCTACACGAACATCGATCAAGGGTCATTCCTCTTGTTTTTTTTTGTGCTTTTCTCCCCCGATTCCCCACTAATTGCTGGAATTCTTCATTTGGCCCACAACTCCACTATTCTCAAGCAATCGATCATTGCACACTTTTTTCTTAGTGAAATAATTCAATGTAGTAGAAATGAGATCATCATGTAATGTGAGAGGTTCAATGATGGATATAGAGTGATTCAAATGAATGATGATTCTCACATTCATGTTCTTTGAAGAAAAGCAATGATCGACAATTTGATCTATTTTTCAAGAAAATATGATGACCGGATGCATTGTTTGGTGATGGCGATGCTTGGATGAACTCGTATCTATGATTGTTAAACTTTTTGAGCATTGAAGTAGACATGGAATCTCATGAAATCAGAGGTTGTGGAAGACGGTGAACGAGGCGGTGTGCGGCGGTGCGGGTGTCTGGTGGAGGCGGTGTGGGTGGCTAGTAGAGGTGGCCGGTGCTGCAGGTGGAGAAGCCTTGTACGGCCTCTGTGAAGGTAGAGGACACGATGGAGAATGCAGGTGTGGTGGCAGTCAACACAATGGTAGATGCAAAGCAGCGATAGACACGGAGTGGGATGGGCCAAGTGGGACAAGCCATGTGGGTCAGGCCAGGTCGGCGGGCCAGGCCAAATCATTGGCCCGGGTCAAGTAGGTGGACCAGGTCAGACGAGGTGGACATAGGTCAAACTTGAGTCAAATATGAGTAAATTTGGGGGATACCAGTTATGGTCAAATGTGGAAATTTTCTACAGTAGTCGATTTTGGCATCATGGCAACTCGATCTGTAGTGGGGTGCATCGACTGTGCAACCAATCCACTATGATCAACTGTGCATGTCAACCCTAGTGGCCAGTCAGGCATGGTAGGTGGACTGATCATGGTAGTTATTCCAAGAGAGGCTGGTCCATGGGGTAGTTTTACCTACCGCGGTAGTAGGTGGACTTACCGCGATGTTAGGTCTGCAGGCCCCTGGCAGGTCTATGGAAAATTTCGTTCAAACATCCATAACTCCTAAACGGTGCATCCAAACGACATGTTAGGATTGATAGTGTGACCTTGATTTTGAGACGGTCGACTTAAGACCAATTTTTGTGACCTTATTCGGGTTGGAGTCTCCCATTTTTTCCCATATTTTAGACGATTATAGTTTTAGAGAATTCCCTTGGTCCCTTCCTTGAGGTTACAATGCGGCATTAGATCCACATCACTGGATTGTAATCCCCTCTATAGGGTGTCTCAAATAAATTTGAGGTATCCCTCCACGAGACTATAGTGTGATCATCTATCATCCCTAGTGTAGTTTTTGGAATTATAATGACCTCCTTGAGTATGGTGTTGATCCTCTACCTTGAAGGCCCCATAAATAGGATTTTTGGAATTGTTTCCATACGGTCCCCTACGTAGCGGGTTGATCCTGATTGGGTTTGGGTTGTCCCCTAGTGGTTTTGTCTATGACACCCCCCTCTTTTTTTATCATAGTCTTCCTTGACCAGTCTATTCTCTTTGGTCGGAGCCCAAATGATCTAGACCTCTTCATCGAGTGTCTTGTTTGATATCATGGCTCGAGGAGTGAGTTCTCCTAGAACAAGTGATGCTTCGAGAAAAATCATATAGCTAGAAGTTGGTTATGACCACCTAATTGTGTGGTGTCTCTCCTGAGTATATCTAGGTTTTTCTCTACTTATTATACCTGTTATACAGTGTTACATCTTGTATGGAGTTGACTATACCTTGTGCTTCATGTTTAGTGCTTTTGGGGTGTCCTACTGGGTATTTTCATACTCACCCCTACATGAGATTTTCCCACACGTGTCATGTCTTGTGTAGATGGCAGCCCTTTTGATGGTGTCCTAGGAGGACCAGGATTGGGTGGAGTATATTTGGAGTTGGGTAGATTGAGTTTTTTACCATGAGAATACCTTTGATGTAGTCCTCTCCCTTGGAGCTGGTAGGATGCTTTACAGTTTTAGTTAGACTTGTGTACGGACTCTTTGTAGTGGGCTTGTAGTTGGACTTATTTACTTTCTCTTTAATTTTGGTTGTACTCTGGTCCGGGGATCTTAGTTGTATGCATTAATTCTAGTAGTTTTTTTACATTTTAGAATTTTTTTTGGCTTTGATGTGTGTGTGTGTGTAGTTAATTTAGGATAATGACTCCCTTTTATGGGATAAACCTACTTGGTGCTAGTCATCAGCCACTAGATTATCGGAGGAGGGAATGGGGTAGTCATGGATCAGTCCCATCTAGGATAATTCATGAAATATTTGTATCAGAAAATGTAGGTTCTAATTTAGGACTGAGAGACTGTGAGATTAGTTTGTGGAAACAGTGTTAAGTGTTTCAAGTTCAGATTTCTATCCAGGGACTCTAGTGTTGGTGCAGCTGCCGAAATATCAATACATCAGGACTCTAATTACCTGATTTTTGACTCGATACATGAGAATAATGGTTGTAGATAAAAAATGGTACATGCATCATATAGTATTGATTGTGTCTTCCATGTCCTTATTGAGTCATCTCCCTAGATATACTCTATTGATCGTGGTACATCTTTTTTTATTTGAGGATACCTCTATATAGACAGCCAGCAATGATTCAACTACATGATCACAAGGATGATATGCATACTAATGAGGCATCATTACATGGGCCTATACCAGGGATAGAACCTCTGGGTAGTTTACCAGTTATACCACCACCTATCGAGCAGCAGCTACTACCAAAACTACCAGATGAAGATGCACACAGGCTTAGTGCATTTCACAAGTTTCAAAGGTAGTGACCTTTTAGGTTTTGAGGTGATCCAAACCACCGTATGGATGAGGATTCACTAGAATCATTCACTTGTGTTTTCCTCCTTGTGATGATGCATTCCAACTAGATGGAAGTCCTTGTCACGAGTCTTCTTAAGCGCTCTACAAGGCGATGGTGGGGTTTGGTGACTCAGTCACATGATCAGACATATCTCTCCTAGATAGAATTTTATAATCTCATCAAAGAAGAGTTATATTCAGCCATGTTATGGTCAGTATGAATATAGGATCTCCTGTATTTGCGGGAGGGAAGTATGACCGTGGTGGAGTATTCAGAAATGTTTACTGGTCTTTTGTACTACTCCTTACACATGGTACAAGACCACTTCCTCAGATATCAGACCTTCGAGAAGGTATTACACTAGGAAATTAGGGAATCAATGGTCTCTATTAGAATTTCTACCTATTTGGGATACTTGATAGAGCCTTTTTAGTGGAGAGTTTTGTAGAAAATCATACACCAATAGTTGGAGCTATTAGTGGGAACCTCGTAGATGAGACCTTGATAGCAGGCAGCTGATGGTAGTCACAAGGATCCAAGGGGGTATGGTTCTTCAAGAGGTGATCCTAAGACTCGAGTTCAATAGCACATGGCTCCCAGGGTGGCCTAAATTAGCCAAGGTACAGAAAGTGTTAATAATGTGGTGGTCTAGGACATATGGATTGAGATTGCCTGACGCATCGTACAAATGATCTGGAGACAGTCGAGGGTTCGCTGAGGCAGAGAAAGATACTAGATCATGGTAGTCTGTATAGTGGCATACATTGTATAGGGGAATTCTTGGCAGCAGGATATGGTCGTAGGTTCAACCTATTACCACCTCCACCCCCAGGTGGTCCACGCCAGGCTTAGGGAACTCATGGATTGGGACGAGGACAGCTGTAGGAGATGGAGGCTTATGGACCTAAGGATCCATGGATAAAACAATGTATAATTTGTGACTTTTCTTGGTTATTTGTAGTTTGATAGACATGGGTTCTAGTCATTACTTTATTTCCACGAATCTAGTTCGAGACTCGGAGATATTGGTTGAACCGTTAACTCGACCCTAACACTTGTAGACTCCTAATAGAGGAGACTCAACGATCACACACGGGTGATGTTAGTGTGACCTAATTCTTGGAGGTTATAGTTTCTATTGTAAACTATGTTTATCAATGTTGAGTCATTACGACGTCATTCTTGGTATGAACTGGCTATCCACAGATCATGCTCAGATTGGCTATTTTAGGTGATGAGTGTGGTGTGTCTGTAGTGATGGAACCAATTTTTCCTTTATTGGTGACATTGAAATCTTGGAAGAACAAGATGGGTTCATTCATAGGAGGTTGTAGCTGATTACTTATCAGTTGTATAGAATGACCCTCGGCACAGTGGATGTTATGAGTCCACAGTTCCCTGCATTGGTGGTGGAGTATAAGGACATATTTCCTGAATTTGTTCTAGGATTACCTCCCCATAGAGAGATGGACTTCTGCATTGATCTACACTATGAGACAGAACTGATATTTACACTTTCATATTGGATGGGTACCTCAGAGCTTCATGAGATAAGGATACATTAGGGTGAATTTTAGAGGAAGGGCTTAATGAGACCCAGTTTTTCACCCTGGGTAGTCCCAATTTTGTTTACCAAGAAGGTATATGGGAGTTTTGGGTTATATGTGGATTACCGGCACTTAAAACAGCTGAAAGTGAAGAACAAGTATCCACTATTTAGGATCAATGACCTATTTGATCAGTTGAAAGGGGTGTGATGGTTCTCGAAGATTGAACTCAGATTAGGCCATCACTGGCTACAAGTACAGGATGAGGATATACAGAAGACAGCCTTCAGATGTCATTATAGACAATATGAGTACTTGGTGATGTCATTTGGCATGAATAACTCCACATCAATGTTCATGGGACTCATGAACCATATATTTTATCCTTGCATAGATTGGATCACTATGGTCTTTGTCAATGACATCCTAGTGTATTTAGAATTTGAGGAGGATCACACGAGATGCTTAAGGATAGTTTTGGACACTCTCTAAGAGCACTAGCTTTATAGAAATATATTTTTGTGTCAGTTTTAGATTCGAGAGGTCCATTTTCTCAATCACATAATCTCATAGGTTGGAGTTCTAGTGGATCTAGTGAAGGTTGAGGCAGTGATTGCTTGGGAGCCACCCAAGATTGTTACTGAGGTGTGGAGCTTCCTTATATTGGCAGGGCACTAACTGAGGTTTGTACCTAACTTCTCCAGAGTGGAAGAACCCTTGATATCTTTGACCTAAAAGGGACATTCGTTTGAGTTGATAGAAAATTTATAGCAGTACTTTCAAGAACTGAGGCAGATGTTGATGAGTGCTCCCATCCTGAGGTTACCAGAGGAAGGTGTCGAGTACGTGGTGTTCTGTGATGCATCATGGACTGGGATTTATTTTTTCTTGATGTAAATTCATATTTTGATTTCTAGTGGTTCACTTCACTTAATACCACATGAGAAGAACTACGCAACCCATGATCTTGAGTTAGTAGTTGTAGTATTTTCATTGAAGATATGGAAACACTACCAAATAGGATAGTGGTTTATCGTCTACTCTGATCACATGAGTCTCAAGTAAATATTTTCTTAGCAAGACCTTAACTTGAGATAGAGTGGATGTCTGGAGTTCCTCCAATACTATGAATTTGAGATTTTCTATACTCTTGGTAAGGGGGACATGGTGAAAGATTCTCTCAGTATGAGATCCAACTTGCAGTTACTGAATGAGGCATCAGAGCAGTTGGTGTCTTTGAAGATATCATTTATGAGTGTATATGGAGCATCTCACCGCTATTCGATGGTTTTCACCCATACACTCTTATAACTAGTCAGGTAGGCACAACTTGGGGATACCGACTACGAAACCCTATATGCTCAGATATCGACAGGTCATGCTCCTAATGGATATTCCAAAGGTGGGTATCACATATTTCTTTTTAGAGGGAGCACAGTAGTACCAATGACGTTGTAGGAGTAGGTTTTGAGGGAGTTTCATACATCCCCTTTGGTGGAACATCTAGGTGTGGAAAAGAGGTACCAATACCTTTGATGTTAGTTTTGGTGAACAGGGATGATGAAAGGAGTTTCAGAGTTTGTTTATCGGTGTCTTACTTGTCATCAAGTAAAGGTTGAGCACCAGGTTCCAGTGGGTTTGGATCAACCCCTTGAGGTGACAAAATGAATGTGGTATGGGAGATCTATGGAATTCATGATATGTGTACCACATATGTCCAAGGGATACTATTCTATTTGGGTGATCGTTGACCAACTCACCAAGTCATCCCACTTCATATCTATATGAGAGAATATTTCAGTAGAGGGATTAGGATGCCTCTACATGCAGGAGATCATTCAACTCCATGAATTCCCATCGATTATAGTTTTTGATCATGATGCTTAATTTATATTCCGGTTGTGGAAATGATTACCTAAGGCATTTGGGACCCAGTTATTCTTGAGCACAGCATTTCACCCACAAACAAACAGCCAGAATAAGAGGAACATTCATGTTTTGGAGGAAATTTTGTGGGATTTAATGTTAGAATTTTTCTGTAGGTGGTAGGATCACCTAACATGGGTGTATTATTCATGCAAAAATATCTACCATTCAAAAATTGTTATGGAACCATTCGAGGCATTGTACGGGTATCCCTACAGGTCACCAATTTGCTGGACTGACCCAGGAGAGTTAGCACTCATGGGCCCAAATGTTTTACAAGCTACTAAAGAGAAGGTGCAGATCATATAAGAGTGGATGAAGACTTCATAGAGACATCAAGATTCCTATAATGACAAGAGATAGAGGCCTTTGGATTTCAAGTAAGGAGACCATGTGTTCCCCCATGTTTCACATCGATAGGGATTATGGATATTTTGTTGGGGTGGTGAGTTATCTTCGACGTTCATCGGACCTTTCCAGATAATGCATAGAGTTGGTGACGTGGTGTACTAATTTTCTCTACCACCATAGTTTTATCAGGTACACAACATCTTCCATGTGTCATAACTGAGTAGGTAAGTTCATGACCCATCACATGTAATTTACTGGGGTGAGCTAGACATCGATGATGGAGAGACTTTTGCTAAGTACCTGGTGGAGATCAAGGATTGGAAGGAGGGGATCCTTTGTGGGTGATCAATTCCTTTGGTTCGTGTTCACTGGAATCATGGGAATCTCTAAGAGGTCAAATAGTAGAGGGAGGATTTGATTCATGCTCATTTCCCTCATCTGTTTGAGTAGCCCTTATTTTGGATTTTTAGGGATGTAAAGCCCCAAGGTGGGGAGAATATAACATCTTGAATTTTTTGTTTATTATTTGTAGATATTATATGGATTATTTTAAAGACTATTTACTAACATGGAATGTAATTCCAAGGCAAGGTGTGCCCAGAATAAATGTTCAAAAAATATTAAAAATATTAAAAATACTTAATAGCATGTGAGCGTGTTTTTTCTGTAAAATTGGAATAACTCTTAAAAGTGTTCCTAGATCAAAATTATTATGGAACCATTGAGTTTAGAATTGTGGTTTTAAACTAGGAATGACATAAATTTTTTTAGCATGGTCCATTTGTGGAAATTTATCACGGGGATTCTAAAATAATAAAATAAATTAAGAAAATTTTATTTTTTACAAAGAAGTGATGAGGCAACTATTTTATCTTTAAATAAACCTTTTTTAGAGATCCAGGGTTAGTATAAAAACAATGTAATTCTCTAGGGGCCCTAGAGAGAAATATCTAGAGAATTCTATTGAGCAGGCGATGACATAACTTTGAATCGGTGATTGACAGACACCAGTATTGACGAATATCGCCAATGATGATGAAATGGAGACTGTTGTTCACCAAAAATAGATCCAGACTCAAGGTAAGATGTCTCTATATGTGGATTATTACATTTTCTTAAATTCTGGGATGAACCCAAATCAATCTATGAACAGATTGATTTTTGGATCAGTCGCCTTACGGGATGGGTTTTATTTTGTAATGTTTATTTAGGAGAATTTATATGAATCTCCTCAACATTTATATTTTTTTAACAAATCAAGATTGACGTGAACATATATCAAGGTTCATTCTCCTATTTTTTTTGGATTTTCTCCCCTGATTCCTCGTTCATCTCTAGAGTTCTTCATTTGGACCGCGACTCAACAATTATCGATTAATCGATCATTGTGCACTTGTTTCTTAGTACAACAATCTAATATCATAGATTCGGGATTGAAACGACACTATAGAGGTGTGTTGATAGAGATATAGTGATTCAAACAATGGATGATTCTTGAATTCATGTTCTTCGATGCACAATGAAGAATGATTATTTGGTCTGTTTTGTGAGTAGATCTGATAACGGGATTCATTGTTCGATGAAGGCAAGACTAAGAAGTTCTTGGATCAATTATTGTTTAATTTTTTTGGTATAGAAGGATACATGGTGTCTCATTGAAGCATAGAGGTGAGGGTGGTATAGTTGGTGGTGCAGGTTGCCGACAGAGGTGGTCGGTGTTGCGTGCGACAAATGTGATAGTGGTGGATGCGGAAGCAAACATGGATGTAGCAGCAGTGGACACCACGGTGGACCCGATGGAGAAAACGGGTGTAGTAGTAGTGGACATGGTGGCCGAAATGGATTGGTCCAGGCTGATTAGGTCAGGCCAGGTCGGTGTGCTGAGCCAGATCGTTGGTTCGGGTCAGACTGGTGGGACAAGTCGGAAGTGGTAGACCCGGGTCGGGCCCGAGTCAGATCCTAAGCAACCGATGTGGAGCCCAATTGCAGTTTACTAAGGAATATTGGTAGCTCGAGCTGTCGTGGGGTGTAGTGTCACAACCCCCTCCCACCAAAGATTCCCCTCCTGAGCTGGCAATGGTGAAAGGGAGATAATGACCCCCAAGTCCCGCCTCCAGTAGGCCCCGGGTTAGCGACTACCACCAAGGGTATGAGTTAAAAAAAATGGGAGGCATTACCCTTTTATTATTTTAAGATTGGGAAATATGACAAGTCAACCACCAAAAAGGAAAAGAAAAGGTGTATAGAAATAAACCCAAACCAAGCCCACATGCATGTTTAAACAATTTTATAACAAGGTGCAAGTACAAGAAAGCTCAAAGTACAATACCAAAATAAACGAGTATAGAAAACTGCAGCAACTCCAACTGTCTGACTAGTAGGGTAACGCACGGCCCTGGTAGTCCTCCTGGAAACCTGAAAGTAAACATAGGGTGAGCATACAAGTATACTCAGTAGGGAAACCTAAAGATCTTGTGCACAACTGGGGAGACATCCTAATGTCCCATGAGAACAAGAGAAGAAACCTAGAAAGGAATTCTATCCACCCAACCTCACCATCCACACTCACCAAAAACACAATCACAACAGGTAGTAGTATATAAGAAACAAGAGTATTGGGTACCCCGCACCATTTCCCTTTAGTTAGCTGCTCTTCCTAACGGTGAGCGTCCTGATGCTGCAGCACTCTCCCTGCCCGCCCACACCTGGGCCTCACAACCACGTATCCTGCTCGCACACACCTGGGCCTCACAACCACGTATCCCGCCCGCACAGACCTGTGACTCACAACCATGTATCCCGCCCGCACACACCTGGTCCTCACAACCACATATCCTGCCCGCACACACCTGGGCCTCATCCCGAAGATTCTTGGGAAAAATTAAGCCTGCCCGAAGAGTCTTGGGCCAATCCACCCCAATCGAAACCTACCTGGAGAGTCTTAGGTGTAAGGTCGCCTCAATCCATCACAGCCTAGGGAAGAAGGAGTAGGAAGGAGCTAGTAACTAAGGGAAAAACACCCTCTCCCATGAAATGGGAGTGTTCGGCACTAAGTGCTCAACAGGGGTGGGATGCGATAAAACACAAAAGATACAGATATATATATATGTAAACCAACCACACAGCCCAACCTATGGATTCTAAATAGATAAACTGAGCACGTGCATTGGCACTGCTACTACAAAGCATGCATACAACAAACAACCCCAACCCCATTTAGGTTTTCACGTTTCAGCAGAAATAGTTTATTTAGTTCCTTAACTACTGGGAAACTATCCCCAACCAACCACATCGATCATTCGTAAAACATATCCTTGCCATACAAAAATCAAGTTAGGAAACACAACCAAGTCCTTATTATTAACCAACCAACCCCATTGATTATTATTTCTGTTCCAATACCATGACCCACCATTAATTAACTCTTCCACTTTTTATTTATTATTCACAACCCATATCCCGTTCACATTCAAACCCATCCCTGCATCCCCGCTGCCAACCACAATCACAATAAAACCCATACATCATTAGCCCTTTAATACCATTTATCGCAGCCCTACTGCCCATCACCAACGTAGCATTTACACCAACCCACAACCAAGCCAACTGCAGCCCCACTGCTCACCCGATCCACAACAACCCACAAAACACCCCCATCACATGCCATGTATCAAAGCCAACACCCACATGTTCATTATTTCATTTTGTTCAACCAGGGTGATCACACAAGGGTTCCGAATTTTCATTTAATCTTCCAACTTTACGTGATTAACCAAATTCCACAATAAAAAAAGTTCCATTCACAAAAACGGTCTAGAAAGATAGGTTTACATTTAATTTCACAAGAAAAGGCCCCCAAAGACCATGATTTTTAGTAGGCATAAGCCTATTTAATTCACAACATAATATCACAGGATATATAAAAAAGGTAACTACATTAACAACTTCTCGTCCCAGTTATATAAGACAATTATTATCTTCATTAAACTGGTTCAAAAGTGTTTCACATAAACAAGAGGAAACCCACCCCATATGATGCACAAATTAGAGAGACGAAGGTAAAATCCCTACCTTAATAGGTTCTGATAACAACGCTCCTCCCCGGATCAACTTTAGAAGACGTCTGTTGGCATCCGTCACTTCTGTCGGGTCCCGGAAAAACCTCCTCAAGTGGAAGTCGGAAAGGTAAGGTCAAATGAAAGACAACGGATCGAAGCTCGGAAGTTCCGCCTCATCGTTACGATCCCATGGCCGCTGACGGATCGTAAATCAGAGCTCGGACGAAGAAGTTATGGAAGAAAGAGCCTTCGAGTCTCTTGGGAGAGCTCTGCTCAGAGGGGAGGGGAGGAGAAGGGTGTTTTGAAAAGGAGGAGGGGACCCCTCCTTTTATAGGCAAGAAAATCAAAAGTACACGGCATGTACTTTATGGTACACGTCGTGTACTTGGCCATTTCACGCGGCCACCACGCGGCTTCCAACACGGCCTTCAACGCGGCACGCGGTCGTTGACTGGTCAACACACGGCTTGAAGGTAATGCATATGCGGGGAGGGACTACATGGCGTGTAGTATTGGATACATGGCGTGTACCCATTTATTTCACACGACTCTAACACGGCACACGGTCGTTGACTGGTCAATACACGGTAACGCGTACGCGGGGAAGGACTACACGGCGTGTAGTACTGGACACACGGCGTGTACCCATTTATTGCACATGGCAAGGACACGGCCTTCAACACGGGGTATACCCGGCAAGGGGGTACACGGCGTGTACTAAAACTACACGGCGTGTAGTTTCAAAATTCTGGAAAGTGTGGGAAAAGTCCATTTTACCCTCCAGAACACTTCAAGACCCTCTTTTTGACAAAGTAATGGGTCGGAGAGGTCCGGGCATTACATCAGATACATCTTAAAACATTCTCGTCCCCGAGAATTCAAAAACCAACCCAGAGGAACCCAACAAGATACCTCTCAGTGTTCTCGTTATAATAGGAACCCAACTAATAACCCTAATCATATGTGTTGGGAATTCCCTCTCCTATGTTGAGATATTATCCACTTTAGGCGGCACTGACTCACCTGCACGTGTTTAATCGCATCCACATTAATGCATCTCGATTAAGTATTGGGCCTTCCCACTTCCATATATTAGGATTTTCCAACCTACACTACCCCCAACACCACACAACCAACACACTACCCGAACACGTGGTTTAGGGAAAATTCCTTTTCCTATGTCGAGATATTATCCGCTTTAGGCGACACTGACTTGCCTACACGAGTTCAATCGCATCCTCATTAATGTGTCTCGATTAAGGATCATGTTTTTTCCTTCCCCACATGCCCGGACATGTTACACACTCCCAGAGAACAAGGAAACAAAAGGTCTCATAACCGATAATCCAAGCATTCCATATATAAAAGGTACAGGGTACAACATCAACACAAAGCTCAGAAGAAAAAGGGAAAACACAAGTCAAAACAACTCTGGGTACTGAGTGTGCATCTGGGTCTCCCGCTCCCAAGTGCTCTCCTTGAGTCTTCCATGCCTCCACAACACACGAACCAACAGAATGTTTTGTCCACAGAGCACCTTCTTTTTACGATCCTCAATTCTGACTGGTCTTTCCTCAAAGGTCGTGTCGTCTCCCATGTCTAACTCTCCCCAGTCGATAACATGAGAGTCATTGTGTAAGTACCGATGAAGTTGGGAGACGTGGAAGACGTCATGAACTTTCTCCAACTGAGGTGGCAGGGCCAGCTGATATGCCACCTTGCCGAATCTCCTCATCACCTCAAAAGGTCCGATGAACCTAGGTGAGAGCTTGCTCCATTTCCCAAACTTCCTCTGACCCCGTCGAGGTGAAATCTTCAAGAACACATGATCTCCCACCTCGAACTCTAAGGGCCTCCTCCGACGATCAGCATAAGACTTCTGTCGGTCCTGAGCCGCTTTCATCCTCTCACGTACAGGCTGAACTTTCTCTGTGGTGCTCTTCACTACCTCTATCCCAAGAGCACCTGTCTCACCAACCTCTGCCCAACAAATGGGCGAATGACATGTTCTTCCATACAAAGCCTCAAACGGTGCCATGCCGATAGTAGAGTGGAATCTGTTGTTGTAGGAAAACTCTATTGAAGGCAAGTTTCGTACCCATGATCCTCCGAAATCCAGAATGAATGCTCACAATATGTCCTCCAACGTCTAGATAGTCCGCTCCGTCTGCCCATTGGTATGGGGGTGGAAAGCAGTGCTAAGGCGTAGCTTGGTGACAAAAGCATGTTTTAACCCCCTCCAGACTCATGAGGTAAACCTATTATCCCGATCTGAGACGATAGTCTTTGGGACTCCATGAAAACCCACCACCTCGTCTATGTACCTCTGTGCTAAGGTACTCACTGGGCCTGACTCCTTAATTTCTAAAAAGTGAGCTGATTTCATCAGTCGATCCACCACTACTCAGATAGCATCATAACCACCCTGAGATCTTGGTAGTACTGTGATGAAGTCCATTGAGATGTCATCCCAATTCCACTCGGGGACATCTAAAGGATGCAACAACCCATTAGGAACATGGTGTTCATCCTTCACTTACTGACACACTAGGCATTTAGCCACAAACTCTGCCACTGCCCGTTTCACCCCAAGCCACCAAAACTGTTCCCTCAGGACTCGGTACATTTTTGAAACTTATGGATGTACCGATAAGGCTAAGCTATGGAACTCACAGAGAATGCCCTCACGCATTGCCTCCGGAACAAACAACCTTCCATGGAAAAGAATCTGATGTCGGCTGTCCTCTAACCATACTTCTGGAGCATTCCCCTAATCGACACGATCTCGCATCACTTCCGCCTCGGAGTCCCCCCACTGAGACTCTTCCACCTGCTGCAACAAGAAGGGTTGTGTCGTCATCTGAAACAAACAGCCTCTAACACCTTCTACCCTTGTATCCAAGTCCAATGCGACCAACTCTTCCATCACTTTCCAAGCATCAGCGGATTCTCGAACCACTTCCTTATGCGACTTCATTCTCAGGGCATCAGACACAACGTTGCCCTTACCTTCAGTGTAAGAGATCTCAAAGTCATAGTCTTGGAGAAACTCGACCCATCTCCACTGCCGCAGGTTCAGGTCACGTTGGGAGAAGATATAACATAGGCTCTTGTGATCTTAGAAGACCACAAAGTGCTCCCCAAAGAGGTAATGTCGCCACAACTTCAGTGTGAACACTACTGTTGCAAGATCTAGGTCATGGGTGGCATAGTTACTCTCGTTGGAGAGTAACTGCCTAGACCCATAATAGATCACTCCCTTCTTCTGCATCAACACGCACCCCAGACCAAGGCCATAAGAATTACAAAACACCTCATACAACAACCCTTCCTCTGGAAACCTGAGTACGGGAGCACTGACCAACTTCTCCTTCAGGTAGTCGAAAGAATTCTGGCACTACTCACTCCATAGGAAGACCTGGTTCTTCCAAGTCAAAGCTGTCAATGGAGCAGCAACTCGAGAGAAGTCTGAAACGAACCTCTGATAGTAACCTTCCAACCCCAGGAAACTACAAACTTCCGCCATGCTCTTGGGTGCCGCCCAAGAAACAACTGTCTCCACCTTATATGGGTCCACTAACACTCCATTCTGAGACACCACGTGCCCAAGTAAGTGTACTTCTTGCATCAAGAACTTACACTTCGACAATTTCCCAAAAAGATGGTGGTGTCGAAGGACTTCCAAGACTGCCCTGAGATGCTAAACATGCTCCTCCTCTGATCTTGACTAGATCAGGATGTCATCGATAAACACAATGACGAACCGATCCAGAAACTCTTGGAATACAAAGTTCATAAGTCCCATGAACACAGCTGGTGCATTCGTAACTCCAAACGGCATCACTACAAACTCAAAGTGCCCATACCTGCACCTGAAAGTCGTCTTCGATATGTCACTGTCCTTTACCCTCAGCTGATGATATCCAGATCGTAGATCAATCTTGGAAAACCAACCTTCTCCCCTCAGTTGGTCGAATAGATCATCTATCCTTGGAAGGGGGTAGCGGTTCTTGACCGTTACCTGGTTCAACCTTCGGTAGTCTATGCATAGCCTGAGACCACTATCTGCCTTCTTCACAAATAAAACTGGAGCACCCCATGGAAATACGCTGGGTCGAACAAAACCCTTCTCCATCAGATCATCAATCTGAATCTGCAACTCCCGCAACTCTGAAGGTGCCATCCGATAAGGGGCCATCAAAACTAAACAGGCACCAGGCTGTAAGTCTATCCCGAACTCAACGTCACGTCGGGGGGGGGGGGGGGGTAGAGTCAAAACCTCCTCAGGAAAAACATCGAGGAACTCCCCAACAACCTCCGGGACATCCATAATCTCTGTATCAGCTGGAACCACTGATAACCCACCTAAAAAGGAAAGGATAGGCTTCACATGTCGGCTTCCAACTTGATAGCTCCTCTCGCCAACAAAAGATACACGCTGCCATCCACGTCGGAGAACACGACTCTTCTCCAGAAGCAGTCGATAATGACACCAACAGAAAACAACCAGTCGATGCCTAGAATGACATCGTATGGCTGCATCTGTAATAGAAGAAGGTCCCCACTAGATTGATGTGGTCCCAACGTCATCCCACATCCCCGGCAAACACAAGATATGCTGGTCTGGCCTCTAACTAGTGTACTCAGCACCAGTGGTATGGAAAGTCTCTCTACGTCTAGTCCCAAAGAATGGGCTAGACCAGGTGCAACAAAGGAGTGTGAAGCTCCCGAATCGAACAAAGCAGAAATGAGAGTGCTGAACAAACAAATCGTACCTCGCACCAACTCTGGTCCTGTCGGAGCTGTCAACTCTGCTGCATGCAACTGTCTACGCCCAGATCCTCTAACTCTCTGATGTCGTCCACTTTCCCGACCATGCCCTGGTCGAAGTCCCTGAGGAGCACCCTAAGGTCGGCCTCCTCCTGCAAAGTCTGCCCTCAGATGGGCATGGTCCTGCTGCTGCTGGAAGGGCCTTGCTAGCAACTGGTGCTGCTGAGGTGGGTGATGAACCTTCCCACCTCCACCGTACTGATCTCGGGTCGGGCACTGACTCTGAACGTTCCTGAAACCTCCACAAGAAAAACACTTCGGTCCCGGGCTCGTGAAAAAGGGACGATGACATGAAGATCTGAACTGGAACTACTGGGGCCTGCTCCCCACTAACCTGAACCTGGAAGGTCCCATCGCAGGAGACCTGCTGCTGACTGCCTTCCCCTTCAACGAACCTGGCTGGATCCCCTCTCGTGGTGCAACTCCCAGCGAGTGAATCCTCTCTACAACCTCTTCCTTCTTCGATACCGCTAAGTACATCGGAAGGGTGAAGGGGGTGACAGCATACTGGAGCGAAGGATGAAGTTCCTCCTCTAAACATCTCGCTCGAGACTCCTCATCCGGAAAGAGATCCGGAGAAAAGCGCAGGAGATCCTTGAACTTGATCCCCAGCTCTCGTACTGACATACTCCCCTGCTGAATGGAGAGTAACTCCTATCGCTTCTCCGCCTTAATCATAGAATAAAGGAATTCCTCTCGGAATTCCTTCTCAAAGTCATCCCATGGAACCTCTACCTCTATCCTCTCTCTGAGGTAGAGCATCCACCATTGTTGTGTCGCACCTCTCAGCTGACTGACTACTAGGGGAACCCATTACTCCCTCGGAGCACGAATCAAGGTAAAAGCGATCCCTAGATCCTCAAGCCACCCTTCCGTCTCCGTATCCGAAGTATTACCCTCGTACTTCTTGAGGTTATGCCGCTGGAAATAACGGAGAGTCTTCTACCACTGGCTATCTTCCTCTTCTCGGTCAATCCTCAACTGATCGACCGCCGAAATC
Source organism: Viscum album (assembly GCA_963277665.1). Taxonomy (NCBI): domain Eukaryota; kingdom Viridiplantae; phylum Streptophyta; class Magnoliopsida; order Santalales; family Viscaceae; genus Viscum; species Viscum album. The sequence goes on along the minus strand of OY728160.1, from coordinate 1,624,868,878 downwards.
TGCTGGGTCTCAGCCGTCTGAGCCACTCGGGGATGACGTCCAGGTGCCATAGCTGTATGGTAAACAAATATCGCCTAAGACCAAGTAGTAAGGAAATTTCTAAAGGTTTTATTTCATCATTTATTTCAATTTCTTTCCCAGAACACCCAAATCAAGTAAAACACAATCATGATGATGCATGTACCTCCCCTAGGGTCTCTTAACTGAAATCAATGTAGTCTCACTTGGTCGTTAGGTTGGCTCAGAGTCCTTGCATCAGATCACGGGGGGGGCCTAAAATCCTGTGTCCTAGTCGGTCTTCCCTGGCCTATGTCACGCACCAAGATTAACCAACATTGTTTCCCTACCATCCCATGAAATCCTCACTGTGTCTAACTCCAGAATCCATCCTATCTCTCAACCATCACCTCTGATACCATTCTGTCATGACCCCCTCCCACCAAAGATGCATCTCCTGAGCTGGAAATGGTGAAAGGGAGATAATGACCCCCGAGTCCCTCCTCCAGTAGGCCCCGGGTTGGCGACTATCACCAAGGGTATGAGTTAAAAAAAAGGGAGGCATTACCCTTTTATTATTTTAAGATCGGGAAATAGGAAAAGTCAATGACCAAAAAGGAAAAGAACAAGTGTATAGAAATAAACCCAAACCAAGCCTACATGCATGTTTAAAAAATTTTATAACAAGGTGAAAGTACAAGAAAGCACAAATTACAATACCAAAAGAAACAAGTACAGCAAACTACAGCAACTCCAACTGTCCGACTAGTAGGGTCCCGCATGACCCTAGTAGTCCTCCTAGAGACTTGAAAGTAAAAATAGGGTGAGAATACAAGTATACTCAGTAGGGAAACCTAAATCTATCGTGCATAAGTGGGGAGACATCCTAATGTTCCGTGAGAACAACAGAAGAAACATAGCAAGGAATTTTATCCACCCAACCTCACCAGCCACACTCACCAAAAACACAATCACAATAGGTAGTAGTATATAAGAAACAAGATTATTGGGTACCCTGCACCCTTTCCCTTTGGTTAGCTGCTCTTCCTAACGACGAACGTCCTGATGCTGCCACACTCTCCCCGCCCGCACACACCTGGGCCTCATCCCAAAGATTCTTGGGAAAAAGTAAGCCTGCCCGAAGAGTCTTCGTCCAATCCACCCTAATCGAAACCTACACGAAGAGTCTTAGGTGTAAGGTCACCTCAAGACATCACTTCCTAGGTAAGAAGGAGTAGGAAGGAGCTAGTAACTAAGGGAAAAACACCCTCTCCCATGAAATGGGAGTGTTCGGCACTATGTTCTCAACAGGGGTGGGGTGCGATAAAACACAAAAGATACAGATATATATATGTATACCAAACACACAGCCCAAACTATGGCTTCTAAACAGAGAAACTGAGCACGTGCCTCGACACTGCTACTACGAAGCATGCATACAAAAAACAACCCCAACCCCATTTAGGTTTTCATGTTTCAGCAGAAATAGTTTATTTAGTTCCTTAAATACTGGGAAACTATCCACAACCAACCACATCGATCGTTCATAAAACATATCCCTGCCATCCACAAATCAAGTTATGAAAACACAAGCAACACAACCAAGTCCTTCTTATTAATCAACCAACCCCATTGATTATTATTTCTGTTCCAATACCATGACCCACCATTCATTAACTCTTCTACTTTTTATTTATTATTCACAACCCATATCCCATTCACATTCAAACCCATCCCTGCAGCCCCGCTGCCAACCACAATCACACTGAAACTCGTACATAATTATCCCTTTAATACCATTTATCGCAGCCCCGCTGCCCATCACCAACGTAGCATTTACACCAACCCACAACCAAGCCAACCGCATCCCCGCTGCTCACCCGATCCACAACAACCCACAAAACACCCCCATAACATGCCACGTATCCAAGCCAACACCCACATGTTCATTATTTCATTTTGTTCAACCGGGGTGATCGCACAAGGGTTCCATATTTTCATTTAAACATCCAACTTTACATGATTAACCAAATTCCACAATCAACAAAGTTCCATTCACAAAAACGGTCTAGAAAGATAGGGAAACATTTAATTGCACAAGAAAAGGCCCCCAACAACCATGATTTTCAGTAGGCATAAGCCTATTCAATTCACAACATAATATCACAGGATATATAAAAAAAGGTAACTGCATTCACAACTTCCCATCCCCGTTATATAAGCCACTTATTATCTTCATTAAACCGGTTCAAAAGTGTTTCACATAAAAAAGAGGAAACCCACCCCATATGATGTACAAATTAGAGAGACGAAGGTAAAATCCCTACCTCAACAGGTTCTGATAACAACGCTCCTCCCCAGATCAACTTTTGAAGACATCTGTCAGTGTCCGTCACTTCGGACGGGTCCTGGAAAAACCTCCTCGGGTGGAAGTCAGAAAGGGAAGTCCGAAGGAAAGAAAAAGTATCCAAGATCAGAAGTTCCGCCTTGTCGTTACAATCCTATGGCCACTAACAGATCTTAAATCGGATCTCGGACGAAGAAGTTATGGAATAAAGATCATTCGAGTCTCTTGGGAGAGCTCTTCTCAGAGGGGAGGGGAGGAGAGGGGTGTGTTGAAAAGGAGGAGGGGACCCCTCCTTTTATAGGCAAGAAAAGAAAAAGTGCACGGCGTGTACTTTATGGTACATGGCATGTACTTTTCCATTTCACACGGCCACCACGCGACTTCCAACACGGCCTTCAATGCGGCACGCGGCCGTTGACTGGTCAACACACGGCTTTAAAGTAACGCATACGTGGGGAGGGACTGCACGGCATGTACTATTGGATACATGGCATGTACCCATTTATTTCACACGGCTCCAACACGGCACACGGTCGTTGACTGGTCAACACACGGCAACGCGTACGCGGGGAAGGACTACATGGCGTGTAGTACTAGACACACGACGTGTACCCATTTATTTCACACGGCAAGGACACGGCCTTCAATACGGGGTATACCCGGCAATGGGGTACACGGCGTGTAGTTTCAAAATTCTGGAAAGTGTGGGAAAAGTCCATTTTACCCTCCAGAACACTTCAAGACCCTATTTTTGACAAAGGAATGGGCCGGAGTGGTCTAGGCCATTACATGCAGTGACCATGTGGTCGATCCATGACGATCAAATGGAGTGTTTTTTTAGGTGTAGAAGGTGGAATGACCATGACGGTATTTCCACGGGTGGTTGGTCTGTGCGGTATTTCAACCTACCACGGTGGTAGTTGGACCGACCATGGAAATAGGTCTGCAGGCCCCTAACAGTTCAAAGGAAAGTTTCATTCAAATGACCATAATTCCTAAACGGTGAATCCAAATAATGTTTTGTTAGTGGAATCATGGACCTAATTTGTAGAAGGTCAACTCAGGTAAAATTTTGGGTATCTCTTTCAGTTTTGAGGCTCCCATTTTTTCCTAGTTTGAACCAGTATAGTTTGAGTGTGTTCCCCTAGTCCTTTCCTTAAGGGTACAGTGTGGAATTACATCCATGTCACTAGATTGTGAGTCTCAGATAAAGTCTTGGTGTCTATTTGTGAGACTGGAGTGCGATCCTCAGTCATCCCTTGTGGAGTCTGTGGAATCGACTTAACCTCCCTAAGCAGGGTGTTGATCCTCCACCTAGTGGTCTGCATCGGTAGGGTTTTTTGAATCATTCCCATTTAAACCCCTATGTATCATGTTGATCTAGATTGGGTTTTTGGTGTCCCCTAGTGATTCTGGAAGTGAACCTTTCTCTGTGTATCATAGACTTCCTTAACCAATGCATTCTCTTTGGGAAGGGCCCACATGAGCTAGACCATTTTGTCGAGTGTCTCGGAGGATATCATGGCCCAAGGAGTGAAGTCTCCTAGAATGAGCAATGCTTCGAGTAGAATCATGTGGTTGGTAGTTGGTTATGACAACTTGATTTTATGGCGTCTCTCCTGAGTATATGTGGGTTTTTCTCTACTTCTTGTATCTGTTATACAGTTTTATATATTATATTAAGAAAACTATACTTGTTGCTTCATCTTTAGTGTTTTTGGGGTGTCCTACTGAGTATTGTTATACCCACCCATGCATGGGCTTTTCCCACACATGTTGTGTCTTGTGCAGGCAACATCCCTTTTGATGGTGTCCTTGGAGGACCAGGAGTGGGTGGAGCATAGATGGAGTTGGGTAGACCAAGTTTTTTTGGGGGATCATACCTTTTACATATTCCTCACCCTTGGAGTGGACTCTTTATGGTTTCATTTAGACTTCTGTAAAGACTATTTCTAATGAGATTGTATTAGGCCTTGTTTACTTTCCCTTTACTTCCTGTTGTAATCTAGTTGTGGGATCTTAGTTCTATGCATGGATTCTATTAGTTGTTTTACATTTTAGAATTTTTGTGGCTTGAAGATATGTGCATGTGTATAGGTACTTTAGTCTAATGCCTCCCATTTTTGGGATATTCCTACTCAGTGCTAGTCACCAACCCCTAACCAATTGTAGGTGGGATTGGGGTAGTCAAAGAATGGGACCCTCTAGTATGGGTCGTGACACTTGACAACTTTGACTAGGAATGATTGGGATTATGTGTGGATTGATCAGTGTTATCTGGTATTCGGTTACATGAAGGGGGAGTTGGTTAGTACTCCATTGCTTCGGTTTCCTGAGGAGGGTTTGAGGTTTGATGTGTTTTTAATGCTTCCCATATGGGTTTCAGATGCATGTTAATTCAGTAGAGGATAGTCATCTCATATGGATCTAAGAAATTGCATCCCCATGAGTGTAAATATGCCACCCATGATTTGGATTTGGCAGTAGTGGTTTTTGTGCGGATTTTATGGTGGCATTACCTTATTGGGGAGAGCTTTATGGTCTTCACAGATCACAAGATCTTTATGTATATCTTTTCTAAATGCGTCATGAACATGTGGCATTGAAGGTGGATGCATTTTCTTCAATATTGTGATTTTTAGATATCTTAAATCTTAGGAAAATGGAATTTTGTGGTCGATACTTTGATCAGGAATTCATTGAAGAATTTTTTCGGGAGTTTGGGGATACATGGAGATAAATGGAGGACTTGTAGTGTAACATCCCCTTACCACTCTAATAGGTACTCCTTAAACCTTGTTATGGTTTTCCTTTCTATTGATGTTGTAGGGTTGTGTTTGAATTGGGAGTATTTCTATAATGGTGAAGTCTGAGATTTTTTGGATTCTCACCTTTAAACCGAATTTCTCATGTATGCTGCCAGAGGTTTACATATCATGTACCATGACTAAAAATTTTGTAATGGTTCTATATAAAAATGGTGAATGGATTCACAATGTGATGGGTACACATCTTGAGATTTCATTTCATGTTGTGAAGGGTTTAATGAACAATTTTTAATTCGGAGTTTCAGAATTTATGTTGATGTGATGCGTTTTTCAACGGTTGCGAGATTTGACTATTACATGTCGTGGATGGGGATTTCACATCATGTAATACCCCAACTACAGTTCTTTAAATAGGTATTGTGGATATAATTTTCTTTTTTGATCCTCTCTAGTCTCAACTCCCTCGACATAAGGCATTCCCCATGAAATCTTGAAGCCTTCTAACCATCCTAGATCCATTTTTTCAGTGTTTGATCATCGTTAAAATTTTGGTGTGATTCTCAGGTAAAGGTTGTCCCTCATTCTTTCTGTTTCACTCTTTCTCCTCCTTTGGGATGTTTATATATCATATTTATAGTGATGGATCTATTCCCTATGGTGTTGGATCTCATTTCTAGGTTGGGTTTCAACGTCTTCTCCACCTTCATTCTTGTTGATGGGTGTCATTGTGAGTATTGAGTTTCTGGAAAAGGTAGGGGGTTCCATCTAAATTATACAAATTGATTACCATTTTACTACTTGATTCATTACAATTGTTGATTTAAATTCAATTTCACAAACTTGACTTCAATTTTTTTGATAAAACTAAACTCAAATGAATTTGTAGATTTGAAATTTTTTGGCATGGGAATTTGGAAAACCCCTGATTTCATTGAATTGGGGTGTTCTTTATAGAAATTAGTTTATTTAAATCATTCAATTTAAATTATGGATTTTATGAAAATGGTTTCAATTATATTTTAGAGTTTAATTGTGGTGAGAAATTATGAAATGTATGGAACTGGTTTTGAATAGATTTCAAACTTGTGAAAATGGATTAAAAGTGTTTTGATAGAAACCTAGTGGTTTTATCTTGTGAAAGATGCATGTTTCTTATTAAAATCCATTTTGGTTTTAAAATGGAAAATTGGAATTTCAATTGTAATAATGGGATTTAATTTTATTTTAATTAGTCTTAAAATAAATTTCCAATCATTTATTGTGTTAGAGAACATGGAAGCCTTAGGAAGTTGGTGAGTTATTTGGGCATACTATACACTATTACAACATTATAAAACATACATGTAGTGGGTAAAATCCCTAATGGGATGGTGTATAGTCACCTTTGGCTAGTTTTATAAGTATGTGTGTATTCACATATTGTTGAGATCACTTAGAGAGTCTGGAGTCCTATAGCCGAAAATACTATCATATCTTTTTTCAGATGACCATGTTGCTCACTTATTGTTTATATTTGAGATATAAATGTATGCCAATGTTGTAAAATTTATTTTCATTCCTTATGTATTTACATAAACTATTTTAAGTAACTATTTTATATTAATTAATTTTTTTAGAAATATTCTATCATTTTAAAATCCTTTGATTAAAGTATTTCCCATCATTTTAATTGTTTAGTATGATTTGTTTAAATATTATTAATAATTCCAAGCTTATTTTATTTAAAATTGAAAGAATTTATTTGTTTAATCATTTATTGTAATATGTTATGGAATCTGTGGTGAAACCCTATAGGGATTTTTATATCACACCCTAATTTTTCCTTCGGGTGTTTGTAGACAATCTTATTTTAGGTTCAAGAAAGGGTAAAGTATTATTTGGAGGTGGATCCACTTGTTGAGAATTGGACATGGTGAGTTTCACCCATAGGGACTTGGGTTTTTTTCCTTTGTTTTGGTACTTAGGTTGTAGTACATTTGGATTTTAATGTCTTGTTGTATTTTGGTACATTACTCCTAGTGGATATACCTTTGTTATGCATATTGTCTTGTTTCATTTTCTTCTACTATGTTTTATGGAAAATTCATTCCTATGTACTTGTTGGAAGATTCAAGGTTCTAGTCTCCAACCCATGGGGATTGGGAACACCCTTTGGGATATGTCAGTTCCAGCTCAGTTATTAGGTTACCAGGTTACTTGGGCTGGTTTATGAAAAAAAAAATATACAGGAACAGGTTGTTGTTCAACTTTTGTCTTGAATTCAGTAAGCATTTTGGAATTATTTATAGTATATAAGAGGTATTTGTGATTGAGTTCGTAGCCATATCTCACTATAATGAACTTTAAGTCACCAGGGGTGTTTAGGGAAAGATGTCCTCTAAATTAGTTCTAGTTTTTTCCCTATTCTGATTTAGATAGATTGAAATCCAAATCTTGTTAGTTCTATATGTTAGTAATAATTTCCTTTTTTTCCTTAGTTTGAGTGTTAATTTAATGTATTCCTTTTATCTAATGATGTTTTGGAGAATCATGCCTCTGATAATATGTGTGAATTAGATAAAGGAAGAGGCTACTGCTGAACCTCATCAAGAAAATTCTATTGTAGATCTGAATCTGGTTGAGGTGATTGTGTTCACTATCCAAGCTCTAGGATATGACCCACCTCCATTTCCTACTCATTCTCTAGTTATAGACCCTCCAAAAGATGTTTTTTAGAATATTTATCAAGAGTTCCTTCACCAGAATCCACCAGTTTTTAAAGGATCCACTGATCCTCAACATTATGAGGAATGGTTGGGAAAGAAAGAATTCCTATTTGAGTTATTGGAGACACAGGACATGATCAAGATGAAGTGTGCCACATTCTTGATGGAAGGAGTAAGTGGTATATTGTGGGACATGATGGTTTCAATAAGGAAACATGAGGGATTAGAGTGGAAAGACATCAATTTTGTTTTCACTGATCAGTTGTACCTAGATCCAATGGTGTTGGATAAGGATATGGAGTTTCTCAAGCTTGAGTAGTCCAACAAAACTGTGACTGAGTATTAAAATAACTTTGATATACTGGTGTAGTTTTCACTTGATATTGTATCTAATGAGAGTATTAAGTCTTGATAGTTTGAGTTGGGACTTTGATTAGATATCCATTCTTAGGTTTTATTTTTGAAAATGCATAGTTATGTTGATGTGCTGGATAGGACGATGGTGGTTGTGATGGACTTGGTTGGGAAATCAGGGATGATGAGATTTCCTTTTTATTCTAGTGGAAGAATTGGTTCCTTCAAAGGAGAATAGAAGTATGATGATTCTCACGGATTTTATCAATGGAACAGTCAATCCAGACCTCCTATAACACTAGGAGGAAGTACATTGATTTTCTATCAGTGTGGAAAGATAGGAAATTCTAAGAGGGTTTTCATAGAGGAACCCAAGAACTGTAGCTCATGTGGACAATCAGGGAACTTACAGAGATTCTTCCACCAATTCCTAATCTTCATAGTGTAACAGTATCATCAGCTCCTCCTAAAACTATGGGGAAATTAGATTCTTTATTTATAAAAGGGTTGCATCCACTAGCATTTGGAACGAAGCTACCTCACATAGTGGAATATTCTACAGAGGATTCAGACATGAGACCAATAACTGTGAGAGGTACCATTACTATAGAATCATCATTAGTGATTTCTATTTTTGATATTAGTGAATCTAACTCCTTTATTTCAACCTGTATTGTTAATATTCGTAATCTTCCGATAGAGATTTTATCTTCTGCAGTGGATATTACTAAACCCCTTGGTACAAAGAGATAGTAGGGTACCCATAGTCTTGAATATGTATTTTCTCTATCATATGTCGATATTGATGGATTTTGCTGGTCCTCAACATGAAATCTCTTGAAATAATTTCAGGATGCATTGGATCATTGTCAATAGATACTAGATTGATTATTATCTTTGGCAGGTCTACTTTATTACACCTAGTGGATTGTATCTTGTCTTTCAAGGAGATTGGGAACCAAGGTCAACAAGATATGGACCTTATTATTTGGAATTGGGGAAAGTTATATCATTGTTTTCTTTTGATCTAAAGTGGGATTCAATGAGTTCTAATATCTCTCCAGTCATCATCGAGTTTCCTGATGTATTTCCTTCTCATTTATCTCATCTGCCACTAGCAAGAGAGGTGGAGTTTTCTTTTCATAAAATTCTTGGAACTCAGCTAGTTTCAATTCCCTCTTATTTCATGGAACTAGATAAATTGAAAGATCTAAATCCCCAATTGTAAAATCTTCTTGAGGAAGGATTAATACACCCAAGTGTGTCACCTTGGGTGGTGCTGGTTCTCTTCTGTAAGAAGGCTGATAGTTATCATTTCATATGTATTGATTGCTGAAAGGTTAATTGAGTTATAGAAAATAAAACGTATATGTTGCAACATATCTATGTTATTTTCGATTATTTGAAAGGTGAGAAGTGGTTTTAAAAGATAGATATTCGATCTGATTACCATTAGTTAAGTATAAGGGAATATGACATTCAGAAAACCATTTTTTGAAGTATGTATGGAAATTATGAGTACCTTGATACTCCCATTAGTCTAAAAAATTCTCCAGAAATATTAATGGTGTCAATGAACAGGATTTTCCATGAGTATCAGGATACCTTTTTGGTAGTTTTTACGGATGAAATCCCCATTTACTCTAAATTGAAAGAGGATCGTGTGCAACATCTGAGAATAGTTCTGAGTCTGCAGAGAAATCACTAAATTTATGTTAAGCTTCCAAAGTGTCATTTATGGATTCGGGAAGTGAAATTACTGGGACACATGGTGTTTGAACATGGTAAATCAGTTAATCCAAATAAGGTGATGGATAATATGACTTGGGAGAAACCATGAAATATCATCGAGATTTGGAGCTTCTTGGGCTTATCTAGATATTACCATAGGTTCATTAAGGATTTCTCAAAGATGGATTCTACAATAACTACTCTAACTTTTAAGGGGTTATTTTTTCATGGAATGATAAATTTCAGACTTCTTTCATTGAGTTTAAACTTATTTTGACTTTTGTGATGATGTTGGCTCTTCAAGAAGTCAGGTAGGGCTATGTGGTCTTTTATGATGCATCAGGTTCAAGCTTGGGGTGTGTTATTATGTAGGGTGATCATGTAGTATCTCATATTAGGCCACACAAGAAGAATTATCCTACCCATGACCTAGAACATACAGTGGTTATTCATGCACTTAAGATTTGGTCGAACTACCTTTTTGGAGAAAGTTTTACAGTGCATTCAGACCATAAAATCATGAGTTATATCTTCTCCCAAAAAAATTTAATCTTATCCAGAGTTGTTGGGTGGAATTCCTATAATATTTTTACTTTTAAAACACATATACCATGGGAAAAGGTAACATCATTTAAAATACATTGATTATGAAACTTCCAACCCAATCAATGAAAGAATCTTCGGAAGAGTTGAATTTTATGGCTCTCTTTGCATAGTTTCATATTGGAATCTAGGATAATGGGGATGAAGATTATTTGGTGATCATTTAGTTGAAATATTCACTTCTAGAGATGATTCATTCGGATCAAGATCTTGATGATGAATTATATAGTATTAGTGACTCACTTTATGGTGGGGAGATAATTGTCTTGTGGTCATTCTCCAAAGAGGGTGTTCTATGCTATCAAAATCACATTATTATATCATTAGTGGAAGGAAAGAATATAATGGGTGATTTCCATAATTTTAGTCAGTTATACTCCCAGGAACCACTAAGATGTTCTATGACATGAGGCGGTTATTATGGTGGCTAGGTATGAGATGGGGCATTTCTGAGTTTGTTTACCATTTCTATACATGCAAACAGGTGAAAGTTGAGCACCAGAAACCTTCATGTTTTCTTTAACCACTCTCTATCCCTATATGGAAGTGGGATGAAATATCTATGGACATTTTTTTTGGTTTCATCATAACCACAAGAATAGTAATGTGATATGGGTTGTGATCAGCATGATGACCAAATCATCTCACTTCATACCCATTCGAGATACAACCAAAGTTGAGGAGCTCAAAAATATATACATGAAAGAGATTATTCATTTGCATAGAGTTTCAACAACTATAGTCTCTGATAGGGGTCCTTGATTTAGTTATCACTTTTGGAGAGACCTTTAGGAGGAACTGGGATCTCAGGTTCATTTGAGCATAGCCTACCATCCGCAGTCGGATGGCCAAACAAAAAGAGTAATACAGATTCTTGTGGGTATTCTTCGCGCTTGTGTTATCAACTTCGGTGGGGATTTGGATGATCACTTGGGGCTGGTTGAGTTTTCTTATTACAATATTTACCATTCTATGATCATAATGGAACCTTTTTAATCCTTTTATGTTCGGCCTTCTAAATTTATGTTGTGTTTGTTGGAGTTTGGTGAAAGTTCTTTGGTTGAACCAAGCTTGGTGCAAGAGATGAAAGAAAAGATTCAGCTGATTCATTAGAGGATGTTGACATCACAGAGCTGATATAATTATTATGTTTAAATCCACCATATAACTTTGGATTTTTTTAGTTGGTGACCATGTTTTCTTGAAAGTTTCACCCCGATTGGGTCATCGATGGCTTGGGAGGAAAGCGAAGCTTGCTCTTCATTTTCTGGGACCTTTCGAGGTTGTTGAGTAGGTGGGAAAACTTTTATACCATTTAAAACTTCCACCATAGATGATTTTGATACATAATGTATTCCACATATCACATCTAATTAATTCTCTCTCAGATCCATTTTACGTTTTGAGCTGGAGTGATCTTGAAATTGCATCTGATTTATCTTTAACTGAACGGTCATTCAGGATGGTTGATTCTGAGACCAAGGTACTTGGTGGGAGGATGATACCTTTGGTTCATGTTCAATTGAAGTATGGTTCTAATAATCATGATACATGGTAATTCAAAGAAATGATGTGATATCAATGGCCTCATATATTTGACTTTGAAGCTTCTTTATATGCTTTCTGGGGATAGAAAGTTCTTATGGTGGGGAGGTTATAACATCTCGTTACTTCTCTTATAGGCATGCCTTAAACTTTTTCATGGTTATCCTTTCCATTTATGGGGTAGATTCGACTTTTAATTTGGAGGATTCATATAATAGTGAAGTTATAGATTTGTAGGGTTATCACCTTAAAACTAACATTTTCATGCATGTTGTTAGAGGGTTACACATTGTGTACTAGGATTACATGTCGTTTAATGGTTCTATATAAAAGTTGGGAATGGATTCACGTTATGATGGGTACACATTGTGAGATTTCATTTCACATTGTGAGGGAGTTAATGAATGGTTTTTAATTTGGATTTTATGAATTTAAGTCGAGGTGACACGTTTTTTAAAGGTTACAAGATTTGACTATTACATGTCGTGAATGGGGATTTCACGTCGTGTAATACCCTGACTGTAGTTTTTTAAATGGGATGTGTGGTAGGTATTTTCTTTTTGGGTCCTCTCTAGTATCAACTCCCTTGACCTAAGTCATTCCCCAGACAATCTTGAATCCTTCTAATCCTCTCAGATCCATTCTTTCGGTGTTCGGTCATCATTACGATTGCGGTGTTATTTCTTGGTAAGTGTTATCCTTTGTTATTTGTGTTTCTCTATATCTCCACCTTTATGATTTTGATAGATCATATTGATATTTATAGATATATTCCCTATGTTTTTGGATCTCTTTTATAGGTTTGGTTTCTAGGTATTCTCTACCTTTGTTTTCATTGACGAGTGTCGTTGCGAGTATTGAGTTTCAGGAAAAGGTAGGCAATTCCATCCAGACTATCCAAATTGATTACCATTTTATTTATTTATTCATTACAATTGTTTATTTATACTCAATTTCAAAAAATTTCTTTCAGTTATTTTGGAAAAACCCAACTCCAGTGAATTGAGAGATTTGAAATGGTTTTTACATGGTAATTTGCAAAACTCCCAATTCCATTGAATTGGGGTGTGTTTTACGGAAATTTTTTAATTTAAATTTTTCATTTGAAGGAAATTTTTTTGATTAAATTTTTGAATTTAATTGTGGTGATAAATTTTGGAATGGATGGAACTGGTTTTGAATGTATATCAAACTTGTGAAAATGACTTAAAAGTGTTTTGATAGAAACCAAGTTGTTTTATCTTATGAAAGAGGAATGTTTTTTATTAAAACCCATTTTGGATTTAAAATAGAAAATTGGAATTTTAAATGAAATAATGGGATTTAATTTTATTTTAAGTAGTCTTAAAATAAATTTACCATCATCTATTTTGTAAGAGAACATGAAAGCCTTAGGTAGTTGGTGAGTTATTTGGACACACTATATACTATTAAAATGTTCTAAAAAACATGTAGTAGGTCACATACTAGATGGGATGGTGATGATTCACCAGTGTCTAGTGTCAAAGGGACGTGTGTATACACATATTTCTAAGATCACCTAAATAGTGAGGATTCCTATATCCATAAATACTATCGTACATTTTAGTAGATGACCATGTTGGTCACATGTTGCTTATATTTGATATATAAATGTATTCCAATGTTGTAAAATTTCTTTACATGACTCCTTTATTTACATAAACTATTTTATGTAACTATTTTATATTAATCCATTGTTTTAGAAATATTATATCATTAGAGAAGCCTTGAATTGAATTATTTTCCATCATTTGAACTGTTTAGCATGATTAGTCTAAATATTCTTAAGAATGTCAGGTCTATTTTATTTAAAATTGAAATCATTCATTTGGTTAACAATTTATTGGAATCTGTTATGGAATCCTTTTTTAGAACCAACTAGGATTTTTATCTCACATCCTACTTTTTCCTTCAGGTATTTGTAGACTATCTTCTTCCAGGTTCAAGCAAGGGGAAAGGATCACTTGGAGGTGGATCAAGATGTTGAGCCTTGTACTTTTTGAGTTGTGTCCTTAGGAACTTTTATTTTTTTCCCCTCTTTTTGGTACTTAGGTTTTAGTACATTGGGCTTTTTATTCCTCATTTTATTCTGGTACATTACTCCCAGTGGATCTTTATTTGTTATTCATACTGTATTTTTTATTTTTCTTCCAATGTGTTTTGTGGAAAATTAATTCCCACTTACATTTTGGATGATTCCAGGTGCTAGTATCCAACTCATGGGGATTGGTAATGACCTTTGAGCTATGTCAGGGTCAGCTAAGTTATCATGTTACCAAGGTACCTAGGCTAGTTCGTGACATGTATCCTTACACTTATATGAAAGGGAGGATGGTGAAAGAAGCTCTTTATTTTAGATGAAAGTGCATTATTCTTTGATTTAGTATGTGGAGGAGTCATAGTGGGGAAACTCAGATGCAGTGGTGATGTTTGATCATGTTGGACATGTTGATGTTCTAGATGGATGGTTGGAGGATGGTTGGAGGATGATCAAAACTGAATATTGTTTCATGGTAGGTTGTTTTTTCTGGTAGTGATGTATGAGGTAATCCTTAATGAGTTTTATAATTCACCTTTTGCGGTAAACCCAGGAGTTTCCAAGATTTATTATGGATTAAGGATGTTGTTTTTGTGGCCTAGGATGAATTGGGTGGTAGCAGAGTTTGTGGTGAAGTTCTTGGTTTTTCAATAGGTAAAGGTCGACCATCATGTTCCTGGTGGTTTTTTATAACCCTTGGATGTTCCTGAGTAGAAATGGTATGACATCTCAATGGATTTCTTCACAGGGTTACCCAAATCTCAGGTATTTTTTTATTCTATCTGGATGATCATGGATCAGTTCATGAAATCGTCCCACTACTTAGAGATCAAGGATTCAGGCGTAGTGTATTCTTTTTCTATAGGTATTTGGTTGAGGTGGTTTGGTTTCATGGATTTATAAGGTCCATTATTTTATATCAGGAAATAATTTTTGCCACATGATCTTGGAGGGTATTACAAAATTCTTTTGGCACTCATTTATACCTCAGTCATGCTTTGCACACTCAGACGGATGGGAAGAAGGAGAAAACTATCCAGATGTTAGGGGATAAGTTGTGGGAATGTGTCTTAGACTTTGGTGGATCTTAGGTATGACACATACCTTCAATTGAGTTTTCTTATAATAATACTAATCACTCATCTATCGATATGTATCTAGTTGAATCATTTTATGGGAGACTGTTCCATTCTCTATTGTGTTGGATAGAGGTTGGGGAGGTAGCAGTTCTTAGTCCCGATGTGGTGTAGATAATGACATAAAAGGTTTAGCTTATTTGTGATAGGATAAAATAATCAAAGGACTGGAAGAAAACATATTTCTATTTTAGGAGGATGACCTTCGAGTTTGAGGTTAGAGACCATGTGTTCTTTAAGATTTCCCCTCGAAGTGGCCATTGGTATTTTGGAAAAGGGATTAATCTTTCTCCCATGTTTGTTTTACCTTTTTAGGTGTTGGGGTGACTTGGAAAGCTGGTGTATTGGTTGGAGTTTCCACCATGTATGGAGATGATCCATGATACCTTCCACATCTCTCAGTATCATCGGTATCTTCAAAATGACTCCCATTTCATTGACTGGGAAGATTTGGATATTGAGGATGATGCGGCATTCGTGGAGTAGTCATTAGAGATCTAGGATCACAAGTGAAGTCACTAAATGGATGGACCATTACTTTGGTTCTTGTGTTGTGAAGGAATGTTGGCCTATAGGAGAGTACTTGGGAGATAGAGACGTTTATTTTTTCCAAGTACCCAAAGTTTTGTTTATTTTTTCTTTTCTTTTTTTTCCTTTTTGAGGTGATTTTTGACCCTTTTGTTTTATGAGATGATTTGTTTTCCATATTCTGTGATGTATGATATGTGGTAAATTCCCAACATGTGAAAAGGGGAGTACATGATTCCTAATCGATACACATTAACTATGATGTGATTAAACCCATGCATGCAATTCATTTCCTCCAATAGTGTATAGTATCTTGACAAGGAGGATTAAATTCTCTGATTCTTATTTTCAAGGAAATGTATTTATTTGGTTATGAGGGTAGTATGTTTGGTCTACATGGAGGTTGAGATGGTTTTTTGGAATCATGGTTGTGTGATAGGATATGGTTTACGATTTTGTGGTGATGAGGTTTTCTGATATGTCTGTGGTCATCCAGTTTGGAGTGTTCGGATGGATGTAGCATTTAAGGTATGATGAGATAATTGAGAGGTATCTCTCGGGGCAGTTTTTCGAACACCTTTCCTTTTGGGCCTAGTTTTGGATTATCAAGGGTGACAATAATTTGAGATTTATATGATGTAATTGTATATTCCCTCTCATTCTATTACTTTTCTATTTTTGGTGGTTGTGGGTGTTCAAAAGACGTTCTAGGAGATTTTGGGGGAGGTTGGAGGAACAGTAGAGCTGCTGCTAGAAATACACATCATGTAAAGTTTACAAAGAGTGAAAGTTGGTTTCACATATTTTCTAGGGATGGTTCATTATGTGTATATTTTAGGTGTTAAATAATAAAAAGGTTACATTTTTTGAAAAATGGACTACCGAGTATTACACGACATTAAAGGGCATTACACATCTCGTAAATCCTCGATGCAGTGCAGTTATAAAGCTATAGAGTGCTCGAGTTTTCCTCAACCCCATTGATCTCTCTCATTCTAGGAGACTATAGAAATTTTCCCTTAGAATTTTTAGATTACTTTCAATGGGGATTAGTTCTTGACTTTCCATCTTCGATCTGTGGTGAGTTCTCCTCTCGTTCTCATCTATTTCCTTCCATTCTTCTTCACAGTTTCACTATGGTGGTTCGTTTTTGTTTGGGTTGTTTTTTTTTTGTTTTTTTATGATCTTTGTGTGTTTTTTAGGTTTATTTTTATTTTCTTATGGTGATATTGTGGTTTTCATGCATTCTTCTTCGCCATGCGTTGCGTAGTAGGTCGAAAAATCTTCCTTAAGGTACAGAATCCCTTATTTCTCTTTATTGTGTATCATGAGGGAGGGGTTTAATTTTTTTATCTATGGTATATGGTTTATCCAACTTAATTAAATATAAATAACTATTTAAATTTAAATTTAAAGGGTAAAGGGGTCTGATTCACATTATTTTATAGCTTTTATATTATTGTGTTGTTATGGATTGTACGGGCTTGATGCCCCATTGAAAATTGTTTCCATTGGGGGGGGTCACTGGATGATATATGTTGTGACTATTATACCTATTTTGATTTTTGTGATATCACCCTAAAATGTAAATTGGATAAACACATATATTTTAATAATAAAAGTATTTCCCATAGATTATGTTTTCTGAGATAATTCCCCTAAAATAAAGTGAAATGTGATAAAATATCCATTGTAAATCTGTAAAATGACACTTGATGGGTTATGATGTGTGGTTAGGGAATATGGGGTTGATTATTTATTGTCTATGATTTTGGTGTGATGATGTGGTTTTTTGTCATGATTTTGGGGCAGTGATGTTGTGGTTTCTTTGTGTTAGATTCTCAGTTAGTGATGGAATAAATAAATGACTAATAATGATTTAAATGACTTGACTTGGTATGGTTAATGGGATGAAAATGGTTAATGAATAATTAATTTATTGTATGTGTAATTAAATGTTTTTTATTCTAAATAATTAAGATAATGGGATGATTAAAAGAAATTGGTTGTAAATGTGAAATAGGGTTTTTGACTTGTCGTGTGGTGTTATGCATTTAGAGGTGGCTGTGAAAGTGGTGATGTTGTGAGTTGATTAGTGTTTGGTTGTGATCCTAAAGGTTGTGGTTGTGACTAGATATATGTATATAATTTTATATTCATTTTTATATCTATATTCACCCCAATAACATTGAACATTATGTGAAGACACCTATATAGCCTTGTGGGGGTTTTTTTCAGACATCCAGTGTGGAGGACAAATGGCTAGGTACCCGCTCTTTCCTGCTCTCTCATCTAGATGAGGTAGGTATTTCATATAATGTGATGGTATGAGGTATTTTAGTGGATTATATGTTGGTTTTGATAGCCCGGGTTTTTTGGGTGATATTTGGTATTGCTTCTGGGGAGGTGTCCTAAGTGTCTTTGGGTGATGCGTGATATAACCTTGTTTGTGGGGTGGCTTTTAGTGGGGGTCAATCATGGTAAGAGTAGGGAACAAGTTTTATTTCATACATTTTCTTGATACCATATTACTCTAGTTTTGTTATTGGTTGTGATTTGATGGAACATGTATCTTCTGCTGATATTTGATGTGGTCATTCTTATGGGGCGGTGAGCCCAGGTGTCTTCAAGTGAGGTGTGTTTTGACCATGCTTATGGGGTGGTGTGGTTTACATAAGATATGGGATCACTAGTGTGTATGACGTTGGGGTTCCGGAGTGGAATACTAGTGGAAAGTTTGTGTGGTTTACCCCTATTGATATTATACTTTTTATATTATATTACTTGACTTTGGGTATTTGGAAAGCATGCCTTAGTGAGGTTGTATTTGGTTAGTTTAACTATATATGTGTTGTTTGATTCTTCTATTTTCCCATAGAAGAATTACTTTCTTCTTTCAAATGTCCACTAGAGAATTTGGTTTTCCAAATAAGTATACTTGAAATCTCACCCTATGTATATAAACTATTTTCAAGTTTCCATGATAGTTATGTGGACCATTCTAGACATTACTATCTCAAACCATTGGATAGTTGTTGTCCCGTTACTTTAGATTTTCTTTTGGGTATTATTTTTTGATAATTTTATCTGTATCAATTCTATTTATGTATGCATTGTGGAATGATTTTGGTTTCTTTTATATTATCTCTTAGAGATTTTTGGATGATTCATCTTATCACCTGGTCTTGCATTATTATAAGGGGTAATTCCTCCCATTTATTGAGATTTGTATACCCTTGGTGTTAGTCACTAACTCGGGTCCTACTAGAGGTGGGACGTGGAGATCATTATCTCTTTACCCTAATTGTGGTATCTTTGGATGGAGGGGTTCGTGAAAATTGTAGCAAGAACCTCAAACTTCGTATAAGAGGTTGACTAAATACCTATTGGATAATGAATTCAAAATGGGAAAATACATAGTGCATTGTTTTGAAATAATTTTTCAAATTATTTGTTAGTTTTAAAAATTTATGTCAATTGTATTGTATTTGGTTTAACTAATGAATCTATTTATTTTTAATTTTTAGATTTATTGAGAATATAATTTAAAATAATTTTATGGGTATGTAAAATTCTTTCCTTATTTTTTTAATTAATCAAAACAATGATAACATTTTTATAAGACAATTAAAATACACAAATGAAATTTATAAGAATTATATAATGGATATAATTAAGGAAATAATTACACATATGAGTATATCATGTAAGATAACCTTAGATGAAGTTGGTAAATTGTTGATAATAATATTTATCATGGTATGATTGGGATACTCTTTTATCTTACTGCAACCCAACTATACATTATATTCAAAACTTTATCTTGTATTATTTCTATTTCAATCCTAAACAATCTCAACCTAAATCTCTTAATAGGATCTAAAAAATAACAGAAGTAAATGAATAATGTTGGTATGTTCTATAAAAAAACATATTTTTAACTAACATGTTATCAAGACATTGAATTTGGAGGATGCCAATTATATTGGAAAAGTAAACATGGGAATTTTACCTACTTGGAAATTCCTTAGTCTCATGGAGTAGAAAAAATAAAAATGTAGTATATCTTTTATTATATAATTGGAGTCCATATCCATATATAGTTGTTGTGATCAAATCATTTGGATGAATAACACACTCTAATGAATTGGTTTATATAAGGACTAACATGTAATACTTATAAAATTACTTCATTTTAAATGTAAATATTCATAAAAATACTCATAGAAATCTATAGTTCTAGTGTATTTTTGAAATTAGGTACACATTACAACACTTTTTAAATGAACAATCGGATCTTTTTTCAATATTTTTAACTTTATCCTAGATATCAACATACTCCTATAACTAGATTGGATATCCTAGGGAAATATCTAAAATAATTTTTGAGTCGTAAATCCAAGTAAGGGTGTAAAACATGATAAACATGGAGTTAGATATCATAAGAGTTAATAAATCATAATACAAAATCATAAAATAAATAGATCATGAAATATCACATTGAAACATGTTGTAAGAAGAAGAAAATAATTAGAGAATAGCAATCATGAGAAACATTAGAATGTGACACAAAAAAAAGTCATGTCATCATAAACATAGTACAAATATCACTACCAAGAAATCATAATAAAAGTCCAAGGATCACCTCTAAGACATCATAAACAATGGGTAAGGCTCACTATAGAGATGTTATAACATAATGAATAAATCTAACTATAACATGCCCATTCCTAATGACCTCATGAGATATAATGAATTATTCAATAAATTTGGGGGTTTGTAACTCTTGGACCACCATCTTAATAATATGTCATGCATATGTTTTCCACATATAAAAAAAACACACATAAATCATAATCATGAAATAAACCCATAAATATAAATATGTTACATAATGCTTTCAAAATGATTAGTCAAATTGAGAATCATGTAACCAAACAAAATAGTAAGGAAAATCAATTTGGAAGATAAAATATTAGTATAAACATATAATAAATGGTTTTATTCCATGGAATAACTAATATAGGTTGTGGTACAATATAAGAATAATTTGGGGAAAAGAAAGAAACTGGAAAAGATTCCCTTATAAGCTTCCCTGGGATTAACGTAATGAAATAATAGACAGTGAAACATAAATTAATTCATGTCCTAGAAAATGGATGTAAAAATAATCATAAAGGATATAAAATATACATAAGGAAAAGGTATAAAATTGGATAGAGAGACATGGTTTGTGATAGATAATGTGGCCTCAAGAAAAGGAAGGAACCCTTACCTCATGTCCAGTATTTCATTGATTACTCCAATAAACTACTAAATAGTTTAGTTACATTAATTAATTAATTTATTTAAAACTATTTTAATATTTTTATTTTATTTTCAGTCCATTTTTATCATATTTTATTCATTTATTAATTTAATATTGTTCTCATAGACCATTTTGAGGTTGTTTGATTTGTAGTTTAATAAATACATTGGTGTGGTGGTAACAGTTAAGGGACACAGTCCAATGGTTCAATAAGATTCTTAATTATTAAGGTATACTGTTTATGTCATTCCAAAATTGTAGGAGTTCAATTATTTAAAAAATAGTTACTAATTATGATAATTTTCTTTGGTGAGTTTTTTTATGGTTAAAAATGATTGAAATATATACTTTTAGTATCTTTATTACCATGTATATTTTATAAAGACCCGGAATTTACAAGTGATTTTTTTTATTTAAATGGGAATTTTACGAGTCTGTGAAAATTGACGGCGCATGATTCCGAGGCCCGGAGTGCCCAAAATTAATTTCTGAACTTTTTTTCATGTACGTTCAGTAAACATGCGAGCAGTTTTTTCTTGATTTTGAACCGGTGCCCGGAACTGAAATCTAAGGGCACCATTGAACTCGCAGCGCCGGTATTCGCTGAAAGAAAACTTTCACCTTGATGGTAGTTGGTCGAGGGTGAAAGTTAGTTTTTTGGTTTTCATGGAAAAAATAAAATAAAATAAGCACGCTTTATTTTATTTTTGTTGTAACCAACCTCCTTGTGGAAGTTGGTGGTGGGGACCACCAGACCTTAACCTCCCATGAGAGGTCATTGTGGTGGGAACCACCCGAGCCTAACCTCCCATGAGAGGTTATGGTGGTGGGGACCACCCATAATTAACCCCCCCCCCCCCGAAACCCCCCTTTAATTGGGAGAAAAACCTCAACTCCCTCATAAATGTAGGGAAACCTCTCAACCCCCCTCATTAATGTGGAGGAGCATCTTGACTTCCTCCACATTAATTGTGCCAATTCACATATCTTTATTATGCCAAATATCCATTAATTAATTCATTTTTGAATATTAAGCCAATGACTTAAGAGATATTACAATCTATTACTTTGGGCTACCTATTAATTTGTTGGAAAAGGAGGATTGGGAGAACTTGGGGGAAAGCTCTCCAACGAAGAACGCTCCACCAATGAAGAACGTTGACCTCCTTAAACCTTCTTCCTCAGGACTTCTTCTGATGTAGGACGTCCTCACTTATGGCTAATCGATGACCGTACTATCTTCTTGCACCAACTCATCAAGCGAACAAGGTAGGGGTTTAATTGTGTTTAATTATTTGAGGGAAGTTATAGGGATTTAATTGTGTTTGATTATTTGCGGGAAGTTATAGGGGTTTAATTGTGTTTGATTATTTGTGGGAAGTTGTAGGGTTGTTGATTGATATTCTTCTCTCTACCATCCTTGATAATTCTTTTTAATTAAAGAAGTATTTGTGAACTACTTTCTATCACTCTAAAGGCAGGGGGTGTGGGCCAAACAAATACGGTCCAACCCCTCTGCTATTTTTCTTTGGTGTATTCTTCGAAATGGAGGAAGGCAATGAAGATGATTGAGGTAATAGCACCACCACCCACGGCCTCACCGCACCGCCTCGGCCGACCCGCTATCCAAGCTGAGTCGCGCCGCCATCTGCCGAGCTGCACCGCTGTCTGCCGAGCCGCCCCACTTTCCGAACTGAGCCACGCCGCTGTCTTCTAAGTCGCACCACCGAGCCGAGCTATGCCACCGTCCGCCGAGCCATGCCACCATCCGAGCCAAGCCACACTGCCGAGCTGAGCTACGCTGCCGAGCTGAGACACTCCGCCCTCTTGACTGAACCGCCACTGAACCGCGGCCGGTCCGCTGACGCATGACCGGTCCGCCGACTCGCAATTGGTTCACGCCCCTCGAGGCCGGTCCACTCCCTTGCAGCTAGTCTGCGCCCCTCGTGGCTGGGTCTGCCGCCCTCACAGTACCCCTCGGTCGAGCGACCCCCACGGTACCCTCGCGGCCTTCACAGGTCAGGCCGCATTGCGAATTGGGCCTGACCCAAAGGGTTGGGCCGGTTTGACCTAAACTGGGTCAGCCCAGGCGGGGTCGGTCCGAGTCAGACCAGACCCATGCCCACTATGACTCATTTACCTTATCTTGGCTATAACTATGGAACCAGTCATCTGTATGATGAACTGTCAGCAGTGATGGATATTTTGGACTGAGATGGTCCCTTTGAGTATATTCCACTGATTTTTTCATTGAGATGGGGAACAGTCAAGTTGGATAGAGAATGAATCCAATCAGGCCCCCGGGACTAAAAGGCTAATAACCCACAGATCGGGCGTCCGTTTGACGCACCGACTGTTACATTGTGACCCATGTGGCATGGAAGACCTTTGAGATACTTCTTTGTGGGACTTCGTGATAGTTGGAGTATCGACCAGTAGCTTGTGGATCGGATCCTCTCGGAGATGAGAGAGCATACGTACGGAACCCTACGACTGGCTGAGACTTGACGACTGTTGACCGTTTTGATTCGGAGTGACTCGAATAGCCCAATGGGGAGTGCCTTGGTGTCACAGAATCCCAACATTGGGGAGTGTCTTGGTGTCACGGTAGACCCACGGTACTCGATAGGAGGAGTACCTCATCAGGCTATGAGGGGGAGCGCCTCTGTGTGATGTGGCAGACCCGAGGTGGGGAGCACCTCTGTGTGACGCGGCAGACCCATGGTACTCGATAGGAGGAGTACCTCAGTAGTCCAAGGTTAGTGGGAAGCGCCTCTGTGTGACTCAGAAGGCCCACTATACTCGATAGAGGAGGATTTCTCCAACAGCCGAGGTGTTCTACGTTGTGTTCGGAATGTTACTTGATACTACCCCTAGAATAAATCCTTGTTTGAGATGAGTCAGTATCCCTTTGTTTTCCTCAGGATTGAGATGGATTACTTGATAACTTAGGTATATGTATGGGCATATACCTAAGTAAGGTTATCTATGGATTTTATACTTTTTGTTTATCCTTGATGTATTTTATGAGACCTAGAGGGTCTTGGGGTCCCTACTAAGTATCGTTATACTCACCCCTACACGGGTTATACCCGCACCTTATTGTGTTGGATGTAGACGACGGACAGCACTGACTGAGACTGATAGTACTAGGACTGGACGGTACCTAGAGGTGGACCTTACGACGAGTCGGTACACAGAGGAGATGGACTGATGAGGAGTGCTGAGGAGGTGATCTGTACCTACCCTTCTGGTAGGAACCTCGGAGGATGACCCAGCAGCTAAATTTTCCTTTTCTTCAGTTGTATTGTATCACAGTTGTACTTGTACTTTCCAGTTGGTCTTGTATTCTAGCCCCTTTTACTTTCAGCACTCTTTTGTTATACAGTTTACTTGGTGTTTCGTCCAGCTGTGTGTTTGCTTGTGTGTGTGTTTATAGGATATAAAGGCAATGCCTTCCCAGTTTTAGGGAATTACACCTTTGGTGCTAGTCGCCATCTCCTGGCCTATGGAAGGTGGGCTTGGGGTAGTGATAGCATGGGCCCCGAGGGACGGGTCGTGACAAATTGGTATCAGAGGAGTTGGTTCTACCGCATAACTTAGGACTCTGATCTTTCTTTTCTATGAGGCAATATTGTTAAGGGTAATGAGGGAAGTTTTCAGTTCAGGGAGTCTAGTGTTGGTGCGGTAGCCGACGTATCCATACACCAGGACCCTGACTTCTGATATTTGACTTAGTTCATGAAAACACTAATTGCATGTGTTTTTTCAAGAGTCTTTTTTGTGAACTCTTTGAGTCAGCTCACCAGGTCAGCTCACTAGGTATAAATCTTGACCGTAGCGCACCTTTTTCTTTTCAATATGCCTCCACGCAGATAGCCATCTAGAGTTCTGAGAGTTGTATGCACAGATATCCCACCGAGAGATGAGGCCTCGGGGTAGGACCCTTTTCCGGTGGAGGCACCAGTGGAGGCACCTTCGGTACCTCTCCTCATTGGGCCACCGATTCCACAATCCCCAGTAGCAGATGGTTCATGCCGCTTGAGTGTGTTGCACGAGTTCCAGTGCCAGATCCCACCCAGGTTTAGGGGAGAGATGAACCCACAGGCAGATGAGGATTGGATGGAGGCTGTAGTGAGAGTCTTCCGACTAGTAGGGACACCACCTGATTTCATGGTGATCCTTGCTGCCAGCCTTCTACAGGAAGTAGTAGGAGGATGGTGGATCTTGATACTCTAGGTTCACAATGATGTGATGCTTCTCTGGGAAGATTTGGAGATCCTATTTCGGAGTGATTTTTTCCCAGCGACTCTTCGCGTAGTGCGCATACAAGAGCTTCTTCATCTGCAGCAGGGCAACATTACTATTGCTCAATACTCAGCAAGGTTCACTGACCTTTCACGCTACTCTACAGATATGGTGCGGGACCCATTCTTCAGGGCCCGGACCTTCGAGCAGGGACTCAGGCGGGAGATCAGGGCTTCAGTGATCTCACTCAGCATCCCAACACAGGCAGGGGTGTTAGAGAGATCCCTCTTAGTGGAGAGTTTCCTCGCTGAGCAGTCACCAGCAGTGAGACCCACTACAAGTCGTCACATAGGAGAGTCTTCTGCAGGTGGAAATAAACAGATGTCACAGAGGTCCAAAAGGACCATACCTACAGGTGGAAAACCAAATGACTCAGGATCAGTTGTGCGGGGCACCCGAAGCGGAGACAGTCATGCTAGGAGTGGGCAATGTTACGCATGCGGCGGGTAGGGTCACATGGCTCGTGATTGTCTGACCCTCCATACATATGATCAGCAGACTGTCGAAGGACCTCCCAGGCAGAGACAGAGGTTCCACCGTGGAGGTCCACAGGGAGCATGCGAGAGTGGTAGAGGAGATGGTATGATGTATGATTTGTGTCTACTCCACCTTATATGCAATACTTATAGACACAGGTTCAAGTCATTATTTTATTTCCATTACCCATGTTTGGAGCTCAGAGATTCTGACGGAGCCGTTGGCTCGATCATTACAGCTATAAATTCCTACGGGAGAAGATTCTACGATTACGCACTGGTGCTAGCAGTACGAGCTTACTCTAGGAGGTGAGAACTTCGGTTGGGATCTCCTAGTAGTGGCATCGGGGTCTTACGATTTCATCTTGCATATGGACTGGTTATCTCCAGTCCATGCTTAGATTGACTGTATTAGGGGCAAAGTGTGGTGTGTCCACACGGATGGGACCAGGTTTACCTTCACTGGTGAGAAGGGAGCCTTTGCAGAATAGGATGTACACAACCGGAGGAGGGTGAAAATGATTACTCATCAGTTGTCTAGCCTTTCCCTCGGAGCAGTTGATGTGGAGATTCCAAGATATCCTGTAGTGGTGGACTAGTACTTGTATTTTTTCCCTAATGATGTCCCAGGTCTACCTCCTCACAAAGAGGTGGGCTTTTATATTGACTTGTACCCCGGGAAGGCACCAATATCTACACCAGCGTATCGGATGGCTCCCACAGAGCTTCTCAAGCTGCAGGTATAGCTAGGGGGCTTGTAGGGTAAGGGGTTCATCTAGCCCAGTGTTTCACCTTGGGAAGCCCCAATTCTGTTCACCAAGAAGTCATATGTGAGCTTGAGTCTTTGTGTCAGCTACTGGTGCCTGAACCAGGTGACCGTGAAGAACAAGTACCCACTCTCGAGGATTGAAGACCTCTTTGATCAGTTGAATGGAGTACGATGGTTCTCGAAGATATACCTCATATCAGGATATCACCAGCTCAGGGTGAAAGAAAAGGATGTGTAGAAGACGGCCTTCAAATGTCGGTATGGCCACTACGAGTTCTTGGTTATGCCATTCGGTGTGACCAACGCTCCAACAGTGTTCATGGGACTCATTAACAAGATCTTTCAGCCATACCTTGATCACTTTGTAGTAGTCTTCATCAACGACATTCTGATCTACTCGACTACTGAGGAGGAGCATGCCTATCATTTTCTGGTAGTACTGGAAACACTCTGAGAGAACCAACTTTATGGTAAACTCTCTAAGTGCTAGTTTTGGATCAGAGAGGTTTACTTTCTGGGACATGTCATATCGAAGGCTGGAGTTGTAGTATATCGAGCAAAGAATGAGGTGGTACTTTCTTGGGATCCATCCGGGAGTGTGACGGAGGTACAGAGTTTCCTGGGTTTGGCCAGATATTACCAGAGGTTTGTACCAGATTTCTCTAGAGTTGAAACACCACTATCAGCCTTGACAAAGAAGGGGAAACCCATTATTTGGTCAGAGAAATGCCAACAGAGATTTCAGGAGCAGAGTCAGAGGCTAACTAGTTCCCCCCATCTTGAGGCTTCCAGAGGATGGCATAGGGTACGTAGTCTACTGCAATGCATTAGGGACCGGACTCGGATGTGTCCTGATGCAGGAGTGAGTAGTGATCGCATATGGTTCTCGGAAGCTGAGATAGTATGAGTAGAACTACGCTACCAATGACCTGGAGTTAGAAGTAGCGGTCTTTTCCTTGAAGATGTGGCGACACTATCTGATGGGTGAGCATTTTATCGTGTACTATAATCACAAGAGTCTCAAGTATATCTTCTCTCAAAAGGACCTGAACCTAAGACAATGATGTTGGCTTGAGTTCCTCCATGACTATGACTTTGAGATATTCTATACTCATGATAAGGGGAATGTGGTCGTAGATTCACTTAGTAGGAGATCCGGTATACAGTTGTTAGGCGAGGCGATGCAACAGTTGGCCGCTTTTCAGATATCCTTTGTGGATAGAGATGGAGCAGTTTTTCTTCAGTCTCTTACAGTCACTCCCCCACTTCTTCAGCGAGTCAGGGAGGTTCAGCGTGGAGACGCTGACTACGAGACACGATGTGATCAGATATCCATAGGACAGGCACCTGATGGATTTTCTGAAGGTGGGGAGCATGTCATCCTATTTAGAGGATGTACCATCGAACCAATGTCACTTCAGGAGGAAGTGTTGAGGTAGTTCCACACATCCCCTCTAGTGGTACATCCAGGAGTGTAGAAGATGTACCATGATCTCCGAATACATCACTGGTGGCCGGGAATGAAGAAAGCAGTAGTAGAGTTCATCTCTCGGTGCCTCACTTGTTAGCAAGAAAAGGTAGAGCATCAGGTACTAGAAGGCTTGGTTTAACCTTTAAAGGTCCCAGAGTGGAAGTGGGATGGGATATCCATGGTCTTCGTGACAGTACTTCCACGTACATCTAGGATACATGACTCTATATGGGTGACCGCCGACCGACTCACCAAGTCGGCCCACTTCCTACCAATCATAGAGTAGGGTTCAGTAGAGATCTTGGGACGCCTCTATGTGTAAGATATTGTGCAGCTACATGGAGTACCTTCGATGATTGTCTCCGATCGTGATGCACGTTTTACTTCCCAGCTATGGAAGTGGTTTCAGGAGGCTTTCAGGACATAGCTTCGTTTGAGCACCACCTTCCATCCTCAGACGGATGGCCAGACTGAGAGGACCATTTAGAACCTCGAGGAAATGTTGTGTTCTTATGTCCTCGACTTCGATAATATTTGGGAGGATCACTTAACTTTGGTGGATTTTACATACAACAATAGATATCACTCCACCATTAGGATGGAACCTTTTAAGGCATTGTATGGGATACCTTGCAGATCACCTTTGTGCTAGACTGACCCAGGGGAGTCAGCACTCGTGGGACCAGAGATGGTACGGGCTACCACAAAGAAGGTAAAGATCATCCAGGAGAGGATGAATACTACACAGAGAAGGCAGAAGTCATATGCTGACAGGAGACGGAGGCCTCTGGAGTTTGAGGATGGCGACCATGTATTTCTACAGGTCTCACCCCGACGTGGTCTCTGGAGATTTGGCCGAGGCAGAAAGTTATCTTCGAGCTTCATCTGAACTTTTTAGGTCCTCAACAGAGTTTTTGAGGTTGCATATCCCTTAGCTCTTCCACCTTAGTTGCATCGGGTGCACGACATCTTCCATGTATCCCAGCTGAGGAGGTACGCGCATGACCCTTTTCACATCATTGACCTTGGTGAGTTGGATGTCGATGATGGGGTGACTTTTACGGAGGTTCTAGTAGAGATTGAGGATTGACATGATTGGGTCCTTAAAGGAAGTTTTATACCTCTGGTGTGTGTTCGCTGGCAGCACAGGAACCTCCAGGAGAGCACATGGGAGTGGGAGGCTCAGATTCGTGCTCAGTACCCCCACTTGTTCCCTTAGTTTGAGTTGTGGCTTACAGGGATGTAAATCCTAAGGTGGGGAGAATGTAAAGACCCAAAATTTACATGTAATTTTTTTTATTAAATGGGAATTTTACGAATGCGTGAAAACTGACGGCATGTGATTTCGAGGCCCGGAGTGCCCAGAATGAATTTCTGAACTTTTTTTCGGGTACGTTCAGTAAACGTGCGGGCGGGTTTTTCTAAATTTTGAATCTATGCTCAAAATTAAAATCTGAGGGAATCATTGACCACGTAGCGCTGTTATTCACTTAGAAAATACTTTCACCTCAATGGCATTTGGTCGAGGGTGAAAGTTAGTTTTTGGGTTTTTCATGGAAAAAAATAAAATGAAATAAACACACGTTTTATTTTATTTTTGTTGTAACCAACCTCCTTGTGGAAGTTGGTGGTGGGGACCACCAGACCTTAACCTTCCATGAGAGGTTATGGTGGTGGGGACAACCCGAGCCTAACCTCCCATGAGAGGTTACGGTGGTTGGGACCAGCCGGGATTAAACCCCCTTGAAACCCCCCTTTAATTGGAAGAAAAACATCAAATCCCTCATAAATGTAGGAAAACCTCTCAACCCCCCTCATTAATGTAGAGGAGCCTCTTGAATTCCTCCACATTAATTGTGTCAATGCACATATCTTTATTATTCCAACTCTCCTTCAATTAATTCGTTTTTGAATATTATGCCAGTGACTTAATAGATATTACAATCTATTACTTTGGTCTACCTATTCATTTGCTGGAAAAGGAGGATTGGGAGAGCTTGGGAGAAAGCTCTCCAACAAAGAATGCTCCACCAATGACGAATGTTGACCTCCTTCGACCTTCTTCCTCGAGACTTCTTCCAATGTGGGATTCCCTCATCTACGGAGAATCGACGACCGTACTACCTTCTTGTGCCAAATCATCAAGCGAACAAGGTAGGGGTTTAATTGTGTTTGATTATTTGCAGGAAGTTGTAGGGGTTTAATTGTGTTTGATTATTTGTGGGAAGTTATAGGGGTTTAGTTGTGTTTGATTATTTGCAGGAAGTTGTAGGGTGGTTGATTGATATTCTCCTCTCTACCATTCTTGATAATTCTTTGTAATTCAAGAAGGATCTGTGAACCACTTTCTATCACCCTAAACGTGGAGGGTTCAGGCCAAACAAACATGGCCAAACCCCTCCGTCGTTCTTCTTTGGTGTATTCTTCAAAATGGAGGAAGGCGACGTAGATGACGGAGGTAACGGCGCCGCCACCCGCGGCCTTGCCACGCCGCCCCGGCCAACCCGCGGCCTCGCCACGCCACCCCGGCCAACCCGAAGCCTCGCCACGCCACCCCGGCCAACCCGCGGCCTCGCCACGCCACCCCGGCCAACCCACGGCCTCACCGCGCCGCCCCGGCCGACCCGCAGCCTTGCCGCGCCGCCCCAACCAACCTATGGCCTTGCTGCGCCACCCTGGCCGACCCGCGGCCTCGTCGCGCTGCCCCGGCTGACCCATGGTCTCGTCGCGCCGCCTCGGCCGACCCGCGGTCTCGCCGCACCACCCCGTCTGACCCGCCATCCAAGTCGATCCACCATCCTCTGAGCCACACCGCCATATGTCGAGTCGCGTCGTCGTCTGCTGAGCTGCGCCGTCATCCGAGCCGAGCCACGCCGTCGAGCCGAGCAACTCTGTCCTCCTGACCGAACCACTGACGAACCACAGTCGGTCCGCCGACCCATAGTCGGTCTGCTGACTTGCGTCCGGTCTACACCCTTCATGGCTGGTCTGCGCCCCTCACGGTTGGTCCACACCCTCGCGGCTATTCTGTGCCCCTCATGGCCAGGTCTGACACCCTCGCGGTACCCCTCGGCCGAGCCGCCCCCGCGGTACCCTCGCGGGCTGGGCCAGAACCAACGGGCTGAGCCGGACCCAACGGGCCCGGCCGCATTGCGGACTTGGCCTGACCCAAAGGTTCGGGCTGGGTCGACCTGAACCGGGTCGGCCCAGGCAAAGTTAGCCCAACCGGGTCGGACTGGACCTGCGCCTACTACGACCCATTTGCCTTATCTTGGACATAAATGTGGCACCGGTAGTCCGTTTGATGAACCGTCAGCAGCATTGGAAATTTTAGAGTGAGACTATCCCTTTTAGTATATTCCACTGAGTTTTGGATTGAGATGGGGAATAGTCGGGTTGGATCGAGCATGAATCCAACCATGCACCCGGGACTAAAAGTCTAATAACTCACAGATCGAGAATCTGTTTGACGCATTGTCTATTGTGTTGTGACCTCTATGACGTGGTAGACCGTTGAGATACTTCTTCATGGGACTTTGTGATAGTTGTATTATCGACTAGTATCTTGTGGAGCATATCCTCCCTAAGATGATCGAGTATACGTATGGAACCTTGCGACTGGTTGAGACTTGACGGCTGTCGACCGTTTCGACTCGGAGTGACTCGAATAGCCTAGTGTAGAGCGTCTTGGTGTCACAGCAGATCCACAGTGGGGAGCACCTTGGTGTCGTGGCATACCCACGGTACTCAACAGGGGGTGTACCTCAGCAGCCTACGAGGGGGATCACCTCTGTGTGACGCGGCAGACCCACAGTGGGGAGCGCCTTTGTGTGACGTCGCAGACCCATGGTACTCAATAGGAGGAGTACCTCAACAGTCCAAGGTTAGTGGAAAGCACCTCTGTGTGATGCGGAAGTCCCACTATACTCGATAGAGGAGGATTTCTCCAGCTGCCGAGGTGTTCGACATTGTGTTCGGAATGTTACTTGATACTAACCCTAAAATAATTCCTGGTTTGAGCTGAGTCAGTAACTCTGTGTTTTCTTCATGATTGATATGGATTACTTGATAACTTAGGTATATGTATGGGCATATACCTAAGTAAGGTTATCCATGGATTTCATACTTTGTGTTTATCCTTCATGGATTTTGTCAGACCTAGAGGGTCTCGGGGTCCCTACTGAGTATCGTTATACTCACCCCTACACGGGCTATGCTCGCACCTTGTTTTGTTGGATGCAGACGACGGATAGCACTGACTGAGGCCGAGAGTACCAAGACTAGACGGTGCCTAAAGGTGGACCTTACAAAGAGTCTCTACATGGAGGAGACGGACATACGAGGAGTGTTGAGGAAGCGATCTGTGCCTACCCTTCATGTAGGAACCTTGGAGGATGACCCAGCAGCTGACTTTCCCTTTTCTTCAATTGTATTGTATCACAGTTGTACTTGTACTTTCCAGTTGGCCTTTTATTCTAGCCCCTTTTACTTTCAACACTCTTTTTTTATATAGTTTACGTGGTGTTTCATCCAGCTGTGTGTTTAAGTGTGTGTGTGTTTACAGGTTATAAAGGCAATGTCTTCCCAGTTTTAGGGAATTACGCATTTGGTGCTAGTCGCCAGCCCCTGGCCTATGGAAGGCGGGCTTGGAGTAGTCACAGTACGGGCCCCGGGGGACAGGTCGTGACATATTTTATCATTTAGGAACCATAAAAATGATAGTTTTTGAGTTTTATATTATATTAAATCATTAAATTATATATAATAGGAATTAAATACAAATTTTATAATAAAACATTATCATTCGCTTGAGTAGAATAAAACTACCATGTTTGAAATGATGTTTTCCAAGATTTTTTAAAAGTAGAGGTAAATTAATAAATATTTGAGTTTTATAAAATCATAAATTTATATTTAAAAAAATTTAAAATGTAATTTTTATTTATTACTTATATTAGAGAATGTGTGTGGAGGAAATTGAAATGGAAATATGGATTTGGAGGCTCTTACCTCACACCTTGGGTTACCTCATTTGGATTGAGCCTAAATCCCTTAAAAAATAGATGTTTTGTCACACTGGGAATTGATTATGTGGATAGTATATTTTATAGATGGGTTTAGGGAGATATTTTTCATAGGAAATACTTTTGGAAGTGAGTGGATAAGGGTTGTTTATATAAGAAATGGGGAGGGGCATTTTAGAATAAATTATTAATTATTTCATTATTTAGACCAAAGAATATGAATAGTGTAAATTCATATGACTTTTATTAGTGTTCCATTAATAAATGGTTGTTTATTGGGCATTATAACACACTCATAACTGAAAAAAATTGAAATTTTTTTATACAAAGTAAATAATCAAAACTGGTTTTTTATTCGAATAAAAAAATTAGGTTCTAAAATTTTATTTTTGGGTATGAAAATTAAGTTTCATATTTTTAAATGCAATAATTTAATAATTAAACAAATATTATTCCATGAAAAAAATATTATAAATTTTATAGTCACATTTATATCATGATGATTTCATAAAGCTTATTGTATTTGTAAAAACTATTTTTTGCCAAAAAATCATCTTTTATAGAAAAATACTAAAACTTCACCCTAATTTAATTTTGAAATGATTATTTAAAAAATTAAATTCTTTTTATTATGTAAAAAAATATAAAAAAAATAAATTTTAAATAAATTAATATAATACCTAGAAAAAACAATTTTATATAGAATAAATATTCTTTCAATTTTCCATGAGTAATTACATTTTTGTTTGATATCATTCCTAATTATTATATTATTGATAATTAATTATTATATATATATTAATAAAAATAAGTTTCAAAATTAAATAATTAATTATTAATATAAAAAATAATATTTTACTAAATTAGTTAAATATACATTTTTAAAAATTATACTTATTTTTATTTAAAGTCATATGATTTGATAAATAATTTAATAGAATTATAATATTTATATATAATTATTTTAATAATTGTAAATATTAATTTTTAGGCATTTTACTACTCTCATAAGTTAGGAAACCATTTCAATGGTCAGTTTTTTTCCAACAACTAGCTATTATTACAACGGTTATATAATTATTATAATTCCTATAAATATATCTTATTTTATAAATTTTCATCCACTTATTTTTTTATAAATTTTATTTATATTTTATTTAAAATCATAAAATATTGTTTCCAATAGTTTATTTAATTTTTAAAATTTTGTTTACAACTATAATGATTCTAGGAGATAGTAACATACTAGAATTTTAAATTTAAGTTATGATGTTTTATATGTATTTCCCTATTGTATTGTTTTTAATTTTATAGAATATTTTTATAATTCATATGTAAAGTTTTTATATTGTTGAAATAAACTGATTTTTTTTATTATTTCATGTGTATGATTTATACTATACATTATACTACACATATATTTAAAAAAGTAAATTTTCCATATATGAAAATTTTCTGTCATCACATTCTTCCCCGTTTCAAGAATTTCATCATTGAGATTTATTCTAAAACCCCAATAAAAAATGAGTGATATTACTTTTTTATTAAATTCTCAAGTTCCCATGTTTCCTCTCTATACTTTTAATTTCTCTATGGCACTTTAACAAGATGAGTGGACTTGTTTTATAAAAGTTTAACTCTATGATCCAAGATTTCTACATACTCATCTTCATAATAGAAATAGTGATCCAACTATACCGTCTATGGGTTCTATACAAATGAGGATTCGGTTATGTACTTCCTAAAGAGGGATAAATGGAACACATCATACACCTAAGAAAGGTTTTGTGTAATAGAAAGTCGATATGCCAAAACTCCAACATGATAAAGAATCTCAAATTCACCCATATACCGAGGACATAGATTTAACTTCTTCCCAAACCTCATAATTATCTTATATATAGCTATTATGTGGAATAATATATCCCCAACCTCAAACACTATATATTATCGATGATTTTTTTCATAAATATTATATTCACTTTGAGCTTCTCTGATGTGCTGATGATTGTATTGGACCATCTTTATCATCTCTTCATCTAGTTCCCATATCAATAGATTCTTATCTCTAAATTTATACTAGAAAGTTTTTGTTCAACATTTCTTCCCATGGGGAGCTTTATAAGGATTCATCTGAGTTCTTGAGTGGAATATTTTATTGTATGATAACTCAACCATTGGAAGTTATTGATCATAAGATCCTTTAAAGTCCATAGGTAAAGCTCTATGAATTCTATATAGAGTTTTAATTATCCTTTCAGGTTGAAAATTTTTTCAAGTATGATATATCATATTGAAGATAAATTATTTAATAAATTATTTTTAAATAATCCTCTAAAACTTTGAGGTAAACCGCATATCTCAATAATATAAAATCAATAGTTGTGTTCCATGTAGCCACACCACTTTAGTGATATTTATATCTCTATGGGTAAGTTGATTGAGCGATAGGTCTTCTTGAATAGTGTCGAGGCCATGTGATCACATCCTGAGTGAGAGGAATTTATGTCATGATGAGGTTTTTTGATCTCATACATAATGAGAGGATGGTGGTATATCATTAGGTTATTTAATCATATCCTAGTTGAGAGTATTATGTATTATGATGTGTCTATATACCCATACCCATGTAGAGATGGTGTGTTCATGTAATGATGTTGTGTAACCATCCTTATATTTTAGAGGGATTGGTCTATAACCCAATGTGAGACTATGCCTTGAGTGATAAAGTAATGTTTGTAATTATCCTCATCATTAATGTGTGTTTATTCCTTAAATTTTGAATTTATTTTTTTTATTCGGGATTTTTTTGTGTTGGTTTAAAGACCATGCATCTATGAGCTAGTTTGAGAGGGAGTTGGTGGTGGAACAAGTATAATTGAAGACCTTTAGTCACATCTAGTACTCAGTGTGGGGTATTGGGTACCCATTGAAGGCAGGTAGTGGCTATGTAAGACCTACACAACCATCATGTTCTCAGTGGTGGGTGGTCAGGTACCCAGTAGAGCCCAGGTTATTTTTCTTAATAAAGGTAAGTTCCTTGATTTTATAGTTACATGAACTAATTTTTAACTTGGAATACCTTTTATTTATATATCATTTTGATGAATTTTTATGTACTTTTAGAGGCCTAAATATCAATCTTCATTATTCACCTTCAATATTTTATTCTATATATTTTATCTTGGATTTTAGATCTATTTGGTGTGCGTATTACATGTCAGTAATTGATTCATGAATCATACAATTTTGTGCAAAGTTGATGGGGTTTACATCAATGTGTGATTCTAATTCTCTTTCTCTTTCTACTAATTCACCAGAAACTATCATTCATGAGTTCTTGGAGTTTCTAGATGCATATTCCTTAGGAAGATTTCTTGTCTTCATTATGATAGGTGAAATATTTCTCTCTTATGGATATAGAATGTTTATATATGAATTGAGGAATGCTTTTTGATCAAAGTGGATTATATATGTTATTTTTAATAGAAATTGACTTAATTGTTATGAAGTGTATTTTTTTATTTTGTAATGAAGTAGTGACTTAACAATGTGGTTTGGGTAAAAAAAATAGAGATTAGACATGCTCAAATTATTATATTGGTAATTAAATGGAAGGATTCAAAAGTTTAAATTAAATGTTTAATAAAGTGATTATTAAAGATTGTTAGGAATTGTTGGAAATTATGTAAGAGAGGTGGAATTTCATAGATAAATTCCAAAAATTGGATTATAAATTCATGTGATGAGTTCATGGATTTTTACATGTGATAATGATATTTTTAAAGTAGTTAGTGTGTTTGATAAGTGATATTATTGTTGTCATGAATATATTCATGTATGAATAGGTGGTATTTAATGCGAATAGAGGAACTAAGTTGTATTGTGAATTATTTTATGTGTTGAGGGTGGATATGTGAGTGTGGTATATAGAAATATAACATGTGAAATATTGAAATTATAAATCAAATGGTTAAATGAAATAAATAGTTGTGGAAAGGTTAATTAAAGAAATTTGGATTGTAATGTATGATATTGAGACATTGGGTGTTCTTTTTATATGTTATCTAGTGAATTTAGGATCTTAGATGTTGGAAATGGATTCGTAAATTCATAATAAATCCATGTATTTTGTAGGGTTATTAAAATGATAATAATAGTTTCCATGGGTTGATATTGATATGATATGTTGTGATTTTAGTGATGTGTGAGATTTATATCACTAATTAGGTTATGGTATGTTTGATCTTTGATAATGATCAAACCATTTTGAATATTGTAATTCACTATAAGTATATGGATTTTTATTTAGTTAAACAATGTGTGGTTCAGTAGATGAATGTAAAGAACCTGATATGAAACATACACTTTCTGGTTAATAATTGAGGTGATTTTATAAACAATGAAATATATTTTTATATAATATAAGCGTTAAAAAATAGAGAAACTTTTTTGAGCATCATGATTATTTTTCATAATGTTTTATTTTATTTTTAATCAATATTCCTTATAAGTGTGTAGGTAGTTGAAATAAAGGGTGGCATATCTAGGATTACTGTATGTTAGATGGAATAATAAAGACATTGTATTAAAAAAATGTATATACAATGTGGTGATATAGTTTTCAATACAAATATATATCAACTTGATTTTAAAACTACAATATTATTTAATAGTATAAAGGAGGGATAAAAAGGAATGTACTTGGTAGCATTAGATCACTATGTTGTAAAATTTCAAGGATAAAATATATAAT
Source organism: Viscum album (assembly GCA_963277665.1). Lineage (NCBI taxonomy): Eukaryota > Viridiplantae > Streptophyta > Magnoliopsida > Santalales > Viscaceae > Viscum > Viscum album. The sequence goes on along the minus strand of OY728160.1, from coordinate 1,624,830,993 downwards.
ATGTCTTATAAAATCACAATAGTGGAAGTTGATATCGGGGAGTATGGGAAATTCATGAAGAGATTAAAAGGAAACTAATTTTAATATGTTAAGGAGTACAATGTAATCATAACATTCAAAATTGATAATGTATAATATATTATAAGAAAATCAAATTAGTCTATGTAAATGAATATAAAAAATATAAAAATAAGTTACAAAAAAATTGTTTTATTTTCATCCTAACTATAAAAGAATGTAACTAAAAATAAAGGTAATGAAAATGCAACTGTTATTCAGAAATATATGGATACAGAAATATATCAGTAATATGTTTTAAAATATAGATACTATAATATTTAGTTACTATAAATAAAGTTATTATGTTGATCTTGAAATACCATATTGGGTATATAGTATATGTTTGTAAATTAATGTAACAGTGTTACGAGAAGAAAAATGAGATACTATAGGATAAGAAGAAAAATAGGAACAATCCTATCAAATGTATATGGTTCTAAACTGTGGGTTCCTTTATTATATAACATAAAGAGAACCCACTAATTATGTAATAAAATCATTATTAGATGATAAATTTACGATGGAGAGGAAAATTAGATTAGGGTTAATGGAATATAGGTATTTATATGTGTTGCGTAAAGGATGATAAGAAGAGGACCAACCAGATCCATGCATTGTGTTGATTTTTACTTTTCAAGGATCATCAACTAATGAATCATGTAAAAAATCCATAAAGGATATATTTTTACTAATCCTAGAAGGAAATTCATTAAATTTATATGATGATTTATGGAAAAGATATTATATAAAATTACCTAATAAATCCAAGAAGTAGTGTAGGGAAATCTATGGGGGGAATGATGAATCGATGATGGTGGTAGGAGGAATTGGTTGATAGGTTTCTATTTAGGAGTGGGAATATTTTTAAGGGAAATATAATCGAAATGAAAACATAGGGATGGGGAGGATAATTTGGAATGGAAATTTGGGAACTGAATTTAGGGGTAATTATTGACGAGAAACTGAAAAAGATGGTTCTAATAATAGTTGAACTTGGGTTATTGGATTTAATTTCTAGAGTGATAACCACTACACCATAGATGAAAGGCCCCATATCCATGTGAATCAAACCTTTGCTTGTTTCTGATGACTGAGGTTCTCAGAGGAGGCTTGGATCATGTTTGGAGTAGATTGGCTTCTAAAATCTGGAAGTAAGGAGATTTCATGTCATGTAAACTTTTACACTATGTGATAGTGGGTTTCAAAACTTGTTCTAATAAGATCATCACGTTTAATAAATAAAATTAAAATGTAAAAATAAATCCGACATAAATCATACCCCGAGGATTACATGATGCAAAATGGGATTAGACATCATGTAAATCCCCGATGTTGTACACTTTAAATGTTTCCAGCTTCTTAGGTTATCAAACCCTATAGCTATAGCACCTATCTCACCTGATTCTAGGAAACCCACAACTCCCTTCTAGTAATTTTGGAGATCCCTTTGTCAAGGATCAGTCTCTAGCTTCACTCCTTCAATCAATATTTGATCCAAGGTATGTTTTACCTCCATTTTACGGTTTCTTTAGTCTATTTCATCCCATTCCTCCGTACCATATGATGGACCTTGATCTCCATGTTTCTAATGGAGTTTTATTGGTTTTTTGTTAGCATGGTTGTGGCATAACATCATTGGGTGGGTGTCATTATTGTGGGATAGTTGATTAGAATCCCTAGAATCGTTCTATTCTCATGAAAAGAACATTGATGCCCTTTTAGGTAGTGGATTCATTAATTCTATTTTATTTATGCTCGATCAAAAATTAACATGATTTAGACCCTTGGATTACAATGAAATTAACCTCATAATTAATTTAATAGGATTAAATAACTGGTATTGATCGCATGGTGATATTACTGATTTGTACCATGATAATGGTTTACCTCTTGTTTTTATAGATATTTTTTTATCTATGTTATGTTTTATATTCTTGGATTAGTATGTGAAATTGGTAAAGAATGAAAATCCAGAATTAATTGATAATTAATTTTCTAAATGAATTAAAGAAGCTAGTTAAATGAATCCGGTGTGTTGTAATATTAATCTTGTAAGAATTTTTAAATTAATTGACCTTCCATGTGTTAATGGAATTGAATAATGTTGTGAATCATGTTGATTCTTTTTTATAATAGAATTAAATGCATGTTAAATTAATTATTTAATTAATTTATGATGTCTTTTGATATCTTGCTTCTTAATTTTTCCATAGTTTGAAAATTTGAATAATGATTCGGTTGATTAAATATGGAATAATAACCGATTATGTGATAAAAGACAATTTCTTTATAAGTCCCGAGTTTCAATCTTGCTTGTAAAGTCCGAGTGTCGTGTCCTTTGGATCCATGAGTGATTTTTTTTTCTAAAGGATGGATGCCTTTCTTTGGGAATGAGATCCTGGTTTCAATGCTTGTTTCTTGCTGCTTGTGATGTGCTCTGGATATGAGCCTTGTGATGTGGGGCAATGAGGCCCGAATGTGACATGAGCCTAGGATGGATGAGCCTGGAGGGAAGTCGTGGTATGTTGGGCAGGGATGCCTAGATGTTGTGAGAGTAGTTGATTCATGTGATGGCGGGATGCAACAGGATTTTCATGTGGGTGTTGGGGAGGAAACCATAGATAACAGGACAGGTTGAAGTTGGGCTTACCAATTGATATGAATGTTGTATGCTTGTTTGAATCTATTTTCTAACTAATAGCTAGGTTGTTTGTTTGTCTTCTTTCCCTTACTCATTGCTTGAGGTAGATGGATGTGCTTGGTTTTATACCTTGTTTGGAAGCTTCGTATGTTTTCCTAAAGTACCTAGTAATATAGAAAGTAATGATGTTGAATAAAATAATTTAATGTATCTCTTTAAATTTTTGCGTGATTATAGGATATCTAGTCTTATCCGTGGAAGTCGGGATTCTAAGAGACATTATTAGTAATTGATTCTGAGACTAGGTTATGACAATAATTTGGTTTTGAGATATATTATATCATATATTTTTTGTTTGTATATTCTACTCCACCCTTTTGGTAAGGTAAACTGACACACTAGGGATTATGAGACTTGGGGGTGTTTTTCCAATCATCATTTTCGGAGGATAGACAGTTGAATACCCCCTTTGGCACTATTCTATTCTCTTGGTAGTTAATTGTACCGGTATGAACGATGGTTAGTTTTTCACTTATATGTGTATAGAGGGATGTAATGGTGTGTGTTTATTTAACACACATGTATTCTGTACATATTTTCCTCAGTACTACTATAGGTATAATGTGTATAAGTTGTGATGGATTGAGGTTCCTTGATCAGTGTATGGGGTTTAACGGCTTGAGGTATAATACCCAATGTATGATACACATTATATGGGTTGTGGTGGCTCTCAAACACTACCTGGTTACTTCTGGTTATGTGGATGTGGTGGTCTGTTACACAAGGTGTACATTGTGGTACTATACCCAGGTGTTTGCGGGCTAGAAGTTTTGGAGAGATATGCTCAGGACATGTGATGTTGGGGAAGAGTGGAAAACTAGTGTGGAAGCGGTACCAAGGTAACCTTGATATTATTTATTATATTATATGATATTGTATAAAATACTTGGTGAGTGTATCCATGGTGAGGCTATGAACTTAGTATAATTGTTTAGATGATGAGTTATTTTCACTTGTTGTTCACTCTGCTTTAGCATGATTTCTTTATCTTTTCCACTAGAGGCTCTAGGGAGGATCCTGCTGAGTATACTGTTATACTCAACCTATGTATATATAAACTATTTTTCAGTTCAGTTAGATAAGGTTGGAGATTAGTCTGGTCATGACTATCTTGTGGGTTTTTCATGAGCTATTTGGGTTCGTGATCGCTATCATCATTACTTTTATTTGGTACTTACTGGTTTCCTTTCAGCTATAGTAGTTATTTCATTTCATTACATATGTGCACTTTGGATTTTATTTTATATTGGAGTATGAGTAGGAGTTGGTTGGTTTTTATCTTATCACTCTCTTTCTCATGTATTCTATTAGAGTTTAATACCTCTCATATACATGTTTATTATACCCTCAGTGCTAGTTTCCAACCTGGGGCCTACTGAAGATGGGAATCGAGTTTAATTATCTCTATTCTCCCATTTTGGGCCCAGGAGGGGTACACCTTATGGGGTGGGAGTTGTGACAGAGTGGTATTAGAGTTCTGATTGAGGGATAGGATGGAGTTTGGAGTTAGTCATAGGTGAAGTTGTGTGGGATGGTAGGGAAACAGTGTCATCTATGTTTAACAAGCACTGTAAACATAAGAGACCAGCTTAGAAAATGGTATTTAGGGCCCCCTGTGATCTGATGCATGTACTTTTAAGCTTACAGTGGATACTAAAAGTGGTGATAATCGTTGTAGGTTATATACCTAGGAAAGGATCATGCATCATTATTCTTTATTCCTATGTTTTAATGGGTAGACCTTGGGATATGTTAACCTAAAATGAATAAAAGAAAACAATTAATTAATTTTAAGATCTTCCATATTCCTAGTTTAGGATCTCTAATTATTTGTTATTTTATAGGCATGGATCTAGGTTGATTTCCTTGTCGACATCAGATAGAAGATTTCCAGTAGGTTGTTCCATTAAATCATGACATGTTATAGGTTGATAATTATGACACTTGGAGGAGCACACTCTGATATTTTCACCACTAGAGCCTAGAGAGGTGTGAGGACTCCATTTCAGATGTAGTCATGGAAGACTAGTTGGAGGAGGTTGAGATAGCCATAAGTTTGATCTTTTCTTGGAAGGAGCACTGTGTATCTTTGGCTATAATTATTCTATGTGGGGTTTTGAGGAATTGTTAGTTCTTGTTCCTTAGAGATCTTGAGAATTCAGAAGTCTCATGGGTGGAGTTTTGTTACCAGTTTAGAACTAAGTTTCTTTCTTCGACCTTGAAGGCAGCCAATCTCCAGGAGATTCTTACCCTTTGGTGAGGAAGATCTTATGAATGAGAGTTTGGGACCCATTAAAATCACCTTTTGTGATATTATTTGGACATGTTCCTAGATGTGTAGGCCAGATAGATGAATTTTAAGGAGGCTTCTCATCTAGAGATCCATCTCCAGGTCACCCAATTTATGATGAAAATGTATATCAAGATGCTGGAGAGTGAATAGGTTATTGATATGACATTATCCAGAACTATATTTTCATGAGAGGGTAGACATCATGACTCCTTAAAAGTATATTTGTGGTCTAGGGTTCCTAGTTGTTAATATAGAAGATCTTCTGATTAGTTGAGGCTAGGTCCCAACCCTCAATGTCTCATTTCTCCAAGGGTAGTAGATCTTATTCCTATGAAAATGGATCATATGTATGTTTTCATGGAGAGGATTATGTCATAAATGGTGAGAGTGCTTGACCTTTTTGAGTAGTCATCGTGTACCAATTGTTATTCTTCAGTTTCCTCTGTTGCGGTAGTTCCATCTGAGGTAGCAGTAGTTGGTTTCTCCAATTTGGGATCATCAGAGAGTAGATGGGGAAGGTATAGCATATCCTCGAGATACTCCATTTCCTCAGAGATCATATCACATCCATGGAGGTGGTATTACACATGTTTATAGATGTCGTGGAGAAGGTTTTGGTCAACTTCATGCTTTAGCGTTTCCAGTTCTAAGTGAGAAAAACACCGTTTGAGGTACCCTTTTCTTGTTTTCTACTTGGGTGCATGCCTTTTCTGATCTGGGAGTGAGATAATCCTTCATATCACCAACCCTTCTTCATGCTTTAGGTATTGAGATAGATAGGCTTATAGTTCCCTTGGAATTGACTACTCCAGTTAGAGGTTGGTCTAACTTTTTTGATGTATGTAGTGATTGTGATCTAGTGATGGGGAAGCACCGCTCTTGGGGATATTTACTATGATTACTGATACAACCATATGAAATCATCCTTGGCATGGATTTTTGGTATTTTTTGAAGGATATCATGGATTGATTTAGGGAGAAAGTTGGTTCTCAAAGATTTATTTTTTATTAGGATATCATCAGATGTGTGTGAAGGATGATAATAACCCAAAGACTTATTTTCATTCCCTTCATGGGAATTATGAGTTTGTTGTGATGTTATTTGGTGGGATGATTGATCTAGCTTTTTTCATGGGATTAATGAACAATGTGTTCCATGATTTCATGGGAAATTTTTTTGTGGTTTTTATAAAATAAATCTGTGTGTACTCCATGTCTATGGAGGAACATGCAGAATATATATGTATCATTTTGAGAGTTCTTCATCATTAGCAGTTTCTTGGGAAGTTTATGAAGTTTGAGTTTTGGGCTTGAGAATTATTTTTCTTTGGGAATGTTGTATCCTAGTAGGTATTATCTATGTATCCATCGAAGATATAATCATTTGTGTCTTTTGAATCCCCCAAGACATTGGAAGAGGTGCAAAGATTTCATGGTCTTGCTGGCTATTACAGGAGGTTCATAGTCAATTTATCTTGGGTTGTGACTCCTTTGACAACATTGACCAGAAATGATTGGGAGTTCTCATTGAATAATCAATGTTGGTAATATTTTGAGTATATGAAGAAGAAGTTGGTCAGTGCTCCAAATCTTTATCTTCCAAAAGAAAGAGTTCTATTTTAGGTTTTCTATAATGCTTCGTGTATTGGGTTGGGTTTTGTTTTGATGCATCAAAGATCAGAATTTCTTAGGGGTATTTACAATTACATCCACATGATCTTAACTATGCCACCCACAATATCAATTTGGAGGCGGAAGTGTTTTCCCTGAATTTGCGTGGAAATTACCTCATCAGTGAGTGTTTTTTGTCCTCAAAGATCATAGGAGACTGATTTATGTTTTCTCCCAATGAGACTTGAACATGTTACAACCTCAATATATATAGTTCATGAAAGATTAAAACTTCTAGATTTCATATAATCCTAAGAAGGGTGATTTTATAGCTGATGCGCTGAGGAGGAAGTTTCATGGTGATGTGGTATGTGAATCAATTGATTATTGGAGGGTGTTGGAATAACTTTCAGCATTGCATCTATATATGGGAGAAGTTAGGGGCAGAGGTTGTCTTTATTAGATGAAGGTATAGTCATCTCTAGTGAAGCAGGTGGAGGAATCTCAGTTGGGGGATCTTGAGGTGGTATTCTGGAGAGACTGAGTTGTTTGTGGTGAGACCCCTAATGGTTGGTTTGATGATGAACAACATCGAGTGTTGTTTCAAGGAATTATTTTCATTCCTTTTCTAATGCATGATATGATTCTAATAGAGTTCCACAATTTTTCTTGGTGGTATATCCTAGTGTGAAATGGATGTACTAAGCTTTTAGATGTCAGTTTTGTTGTCTTGGGTTGAATTGTGTAGTTTCAAAGTCTGTGTCTTGGTGTTTGGTTTCCCCAAAGGTGAAGTTCAAGAATCGTGTTCCCAGTTGTTTTCCCCATCTGTTAGATGTCCCTCAGTAGAAGTGTGAGGACGTATTGATGGACTTTTTTAATAATTTACCTTGATCTCAGGGAGTTTATGATGATATATGGGTGGTAGTGTATTTTTTGATGAAATCATCCCACTTTATAGTGATCAAGGAGTCGAGCTCGGTGGAGGTTTTGTTGATACAATATCTAGATGAGGTGGTGAGACTCCATAGAGTACCGAGGATGATCATTTCCAATCGAGATCCTTGTTTTACCTCCAGGGTGTGGATAGGTCTCCAAAATGATTTTAGTTCTCAAAAATTCCTTAGAACTACTTTTGATCTACATATATATAGTCAGATAGAGAAGACCATCCAGACTCTTGAAGACATGTTGCGCTCTTATGTCTTGGATTTTGGTGGTTTGTGGATAAGGAACCTATCATTGGTAGAGTTCTCTTAAAATAATATTTTTCACTCCACCATTGGTATGGATCCTTTTGAATCCTTATATTGATGAATTCTTCATTATCCATTGTGATGGACTGGGGTCGGAGAGTCTACAATTCTCAGGTCATAACCGATATAGAATACGATAGATATGGTTTAGGTGATTCACGAGAGGATGAAATCAGTATATTATCATCCAAAATACAATTTATTTCATAGGAGGAGGCCTCTATAGTTCAACTTTGGGGATCATGTATTCTTGAAGGTGACTCTTAGTCTTGGGCATCGAAGGTTTGGTTGTGGGAGTAAGCTTTATCCTCAGTTTTTTTAACCTTTCAAGTTTTTAGATCATGTTGGAGTTGTGGTATATCAAATAGCACTTCCTCTACAGATGAGTCGGGTACATGATGTTTTTCACGTGACTCATCTCGGTAGTTATCTTCATAATGACAACCACATCATTGATTGGGGAGAGACCGATGTTAACAATGATGCAACCTTCGAGAAGCGACCTATATAGATCTATTACTACTAGGAAAAGGTGTTATACAGTCATATTATCCCCTTGGTTCATGTCTTGTGGTGGCATAGTTGCATGTAGGAGAGTACCTGGGAATGTGAGTTGCATATATGCGCTCAGTACCCCAAGTGATTTTATGTTTAGCTCTTCTCTTGTAACATTCTTTATTTTGTGGTTGTTGACCTTTTCTGGTTTTTTAGTCTACTTTCTCTTATTTCATGTTGTAGGTTTCTCTCTTTTTTAGCGGTATCTTCCCTGGGAGAGTGTATAAGATCTGGTTTTGGTTATTTTGTGGTTTCCCATTATTCCTTTTATAAGGTGGTTATGCTCCTATGGTGGAAATATCCTTGAGAGGTATCTCAGGGGGTGGCTATTTGGACAACCCTTTTCAGTTTCCTCTATGGTTTATTTTTTCATTCTCGAGGAAGAGAATTTTTTTAGAGGTTTCTAATGTAAGGGCACAGATCAACATGGATTGGCCCTTTTCATGTTTCTAAAGACCGAGGTGCTCATAGGAAGTCTAGAGGCGTCTGGATACTAAAATATGGAAGGATAGAGATTTCAGGTCATGTAAATTTTTATATGATGTGAAAGTGGGTTTCACAGCTTGTGCTAATCATATCAATATGTGTAATAAATAAAATAAGGAAGGCGATACATTTTTCATCATAAACCATACCTTGAGGATTACAGGAAGTGAAATGGGATTACACGTTGAGTAAATCCTTGATGTTGTACATTTTAAACATTTTCACCTACTTGTATTATCAAACACAATGGTTGCAGTTCCTCTATCACCCAATTTTAGGCGACTCATAACTCCCTTACAATTATTTTGGAGATTCCTTTGTCAAGGATCAATCTCTATCTTCCCTCATTCAATCCATATTTGATCAAACGTATTTTCAACCTCTATTATTGTAATTTATTTGATCAGTTTCCTCATGTTCCTCCTTTCCATGTGATGGCCCTTTACCTCCATGTTTCCAATGGAGTTTTTTTTTTGTTCTTTTTTGGGGATTTTGTGGTGCAGCGTTCTCAGGTGGATGAAATTCTTGCAGGAGAGGTGATCGGGATCTGTATCATTGGTCCATTCTCATGCAAAGAACATTTACACCCTTTTGATGTAGATTATTTATTTATTCTATTTTATTTATGTGTAATTGTAAATTTATCATGATTTATCCTCTTATATTCTAATGAAATTAACCTAATAATTACTTGAATCGAATTAAATAATTGGTATCGATCGCATGGAGAAGTTTCTGTTTTTTTACTCTAATAATGGTTTGCCTCTTGTTTTTTTAGACAGTGTGATATCTATTCTATGTTTTATATTCTTGGATTAGCATGTGAAATTGGTAAAGAACGTGAAGCCAAAATTAATTGATAATTAATTGACTAAAATAATTAAAGAGGCATGTTTAATGAATATAGTGTGTTGTGATCTTAATGCTACAAGCATGTTTAAATGAATTGACCTTTCATGTGTTAATGGGATTAAATAAATATGTGAATCATGTTGATACTTGTTGATAAGGTAATTAAATGAATGTTAAATTAATTATTTAATTAACATATAATAGCTTGTGATATCTTGGTTCTTAGGTTTCTTTTAGTTAGAACCTATGAATATTGAATAAGTTAATTCAAGATGGAATAATAATTGGTTGTGTGATAAAAGATAATGCCTTTATAGGGATTGAGTTTCATGGTTCATTATAAAGGATGATTTCCTTGTTATTTGAAGTCAGGATGGTTTATTGTGTATAAATATTGGATTCCTTTCTTTGGGGCTGATAGCCTAGTTTCTATGTTTTTTCCTACAACTTGTGATGTGAGCTAGATATAAACCTTGTGATGTGCAGTGAGGAGGCATGAATGTGATGTAAGCCTAGGATGGCTGATCCTAGAGGGTTTTGTGGTATGTGGGATGGGGAGGATCTAATTTTGTGATAGAAATTGATGCATGTGATGGTTTGATGCATCGGGATTTGCATGTGGGTGTCTGGGAGGACACCAGAGATGACGGAATGGGTTGAAGCTGTTCTTACCTATTGATGTGAAAGATGGATGCATGTTTGAATCTATTGTCTAGATGATGGATAGGTTTTTTATTTATTTTCTTTCCTTTCCCCACTGCTTAAGGCAGATGGATGTGCTTGATTTTATTCCATGTTTGGTAGATTGGGATTTATTCATAGAGTACCTATTAATATGGAAAGTAATGATGCTAATAAATGAATAAAGGTTTAACCTATGGGGTTCAATCTTACTAGGATGCAATGTTGTGGTTATAATTTTGAGAATCCATGGAGTTTATTTTCTTATTCCTCAAGGGCATAGATTTTTTTTTTTGATGCTAGTGTAATGTAATTTGGAAAATTTTAATGGTTATTAAATTAATTAACACAAAGTAAAAATGATGAAATGGAATAAAATAATTTAATGTATCTCTTTAATTGATTGTGTTCTTATAGGATATCAAGTCTTAGCAGTGGCAGTTGAGAGTCTAAGAGATATTATATATCGTTGAGTATGAGACTAGGTTATGCCCATACTTTGGCCCTGCTCTTTTCTCTTGGTAGTTACTTGTGATGGTATACACGAAGGTTAGTTTTCCCCATATATGTGTGTAGAGGGTTGTAAAGGATTGTGGGTATTTTATACACATATATTCTGGATATAATTTTCAAATGACTAATATAGGTATAACATGAATAGGTGTGATGTCTTGAGGTTATTTACTTAGTGTATGGGTTGTGATGGCTTGAGGTATAATACTTGATGTATGATACATGTTATATGGGTTGTGGATGATCTTGGAAACTACCTAATTACTTTTGGTTATGTGGTCGTGGTGGTGTGTTTCACGAGGTGCACATTTTGGTGCTTTACCTAGGTATCTTCGGGCTATCCTTTTTAGAAAGAGATGCTCAAGACATGCGACATTGGATAAGAGAGGCAAACCGGTGGGGAAGTGGTAGCAGGGTAGCCCTGATATTATTTCTTATATTATATGATCTTGTATGCGATACTTAGTGAGAGTAGCCATGGTGAGGTTGGTAACTTAGTATACTTTTTTAGGTAATGATTTAGTTTTACTTTTTGTTCACTCTGCTTTATCATGATTTATTTATCTTTTTTACAAGATGCTCAAGGTAGGATCCTACTGATTATACTTTTATAATAACCCTACATATATATAAACTATTTTTCTGGTCAATTGGATTAGAGTGGAGATCAAGCTGTTTAAAAATATCTTGTGGTTTTTGTAGGAGTTGTTTGATATTTTTGGTAGTTTTCATCTTTACCTTTCATTGGTACTTTCATTTTTCCTTTCAGTTGTAGTAGTTCTTGCATGTCATTATATATGTACACTTTTTATTTTCTTTTATATTGGAGTCTGATAAGGAATTATTTTGTGTCTATCTTATATCCCCCTTTCTCAGATGTTTACTTAGAGGGTGATGCTTCTCATATATGTGTTTACTCTAACCTCGGTGCTAGTCTCCAACCCAGGGCCTATTGGAGGCGGGACTCGACTATCACTATCTCTCTTCTCCTATTTCCGTCCTAGTAGGGGTACACCATGTGGGGAGGGGTCATGAAAATAAAAGAAAATTCTGTCTATTTTATCATTATTTTTATTACTATTTACATGTTTACAAGTTAAAAACAATGGGTTTTACTTGTGATATACATATAAATTTAAGTTTGAAAGTTTTAAATTTATAAAATAATCATATAATGATGCATAAGAAAAAATTATTATCCAAATTATCCTTATACCACTAAAAATATATTTAAAAAATTTACACATGTGAAACTATAATTTCCCTTGAGATCTTTATCTCTCTCTCAAACAAGGGCTTCATGTTTCTAATTTTTTTGTTTTTTGGTTGTCAATTTCTAGTGTGGTTCTATATTTTTTTTCTTTTAGTTTTTTTGTTCTTATATAATTTATGGGTTGGTTTTTTATATTTCAAACCCTAGTGTTTGGGTTTTATTCTAATTCATGGGGCTTTTTGGTTTCTAGGTTCACCCTAATTGTTAGTGTCACTGGAATTATTCTATTTTAGTGATTTTTTTGTTCTTGGTTACAAACTAGTTCTTCACCACCTTTGGTTATGTTTTTTGTTCTCATGGTTTAGAGATGATGCCTATTACTATTTTGGGGATCCGTCACATTGAGATGGTTTTCACTCTCATTTTGATCCTTCGGGTTCTAATGTATTGATTTATATGGTGCATTATTATTGTGAGACCATATTTTTTTATTGATACCATGTTATTTTGTTATTTTGTTTTTTTGATCTTCTGGGTTGTGTAGTTGGTCTCCTATATCGGGTTTGTAAATAATTTTTTAGAAAAAAATCCATTAATTGTTTTCCACATTGTTTATTTATAATTATTTACTTCAAATCATATATTATTATTTTACATTTAATTAGTTATTAATATCATATTTTATTATATATTCTTTTTTCCTTTAGAATCATTTTATTTATTATTTTTTTATTAATAGAATATTTTGTTATCACACAATTTAATTTTTTTATTTTTTCATATTCCTATATTTCCATTTTCTTTAATTTAATTTAATTCTCATTAATAAAATATTATAACCTTTATTTATTAACTTAGTTTGGAGTCTTGAATTAAAAATAATAGGGTTAAAACTCTATAAATACCTATAAAAAAGAACAAATTAGATCTCACATTGAACATTTGAAAAAAAATATAATTATGCCACTCCCTTATAAAAGGTGTGATTTAGAAGCATAATTTGATATATATATATATATATATATTAAAAATAATTTATGTATTAAATACATATTTATTTATATATACAAACAAACAAACATACATACCTACATACATACATATATAAAACAAAATAAAAAGAGAAACAAAAAACTTACAAAATAAAATATAAATATAAATATAAAAATAAATAAAATAACTAATTTTAGATGAAAATATAACACATGTTTTCTCATTTAAAATAAATTAAAAACTTATTGTAAAACATATTTTTATTTAATATATATATATAATAAAAAAATGTATTTATTATCTTTTTTACTATTAATAGCATACATGTTTAATTAAAAAACTATGATAGAAAATATCCATTCCCCATAAAATGAAAATTCTCATAAACATAATAAATTTTTTCTTTTAAATAATAAAATAAAAAACATAATAACATAACACATATTTTGTGGCTTTGTAATTGATGTTTTCTAATGAAAATATGAGTTTTATGTACATATGTGTTTTGTATTCACATGTATTATGTATTTCATGTTTTATGTTCACATGGGATTTATTTTTTGTATTGTGTATTATATATTCACATGTGTTCAATGTTCACTCGCATGTTATATGTTCGCATGTGATTTTAGTTTCTTTAAAACTTGTGTTATGAGATTAGTTGTATCATGTGTTATTTTTCATGTATGTATTCTTCTATTTTTTTCTTTGTAGTCACATATATTAGGTTTCATGTGTTTATGTTTTGTAATTTTTTGTGTTGTATGTTTTTTGTGTGTTAATACATATGTAATGTCTTTTTTATACACACTTGTATTATGTGTCATGTACTCAAATGTGTTTGCATGTGTAATGTAGACACACATGTTCTTCCTTATGTGTTACGTTTTCTGTGTTTTTTTACTCCATGTTCATAAGTGTTTTATCTTTTACATAAGTGTTTTATGTTCAAGTGAAAAAGGAAAAATATATTATAAAACATTATTTTCCATGGATCTTGTACCCTCCATTTTGTTTTAATGATCACAAATTATTCCTTTTATTACTAACTTCTTCTCTTAAGTGTTTTGGTATTACATATTTATATTAATATAAACACGTGATTGCTTTTTAGTTCAATGTAAATATATTCTTCTCGAAATCGAAACACACTTTATATTTATTTTATTCCAATCAAAAGGATAGTGGAAATCAACTGAAAGGATAATGGAATAGGAAGTGCCTACTTCCCTCACCACTAGAACTTTAGTGAACTATATTAGAACTCTAGTAGAGTCCAGATAGAACCTATGTTCCCATTTGATACTAAAAGGAAATTGGTTCTTCTTATTTATACTCCAGTAATCACTTTCCAAAATGTTAAACCCAATAATTTTGTTGAATTTTACATTATATTTTTCTCCCTATGGCTCCCTTCAACTTCCAATGACTCCAATGACCAAAAATATGATAGATAAGTTATAATACGCCTACTTGAATCTATTTTAAATGTTGGTTACCAAATAATGATTATTTTTATTGGGATATTCCTTAAATACTCTATTCATGGGATGAATGTTTTCCCATATCATAAGTGGTTGTATGGTGATATCATGCAACATGGTTTAGAGAAACCTTTCCACTACCTGATCTAATCATAAAGTATGATTGGCTACATCATAATACTATGAATCAAAAGGTATGATTCACATTTTTATGATTAAAAAATATTAAATGTTAACATTTTATATTCTTAAATGCATAATTTATCAATAATATAGACGTTTCATATGATGAAATGGTTAGGAGTTCTTTGTATTTAAGAAAGGGTTGCTTGAACTGGATGAGTGGAATTTACTCATGCATTATAATGTATATGTAAATAAAAAAAATCAAGGATACTCCTTAAGGGGCCTATATAAATATTTCTTCTTCCATATAATGGTATGTATTCTCTTTTTCATTCTAGGTTAAAACTCCCACCACCTAAATATCTCTTCATCTTTCACATCTTTCATATGGAGTTAGTAGCATACTACAAGTGAGGGAATGATCCCAACTGAAATCCAAGTGGTTCTTTCTTCCCATGGATACCTATATAGGATATATTTCATTAAGCTACCTCCCATGTGATCTTTATTAACCACAGAAAATAAATATTGATGCATCAGTAGCTTTGGTGTACGGTACATACATTGATTTCTTTACTTTACAACAAGCATGATTTCAGTTATCTAGTACGTTCAATATTGGATTTGAGTTTATTTGTTCTCTTATTAAGTTTCAAATGAGTTATTAAACCCTTAAAAACCAAATTGTGGTATAAAATCAATATCAATCCTTTAGATTCATGAAATCATGCTCAAAATGAAGATTTTGATTTCATATTCTCTATCATTAAATATACCAGAACATTTTTTTTACCAATTGATTCATGACTTGAAATATAGGATATCAAAACTAGTGACTCATTATAAATCCTTAAGATTTATATTATTCATAGCATATGACATCAAGATATCAATTCAATAATAGCATCACATCATGGTTTAAAAAATAGATCATTATATCACATTTACTATATATATGCATATAATAAAATATAATATAATACATAATAGTCTACCTTTACATATCATACCATAGAATATGATAAAGTTATCAATCATAAAATATGATTTATGTCACTTAAACGCTTTAAGTACCAGGAAATTTCTATCATATATTATGATTCCCTCTATATCATAAATTATTATTAATATATAAAGGTTAACCCTTATGTATGTTTTTTATCATATTTAATGATAGGATTATCATTCCTAAAGTATATCTGAAAATGTTTAAAAAACATTAACTGTCACAACCTATCTATCATAGATTATGATATAATCTTATCATCAAATAAAATACATTGAGAAAAAATATTTTCTTTAAAATCAATTATGGATTGAATTATATATTTTATTAATTGTTTATAAATTATATAAAAAAGTTACATTGGGATTTTTATAAATTTTTAAAGGTGTTTATGAATTGATAAATTATAATATTTTTATAATTAATTAATAAATTTCTATGAAAAAATTATTTCATAAATATCCTAAAAAATAAAAGATAATATTTAAATACATTTTACTAAATTATATGTGATTCGTTATAATTTAGATATAATATGTTTATTTATAAACCATAATAATAATTCAAAAAAAATTATAAATTACATAATAAGGCCAAAATATAAAATTGTTCATATAAAAAATATGAATTATTCATAGTTAATTAATTACGATTTTTCAAATTAAAAGGATTTATTTGGGATATTATATAAGGGGGTTATTTTTTGAACCCCATATTTTTTGTTTTTCTATGGATTGTAGGTGAAAATTGGATGTTTAGAGGCATTCTGGAGGGTAATGGTGAGTTCTTGGATATTCAATGGGTCACAACACCATATAAGAGGGTATGGTGCTATCCATTTCGAGTTATTTGGAAGTTTAAGTGTGGGTCACTCCATTTTGGAGATAGTGGTGTGGTTTTGGGTTCACCGCAACAAGAGAAACGGTCATAAAATCTGTTTCGGAAGGCATTTTGTATGGGGTATCCACCTATTTGAAATTGGAAGTGTGGAGACAACCATATTATAGGGTCGGGTGTGGTGTCTATTAAGGTTCTTTTTGTAAAGACCTGATATTTCACTCTATATGTTCCATAAATAAATAATATGTTAAATAGCTTGCTCCGCAAGTAATGTCAAACATAAATGAAAACCACAATATATTTAGATAAAAATATAAGTTTAAATATAATAATTAAAACATAATCAATGAATTAACAAGTATGAATAGTAGTAAACACATTATTTAATATGGGTATAATGAAAATAAATCCTTGTTTTAATACTAATGAAGTTTAATTAGAATAGCTACAAAACTAGGAAAATAATTTTATGCTTAGAATATATTTTCCTAAAATTAGTATTTTATTTCAAGAAACTAAGTGTATTATGATTAAATAATAATAAAATATATTGATAATATAAATAATAATTTACCAATATATTAATTAATAATTATAGGAAATAATAATAAAGAATAGTTGACATTTTAAAAATCCATTTTCTATTGTAAACAGTTTTCTGTTATATTATGGGATTTTATTTAAATATTGAATTTTATAAATTTATAATTTTAATTTGAAAAAACGAACATTATTTTTAGATGAATAATAATAATATAATCTTAAGATTAATTTTGGATATTTTTCTAAAATGGTTGATTTTTAGATGAGTATTGTAAAATATCGTTTTTATAAATAACATGGATTTTATGATATTATTAACATATAGGTTTGAAATGTAAATTTATGAAAACTTTTTCTAAGACTAAAAATGTATTTTATAAGTCAATTTTTAATTTTATAAATGTTTATTTTAATTTATAAACCCATATTTGACATTTTAGAACATTATATTTTTCAAAATATTGTTTTTAATACATTCTACATTTAGTATTTTAAAATTAATTTTTAGAAATTTTAAAAATGTAGTCAAACATAATGGAATTAAAATTTTGAATAATTATGTTCTAATTATATAATAAGGACCATTTTATCTTTGGTCATAAAGGATAAGTTACCCTATCTAAAAACTAGTTACCATGGTAAAACCTAAAATGGTAAAAGTAAAGAATATAAGAGTAGATGACCTCAAACATATTTAAAACATGTGTGGGGACATTTAGTTAAGGAATTTCATGACCATATCACTTAGAATCTCCATTATTTCTCAATTTTGATCCACTTTCCTTTAGATTGGCTTCCCATTATTGAAAACATTTGGGTATTTAGACAAATGTCACTCGTTTTCAATTATAAAAGGGGCACTCATCTCCTCATTTCCCCTTGCACCAAAACCCCTAAGGTTTTTCCAAAACTCTACAAAATCCTCTACTAAACACTGTAATACCCCTAAATAATATTATGTTCTTCTCAAAAGACCATCTTTCAAAGGTTTAATCCCCCTCGCAATGGTGATAACCCAAGAAGTTAGGTATAAGTTCCTAACCTATATTTATTTTTTCTATTTATTTATATACTTTTATTATTCCTAAAATTTTATTTCGCCGTCATAAATTGATAACATTGGTATTATTATTACACTATTATGTTACTATAATGATGGTGCATAAATTATCCACCATCCACTTCTCCATTAAGTAAAATGAAAATGTGGATCAAGCATTTTTTGGACTATCACCTCCATAACGCAACATTGTTGGTCTTCCATCACCAAATTATAAGGCTGGTTCTAATATGGAATTTAATATATATTTTTTATTTTTATGATATATTTTATATTTTGAAATGATAATTCATATTATTCCATTTCCCCTTTCTATAGAAAATGAAATTTTTAACCATGCATATGTGTAGACTACCGCCTCCATGGAACGATCGATTTTTATTTTTCATTTCATCATTGTCTTACATGGATGGTCATGAGAATGGTTTCAATGGATAAATATAATGTTTATAATATCATTAAGGTTATGATATGAGAAATTCGAGAACCTATTCATGATATGATCAACAAATGATTATCATAAATTCAAACGTCTAAAACAAGCATACTAAGACGAAAATCATTAATTCAAATTGTTTAATATTTTCATATACATTAATTATTCTTATA
This sequence comes from Viscum album, assembly GCA_963277665.1. Taxonomy (NCBI): domain Eukaryota; kingdom Viridiplantae; phylum Streptophyta; class Magnoliopsida; order Santalales; family Viscaceae; genus Viscum; species Viscum album. The sequence continues at coordinate 1,624,812,114 of OY728160.1, read as the reverse complement.
ATTCCTTTATTATTCAGATATATCACACAAATAAATACTAAACTATATCATTATTCTACTAAGGTAATTATATTACATCTAAATCGCCTCATGATCATCAATAATCATGGTATGTTCATTATTGGGTCAATTTTCTACCTACTTGAACAATGCTAAAAAATTATTTCATGAATGATTATGAAAACATAAATACTTATATTATATGATATAAATGTATATTTAATGATTTTTTTGGTTCTCCATTGGATAAATCGGTATTTAACTCATTAATTAAGAAAACACCCATCATAGGCTAAAAGGAAATTTAAACTTCATAAATCTTTATAATACATCCATTATAGTAACATTAATCAAATATAAATTATTAACTTTGTAAGAATAACGAATAAAAAAACTAGTCTTGTGTAACTACTACAAATGGTCAAACCAGTAAACACCCAAGGGTCGCGTTGTGGGGGCTTCGCGATCTGTTCCGTGTCTCGGTGGCTTGGCTCGGGGTGGCTTGGTGGCTTGGTGGCGCCATTCTGGCTTCGGAGGTTGCGGCTCTTCAGGTGATGGCGTTTAACGGGTGATGATGTTGTTCTAGTTCTGCGGCATTGCTGTGGGGGTTCCTGACGAGCGACGGTGATCCGGTGATCTGCCTCGGATTCTTTTCGCAGTAGCGAGGGTTTCCTAACCCTCCGCCATTGTCGATCTGCTGTCTTCTTCCCCCGATCCCACTGTAGTTTCATTTTTGGGCGTCAGCGATTTGCATTGGTGTCGACGTTGAGCATGTTGTTTTTGCATCGAGTGGCAGTTTCAGATCTGATAGAGAATAGCGACCGAGGCTGGTCGAATCGGTTTTCCAGGTTAGTTTTTCGTTTCACTCTGTTTGTTTGTGCTAAGTTGTTCATATTCGGAGACTACCAGATTGAAGCATGGAGGTGTTGAAAGGTTGGTTACCCAATGTTGTTCGAAGTGGTTCAGTTTCTATTTGTATTTTCTTGGTCCTGAAATTATGTGAAAGGGCATTGGGCGCTCGATTCTCTTCTCTTGCTCCAGGATTCTTCCACTCTTCGAGGTGCATTCGAGTGGTGGTCCTCATGGTGCCTTGGGATGTGAGGGTGAACGATTGCAAGAATATTGTGGTGGTTTCATCTTTGTTGACTCTTGGAGGTTGAAAACATTGAGGATTTTATGTTTTATGATGACTTTTGGTTCTGAAATGTGAAAGCGCCTAGATTCTCTACAAGGAATAGCTCTAGATGAGGAGTCAGAGAAGGAAGTATTCACCAAAGATTGGCTATCTAGATTTGGATGAATGAGGGGGTATGACTTTTTACATTGGTACCAAGCCTATGCAACCTTGCACGGGACAGCTAGTCGAGCGGTCATACAAATGTGGAGGCTTGACATAATGATGTAGTCGTTGGGGAGGGGCAATTCGTGTAGTCACTATTTGGGATGACTTTCCTTTAATGTTTTTTATTGGTTGAAGTTTTTAGGGATAACACTTAACTTTTAAAAGTGTCATTTGAAAATACAAAAAAATGGATTCAACATGTTTGTTATATAGGAAATTAGAGTGTATCCGACTAAGAATGGAAACAACATAAGGGTTTCTTAGTCTCGAATTCGAATCCCTTGGGAAATGTTTTAGCTATACACTATATTTACATTTCAATGTTGTAAATAATACACCATTTCAATTTTTTATCATTATACTCTTATATTTCATGGTATTAAATGTTCTATTTAATGTTGTACCTCTCATGGAGTTTTTATTCATAAGATACAGATGTTGTAATGGGTTTCTATGACTCAAATATTTCTCTTGGGCCACAATCACTCTTCTTTGACTATTATTTTTCAAGATTGATCTATTATAACCATTTATAATGTTACATTGTATTTCCACCTTTTTTTTTTAAATTATATTTCACACAAATATTTCATCCTTTATGATTCTATTGTTTCATGAAAATACATTTTTTAAGAATAATTACCGTTTCTTTTAATAGATTTGTCTTCTATATCCATATTTATATTGCCCACCAATGTTCGCCTTTCCCTAGTGTAAAATAGAGTCTTTTTATCTCCAAATAACCTTTTTTCCCTTCATTAATTTTAAAATAATTTTTTCATAATCCTTATAATGATGTGGGTATTTGACAATGTTATTTCAAAATGTTAAATAGGTTTTTCCATCCTTTCAAAATAAAAAATTTTATCGTCCACTCCAAAATGTATTTTGAAAACATATATATCTTTATAAGTATATTTTATTCGAAACTCTTTATAATATTATTTTCAAAATTATTCTCTTTTCCATTACAAAATGATATTTATACTTTGATGTTTTAAAAGGTTTTATGAAAAAATTTCTATTTTCACTTGTATTTATCATCCATGGTTTATCATTCAAGAAGTGATGTTCTGGCCTCCCTCTATATGTTATTATAATTTGATTTTTTTCTAGAAAATGGGAGTTTTTTATCCTGTGATTTCTTATGTTCATTCTATGTGATGTTTTTAAGGGTTTATGAAATCCATTTTTTTCCTTAGGTTCATTAAGGTATGTTTATGATTGATTTTTAAATAGAACACATATGTATGGATGATGAATGGTGGGGTGTTATATATCCCTCCAATGAATTGATTAATGTTTCATATCATAAGATACGATGTAATGTTGTTTTAATGAGATTCAAGAAGATTTATTTAAAAAATCATATGAAATAAATTCAGGAAGCTTTTTTCACAATTTTTTTCTGTAAATGAGATGATAGAAGATTTACTCACAAGTTTATTGTATGAATCATATACAAGAATCTTTGTTCAAAAGTTTTTGTGTGAAAGTGATGCAAAAATATTTGTTCATAATATTTTCCTATTCATATTGTTGTTCATTATTTCCAAGTTGTTTATAAAGTTATGAAAAAGTTTCAAGATGATTTCATTTCCTTGAAATTTCAAGTTTTCAGGATTAAGCTTTATTTTTAAGTATTGCATACTTTTATGCCATACTCAGATGTTATATGATCACTAAGATATATTTTAGTCCATTTCATATATTTTATGCTTCCTTAATGATATTTTTATTATCTAGGTTATTCTAACATGTTGTGTGCTTATCTTATATGGTATTTTGATCTTTTAATATGATATTTATGTATTAATTATGTTTTCTTTTATGTTATGTTATTTTTTCATTTTAAATAATTTAAGACCACCATTTTATTATGTTTTCATTTCCCATGATAGGAATAATATTATATAATTTGAGATGTCTATAAAGGGTCTATAGTATCATGGGTAGGGAGAAATTTTCACAAGTTTTGTAAAATAAGATGTATATATAGAAAATATCTAAGACACTAAACCTTTCAGTCTTTGGGAAGTGAAACTGTTCATGTGATTTATTATTTAAATCATTATATTGATGTATTATTTAAGTTGTGTTTATCTTGGGTCATTTTAGTTAGTATAAGAGCAAGGTTTAGTTGTTTTTGGAGATTATTTCTGTTATTTTGGGGATTAGTTTAGAGAACTTGAACAAAATCTCTAGGAAAAAGTTTAAAGTATAAATCTAAGTATATGATGACATCCTGATGTTTGGTAATGTAGAGATTATATATTTCTCTTAGAAATTACTTTAATATCCTAGGTTTTCATATGATATGATAATCGTTTTTCGGTTTAAATGTTTACTTACGGCCTAATGTGATTACCCTTTGAGGTCATGGGTTTATCGAGGGTGTCTAGGGATTTTTCATAGCCTGGAATGCATCTTTTTGGTAAAAATAGGCAAGTCACACAATTTTTAGAAACTGTGCGGGACAGGTCGCATGGAAACAACTAACTGTGTGAGGCTAGACAATGGGATGGGGAAGCTGGAAAGGTTTGAAAAAATGTGTGGATAGTAGTGCATGCCCGTGCAGGGTACCTATAGTTTTAAATAGAGCCTAATCAAATATTTTTCACATTTTAGAAAATCATGTGTACTAACCATGAGAGGTGCCCCTCCTTACAGCAGTGGGTGCATGGTTAGTGCATGGTTTGGCAAACCGTGCGGCCCAATAATTTTTTGGTGAAATAAAAAAAATTACCTTAATTAATCTTATAAACTCTTTATCTTTTTTATTTCTCCTCCATTAGTAGTGGCATGCATGGGAGATCTCCTTTGAATCTCAAAGTTATATTTTGATCCATCTTATTTATTTGATCTCAGAATCAACCATCATCGGTCTCGTTGGATCCACATCGGTAAGTACTCAATTCCTTTTGTGTCTTTCCTTGTTCTTCTAGGTATTTATGGAGCTATTCAGATTCAAGATAATTTTCACTATTTTTAGGGTATTCATCCATTCTTCATTTTGATATCATTATGAGTTGAATCAATATATGATATTGTACAATAACTATACTACCAACCTATAGTAGGTGTTCTATACTTTTCCCAAATGGTTTGGTTCTTTGTTAAGCTAGTTCTCATTGTGTTGTCCACTAAATTTCAAGAGCGACCCCAAAATTGAATTTAATAATTGAATTAAATGAAATGGTACATGTTAGGGATTCCATTTAGTAACTTTGAGATGTATTGGTGGTTGTTTCCCAAACCATGGCCACCCATAGAGTGTTCCATGTAAGGTTTACTTATTTATGCCTCTGTTAAACCGCCCATGGGGTGAGTTAGTGCTTTCATAGTTATATGAATCCTGTTAAAAAATTAATTGTGTTGAATAGAATTATTTGAATAGGAGATGGTTTTCCTCCCTTGATATGTGTTAACATTATGTTTATTGATTAGTTTATATAGAAATTATGGAAGTTAGTGGGTGAACTTATGGAATGTAATTGTATTTTAATTTTTATATGGGTGGGTATAATCATGGAACTTGAATGGAAATTGATGAATGTATACATAGGAAGCCATGTGTGTGTTATGTCATGGGTCATGGAAATTGCATAGAATTCATTGGACTTGTATGCTCCTTGGATTCTAATTCTATGGGATGCCTTGGATCTTGCTACCTCTTGGATCTAGTTTCTTTGGCCTCACATTGGACATGGTTGCTAGACATGCTCCTTTGAACCCAATTCATGCCAAACCGAGTATTCATCAAGATTCTCCTGGGACTCAACGAGGATTCCTTGATTCAATATACCTTGGATATGGAATTGAAGGGTCTGAAACTATGATTATATGGCACATTTGTGGTAAATGAGATATTCTTTATTATAATTATGGTCCATGGTTGTTCAAACACTTAGGGTTATATGACACGTCTATGATTGTTTGATATATAGATTATACGGCAAGGTCATGGTTGACATGATATTTCGGGATGTACAGTGAGGCTATGGTAGTCATTTTTGTATTGTTCATAGCTTCCTTATTATTATAGAATGACCCATGTTTTGTAGGGATCCTTTTTTGGCTATACAATATCACTTGCTTTGTATTTTGTACACCATGGTGCTTTACTTTTGTTACTACTTACATGTGAAATGTATTTCAATCTATTTTAGCTTTTTATATAGAAAATCTGGGATTTGCTATAGACCTTTGGGTGGTTACCCACTGGGATTGTATCTCACACCATGTTCAGGCCATCGTTGGGTACTTGGAAAGACTATTTTGTTGCTTGTAGGGTCTAGGGAAAGAGCCCATATTCTGATGCTTAAGTTTGTGACATGCTCAGGAGTAGGGGAGCACATGATAGATATGAGGATCACGATGCTATCAGGAGATATGAATTTTTGATCTTTTTGGTATTTTGATACTTTTATTGTAAGGATACCGAGTATACCAATTTTTTATTTTTTGTAGACACGTGAAATAATCATCATTGTTTATTATATTCCTTATGGAATAGTCTATATATTCTTGTCCAATTTACTCTTCTTCTATCTGATTGTTATATCTACATATACTATTCACTATTATTGATATTCCACAATGTTATTCTCTAGTAATGAGGTCATAGTCTTCCCACAGACATACCCTAGGCCCTCCCTATTAGTCGAAAGCCTCTAAAGTTTTGGAAGATGTGCTTGAGGCCATGTAGCCAACCAGGCTTGAGGCACTATTGAGTGGCATATGGGTCCTAGACATTAAAATCACATTCATGTATAGATACTATAATTGGATGTAGGATCTATAACAATTTTACCTAGGGGTAATAACCTCAAAGAGGGTGTTTTGGGTATTAACTCAACCATGAACTAGCGCATGATAAAGAGGCCTAACTACACAGCTAATTTGACACTTCCAGGGGTTATTCTTTGGTTGGTCATATTCTATTTATGAACCACTATGAAGGATTTATTTCATAGTTACATTGAGGTATTAGGTTGAGAAATTTAAAATAACCCATCTTAAAGTAACTTCGGCCAAAATAACATTTATATAGGTTGAACTAAATGAACTATAATCCAATGTGATAATGTAAAATAGAAAGAAGTTTTAAGGTTTAATTACTTTTATTATTATTTTCCCACATTTTTATTTTTTCATCACTCATGTTAAGCCTTTTGGTTTTAATAATGGATGTAACTAGAAATAATTATGGGGTTGAGGGATAATAAAAATATTTCCTCAGCAAACAACTCATCATAATGGGAACCATAGTGAAAAACCTTGTCGTTGTGTCAAACCAACTGTCATAAAATATGATTAACAATGTGAATATATTCAAAGTACCAAGTGAAAAAAATAATGTCCTAAACCAGCCCAGTTACCCTGGTAAGCTGATAACCAAGATGTCCCTCACATAGCTCTAAGGGAATTCCTGAGTCACATGGGTTAATGACTAGCACTTGGAATCGTAAAAATTGAAAGTGGGAATGATTTTTTCCACTATCGTTATGCAGAAGTAAATGATCAAGGCAGTATGCATAACAAAAGAAACTCCACTAGGAGTAATGTACCAAAAGTAAAACAGTCATCAAATCCCAAAGTGTTATAACCTAAGTACCAAAATATAGGAAAAAATACCAAGTCCCTAAGGAAACAACTCACTAAAACCATGGTTTGACACCTATATCTACCTCTAAGAGATCCTTTTCACTTGCACAAACCTGGAAGGAGATAATCTAAAAACACCTAAAGGAATAAGTAGGGTGTGAGATAAAAATCCTAGTAGGGTCTCACCAAGGATTCCATATCATAAGAAAATAATAGATTAACCAAAGGATTTATTTTATTTTTAAATAAACAGGTTTATCATTTAAAATAATATTTAAAAAAATCATGTTATACAATTAAAATAATGTAAATTACTTTAATAAAGGGATTTATGAGAAATGGAATATTTCTAAAACAATACCTTAAATAAAACATTTTATATAAAATAGTTTATATAAATTTATAAGGCATGTAATTTATTTTAACAATAATAACATATATTTATATATCAAATATAAAACTAGCGAGCAACATGGTCATCTACCAAATAGGTGTGAAAGATCCCGTATATAGGACTCCACACTCTCTAATTTATCACAAAAATATGTGTAAATACACATCTATATTACACCAGACAAAGGTGACTCTTTTCCATCCCATCAAGGATGTGACCCACTACATTTGTGTTTTAGAACGTTTTTTAATCATATAGTGTGTCCAAATAAATCAAAAACTACCTTAGGCTTGCATGCGATCTTACACAATCAATGATGGGAAATTTATTTTAAGACAACTTAAAATAAAATTAAATCTCATTCCCCTATTTTCAATGCCAATTTTCCATTTAAAACCAAAATAGGTTTTAAGTAAAAATATTCCTTTTAACAAGATAAAAACATTGTGTTTCTTTCAAAAAAATTAATCCATTTTCAAAATTTAACAAATTCCATCAATTCTGTTCTAAAAATAAATTTCAATAATTCCATTAATACCATTTTCAAACACACCCCAATTCATGGAATTGGGGGTTTTCTCCAATTTCATTCCAAAACCATTTCAAACCACCCAACTCATTGGAATTGGGTTTTAAAAAAAACTGATTTAAAAAAAATTAAGAATTTCAATTTAAATCATCGACTGAAATAATCAAGAGATTTATGGTTAATCAATTTTTCCAAACAAGATGAAATCAACTATCTTTTTCCGAGACACAATGCCTATAAAAAAAATTTCTAACGAGAATGAAGGTATTGAATGCCTTTGAACTCAACCTAGAAATGAGATCTAGCAACAAGTAGTACAGATACATTAATTTTAGAATGATCTATTGAAATCCTAATGGAGTAGAAGAGATAAAGATGAAGAAAAAGGGAGAATTCTTACCCTGGGAATCAAACCAAAAGATTAACGATGATCCAATGATGAAAGAAAGGATCTGATAGGGTTTGAGAGCTCAAAGTTTTCCTAGGTAAGGATTTGAGTTAAGAGGAGTGAAATTAGAGAGGATTTTAAAGGGAGAGATCAGACATGCTACCTATTTTAGAACAGTAGTCTTGGTATTACACAGCGTGTAATCCTATTAACCATCGTGATATAGTTAAGTTTCATAACCACTGAAAAACATGTCACTTTGAATGAAAAAATGTTCATTAAATAACTCATGACATGTAAAGGCTCATCACGATGTGTAACCCTTCATGGAATGCACCCGAAAACCATCACACGACATGAAACCTAGTTACGTGATGTGTAACTCTATTGTAGCCTCCAAAAACGGTTGGTTAAAGCTGAGAATCCAAAAATATGTGACTTCGCCATTATAGGTGTCCTCTAAATTCATTATCAACCCTACCCAATCAAAAAAAAAGTAAAACTGATGATAATGTTAAAGGTGTACTTGTCATATCAGTAATGGGATGTTACAACCTCCCCACCATAAAAACATTATAACCCTAAAAAGCCTATAAATAATCTTCAATGAAAAAAAGATTAGTCCACTACTCTCTCATTAGTGACTTGCATTCCAATGTATCATGATTATCATAACCATGCTACCATAGCACATGAACCAAAGGTATTTTTCTCCCATGAAGTACCTTGGTCTCCAGATCAACAATACTGACTAGCTGCTTAGTTAAAGATAAATCAGGTTCAATCTCAAGATCACTCCGACTAAAAACATGAGACGGCTTAGTAAAATAATTCCCCAACTGCAATACATTGAATACATTGTGTATCAACATCATCTATGGTGGAAGTATTAAATGGTAAGAAACTTTCCCCACCTACTCAACCACCATGAAATGTCCCGCAAAATGAGGATCAATATTCCCTTTCCTCCCAATCCATCGTTGACCCAACCAGGGTGAAACTTTCAAGAACACCTGGTCACCAACTGATAACTACAAATGTTTATAGTGATGATCATCATAAGACTTATATTGGATCTATGTCATCTACATTATCTGATGAATTAACTGAATCTTTGATGTTCTCTCTTTCACCAAACTTGTTCCAACCAAGGAACCTTCACAAATCTCTGACCAACACAACAGCGATTTAAAAGTTTGTCTACACAAGGCCTCAAAAGGTTCTATTATGATTGTGGACTGGTAACTATTGTTATATGAAAACTCAAGCAGCTCCAAGTGATCATCCCAAACCCCACCGAAGTTGAGAATACAAGAGTGGAGAATATCCTCAAGAATCTATATAGCTCTCTCTATTGGGCCATCTGATTGTGGATGGTAGTTCATGCTCAAATAGATCTGAGATCCCAGTGGCTCTTAAAGGCCTCTCCAAAAGAGATAAGTGAATTGAGGATCCCTATAAGAAACTATAGCATATGGAACTCTTTGAAAATAGAAAATATATTTCATGTACAGAGTTCCCTACTCCTTAACTTTGGCTATATCATGAACAACTATGAATTGATTGACTTCGTCAGCCTATCAATCACAAAATATATCGCATTCTTATTTATTTGGGTATGAGGAAACCCATCCCCAGTGTCCATAGAGATTTCATCCCACTTCTAAGTAGGGACTGGAAGTGGTTGAAGAAATATATAATGTTTCAGGTACTCGTATTTCACCTATTGGCATGTATAAAAATGAGAAACAAACTCAGCAATGACCTATCTCATACTAGGCCACCAAAATTGTCGTTGCATATCATGAAACATCTTAGTGGTTCCTGGGTACACAGCCTACTAGGAATTATGACAGTTCCCCATCACAACCTTATTTACTACTAATAGAACAATGTAGTGATTCTGATAGCATATAACACCCTCTTTGGGGAATAACCACTCGGAAACTATCTCCCCACCATAAAGAGAGTCTCTAATGCTACGGAATTCATCATAAATCTATTGAATCTGAATAATAATCTTGAGAAGATTGGATGATAACTGAATGCTTTCCAAATAAACCCCATCCCTTAATTCATGGACTCTAGTATGAAACTATGAAAATAAAGCCATCAAATTCCACTCTTATGAAGATTATTTCACTATATGGGTTGGAAGTTTCCTACTCAATGCATATGTAATGACATTACATATCTATGGGGTTTATGAGATCTCATTGTTGAAAGATTTCAGGTACTCCACCCAATACCTCTGGTGGAGACTCTAATATTTTTGAGAGAAGATATAACTCAAGATTTTGTGGTCTAAATACATAGTAAACCTTTCTCCGAAAAGGTATTACCACCAACTATTAAGTCTGTGCATCATAGTTTAAAGTTCAAGGTCATGGGTAGGATAATTCTTATTGTGTAGACTAAGTTGACGATATCCATAGGCAATAACATGATTAACTTTCATAAGAACACTTCCTCAAACAGAACCCGATGCATCATAGAATACAACATAGCCCTGATCAGCCTTTGGAAGATTCAACACTAGTGTAGTTGTCAAAAGTCATTTCAACTCAAAAAAAGAACTCTGGCATTTATCATTCCAAGAAAACTTGACCCCCTTCTGAATCAGAGCACTCATCAGAGAATCCAACTTTGATAAGTCCTTCATGAACTAGAGATGAAATCTGGCTCTTCCCAAGAAGTTATGAATCTTGAAGACATTTCATGGTTGCTTTGAATTCATAACAGCCTTTACCTTCTCTGGATGAACTGATATACCCTGTTCAGAAACCACGTGTCCTAAGAATTTCAATTCCCAAATCCTAAAATAACACATTGAAATCTTGGCATAAAGTCAGTGATTTATCAATAAACTCAAAAATATTCTCAGATGATGCATATGATCCTCTTCGTACTTGGATTAAATGATGATGTAGTCCAAAAAGACTACTAAAATGGTATCTAGATACTCATGTAAAATCTTATTCATCAAAGCCATGAAAACTGTAGGATCATTTGTTAGACCAAAGGGCATAACAAGGTACTCATAATGGTTGTACCTAATCTAAAAGGTGGTCTTATGAATATCAAATTCTTTTATCCTCAACTTATGGTAACCAAGTTGAAGGTTGATCTTTGAAAACCACTTCAACCCTTTCAACTGATCAAAAATATCATCAATATGTAGAAACAGATACTTCTTATTCATTGTAAATCGATTGATATTTCATTAATACACTAATAAGTGAAGAGAACCATCAGCTTCCTTAGCATAGTGAACCAGCTCCAACCAAGGTGACACACTCGGGAGTATAAATCCTTTCTCAAGAAGATCATCCAACTAGGAAATCAACCCTTTCAGTTCATCTAGATCCATGCAGTAAGAGGGAATAGAAACTGGTTAAATACCATGCATTAAGTCAATGGAAAATTCGACCCCCCCCCCCCTTTCCAGTAGAAAACTAGAGAAATCATAAGGAAACATGTCAGTAAACTTGATGAAAACTAGATAGAGATCACCGCTCAAATATTCCCTCTCTAGATAAAAAAGAAAACACTAATATTACATTCCCCAACTCCGGATAAGATGGTCTGGCTCTGCTCAACTTCAGGTCCCTTTCTCCCTGAAAGACAAGAGGCAAACCACTTGGTGTAGTAAGGTAGATCCATTGAAGATAACAATCAATATGGGATTTATTGGAAATTATCCAGTCCATTCTGAATATTATGTCAAGAGGTTTCATGATGAGGACCAAAGAACTCCATGCCAGGTCAACATCTGATAGAGATAAGACACAAGTGGGACTACGGAGACCCCACTCTCTCTTCTTTCTAAGGGGTGTAGTAATATCCATTGTATAAGATAAAAGTACCATAGGAAGATTTAGTAGATTAAAAATATGGTTTGAAATAAATCAATGATATGCCCCAGTATCAAATAGAAAAGTCACTAATGACAAAGCTATAGTAATGGTACCTCTCACAAGTATTGGACCTGTGTCTACATACACTATACACTCTTACACTACATGAAGTAGTTTCATTCCAGATGTATGTGACTGGAACCCTTTTATATGTTAAGCATCTGATTTCCCTATAGTTTTAGAAGAATCTGATGATTATGTTCCACTACACAGAGTAGAAAAGAAATGGCAGAATCTCTGTAAGTGTCCTGAACGTCTGTAGGAGCTACAGTACTTGGGTGCCTCAATGAAAACCCTCTTATAATCTCTTGTCTTTCCACACTAATAGATAATCAAAGGACTTCATCCTATAACTATATGAGTTTTGGAAGGACCCTATCATCTAGAACTTCTAGGATAATAATCATGCTTATACTTTCCCTTGAAGGAACTCAAGCTACCATTGGGAGAAAAAGAAACGACCATCAACCCTAACTTTCTATCTATGTCCATATCAGCCATCATCACCATATCCATCACATCAGTATAAGTGTGCATCTTCAATAAGAAAACCTATGAATGGACATCAGGTTTATGCCCCAACTTAAACGATTGATCTTTCAACCTCTTGTTAAATATAATCTCAGGCACAAACAACATGAGTTCAGTAAAGGGATTTGAATACTCAATCATTGTTCTTTCATCCAACTCAATCTTGAAAAACTCCACATCCTTGGCCAACACCATTGAATCTAGATATAACTAGTCAGTGAAAAGAACCTTTAAGTATTTTTTTGTTAATACTTCATGTTTATTTTCCACCACCATCATGTCCCACCATCACCTGCTCGTCCCCTCCATCATGAAGGTGGCACACTTTACCTTGATCTCATCTGGTGTCTCTAAGAACTCAAATAGATGTTTTATCAAGCCCAACAATTCCTCTGCATGTTGAGGATCAATGGAGCCTTTGAAAACTAGTGGATTTTGGTGAAGGAACTATTCAGAATGATTTTGAAGAAAATCCTCCTGAGGATCCACAACTAGATCCTGAATAGGGACTAGAGGTAGTTCCTGTCTGAGAGCATGGACTGCACACATGATCACCCCAACCAGATTCGGATCTATAACAGTTTTCTCTTACTAAGGCTTAGTAGTAGCCTCTTATTGGATGTAATTTACCTGAATTCTCATAGGCATGATGCTACACAACATTAGTATACAACAAAGAATACATTATATTAACACTCAAACTAAGAAACAAGGAAAATAATCCCAAAATATGGAAAATAAGATTTTGATTTCAGTCTATCCAAATCAAAATTAGGGAAAATACTAGGAATAATCTACAAGACATCTTTCCCTAACCACCCATGGTGACTTATTGTTCATTGTAGTAAGATCTGGCCAGAAACTAAATCCAAACTTTCCCATATGTCCCAAAAAGATTTCACAAATGCATATTGACTTTAAGATAAAAGCTCAACCTAGAGCTCAAATGACACTTTTTCATGAATCGGCCTGGGGACCCTAGTAACCTGATAACCAATCCAGCACTGACATTTCCTAAAGGGATTTTCCAATCACCATGGGTTGGCGACCAGCACCCGACATCATACAAACTAACAGTGGGAATGAGTTTTACCACTAAAGTTATCCAGAATTAAAAGAATGAGTTTGTATGCATAACAAAAGAAACTCCACTGGGATTAATATACTATAAGTAAAATAGGAATTAAATCCCAAATTGTTACAACCTATGTACCAAAATAGAGTAAAACATCCCAAGTCCATAAGGACACAACTCAACAAAACCAAGGTCCAACAGCTAGATCCACCTCCAATAGATCCTTTCCCCCTGCTCCAACCTGGAAGGAGATAATATACAAACACCCTAAGGCACAAGTAGGGTGTGAGATAAAAATCTCGGTAGGGTATCACCAAGGATTTCATATCAGAATCCAATAATAGATTTACTAAAGGAATTTTTTCAATTATAAATAAACATGTTTGGTATTTCAAATCATCTTGAAACAAATCATTCTATACAATTCAAATGATAGAAATTACGTCTTTACAAGTGTTGGAATATTCTTAAAAAAATGGATTAAGTAAAAAAAATTATATAACTTAGTTTATATAAATTCATAATTCATGTATATTAGTTTAACAAAATAGGAATATATTTATATCTCAAATATAAAACAAGTGAGCAACATGGTCATCTGCCAAATAGGTATGAAATTTCTAGGCTATAGGACTCTACACTCTCTAAGTGACAATGTAAATATGTGTATAAACATTTCCTTCTTACACTATCAAAAGGTGACTCATCACCATCTCATCCAGGATGTGGCCTGCTTCATTTATGTTTTAGAGCACTGTCCAATCGTAGTGTGTGTCCAAATAACTCAAAAACTATATAAGTATTTCATGTTCTCTTATAAAATCAATGATGGGAAATTTATTTTAAGACTATATAAAATATAATTAAATCCCATTCCCCTATTTTCAATTCCAATTTTCCATTTTAAACCAAAAAATGTTTTAATTAAAAATGTACATTTTAACAAAATAAAATCACTGGGTTTCTATCAAAACTTTTTAATCCATATACACAATTTTAAAAACTCTATCAATTACATTTAAAAATCAAATTCAACAATTCCATTGAAACCATTTCTATCTATTTGTAAACACACCCCAATTTAAGGAATTGGGGGATTTCCACAATTTCTATCCAAAACCATTTCAAACCTCCCAACTCATTGAATTGGGTTTTAATCAAACCCGATTGAAATCAATTTCAAAAAATTGAATTTAAATAAACAGAAAAAATAATCAAGTAATTTAGTATTAACCAATTATTTTAAATTGGATAGAATCATATGCCTTTTCCTAGACACAATTCCCACAACAAAACCCAAAAACAAGAATGAAGGTACCGAATACCTAAAAACTCAACCTTGAAATGAGATCTAGAAACACGGAGTATGGATCCATAAATTCTAGGATGATCTATTGAAATACCAAACGAGGAAAAGAGATAAATATGAAGAATAAGGGAGAATTATTGCCTAGGAATCACGCCATAAGATTAAAGATGATAAAACATCAAACAAAAGGATCTGAGAGGGTTAGAGAGCTCCAAGATAACCTAGGGAAGGATTTAGATTGAGAGGAGTGAAATTAGAGAGGAGTCAAAAGGGAGATATCAGCCATAATGACTATTTTAAAATAGCATTCAGGAAATTACATAATGTGTAATCCCATTACACATCATGAAATAGTTAATTTTCATAACTTTTGAAAAACGCATCGCTTTGATTGAAAAACTATTCATTAAATAACACATGATGTGTAAAGGATTGTCACTTCATATAACCTTTCACGGTTTGAACCCTTCATGGTATGCCTCTGGAAACCATTACACGGAATATAACCTAGTTTCACATTTTTTTAACTCTACTACAGCCTCTAAAAATGGCCGGTTAAAGCTTAGAATCCAAAAAATCTGGGAATTCTCCATTATAGGTATCCTCCCAATTCATTATCAACCCTAACCAGTCAACAAAAAGGAAAAACCATGACAAGGTTAAAGTTGTAAATATCATATCTATAATGGTATGTTACAAATGAGATAAAGATAAAGTATCATGATAGATCAAGTGATAAAGATGATAATGGAAAAAATGTTTAATTTCAAATATTTCAAACATGTGGGAAGAAGAGCTAAGATAATTTCCTTAAGGGGGTAGAATATTATTTTATTATATAATAGGGGGTCCTCAAGAATCGAATTTCCATAGGAAAATAATGATTTTGCTTTAAATTATTGAAAGAAATAAATTTCATCCTAACTTACCATTAACAATTAAATTTCTTATGTGTGGGGTAATTGGGAATTATTTAAGACAATTCCATAATACAAGGATATCTAAGACGATGATCATCACAAAAATTCATGACCAAGAGGATAATGTAATACATGTTTAAGCACTACTCTTGAAGTGAATCATGTTATTTAAGATATGTGTAACCTCTAATCCAGAGTTGTATATGTCTTGTTGGAATTTGATTCTAGAAACTCTAGTATATCTAAGAAGTTTTATAAGATAATTAAACAACTACCCTGGTGATTTTAATGTTAAATAAATGTGATAGGTGTATAATTATTGTATTCCATGTTGAATCTTATAAGAATGTGCCTTGTGGAAATCTTATTGTCCTTATTTTAGATAAATGTAATGCAATTTTAGTGATGGATTGTTTCCCTCCACTTAAACAAAAAATTATCTAGATTAAGGAAAATAGAAGTTGTATTAACCTATGATATTTTTTCAATTAAATGGTGTTAATATAAAAACTCTAGAAACAAATTATATAATGTGGGTCTTTATACTGAATAAAAATAGATTATTGGCTCAAATAGATGGAGAAAAACTCAATATTAGGGTCAAGCATGATCTGAGAAGAAAGAGATGTTTCTAAGATTGTAAGGTCGATATATCCATAGAAATTATACACTAAGTCATATTTATAAATACCATTATCTAATATTGTTAGTGAATAATAATTGAAATTGTGAGTATGCAACTCGTTTAAAGGGGTAGAATGGAATGACTCATGATTTTACTATATATGTTCTTTAAATAAATAATATGTTTAATAGCTTTCACCAAAATCAAGGTATGAATAATAGTAAACAAATTATAAAATATGGGTATAATTAAAATAAATTCTAATTTTAATTCTAAGGGAATTCAATTATTATTTCTAAAACAACTAAAAAAGAATTTATGCATAAAATATATTTTTCTAAATTTGGTGTTTTATTTCAAGAAAATAAGTATATTATGATTAAATAATAAAAATATATTGATAAAATTAATAATATATTACAAATAAATTAATTTTTAAATTATAGTAATTAATAATAAGGAATATTTTACATTTAAAAAATATAATTTCCAATATGATCTATCTTTCAATATATTTTGGGATTTTATTTAAATATTGAATTATAAAATATGATGAATTTAATTTGAAAAAATGAAAAAAAAATTAAGATGAATGTCAATATTATAATTTTAGTATTAATTTGTGGGAATTTTCTAAAATAATTTATTTTTAGGTGAATAGTTGAAAATAGAATTTTTTAAAATAACATGACTTTTATGATGTTAATAGTATATAGATTTGAATTATAAATTTATGAAACCTTTTTATAAGAACAAAAAAATTATTTTTTAAGTGAATTTATAATTTTATAAATATTTTTTTTAATTTACAAACTTATATAATACCTTTCATAACATAAGTGATATTTTTTAAAAAAATATTTTTAATACATTATACATTTAGTATTTTAAGATTAATTTTTATCATTTTTAAAATTTGAATCAAAAAATAAAGTTAAAATTTTTAATCATTAGATCAAAATTATTTAATAAGTACAATTTTATTTTTGGTCATAAAGGATAATATACCCTGTGTAATAACTAATTGCCACGGTAAAATCTAAAATGGTAAAAGTAAAAATCTAAGAGTAAAAGACCTAAAACATGTTTGTGAAATGTGTTGGATTGTGTGTTTAAGGACTTTATCATCCTAATCACTTGTTATATGAATTATTGTTAAATATTTATCCAAATTCCTTGATAGTGACTTTCTATTATTGAAATTTTTTAGGTATTTACAAAAATGACACTCATTTTCACTTATAAAAGGATCACTCCTCTCCTCACATCCCCGTACACCAAAAACCCTTAATTTCATCTAAAATCTACTAAAGAATCACCTAAAAACTCCTAAAAAATTAATGAGGTTATTTTATTCTCAAAATACCATCTCTCGAAGGTTTAATTCCCTTCACAAAATAGATAATTCAAGATGTGAGGTATAAGTTTCTCACCACTCTTTATTTTTTCTATTTCATTATATGGTTTTTTTATTAATCAATTTTAATTTCACTATTATTGAATGATAATATCATTATCATTATTATACTATAATGTTATTATAATGATGGTAAAATAATTATCCACTCGCCCATTTTCCATTAATAAAAAAGAAAACATGAATCATGTGTTGCGTAGACTACAGTCTCGACAACACAACATGATTCATTTTCCATAACCCCCTTATAAGAATGATTATATTATGGAATTTAATATATAATTATTATATTTATGATATATTTTAGATTCTAAAATGATAAACCATATTACTCATTTTCTCATTCTATGGAAAATGAAATTGTTTAACCATTCATATGTGTGGGATACCGCCTCCATGGAATGATTGATTTCCATTTTTCATTTCACCACTTCCTTATATGGATGATAATTATAATGGTTTTAAAGTATAAATATGATATTTATGATATAATTAAGTTTTCAGTATGACGAATTGGAGAACCTATTAATTATATGATCAACAAACGATTATCATAAATTCAATCATATAAAACATACTAAGAGGAAAATTAGTAATTAAGATTATTTAATATTGTCATGTCCAATAATTATTCTTATATTTACTTCATAATTATCTTATATCATACTAATAAACACTTAATTATATGATTATTCCACATTTTTAATGATTTTACCACTAAATCACCTCATAATCATCAATAATCATGATATGTTCATGATTAGGATAGTTTGACCACCTACTTGAACAAAGATATGAAATTATATCATGGATGATCATGAAAACATAACTAAACTAATAATATTATATAAATAATTATGTAATTATTTTTTTCTAGAAAGTATACACAAATATTTAACTCATTAGTTAGGAAAACACTCTTCATAGGTTGGAAATCACTAAAAAAATGTTCATTGTTGATTTCATCTTCTAGGATAAAGATTAAAGTACTCATTAAAGAAAATTTAAACCTCAAAAATAATTATAATTCATACATTAAAATTATTTTAATTAACTTGTAATGATGAAATTTTGGAGAAGAACGAATAACTATACTAATACTTTGTAACTACTAGAGACGGACAATACTATAAACACCTAATGTAGGAAACTAAGAAATAACTAAATAATATAATGATTATATATGAAAATTAAAAAATAGTTTTATGTATGAATATAATTATGAAATTATTTATTAATATATATATATATATATGTTTTTTATATATAATATTATATTTCATCCAACAAAGTGGCGAAATAAGGTAAGGGTTTCTTTGTCTCAAATTTGAATCCCTTGAGACATGGTTAAGTTATACACCATGATTCCTTTTCAATAGATTAAATAGTATCCCATTGTCATTTTTTATCATTATACTAATATATTTCATGACATTCAATGTTCTATTTAAATTTATACATATCATGGGGTTTTGATTCAAAATATATAAAGGTATTAATGGTTTATGTGACTCAAATATTTTCCTTGGGTCATAATCACTCTTCTTTAACTATTATCTTTAAATATTGATCAATTATAACCTATGATGATTTAATTTTGTATTTATACCTTAATTTCTAGTGGAACAATGTTTCACACAAAATTATTCTTCCTTGATGGTTCTATTATTTCCTAAAAATGGATTTTTATTAAGAATAATTCTCATTTCTTTTAATGGATTTTCCTTTTATGTCAATGTTTTTACATCCCACCAATGTTATAATTTACCTAATGGAAACTCAAAATTATTTTATCACCAATGATACCTCTTATTTACATTATTTATTTTAAATAAAAGGTTTTATCATCCTTTTAATGATGTGTATTTTCAACAATGTTATTTCTAAATGTTCAAAAAACAATTCCATCATCTTAAAATAAAAGTTTTTATCAACCACTCTAAATTTTATTTTTATAAACTTTATGTCTTTTCAAAGATCTTTTATTTTTAACTTTTTATATTAAAATTTTAAAAATTATTCTTTTCCTGTTCAAATTTTTTTATACATTATTTTTTTAAATGTTTTTATGAAATATATCATATTTTCACTTGTGTTTATCCTTTATAGTTTATCATTCTTGAAGTAATGTTTTGATCACAATCTTTATTTTATTATGATATGATTTCTTCTGGAAAATGTGAGCTTTGATATCATATGAATTATCAAGTTCATGTTATGGGATGTTTTTTTAAAGGTTAAAAAACAAATTCTTTTTCCATGGGATCATTAATAATGTTTATGATTGATTTTAAAATTTCACACATATGTATGGATGATGAAGAGTGGGGTATTATATATCCCTCAAATGCATTGGTAAAGGTTTCATATGATAATATATGACTTAGTGTTTCATGAATGATATGTGAGAATCTTTTTTCAAAATAAAATTTGTGAACGAGATGTGATAAGTATTGTTCACAAGTTTTTTTCAAGAATGTGATGCAGGAATATTTTTTCATAAGTTTTTTTCATGAATGATATGCCATAAGATTTATTCAAAATTTGTCATGTGAACATGATGAAAAAATATTTTTCGTAATATTTTCATATTCTTATGGTTGGTCCACATTTACAAGTTATTTATCAAGTTATAATAAATTTTCAAGATAAATTGTATTTCCATAAAATGCCATGTTTTCATGATTAAGACTTATTTTTAAAGTATTCAACCCTTTTATGTCATGCTCAGATGTTATATGATCATTGAGATCTATTTTTATCCATGTCATATCTTCTATGATTCCTTAATGATATTTTTAGGATATATATTGCTCTAACTTGTTTTATGATTATATTCTAAGGTATTTTGATATTTTATTATGATATTTATGTATTCTTAATGTTTTACTTTATGTTATGATATGTTTTTCCTTACTAAGCATCAGGTATCTCCCCTTATATTTCCATTCCTTAGTCTATAAAGAAGATTATATCATGTGATATGTCTAGAAAGGGTCTATAGGAGCATGATTATAGATAAATGTTAAAAAAGTGTTGTAAAATAAGATATTTATATAGCTAATCTCCATGACACTAAAGCTTTCAGTATTTGGATTGAATTATTGTTTGTGAAATGTATTATTTAAATAATCATATTAATTTATTATTTAAGTCATGTTTAACTTGGGTCTCTTTACTTGGAATAGAGATTAGGTGAGACCAATTAGAGCATGAGGAAAATGAAACAGTGAGTGAGACCTCACCACTTCATAGTGCTTGGGTATGGTGAGGTGAAATGGAAAAGGACTTTATCTTATATCATGGAGCTTGAGTGGGTCATGGAGGCATGGTATAGAGGGGAGGTGAGGCCAAGCATAGAAGAAAATGGAGGAAACAGTGATTAGGGGGTCTCTATGTCATCGTCTTCGGTGTGGTAGACCAAAAAGGAAAAGGTAAATTCCACCACACTATAGTGAAATTCATTGTGGTAGTCAAGTGATTTAAACATGGGATTAAATGCTTTAATTCCATATATCCCCTGTGACTGGAGTCAAAATGACATGGAGGGCTATCACTACGCCATTGAGGAAGCCTTTAAACCTTCTATATAAGTAATGGGTTAGCTACCCCTTAGTTTGATTTTCCATATTATTCTCTCAAACCCTAGATGACCCCTTATCCTCTCACCACCCACAATTTTCATCCTTAAGAGTTTAACCCTTTGGTTCATCTGGATCAAAGCATCATGAATCGGGGTACTCTCTATTCTCTACTTCTATTAGTTCACATATTCTTCTTTTTTCTAGAATTGTTTTCAATTAATTACTTATTTTTTGTTATAAATTGAGAAAGTATTTATGGTGTCTTGATTTTTTCATGTTTTTGTGAGTTTTCCTTCAACGGTGGTTGATCCTTGATCATCTATTCTTGATCAGAGAATGTTGACCTTCTAATTGAGGTAGTTTATTTATATGTCCTCATTTTATTTCTCTAAAATTGTGAAATTATCATGATTTAAAACTTTGGGTAATGATATAATCCACTTTATAAAGATAATAATATATTAATTGAAGGAAAATTTATTTGCGGGTATTGGTTTTTGTGATATCATGCATTTAAGTTATGTTATTGTTACCTATTGTTTTTCTAGAAAGTATATTATCTAATTTTTTTAGTTGTTGTGTTTAAAAAGGTAAATTTTATTAAATTTTTTTAGAAAACATAAATATAGAATTATAATAAAGTGATTAAATAGATAGGTAGGTAATTTTATGACTATTCTTCCTTGTTTTAAAAAAAATAGAAATAATGCTAAAAGAATGTTTATTTTGATTCTGATCTATTATTTAGCTGATTTTTTATAGTTTTCTTGTTTTAGAAAACCAATTCATACTGAAATAGAAAATTAAATATGGTAATTAAAAGAGTTGTTTTCTATAGAAAATTTTTCTAGGGATGAATGATGATGTTCTTATTTTGAAAGGCTTGTATGGCTTGATTTTATAGCCTTAGTTTCCCTATGAGTGTTCCATACTAAAAATTCCTTTTTTTAATTTTTATACTTGTTCTTTAGAATTGGATCATTGGTCTATTTTTTATTACCTTTTATGGTAATAAAATTTTAAAAAGAAATGGGAAGGATTTTCTTATGTATAAAATGATGGTAAAGATGTCGGTGATGGTAGGATGGATTATATTATGCATAATGGTGTTAGGGATGACATTAGGGTGGTTGGGATGAGTTAAGTGTTGGGATTACTAATAATTACATTCTTTCTTGATTCTATAAAATGGATTATTGGATAAATATTATCTATTATACTTCAAAATTTCTTTATATTCTTTAAATATATATATATATGGAAAGTGAATATTTTTAATTATATTAGGATGAGTCCTATTGTTCCTGGTAACTTTTAAATTTTCATGAATTATTTAAAATAATATGGATGGTTCTTGGTTTTAATAGATTATGATGATATACTTGATAATATCCAAGTATTTATGGTGCTACAGGAACATGACTTGGTAGACTAAAGTGTAAATCTTGGAAATAAATGTGGAGGAATATTAGTCAAAGGATAATGAATTAATTAATATTTAACTTTGATTATTGGGTTCATATTTTTCATCTAGAAATTAATAGTGGTAGCTAGATTTCTTTTGCAATGATATTTGTAGATGGGTCTAAGGAAACCTTATTGTGGGTTTTGTGTGATATTTTTATGATTTTTTATTTCATAGGATTCACTACCCAAGTCGGTAAAGAAACTGACACCCAAATGTTTGGGGGTTATTTTATCAACATATAAGATGGTGAGGGGATGGATGGTTATCTTCTACCTCTTCCCTACTATCCATTTGGTTGTAGTTTATGTATTATAATATCCCATGCTTTAATGGGTAACAATATATAGTTTTTTTCAACCTGGGTTATGAGGTCTCTCTATTTTACTATATTTTTATGTGTGGATTATAACAGATTGGCATATAGAACATACTTATATCCCGTCATGGTGGATATGGTTTCCCATATGAGTCCATGCATGGGTTTTTATGGATTAAGGTACAATGTGTTTGCATAGGCTATAGTGGATTCCAGACTTACACATGGTCATAAATGAGATTATGATGACAAGGATGTGACATAATTCATAGGATGAAAAATGTCTATGATACATATGTATGGGTTGTGATATGACTTATAGAAGATATAATCACAGGATGGGAGTCATTAGGGAATAATAATGAAAAACTAGTGGGTAAGTGGAAGTGAGTTATCTTCATTTATCTATATACTTTTGATATAGAGTTATTTACTATATATTACTTGGTGAGTGAGACACAATGAGGATAGGAAATTGTTTTAACTATTTAACTGAAGATTTTGTTTCATTTTTTATCAATTGGGATTTTTTATT
Organism: Viscum album; assembly: GCA_963277665.1. NCBI lineage: Eukaryota > Viridiplantae > Streptophyta > Magnoliopsida > Santalales > Viscaceae > Viscum > Viscum album. The sequence goes on along the minus strand of OY728160.1, from coordinate 1,624,788,157 downwards.
CTTCTTTCACATTTTTCATAACAATTTTTTGGGAGGATCCTATTGATTATACATGTTTGATCAACTTATGTATAGATAAACTATTTTTAAGGTCCACAGGAAATGATTATGAATCATGATTGTCTAAAATTATGTTCAAATTGGGTAGAAAGTGGGAAATTAGTTTAAAATGAATTAATTAATTAACCATAAATATTATTTATCTAGGATTAAGAGTCCTTATAAATTTATATTTTGTAGGAATGGCTCCAAATCAATGTCCCTATCAGGTTCATTATGAATATGTTCAGCAGGATGTTCGATTGGATCACCATAGAGTGGCGGTCGATGATAATGAAGCTTGGAGGAGGACACTCTAATAGTTTTAGATCCATGGCCTATATAATTATGATGGCTTCATCTCAGATTTAGAGATAGAGGATTAATAAGAGTGGGAGGATATATCCTTTAATTCAATTCATTATTGGAAGGCACATAGGGTTTCATGTTTTGTAATGATTTTTCATAAGACATCTCGATAGTGGTGGATTTTGTTTCTCTATGGATCCTAAGGAGTGTTTGTTTCATCGTAAAAGTTTTGAAACTGGTCTTAGGATGTTTTTTTATTTGACCATGAAGGCATCCTATTAGCATGATATTCTTACCCTTTTTTAGGGGTGTTCCAACATGTGGGAGTTACGCGTCTTCTATATGAATCCCCCACCACTATAGGTAATATTAAATTTAGAAGCATTTTGGTTCTACATATAGCCATGTTTATAAACATGTATAATTCATTTATGTAATATCCTGGACATCATGGAGGTACATTCCTATTTAATTTTTGGTTTAAATCCATTAAATTTGGTTATTGATATGCTTCACGAGTTTATAGGGAGGCTTAGGGATGTTTTAGGGTTTCAGGTAAAAAAATAAGGGATAACAGGATCATCCAATGCATGTTTCATGGTTGGCATGTGTCTAGTAGTAACTATGTACCCTAAACACGCCTTCCTGAAGGTGGGGTGACCGGTTTAAAGAAACTATGCAAGGGTAAGGAAAGACTATAAAGGCTTGGAATGATCCATCATGCATGGTCATCACATGGTTTTTCAAACCATTCAGTTTCCTTAGGTAACTGTGTGGACTGAACCCCTCTTGGATAGAGTGTGATTCATGGTTGGTTCATGGTTTGGCCAACCATGCAGCCAAACCGTGTGCCCATTAAAAATTTGGATTTTACCTTTTTCCCCTATTGATACTTAACTGTTCTAAATCAATATTTTCATCCACCCTTCCATCTCTAGGGATGAACAAAATATCCTCAAGCTTCCCAAGGATCAATATCCTTCATTTATAGGTTGTTTGGAGCATTTTTGGTTGCGAATTGAAACTTCATATGAGTCTAACACTCCTCTTCCTTCTCTTTTAGAGATTGGGGATAATGTAGATGATGTTATTCTTATGAATCCCTAAAACCCTATTTTTATAGCGTATCTTAGGATCAATTTAGAGGGGTGTTTGAATCTAAATCAAAGTCTAGGGTTAAGTGAGTGTTCATCTTCAAAATCTAGGTAGGTGTTCTACAAGTTATATCCCATAGTATTGATGCTGGTTTTTGAATATGTGGTTGTGATTTTGGTTCCTTCGCATGATTTTTTTTACCCATAGTGATAAATGATTAATTAAACCCCTCTTAATCCCCATGGGATGCATTGAGGTTGATTAGACTAGTTATAGGTCCACCAATAAGGGTATGTCATCATCCCAAACATGGAAAATTGTAATTATGAGAATATAATTGACTTTTTATGAATTAGATAACATGAAGAACATTTTGAAATGTTATCTTGAATTATAAAAACCCATTAATTATAGTTGTGTCTAGTTATTACAATGGTATAAGGGGTTTTTCGAATATTATGAAATGGTTAAATGAATTAAATTTAATGTGTTAAATGACTTATGGGTTGTAATGGAAATATCTAAATGAGTTGAGGCATGTAAATGAAAATGTGTAAATGGGATAAGGAATAATGATGGATAATATATTAAAATAACTATGATTTTTTAATGATATGTGTATTGATTTAGTATGGTTTGTGAAATGGTATATGTGTTAGATAGTTAAATAAGTATGTTCACATGGATTTGTGCCAAGTTTGGGTATTGGAATTCATCATATACACCCATGTTTATGGTTAGATTGAGGCTCTAAACCCCACCCCCTTTCATGCATGGGTTAGGGAGAGGATTGAGGCTCAATTCCCCTAACGGTTTCATGTGATGAGACTATCTGGATTGAGGTACTAAGGTAAGTGTTATGTATTGTCTATAAAAAAATTTCTATAATGAGATAGGGCACTTGACTTAGCTTTTTATGTAGTGTATTTGACTGGTATATCCAAAAGTGAAATTTATGAAAATGCCTAACCCACAGAATAAATGATGAAAATGGTTTAAATGAATATTTTTAACTAATGGAACCCTATTTATATCTTGTTTACTTTGTTATTAATTTATTTTATGCATACACTATCTATTTAGACTGGATATTTTATAGACATCATTGGTGGTTTCCTAATGATTTTTACTCACACCTAACTCAGGCTTCCATTGGGTACCTGAGAATATTTCTTGGTTATAAGTTAGGAAAAGGGAAAACGCCCTATGATAGAGGGTTTATTTGGACATGGGTTTTTTCATGGATGAGGGATATGGAGTTGGAGTCAGAATTTGTTTTGGTGATTCTTCAATTTTTCTTTATTTTGGGTTTTCTTTACACTTAAAACTTTATGACATGACATGGAATATTTACTATTGGTTGTGGGCGTGTACCCAGATTTGGGAAATGGATTGTAATGTATGTTTATTGGTTCTACTATTTTCCTTATTTCTCATTGTTATCTATTGTTTCTTAATCTCATAAAGAGCATATAGTCTCCCCACATATTATACTAGACCCTCAATGTCAATCGGTAGCCTCTATCATATAGGGAGGTGCACCTGAGTTCATGTGGATAACCGGTTCTGGGTACTATATTTAGTGGCACCCAGGTTGGGGATGTTATAATATGGTATCAGAGACGTTCTTTTCTATTGTATTGTTATTTGGGTATGGTAGACAGGATACTAGGATGTGTTGGGCCTTTTTGATGAGCTTGTTCATGGGAGTAGCTACCCATGTATGAGGGAAAACCCAAGTACCATGGTGGTATTATTGTTCATGACATGTGTTGTTATAGTGAATGATATTTCACCATTGGGTGATTCTATTTTTGTATGATGTGACTATTTTGTGATATTTTTCTCACAGAAAAAATGGTATGAGTTTGTGCATACATTCATCATTTTAGGAACCTAGGGATATATTCAACATGCATCATGGTAGGCACACATGGAATAGAGGTGTGTGGCACCAGGGATGGAACACATTTATCTTTCCATGAAATTTGAAAGAAATGGCATCTAATAAAGATGTTGAAATTGGTAAAATGGAAGAAATTTGAAGGAATTCTTGAATATTAGTGCCTAATAAGGAGTTATAAATGGGATAAAATTTTGTTGTGATATGTTTTAAAAATAGAAAGGTTTATAAAAGATAAATATTTTCATTATGAATGTGAAAATGGTTAAAAATGATGTTTAATGAAAATAATTTTGGTTTTGTGAGTTATTTTACCCCATGTTGACTATGAACTGCTGTAGGGATGGATAAGGGTAATGATAGAGACGCTTCTATATCCATTGGGATATTGTATGTAGGATGAGCTTTTTATGGCTTGTAGAGATCCTTCTTTTGTGAAAATAATGGATGTTTTTTGTTATGTGCTCTGAGAATTTTGTTTGGAATTGTCAATAAATGTCACCATGATGATGTGTGTCAGTCATTCAATATGAGGATATCACTGATAATTCTCCACTAGTGGTGGATCAAGAAAACCTGTTGGCCCAATATATTTTATATGAGGATCTGTTCCATAAGAAAATATCTTGTTTTATTTAGATGATGGAATAGTACTCAGGGTGGTTCATGTCGAGTATGTTTGATATTACGAGAGAGTTTCAATTGTATCACCCTCTAATGTTTTCTAGAGAGGGTGTACGCTAGGTAGAAGAGTTCTAGATAGAGTCCATCCAGGTGATTTTAGACCACTTTGAGAATCCTCCTGAGAATAAATCCAAGTTGGAAGCTTATATGTTGTGGGGATAGTAAAAGCACTGTTGGGATATTCTGGTTCAAACTCAATAGGATGATGGTATGTTATGAAAAGACTTCCCGGAAAATTTTCTAAAACATTTATATCCAGAGACCTTGAGATAGGAGAAGGCTATAGAGTTTATGTGTTTGACCAAGGGGAATATTTTAGTGATGGATTATGTTATCCATTTCATTGTCCTATAACTCTTTGTTCCAGCATTGGAAGGGAATGATTCCTCTATGGAGAGATGATTTTGGGATGGAATTAGACATGATATCATTTCCTAGGTGAATATCTTTTGTTTAAAAAGGTTTTTCGAGGTGGTGGACCATGTCCTTATTTTAGAAGGGATCTTAAAGGAGGATTTTCTTGGTGGGAATCTTTTTCAAGTTAGATTTTCCATTGGTGTGACTTTTGAGGGTATGAAGTGTAATATTTAGAGACTTCACCAGGGTGGTGGTGTACACAGTAGTCACAGGAGAGGACCAACCTCTCAAGGTGTTGACTGGGTTTTGTTTCTATCTATGTGGAAGGCCAAGATCCATTCGTGTTCGTTTCCACCAACCACTAGTTAAGTACTGATCGTGTGATAGGATTAGGAATGTTCAAAGGTTCAATAGGAACCCTCAATGGTTGGTAAGGTATTAAGGATTGAGGTCGATGTAGAGTGTAGGTAGGGGGTTGGTTACCCAAAACCAGGAAGACATTTGGAGCTCTATTGGTTGTATTGATCAAGGTGTTGGACATGGTAATCCAGGATGAGAGAACCCATATCAGTAGGGTAGTGCAGCACTAGGATCCTAGGTTGGAGCCTAGGGTGGAGGGGTAGGTCAGCTTCTTGTAGTTCATCTAGTACCTAGATGTGGTGGGGTCGGACCATCGACAATTTGAGGTACGATTCTTGTATCTTCCAAAATTTCTAGTGCTTTATTTAATATAGTTTCCTCATATTATTTTATATATACCCAATTATTGAGTTTTTTTTGGCCTAGAGTTGGATCATATATGTGGGGTTACATCTATTGATACACCATCATGGTTGAGAACATAAAATATTTGATAATGTAAGGAGTGTTCCCTTGAGGTTCGTGGGTACAATTTTACATGGGAATTGTTTGTGATCGAAATTTTAGGGTTTGATATGATATTGGGGATGTATTTTCTAGTGTTTTACCAGGACCATATTGATTTTTACTTCTATAGGGTAACCTTCACATCCTTCGAAAGGGATACATATGTTCACTGTGGTGAATGGGGTATACAAATAGGTCTTGCAAGGCCATCCTATCAGTAGTTGGGTGAAATCATAGCACAAGTGACTTGTCTTATGTTTTATGATGGGGGAGTTGAGTAGATTGTCTTTCCTCCTATGGTGGATAAGTTTTAGGATGTGTTTCTAAAGGAATTCTCTAGGTTTCCACTTGAGATATATGTTGAGTTAATGATAGAGTTTCTAAATGCGGAAGAACTAGTTTTTATTCCGTCATACAGAATGGCACTGGAAGAACTCTATGATCTTAAGACTCAATTGTAGGAATTAGATAACAAGAGTTTTATTCATCCTAGTATGACACCCTGGGGATCTCCATTTCCTTTTTCCATGAATGATGATATATTTTTGTGGTTGTTCATAAATTACCATAGGATGAATCGGATAACAATTAAGAACTGATATCATATTCCTTGAATCAATGTTTTTTTGGACAGATGAGAGGTGATTCAGTATTCTCTAATGTTGACTTAAGATCAGGGTATCATTATCTAAGGGTGGGACCTTTCGATATACCTTGTACTACCATCAAGATTATATATGGGTTATATGAGTCCATTATGATGTCCTTCTATTTTACCAATACATCAATAGGGTTTATGGGCCTAATGAACCGAATATTTCACTCGTACATAGATCCGTTTTTATTTTTCTATGTAGATGACATCTTGATGTGATCCAAGACTCATGAAGATCATACCAACCACCTTGACAACATCATGATTACACTAAGAGAGAATAGGATCTACTCTAAGCTATCCAAGTTTCATTTCTGGATTGATAGGGTACATTTATTGGGTCACATGATCTCTGAGGAAGGTGTATTGGTGGACCTAGAGAAATTGAAAGATGTTGTATCTTGACATCATCCCAAGAATGTTTTTGATGTCTGGTGTTTTCTGGGTTTAGATGGATACTATCAAAGGTTCATCAAATAATTTTCTTGTTTGGTAGCACCACTCTCAAGTTCAACCAAAAAAGGAATCAAGTTTTAATGGTATGGGTTATGTGAGAGTGCATTTCAAGAGTTAAAGAAGTGATTAACTACTACACCAATTTTGATCCTACGCAATCCAAATATGGATTATACCTTGTTTTGTGATGTGTTCAATGTTGGTATTGGGTTAGTACTGATACAAAATGATCATTTTGTGGTGTATGGGTCTCTTCAATTAAGGCCTCATGAATGAAATTACCCTACAAATGATCTTGAATTGGTTACGGTGGTTTATTCCTTAAAGTGTTGGAAGCATTATTTGTTGGGAGAGAGGTTCACTATGAATGCTGATCATAATAGTCTTAAATACATATTCTCATAGAATTATTTAAATATCCATAATTGAATATGGGCTGTGTATATGTTGTCCTTTGAATTCAAGCTGGTATACATTATAGGAAATAAGAATAGTGTTGCGGGTTCCTTGAGTCAAAGACTCAAAGTCAGGCAGTTCAAGAATCTAGTTCTAAGTGGAGGATGTTGGTGTTGTCTACTGAGATGCATTTGAAGGTGAAGGATGGGCTAGGGTCTATGACCCTTGAGTCCTTGGAAGTTGATTCCATGATTTTGAGCTAGATCAAGAAGACGTTGTATGAGGATATGGAGTGTATGGCCCTAAGGGAAATTCTTGAAGGTGGGGATCCACCTTCTGATTGGACTATTGGTAATTATAAGATAATTTTTGTTTGTGGTCATGTTTTCCTCCCTACTTGTATACATGAAGAGTTGATGAATGAGTTCCATGCTTCAAAGTGGGTAGTGCACCCTGGTTTAACCAAAATGTATCACAATCCTAATAGGAAGTATAGGCAACCATTAATGGTGAAAGAGGTTGCGGTTTCCTAATGTGATGTTATAACTGTCTGCAAGTGAATGCTGAGCATTAGCAAACTTATAATAACCCTTATCTTTATTTAATATTTAAACTTGGTTTATTATATAAAATTTCACTTAATATATCTCAAAAGGTTAATAGTTCTAGTGTCTTTCAGGATTAGGGACATTACATAACAACTTAAAAAATAAAATACAATGTATTTATTGAAAAATTCTTTTACATGACCACAAAATTCCTTCATACTTAACATTTCATGGGATAACCTGAAGACTTACATAGGAAAGGGGTGAGTTATAATGCCTAGTAAGGGAATAAACATGGCATAACATGAGGATAATAATACATGTTATACAAGGAATATCAATGAAGAAAAAAGGAAAATGAATAATAAGGAATGATATAGAATGACAATAAAAACATGGGAAATGTGGAAACAACATAAAACATGGTATTATCATTAGTCAAGGCTCACTGCACATGGTGGATCATGAGTCAAATCTCATTGCACATGGTGGAGAATGTGTCAAAGACCATTTCACATGGAGGAACATGAGTCAAATCTAATTATACATGAATTATCATGAGTCAAAGCACATTTCACATGATGTATCATGATACTAAACATTACCCAATGCATTAGAGTGTTATCAGGGCTCACCCTTCATAATCATTTCATTTTCATGCTTAAGTGTGCCACATAGATCTTATAACATGGATTCATTAATCGTCATATTTTTTTCCAAAATCAAGAAAATATGGAATAAAAACATATAGATCCACAATCAACAAGTACATGTGTATAATGGTGAACACCCTTGGTAGATAAATGGGTATGTTATTCACTACACAATAATTTTGGCATTGAAAATCACGGTGGAATTTTGGTAGCATAACGATGTCATATAAAAATTCATAAAATGGGTTGATGAGAGAGAAAGATATATTTAATCATTTAGACATGAAATGGAAGTGTGAGGGATAATTAATAATATATCCCAACACAGGAAAAATTAAATTAGAATACATAACATAAAAGGGATTCCTGATAAAAGAGGCGAGTGAAAGATCCCTTACAGAATTTTAGTATCGCAACCGGTGTCATTAAAGGATCATAGGGGGTATTAATGAGAGATAAAGTATACTCTCATAATTTCTACATAAAATGGAAAATAATGGGGAGGTTTGAAAACATATCCCATCATTATTAATTGAAAATAAAAGGGCATAACAAGATAAATAAACTTTGGTAAAGATGATGAAGGAAAGAACCCTTACTTCGAGTGTGTGACTCCAAAGGCTTTTAAGGGGATTATTGAAAGCTTGGGGAACCTTAGGAGGACTATAGGGAGTAGAGGTCATAGTTTTATTTTTCTCAAAAGATTTTGAGTGAAGAGGAATGGGATCTTGGGAGGGTTTTATAGGTAATGAGGGAGATTTCTTTATTATTTTGGTTTTGGACACTACATAATAAAATCTTCAAAACCACAAACTATCCCATTGTTTTTGCCCATGGATTTAGCCAAATTTTATTTTTAAATTATTTTATAAGGAAAAGGTTTGAACTTATTAAAATATTTCCCTTTATTATGTGAAGGTGAGTGACACTCTTAAATAAATTATTTTAAAATCTTAAAATATATTATATGTCATGAAGGATTCATAATGGTTTTAAAAAATAAATAAAATAAATTTAAAATCACATTATTTTAAGGATAAAACATATATTTGGAAAAACATACCTTTTATATTATTTATTACTTCATTATTGGCCCATTATGATGTCATAAAACACAATGTATATTTATACATTATTTAATTTTTACTCAAAAAATTGACTGTCCAAAAAAATTATGAAAAAATCACCGTTGGATAATTTCAAAATCCTGGTTCCAAAACTAATATTAATTTTATCTAAATAATTTTCAATATATGTGAATTTTCACTTTTAAAATAAGAACTGACATTTATTGAAAATGACAGGTTTTTTGACAATAACAATTTTTGAACCCTAATAAAAATTACATTTGACTTCATAAAAATCATATAATCATTTATATTTAATAAGATTAATTTAATAATAATATTTTATTAAAATATTATTTTTTCCAAAAATCCATTAATTCATCAAAATATATTTCTTAATTGAATTTGAATATTAACCAAAAATATTGTTTATAATTTAAAAATCATTTATAAAGTAATAATAATAGGAAGAAAATATATTCATTATTATATAAAAAAATAATGTACATAATTTTATTTCTAGGGTATTATTACATATACCTTTATTACACTGGAATATTCCCTAAGAGTATTGTGCGCGATAGTGGGGCTTTCATGGGGTCGTTTGGTGAACATGTTTTGGGACAAGATCTCGATGAGCATGAACTTCTCTCGTAAATGGGTTTTCTCATGCTTAAGTTTTTGGATATTGTCTTGGGATTATTCTAGGAAAATTCCTAAAAAAGATTCCTCCCTCATAAGCTCTGATAAATGGGATTCATAGGGTACAATCCTACTAGTTGAGGTCATCACTTCTTTTGTCTGAGTCAAAAGGATTTTTTTAAACCCTATATTTATTCTAGTAATGTGATCACTATTCAATGACTATATTATCAATATTAATGATACTTAATGATCATTTAAATACAATTGGATATTGTAACGACCCAAAGTTTCATTAATAGAAAATCCCTCTTGATCCAATTAAATGTTTCTTTATGAAAAATGTTTTTATAATATGTAAACTTCTTTAGTTTTACGTTAAGATTTGTGACCGTTACTTTTATAATCGTTGAACAGTGATCATCTGAGTAGTATAAATATAAGGCTTTAATGAACCCATTTCTACTCAGACAAAGGAAACGATGGCCTCATCCAGTAGAATTGCCCCTTACGAAGCCCATTTGTCAGAGCTCAGAAAAGAGGTGGCGTCTTTGGGCTTTTCCCTTGACCAAGCCCAAGCTGAGCTTCATCAAGTCAAGCTCGAGCGTGATCGTCTACGGGAAAAGTGGAAGTTGATTGAAATTACCACACGAGCGATGTTATCTGAGCCGCCCCAAGAGTCTATCACCATCGCACACCTTACCCTTAGGTCTTATGCGGCTATTTTAAGGGGTTATGTAACAAATAAGTAGTACCATGTTCATGTACATTATTTTTGTATATAATAATGAATATAATTTCTAGTCATTTTTGATACATTGTAATTAGTTTTTAAAGTACAAATGGTGTTTTTAGTTATTATTTAATTAAGAATTATATTTTATTAAATTAAAGGATTTTTGAATTAAATAATATTTTAATAAAATATTATTATTAATATTAAATTAATTTTTTATTAAGTATAAATGATCTTATAATTTTATGAATGCAATTAAAATTTTTATTAAGGTTTGAAAGCCATTTCTGTCAAAACCCGTGATTTTTTTTATAAAAGTCGGTTTTTATTTTAAAAGTTAAAATTAACATATTTAGAAAATTAGTTAGATAAAATAAATATTATTTTTGGAATCAGGACGTCGAAATTATCCAACGGTGAATTTTTCATAATTTTCTGAGACAGTCAAATTTTTGGGTAAAAATTAAATACCATTTAAATATATAATGTGTTTTATGACATCATAATGACCCAATGGTGATGTAACAAAATAACATAATCCTTATGTTCGGCCAATATGTGTTTTATCATTAAAATAATGAGGTTTTGGGTTTGTTTTACTTACTTTTCAAAGCATTAATGGAGCCCTCAAGACTTATTCAACATTTTGCCTTTTTAAATTAATTTCCATGGGAGTGTGACTCACCTCCACATAAGCAACCCTAATTTTTTTAATAAGTTCGGACCTTGGCCTTGTAAAATATTGTTTTCCTCTTTCCTTTTCCAGAAACCATGGGATGGTTTGTGGTTTGGATTATTTTAATATAAGGGGTCCCAAACCTAAATAATAAAGAATTATCTCACCTTTCCTATATAAACCCACCCAAGCTCTCACTTCCCCCTCAATAAAATCCCTTGGAGTTCGTCCAACCTCTTCCATACTCTCTCTAGAATCCTCCCAAGGTGCCCCAAGCTTCCAAGAAGCCTCTCACAAGCCTCTCTCTAGCCTTTGGAAGCACACTTCCAAGTAAGGGTTTTTTCTTCCTTTCTCATTTTTGTCAATTTTCTTTAAGTTGTATTGCCCTTTTAATTTAAATTATGAATGTTGGGGTATGGTTTCGCACCTCTCCCATACTGCCCTATTATTTTTTTCATTATGGGAGACCCCTTTCTCTCTCATTAAATGCCTCCCATGTACACCCGTTACTATGCCGAAATTCCGAAAGGAACCTTTTTCTCCTCTTTTATATTCAAGCAATACTTTTGTATCATGAATCTAAATTCCTTTTCAATTGTTGGGACATGTATCTATATGACCTCCCTACTGTCCATTACATGTAAATATGATGAGGAACCCCTTTCTCTCTCATCAACCATTTTTTATGAATTCTTATGTCACGTCGTTACGCTGCCGAAATCACACGGATTTTCTAAGCCAATATCATTGTGTAGTGAATACCATGCCCATTTCTCCATCAAGGGTATTCGCCTTTATGAACATTTACTTATTGATTATAAAGTTTCATGTATGAATTCCACATTCATTTATCGTGGAATAAATGATTATGTTTTATGAATCCATGTTTTATGATCCATGTGGCACACTTATGCATGAAATGAAGTGTTTAAGAAGGGTGCGCCCTGATAGCGCTCCAATGCATTGGGTAAAGTATAGTATCATGATACATCATGTACAATGAGTGTTGAATCATGCTAATTCAAGTGAAATGAGGGTTTACTTGTGCTCCATGTGCAATGAGGGTTTACTCATGCTCCATGTGCAATGAGCCTTGGCTCATGCTAATTCAATGTTAAGTGTTGTTGCCACATTTCCATGTTATGGTTATCATGCTTTATCATGACTTTATGTTCATATTACTCTAATGATCTATTGATGTTCCTATTGCCTAACATGTATTGTACTTCTCATGTTATTCATTGTGTACTCCCTTACTGGGCTTTATAGCTCACCCTTTTCTTATGCATGTCCTCAAGTTATCCCATGCAATGCTAAGTACGAAGGAATGTAGTGGTCATGTAAAGGAAGTTTTCAATAAATATGTTATATTTCAAGTTTAAATTTTTTATGTAATGATCCTAATCCCCAAAGACACTAAACCTCTCGATCTTCTTTGTTGTATCAAGTGAAGTTTTATGTAATAAAGCATGCTTAAGTTGTAATAAAAAGCAGGGTTGTCAAAGTTGGTATCAGAGGATAGGTTTAGTTATTTTTGGGATTAGGAAACCCTAGTAAAGCCTTAGATACAAGACTAAGTATAATAAAATCATCCCTAAGTTTTGGTAAATACTAAGTAAGTGGTTTATCAAACAAATACGTCTCTGTCTGGATACGAGCAGGTAGAGGTGGCTCTGGAACAGATGTATCCTAGGGGTAAAACCCGAAAACACCGCTTTGAGCTAGACTCGAACGGGAACTGGTGCACGACAACGGGCCTTGCTGCACTCTTGGTTATGACACTCCCGGGGGATATGTTTTGATAAATTCACAATCTTAGTATGAACCCTTATTAAGGGAAAAATGCCCCTAAGAATATATGTTAGAAGGAAGATCATGAAAATCCTGGATTGAATCCTATAGACTCATGAGTTAAAGAGATTAAAGTTTATTTATAAGTCATCAACTTTTGTCTTTGGATTACCCTTTATGTGTTACCCCTAACTTTCCTTTTATTCTAGCCAATGGCCGGTAATAGGAGAACTCGGGCTAACAACAGTTGTGAAGATCAGTTTGATGATTGTACTTATGAGATGCCCAATCCAATGGGAGCGGGAATCGCGAACTTTTTCACGCTTCTCTCTCAGCTAACTCAAGTTTTGAATAGAAACACTGGTCAAGAGGAACGTTCAACCCCCCCCCCCTCCCAAGAAAGAAAAAGTCTCTATCGAGAGCTTCATGAGACAAAGGCCTCCTACTTTTAGTGGATCATCCGATCCCACGATCACTGAACAATGGATCAACTACATTGAAAACATATTCTCCATCCTACAATGCTCTAAAAAAGAGAAGTTTCTCCTAGCGGCTTATCGTATGGAGGGTGAAGCTGATCAATGGTGGACGTTGATCAAAAATACAAAGCCTGAGGAGGAGATCGAGGCTTTGGAATGGAAGGAATTTCGGAAGATTTTTTTTGATAAATATTTTCCACGCACCCTCCGTCTTAAGATGGAAAGGGACTTCCTTTCCCTCAAACAGAAAGATGAAGAATCTGTGGGAGCGTACGAGGAAAACTTCACAAGGCTTGCATGATACGCTTCCGGCTTTGTCGTTACCCCCGAATGCAAGGTTGACCGCTTCTTTGGTGGGCTGAAGCCTAGCTTGTGGAAAGCATTAGCGATCCGTGACTTCGACAGCTATGAGGAAATTGTCCGATGTGCCCTCAAGGTTGAAATGGAGATCGGAGAATCACAGGGGTATCATGGGGACAAGAAGCGGAAGGTGGACTTCAATGTTGGTGGTCCGATGGATAAATCCAACGGTGCTAAGAAGTTCCAGCACCCCACTTTCCAAAAGTGCGTAAAGAAGCACCCTGGAAATTGCCTTAGGGGGACAAGAAAATGCTTCAAGTGTGGAAGAGAAGGGAACCTAGCTGTTAACTGTCAGCAAGAAGGACCCGCGGCTGCGGAGAGGAATGCTCTGTTCGAACCTCAACGCGTTGTTCAATGATATAAATGTAAATAACCGGGTCATTTTGCGAATCAGTGCCCTAATCCAAAGGTTATCGGAGGCAACCAACAACCTCCAAGACAGCAAGGAGGAGCTTTTTCCATCACTTCTGCCAAAGTGAACCCCGACAACGAAGTGGTGACAGGTACGCTAGTTATTCATTCAAGAATAGCGAATGTACTTTTTGATTCAGGTTCTACGCATTCTTTTATATCTCGAATGTTTAGTAGAATAATCCATGCACCACCAAAAATCATGGAAGTAAAGATGTCGGTGAGTATGGAAAATGGGGAAATCATTGCATCCCATGAATATAAGTCCTCCCCTGTTATAATCTGTGGATTGAATTTCCCAGAGAACCTCGTCATACTCCCTTTGGTGTAATTTGATGAAATTCTTGGCATGGATTGGCTTTCCTTATATAGAGCCAACATAAATTTTCGGGAGAGGGAAATCACACTCCATATGGAGAATCGACCCCCGATTCTTTACAAGTGTCAGGAGGAAGATGAATCTCCTTTAGCTCCATCATATCAAGCATGGATATTACTACCTTATGAGCACGCATATCTATCTTAGATGATTGAGTCCAAGGAAGAAACCACCCTTGAAGAAATTCTTATTGTGAAGGAATTTGCTGAAGTATTTCCCAAGGAACTTCCTGGTCTTCCTCCAAGAAGAGATGTTGAGTTCTCAATTGAACTTATACCTGGGGTGCTACCAATATCCAAGACTCACTATAGAATAGCTATTGTTGAGCTTGAAGAGCTGAAGAAACAACTACAGGAGAATCTGGATAAAGGGTTTATACGCCCAAGTGCATCACCATGGGGTGCACCAGTCCTCTTCGTCAAGAAGAATGATGGGTCAATGCGGCTTTGCATCGATTATCGTGAACTTAACAAAATAACGATAAAGAACAAGTATCCTCTCCCAAGAATTGATGACTTGTTTGATCAGCTGCGTGGAGCACAATACTTCTCCAAGGTGGACTTGCGGTCGGGATATTATCAAGTAAGGGTGAAGAACGAAGATATCCCCAAGACTGCTTTTCGTACAAGGTACGGGCACTATGAATTCATAGTAATTCCTTTTGGACTCACCAATGCTCCATCAATATTCATGGACTTGATGAATATAGTATTTAGAGATTACCTTGACAAATTTGTGGTAGTCTTTGTAGATGATATTCTAATATACTCCAAAACCAAGGAGGACCATGAGGAGCATTTAAGAACTGTACTGGAGACTTTGCGCAAGGAGAAGCTCTATGCCAAGTACAGCAAGTGTGAGTTCTGGTTGAAGGAGGTCTCATTCTTGGGCCATATCATCACAAGCAATGGGATATCTGTGGACCCCTCCAAAACAGATGAAATTGATGGATGGACGAGGCCAACATCGTTAACTGATATCCGTTACTTCTTGGGGTTAGCTGGATATTATCGACGATTTGTGAGAAAATTCTCACGATTGTCCAACCCTCTTACCAAGATAACTCGAAAGGGAGTAAAGGTTGCTTGGAGTGATGAATGTGAAGAATGCTTCAAGGAGTTGAAAAGGAGGCTTATCACTGCACCCGTGCTCACTTTACCCACAAGTGGGGATCTTTTTGTGGTATTCAGTGATGCTTCGAAGAATGTCTTAGGATGTGTGCTGATGTAGAATGATAAAGTGATATCCTATGCCTCAAGGCAGTTGAAAATCCATGAGTGAAACTATCCAACGCATGATCTGGAGTTGGCGGCGGTGATCTTTGCCTTGAAAATCTGGCGGCATTATCTCTATGGAGAGAAATGTGAGATATATACTGACCACAAGAGTCATAAATATATATTCACATAGAAAGAGCTTAATATGCGCCAGATAAGATGGATAGAGCTCATCAAGGATTATGACTGTTCAATACATTACCACCCTGGGAAAGTGAACAAGGTGGCAGATTCCCTAAGTAGAAAGGATCCAGCGATTCTATCAATGATGAGAATTGAGAAGGATCCAATCTTCTTAGACTTGATGAAGATGGACGTGGGAATCATAAAGAAGGGAACATCATCAATCCTTTCAGAAATGATTGTTCAACCATATCTTTTGGAAAGGTTAAAGTATGCTCAAAAGGATGATGCGGGAATCCAAGAAAAAGTGGAAACTATCAAAAAGGTAAAATCCTCAGGGTTTAATGTTAATGAAGAAGGAATTGTGCGGTTTGGGAAAAGACTATGTGTTCCATCAAGTTCGGAGCTGAAGAAGGAACTTTTGGATGATGCACATAGTTCAAATTTCTCTATTCACCTAGGGAGCACAAAGATGTATCGAGATCTCCGAGAAAACTTTTGGTGGGATAATATGAAGAAGGAGATCGCTGAATATACATCAAAGTGCCTGGTGTGTCAGCAAGTGAAGGCAGAGAGGCAGAAGTCTAAGGGGATGATGCAACCATTGCCCATAACAGAATGGGAATGGGAGAACATCACCATGGACTTTGTCACTGGACTTCCAAGGAAATCCAAAGGCAACAATGCAATCTGGGTTGTTGTGGATCGTCTTACAAAGACTGCACACTTCATTGCTATTAGAGAGGATTTCTCTTTGGATCAACTGGCATGGATATATATCAGGGATGTGGTACGGTTGCATGGAGTACCGCTATCTATTGTTTCTGACCGAGATCCAAGATTTACCTCTATGTTTTGGAAGAGTCTTCAACATGCTTTGAATACTGAACTGAACTTCAGTACAGCCTATCATCCTCAAACTGATGGCCAATCCGAGCGGACTATCCAAACACTTGAGGATATGTTGAGAGCGTGCTCAATGGACTTTAAAGGAGGATGGGATCAACATCTTCCTCTGGTTGAGTTCTCTTATAATAATAGTTTCCACTCGAGCATCCAAATGGCCCCATATGAAGCCCTGTATGGGAAAAGGTGTAGAACACCGACATGTTGGGATGAGGTTGGTAAACGTAAGATGCTTGGACCAGAAATGGTCGAAGAAATGGTGGAGAAGGTGAAAACCATTCAGCAGCATATCAAGGCAACCCAAATTCGATAGAAGAGTTATGCATATAATCGTCGACGAGACCTTGAGTTTAAAGTCGGAGACATGGTGTTTTTACGCATATCTCCGTGGAAGAAGGTCATGAGTTTTGGAAAGAAAGGGAAGTTAAGTCCAAGGTACATCGGCCCCTTCGAGATTCTTGATCGGGTTGGGGATGTGGCCTATCAACTAGCACTTCCACCTACTATGGCCAAGGTGCATGATGTCT
This sequence comes from Viscum album, assembly GCA_963277665.1. Taxonomy (NCBI): domain Eukaryota; kingdom Viridiplantae; phylum Streptophyta; class Magnoliopsida; order Santalales; family Viscaceae; genus Viscum; species Viscum album. The sequence continues at coordinate 1,624,770,821 of OY728160.1, read as the reverse complement.
TGCATGTATCCCTCTTAAGGAAGTACATACCAGACCCTTCACATGTACTCTCTTCTGAGGTGGTACAATTAGAAGACGATCTTTCTTATGAGGAGCAACCAGTGAAGATCTTAGATCGTAGAGAAAAAGTTCTACAAAATAAGACAATGCCCCTCATCAAGGTGTTGTGGAGAAACCACAAGTTTGAAGAAGAAACTTGGGAGTCGGAGGATATGATGAAGCTGAGTTACCCACATTTGTTTTAGTGTGGGAAAAGGAAAATTTCGAGGGTGAAATTTCTTAAGGGGGGAATATTGTAACGACCCAAAGTTTCATTAATAGAAAATCCCTCTTGATCCAGTTAAATGTTTCTTTATGAAAAATGTTTTTATAAGATGTCAACTTCTTTAGTTTTACGTTAAGATTTGTGACCGTTACTTTTATAGTCGTTGAACAGTGATCATCTGAGTAGTATAAATATAAGGCTTTAATGAACCCATTTCTACTCAGACAAAGGAAGCGATGGCCTCATCCAGTAGAATTTCCCCTTACGAAGCCCATTTTTCAGAGCTCGGAAAAGAGGTGGCGTCTTTGGGATTTGCCCTTGACCAAGCCCAAGCTGAGCTTCATCAAGTCAAGCTCGAGCGTGATCGTCTATGGGAAAAGTGGAAGTTGATTGAAATTACCACTCGAGCGATGTTATCCGAGTCGCCCCAAGAGTCTTTCACCATCGCACACCTTACCCTTAGGTCTTATGCGGCTATTTTAAGGGGTTATGTAACAAATAAGTAGTACCATGTTCATGTACATTATTTTTTTATATAATAATGAATATAATTTCTAGTCATTTTTTTATACATTGTAATTAGTTTTTAAAGTACAAATGGTGTTTTTAGTTATTATTTAATTAAGAATTATATTTTATTAAATTAAAGGATTTTTAAATTAAATATTATTTTAATAAAATATTATTATTAATATTAAATTAATTTTTTATTAAGTATAAATGATCTTATAATTTTATGAATGCAATTAAAATTTTTATTAAGGTTTGAAAGCCATTTCTATCCAAACCCGTGAATTTTTTTATAAAAGTCAGTTTTTATTTTAAAAGTTAAAATTAACATATTTAGAAAATTATTTAGATAAAATAAATATTATTTTTAGAATCAGGACATCGAAATTATCCAACGGTGAATTTTTCATAATTTTCTGAGATAGTCAAATTTTTGGGTAAAAATTAAATACCATTTAAATATATAATGTGTTTTATGACATCATAATGAACCAATGGTGATGTAATAAAATAACATAATCCTTATGTTCGGCCAATATGTGTTTTATCATTAAAATAATGAGGTTTTGGGTTTTTTTGGCTTACTTTTCAAATCATTAATGGAGCCCTCAAGACTTATTCAACACTTTGCCTTTTTAAATTAATTTCCATGGGAGTGTGACTCACCTCCACATAAGAAACCCTAATTTTTTTAATAAGTTCGGACCTTGGACTTGTAAAATATTGTTTTCCTTTTTCCTTTTCTAGAAACCATGGGCAAATACCATGGGATTGTTTGTGGTTTGGATTATTTTAATATAAGGGGTCCCAAACCTAAATAATAAAGACTTCTCTCACCTTTCCTATATAAACCCACCCAAGCTCCCACTTCCCCCTCACTAAAATCCCTTTGAGTTCATCCAACCTCTGCCCTACTCTCTATAGAATCCTCCCAAGTTTCCCTAAGCTCCCAAGAAGCCTCTCACAAGCCTCTATCTAGCCTTTGGAAGCACACTTCCAAGTAAGGGTTTTTTCTTCCTTTCTCATTTTTGTCAATTTTATTTAAGTTGTATTGCCCTTTTAATTTCAATTATGAATGTTGGGGTATGGTTTCTCACCTCTCCCATACTGCCCTCTTATTGTTTTAATGATGTGATACCCCTTTCTCTCTCATTAAATGCCTCACATGTACACCCGTTACTATGTCGAAATTCCGAAAGGAACCTTTTTCTCCTCTTTTATATTCAAGAAATACTTTTGTATCATGAATCTAAATTCCTTTTCAATTGTTGGGACATGTATCTATATGTCCTCCCTACTGTCCATTACATGTAAATATGATGAGGAACCCCTTTCTCTCTCATCAACCATTTTTTATGAATTCTTATGTCACGCCGTTACGCTGCTGAAATCACACGGATTTTCTAAGCCAATATCATTGTGTAGTGAATACCATGCCCATTTCTCCATCAAGGGTGTTCGCCTTTATGCACATTTACTTATTGATTATAAAGTTTCATGTATGAATTCCACATTCATTTATTGTGGAATAAATGATTATATTTTATGAATCCATGTTTTATGATCCATGTGGCACACTTATGCATGAAATGAAGTGTTTAAGAAGGGTGTGCCCTGATAGCGCTCCAATGCATTGGGTAAAGTATAGTATCATGATACGTCATGTGAAATGAGTGTTGACTCATGTTAATTCAAGTGAAACAAGGGTTTACTCGTGCTTCATGTGCAATGAGGGTTTACTCATGCTCCATGTGCAATGAGCCTTGGCTCATGCTAATTCAATGTTAAGTGTTGTTGCCACATTTACATGTTATGGTTATCATGCTTTATCATGCCTTTATGTTCATGTTACTCTAATGCTCTATTGATGTTCCTATTTCCTAACATGTATTGTACTCCTCATGTTATTCATTGTGTACTCCCTTACTGGGCTTTATAGCTCAACCTTTTCTTATGCATGTCCTCAGGTTATCCCATGCAATGCTAATTACGAAGGAATGTAGTGGTCATGTAAAGGAAGTTTTCAATAAATATGTTGTATTTTAAGTTTAAAGTTTTTATGTAATGATCCTAAGCCCCAAAGACACTAAACCTATCGATATTCTTTGTTGTATCAAGTGAAGTTTTATGTAATAAAGCATTCTTAAGTTGTAATAAAAAGCAGGGTTGTCAAAGATATAATTAAAAAAAATGAAGTTCATGCGTTTTCTGTATCCATGAGATATTTGATTAGATCAAAAGAAAGATAATTTTATTCATAAATGTTTGTGTCATTACAACCTTCCCCCCTTAAAAAATTTCTCTCTCGAAATTTCATTTTCCCACACTATAACATATTTGTGTAACTATGCATCATCATCTCTTCTAGTTCCCACGTATCTTATTCAAAATGTTTGTTTTTTCACAACACTTTGATGAGGGGAATTGTCTTATTTTGTAGAACTTTTTATCTATGATCTAAGATCTTCACCATCTTCTCTTCATAGGAAAGTTCATTCTCCAATGGTACCACCTCTAGGTTGAGTACATGTGATGGTTCTGGTATGTCCTTCTTTAAGAGGGATACATGGAATACATCATGCACTTGAGACATGTTTGGTGGGAGTTCAAGTCGATAGGCCACTTCTCTGATGAAATTAAGGATCTCAAAAGGGATGATGTGCATTGGATTAATCTTTCCCTTATTCACAAATCTCATCACTTTCTTCCATGGATATATGCAGAGGAATGTCATGTCTCCAATATCAAACTCTATGTCACATCGGCAATAGTCAGTATAGCTCTTTTGTTGACTCTGAGCATCTTTGATGTGCTGCTGGATGGTCTTAACCTTATCTACCATTTCTTCAACCATTTCCAGACCTAGAAGTTTTAATTCCCCAATTTCATCCAAACATGATGGTGTTCTGGACCTCTTCCCATAAAGGGCTTTATAAGGGGCCATTTGGATGCTCAGGTGGAAACTATTGTTGTAAGAAAACTCCACCAAAGGAAGATGTTGGTCCCATCTGCCTTTTAAGTCCGTTGAGAAAGATATAAACATTCCCTCAAGTGTTTTGATAGCCTATTCAAATTGGAAATCATTTTAAGGGTGATAATCCATATTGAATTTCAGCTCAGCATTTAGAGCATTATGAAGACTTTTCCAAAACATAGAGGTGAATCTACAATCTCGATCAGACATAATCGACAGTGTTACTCCATGCAGCCTTACCACTTATATGATGTATATTTATGTCATTTGATCCAGTGAGAAATCCTCTGGAATGGAAATGAAGTGCACGGTGTTTGTAAGATTATCCACAACAACCCAGATAACATTGTTTCCTTTGGATGTCTTCAAAAGTCTGGTGACAAAGTCCATGGTGATTTTTCCCAGTTCCATGTTGGTATGGGTAATAGTTTCATCATCCCACTAGACTTCTACCTTTCATCTTTCACTTACTAACATACCATACATTTTTATGTATATTGTATGATCTCCTTCTTCATGTTATCTCACCAATATTTCTCTCATAGATCTCAATACATCTTTGTGTTTCCTGGGTGAATGGTGAAAGTCGAACAACTTACATCCTCCAAAAGTTCTTTCTTTAACTCAGGATTTCATGGAACATATAATATTGACCCAAATATCAAAATTCCTTCTTCATTAACATTAAACTATAAGGATTTTATTTTTTTATAGTTTCCACTTTCTTCTGAATCCCCAGATCATCTTTTTTAGTATCCTTTAACCTTTCAAAAAGTGACAATTGAGCAATCATTTGTGAAAGGATTGAAGATGTTCCTTTCCTTACGATTCCCATGTCCATATTCTTCAAGTCTAAGAAGATCAGATCCTTCTAAAATCTCATAGATGATAGAATTGTTGGGTTCTTTCTACTTATATCATCCACCACCTTGTTCGCTTTCCTAGGATGGTAGTGGATTGAGTAGTCGTAATTCTTGATGATCTCTAATCATATTTGTTGGTGCATATTCAGATCTTTCTAGGTGAATATGTATTTTAGACTTTTTTAATCCATACATATTTCAAACATCACCCCAAAGAGAAAATGTGGCCATATTTTTAACACAAATATCACAAATGCTAACTCCAGATCATGCATGGTATAGTTTTTCTCATGAATTTCCAACTAACATGAGGAATAGGCAATGAATTTTTCATTTTTCATCAACACACATCCTAATCACTTCATTGAAGCATCACTGAAAATTACAAAAAGTTCCCCACTTATGGGTAGTGTGAGCATAGGGGAAGTGATAAGCCTTATTTTCAACTCCATGAAGCTTTCTTCACATTCATTGTTCAAAGAATATTTGACTCCCTTCTGAGTTAGCTTGGTAAGAGGAATTGAAAATCATGATAAATCTCTCAAAAATATGTGATAATATCCAGCTAACCCAATGAAGCTATGGATATTTGTCACATATGTTGGCCTCAGCCATCCCTAAATTAATTTTTAATTTATAGGATCCACAGATATCTCATTTCTTATGATAATATGCCTCAAGAATGATAATTCCTTCAACCAGAACTAAAACTTGTTGTACTTTTCATAAAGATTCACTTTTCACAAGGTCTTTAAAATAGTGCTCAGATGATCCTCATGCTCCTCCTTCTTTTTGGAGTATATTATAATATCATCTATAAAGAGTACCATAAATTTGTTGAGGTAATATCTAAAGACTATATTCATCAAGTCTATAAATATTTTTGGAGCATTAGTGAGTCTTAATGACATCACTATGAACTTGTAATGCCCATAACTTTTACAAAAAATACTCTTGGGGATATCCTCCTTCTTCACCCTTACATGGTAATATCCCAACCGCATATCCACCTTGGAGAAGTATTGTGCTCCACGTACTATATTGAACAAGTCATCAATTTGTTCAAAGGAAACTTGTTGTTAATCATGATTTTGTTAATCTCATGATAATTAATGCGAAGGTGCATTGAATCATCCTTCTTCTTGAAGAATATGACTAGTGAACCCCATGTAGAAGCACTTGGGAATATAAACCCTTTATCTATATTCTCTTGTAGTTATTTCTTTAGCTCCTCAAGTTCTACAACAGCCATTCTATACGGAGTCTTGGATATTAGCAATGCCTCGGGTATAAGATCTATCAAGAATTAAACATATCAGCTAGGAGGAAGGCCAGACAATTCCTTTGGAAACACATTAGTGAATTCCTTCATGATAGGTATGTCTTTTAGGATGGTTCGTTCCTTAGAATAAATCATTTGAGCTAGATATGATTTCTTGTAGGGAAGTAATATCCATGCTTGAGAAGATGGGACCAAAGAAGATTCATCATACTCCTTGCACTTATATAGAATTGGGGATCAATTATCCATATTGAGAGTGATTTCCCTCTCATAGAAATTTATGTTGGCTTTATATAGGTAAATCCAATCTATGTCCATATTTGAAAAAAATTCCACCAAGGGAAGTATGAAAAAGTTCATCGGGAAGTTCAATCCATGAATTGTGGTATGGGAGGATTTATATACATGAGATGTAATAATTTCCCCATTTTCCATTTTCACTAAAATATTTACTTCCATGATTTTTGTTGGTGTTTGAATAGTTCTATTAAACATTCATGATATAAAGTAATGCGTAGAACTAAGGATGATTAACATGACTTTTACTTTTTGATTCTGGTTATACTTTATCCCATGTAGACTTAGGGATCAATATCATAAACTATTAAACACATAAAGGGTAATATAATTACATTAAATGGATAACTTATAAATTAAATTTATCTCCTTAACTTATGATTTTATATACTTCAGTCTATGTTATCCATGATCTACTTCCTAACATATATTCCTATGGGAATTTTTTTGTTCCCTCAATAATGGTTTGTAATGAGCTTATGAATTTACCAAAGAATATAGCTTGAGACTATCAAAATAGGTGTGAAGTAATACCCATTTTTTTGTATCAGGATACCCCGATTCAGGCTCGGAACACCTTGTCAGAGTTGTTACTCCTATGTACAATTGTGCTAGAACCACTTCCACTTGTATTATCCAGACAGGGATGTATTTTCTTGATAAACCACTTACTCTATACTTACCAAAATTTATGGATTTTTTATTACACTTAGGCTTATCCCTACAGGTTTTCACTAGGGTTTTCTAGTCATAATCTCAAAAGTAACTAACCTTGTCCTTTGATACCATCTATAACAACCATGCTCTTTATTTCATATTTAAACATGATTTATTATATAAAATTGAACTCAATAAATCTAAGAAGATCGAGAGGTATAGTGTATTTAGGGCTTAGGAACATTACATAACAACTTAAAACATAAAATACAACATCTTTATTGAAAAAATATTTTATATGATAACAACATTCCTTCGTACTTAACACTGCAAGGGATAACCTGAGGACATATATAATAAAGGGGTGAGCTATAAAGCCCAGTAAGGGAATAAACATGGCATAACAAGGGGATAATAATACATATTAGAAAATTAATACCAATTAAACATAAAGGAACATGAATATTAAGTCATGATATTGCATCATAATCATAACTAGGAAAATTTGGAAACAACATACAATATGGTATTAGCATGAGTCAAGGCTCATTGCACATGGAGGAGCATGAGTCAAAGATCATTACACATGGAGGGTCATGAGTAAAAGATCATTTCACATAGAGGATACTAAGTCAAATATAATTGCACAAGAATTATCATGAGTCAAATATAATTTCACATGATGTGTCATGATACTAAACATTACCCAATGCATTGGAGCACTATTAGGGAGCACCCTTCATAATCATTTCGTTTTCATGCTTCAGTGTGACACATATATCTTATAACATGGATTCATTAGTAATCATAATTTATTACATGATCAAGAAAATCTGTATTACATACATATAGATCCACAATCAGTAAGTACGTGTTTATAAAGGTGAACACCCTTGATAGAAAAATGGGTATGGTATTCACTGCACAATGATTTTGGCATGGAAAATCACGGTGCAATTTCGGCCGCATACCAATGTCATATAGAAATTAATAAAATGGGATGATGAGATAGAAAGAGATCTATAATGATTTATAAATTAAATGGACAATATTATGCATATTTAATAACATATACCAACATATGAAAAATGAAATTAGAGGACATAACATAAAAAGGGATGCTTGATAAAAGAGGCAAGTGGAAGATCCCTTACAGAATTTTGGCATCGTAACGGGTGTTCTTAAAGGATCATAGAGGGTATTAATGAGAGATAAAGGAAAATATAATCATTTATAAATTAAATGTATATTAATGTGGAGGTTCAAAAAACCCCATCATTATTAATTAAAATAAAAGGTTATAATAAGTTAAAGAAACTTAGGTAAAGATGAGGAAGGAAAGAACCCTTACATGAGTGTGTGACTCCAAATGACTGGAAGGGAATTCTTGAAAGTTGGGGATGCCTTTAAAAGACTCTAGGGTGTAGAGGTTAGAGTTTTTTCATGATCCAAAGAGTTTTAGTGAAGAGTAATAGGATCTTGGGTGGGTTTTTATAGGGAAAGAGGGGGATTTATTTATTATTTTAGATTTGGACATTACATAATGAAATATTCAAAACCACAAATAATCCCATAGTTTTTTCCCATGGTTTCTAAAAAAGGGGAGTGTTTTAAATTATTTTATAATTTCAAGGGCCGAACTTATTAAAATATTTCCCTTTATTATTGTGGGGGTGAGTCACGCTCTTAATGAAATGAATTTAAAATCTTAAAATATATTATATGTCATGGAGGATTCATAATGGTTTGAAAAAATAAATAAAATAAACATAAAACCACGTTATTTTAATTAGAAACATATATTTGGCCTAATATACCTTTTATAGTATTTATTACTTCATTATTGGTCCATTATTATGTCATAAAACACACTGTATATTTATAAGGTATTTAATTTTTACCCAAAAATATGACTGTCTCAAAAAATTATGAAAAAATAACCATTGGATAAATTTTGATATCCTAGTTCCAAAACTAATATTCATTTTATCTAAATAATTTTCTATTTATTTCAATTTTCACTTTTAAAATAAAAATCAACATTTATTGAAAATGGCAAGTTTTTTGACAATAACAGTTTTTGAACCCTAATAAAAATTACATTTGACTTCATAAAAATTATATGATAATTTACATTTAAAAAAATTAATTTAATAATAATTTTTTATTAAAATATTATTTATTTCAAAAACTAATTAATTCATCAAAATAAATTTCTTAATTGAATTTGAATGTTAACCAAAAATACTATTTTTGCTTTAAAAATCATTTACAAAGTAACAATAATAGGAAGAAAATATATTAATTATTCTATAAAAAAAATTGTAAATAATATTATTTATATGGTATTGATACATATCTCTTTATTACACCATCATATTCCCTAAGAGTAAGGTGGCTGGTGGGGCTTTCATGGGGTCATTTGGTGAACATATTTTGGGTCGTGATCTCGATGAGCATGGACTTATCTCGTAAAAAGTTCATCTCATGCTTAATTTATTGGATATTAGCTTGGTATTAGTCTAGGGAAATTCCTAAAAATGATACATCCCTCAGAATATCTAATAAATGGGCTTCATAGGGTATGATCCTACTAGTTGTGGTCATGACTTCCTTTTTCTGAGTCAAACAGATTTGTTAAAACCCTATATATATACTAGTCATGTGATCATTATTCAATGGCTATATTATCAATAATAATGATAAATAATGATCATTTAAATACAATTGGATATAATAAAACAAAATACATTAATTAGTTTTTTATATCCATAATACATTTGATTAAATCAAAATAAATGGAATTTTATTCATAAATGTTCGGGTCGTTACAGAACAGGTGGTTTGTTACCACCTTTTCCCATTTCAGAATGGAAATGGGATTTTTGATGATGTATTTTTTGGTGGGTCTTGTGAGTATTACTTGGAATAATGATATGATCTAGGTAGTTGTGTATTTTTTGACCAAGGTGAAACATTTCTTACTAATTTGAGAGACTTTCATTGTTGACCAGTTAGGAAAATTATATTTTTAATTAATAGTATGGTTTCATGGGGTGAAATGAACTATAGTTTTGGATTATGATATGAGGTCTACTTTGTTCTTATATAATGGGTTACAAAAAGTTCTTGGTACCCATGTGTTTTTTAGTATGACTTTCCACCCATATATGGATGGGAAATCGGAGCGTACCATTCAAGTTTTGGAGGAAATGTTGAGGGAATGTGTCTTATATTTTGGTGGATCATGGAAGAAGCACCTATAACTTGTTGAGTTGCCCTATAATAGTATTTACCATGAAATTTTTCAAATGTAACCATATTAGGTGCTTTATGGTAGGTCATGTATATATCTATTATGTTGGATAGAGGTTGGATAATCCGAGTTGTTTGTACCAAGTCACGTACAGGAGACATCAGAATAGGTTCGGTTAATTTGTAAATAAATGGCTATGTATTAGAGTAGGTAGAAGATGTATGAGGATCAATATCATCAACATCTTGAGTTTATTATGGGAAATTGTGTGTTTCTTCATGTGTCCCCAAGGTTTTTTCATCATTGGATTTGGAAGCAAGGTAAGTTGGCACCCAGGTTCATGGGTACATTTGAGATTATGGATAGGATCAGACCAGTGGAATACTGAGTGGATCTTCCATAGTGGCATGGTGGTATTCATGATTTTTTTCATGTGTCACAGCTTTTTCAGTATCACCCGGACCCATCACATGTGATTAATTTTAATGATGATGAGATTGAGGTAGATGTATCCTGATTCATATTGTGGAACACAGTGAGAATGTATAGTAGGGAAAGAATGTACCTTTGGTTCAAGTTTTTTGGTGGCATGGTAATGTTTAGGAATAAACTTGGGAGAGGGATATGGACATGTGGGTCAGTGGCCTGATCTCTTTAATTTTTAAGCTCATTGATGCTTGAGAAGAGCATCTCGAGGATGATCCATTATAAGGTTGGGAGGTTGTAAGATCCCATACATCATGGAGGTACATTACTATTTAAGTTTTGGTTTAAATACCTTAAATTTGGTTAGTGATATGTTTACTAAGATTATGGGGAGGCTTGGGGGTGTTTTGGGGGTTCTAGACACAAAAATAAGGGAGAACGGGGTCATCCAGTTCATGTTGCACAGTTGGCGCATGGTTAGTAGTGATCGTGCACCCTAATAATGATTTTCTGGAGGTGGGTGCATGGTCTAAAGAAATAGTGAAAGGGAGAAGGAAAAACTATGTGGTCTTGTACAGATCCATCCTTCATGTTAATTGCATGGTTTTTTAAAATGTTTAGTCTCCCCAGGTAACAGTCCGGCCTAGCCCCCTCTTGGACAGTGGGTGGTGCACAGTTAGTGCACAGTTTGGCCAATCGTGCGGCCAAACTATGCACCCCTTAAAAAGTGGTATTTTAACTTTTTTCCCCATATTTATTAAGTTTTATATCTCAATATTTTCCTTTATTATTCCTCCTATATCCCTAGGTATGAACCAAATATCCGAAATATTCCCAAGGATCAATTTCCATCATTTCTATCCCATTTGGAGTGATATTGGTTGTGAATCGAATCTCTTTTTGATTATAACACTCTTTTTCCTAATATTTTTCAGATTAGGGATTATCTAGCGATTTATATTCTTATAAATCCCTAACAACCTATTTTTCTAGTGGATCTTAGGTTGGGGATTATAGGGGTGTTCAAATATGAATCAAAGGTTAGGGTTAAGGATGCGTTCATCTTTTGAATTGTGGTAGGTGGTCTACAGGTTATATCCCTTAGTAAGGAAGTTGGTTTGTGCATATTTGTTTGTGATGTTGGCTCCTTCTCATTATTATTTTTATACTCATAGTGAGAAATGATATATTGGTAGGTTAAATGATGAATTGGACCCCTCGTGATCCTTGTGGGATGCATTGAGGTTGATTAGACTAGTTATAGAGACACCAATGGGGTGTTCCATCATCCCAAACATGGAAAATTGTAATGATGAGCATAGATCTAACTTTTGATGAAGTAGATACCATCCTAAACATGTTGACATGTTAGGTTGAATTATAAAATATCATTAATGGTAGTTTTTTCTAGTTGTTGACATAGAATGGGGGTTGTTTGGAATATTGTAAAAGGGTTAAATGGATTAAAGTGAATGTGTTAAATGACTTATGGGTTCTAATGGAAATATGTAAATGAGTCAAGGAATATAAATGAAAATTTGTAAATGGGATAAGTCATAATTATGGATTATGTGTTTAACTAACTATGAATTCTGAATGTTATGTGTATTGATTCAGTATGGTTTTTGAAATGGTATATGTTGTAAATGGTTAAAGAAGAATGTTCAAATGGATTGGGGTAAGTGTAGGTTACTATACATGAGGATCTATGCCCATGGTTTAGGTTAGACTAAGGCTCTAAACCCCACCCCATTTCAAGCATGGGTTTGGGAGAGGACTAAGTCTCTATGCCCATAATTGTTTAATATGATTAGACTACCTAAACTGGGGCTTCGAGGTAAGTTTTTTGCATTGTTTAAGAAATTTTTTCCTTAGTGAGATAGGGAACTTGACATATCCTCTTAAGCAGATTAGTTGATAAGAATATGACAAAGTGAAATTGATGAAGATTCATAACCCATGGAATAAATGATGAAAATGGTTTAAATGGATATTGTTAACCCATAGAACCCGGTTTATCTCTTTTTTACTTTGTTATCTATTTCATGAATGCATGCACTACATTTTTGTAAAAACCCTGATATTCTTTTCAGGTATGTTTTTCCTTTTTTGGTTGATTTTGAGAAAAAGATGAAATTATGGTAATTTTCTAAGTACACGCCATGTACTTTATGAGTACACGTTGTGTACTTTTTTGTCGCAGGAGGATGTGTGTTGGCCATGTAGTAGCCACACACACGGCCGTGTGGGAGTGACTTGGAGGCCGCTTAAAGCGGAGTACGGAAATGACTAGTACATTCCATGTAATTTATTTTTTTCATTAAATGCACCAGGGTCGCGTCTATTTGCCAGAACACTCTACTTTTAGGTCTCGTTCAACCGAGAGCTCTGTACGGTCATGGATCTTCGATAAACCGCCGAGCATGCATCCGTCCTCTGAATCGAACACCGTCTATTGTGTTGGAATCAAATCGGTGAGTTCTGTCTTCTCCTAGGGAACCATCTTCTGATTTCTCCTCTCTTGTGAGATATCGTGGGTTGAAAGTTTTAGACGTTTTTGTAGATCTTTGATGTTATGAGGAGACTAATGTTTTGAGGTTCACTTATATCAATCTCCTAATGCCGAGGTATGTGGTTTGTGCCTTTCTATTGAAAGTACTTGAGTTTTATGTAAAATATTTCCCAATACCCATGAACAGTGTAACACCCCAAGCTTCCACGGTACACTTCTCTTTGAATAATACAGTAGCGTGTGTTGTACGCAACTTCAAGTTCTAACACACCCACCACAACCAATCAAAGTAGTCATTATGAATAGTAATACCTAATTTTTGAAATTTTATAAATTTTATCTTTCCAAATGGAATTCGTTTTTGTATTCAGAATATTGAAATTATCCTAAGTTGAATTTTTGTAATTTTCTAAGAATTTCCAAATTTTTTATGAATAGTGAAAAATACTTAAAAACAACTTTTTTAATCAAAATAATTTATAGTGATAAATTATACTATTGAGTGGTTTTAAAGTATAATTAGAATATATTTTTTCCATTTTATCCAATGGTGTTCATTATAATTAATTTCACTATGAAACTGGACATAAACAATTGTCAATCTTTTGATATATATTATTTCTTAAAAACACGCTATTTGTTGTGACAGCGGGAATTAGTTATAAAATTAATTAATGCAACTTATATGTTTGGAATTTTTTAAAAAAGACATCATTTTTGAATTCTTAATATCAATTATATCTTAGGGTAAAATTTTTCCATTGTTCTAAAAAAATTCAATTTTTGATGAATAGTGAAACCACTAAGTGATAGTTAAAAAACTGATTTTTCGTTTAAATGAAACATTACCACTTCTGCATTTTGATTTTCAAAAATCCAACATACATGGCTGTCATTAGGAAGTAAAATGTGTCTCAATGGTATAAAAATAATTTTTGGTGAATAGTAACTTTTAAGTTTAATTAATCGCGATTAAAGGTAATTAGTGAAATTTAAGGTAAAAATGGTAATATAAAAATATGAAAATACCCTTACACTTGTCCTACCCCTATTTTATGAGTCATTTACGACCAATAAAATCCATGGGTCAACTTGGGGACCCCATGGAGCCACTTTGGTAGGAAAGTGACATTAAAAACTTTTTATTTAATGTTAAAATAAAAATGTCACAAACATGAGTTGTTTTACTAAAACAATTTTTAAATGGGGTTATACAAGTAATATTTTTTACTATAAATATTCATTAGAAAGATAATAATATTTACTACATCATGATATTTGTTTTATAATTTTTAGACATTAAATAAATTAAATTTGTTATGAAACAATGATGATGCATCGATTACCTCATTAATTAACGATTTAAATAAAATGAAAAGATAATGTAAAATATAATACCTACACATGTCAAATACCTATTGGACAAGTGGATTTAGAACTCTTATCACCTTATCCTTGAAATATATAATGGTGGGACCTTTTAAATCCCAGAATCACTTTATAATAAAGTAACCTTTTATAACTTTCCAAGAGTGCCCCTCCTCTCCTCTTATAAAAGGCCCCCACCACTACCACCTTACCCACACCTCTCAAGACTTTTGGCTCGGCCAAAATCTGCCCAAATACTCTCTAAACTTCCCTCTATTACCCCTAGAAGCCTCACTTTGGGCATAATTCTTCCCAAGGAATCCTTTGGATCAAATCAAAAAGAGTTGCCCGATTTTAAGGTAATGTCTTCTCTTATGTTATTTTGTTTTATTTTGATTCTCCAGCCCCTTAAAACTATTTTTATTCCTTTATTTTGTAAAAAAAATAGTATCTTCAATATAGTAGGATTTTTTTATTATAAGGATTTGATTTAAACTTACACACACCTTCGTTTAATGGTTAAAGAACATACTGTTTCTGTGGTTGGAAAATTTCTACCTCACGAAACGATGATTGTTCAATCTTCTTTTAACACCTCTCATGGAGGCCATTATGATGACACTATTTTTATATATGATATATATTATGTTTTTTATTTCCTTATGATTCTTTATTTTTCATTTATGGCATACCTTTATGATTTCCATTATGGGTAAACGCGATAATTTCATTTCAGGAAGTGCGGACTACCGCCCCCGCAAAGTGATTTGAATCGTTAATGCCATATGTGGGATGTATAAAGGATGGAGTAAATGGTATTATACATTATATTATACTGGAATTATATTATACCTTTATATGATTATAACTTCATTCCATTAAATATGAAATAGAAATGAAAGTAGCGTTCATGCGTACGTACGGCTTACCGTCTCCATGAACGGTGCATTTCATTTCGTACCTCTAAATGTTATGTAATATTATAAATGCATGTATATACTGGATATATAGGATATATATGATATCTAAATCATGAATATAATTCTTTAGATAATGGATATTCTACCACATAAACAACTTGTAATTATAAGAAGTTTATTTTTAACTCAAGTACCAAAGATTGACAAAATGACCGTTATTAACTTAAACAAATACATAATGTTAATAACATGGTAATAAGTGATATAAAAGGAATAATGAACTTGAAAAGAGGTTCTTAAGCAATTAAAAATTAACTCTAGTTTATTATTCAGGAGGTTAAAGAGTGGTGGAGTTAAGTCGGACACGAGGTAAGAGAACTTCTTAACCCAATTTTTGTTCTTTGGGTTAATCTCCTACTTTCAAATTATGTCATGATATTATTAAATCATATCTTGTATTTATAATTTAATTATGTGTACTTATAGTGAATACAAATAATAGATCTATTTTATTTAAAAAATGATCTTTGTAAGGTACTTTGTCTCAATCTCCATTCATTGAGGCATATTTTTTTTTATACACAAATTTCTTTTATACGGTGTATAAACCCCTTTGAATTTTATGTTTATTCAAAAGGAATATTTTTATATGAATCATTTTACTAAATGAAAAAAAGGAATGTTTTTATTGTTGTACGTATGTGGCGACAATGACTTCTCTGCCGCTGTGACCATTATTTGAGTTTCGGCTTCCTCTACAAGCCATAACCTTTTTTAAATGAAAAATAAATATCAAGTTTTAATTTTCTTTTATTTTGGTATTGAAAATGGTTTTGAAAGTGTTTTTATTATATCAATATGTTGTATTGATATCTTTTGATTGAAATGTGGAAATGTTATGTTTACTTTATGCATGTTTTATGTGATACGATTATGTTATGATTTACAGTATGTTTAAACCTGTTCATATGAGGAATGCATTGGACTTAATAAGTGACGGGTGGAGCCCGCTACAGCTCCTCGATGCATCGGTAGGTCTCATGAGACAAACTATTGTCTTGGCACGAGGCCTTGACAAAATCTTATTTGTGGTCTTGGAAGTAGGGCTTGGCTACGTGGTTATGATAGTCTGGAATTATGCATTCCATCATTATTAAAGTGGTTATTGATATTGCATGTGATTATTCGACCAGTAGAATATATATGTGAATAAGTAAATGGAATTATTTCATTTTAATTTTTCCATTTTATGTTGAAGTTCAAGTTTAAAAGTCTTTTGTTTTAGTTATACATTGCCTTAAATGTTTATGTTTATTTATGAAATCTTCCGCTGTATTGTTATCCTTACTGAGCATCTGAGCTCACCCCTTTCAATGTTTTAATTTTTTTCCAGGATGTGAAGAAGTATTTTTGGAATGACCTGCAGGGATAGTCTGAAGGGGATATGAGTGTGGAAAATGGAGACTATGTTATTGTATTTTTTTCAATTTATGATGTAATGTAACATTTATGAATGTATCTAGTGTTTCCAAGGCTACTAAACTAATCGGTCTTTCGAGACTTGATCTTTTGTGATCATTCCAATGTTACGAAGTAATGCACCAACTCTTGGTAACTGGGGTCGAGGCATTACAGTTGGTATCAGAGGCAGTTTAGTACTAACCTTGGAAGCTATATTTAGATAAACTCTGATTAGAGCACATATCCCGAAGATGGACTTTGAGGATTAGTAAGAACTTCCTAGAATTTTGGTATTATAGAGATTTTGTGAGTTTTCTGAGCATTACATCCCTGTCTGGATACGAGCAGGTAGAGGTGGCTCTGGCACAGATGTACCTAGGGGTAAAACCTGAAAACACCGCTTTGAGCTAGACTCGAACGGGAACTGGTGCACGACAACGGGCCTTGCTGCACTCTTGGTTACGACACTCCCAAGGGATATGCTTAGGATAATTCTCACTTTCTTTACAAACCATTATGAAGGGTTTATGAGTATATACTTCCTCAAAGAAAACATTTCTTTTTACGATTATGGATTATATCCATAAATAGTTCAATTTATGTTAAGTGTTTTACAAGTATGGAATTATGTATTTCGATTCATAAACTAATCTAGTTTATGACATTGTTTAGAAATGGCACCTAGTGGAAGGAATGGAAACCTTATCAATGCATGCACTCCATGTAGATATTTCCATCCTGCTCAAGATAATTATTGTGGAGCTGGAGATACAACTAGTTCTGATCAACTTATTACCATACTGGGACAACTCACTCAGGTTATGAATAATAACCTACTCGTATGGAGCACCCTGATCTGCAATGTGGAGGATCAATTTTAGACCGCTTCATGAGGCAACAACTGCCAACATTTAATGGGGGTACAAATCCATTAGTAGCTGGGAAATAGATAAACTCCTTAGAGAAAATATTACATGCCTTGGGGAGTAGCGAAAGGGAGAAGGTTGTCATGGCAGTCTACCGCCTCACTGGAGATGCCGATCAATGGTGGTTGCTGATTCAAAACACAAAGGAAGATGAAGAAGTATCATGTATGGAATGTAGGGAGTTTAAGGAAATTTTATTAGAAAAATACTTTCCACATGACCATCGAGCAGATATGGAAAGTCAATTTCTGAGTCTGAGGCAAAAGGAGGATGAGAATGTTGCAAAGTATGAGGCTAACTTTACAAGGTTAGAGAGGCATGCTGCAGATTATATACGTAACCCAGGAAGTAAGATTGATCATTTCTTTGATGGGTTAAAACCATTTCTCCATCGAGCATTAGTCTCAAAAACCTTCTCTTCGTACGAAGATATTGTCTCATGTGCTATCAAGACGGAAAAGGAATTCTCTAAGTCTTATGACTTTAAAGCAAAGCAAGAAAAGAAGAGATCTTCTGATCAATCTGGAAATGGAAATAAGGGGAAGAAGGGAAAAGTTGAATATCAGTCCTGCAGTAAATGTGGGAAGAAACACCCCGGTACTTACTTGAAGCGAATGGGAGTCTGTTACAAGTGTGGTGAAAAAGCCCACCAAGCTCATGATTGCAAGGGAAATAAAGTTGATGTCCATGTAGAATGCTATAATTGTAGAGAGATGGGACATTATGTAAATGAATGTCCTAAGCGTCTGGGGAAATTACCTCAGAAGAGGCCAAGGGATCAAGTCCAAGCTTATGCTATCATTGCTGCTGAGGTTGAAGCTCTGAAATACGTGGTGCCAGGTAATTTAATGGTTTCCTCAAGTTTAGAAAATGCATTATTTGATTCTGGATCATCGCATTGTTTCATGTCTTCCCAGTTTTCTAATAAAATTAGATATTTCCAATTTGATTTAATAAGAGAATTGTCAGTCAAAACTCCTAAGGGAAGTATCATTGCAACAAAGTTTTGTGAATCAGTCCACATTAGAGCACATAAATGTTCTTTATCCGCTGATCTCATTTTCATACCTATGATTGAGTTTGATATAATCCTCGGTATGGATTGGATTTCAGACTATGATGAAAAGATTTATTGTAAGAAGAAGGAGGTTATGATTTTTGATGATGATGATAAGGAACACCTTATTTTTAGAGCAGAATTATCCCCACCTAATTCTTATTTAGATCCACCCCCAGTAGCTCAACTAAATTCAATTATTGGGGAGGAAGAGAATGAAATAACTAAGGGCGAGGAAAGGAATGTTCAAATAGAGGATGTACCTATTTTGAAAGAATATGTAGATGTGTTTCCGGAAGATTTACTTGGACATCCTTCAGAATGATAAGTTGAGTTTTCCATTGATTTAATTCCTAGATCAAGGCCTATATTGAAGACCCCTTATAGAATGGCCACCGTGGAATTAGTTGAACTAAAGAAACAACTATAGGAATTGAGTAATAAGGGATTTATTCACCCTAGTGTTTCTCCATGGGGAGCCCCTGTCCTTTTTGTTAAGAAGAAAGATGGATCTATGAGGTTGTGTGTTGACTACAGGGAGATCAATGCTATAACAATAAAGAACAAGTATCCCCTACCTCGCATTGATGATTTATTTGACCAATTGCATGGAGATCAATACTTTTCAAAGATTGACCTTCGATCTGGATACCATCAGTTGTGTGTGAAGAAGGAAGACATTCCGAAGACAATATTTTGAACAAGGTACGGGCATTACGAGTTTACAGTAATGCCTTTTGGATTGACTAATGAACCCTCTGTATTCATGGATCTAATGAATAGAGTTTTCAAGTAATATCTTGATGATTTTGTGGTGGTATTTATTGATGATATCTTGGTATACTCCAAAAGCTACGAAGATCATGAAAATCACTTGTGTATTATCTTGAAGACTCTTAGAAGGCATGAATTATATGGGTAGTTTAGCAAGTGTGAATTCTAGCTTGAGGAGATTTCTTTTCTTTTCCATATTGTCTCTAAGGATGGAATTTCTGTTGATCCTTCTAAGACCAAGGAAATCCAAGAATGGCCAGCACCGACGAGTATAACTGAGGTATGCAGCTTTATTGGTTTGTCAGGTTATTATCGACGTTTTGTCCAGAATTTTGCTCGATTAGCTAACCCATTAACGAAGCTCACACGTAAAGGGGTTAAATTTGTTTGGACAAAAGAGTGTGAATAATGTTTTGAAGAACTGAAGAGAAGATTAGTCAACGCACCTATATTGACTCTACCATCAGGGAATGATGGGTTCGTTATTTATATTGATGCATCAATGAAAGGACTTGGTTGTGTCCTTATGCAGAATGATAGGGTTATTGTCTATGCATCACGAAAGCTAAAAATTCATGAGCAGAACTATCCTACTCATGATCTCGAGTTAGCTGCTGTAAGCTTTCCCTTGAAGATATGGAGACATTATCTCTATGGTGAAAAATGTGAGATATATACCGATCACAGGAGTTTGAAATATATTTTCTCACAAAAAGAACTCAACATGAGGCAAAGGCGATGGCTTGAACTACTCAAGGATTATGATTTCAAGATACACTACCACCTAGGGAAGGCAAATAAGGTTTCAGATTCTTTGAGTAGAAAAGATCATGGAGTTTTGAACATGATGAGAGTGGAAAGGGATCCTATTTTCATGGATATAGTAAAGATGGATATGGGAATCACCATGGAGGGTGAAACATCAAAAAAAATTCAAATGGTTTCCAAACCATCTTTACTATAAAGGATAAAGTGTTCTCATGCCAATGATGAAGAGTTGAAAAAGAGGATTAAAGCAGTGAATGATGGGAGATTGAGTGACTTTGTGTATGAAGATGGAATTTTGAAATTTGGGAGGAGACTTTGTGTTCCCGATATACCTGATTTAAAGAGGGAATTGTTGGATGATTCTCATAGTTCCAATTTCTCTATACACCCTGGGAGCACTAAAATGTATAGAGATTTAAAGGGACATTTTTGGTGGGACAACATGAAGAGGGGGATTGTTGATTTTGTGTCAAGATGTATGGTTTGTCAACAAGTGAAAGCTGGAAGAAAACTGCCTGGTGGAGTATTGCAACCTTTTCCCATACCTGAGTGGAAATGGGATAATATTACGATGGATTTTTTCATGGGACTACGAAAGAATCGTAGAAGGAATGAAGCAATATGGGTCATTGTTGATCGTCTCACGAAGTCAGCACATTTTCTTTCTATAAAGGAAGATCTACCACTTGAACGTCTAGAAAGACTATATATTAATGAAGTTGTGAGACTTCATGGAGTACCCCTGTCGATTGTCTCGGATCGTGATCCCTGTTTTACATCAAAATTCTGGAAAAGTCTTCAGAAGGCCTTGGATACTGAACTTCGTTTGAGCACTGCTTACCACCCTCAAACAGATGGACAATCAGAAAGAACTATTCAAACCTTAGAAGACATGTTGAGATCATTCTCACTTGACTTTGAAGGAATGTGGGATCAATATTTACCTCTCGTAGAATTTTCCTATAATAATAGCTTCCATTCAAGTATTCAGATGGCACCATATGAAGCGTTATACGGAAAGAGATGTCGCACACCAACCTGTTGGGATGACGTTGGTGAAAGAAAACTTGTAGGCCTAGAACTGGTGGAGGAAACGATGGAAAAGGTGAAATTAATCCAAAACCACATCAAAGCAGCTCAAAGTAGGCAGAAGATCTATGCCGAGAATCGAAGGAAGGATTTGGAATTTCAGGTAGGAGATCATGTTTTCTTGAAGGTGTCTCCATGGAAGGGAGTTATATGTTTCGGTAAGAAGGGTAAATTGAGTCCCAGGTACATCGGACCCATCGAAATTCTAGAACGAATTGGGGTTGTAGCTTACCATTTGGCAATTCCGCCAAGTCTCTCCAAAGTTCACGATGTATTCCACGTATCACTGTTGAGAAAATACATGCCTGGAATAACGCATGTACTCACCTATGAGGAATTAGAACTGGAACATGATCTGTCTTATTGTGAAGAGCCCGTCAAGATTCTTGATACAAGAGAACAAGTGCTGAGAAACCAGACGACTCGTCTGGTAAAAGTTCTATGGAGAAACCATAAGATGGAGGAGGCAACGTGGGAACCCGAGGAACTTATGATGAAGAATCACCCGAGTCTTTTTATACAGTGATATTATATGAAATTTCGAGGACGAAATTATTTTAAGGAGGGGAGAATGTAACACAACAAGGTTCCATGGTACACTTCTCTTTGAATAATACAGTAGCGTGTGTTGTACACAACTTCGAGTTCTAACACACACACCACAACTAATCAAAGTAGCCGTTATGAATAGTAATACCTACTTTTTGAAATTTTATAAATTTTATCTTTCCAAATGGACATCTTTTTTGTATTTGGAATATCAAAATTATCCTAAGTTGATTTTTTTTAATTTTCTGAGAATTTCCAAATTTTTTATGAATAGTGAAAAATACTTAAAAACAACTTTTTTAATAAAAATAATTTATAGTGATAAATTATACTATTTAGTGGTTTTAAATTATAATTAGAATATATATTTACCATTTTATCCAATGGTGTTCATTAGAATTAATTTCACTTTGAAATTGGACATAAACAATTGTCAATCTTTTGATATATATTGTTTCTTAAAAACACGCTATTTGTTGTGACAGCGGGAATTAGTTATAAAATTAATTAATTCAACTTATATGTTTGTAATTTTTTAAAAAAGACATCATTTTTGAATTTGTAATATCAATTATATCTTAGGGTGAAATTTTGGCATTGTTCTGAAAAACTTCAATTTTTGATGAATAGTGAAACCACTAAGTGATAGTTAAAAAAATGATTTTTTGTTTAAATGAAACATTACCACTTCTGTGTTTTGATTTTCAAAAATCCTACATACATGGTTGTCATTAGTAAGTAAAATGTGGTTCAATGGGATAAAAATAATTTTTGTTGAATAGTAACTTTTAAGTTTAATTAATCGCGATTAAAGGTAATTAGTGAAATTTAAGGTAAAAATGGTATTATAAAAATATGAAAATACCCTTACACTTGTCATACCCCTATTGGATGAGTCATGTCCGACCAAGACAATCCATGGGTCAACTTGGGGACCCCATGGAGCCACATTGGTAGGAAAATGACATTAAAAACTTTTTATTTAATGTTAAAATAAAAATGTCATAAACATGAGTTGTTTTACTAAAACAATTTTTAAATGGGGTTGTACAAGTCATATTTTTGACTATAAATATTCATTAGAAATCTAAAAATATTTCTTACATCATGATATTTGTTTTAAAAATTTTATACATTAAATAAATTAAATTTTTTATGACACAATGATGATGCAGCGATTACCTCATTAATTAACGATTTAAATAAAATGAAAAGATAATATAAATTCTAAGACCTACACAAGTAAAAAACCTATTGGATGAGTGGATTTAGAACTCTAATCACCTTATCCTGGAAATATATAATTTTGGGACTTTTTAAATCCGAAAAGCATTTTATAATAAAGTAACCTTTTATAACTTTCCAAGAGTGCCCCTCCTCTCCTCTTATAAAAGGCCCCCACCACTACCACCTTACCCACACCTCTCAAGACTTTTGGCTCGGCCAAACTCTACCCAAATACTCTCTTAACTTCCCTATATTACTCCTATAAGCCTCACTTTGGGCAGAATTCTTCCCAAGGAATCCTTTGGCTCAAATCAAAAAGAGTTACCCGATTTTAAGGTAATGTCTTCTCTTATGTTATTTTGTTTTATTTTGCTTCTCCAACCCCTTAAACACTTTTTATTCCTTTATTTTGTAACAAAAACAGTATCTTAAATATACTAGGATGTTTTTATGAGAAGTATTTTATTTTCAATTACACACACCTTCGTCTAATGGTTAAAGAACATATTGTTTCTGTGGTTGGCGAATTTCTACCTCACGAAACGATGATTGTTCAATCTTCTTTTAACACCTCTCATGGTGTCCATTATGATGAAACTATTTTTATATATGATATATATTATGTTTTTGTTTTCCTTATGATTCTATATTTTTCATTTATGGCATACCTTTATGATTTCCATTATGGGTAAACGCGATAATTTCATTTTAGGAAGTGTGGACTACCGCCCCCTCAAAGTGATTTGAATCGTTAATTCCATATGTGGGATGTATAAAGGATGGAGTAAATGGTATTATACATTATATTATACTGGAATTATATTATAACTTTATATAATTATAACTTCATTCCATTAAATACGAAATAGAAATGAAAGTAGCATTCATGCGTACGTACGACTTACCGTCTCCATGAACGGTGCATTTCATTTCTTACCTCTAAATGTTATGTAATATTATAAATGCATGTATATAATGGATATATAGGATATATATGATATCTACATCATGAATATATTTCTGGAGATAATGGATATTCTACCACATAAACAACTTGTAATTATAAGAAGTTTATTTTTAACTCAAGTACCAAAGATCGACAAAATGACCGTTATTAACTTAAACAAATACATAATGTTCATAACATGGTAATAAGTGATATAAAATGAATAATTAACTTGAAAAAGGTTCTTAAGCAAGTATAAATTAACTCTAGTTTATTATTCAGGAGGTTGAAGAGCGGTCGAGTCAAGTCGGACAGGAGGTAAGGGAACTTCTTAACCCAATTTCCGTTCTTTGGGTTAATCTCCTACTTTCAAATTATGTCATGATATTATTATATCCTATCTTGTATTTTTAATTTCATTATGTGTACTTATATTGAATGCACATAATAGATCTATTTTATTTAAAAAATGATCTTTGTAAGTTACTTTGTCTCAATATCCATTCATTGAGGCATATTTTGTTTTATACACAAATTTCATTTATACGGTGTATAAACCCCTTTGACTTTTACGTTTATTCAAAAGGAATCTTTTTATACGAAGCATTTTACTAAACTACAAAAAGGAATGTTTTTCTTGTTGTACGTATGCGACGACAACGACTTCTCCGCCACCGTGAACATTATTTGAGTTTCGGCTTCCTCTACAAGCCATAACTTTTTTTAAATGAAAAATAAATATCAAGTTGTAACTTTATTTTATTTTGGTATTGAAAATGGTTTTGAAAGTGTTTTTATTATATCAATGTATTTTATTGATATCTTGTGATTGAAATGTGGAAATGTTATGTTTCCTTTATGCATGTTTTATGTGATATGATTATGTTATAGTTTACGATATGTTTAAACCTGTTCATATGAGGAATGCATTGGACTTAATAAGTGACGGGTGGAGCCCGATATAGCTCCTTGATGCATCGGTAGGTCTCATGAGACAAACTAGTGTCTTGGCACGAGGCCTTGACAAAATCTTATTTGTGGTCTTGGAACGAGTCCTTAGATACCTAGTTATGATATTCTGGCATTATGTATTCCATCATTATGAAAGTGGTTATTGATATTGCATGTGATTATTCGACCATTAGAATATCCATGTGAATAAGTAAATGGAATTATTTCATTTTACTTTTTCCATATTATGTTTAAGTTCAAGTTTAAAAGGCTTTTGTTTTAGTTATACATTTCCTTAAATGTTTATGTTTATTTATGAAAGCTTCCGCTATATTGTTATCCTTACTGAGCATCTGAGCTCACCCCTTTCAATGTTTTAATTTTTTTCCAGGATGTGAAGAAGTATTTTAGGAATGACCTGTAGGGATAGTCTGAAGGGGATATGAGTGTGGAAAATGGAGACTATGTTATTGTAGTTTTTCACTTTATGATGTAATGTAACATTTATGAATGTATCTAGTGTTTCCAAGGCTACTAAACTAATCGGTCTTTCGAGACTTGATCTTTTGTGATCATGCCAATGTTACGAAGTAATGCAACAACTCTGGGTAACTGGGGTCAGGGCGTTACAAACAAGGTATTGCACATTTACCATGTTATCCCTATTCTTTTCCTTCTATGATTTTATGCTTGATTAGATGATAATTGATTTTGAATAGGGAGAATTGTTGTGCTTTGGTTGTGTTTTCCATGCATGTTTTTCTTGTTTGACCTTTGGGTCTAGTTTTCCTGATAGGTGACTCTTTACTTTCCCATGCCTAGTATTGTAGGATGGTGTGACTGTTGTTCTATTATACTTTTATGCTATAGAATTCTATCCAAGTAGTTCTTGAGGTTTAACTTGACCGATACGCGCTGCTACACTTACTTGACTTACACGGGGTTGTGAGAACCTGGTGTATAGACCATAGGGGGGATGGACGTTGAGGGCTTCTCCAGAGTGTCTTTATAATTTTACAATGAGAGACCATAGGGAGAATTGACTTTGAGTGCTTCCTCAAAGTTTTTGTAGTTCCTCGACGCAGGCCACAGAGGGAATGTGACGTAAGTGCTTCCCTAGAGTGCCTTTAGTTACGATATGAGACTATAGGGGGAATTGATGGTGAGTGCTTCCTCAGAGAGTCTATGATTAAGCTGAACTAGAGGGATTAGAATAAGTGTACTGTCCAGAGGGTTTCTTGTACTTGTTAGGTAGGACCGGAGGGGTTAGACTGAGTGTGCTTCCCAGAGGGTTACCTGTTGTGTTTGTCTTCTTATTAAGTTGTATCTTGATATTGAAATTGTGGATTGTTTACTGTTGAGTGACTTCCTTTTTACTGTTTCCTGTACTTTTACCTAACATTTATTCACTGACTGTTAGGCACGAATCTCGTGGTGGTTTCCTACTGGGATTAGTCTCACACCCTGTTTGGGCCATCCTTTTGGGCCCAAATATATTATATTGTTGTTGGCATAGACAAGGGCAAGAACCCTTCTACTTCAGGTACATGACATGTTGTAGAGCTGGAGAGCATGGGGCCAAGCTTAGGCTTGCGATGATGTGGAGATGATTACTATTTTTCTTTTGTACTTGGTATAGTATTGTATTTTATCATTGTTCTTTGTTCTATTTTTTCCTAGACATATGTATCATGCATCATTTTATATATGTTCTCTAGTTTGTTCTATTAGTCTTTCACTATTTATTTTTGTATGATATTATTACTGCTTATGATCTTATATGTATTTGTTTACTTATACTGTGTACTCTGCCAATGAGGGCGTAGTTTCTCAACTATCACACCCAAGGCCTTCACTTCTAGTCGGTAGCCTCTGGCGTTCGAGGAAATGCGCTTGAGGCCATGTGACCAACCGGGTACGGGGCGCCTCTGGGTGGCTTCCAGAACTGGGACATTACAAAGTGGTATCAGAGGAATTATTTTCTCTTGACTTACTGTTTGGAGACTATAGTCAAGGATAGGATGGAATAGGTACTTGGTAATAAGTTGTTCCTGGGATTAGCTAACCTTTGTACAGGGAAAATCTAATCTACCTCGTTCAATTGTAATTCTTCAAGTTTTGAAATTATTATAGTTGATTTGATTTCACCTTGAGTGATTCACATGATTTTTGTTGTTATTATTGATATTATCGAGGTTCTATTTCTGTCACAACCCGATGAGATAAGGTTATGCCATCTCATATATCATATAGGCACTTGTTAGAAATCACATGTCATGTATTCTAGCCATGCCATCTAGGGTGAATTAGCAATTTCATGTTGTTTTGATAGATGTTGTGTAGAATATACATGTTGTTGTGATATATTCCTTGATAAAATACCTATTGTTTGATAGCATATTGTTTGTGTAAGGTTTTGTTTGAATAAATTCCAAAAATTGGTTCTTGAGGTGTTATGGGCCCTCATGGATCAGAATTTGGTGGATCATTGCCTTGTTTATCTTGTTTATAACTTGTATAAAATTCCAAGATTTGATTCTCTAAGAGTATGGGACCTCACAGATTGGAATTTGGCACTTTTGATGTTTATTTAAGTTTTTTATGGGTTCCGAAGTAGTTTCTAAGTCTTACTGCACAAAAAAACCCAGAATACACACTATGTAGTTGTGACTACACGCCATGTGTTCTTCTGTTTGGGAAGAAATAGTTTTTCTTAAGTACATGTCATGTACCGTATGTACACACCGTGTAGTCTATAACTGTGTCGTAGGGTGTGTGGGAAGATACACGGGATAGGTAAATTCTTAGGAACACGTCGTGTACCTGTTGTGCATGCCGTGTAGTGTTGACACTGTGTTCGCCCATGTAACTAACAATAGGGATGGATAAACCTTAAGCTACACACACCGTGTAGTCTATAACCATGTCATAGGGTGTGTGGGTAGAGACACGGGATAGGGAAATTCTTAAGAACATGCCATGTACCAGTTGTGAACTCCATGTAGTGTTGACCCTGTGTCCGCCTGTGTAACTAACAACATGGACAGATAAACCTTAAGCTACACACGCCGTGTCAGGATTGAGCACGCCATGTAGTCTAACCCAGGTACCCGGCCGTGTCACTGACAACACGGTTCAGTGTTATCCTTTCACGTACACGTCGTGTTCACCTTGAACACACCGTGTAGTGTGAGCCATGTGTCAGGCCGTGTCACTAACAACATGGGCCAGGTGAAGCTTGTCTAGTACACATCGTGTCTACCATGAACACACCGTATAGTCTTGTCTTGAGAGAGATGTGTGGATTATCTGTGTATAAGGACTCGGTCAGGGGAAGAGGATTCAAGTACACACCGTGTGTTAGGACAACACGTCGTGTGGTTTGGGTGTTACATGACTAGTTTTGGCAGAAGTACACACCCATGTACATGACTTAGGGGAACATGCTGTGTAGGGGACATACACGTCGTGTAGTCATGTTTTGAAAAACTTGAATTCTTCCTTTCTCTTATTCCCTTCTTGTACTTCCAGTTTTCAGTCCTTGATAATCTTGATCTAAGGTTTTAATTTGAAATTACAGAGTCATGACGCCGAGACGTCCTCCGGTTGTGCGCCGGTTGCAGGGTAGTGATAGGACACCGGATGTGGCTGATTAGGGACTACCTGTAGATACTCCTATTGTTCCAGTCTTGGCATTAGCTGTTATACCAGACATAGGTGTTGATGCATAGTTTAGGGAAGGCTTTATGAGGATGATGTAGACCTTTTAGGGGGCACCGCCTCCTGCCCCGTCGATGGCTAATTTGACGTGGGTCTTCCAGCAGCAGCATCCTCCCACTTTCTCAGGGGATGGAGGACCCCAGGCTACAGAGTAATGGCTAGAAGCCATGCTAACGATCTTTGAGCATCTGGAGATGCCTTTAAAGAGGAGGGTCAATCTCGCTACCTATATGCTTAGGAACTCCTCCAAGAGGTGGTGGGATGTGATCTCATAGGCGGGATGCTAGAAGGTTATGGTGTGGGATGAGTTTCAACACATATTATATAACTACTTATATCCATAGACCTTGAGGGCCGACTGAGCCTGAGAGTTTATGATTCTAGAGCAGGGTACTCTTTCTATTATGGAGTATGTCTCCCGCTTTACTGAGCTGCAGCGTTTCATGCCTATTTTAGGAGGTGATCAGGTATTCAAGGAAAAGAAGTTTGAGGATGGTATGAGGCACGACATCCAATCATAGGTGAACATCTTCTGGTTGACTTCTATCACTTCTATCGTCAACCAGGCACTAATCATGGAGTGCAATCTGAGGGATTCCAGAGTTGTGATCCAGGGCGGCTCAGCATCTGGAGTTAGCATCCCTCCTACTGATAGTAGGAAGCGTCGCATAGAGTCTTCACACAATGATCTGAGGAGGTGAGAGACACCTTCAGGTAGCTTGGTGGTATGCTACCAGTGTGGAAGGGGCTGGACATACGAGGCCGCAGTGCTATAGAGACCTAGTGGAGTGCCGATCTTGCGGAAAGATGGGTCACCTTTAGTGCTTCTGTTAGATCTTCTCACCATCATATAGTGACAGAAGTTCTTCTATGACTCCGCATTCAGGAGCAGCACCACCAGTTTCTCACCAGTTAGGGAACTGGAGTTCTTTTGGTCATTCAGGCTGAGTTGGAGGTCATGGTCGTGGTGTTCAGTCGTTGTTCTTTTAGCAATAGTAGAGTGGATCTTATCAGAGTGGTCAGGCAGGGTCATAGGTTCATGGAGCAGGACAGACCTTTGTAGTGAAGCAGACCCAGTAGGAACAGGATCCTGGACCTTCTACAGTTTGAGGTACGATCTTAGTTGCCTTAGTTTTAGCTTCTACTCTTTTTGATATAGGGTCTTCCCATAGCTTTATATCTGTTGCGGTTGTGGAGATCCTTGGGCTCTGCATCTTTTATTTTGCTGATATCTTGACACTAGACACTCCGTTGGGGACTAGAACAGCGAGTGTATGTCAGTGTAAGGAGTGAACTCTAGAGTTTTGTGGGTGTCACTTTTTATGGGACCTCTATGTCCTAAAGATGATAGGCTATGATGTCATTCTCGTAATGGACTAGCTAGTTCCCTTCCAGGAAGTCGTCGACTGTTATCATTGTATGGTGAGTTTCATATCACCATAGGGCATATCGTTTCTTCATAAGGCCGAGTGGGATGTACAAGCGAGCAGAGTGGGTCTATAGAATCATGGGTTAGGAGGAGTTACATCTCAGATTGGTAGTTTATATCTGAATGATCAGGGAACTTCTCAGTTATACGTTCCTCCAGTGGTGGATCATTCCAGGGACGTCTTTCCAGAGGACTTTTCAGGTTTTCTTCTGGAGTGTGAGGTAGACTTTTCTATTGAGCTTGTTCTAGGAGTGGCACCGGTGTCCATTCCTCCTTATAGGATGACTACGCCAGAGTTGCAGGAGCTCAAGAAGTAGTTGGAGGAGTTGCAGGAAAATGGTTTCATCTGACCCAGTACTTCTTCTTGGGGTTCGCCTGTCCTATTTACGAAGAAGGCAGACGGTACCCTCAGGATTTGTGTGTATTATCGGAAGTTGAACCAGTTGATGGTCAAGAACTGATATCCTTTACCAAGGATTTATGATCTCTTTGATCATCTTCGAGGAGCCCAGGTGCTCTCGAAGATTGACTTGAGGTTCGGTTATCATCAGTTGCGTGTTATACCATCTGATATAACTCTCAAAGTCTTATGGAGTAGGTATGGTCTATATGATTATATAGTTATGCTGTTCGGTCTCATGAACGCGCCTGCAGTTTTCATGGCACTGATGAACCGAGTGTTCCATCCATACTTGGATTCCTTCGTGGTGGTCTTCATGGACGATATCTTGGTGTACTATCACACTCGACATGGCCATGCTACCCATATTGAGATCATTTTGAGTACACTGATAGAGCATCAGTTATATAAAAAGATCTCAAAAATGTCAGTTTTGGATGGATCAGATTCACTTCTTGGGTCACGTTATCTCAGAGACAGGAGTATCAGTAGACCCAAAGAAAGTGAGAGCAATAGTTTCCTGGGAGCAGCTGAAGAACGTCTTTGAGGTATGAAGTTTTTGGGGCTGGATGGATACTACAGATGCTTTATACAAGACTTTTCTTGCTTAGAAGCACCACTGATGGGTATGACTAAGAAGGGTGCAAAGTTTTTGTGGTCAGATTCTTGTGAGTCATACTTTTAGGAGCTGAAGGGTAGGTTGACTTCAGCACCGATACTAGTGTTTACAGAGCTGGGAAAGAGCTATACTGTGTACTGTGATTCTTCAGGTATCAGGATGGGAGCTGTTCTTATGCAGGGAGAAGGAGTCATTGTGTACGGTTCTCGGCAGTTACGGCCACATGAGAGGAACTACCCGACGCATGATCTCGAGTTCGCAGTAGTTGTTCATGCTTTATGTTGTTGGAGACATTATCTTCTGGGAGAGAATTTTGTGGTTTTCACCAACCACAAGAGTCTCAAGTACATCTTCACTCAGTGTGTTCTGAATTTAAGACAGTGAAGGTGGGTTGAGTACCTTCAGTCTTTTGACTTTGATCTTGCCTACACGTTGGGGAAAGGAAACGCAGTGGCTAATGCATTGAGGAGGAGGACCTAGATATAGGTAGTTCAGAAGGCCAGCATTGAGAGGAAACTTTTGGATCTATTTTCTAAGATGCATTTAGAGGTTCATGACAGACAGGGGTAAACGTTTCTATCTTTTGTAGTTGTTACCTCTACTCTTCTTGATCAAGTGAGAATGAGGCATCTATCATATTCTGAAGTCCTAATCCTGCGGGAAAGTGTGTCAGGAGAGGACCATATTCTGGGATGGACCATAGGTGAGGATGGGATCTTGTGTTTCCAGGGGCGCGTATGGGTGCCAACAGACATGCGTGATGAGCTGATGCGGGACTCTCATTCCTCAGTTTGGGCAGTTCATCCTGGTGTCACCAAGATGTATCGTGATCTACACTATTAGTATTGGTGGCCAGGTATGAAGAGGGACATTATAGGTTTCGTCATAAGGTGTTCCACCTATCAGTAGGTGAAGGCGGAGCATCAGCGACCAGCAGGGCTTTTACAGCAGTTGCCTATTCCCGAGTGGAAGTGGAATGATGTCGCGATGTATTTTGTGATAGGTTTATCGAGGTCGCCTCAAGGGAATGATGCAGTTTGGGTTATCATTGACAGACTCACGAAGGTTGCTCACTTTTTGTCGATTAAGGAGACCTTTAGTGTTAATGAGATGGTAAGGTTGTACATCTATGACATTGTATGTCTGCATGGGGTTCCACACTCCATCGTTTCAAACAGGGATGCATGTTTTACTTCTCGGGTCTGGAGGGGGCTACATAAGGCCTTGGGTACATAGGTACTTTTGAGTATAGCTTACCACCCCCAGAAAAATGTTCAGTCCGAGCGTACGATTCAGGTGCTTGAAGATATGCTCCGAGCATGTATCCTAGATTTTGGAGGTTCTTGGTAGAAGCATATAACTCTTGTGGAGTTTTCCTACAACAATAGTTTTCAAGCAACTATTCAGATGGCACCTTATGAGGCTCTGTACGGTAGGCCATGTTGATAACCCTTATGTTGGCTGGAGGTAGGAGAGGCACCTTTGTTGGGACCTTGTCTTCTCCAAGAGACCACAAAGTAGAAAGAGTTGATTCGGAAGAGGATGGATATTGCACAGTCCCGACAAAAGTCTTATGCTGATCAGTAGAGACAACCTCTGAAGTTTGAGGTCGGGGATCAGGTTTTCCTACGTGTCACACCGAGGTTAGGTCACAGGAGGATTAGGAGATAGTGTAAGCTTTCGCCGAGGTATGTCAGGCTGTTTGAGGTATTGGAGATAGTTGGTCCGGTTGCCTATTGGTTGCAGTTACCTCAGAGGTATCGGGCTATGCACGATGTTTTTCACATTTCTGAGCTCCGAAGTTACTTTTCATACCCATATCATGTCTTTAAACCTGAGGAGGTTGAGCTTGAAGTGGATGTGTCATTCGAGGATCATTCCATTCGGATTGTTGATCACAGTACAAAGGTTCTCCATGGTTGGTTTGTTTCTATACGAGTGTTATGGCAGCACAGGCGGGTACAGGATGAGACTTGGGAGAGGGAGGCCAATGTACGAGCCCAGTGGTCGGATCTATCTGGGGTTTCTTCTTCTACACTGCGCTAGGGAAATTTGGGGATGAATTTCTTTAAGGGGGAAATTTTGTAAGAACCCGGGTATTCTTTTAAGGTATGTTTTTCCTTTTTTGGTCGTTTTTGAGAAAAATAGGAAATTATGGAAATTTTCTAAGTACAAGTCATGTACTTTATGAGTACACGTCGTGTACTTCATTGCCGCAGGAGGTCATGTGCTGACTATGTAGTAGCCACACACACGGCCGTGTGGGAGTGACTTGGAGGCCACTTAAAGTGGAGTATGGAAATGGCTAGTACACACCATGTACTTCAAAAGTACACACCGTGTACTTTCGTTTTTTCATTAAACGCATTAGGGTCATGTCTAATCGCCATAACACTCTTGTTTTAGGTCTTGTTCGACCGAGAGCTCCGTACGGCTGCGGATCTTCGACGAACCATCGAGCGTGCATCTGTCCTCCAAATCAAACACCTTGTGTTGCGTTAGAATTGCATCGGTGAGTTCTCTCTTCTCCTAGAGCACCATATTCTGATTTCTCCTCTCTCGTGAGATATCGTGGGTTGAACGTTTTATACATTTTTGTAGATCTTAAAAGTTCTAAGAAGATTTAAGCTTCGAGGTTCACTTATATTGATCTCCTAACACTGATTTATGTGGTTTGTGCCTTTCTGTTGAAAGTCCTTAAGTTTTATGTGCAAAATTTACCAATACCCATGAACGGGGTACTGTGTGTTTACAGTTTAGCCCTATTGTTTTCCTACTATGATTGTATTCTTGATTAGATGGTAATTGATTGTGAATAGGGAGAATTTTTGTTCTTTGGTTGTGTTTCCCATGCATGTTTTTCCTATTTGACCTTTGGGTCTAGTTTGCATGATAGACGGTTGTTTACTTTCCCATGCCTAGTATTGTAGGATGGTGTGACTGTTATTCTGTTATGTTGTTATGCTAAAGAATTCTAGCCAAGTAGTTCTTGAGTTTTAACTTGGCTGATACGTGCTAGTACACTTTCTTGACTTACACGGGGTCGTGAGAACCTGGTCTATAGACCATAGAGAGAATGGACGTTGTGGTCTTCTCTAGAGTGTCTTTATAATTTTACGATGCAAGACCACAGGGGTGGATTGACGTTGAGTGATTCCTCAGAGTTTCTATAGTTCCTCGACATGGGCCACAGATGGAATGTGACATAAGTGCTTCCCTAGAGTGCCTTTAGTTATGATACGAGACTATAGGGGGAATTGACGGTGAGTGCTTCCTCAGAGAGTCTATGCTTAAGCTGAACCAGATGGGTTAGACTGAGTTTACTGCCCATGGGGTTTCTTGTACTTGTTAGGTAGGACCAGAGGGGTTAGACTAAGTGTGCTTCCCAGAGGGTTACCTATTGTGTTTATCTACTTGTTTAGTTGTTGCTTGATATTGAAATTGTGGATTGTTTACTGTTGAGTACCTTCTTGTTTACTGGTTCTGACACTTTTACCTACCATATACTCACTGACTGTTAGGCACGGATCTTGTGGTGGTTGCCTACTGGGATTAGTCTCACATTCTGGTTGGGCCATGCTTTTGGGCCTAAACAGATTATATTATTGCAGGAATAGACAAGGGAAAGCGCCCTTCTACTTCAGGTACTTGACATGTTGTGGAGATGGAGAGCATGGGACCAAGCTTAGGCTTGCGATGCTATGGATCAGATTACTATTTTTATTTTGTACTTGGTTTAGTATTGTATTTCAGCATTGTGATTTGTTTGCTGTTTTCCTAGACATATGTATCATGCATCATTTTATATATGTTCTCCAGTTTGTTCTATTAGTCTTCCGATGTTTATTTTTTTATGATATTATTACTGCTTATGATCTTGTATGTATTTGTTTACTTCTGCTGTGTACTCTGCCAATGAGGGCATAGTTTCCCCACTATCACACCCAAGGCCCTCGCTGCTAATCGGTAGCCTCTGGTGTTTTGGGAAATGCACTTGAGGCCATGTGACCAACTAGGTACGGGGTGCCTCTGGGTGGCTTCTGGAACCGAGACGTTACACTTTTTGGATTGGATATTTTGTAGACATCATTGGTGGTGGCTTACTAATTTTTACTCACACCATGCTCATGCCTCTATTGGGTAACTGAGAAGATTTCTTGGTTGTTGGTCTGGATAAGGGTAAGAGCCCTATGCTAGAGGGTTGATTTGTGTATGGGTTGTGTAAGGATGAGGGATACAGACTTTGAGTCGAAATGCATTTTTGGGATTCTTTGGTTTGTCATTATTTTGGGTTTTCATTACACTTGACATTATATGACATGACATAGAATATTTACTACTAGTTGTTGGCATGTACCTAGTTTTGGGAAATTGATTGTAATGCATGTTTATTAGTTCTACTATTTTCCTAATTTTTCTTTGTTATCTATTGTGGCTTATTCTAATAAAGAGGGTATAGTCTCACCACATATTATATTAGACTCCCACTGCTAGTCGGCAGCATCTGACATATGCGGAGGCATGCCTGAGGCCTTATGGTGACCCGTCTTGGGGTTCTAGATTTAGTGGCACCTGAGTTGGGGACGTTATAATTTACACATGCTTTGTAGAAACCCTAGGAAATGGTGTGTTCATAATTTAGTCACATTTATAAATATGGTTAAATTACCCACACATCATTTACCTATGTTTCATATAAACACTAGTAAATGGGACATTAAATAGCCACATTATTATATGTTATTATTTATATAAGTTAGTATAATTTAATATATATATATATATATATATTATAGATATTATTATATATTTATATATAAGTTATTATATGTTGTATATATATTATATATGTGAGCATTATAAATTAAAATATAAATTAATATATTTTTTATTAAATATATACAATAATTTATAAATTAAAATAAATTCATATAACTTAATAAAAATATATATTTATTTATTTTAATAATTATTTATTCAATTATTATTAATTTATTATAATTATGGTTTAACATTTCTATTTTTTTGTTTATATGAATGCATGTATGAATGTGTGTATCAATTTTATATAAATATTATTTATTTTTTATTTTTATATAATACAGTTATATGTGTAATATTATTAAGATGTCTATACATATACATATAACTTTATATATATATACACACGTGCATTGGGTGATTATAGTTTTTAAACCCCTTCTACTTATAATATATATATACTTATACATATACTTATATATATATATATATATATGTATGTATTCATTTGTGTGTGTGTGTGTTTTGTAAGAATAATCATTTATATAGTTATCATTTTTTATTTATAAGTTTATATATTTATTTATATATAAAAATATAAATTTATACAAATCCAGATATATTAATATGTGTGGTGTGTGTGTGTGTGAGGTCTTGGGCCTAGTTCACTCACAAGTAACTGAACCCATTGTCCACATGGTCTTAAGTGCACCTCCCCATATTCCAAAGGCTACCAACTATCCATGGGGTGTAATTTTGTATGATGGGGAGACTATACCCTCATCATCATATTGTATCATAAGGGAAAATAATAATGAATCATCAGAAATAATATAATAAATAAGCAGAAATGATAACAAGGTAGTGGAAAGATGGACTATCCAAGTAATAATAACATAAATAAACTGAAATGGTATCATATATAGATGAGAATTTCATGAGTTGATATAGAAAAATAAAAAAAAACATTTTAGTAGGCATACATTAGTGATATTACATACAAAGAAAATAAAATGACCAAAGTCATCAATCTCCATGAGCATCCCAAAAACTGGCTCAGTCATCTACTCTCAAGATCGCATCTTTAAAAAATCAAATGTTCATAGTTGGTAATTCCCTTTATTCTTACCTACATCCATGAAATATGTCTGGCTACTAAACGGAGGCCTAAATAGGGTGTGATTAAAAATAATAAGGCCACAATAATTGGTGTCTAATGCAAATCCAGTCTGTGTATATAAGTTGTAACAGTGTGAAAAATATAATAAATAAAACTATGTAATGGAAGTCTAAATAAATATAGTATAAAATATAAATGGTAATAGTGTGTAGTATATAACAAAGTAAAAAATGTATAATGGAAGTAAACTAGGTAAATAACAAAAGATTTGGCTCACACCAAATATCCCTTAATGTATATCTACTAGAAGGCCAAGAACCCAAGGCCCATGGACAAGGAATCCTCATCAAATTTGAGGATCTTTTCCAAGGTAAAC
The DNA here is from genome assembly GCA_963277665.1 of Viscum album. Lineage (NCBI taxonomy): Eukaryota > Viridiplantae > Streptophyta > Magnoliopsida > Santalales > Viscaceae > Viscum > Viscum album. The sequence continues at coordinate 1,624,733,318 of OY728160.1, read as the reverse complement.
TCAGTATAAACTTGGTTATAGCCCAAGGAGATTATCCAAGGTGGTATTTTTCCAAGGATATCAATCCAAATATAAGGAGATAATACAAGGTATTCTATTTTTATGAATTTTTAAGTGAATCTCTAGTGTCATATCGAGGCATTCACATATCTAAGACATTGATTGAGCCCAAGGATTTTGTTTCACTTACCAATTGCATAAATGAATTGGTTGGAATACTATTAGTTTTCTCAAGTCATTCCTTATTTGGAATACGAGTCTAACTTTAGGCATGCCATGCCAATATAGTGATCTATGTTCATAATCATAATCAAGTATAATAAATAAATGATTAAAGGGTGATGTAAATATACATGTTTTTTATCAAATAAATTAATTCAATTGGACCCTTCCAATTATAAGCATTCAAGAGGTCCATCTAAAGTATACATTCCATATCAAAATTCATTATTTTAGTCCTGCCTTTTACAAATGATAAATCAAACACACCTAATGGGTGTTTTGGCTACAAAAAAAAGCATTTTTTTAGGGTCATTTAATTATAAACATGATATGTGGTGGTTCAAGTTGAGGTAAAAAACCTCCAACAGTCTCAAACCATCTCATAGAATATCTAGAACCAAACTTAAACATCAATTTTGTTGAATATTTATTTTAGGGTAAATACACAGAAATTTGGTCATACAACACAATTGGGATAATTTATAAACCATAAGAATTTTAGGGAAAATTAGTAGACCACCTACCTTAACTAAGTAGTAGACTCCTCATCCTATATCATCCACAAATATTGGCTATAATGAGAGAGAAATTCCAAATAGAGAAACACCTTGAAAATAGGGAATATTATATATCATGGAGATAATTCTGAATATGGTGAATATAATTGAAAAAGGAAGTTAGAGGAGTTTTATACTTATCAAGGGTGATCCAACATGATAAATGGAATTCCATTTAGATTATAAATATAAGAGATCCAACAAAACCTAGAAGTTTAAGAAGGGATACATCCCATAGTGATGTTGTGTGAATGTGGGAGGAGTTGGAAAAATAAGGTTAATGGATACAGGGTCAAAATGGTACATTTTTACTTTTAAAATGGGTGTACAGTTTGGCTACATGGTTTTCCAAATTGTGTGTCAATAGTGGGATTACCATTGTCCAGGAGGTCACCCCTCACATGGTCTAGGTTTATAGTTAGAAAAACCATGCACAAACCATGTGATTTTTCTGTGAAATAAATTTAATGTTTTTCATTATTTTTTGGGCCCTTTTTAATGGTTTTACAAACCATTATCTTACCCTCAATATTTTCATGTTTTGGTTGCATGGTTAGTGATAATCATGCACTAATATTGCACCTCATCCTATTTTCCAAAAAAATGGAACTCATGGCCCTGAACTAAGCCTGAATGCTCCCAAATCCTCTATGAGCCCTTTTAAAACTTCTATAAAGATAAAAAATGTGTTTATAAAGAAAATTTAAGTATCCATGTTTCTAATAAAATAATGGATCATACAAACTTTCCTACTTAAAACAACTCGCCCTCAAGTTTCCCTTCCAAGGTTGGTTGGGCAGTATCCAAGAATAACTCTAGCCATGGAGAAAGTATATCAGACTCTCTCTCACAAGTCTCTTCCTATACAAGACTGTTCTTCCATAGCACTGGTACATAAGAAACTATACTGCCTTGAGGTGTCTTCATTCTATGAACAACAACACAAACATGACACTCCTCAAAAGAAGCATCAGCCTCAAACTCAACTTCCTTAGACTAAATAACATGAGGTTGGTAATAATAAAATTGGAAAATATGAGAGACATGGAAGACATCATACATATACTGGTACCTATAAGGAAGATCTATCTTATAGGATACCAGAAAAATTCTCTCCAATATCTCAAAAAGTATAAAAAATCCGGGTGATATCTTCCCTTGTCTTTGAATTTGTTAATGACCCAATCTAGGAGAGACTCACAAGAAGACATGACCCCCAAACATAAAATCCATAGGTTGGTAATGGTGATCAGTATTAGACTTTTTTCTAGACTGATTCATAACAATAAATTTTTTGATTAGTTGTATCTACTTTGATGTCTCCTAAATAATATGAGGTCTTAGTCACACTACCTCCCCTACCTCTAGCCAGTATAGAGGAAAACAGGATAGTCTACAATAGAGTTCCTCATAAATAGCCATCTAGATAGTCTCTTGGAAGCTGTTATTATAAGAGAACTCAACAAGTGGTAGGATTTTCTCCCAAGAACCTCTAAAATCAAGGATTCATGCATTAGGAATGTCCTCTAGTGACTTTATATTATTCATGGGTTGACCATCGATTTGTGGGTGGTATATTTTACTCAAAAGTACATTTGAAACAAATCCTTCTGAAACACCTACCAGAACTAAGAAGTAAACCAAGAATCCTTATATAATACAATGGTGCATGGAAAACCATGAAGGTTTATGATCTCCTTGACATATATCCTCCCAATCTCATCCACTGAGAAGGTCTCTCGACTAAGAAGTAAGTAGGAAACCTTTTTTAGATGTCACATGATCACCCATACAACATCACTTCCTTGAGGTGACTTTATTAACACTATCATGAAATCCATGGTGATATCATCCCACTTCCACTTTGGGATGGGTAATAGTTGTAATAGGCCAATAGGCTACTGGTGTTCTTCCTTCACCATTTTATAGGTGGAACACTGAGTAAGAAACCCTATAATTTCATTTTTCATCCCTGGACACCAATACTAGTGGTGAATATCTTGATATATATTGTTCATTCCTAGATTTAATTCCAATTTGGAATCATGATATTCTCACATAAACTCTTATTTCATGTCTGCAGGTACCTATAAATGCCCATGGATATACAGGATCTCATCCTCATCAACAACCCAACCAGGTTGTGGGACCTTTCCTAAAAATATCTCTCTCACTACTAATACATTGGGATCTAAAATTATTCTCCTATTTAATGAATCCAAAAGTGATGAAGCCACTGATATGGCCAATGGAAGATTATTCTCAAGAAATTATTGAACATTTAGATGCATTTAAGAAATAAGATTCATAAACTTCCATTAACTACTAGCTTCTTTAATAGCTTGAGTTTGAGTATTCCATCACAAAGCATCTATAACTACATTTTCCTTCCTAGGAATTTAAGAAAGATAAATTTCAAAGTACAATAGGTATTCAACCCATATTCATTGTTGGAGGTTTAATTCGTTCTCAAAGAATATGTATTTGAGACTTTTGTGGTCTGTGTATACCCTAAATCATTCCCCTAGATGATAATGTTTCCATCAACATAAATTATGAAAGATGGTTTCTAACTCGAGATCTTGCATCAGGTATTTTCTCTCATGAAGTCTCAACTGGAGAGACCCATATTCCAAGACTCATTCCCTTTGCATAAAAATAGATCAAATCTAGATGCCTAATCTTTCACAATAAATTGTATGGCCATTTACATATTGAGGTAGAATCATGATTGATGAGGATTTGATACTTATTTTCAAATCTTGAAAGGATTTCTCACAAGTTATAGGCCATACAAACTTTCCACCCTTGGTCAAGCCTATAAGCAGTGCTGCAAGGCATGAAAAGTTCTAGATGAAATGCCGATAGTAACCAAATATCCCCAAGAAACTCTATATATCAAATATATTCTTGGGATAATCCTAGGAAACCATGGATCTCTCCTTCTCTGGATCTATAGATACTCTTGATTCTGAGATTATATAACCCAAGAAGTGAACTTTTTCAATCCATAAGATTCATTTAGTGATCTTGGCATAGATCATATTCCCTCTTAGTTTACTCAATAATATTTCAAGTTTTTTTCATGATAGTGTCAAGTATAAGAGTACACTAATATTTCATCCACAAAAAAATCTAGATATGGGTGGAAAACCAGATTCATCAAGGCTTTAAAAACAGCATGTGTGTTGGTTAGACTAAAAAACATAACCAAATACTCATAAAGGCCATACAAACTTTGAAATGTCGGATATGGTATATCCAAAGTCCAGAATCGAACCTTCTGATTGAAAAATCTCAAATCAATTTTTTGAAATACTCTGTCTCCACAGAACTAGTTAGATAGTTCGTCTATATGTATAATTTAGTACCATTTCTTAAATATAAGTTGATTCAACTATTGTTAATCCACACATAGTCTTAATATTCCATCTCCCTTCTTGTAAAAAAGTATAGGTGAACCCCAAGGAGATGTACTAGGTTGTATAAAACCTTTTCCTTATAATTCCTCTAACTACCTTTTGAGTTCCTCAATCTTAGTAAGAGACATATTTTAAGGAGGAATAGTTAAAAGTTCAACTCCTAGAACAAGATAAATGGGGAACTATACCTCCCTCTGAGGAGGTATCCCAAATAATTCATCAGGAAGAAAAACCTTGAATTATTCCCCCATTGGAGTAAAAATAGTTTTCATAATTTTTATCATAAATATAAAAGCTACAAATCTATTCTAACACCCCACCCATCCCATGATGCATAGGTCCATCTTGAATTTCCTAAACATCTCATTCTCCCATAAAAATGCACTGAAAGTATGGGGTTCACAGTGGAAGCTGGTGGGATAGGTATTTAAAAAATTTCATCATAGGGACAATGATACTTGTTTTATCTGATAATGTGAGCCCCGGTATGGTCCGAGGAACTCATATAAATTAAACAGAGTAAAAAAACTAAACTAAAAACATACCTCTTTTAATCTAAAGGAGTGCTTGAAACTTTCTTGCCTTTGGAGACCTTTTTTCAAAGAATCCAAAGTATAATCACTCTTGATCTTCCACACACACTTCAAAGATCTACAGGAGCATCCATCATTGAGTTTTGAGTGCTAGCTCAACGATCCGATTAAGTCTTCCATGTCCCTATGATCACCACATCAATGTACCTTCGATGCATGGAGATAAACTCGATCTGATTGCCTAGATCAAAATGTTATCTATCTATAAAGTGGGAGATTATATAGAGTCTTTTTAAATCTCATAGCAAATAGTTATTGCGAGAGAGTCTCTCTCACCTATTTATAGTGGAAGCTTAAATACTTGGAAAGGGTTCCCCAGCCCCTGTATATTAAACATCCACTAAATATAAATAATTATAATAAACTAAACTATGTCATAAATATTATTTGTATTTTATCACATAATTTTAATATATATAATATATATTACATGTTAAACATGTGTCATTAACTTGACTCATAATTTTCTTTTAATATTAAACGAACCTGAAATATTAAAATAATATTTTTTCAAATAATATTTTCTCTTATTCACTAATTACCTTGTCAATAAATTTAATAAATGAATTCAACCAAATTATTCTATACTTGAATAATATGAATTTATTTATTCCTTTAGTGATTTTTAACATGGAAAACACTCGTACCCCATGGTGGGTCCCACCATGTCCAATATACATATTCACTAGAATATGGTAGATTCTTGAATACACCATTTTGTGTGACCCTTTGGACCCTTATCTTGAAAACATTGAATAGTATTCACAAACTAGGAGTGGAGTTCAAAAACATATCAAGACACCTAAAAAGATAAGGATAGTCATAGCATCGACAGCCAGCCTATGAGAAAGCACTGTGTAATATAATATCTTTTTCTTTACATATATAATAAAGTAGAATGCACAGTTGTGTCATTGTTCTTCTTTTATTATTTGTTGATCTAACTGGATAGATTTACCTGTGACTACCTTGGCCATGGAATTATGAAGTTACTACCATCCGGATCAACTAGGCTCGAGATATATTACTTCCTCAACTAGGAAGTGACAAATCCTCTCTTGATCATTCAATAAATGTCATACCACCAATGACACACCCAACACAAGAAACCTCACTACAATTTCATTATCATGGATTTTGTCTTGCATCAAAGTACATGATCAAATAGAACACACTGGTAATGATCTCAAGTCAGGAGACCAATACACATGTCAATAGATGGCAACAACCAATGAAACCCAAAAAATGTGGTGTTCCTATTGGTAGGTCGGTCCTCATAATATCACTATTAGAGATCACCAAGTGAGAACTTCACAAGAAGAAGTCTAAATTCTTATGATCTCCTAGGACTTGATAATAAGACATAAACTATTTCTAGTTAATATGATGTATATAGGCCATAGGACCATTGTTTAATATAAATTTCATAGTATCACTAGTGCAGAAAACATTTTTTACGTCGGTTATTTTTCATTATTTACGTCGGTTTTTAGGTGACGTTAATACGGATGACGTTATAAATAACGTTTTTTACGTCGGTTATTTAAAACCCGACGTAACATCCCTAACATCACGGTGTTTATCACGTCGGTTCATTAATAACCGACGTGATAGATATGCGCGGGGGGGGGTTTATCACATCGGTTATTTTCTAAACCGACGTGATAAAATGCCTGGGATATCGTTTATCACGTCGGTTATGACATAACCGACGTGATTAACCCTTCCCCGGGCCTATTATCACGTCGGTTTCTGAAATAACCGACGTGATAAAGAGGCCTGGGAAACATTTTAGCACGTCGGTTATCCAATAACCGACGTGGTAAATCGATTCCCAGGCCTTTTATCACGTCGGTTATATTAAGAACTGACGTGATAAAAGGCCCGGGAATGGTTTATCACGTCGGTTCTAGAAAAAACCGACGTGATAAACCCCTACCGATTTATTTACCACGTCAGTTATAAAATAACCGACGTGAAAGCGGTATTTTTTTTTAAATAATTGCACTGCTCTCACCAAAAAGCAACCAGAAACCAAACAAAAATAACCATGCCATCCCTCCCCCAAGCCCCAACTGAACCCCACCCTCATCTATACCCACCTAACAACCTGGCCAGCCCTCCCCCACCACATTGGAGCCCCACCACAACCCTTGGACACCCCCCACCCCTTGGACAGCCCCCCCACCCTCATTTACACCCCCACGACCCCTAGTACAGCCTCAAACACCCATTGGACACCCCTCCCATATCCCTTGGACACCCCCACCCCTTGGACACCCCCCCACCCCTTGGACAGCCCCCCCCCCCCACCCTCATTTACACCCCCAAGACCCCTAGTACAGCCTCAAACACCCATTGGACACCCCCCCACACCTTGACAGCCCTCCCAGACCCCTTGGACACCCCCCCCCCCCCGACCCCTGGACACCCCCCCGAGCCCTTGGACAGCCCCAAACACCCCTTGGACACCCCTCCCATATCCCTTGGACACCCCCCCCCCCCACCCCTTGGACAGCCCCCCAACCCTCATTTACACCCAACCGGCCCCTTGGACAGAACTCCCAGACACCTTGGACACCACTCCCATATCCCTTGGACACCCCCCACCCCTTGGACACCCGCCCACCCCTTGGACAGCCCCCCCACCCTCATTTACACCCAACCGGCCCCTTGGACAGAACTCCCAGACACCTTGGACACCACTCCCATATCCCTTGGACACCCCCCACCCCTTGGACACCCCCCCACCCCTTGGACAGCCCCCCCACCCTCATTTACACCCCCAAGACCCCTAGTACAGCCTCAAACACCCATTGGACACCCCCCACACCTTGACAGCCCTCCCAGACCCCTTGGACACCCCCCCCCCCCCCCCGACCCCTGGACACCCCCCCGAGCCCTTGGACAGCCCCAAACACCCCTTGGACACCCCTCTCATATCCCTTGGACACCCCCCCCCACCCCTTGGACAGTCCCCCCACCCTCATTTACACCCAACCGGCCCCTTGGACAGAACTCGCAGACACCTTGGACACCACTCCCATATCCCTTGGACACCCCCCCGACCCCTTGGAAACCCCCCCTACCCCTTGGAAACCCCCCCCCCCCCATCCCCTTGGACAGCCCCAAACACCCCTTGGAAACCCCTCCTATATCCCTTGGACACCCCCCCCCCACCACTTGGACACCCCCCCACCCCTTGGACAGCCCCCCCCCCCCCCCCACCCTCATTTACACCCAACCGACTCCTTGGACAGCCCCAAACACACCTTGGACACCCCCCCCACCCCTTGGACACCCCCCCACCCTCATTTACACCCCCCCCCCCCCCCGACCCCTAGGACAGCCCCAAACACACCTTGGACACCCCTCCCATATCCCTTGGACACCCCCCAAACACCCACCCACCCCCTTGGAACCTCTCCCCCCATACCAAAATCCAGACCAGAAAAACCATCAACAGTAGACCAAAACAAGAAGTAGAGAAAAATTAAACATTAACTTATATAACATTCAAAACTTACACTGTCAACTTCAAAAAAAACTAAATCTAACCTAAACGACTACGAAATACACAATTACATTGACAATATTCAAAATTACATTTTACATTACAAACAACTAAAAGTCAATCAAACCTGTAAAATAATTTGACCACTCCACTTGTAAGTGTTTGATATCTTCAGCAGTAAAGGGTTGAGGGTCATCAAAAAGCTACAAAGTAAAAGGATAGTAGTCAACGTGTATAATGAATAAATCAAATTGAAATATTATGGGAAAGAGGAAATCTTACCAGGTCAAAACTCAGAACTGTCCCAGTTGTTATTATTTCATACATAAATCTTAACATGTAATATCCTCATTCGATGATGCCTTGTTGATCATGACATTTCTGTTTGAATGAGTGTAAATTCAATATACTATTTTTATGTAATAAATCAAAATGTACAAATTATAAATGGATATTTACCTTCGCATGTACATATTTGATCTTGAAATTCCTTTTCTTTGCGCTTTTTCGAAAGTGGACCCATGCCCTGTTAGAAAATAATACGAATGGGGTAAATTTAAAATTCATTATAATATATAAAACTATTGTGAAATTGAAACTTACGTTTCCAATATATTCTTAAAACTTTCTCGCACATCATCATGGAGAGAGCATATCCAATAAAGTGTTTTCTCCCTAGGGCAAAAAACCCCTAACATCCAATGATCCCTGATAAAAGGAAATTTAACGTTAGTGGTTTTTTATGTTAAAAGATAATTAACTCTTTGAGAGGGATGTGTTTCATACCTCTCACAAAAAGGCATCATCCAACACTGTGTGATTACATTATTTTCAAATCTATCAGCAATATAAAGCATTCTTTGTTCCTCATCCAATGCAAATGCTTCAGGGGAAATCAATTGTGGGTCCACGAATCCATATACATCTGTCAGATCATTCCTCTCACAAATTTTATACAGATACCTAATACAAAGCAGACATAAGTATACATTTTTAATAAATATAACGCAAGGAAAAGGTGTTAAGACTTACATGATAAAAATTTTCACCACGTTGATGCCCAACTTATCTCCAGTGACAAACTCCATGATATCAGTTTTCATAATCCCCACACTTAGTTCACGTCCACAGACATGAGCTTCCATTGTAAAGTCATAATGATCCGCCAACAAATTTGAATATCTTGACAGTTTGTCAAGACTGCTAGTATCTGCATCTGATGTCATAGCTATCTGTCTTTGTTGTTGTCTATACAGTATTTCTTTACCTTTGAAGTATTCCTGTAAAAATAAATTGAAAAATATATTAGTTTCCAAATGATAAAACATTAATAAAAATATAAAATAAAAGATATAACATCCATACCTCTATGGTAATGAGTCGAAGAAGTCTGGATGGACAAAGTAAAAAATGGCCAATACTATGTCCAACTGTCGTCACCTCATCTGTAGGTAATGGTATCCGAGCTGATCTATCTATAATATCCTGTACAGTGACCCTCTGATTCTCTACCTCTAACTGTTGATGATGAACTGTATCTCCTATACAATATACCATCCCATATGCAACTATATGATGTTGAGGATCATCAACATACAACTCACAATAAGTAGGTAGCTGCGGCGGAGGAGGAGGATCAAAAATGGGGTCCGCAGGCTGAGGTGGGGGAGTGGGAGCTACTGGGAGAGGTGAAGTGGGAGCTGCACCCTGAAATTGTCTTTGCAAGTCTGCAAACATAAACTGCACCGATGCTCTAATCTTGTCCTCCATTGTCGCATTAATATTATAGACTTCAGCCTCCAAGGATTCTATTTTTTTTTATAAACTCCCTCAACGTTAGAAGTTGAGGAACGTGGAAACACTTTTCTTACCGATACACCTGCCGGATATCCTCTTACACGGCCAGGATGTTCGGGCTTTCCCAATGCCACAGATAAAATATCTTCCCTCCCAGATGGTGTAAATGTCCCCTGTGAACTCTGCTCCTCAAGAGAGTCCTGTAATAATTAATTGAACATTTCTATAATGATTGGAAATATATGACGAAAATAGTAAACTTAAATAAATAAAATAGATATCTTACAATCCTCTCAACTACGAGTCTCGATTCTTCCGAAAGATATTGTCCTTTTTTGCCCTTCCGAGCTCTTTTCCATTTCTCATGTCTAGATGGAGGGGATGGAGGGGCCACCTCTCCAGAGCTTGAAGACTCAGCTCTTAGTTGTTGAAATTTTTCTGCCATCATTTGTTCTTCCAATAATGCATATCCTCCCCGAGATAAACTATGAGGGTATACATTTTTAGATTGGATCTCTTGATGAGCTTTCCTTGTTTGCTGTAAATTAAGAATAAGTAATCATTAACAAAACAATAATAAGATCATTTATATAAGAAATCTTATAAAAGTTTACATTGCCCTTACCAAAAATGATTCTTTTCTTCTACTTTCAAAAAATTGTCTCCATGTGTCTTCATCTATAAAAGGATATATACGACATGGATTCTCACGACTCCTATGACCATAAATGAAATCAGATGAGAGGGTTGATTTGAAATCCCTCCATCTCCTAGCAGCCAACGATAAGCATTTCTTCCTGACTCCTCCAGTGTCAGGAATATCAAATGTCATCTGATAAAAAAGAGGTTAAAAATATTATATATACTAGAAACATTTAAAGAACAGTCAAACAATAGCAAAAGATCTTACCAAAATGGTCTCCCACAGCTGAGAAATTATCGCCTTATCCACACTTCTCCAATCATCATAGATAATGCTTACTTTGCTCTTAGCCTGAGTTGCTACAAAACCCTTAAAATCTTTAGCATTTGGACCTCTAGGAAGATCATCATCATCAAACTCCACGACTATCCTCTCCTCCTTCGTACGGTCAAGTGATAATTTTGGTAAACGTGTGCACCCACGCTTACCAACCTTTGAACTCTTTTTCGTAATAGGAGCATGTGAATGTTCCTCCCCAGATGTATGACCAATATGCTCATCTCCAGAATCATGTGGCTGATCAACTGATTGATCTGTCATTTTCCTTCAAATCAAAAAAACAAACATTAGTTCACAAATATACAAATTCAAATATTGTAGTACTACTTAATCAGAAAATAGAAAAGTGTACTAAATTACATAATAGTAAACATTGGTAATATGGTAAGCATGTTAAACAATGATAAACATGGTAAACACATGCAAAAGGTTGCCAAGGAGTTGGCCCAAGAAAGCTGAAAAATGGACTCACTGAGCCACCGGCCGGCCGCTGGATCACCACCGGCCGGCCGGTGGACCAGAGCCTTGCTCTGTCTGGACCACCGGCCGGCCGCTGGATCACCACCAGCCGGCCGGTGGACCAGACAGAGAGCCTTCCTCTCTGTCTGGACCACCGGTCGGCCGCTGGATCACCACCGGCCGGCCGCTGGCTCATCACCGGCCGGCCGGTGGACCAGACAGAGCTTTTCTCTGGACCACCGGCCAACCGGTGATCCACCACCGGCCAGCCGGTGCGCCCAGGACTTCTCCTCTTTACGGTTTTTATTGTTTTATCGTTTTGGTTTGATACATGTTTTAATAAGTAAAAAATTTACAATATCTAACATTATATGAAAAAACTAAATGTAAACAAGAAATAAACATGTGTTACCTGTAATTTTAGGAATGTACAGTTGGATTGTTTTCCCAAATTCCTTCGTCGTGATCGTTCCTTATGGCACAAACCATGTCTTCAACATACTCATCATTATGTTCTGTTAATCTTTCCATTGAAGTAGGGATCTCACATAAATCAGTATCTTCATCAAATTCATCCTCACCAACATATTGTTTTTTCCCTCGTAAAACAACAGCCCACTGCATATCTGATTGATCTACTACATAGAAAATTTGTTTGGCATGTGTTTCCATTATAAAAGAATCAGCTGTGTCTTCCAATCTATTCAGATTAACAAGTGTCATTCCAAATTCATCGTGTCTGACACTGTTGTTACCGATAAACCATTTACAGTTAAAAACAGGAACTTTAATTTTAAAGTAATCAGCCTCCCATATGTCTTCAATCACTCCATAATATGCACTTGATGCCGAAATTGGGTTTCTGTCCTTAGCACTCGAAAAATGCATTGCTTCTGCAAACACCAATACACCACTATTCTGAACTGCACTTCTGTTGTCCTGAGCTTTCGTATGAAATGTATAGCCATTAATGTCATAAGCGGACCATGTTATCACATTTAAAGATGGACCACCCACTATCCATTTTAATGTCTCTGATACATCTAATCTACCAAGCAAGGTCTTTTTAAACCACGGCAAAAAAATTTTGTTTTGCTCATTCAAAATACACATTTCTTTCTTCTTTGGATGACATTGTTTCAACTCATTAATATGAAATGTGATATACGGTTGAACATCAGCTATGTTATTCAAGATGTATGATTCTAAATTCTTCATATGTTCAGCTGACAGTGATTTGACTTTCAAGCCACGAATCCCCTTTCCCTCATTATTAACCCGTTCATGGCGAGATGGAGGCAAACCTATGTGTTGCGCCGTAGCCAAGTAGCTCGTACAAAACTCTGCTACCTCCTCAGAAATATACTTTTCAATAATGGAGGCTTCAGGTCGATATGGATTTTTAACATATCCCTTTAATATTTTCATATACCTTTCAAAAGGATACATCCAACGAAGATATACAGGTCCACAAAGCTTTATTTCTCGAACCAGATGAATCATTAAATGCACCATCATATCAAAAAAAGTTGGAGGAAAATACATTTCCAAATGACAAAGTATAAAAATTGCATCCTTTTCCAAAATGTTCAAAGCATTCACATCAATCGCCTTGTTACAAATTGAATTGAAAAAATAACACAACCTCATTATAGTCTTTCTGACACGGATGGGCAATATTCCACGCAGTGCAACTGGTAGAATTTGTTGCATCATGATGTGACAATCATGTGATTTCATACCTATCAACTTCAAGTCTTTCAATGAGACAAAATTTTTTACATTTGAAGAATAACCTTGAGGCACTTTGATATCATGAAGACACTGACAGAAGCTACTTTTCTCCCTCTTCGATAATGTATGACAAGCCGGGGGAAGAAATGTTCGTCTTCCTTTAGGAGTGGGAGCTAACTCCAAACGTATTCCCATTGATAGTAGGTCTAACCTTGCATTCAACCCATATTTTGTCTTTCCTTTAATATCTAGCAATGTTCCGATCAAAGAATCACAGATATTCTTCTCCACGTGCATGACATCAATATTATGTTTGACTTCATGATACCTCCAATATGGTAGCTCAAAAAATATTGACCTTTTCTTCCAAATATGTCTATCATTACCAGATTTCTGTGTCTTTCCCAATGTCACATCAAGGTTTTTCACCCTCTCAAAATACAAATCTGGGGATAAAGGTTTTGGAGCAGTATCAAATTCTTGTGAGCCATTGAATGCCTTTTTTAGTCTTCTATAAGGGTGATCCATAGGCAAAAACTTTCGATGACCCATGTACACTGTTTTCCTCCCATGATGCAATTTACAATATGACCTCTGTTGTTCGCAAATTGGACATGCTTTATGCCCTTTAACACTGTATCCAGACAAATTTCCATATGCTGGGAAGTCATTTATAGTGAATAGAAGCACTGCATGTAGTTGAAAATATTCCATTTTATAAGAATCATACACCCTAATACCATCAGCCCATAACAGTTTCAAATCATCAATCAGCGGTGACAAGTATACATCAATATCATTGCCGGGTTGCTTTGGACCAGAGATCATGATACTCAACATGACATATTTGTGCTTCATACAAACTTCAGGAGAGAGGTTGTAAATTACCAATAAAACAGGCCATGAACTATGTGTGCTACTGAGGGTTCGGTATGGATTCATTCCATCTGTGCACAAGCCTAGTCTCAGATTTCTAATTTAATTTCCAAATGTAGGGTACTGGGCATCAATTTTCTTCCATTGTGGACAATCAGCTGGATGACATATTTTTCCATCACATACCCGCTCATCAGCATGCCATCTTAACCTTTTTGCATCATGTGAATTAGCAAATAAACGTTTTAAACGAGGAATTATAGAAAGATACCAAAATACCTTTGAAGGGAGCTTTGTAATCTCTACATCAGCTTGTGATTTTTCTTTCACCTTATACCGTGATGTCCCACATTTAGGACACTCTTTCAGAAATTCATATTCCTTCCTATATATAATGCAGTCATTCGGACAGGCATGTATTTTCCTGTATCCCAATCCCATCGGGCATAATATTTTTTTGGCCTTATAATGTGAATCTGGAAGATCGTTATCTTTTGGAAGAATGTCTTTCATCAATTGTAGCAGCTCTGTAAAACTTCTGTCACTCCATCCATGTTTCGCCTTCAGGTTAATCAATCTTAACACCGCCGACAAAACCGTAAAATCTGTACAACCAGGATATAATGGTTTTTCGGCATCACCATATAGACGTGCAACTGTCGGTTCTATCTCAATTTGTTCTGCTACAATATCGCGAATCATTTCTTCAATTCCATCGGAGTTACCATCTTGCGATTCATTATCATCAGTGACATTCTGTCCAGTTTCGCCATGCCAAATCCAAGGGTTGTAACTCTGATTGAAACCATGACAAATCAGATGATCTTTTATCTCTCTACTTTTCAACTTCTTCATATTCAGACATTTCAGGCATGGACAGAAAAAAATGTCACTACTTAGAACATTTCATTTAGCAAATTCCAAAAAGGCATCAACACCTTCCTCATATTCATTGCTCATTTGATGTGCCGTAATCCAACTTCGACTCATTATTACCTATAACAAATAGCAAAAATATATATATTTTTTAGATAAGACAAATATATGTTTATATGAAAAAAATCATAATTTGAATGTAAACAATTTTGAAATATAAAACAAATCGATGTGTAAACCCCCCTAGACACCCCCCGACCCCTCTGGATAGCCCCCACCCCTCCTGGACACAACCCCCCACCCCCGACCTACTTGGACACCCCCCTGGACACCCCCCAACCCTCTGGACAGCCCCCCCACCCCTCCTAAACACCACCCCCACCCCCTACCCCCTTGGACACCCCCCTGGACACCCCCCAACACCCACCCACACCCTTGGACAGCCCCCCACACCCACCCACCCCCTTGTAAACCCCCCTGGACACCCCCCGACCCCTCTGGACAGCCCCCCACCCCTCCTGGACACCACCCCCACCCCCTACCCCCTTGGACACCCCCCTGGACATCCCCCAACCCTCTGGGCAGCCCCCCCACCCACCCGGACAACCCCAAATACCCTCTGGAGAGGCCGCCACCCACTTGGACAGCCCCCCACACCCATCCACCCCCTTGGACAGCCCCCCACACCCATCCACCCCCTTGGACACCCCCCTGGACACCCCACCGACCCCTCTGGACAGGCCGCCACCCCCTTGGACAGCCCCCCACACCCACCCATCCCCTTGGACACCACCCTGGACACCCCCCGACCCCTCTGGACAGCCCCCGACCCCTCTAGAAAGCACCCCCACCCCTCCTGGACACAACCCCCCACCCCTGACCTGCTTGGACACCCCCCTGGACACCCCCCAACCCTCTGGACAGCCCCCCCACCCCTCCTAAACACCACCACCCACCCCCTACCCCCTTGGACACCCCCCTGGACACCCCCCCAACACCCACCCACACCCTTGGACAGCCCCCCACACCCACCCACCCCCTTGTAAACCCCCCTGGACACCCCCCTGGACACCCCCCGACCCCTCTGGACAGCCCCCCGCCCCTCCTGGTCACCACCCCCCACCCCCTACCCCCTTGGACACCCCCCTGGACATCCCCCAACCCTCTGGACAGCCCCCCCCCCCACCCACCCGGACAACCCCAAATACCCTCTGGAGAGGCCGCCACCCACTTGGACAGCACCCCACACCCATCCACCCCCTTGGACACCCCCCTGGATACCCCCCTGGACACCCCACCGACCCCTCTGGACAGGCCGCCACCCCCTTGGACAGCCCCCCACACCCACCGATCCCCTTGGACACCACCCTGGACACCCCCCGACCCCTCTGGACAGCCCCCGACCCCTCTAGAAAGCACCCCCACCCCTCCTGGACACAACCCCCCACCCCCGACCTGCTTGGACACCCCCCTGGACACCCCCCAACCCTCTGGACAGCCCCCCCACCCCTCCTAAACACCACCCCCCACCCCCTACCCCCTTGGACACCCCCCTGGACACCCCCCAACACCCACCCACACCCTTGGACAGCCCCCCACACCCACCCACCCCCTTGTAAACCCCCCTGGACACCCCCCGACCCCAAATCCATGCACCTATGCCATGGTTGTGTGTGAATAAAGTAGTAACAACTGTAAAAGGGAAACCCATCCAAATGGACACGCCCCAACCCTCTCGGGGATTTATAGAAAACGATGAAAAATTAGTGAAATCATAAAATTACTCAATATTGCAAGTCGAACAAATAGATCTAGGGATAATAAATAAGATTATGGTGCCAAAACGAGTTAAAAGGGTTCGCAATCGAAGAATCTTAGCTAGTTTCAACAAAAAAAATCACAACACATATATATATACTATCCGCGAAAAAAACAAACGAGTGGGAGGATTACCTGAGTGCTGCGAGTTTAGATGATTGATCCGAGGAGATTAAATATGAGAAACGATGATCGCAAAACGAATCTAAACCAACAAAATGGACGAGCCGATTCGGGTTTACGCGCGAGAGTGACGAGTCGCGACTGTCGAAGGTAAACTCGCGAATGACAATCCACGGGTCTGGGTAAATTTTTAAATGAGTTATCACGTCGGTTATTCAATAACCGACGTGATAATTGTTTTAAAAACATTTATAACGTCGGTTATTTCAATAACCGACGTAAAAACCTTCCTCCGATTCTTTTTTTACGTCGGTTATTTTATAACCGACGTTATAAAGGGCTCAAAATCCGCGTTTTTTTACGTCGGTTATTCCATAACCAACGTCAAAAACATCTGCGGATTCTTTTTTTACGTCGGTTATTTTATAACCGACGTAAAAAGGCCTTCGAAAACCGCGTTTTTTACATTGGTTATTGAATAACCGACGTAAAAAACGCCCCCCCGCTTCTGTTTTTACGGCGGTTAATGTATAACCGACGTAAAAAACGAAGTCGCGTGATTAATAACGTCGGTTATCAAAATAACTGACGTTAAAGGTGTACTAAACACTGGTTTTTACGTCGGTTATTTAATAACCGACGTAAAAAACCTCGTTTTACATATTATGACGTCGGTTTTATATAACCGACGTAAAAAATGGTGACGTAAAAAACGTTTTCTGCACTAGTGTATTTTGAGGTTCTCATTATATCCTAGGATTTGCTATAACCTTTTAATATGATAATTAATATATAGAAATTACCATTAAAGTGTGGATGCATAAATATATATACTATAATGGTAAGAGTAGATCATGTATATCTAAATTTATACACGATATGGTAATAAAAACTATTATTCAAGTTGGGTCTAGGGATCCAACTTTTACAACAGTCCCACTTTCACTAGTGACAACTTAACCTTGTTATCTCTCACATGATAAAGATCATGTTTTAGCTGAGTAATGGATTTAGCTAATGGGTCTGCCATGTTCCCCCCACATTTTTATTCTGCTATATGTTACCTCATCTCCTTGAGTAAATATTATCAAGAGATGGTATCCTCAAATATATCCATTTTTTCACTATCAAAACTTGACATCTTGGCTAGTACTAGTAATAAAATTATCTTAATGATAAATCTTTACTTACTAGGTTTTATCTCAAGAACTCAAAAAAATCATTGAATTTAATAACTACTTCTTAGTAGCCTTATAATTTTCAATGTAATCGATATTTTTATGTATGGTTATCACTATATTGAATGATCTTGTCTCAATCATCACTTTATCCTAACTACGATGTTAGATAACATTGATCTAAGGAA
The DNA here is from genome assembly GCA_963277665.1 of Viscum album. Lineage (NCBI taxonomy): Eukaryota > Viridiplantae > Streptophyta > Magnoliopsida > Santalales > Viscaceae > Viscum > Viscum album. The sequence continues at coordinate 1,624,714,979 of OY728160.1, read as the reverse complement.
GACTACTTTATGTCTCCTAAAAACTAGTATCCCTTATTCTCCACATACCATGTAAATATCCTTTGTACTTTCCCAAGCACAATCAGATATTTCTTACTGCTTCCCTTGTAGTTTTTTCGGGATATAACTAATATTTTCCTACCATAATGTATATCTTGGAAATACCAATTCTTGTACATATCATGGAATATGTGATTGATCCTTCACTAAATCATATGGTAATTAACTCACCACATTAATCTCATACCATGTCCTATACATGTCATTTTGGATAGATTTATGTCATGTGACACTGGTATCATTTATATTTGGAATTTTTCAAGATTTTATTTTTCAATACCATGTTAGTATATGTACGATTGACTAGGTCTAATAAACCACTAGATCTACCTCAATAGATCTTGTTCCCTAGAACTGATGTTTCTACTTTAATTCAATCTATTGAGAGTTACCTCCATTCTATTCTTAACTAACTGTAAGACCAATATTTATTTTCCATATGTTACCAAACATATTTCACATGGAAAACAATATTTCTCCCACTAACCTCTGGTAGACACATGGAAATAATTCATTCCAAATGAATATTATATGATCTTGTTGATTAATTTAATCCAAAAACGGATTTCAGTAACTTTCAACCCAATTGGTATTCTGTGATGTCACCCTCCCTTTCGGGTTATGTTATATAGAAACCTTCCATGATTGGTGGTTGTGGAATCAAATTCACAATAAAATGATCACAAATATTAGATATGAAAAGTAAAATTCTAATTGATTTAGGTCTAATGACTTGGTGTAAACAATAGATCCTTATTGGTACCACACTTGTACCACCCATGTATTATCTCACTTGAATACCCACTACAGTATTCAAAATAATAAGCCTCATTTCCATTTGATACATGGAATCCATTATTTAATTTTTATTGACCTTTTTAATATTATTTGGTTTCAAAATACTGCCTGCTTATTGTAATTATTGTTCACAATTAATACTTTATCACCAGTTGTGGTGAATATAAAACCATTACTATGGTTTCAACCTTCCTACATAGTATGTACCTATTGAACATTTCTCTTCCACAATCTCTTGTTGAACTTGTTTCTATTCCAACTATTTGTACATCTCTAGCATTTACTAAACACAGTTCAATATTTCTCCCACTATCTCTAATAGATATGTGCACCCTTATATAGAAATATAGTCTATTTCTTGAATATGACCTTTCAATCATAGGGATTTTTTTAATTTATTTAGTAACATATAGGATAATCACTTTAGATGCACACTATGTTTTATATGATGCAAGTTTGTTTATATCCTAACAAAATATTTTCATCTAAACATGTGTGTAATGAAATAATAGATTTACCTCATACTATGACTCATATGATATCCATTTTTCATTATATTTGGCATATGGGTTTGGGACATCACCATTATCTGTTATGCATATCTTGAAATATAATAGAAGTTTCTGCAATATATATCAACATCAATGCTCATTATACCTATATAATGACTTTGATGTGTATAATGAAATTTTTGTTTAGTAATTTATCTATGATAAATTTTATTGGTCAATGATAACATATAAGACTCATCATCGATCCTCCTTATAAACATAATTTTTTTTATGTGAAGAAGGTAATGTGCATTTAGGAATTACTTCTTGCTACATTATATTGATCGATGAATACTTGGTCAATAAATTCTTCGACATTCCAACCTCAAGCAACTCATATCTTCTGAACATGCATACTTCACTTTCTCATTCCATAAATAATTAAAATAAACTTATAATGTATATTTACCACTAGCTTACCCTTGGAATAGTTCGCACCCACTATGTAAACTAATTCCAAAAGATTTGTGTCATACCTTTATTTCTGAAGGTTTCTTTATCCAAACTAAATACTTCGATAATACCAAATGTGTTTAGCTCTATTGAGTCTAAATATGAAACTTGGTATATCTTTTACATCTAATTTTAGTTTTACATGACAAATAATTATCTTTCCACAACTAGGTAAATAATTATTACTTATGATTCAAGTGTCACTGAACTATGGGTTGAGTACAAAACACCACAAACAACATTCATTCCTGAACTTAAAATAATGTCTCCTTGTTTCCAAAAGACACATGAGATAAATGTTTTGGTTATACTCAATAATATTTTCACTTGAGTCATTACCTTGTAAATTAGAAGTTATGTGTTTCTCACCACTGACTTAGGAATCTCCCTTTCTCTTCTGCTTGGAGAATACACCTTACTTCTTATAATGTTTCTATTTCTTACTTGGTTACTGTATTAAGATACACATATGTAATAACAATATTTTATTTAATACCCAAGTAGTATGTTGGAAAAATTACCTGTGATTTATTAATTTATATTGAAGAAGAAGCAACTACTTTCTTCTTTACTTCATTTCATTGCGATTAAACTTTGATAGATTTATTTCATGATATTTGAATCAAATAACCTCCAATTTATTACCTATTTCTTTAAAGGAAGTATGGAAGGTTCCTTTAGAATCAGACTTTCCATTGGCCTTATCTCCTTTTCTTTCAACTTATTCACTATAATAATTAAAGATTAATCTATTTTTAATATTCTTATTTACTTGGAGAACCTTACCTAATAGGTGATAAAGTGTTTACTCCATCCTGTTTGTTTTTTATTCTTAAAAGAAACATTATTAATTGGGTGAAAATTATATGATAATGGGATCCATTGAAAGATCGTGTTCTACCTTTCAATTTACACATGACCAGTGTAGTTATCACCCATTTATGTCTTACTTCACTATCTCCTTGCAAGATTCTCAAAGATGAGACTACATGTGAAATCATCTGTGTCCTGATGTTGTAACCACAACTAACATTGGTCGTTGATGATAGCATAATGAAATAACCATCATATTCTCTATACATGAGTTTCATGTAAGTAATTTTAATACCCTCAGTTCTTGAGGTAGTTTAATAGGTATTGGGGACATCAGCACCTTGAATTTATGATATTCTAGTATTGTGCACAAGCGCATGTACTACACTTGGAAATTCGTTCTAGTTTGGACATTTACTTTTTACATAATTATCTTAGTGTATTTTTGTGGTATTACATTCCATTTTCTACAAAAATAAAATCTAGGATGCTTTACTTTTCTTTTGATTACTGATTTAGACATTATTGATTAATTAATTAAATCATTAAATATATTCCACTATCTTATCAAATTCAAGGAACCCTCTATACTTGAATCAGAATACTAAATTGAATGAGTATTCTAGTGGTAATGATCCTTGATCCTACCCTCATAGTCTACAAAATATGGCTATGCCACTAGTTTGAGAGTTCGAGAGATTATTTTTTACTGGAAAAATATATTAACTCACAGTTCCTTGATCTGTTGAGTGAAGACCGAGATTCTCAGAATCATAACCTTGATTCCCTCAAAGATTTTCCTCTAAAATGATAGAAACTTAACTACGTCTAATACTTACTACCATCTCTAGTTAGTTCAAATCATCATTCTTATAATAACACCCTAGTAGTAAGAGGCACCCTCATCTATGGATGACTGAGCACCCCAAACACCTAGTTGTATTCCCATTTAAGTGACAAAAGGCATTTATGACCTAATATTTCTTTGAGGGTTTTATATTTTTATTCAAGAATGTAATCCATTTCTGTTAATCTTGTTCATAATATGGTGTCATGCTCACTACTTCACATTAACAGAAAAACATTCATTACATATTTATTCATTTTATTGTTTTATTATTATATGTATTTCCCTCTGTCAAAAAAGGAATACAATAATAAATAAAATGCATAAAGGAAATAAACTACGTGACTGGTCTTGAACATCTAATATTGGTTGATCTATTTAAACTTAATGGATCAACAACGGCCTAGGGGTATCTTACTTGAGTCTTTGCTTCACACTTGATGCAGCTCGATCCCATCCAATGTGTTCACTTGTCATCTGGATTTCACCTCAACTTGGTGTTGTCTGCATCTTACACGATCCTCAGCATGGCATATCACCTCGTCTTTGTGGGGTACATGTCATACATCATCTTCATCAAAATACAAAAGTACTCATAGACGGGTGAGGGGATCTAAGGTCACAATATACAATAGATAAAATTGGATGCATACCCTTATACATATTGAAAAAAATAAATGAAAATGCATAGACCGTATTAATTATTTACAATCATCACATGTAGATAAATAATTAATTAAAACATCCAGACATACACAGGTCAGTCTATTGCTCATCACCAATCAGCAGTAAAATAAAAGTGCGATAAAATTACACTAAAATAAATTAAAGTATGATGGTATTAATTAAATTAAATTAATTATTTAAATTCAAATAATTTAATTATATTCAGTTTTCAATTAATTTAATTTTAATTTATAAAAATTAAATTAACTAATTAAGTTAACTTAAGACCAAAATTAAATTAATTATACGATGTGTTAAAATTTATATATTTTTAACCAAAAATTAATATTTAATTTAATTTAATTTAATAATAAATTAATTAATTTTGGTTAATTTGAGCCTAATAACCCGTGAAGGCCCAATGCAGGTCGTTCCAAACCCGTACATACATATTTTGAGTTTTTCAAAGCCTGTGTAGAGCTTTTATGGGCTACGCAGGCCCGCCGAGACCCATACCATGTTGGGCCAACCCATTAGGGACTGTTTTGGGGTGGATGAGGTCCAACAAGAACCCAACAGGAAGTTACCTCATGCCTTTAGTTGATAGATAGTGGCTCTGTGGGTCCTAGTGAAACCCAATCCGAGTACTATGGGGAGTTGGTAGGGGCAACATCGATGGTGGGAAGCCTGCCAGATCTGAGAGGGTCGGCCTCACCAGATATGTCCAATCATTGGAAGATCAATCCTCTGAGGAGTAGACACTGTGCGGTAGTGGTCACTGGATGGAATAGGGAGCTCACATCGGCAAGAGACATGTGATGTGGCTCGGTGATGAGGCGAGATTCGGTCGGGTGAGGTGTATGTTGGGTCCAGTCCAGCGGTGGTGGAAGAAGCTCCAAGTGGCACAATCGGTGGATGGGACTCATGGGATGATCAGTGATGTAGTTTTCTCCAAATAGTTTTAGAGGTATGGCTTGCGAAGGAGGAGGCCATGCTAGGGAGGGAGCGATGGCCCTTGGGAGGAAACCTCAATGAGCGCACCAGGGGGTGGACAACCTCGAGGGAGGCATTTGTAGTGCATCGGTCTGATGGGATATGGGTGGTCTCCATTAGTGCCTTGCTAAATGTGGATTTCAAGGGGGACCCTGGTGGTCCTTACTGAATCTCGGCGGTGCACCATTGTCATGGGAGGAGGGTACACCATAGCCGACAGGGGAGGAGGGCCTTTTGGTGTTACCCTTAAAAGTCTCCTTTTTGAGTTTTTTTAATACATTTTTAAGAAAAATTATTTTTTTTAAAACGGTTAGGTTGAAAAAAATTCAAATTTCACCTCAAAGGCGGCATCGCGGATGCCGTCTTTGCATTACGGGTGAAAGGCGGCATCACGGATGTCGCCTTTGCACTGTTGGCGCGGATCGGTGACGTGGAAAAGGCGGCACCCGCGGTGCTGCCTTTTCCTCTGCACCCTATAAAAGGACAGAACCCCCCTCCCCTTCTCCTCGCTTCCAAGCATTCATCATCTCTCAAATTCTCTCTTTTGTGGCGGCGTTCTGTGGTTTGAAATTTTTGGAAAGATTTTAAAGGTATGTTTTTTAATTTAATGTTTTTTATTTTGTAGAATTGTTTTTAGTTAAATATTTTTATAATTTTAATGTTTTTATTTAGATTAATTGTTTATAGTTAAATATTTTAAATATTTAATAGTTTAGTTATTTTGAAATTTTTTTGTTTATTAGATTGTTTATACATATTTAGGAATTATAATTGTCATTAGTATAAATTAATTTAGGATTATTTTAATGAAATTTTGGTAGCATAAAGAGTATGTTATCTAAGAAATAAAATCCTTGTCTGGATACAAACAAGTGAATGTGGCTCTGGCACAGATGTACCTAGGGGAAAAACCCGAAAACACCGATTTGAGCTAGACTCGAACGGGAACTGGTGCACGACAACGGGGCTTGCTGCATTCTGGTTTGACACTCCCAGAGGATATGCTTAAGATATGCATATTTCTTTATAAACTACTAAAATATTTAAGAAAAGAAATGATAATTTGATAATTTAGTAATGATGTTGATATTTATTATTAGGAATGATTAATTAAAAATTAATTAATAAATAGAGTTAAAAATAAATAATATGGAGTTAAAATATAAATAAGATGGAGTTAAAATATAAATAACATGGAGTCAAAATATAAATAACATGGAGTCAAAATATAAATAACATAAAGATAAAATATAAATAACAGAATGTGAAAATATAAATAACAGCATGTGAAAATATAAATAACATCATGTGAAAATATAAATAACATAGAGTTAAAATATAAATAAAATAGAGTTAAAATATAAATAACATATATAAATAACATGTATAAATAACATAGAGTTAAAACATAAATAACATATATAAATAACATAGAGTTAAAATATAAATAACATATATAAATAACATAGAGTTAAAATAGAAATAACATATATAAATAACATAGAGTGAAAATATAAATAAAATATATAAATAACATAGAGTGAAAATATAAATAACATATATAAATAACATAGAGTTAAAATATAAATAACATATATAAATAACATGAAGTTAAAAAATAAATAACATCAAGTTAAAATATGAATAACATGAAGTTAAAATATGAATAAAATGAAGTTAAAATATGAATAACAGAATGTTAAAATATAAATAACATGGAGTTAAAATATAAATAAGAGAATGTTTCGAGCTTCTTGATTTTCTTGCAGTGAATTGAATATCAAAATTTCAGAAATCACGGGTTTTCTGAAATTTTGATATCCAATTCACTACAAGAAAAGCTAGAAGCTAAAAACATTCTATTATTTATTTTTTAAATCGATGTTATTTATATTTTAACTCACTAATTAGAAAGTTTAGTAAGAAATATTCTAGTTTAGGATATAAGATCTTTTAAAATTTAAGTATCATAAATATTGTATAGTTTAAAAGTAATTATTATTATTTGAACGTGAGGTAAAATCCAACTTATTTTTAATAAGCTGTTTAATTACAGCTTCAAAGTATAAAATCCAAATTATATTAGTAACCATTATTCTGAATGTCACTTATATTATCAAAATCTTGATAAGAAAACTTTATTTACGTAGATTAGAATTTTTTCCTGTTTTTATTGCTATGGGGAGGTTATTCAAACTGAGCAAGGGGCTTCTTATAGTATACAACCAATAACAGTGGTTAATACAACTGATTGTGTAACCCTAAGTGAACTTCAAGACAGAATTCATGGCTAATTAAATCTAGGACCCGATCAGAAGATCAAGTCAATGAGTTATAGACATTTGCAGTTCCCATCAACATTGTGGCATCTAGCTTGTCCATTGGTTGATGATGCACAATGGATCCAAATAATTAATTTGTTTTCTAAACGGACGGATGGTACCATGATGGATTTATGTGTTGATGTTTCTAATGTACAACAACATCCAATTGTACAAAGACGTATACTTACAAGAGTCATTGAAGATAGTCCACCCCATGAATTTCAGACTATTCCAAATGATGCAGAGGACAACCTACTTGATCTCCCAGATATACATGTTAACCCGACATCTGATGAAGAGTTTCAAAATAACAAAATAGATGGTGATAGTAGTGTTGATGAGGAAGGAATAACAGAAGTTTTGAGAAATGCATTAGTTGTATAGCATGCTCGACCTATAATAAATCATCCACTGCTCTTTGCATCTTGGTCAGAAGCAATGAAACATGTTCCTGAATTTGAAGATAATGTTCTCACACCGGCAATTGAGTTTCCCGGAGTTATACAAGATAGGTTTAGTGAGATGGACAAAACTTTATATGTTGGAAGGAATTTTACAAGTAAAGATGCATTAAAAAATACGCTAAAGAGATTTCACATTGAGAGGCACTGCAGCTATTTAGTTTACGAATCAGATCATAGTAAATATGGCATACTATGTGAGAAGTATGGGGATGATTGTAGATTTTGATTGAGGGCGATTCCGGACATTGCATTTGGAGGTTGAAGAATCTCGAGGATTGAGGCAGCTCATACTTGCGTTCAGCCAAACCTAACACAAGATCATACTTCATTGGATGCAGAATTTGTGTCATCCATTTTTGTTGAGATGATTAGAACATGTCAAGATGTTCTGATAGCCCTTGTGCAAGAGAGGATACAACAGACATTCAGTTATAAGATATCCTATAATAAGGCATGGAAGGTGAAACAGAAGGAAATTGTGAATGTATATGGTGATTGGGATGACTCATATCGGGTGTTGCCGCAATTGCTATCCATACTGAGGCATCATAACCAAGTTGTCTTCCATCTGGATATAAACAAACATGTGTCTCACGATAACCAGCTTGATCCATCTCGTGTTCAATTTCATCGGTTGTTCTGGGCATTCCTTCCCTGTATCTCCACCATTCGTTTCTGCAAACAGTTTATTCAGATTGATGGAACATTTCTGTATGGAAAATACAAGGGTGTATTGTTGATTTCGGCAACCCAAGATAGAAATCGTTCACCTCTTCCACTTTCCTTTTCCATTGTAGAGAAAGAAAACTATGAATCATGGAGTTGGTTTTTGGCATGTATCAACACCCATTTCCCCAACATTCGGGGTGTTTGTTTGATATCTGATCAGCACCGAGAAATTAATGAGGTAATCAATGTGGATCTTGATACATGGATTTACCCAAATGCACATCATCGGTTCTGCATTAGACACATTGCTAGAAACTTGCATAAAAAATTCCACAACGAACCGATGAAGAAGGAAATCACCAAACTTGGTACGCATTGTATTCATTATTTTTTTGTATATCAATGTAAAGATAAATTCAAAATATGTGAAATATCATTTATTCTGTGTAGCATATGAGTCTGATCAAAGACAGTTTGAAGAACATTTCGAAAAAATCTGCTAGGTTAATGAAGAAGTTTACGATTATATGATGTGAATTCCAAAAGAAAAATGGACATTGGCATATGATGGGGGGAAGAGGTACGGACACATGATGACCAACATTTTAGAGTGCATCAATGGTGTCTTCAAATGGATTCTCAAGCTACCTATAACTGCCCTAGTTCAGGAGACATTATATCATTGCGTGAAGTACTTTTTTGATAGAGAAAAACTAGTATTGGATGGAATAAATCAGGGGCTAACGTACGGAAGACATGTTCAATGAGAGATTGAAAAGAATATTGAAGAAGCTTATGGTTATCAAGTCTACCAATTTCGACGAGAAGACTCTCAATTTGATGTTCAAGAGAAGTCTAACCCCACCATAAACAGCATTGGTGAAAAAGTGGTGGTCTTACTAGAAACGAGGCAATGTCAATGTGGAAGCTTTCAGGCCTTATGGTTTCCATGTTCACACGCCATCGCAGCATGTGCCTCTATTAACATATCAGGGGAACCATATGTTGATCCAGAGTACCGGATGAACACCATTGCTAACTGTTACGCTGCACCATGGAAACCTATTGGCGAGTTTCGTTATTTTCCAATGCCCTAAGGTCAGCCGATAGTGGTACCTAATATGAATCAGTTGCATCCTCATGGGAGACCAAAGGCCAGCAGGATGCGAAATGAGATGGACTAGCCTCAAGAACAAAGACAAAGTTTGAGATACACTGTATTTCATCAAGAAGGTTATAATTAGAAACTATGCCCTAACATCGTTGGGTCGAGTTCACACTCTTAAGCCACAATGATGTATTGTCGTTATTGGGATATTCTCATATTGTAAATTTTATGTTGTTATCTCTTCATTTTACCTCTATTTTCTAACCCCCAAAACTGAAAATCATAACAGTAAACCCAGAAACATATTTTTTATACCGTAATCCTAACAATCTAAACCATAATCCTGAAAATCATTTCTCAAATCATTAACCTAAATCATAAAATGTTAAAAGAAATCCAAAATCCTAGTTCCAAAAGGTAAAATGTGAAACCCTAATCTTTAAATCCAAAAATTGAAAACATGAACCGTAAGCCCAAAAACATATTCCCTTTACATCGGTTTTAGAAACATTATGTGATTAAGAAAATAATCATGAAACATATGACCAGATTTTCTAGTACAATCATATATCAATATGACTAATGTGCCCTACAAATCCCTATAACTCGTGCATAAAGTTTTAGGGAATAAAGGAGCACCCCAGAAATTGAACCCTCCTACATTGTTAATGAATTCATAGAGACAAATGAATCTTGATCTAGTAATAGAATAACACCCCAAAAAGTGAACTCTCTTACAATATCAAAATATGAGCCCTAGTACTACACCCTCCACCTATATACCCAAGGATCACATTTGAGATATACATAAAATTATTTTGAAAGGGAATTATAACATTCAAAAATAAAAAAATACCCTTTCTTGATATAAAAACATTCTTTGAAAACTAGTTCACACTTTATTTCACAATTCTTTAAAAACACCCTTCTATTTACCAAAATTAGGGGAAACTATATTTTATCAAAAACCCTTTTCAGAAAATAAAAATTACATGCCAATTATTTTATAAAACAATTTATAAAACAAAGTGAAATAATGATTCATCCAATATAGATTAAAGACAGAACCATTTATAGGTCGTGAATGATCCATGATGTGAATCCTTGATAAAACTTTATTTATTTATATGCAGATGACTGACACCATACTACTCAGTCAGTAGGCTACCCATTGTTCACAGGTTGTGATAGAGGGTGGTCCAGATTGATTGATCAGGGTACGTCGAGTGCACCATTTTCATCACACAGAGCCTCCTCCTGCCATTATATCATACTTGCATCGTGCTGGTTTCTATGGTATTGTAGTATCCGATTTTACATTTGTAGACCATCACCTGCTAGCTGCACTCATGGAGAGGTGGAGACTAGAGACACACACATTCCACCTACCTGAGGGAGAGATGACCATCACCCTCTAGGATGTGGTTGTTCTTCTTGGTCTTCCTATCCAGGAGAGACCCATTATTGGATCCAATCGGGCAGCTTGGCCCGACCTTGCTCAGCACTTGTTAGGCGTTGACATTTTGTCTGATAGTAGTGCTACTGATGGAGCATCGATATCCATGCCTTGGCTGGAGGCACAGGTTCCAGTTTTAGCTGATGATGCTGATGATCAGACGGTGATGTGTTATGCACGTGCATATATATTACGACTTATTAGAGGGACCATGTGTACGGATCATTCAGGGATGCACGTGCACATGATGTATCTACCCCTGCTAGAGGATTTTGATCGGGTAGGGATGTACATTTGGGGATCCTCCTGCTTGGAATACACATACAGAGCATTATGCAGGATATCTGATAGGAGGCGCACAGATCTCAGGGGATGCATCATCCTTATTTAGATGTGGGCATGGGAGAAATTCCCCGCATTCTGCCCTGATCTTGCGGGTCTGTCGGTCGAGATGGCGGTGCTGCATGATGCGCTGCATGGACGCTATTATGATCAATCATTTCTAGTAGTTTCTGAGGCTACTACAAGTTATTGACTTTAATTTCTCATTATTTATCATTGTCGATTTTGTATTTTATAGGTGGTGTCAACGCCATAATTTCAATGCGGTTCTGAGACACGATTTGGCCATATATCGGCTTGAGTTGGAATTTATCTTACCCCATCAGGTATGTATGTAAAATCTATAACTGTATAAAAAAATTTATAATAACATCATTTTTTTAGTTAACAGTTTTTCTAACAAGGTTAATATGTTATTTCAGATTTTATGGGTTCCATACTGGTCTTTTTATGGACTAGTTGCCTCCATACTGCACAGTTGGTCTTGACAATGTTACGGCTGTAGTGTCACTCATTCACTTTCGTATTATTGAGTGGCACCATCCTGACAGAGTCATGCGCCAGTTTCTCTTCAGTCAGCAGATTCCATTACCGCCGAGGCAGACAGATCAGCTTCATGGGATGAAGCTGATAGGGAGGCAGGATGACGTCTGGCGTCGAGTACATGCTGTATTTCTCGACTGTTGGCATAGATGCACAGAGTTTTGCATCCAGGGAGTTCCTACGGTGCAGTTCTCTCTTTCAGTGCAGCACGAGTATGAGCCATGGTATAGACTGAAGTCTATACTATATCTTACCCGAGCCGGAAGAGAGATGCATACGATTGTAAGTCAATTAAATTATATTACTATGTTTGTTGAGTTATTTTCTAATTCATTTTTAATCTGTTTACAGGAGAGTCAGACAGACAGACTTATTGATATGAGTGGTGAGGCTAAGGATAGAGTCTTCATCCAGGAATCCATTCATGATCAAGCATTGGAGCTGAGGTCATCTGTCCGTGCATTTTCTGAGAGCCTCTTCGAGCATCCGGCACGGAGACAGCAAGTTCCTGTCACAGAGGAAGATCTTGCAGCAGCTGCTGGTGCTGAGGAGCCACGACCACGGCGACGTAGACAGTGTCGTCCTACACATTAGGCCTCACCAGTTCCACAGGCATAGGTCGGGCCTCTAGTAGTCCAGTCTGAGCCGATGCAGGATCTACCTCAGTCATCATGGGATCCATCCTTTTTGACAGCATATCCTCAGTTTTCTCCATTGTGGGGCCCATATAGAACATAGCCTTTCAGTCCAGTGTCATCGCAACCTTGTGGTCCAGACCCATCGCAGAGTTGGGGTATAGCATCACCATATGATTTGTTCCCCACTGCGATGATGCTGGGTTCTTCTACCATGGAGGTGGGAGAAGGATCAGGAGGGCCATACGAGGTGGAGTTGACATTTTCTCCCACTGGCACAGAGGTGGAGGATATGATAGTCGATGTTCCAGTGCCTGAGTACCAGCCCTCTCTAGGTCATCAGACTCCCCAGAGATCTCTCCGTGGACGTCCTATTATTAGACCACCATGTGGGACAGGATCTCCTCACTATAGACATACACATTGATTGTTTATGCTCATTTATATGTTTTATGTCTATGGAAATGAAAAACTATATTTTATGAAATGATTTGTGTTAGAACACCATGTGGGACAGGATCTCCTCACTGTAGACATAGACATTGATTGTTTATGTTCATTTATATGTTTTATGTCTATATAAATGAAAAATAAATTATTAGCTTTCAAAACCGCCTACTTGAAAGTGAAAAATGTTTCAATTACATGACTTTGAAGGACTATAAAATATAAACCATAAGACCAATCTAAATGAAACTTTAAAAATTCATTAAACATATAATTAATTGTTGTAAACACAAATCATTTCATAATAACTGTTCATGAAAAATAAATTATTAGCTTTCAAAACCGCCTACTTGAAACTTAGAAATGTTTCAAGTACGTGACTTTGAAAGACTATAAAATATAAACCATAAGAACAATCTAAACGAAACCTTAAACATGCATTAAAAATATAACCAATTATTGTAAATACAAATCATTTCATAACAACTGTTCATGAAAAATAAATTATTAGCTTTCAAAACCACCTATTTGAAAGTTAAAAATGTTTCAAGTACGTGACTTTGAAGGACTATAAAATATAAACCATAAGATCAATCTAAACGAAACTTTAAACATTCATTAAACATATAACCAATTGTTGTAAACATAAATCATTTCATAACAAATGTTCATGAAAAATAATTTATTATCTTTCAAAACTGCCTACTTGAAACTTAGAAATCTTTCAAGTACGTGAATTTGAAAGACTATAAAATATAAAGCATAAGACCAATCTAAATGAAACCTTAAACATTCATTAAACATATATGATTCAACCCCGCATCAATAGGATGCACGTTTTCGCTAGTATCACATACATCTATAATCTTTAATGCATGAAAACATGTTATCTCTCCTTTCATGGAACAACGAAATCCATTCTTCCACCCGCCATGTCCATATCTATATCAAAATCTGACCGCATAAGGGTATGTTCAAAGATATGCCACATGAAATTCTCATACGTTCGCATTCCTACAAATATCAAACCCTTCAACACCACAATACATCCAACCATTATAACTTTTCTACAATTTTCACCCCATTTCCGCACATCCAGTTGATCAGATGAAAACACCAACAATTCCACATATCCCATTGAACTCTTCATCACCAAATCTTTATCTTTTATCATCTTCAAAAGGCCACTATAGGACCTCCTTAATCTATCCATTTTAAACACTCACATACAAGTATACTATAAACATAAAAACCTGAAAACTTATTGGTTTTTATGTTTATAGTATACTTGTATGTGAGTGTTTGGAATGGATAGATCAAGGAGATCCTACAGTGGCCTTTTGAAGATGATAAAAGATAAATATTTGGTGATGAAGAGTTCAATGGGCTATGTGGAATCATTGGTGTTTTCATCTGATCAACTGGACATGCGGAGGTGACATTTCCACATGTCTGGTTGATCAGATGAAAACACCAACAATTCCACATAGCCCATTGAACTCTTCATCACTAAATCTTTATCTTTTATCATCTTAAAAAGGACACTGTAGGACCTCCTTTATCTATACATTCCAAAAACTCACACACAAGTATACTATAAATATAAAAACCTAAAAACTTGTTGGTTTTTATGTTTATAGTATACTTGTATGTGAGTGTTTGGAATGGATAGATTAATGAAGTCCTACAGTGGCCTTTTGAAGATGATAAAATATAAATATTTTGTGATGAAGAGTTCAATGGGCTATGTGGAATCGTTGGTGTTTTAATCTGATCAACTGGACATGCGGAAATGGGGTGACAATTGTAGAAAAATTATAATGGTTTGATGCATTGTGGTGTTGAAATGGTTGATATTTGCAAGAATTCAAACGTATGATAATTTCATGTGGCATATCTTTGAACATACCCTTATGCAGCTGTATTTTGATATGGATATAGACATGACGGGTGGAAGAATGGATTTCGTTGTTCCATGAAAGGAGAGATAACATGTTTTCAAGCATCAAAGATTATATATGTATGTGATACTAGTGACAACGTGCATTATATTGATGTGTGGTTGACTCATATATGTTTAATTAATGTTTAAGTTTTCGTTTAGATTGGTCTTATGGTTTATATTTTATAGTCTTTCAAAGTCACGTACTTGAAACATTTCTAAGTTTCAAGTAGGCGGTTTTGAAAGCTAATAAATTATTTTTTATGAACATTTGTTATAAAATTATTTTTGTTTACAAAAATTGGTGATATGTTTAATGAATGTTTAAATTTTCATTTAGATTGGTCTTATGGTTTATATTTTATAGTCCTTAAAAGTCACGTACTTGAAACATTTTTAACTTTCAAATAGGTGGTTTTGAAAGCTAATAATTTATTTTTCATGAACAGTTGATATGAAATTATTTGTGTTTACAAAAATTGGTTATATGTTTAATGCATGTTTAAGGTTTTGTTTAGATTGGTCTTATGGTTTATATTTTATAGTCTTTCAAATTCACGTACTTGAAACATTTCTAAGTTTCAAGTAGGTGGTTTTGAAAGCTAATAAATTATTTTTCATGAATAGTTGTTATGAAATGATTTTTGTTTACAACAATTGGTTATATGTTTAATGAATGTTTAAATTTTTGTTTATATTAGTCTTATGGTTTATATTTTATAGTCTTTCAAAGTCACGTACTTGAAACATTTTTTACTTTGCGATTTTGAAACAAAATTTTAAAAACTAATAATTTTTTTTGTTAGGTGAAACATGGAATTCTCCTGAACATTTTTTATGAATTATGTATATAAATAAATATATAAACAAAACAAAACAAAAAAAATTCAAAAAAAAATTTCTTAGGGGAAAGGCGGCATCGCGGGTGCCGCCTTTATGCCACAGTGCAAAGCCGGCATCACGGATGCCGCCTTTGAGGTGCATTTTGAAAAAAAAATCAACCTAACCGTTTTTTGAAAAAAAAAATTATAAATGTATTAAAAAAAACCCCTCCTTTTTTTATTCATTTTGTTTTTCATGTATGGAATTCCCCACGCCCAACAAACCATTACTTTTCTTAAAATATGTGGAAATTTATACTTGCCTCTTTGCAGATTTTCCACACTCCATTTTTATCAAAATTATTATAATAGCAATTTTAATATAATTATAATTATAATTATAATAAAATAATAAAATAATAAAATTTATAATTATAATAAAATAATAAAATAATAAAATTGATCCACATTCATGTGGAATTAAAACTCGTGTCGGATAAAACTGTTCTGGCCATCACCGGCCAGAACGCCCGAGTTTATCGAAAAACAAAACTGATTTTATAAAATTTAATACTTGTTAAAAAAAATCAATCCATAATTTTTTTTAGGATGGTAGTAACTTGGCCATCTATCCTCAGATTAGATTTTGGTCGGATTAGTTGGGACCATTTTTAAACCCTCTAATGAAATTTAAAGAAACTTAATTCTTCTTGTATTAGATAAGTTACGCAGTCCCTCTAATACCAATTGATGGTTTTGGGGTGTGCAGCAGAAGTCGATGGGCTGGGGATTTAATATTTTTCATCATCGAGATGAAATGACTTGTCTTATTCAACAATATAAGCCTCGTTATGGTCCAAATATTTCATATAAATTAAATAGAGCGGAAAAAATAAACTAAAAACAAACCTCTTTTGAATGCGCACTCAACATTTTCTTGTCATCGACAATCGTTGCTTGAATGATTGAAAGTATAACCCATCTAGATCATCCATATGTGCTTCAAAAATCCTCACCATCATCGATCGTCGAATTCTAGATGCTAGTGCATCAATACCATGATGTCTTCAATGTCCCAACAATCACTGCATCATCGTACCTTTGATGCATGGAGATGAACTCAATCCAATCACCGGGATTGAGAGCTTATCACTCTACAAAGTGGTAGAGGGGAGACAAGCTCTGGAAATCTCTCATTGAATAGTCGTTGTGTGAGATTATCTCTCAACTATTTATAGTGGATGCTCAAAAACCTATAAAGGGTTCTCGACCCCCATATATTTGGCATCCACTAAATATAAATAATTATGAAAAACTAAAATATGTCATAAATATTATTTATATTTTATAAAATAACTTTAATATATATAATATAAAAGGTTGGGGCTGAAGCCTCAATTTATTATTAAAGAAAATACCTTTTTAGACTGGGTAGAGAGAGACCCATTACATATCCCGAAATCCCAAGGCCAAGTGGCCTGAATACAAGGCTTGAAAGGCCATTTTTTTGGCCCAAAGGACCCCTCAGTGAACAAAACTGCTACAGTTCTCATGCTGCTACAGTACCTGCTACAGTACCGCCACCGCTATAGTACCTGCATAGTCCCTCCACCACTACAGTGATGTCAATGCTACAGTTTCCGCCACTATTATAGTACTGCTACAGTTCCCCCTGGAAATTCGCCCCTACCCAAATTTGATCCTGATTCTTTTGGATGCCAAGAAGGAGCTTATACCACTAGGGTACAAGCTCGTTGGCTATATAATATATTTCATGATAAACCTAAGTCATTAACTCAACTCATAATTCCCACTTCATATTAAATGAACCTAGAATATTAAAATAATATGAATTCAAATAATATTTTCTCATATTCACTAAATACCCTGAGAATACATTTAATAAATAAATTCAACCCAATTATTCTTTACTTGAATATATGAATTTATTTTTTTACTTTGGTGATTTTTAACTTGGAAAACACTTAGACCCTATTGTGGGGCCCACCATGTCTAATATACCTATTCACAAAAATTGGAAAGATTCTTGAATATGCTATTATGTGTGACACTCTAGGTCTGTATCTCGATAGAAGTGAATAGTATTCGTATACCAAGAGCAGTGCCTAGTAACCCATCAATGCACCTAAAGAGATAAGGATAATCATAGCTGTGACAACCAACCTACGAACATGCACTGTGTAATATAATCTCTTTATCTTTATATATCTCAATAAGAAAAACCCACACTTCTATCATCATTCTTCCTTGATTTATTTATTTTTTGATCTAAATGGATGGATTTACCCTCAACTACCTTGTCCAAGGACATATGAAGGTACTACCATCTCGATCAACCATGGCCAAGATATATTACTTCCTTAACTTGGAAGAGAAAAATTCTATCTTGATCATTCAACCAATGTCATGCCACCAATGATGCACACAACACAAGCTACATCACCATGATTTCATTATCATAGTTTTTTTCTTGAATCAAAGTATGCAATCAAATGGCACACACTGGAAATTATATCATGTCAAGAGACCAATACACATGTTCCTAGATTATAACAACCAATAACACCCAAAACATGTGGTGTTCCTATTAGAGGGTCTATCCCCATGATTTCACTACTAGAGATCACCAAGTGTTAACTTCATGAGAATAATTATCAATGCTTATGAGCCCCGAACACCTAATAGTTAGACAACAACTATGTCCAGTCAATATCATATATCTAGAACCTTTTTAAGATTAATTTCATAGTATTTTGAGGTTCTCATTATAGTCTGGGATCTACTATAACCTTTTCATATGAAAATTTATCTATGGACACTACCATTAAATTGTGGATGTAGAAATATATACACTATAATGGTAAGAGTACATCATGTACATCTAACTGTATACATGATATGGTAATCAAAAGTACTATTTAAGTTGGGTCTAGGGAACCCACTATTACAACAGGTAATTAATGCCCTATAGTGATAAGAAGGACACCCTCTGTGTATAAAAATCAATATGGGAATGAAAGGGAACTAACCAATCCATCCTAAGAATTATTTTAAATCTTTTCATCTTCAGGATGAAAAGGTTCTAGAAGGAATGACAGCCAATTATCTCAAAAGGAAAATCCCAACATTAGTGAAAACCCTTAGACTAGGTTCCCAATGGTGTGCCCAGATATATCACTCCACATAATTATTCAATATCAAGACTAATGATACTCATTAAATCCATAGATATAACTGAGTTTGAAGAACTCATGTTAAACAAAAAAGACAATAATGTTGAGGATACTAATATTGTACTTTTCACTATAGATGGTTTGATAATCTTCTTCTCAGGTATATGTTGTACTACATATAACTATCCAGATCCATAACCCTATGATACAACCTTACCACCTTGAGAAGGACCACTCTGCTAGTACTACATCACCTGTATCTATCATCCATGACTCTATCCACCTTTTCTACCTGTATAGCCAATGGCACTCTAGCTTCTTTCCTAGAACAGAGCCACTAGTCCCATTATAGAATTTAGAGTTAGTTCAGATCCTCTCCCACTAGGAATTGGTGGGATGGTCCTTTAAAATCTATAAAGATAGCCCATATTTTTTTAGGCTCATAACTCTACCAGGTCTCTACTACACTGGGGCTTCATGTAACCCTACCTACCACACTGATGGCATACCACATAAGTTCACTTGTGTGCACTCTAACTACCACTTACCTAGTTAGAAATCTCAAAGTGATGCTTTATTCCACTAGATGATACACTACCTGACCTAGAAGTTAAGACACCATGCCCTATACCTTCAGCTTCTGTTAGATTATTGTTGGAGATAAGGGTCTAGATCATTATTTTATAGATAGCAGTCAATTGGAAGATGTTATCCTAAGATCAAATGGAATACCTATGCCCATCCTCAAAATGTATTACCCTATACTAGTCATCTCCATCCTGAGTGGGTATGAAGCACTGAAGCTCGGTAAAAGTATATGAGTAATCTATAATGTACATAACACCATGCTCTAAATGCATGAACTTCCTAGCTTAATCATCTCTCTTCATATCTAGAAAAATGTTTTCATTGTAACTAGTCTGGAACTCCCTCCATACCATGCCTTGATACTTATTTTCTTATGTAAGAACATCCCACCATCGCTTGGAAGATCCAAGAAGCATATATTCTACGAGCTTCACCCTCCTCTCAGGAGGTTCCTTTAAATGCTCAAAAATTGAGAGTATAATCTCTAACCCATATTCAATAATCTAGGGACCTCCTTCCCCCTAAAATTTAGGAGGATGTTGATGCTTGAATTCCCTGGTCAAATATAACTTAGACGATGTAGGTCATAGAGATCCCTCTATATACTACACTATTCCTAGAAAATCCTCTAAAATTTAAGTGTTAATGTCCATTCTAGGGTCAAGATTTGAACTATGGGAGGTGTCATAGGTGGCATTATAGGTGGTTCAGGACCCACCACCTCAAGATAATGGTGGTCAAAACTTTCCTAGTGCTCAACTAGAGGATTCCCTAGAGGCATATATCTACAATAACAAACACACTCCAAAAAACATGATACATGGTAGAAGAGATTTCATATAAGAAAAAAAATGAGGAAAAATCCTCACTGTAAGAGATACACTAACCCAACTACATAATACTAAGGTTCGGTTAGGGGTGAGATACAATATTTCATTGTAAAGTTTTTCTTATATGGAGTATAAATTCTAGTTAAAAAAGTAAAATACCCTTTTAGTTGAAACTATAATCCTCATTTAACAGAAACCATTTTCCTTTAAATGTTAGAATTTAATAGGTCGTGTTCATATAAATTATTTTAGTTAGATGAATTTTTCATTACCAAGTTATAAAGACCTAAGATTTATAAGTTACAACTATAATTCCATGTAATTGAATCAAGCCTTTTACATCTAGTCTTAGTATCTAACAATTACATATATGTTGGTTCAATTATATGGATATCCATTCCTAGTTTATAGAGGCATAATTATACATATTAAAATTAGAATCCATTTAATCACAATCGAATAATTTTTCCAACTCATGTAACCAAGGTTCCATGGATTAACTAGGTAATAATTGATTAGTTAATGTGCCACCATCAAGTTATATGGGAAAAACATTATTTAGGTTGATGTAGATACTTTAAGTAACCAATTATGTTTTTCCTTTTTTACTACAAGAAATGTTAGAATTAACATATATAATAACCAATGCACACACAATAGGCGATAGGAAATCAATAAATGAAATAAACATGTCATGGAATATGCATGAAAAATATATATACCTATGTACCTATTATGATTCATGAGTTAATGCACCCTTCCATTTCATCCCAAGGGTAAAAATCAATAATCATTACAAACATAAAAACTCATGTTCATCACCTAATGATGAAATAGTGAAACTATAACAAGAAAAATCTAGAATAACAAATCCAATCCTTGTTAATTTAGCTTTTTTTCCACAAAAATGGGTTAGCTACACCCAAGAAGGACTTATTACCATGTCTTGAAACATCTTAGTCTCATTTCTACCAATTCCAAATAGTAATAAAAATAAAAAAGAAACGACTGATACCACTTTGTGACGTCCCCGTCCTGGTTCACTCATAAGTAACAAAAAAATGTGAGCCATATATCCTCAAGCACTCCTCCTCATATGATAGAAGTTTCTGACTATTAGTAATGGCATAAGGTGGTACAATGGGGAGACTATACCCTCTTCATAAGATTGAATCATGGTGGTAAATAATAATAAAGAAGCAGAAAAAATACAAACATGGCAGTGGAAAATGAACCATCTAGATAATAATAACAGAAATAAAATGAAATAATTTCATATAAAGATGATGATGTCATGATTTGATATATAAATACAAAAAAGAAACATGGTAGTAGACATACATCAGTGATAGAACATACAAAGAAAAAAATACCATAAGCATATATCTTCATGAGCATCTTGAGAACTAGATCAGTCATCTACTATCAAGATCTCATCCTAAAAAGAAATAAGGTATCCATAAATGGGTGTTTCCCTTTATCCTTACCTTCCTCCAAAAATTATACCTAGTTATTAAATAGAAACCCAAATAGGGTGTGAATAAAACTCAGTATTCCCCCACCAATGGTGTCTAATAAAAATCAAGTCATTGTATATAGGTTGTAATAGTGTACTATATATAATGGAGAAAAATAATGAAATGAGATTCTAATGAAATCTAGTCCAGAATATAATTTGTAATATTGTGAATTATATAAATAAGGAAAAACTATATAATAAAAGTAAACTAGTTAAATAACACCATCATTATCTCAAATCTGTTACATTGAATGTAGACAAGTTAATAATCCAAGAACCCAAGGATCGTGGCCAAGGTGTCCTCATCAAGACCAAGGAGTGCATCCAAGGTAAACTCAGTATAGTCTTGATTGGATATCAAGAAGATAATCCAAGGTGATATGTGACTGAGGACATCAATATGAATCTAAGGTGATAATCCAAGTCATTATAATTTCTATATTTTGCAGGTGAATCGATAGTGTTATACCGAGGCATTAATGTATCTAAGATATTGAACAATTATAAGGCTTGTATACCACTTAAAAGTTGTATCAATGAATTTTATAATATCCTATGAGTTTTCTCACTGCATTCATACTCAATAATCTAAGTCTTACTCAAGGAAGGCCAAGCCAATATAGTGATCCATTTTCATAACCATAATCAAGCATAATATAAAAAAGATCAAAGGGCCATGTAAATATCCAAGAAATTTACTAATTTATTTAATTCTATAATACCATTACAACTATAATAATTTAATATGTCCATGTGAAGTATAAATTCCCTATCACAATTCATTTTATTCATTCCTTTTACAAATGAAAAACCATACACATCTGAGGGGTTCTTTGGCTACAAAAAAATCATAGTTATCATTTTTATTTAATTAGACACAACCTATGGGGTGGTCAAGTTGATTTTAGAAACATATAATAGTATCAAATGGTATCATATCATGTCTAAAACCAAGCTTAGATATAACTTTAAAGGAATATTAATTTTAGGGAAAACATGAGAAATGTTCGATGTACGGCACAACAACACAAATTTTGAAATCACAATAATTTTAGGTAAAATTAGTGGACCACCTACCTTAACTTAGTATTAAAATATTTGTATGATAATGGCCTCAGATATGGGCTGGAATGAGATAAAATGATAAATCAAACAAATACTATGAAAATGGGTCATATTAGGTCACATTGAGATAATGCTAAAGATGGAAATGAAAACTGATAGAGGAAGGTATAGGAGTGTTATACATACCAATGGTGATCTGACATGAAGAATAGTGTTAGATTTGGATTTTGGGTAGATGAGATCTAGTAAATCATATAAGTAGAATAAGGGAGATCTCCCATAGTGCTACTACACGAATTGGGGAGGAGGAGAAGGAGAAATAAAGTTAATTCTAGAGAGGTAAAATTTAAATTCTCACTTTTTAAAGGGGTTCATGGTTTTATCACATGGTTTTCCAAACCGTGTTCCAATTGTGTGACAACCACTATCTAGGAGGCCGCCCCTCGCATAATCTAGGCACACAGTTAGATAGACCATGCACAAACTGTGTGATTTGACTCTACAATAAATTACAGGTTTTTCACAGTTGTGTGGCCCATGTTGCACTGTTTGAAAAATCATTCTCCTCTATAGGGATGCATTGTTTAGGTGCATGATTAGTTCTAATCATGTGATAATTGTACATCTCATCCTATTTTACAAAAAAAATTATAATTTAGAGCCCCAAACCAAGGCCAGACACTCCTGAAACCTCCATAACCCCTTTTAGCACTCCATTAATATAAAACAAGGGGTTTAGAAATAAAATTTAAGGATCCATACCTCTATGAAAAACCAATATCTTAAAATGTATGTAATATAATATATATATATATATATATGATTACATATTAATACACACACACACATATATATATATATATAAATTAATATATTTATACATGTATATATATGTATAAAATGTAATAAATATATTTATAAATTTATATATATATATATATATTTGTAATGTTATTTCATATATATTCATGTCTTTAATCTGTTGATATTAATGATCATTTATTTAGTTATTATTTATTAATTTTAATTATGTTTTGACAAGTGTGTGTGTTTATGTGTATGTATTTGGGTATATACGTGGGCGTGTGTGTGTGTGAATTAATTTTATAAATAACATTTTTTTTAAATTTCATGTAATACTATTATAAATATATACATATATAATAAATTTTAATTTATTATTTATTCTTGCTGCATTTAAAACATAGTTAAAAAAAGGTTAGTCACATTTTAAAACAAACACGACGAATTAAAAATTAGTTATGTTTTAAAACAAGTCTAAATTTTCAACATTTTAAAATGTGGATAAATTACTGATGTTTTAAGATGCATCTTAATTATCCATGTTTTGAAACATTACTAAACTAAAAATTATCAACATTTTAAAATGTATCTAAAACCCCCTGCTAAATTAATATATATATATATATATATATATATATATTACATGTTACTAAAAAATTAATATATATATATATATCATATTTATATTACATGTTAATATATTTGTGTGTGTGTAAATACTTAAAAAAGTTATATTTATTTATATACTAAAATATTAATGTACATATATATAAATTAATATAAATTAATATTTTAATATATAAATATATATTATTATATTTATTAATTTATATATAAATATTATTTATATTATGTGTTAATATATTTGTGTGTGTGTGTGTGTATGCTTATAAGTTTATATAGTTATATATATATTAAAATATTAATTTATATATATATATATTAATATATATATATAATACTAATATATTTATATATGTATATATATATATAATTTTGGACACACATAGTTATATATATAAATGTTTATATATATATTATATTTATTTATATTTATTTAAATTAGCCACATTTTATAACACTGCTAAATTAAAAAAATAAAATATGGATAGATATGTGATGTTTTAAAATGCGGCTGAATTGGCTAAATTGAAAGTTAGCCATATTTTTAGAAAAAGAAGCTGAAAATTCTGATTAATCAAAATTGAACCACATTTTCAGAGAACACAATTTAATAACACGACTAAAATCCTACTTTGTATAGTGGATTTGTATAAATTATACTTCAATCCTTTTGCTTAATGATGAAGCTAGGTTCAGGAATTTCAGGGAGGCTTTAAATCCAGAGATCAAGTGCCAGCCCCCCCCCCCATTTATTTTAAATTTATATCATAATTTTCTAGTGAATGTAGAGGTCATTGAGAGGACATTATCAAAGGCTAAATCATCATGGGAAGGGAGTCATTGAGTTTCATCATAGCGCGTAGCTATGATTAGAAGTTATAATTTTCCTAGTCAACATAGATTTTAATTAGAAAGCAGCAGGTTTCAACATTTTTCAATATATTTCACCTGATCTAGCAGTTCTCATACCCCTACTAGTGGGTCAGATGTGGTTTTTTATGCTTTGAGAGGTCATGGCCATCAAAAAATATATTTTCTAACCTTCCTTAGTTGTCATTGTGGGGTTGGTATACCATTCTAGGCTCAGTAGTTTTAGTAATAGTAGGGTGCTCTAGTGTATGATTTTCAAAGAGGGGATGGGTCCAGTAGAGGAAAACTTCATGATTCCTCTTATCTTTAGGGATAGTGAAAATATCACAACCATGGAGGTGGTCATCATCGAGGTTAGAGAGGCTATAGAGTAGGTTGTAATCAGATTCATGCCCTAAAGATTCCATTAATGGGTGAGTCAGATGTCACGTGAGGTATTATATACCTATTTTCTACTAGGGATTATTCTTTGTTTGATTCAGGAGTGATTTACTCCTTTATTTCTCTTACTTTAGTCTATGCTTTGGGAAATTATGTGGAGAGGCTTCTGGTGCCCTTAAAATTTACTATTCTAGTTAGAGGTTCATATAGCTTGTATGATGTGTGTAGATATTTTGAGTTGGTGTTGGGGTAGCACTACTCTTGGGTATATTTTCAA
Organism: Viscum album; assembly: GCA_963277665.1. Classification (NCBI taxonomy): domain Eukaryota; kingdom Viridiplantae; phylum Streptophyta; class Magnoliopsida; order Santalales; family Viscaceae; genus Viscum; species Viscum album. The sequence continues at coordinate 1,624,688,895 of OY728160.1, read as the reverse complement.
TATTTAAGAACACATCCATATATTATCATCCTCATCATGGATTTATTGTATTCGATGTAGTTTATCATGGATTTCTTTAGGTGGTATGACATGTTCTATTATGCTTATGGAGAGTAGGCTATGTTTATTGGTGAGTGAAGAAATTTAATGGGTAAGAGACATGTTGAGTCTCCATCTTCTCTAAAAATATAGTTGATACTAACTTATATGGAGGATGATTTGGTGTTATTTTTTATGTTGGTAGAAGAGTACCCTGATATCTTTCCAAAAGAGGGTGTAATGCTACCCCCTTGATGAGATATTGAGCTTGGGATAGATCCACAATAGGGTTTTTCTTCTATATTAATGTCTCTATATATTATAGTCCCTTATGAGTAGTGGGATCTATAGATTCATATTGATTAATTTCTATATATAAGATTCACTTGGACTGGTTTTTTTCCTTGGGGAGTTCTAGTTTTGTTTGTGGATAAGGAAGACTGTAACACCCTGAGTTTTTAAGAACATTTTTTTTCAAATGAACTAATTTTTTCATTTTATTTCATTTCACACAACACTTTTAAAAAATTTCATTATACTCTACACCAAGATAATCTTGCACCACACACAACATAGACTTGTCTTGTGTTACACACAACATTGAGTTTCTATGAAACATCATTTTACTGTTATAATTATTTAAATGAGATAGTTATACCCAAGTCATTAAACATAATTATATGAATAGTACTAAATAATTTTTAAATATTATTTATAATGGTTTTATATAAATAAAACATATTGATAATAAAACATGTAATTTTTTGAAAAGTCTTTATATGTTGAAAAATACTATATTCTCAAATGAACTATATTTTATGTCCTTTTGTAAACAATAATAAAATTAATTTTAGGAAAATTTAGAAATTTTATTTGATAAAATAAACTTAAGTTTTTAATTCATAATGTCAAAATTGTATTAGGGTTAATGTTAGGTATTTTTCTGAAAACATCATTTTTGGATGAATTGTGAAATACTAAATTTGAATTCAAAACTTCTTTTTAATATAATTTATTTATATACTTAAATTATATTTTATTTTTGTTTTAAATTATAATTAGATAAAATATATATCAATTAATCAAATTTAGGTCATTGGAACCAATTTCACATTTAAATTTGATATAAAAACATTTCAAACTTTTAAACATTTACGCCTAAAAAACTCATTGTCGTGACACGTCTGTGGGATTAATTTTAAATTAATTTCCACCACTTTTGTGATTAGAATTTATAAAAATAGATTAAATTGTTTTAATAATTATAATTTATAGTTTATAATATGTTTAACTTAGTTTTTTACCAAAAATATTAGTGAAATTGATTAAAATTAATTATAGTGATTAAGAGAAAAATTAACTTAACAAAGGATTAAACCTTAGACATAATGCCCAAAATGGCATAGAAACTTGTCTAAAAGCCATTTTATATTCATATTTCCACCCTATATACCATTTTATATAATTTTAATAATTATTGGAGCCACTTTACCTGGAAAAAACATGTGTGGAATTCCCTTTTCAAAAATTAACAAGAATGTCACCCCTCCACTATAAAAATGCACTCACCCCTCCCACTTATTCACACCTATCAAGACATTTTCCTCAACAAAAATCATCTCAAATAAGCTCAATAAATCCATAAATTCATCTTTTAATCCACTATTTTGGAATAAATCCATCAAAGTAATCCCTTTTACAGAAACCAAAAGGAGTTACCCAAAGAAGAGGTAACATCCTTCCTCAAGATCCTTTGTTTTTATTTTCATTCTAATACCACTAAAATATTATTATTCCATGATTATATAATAAAACTAGTATCCTAAATATACATAGATATTTTTTCTCAAATTTTTTAACCTACACTTACACAAAATTCCATATAATGGAAAACTAACTTACTGTTCTTATGTATGGCGAACTACCGCCTCACAAAATGATGTTATTCGTTTTTTCCATTACCACCTCTCATGGGTGGGAATTATTATGGAAAATATGTTTTTATATAATATATGTGAAATTTATGATTTCTTTATGATTATTGAATTATTATATAAAACATACCTTCTTTATTTCCATTTTTTGTAAATACGATAACTTCGTTTGTGGAAGTGGGGACTACCACCTCCTCAAAGCGATGTGATTCGTTCATACTTTACATGGAATGTATTAAGGATGGGTTTAGTAAAAATATACTATATATGTGACATAATAATTATAATGTAATGATATAATATATATATATATATATATATATATATATATACTTCCTTTCATTCAATACGATAACAAAACGGAAACCGCGTTCATGCGTATGTACGGCATATCGTCTCCATAAATGGTGTATTTCATTTAATGTTTTTATATTTTATAGATTACCATAAATAATTATATATTAAATATATATGATATTTATATCATGTTTTAAATTCTTTATATCATGATATAATTATGAGGACCAAAAAATATGACAAATCAAAATACATGTGAAAAATAAAGTGGTTATTACCAGAAACGCATCTTTAACATGGAAGAAGTTATTAAGCGGGTAATAAAAGGTCACGATAAAACAATAAATGAATTTATATATTTTAATATGGTTATATTTTATATTTATAATAAACTTATATTTATTATACATAATGTTTTTATGATTACGACGAGAGTCAAGATATAAGGTAAGGGTTTTCTCATCTCACTTTTATTTTCCATGAGACACAATTCATGTTCACCTCTTATTTCTTACATGTGGTGTGTATAATTCCAATGGATGAATTATATGATTAATATACTTAATTTTATGGGTATTAACATTCCCATATAATGATCTATATTTTCATAGGTTTTTATGATTCAAATTTACCAAGTGGTAAAATCTTATTGAAATAATCTCATAGTTTATCAGGATTGTTTATGATTATGCTTCCATTGATAAAATCTTACGATACATCACTCAGAAACACTCATTAATTTTGTTATCATGTGTTTATTCAAGTTATATTCATTTATTAGTACCATTTTTTTACTCTTTGGTACTTAAGATAGTTAATAAAATGTTTTAAATAAAATCTGACCTTATGTATCTTCAGTCAGAAATCTATTTTATTCAAAAAAGATATATTTTAAAAATGTTTTTAAATGAAATTTTAATCCCATTTTCAAGGGAAAATTATTTTAAAAATGTTTTATGGATTTTAAATATTCCTTTATATATTTTTAAAATGTTATTTTCAAAGAGAATAATTTTAATGTTCTCAAGACTTTTTTTCAAGATTTCAAAGTATTTTCACAGAAAAGGTTTTCCAAAATGTTTTCAAGACTCTTTTATAAGTTTTAAAGGAAAAAAATTTCAAAATGTTTTAAAATAATACTTCATAAGTTTTTAAGTTATTTTCAAATAAAATAGTTTTCAAAAGGATTAGTGGTTTAAAAAATATTTTTCAAAGAAGAGAGGATATTTTACTCAAGAAATGTTTTCAAAAGATCTTTCCAAATTATTTTCCATATAAGGTGTCATCCTTTGATATATTTTATTAAATTTTGTGGATATGATCCAATGGTACCATTAATATTATTTCTATTTGTAATTTATGTTTTGATGGAATGATTTCTATGACACTTGTTTCTCTTTCATGTGTTATATGATTATGAAATCCACTTATTTTCACGGGTTATGATTTGATGAAGTTATTATGAATAATGTATCTTTTCCATATATTATGATATGATGATATTTTCATTATAACCATTTCATTTCATGGTTTATGATGTGATATTTATGAAACCCATCTCTTTTCATTGGTCATTATATGAGGATTGTTTATGATATTATGGCACACATATGTATGATTTTATTATGTGATGGGTGAGACCCATATCTCCCTCCAATTAATTAGGTAAAATTTTATACCTCATGAGATAATGATGGGAATAAAGCTGAAGGGCTTGATCCACTCTGGGAAGATGGGGAAACTCGGCCCACTATGGGAATATGGGGGAACCCGGTCTATTAGGGGAAGATTGGGAAACCCTGTCCACTATGGGAAGATGGGGAAACCCGATCCCTTTCATAGAAAGGACTATGAATAGGGATGGTGGTGTGTCCCACCCATAAGGTGTAATCCCATGAGCTTACCTGATAATTTTTGGCAAGGTACCTTAACTTATAGGGAATGATATTCCATGTTTATGTGTTTTCCAAAATACCATATCTTATGTTATGATTTCATGGTTTATGATCTTGATTCCCTTATGATTCATGTCTTATGAAGTGCCAATATTTATGTCATGATTCATGTTTATTCTCTTTGTTATATACTTTATGATATTCTAATGTTATGATCACATTCTCATACTCTTATACTCAAGATTATGCTTACATTTCTCCTTTTTTTACCCTTACTATGCATCATATCTCACCCTTTTTTATGTTTTGTTTCCACATGTTATGAATATATGTATTATGTATTATGTCTCTAATAAAGGTGACAACACTAATACAAAATATTCCTTTATCATCACTAAAAATAACTGACTACCACAGTGTAGTTAAAAGGACAAGGATTTTATCAGTGCCAGAAAATAACTAATAAAGGGGTGATTTATTTGCACAAAAAAAAGCGTTGATAAATCAAACTTTTATCTTCACTTTTATAAGAACTGATAAAAGTCACCATTTATTAGTACATTTATTTAGAACTAATAAACGGATTATTTATCATCACTTTTACATGCACAGATAAAGGTATCCTTTATCAGTTCTAATAAATACGATGATAAAGGATACCTTTATTAGCACTACTAAATTTGATGATATAGAGAGCCTTTATTAGCACTACTAAATGCACTAATAAAGGCATGATTTATCAGTGCTTTTATAAGTGCTAATAAAGGCATGATTTATCTGTGATTTTGGAAGTTCTGATAAAGGACTCCTTTATCAGTGTATTTAGTAGTGTTTATAAAGGGTAATACTGAACTATAATACTACATAATGCTGCTACACTAGAAACATGGCATGCAGTATGTTGTAACAACACATTACATCACCAAAAATAGTAATAAAAGTAATAAAAATCATATAAAAATACATAATTTAAATGAAATAAATTTTATAACACAAATACAAGAAAAAACACTATTATAGAGTATGTTAGTTATTTTTTACTAAAATTAATGTTAATTTTGAATAAAAAGGCACACTTGGAGTCATACCAGTCACACCATGAGTTTTATTGAGGTGAGGATGATTCCTACATTTTAAAAATGACTTATGGATCATTTTCCTAAAGTAAAACAACAATTTGAATGTATTTTCTTGGTTTTAATTATGTTATTTATTTTTTTATTAAAATTAATAACAATTTTGAAGAAAAAAAGACACACTTTGAGTCATAACAGTCACACTTTTCATAGTATTGAGGTGGGTTTAATTCTTAAAACATATCAAATAATTTATGAAACATTTTCCTAATGTATCAAGACAATCTGAATTCTTTTCCTCGATTTTTAGTATGTCTCTTGGGTTTTTTACTAAAATTTCATTTTAAACTGAAAATAGGAACTTTGATTCATACAGGTTGCATCATGTGTAGGTTTAACATGAGACTAATTTATACATGTCATATATGAATTATTAATCGTTTTCCTAAATTATCAAGATAATCCAAGTGTGTTTTCTTAGTTTTCATTTAGTGGCACTTTTTGTATTAAAATATCAATTTTAAACTGATAATGGAAAATTTGAGTAATATCGGTTATAACATGAGTCAAATTTAGGTGTGGATGATTCCTACACATCAAAAATGACTTATGGATCATTTTCCTAAAGTACCAAAATAATCTGAATGTTTTTGCTTAGTTTTGAGTATGTCAGTTGTTTTTTTACTATAATTAATGTCAACTTTGAATAAGAAGATTCAATTGGAGTCATATCAGTCACATTGTATATTAGATTGAGTTTATTCTAATTCCTAAATTTCCTAAATGATTTATGGATCATTTTAATAAAGTATCAAAACAATTTGAATGTGTTTTGTCACGACCCGTCCTCGGGGCCCGTGCCGTGACTACCCCAAGCCCGCCTTCCATAGGCCAGGGGCTGGCGACTAGCACCAAGGCGTAAAATCCCAATAAACAGGGAAGGCATTGCCTTTATAAGTAACAACCACACAGAGTCAGCAAGCGGAAAGTAAAGTGCAGAAAGGTAAAGGGGCCGGAAATACAAGCCCAACTGTAAAGTACAACTGAAAGTAAAGTACAGCAACTGAAGAAAAGTCGGCGGCCTCGTGTCGTCCACTGGCAATCCCACCTGAAGGGTGGGTACAGATAGCCTCCAGGCTCCTCGGGTCCCACGTCCGCTCCGAGTACGTTCCGCCCAGTGGTCCACCTCCAGGTACCGTCCTGCTCCACGCCCCAACCGTGATCAGCGCTGTTCGTCGTCTGCAACCAACACAACAAGGTGCGGGCATAGTCCGTGCAGGGGTGAGTACAAGCTACTCAGTAAGGACCCTGAGACCCCCGAAGGTCTCCCGAAATCCACAAAGGATATAGCACAAAAGAAAGATGCAATCACGAAGTAACATCTGACTCGACTTAGGTATATGCCCATACATATACCTAAGTCCCCAATTCTAGCTCTGCTCACGAGCTCAAGAACAACTCAATCCACAAAGGAAAGCAAGACTCAAATCCACAAGGAGAGTTAACAGTAAATCCACAAAGGATAGTTCAACACAATCCACAAAGGAGAGTAACATAAGATTCAGCTCAACCAGGTATACTTTTTCAGATGACGTCAAAGATGATCACTGATCCATCTAAGTCGTCGGACCCACGAAGGATCGATAGGTACTAACCCTCGCAGAAGACCCACACAGGATCGGGCTCACACAGAACCTGTAGGCAGTGGCTCACACAGAACCGGTAGGCAGTGGCTCACACAGAACTGGTAGTAGGACCCACACAGGATCGGGCACTGATCCGCGTAGGATCGCTGAGTGCAGTAGTCGACGCAGTCCACTGAGGTCCCTGCACAGTCGTCGCTGCAGTCCACGAAGGATCTCTGCTCTGCCGTCGTCGCAGTCCACTGAGGATCTCTGCTCTGCCGTCGTCGCAGTCCACGGAGGATCTCTGCTCTGCCGTCGTCGCAGTCCACGGAGGATCTCTGCTCTGCCGTCGCCGCAGTCCACGGAGGATCTCTCCTCTGTCGTCGAGGTCACAGCCAGCGCTAGGGTTCCCGCACGTAGCGAGCTCGTTTAGGAGGGTCCGCTCCACGAGCCGAGGGGCTGATACATCAACTGACACGTAGTCCGAAGTTGATGTATCCAAAAGTTCCGTATCGACAACAGGATCTCAACGCGACAGACGGCGCGTCGATCGGACGCCCGGTCTGAGAGTTATTGGCATTTTCGTCCCAGGGGCCCGGTTGGTTTTTAGGGAAAAACCAACCCGACCATACTCCGCCTGTGTCCGATCCTCGGGCGGAGTATGCCAAAAGCTCAGTCTCACTTAGAGGAAACTACCACAGCTGACGGAACGTCGTTCGGACGTCCGTAGCTCAAGGTATGAGCGTTTCCGCTCCGAGGGCCCGGTTGGTTTCGTGTACGAACCAACCCGGCCGTACCCAAAGTCTTCCGAAACCTTGATTATAATATACCGAAACGACCGTCTCGATCCAAGGATCGCGTAGCCGCTGACGGTTCGTCAATCGGAGGTCCCAGGCCCAAGATATGGGCGAAAGACCGAAGAGGGCCCGAAACGGGGGTACTGGGCCCGGGGCGACCCGGCCCGAACCCCCCCTGGGGTCGGCCGTTCCGGGTCGGCCCGAACCGGGTCGACCCGACCCGGCCCGACCCGGCTCGGCCGGGTCCGGTCCGGCCTGGGCGCGGCCCGGCCGACCGGACCGGCCGGCTCGGCTTCGGCCGAGCGGCCGAAGGAAGGGCGCCGCGGGCTTGACCCGCGGCTCAAGCGAACGCGGCCCCGCGGGGGGCCGCCTGCCACGCGGACGCGGCCGGGCCGCCGCGTCCGTTCCCGGTTCCGCGCGGCCGCGGAACCGGCCGCCGCCGCCGCGGCTTCAGCCGCGGCGGATCTTCTCCACGGCGGCGCGCCGGGCGCCGCCGCCTCCGGTCGCCGGCGCCGCCTTGCCGGCGACCCGCGCCGCCACCGCCTTCCGCGGGCCGCCGGAGTTGCTCCGGTGGCCCGTTTCGCCTCCCGTCTGCGCCGTTGCTTCTCCCGGGGGCCGACCTTCACTGCGGGATCACCAGATCGCCCCTGCCACGCGGTTCATCGTCGTCCGTCATATCCGCACAACACAAGAACGGCGGAGGGTCGTCGGGCCGTGTTCGTTTGGCCCGCACCCTCCGCGTTAGAAATAAACAACCGGGAGAAAATAAAATGATCAACACATGATCGAACAATTTTAGTTAAAATAAAATTGTTCGTTTGAAACCGGCTTTTTAAATTTTTCAAGAACGCTCATGAGAAAATTAAAAAGGGGTAATTTTCCGAAATAAATCCCTACCTCGCAGCTGTCGTTGCCGAACGGGGGATCGTCGCGGGATTGCTCGTCGCGGAAGAAGGAGATCGTCGCGTCGTCGCGGTATCCGGCGTCGCGTCGCCAATCTCCGGATCAAGAACAAACGGATTTAATTAATTAAATCCGTTGTTATTGAAATTTAAAAAGGGAGAAATAAAAGATTCGATTCTCACCTTTGTTGTTGATCGCACGTTCGCCGCGGAAGAAGAGGCACCGAAGAAGAAGAAGAAGAAGAAGGTCGCGGAAAAGTTGTCGACGTCGCGGATCGTGCGTCGTCGAATTCCGGTTCCGGCGTTCTTCGCGTTCTTCGCGTTCTTCGCGTTCTTCGCGTTCTTCGCGGAGAGGGTGGAGGCTCAGAGGAATAGCAATCCTCCAAAATAGACAAGTTTTTCTATTTTATTATTTTGCCAACAAACGCAAAACGCGTAAGTAACGACCCACTCAATTCGTTGAATTAATTCAACGAATAAAACATCCCATTTAATTCACGAAAGAAACAGCCCAATTAAATGGTCTGTTAAGAATTAAAGAAAACGCGTCGGTTGACTTTTCAGTTACTTTGACGGGTTTTCGCGGGTGCGTTACTTAGCGAAAGAAACGGCGGGGCTCGTGCGGGTCCCACCGCACAAATATCCTACCAAGGGGTAGGATATTTCTGGATAGTATCCTATCCAGTTCAACTCAGTTCAAGCCGCCTTTAAGTGACTTTAAGTGGCTTCCAAGCAGTTTAAGTGAAATAAAATAAAGTTGTCGCACAAACTTTATTTTATTTCTGACTTAAAGCCGCAAAATTTAAAAACCACGTCTGAGCAAACGCAACTCCGGAAGAGGCGTTTCTAAGCAAATACCGGCGCTGCGATTTCATCGGTGCCCTCAGAATTCGATTCCGGGCACCGGTTCAAAAGATAGAAAAACCCGCTCGTCCGTTCACTGAACGTACCCGAGCCAAACTTCGGAAATTGATTCCGGGCACACCGGGCCTCGGAATCAGGTGCCGTCTGAAGCTGCGCTTTGTAAAATTCCAAAGAAAATTAAGAAAAAAATTTCCTTGAAATTTACGGGTCTTTACATTACTCCCACCTTAGGGCTTTACGTCCCCGTAAAGATACATCAAAACTAGGGGAACAAATGGGGGTACTGAGCACGCATCTGAGCCTCCCGCTCCCAAGTGCTATCCTGGAGGTTCCCGTGCTGCCATCTGATGCGCACAAGAGGAATCGACCGCCCACGTAGGACCCGCTCCTGTCGATCCTCGACCTCCACTGGGACCTCCGCAAAAGTCGCCCCATCGTCCACGTCCAGCTCCCCAAAGTCGATGATGTGCGTCGGGTCGTGCACGTATCTCCTCAGCTGAGACACGTGGAAGACGTCGTGCACCCGGTGCAACTGAGGTGGTAGAGCCAGGCGATAAGCCACCTCTCCTATCCTGCTGAGGACCTGGAAAGGCCCGATGAAGCGTGGAGACAACTTGCCGCCTCGGCCAAATCTCCGTAAACCACGTCGAGGTGAGACACGCAAAAAGACGTGGTCGCCATCCTCGAACTCTAGTGGCCTCCGCCTCCTGTCAGCATATGACTTCTGCCGGCTCTGAGCAGTCCTCATCCTCTCCTGGATGATCTGGACCTTCTCTGTCGTGGCTCGGACCATCTCTGGTCCCACGAGTGCTGACTCCCCAGGGTCTGTCCAGCACAACGGTGATCTGCAGGGTCTGCCGTACAACGCCTCGTATGGTGCCATCCCGATGGTGGAGTGGTAGTTGTTGTTGTACGCGAACTCCACCAAGGGTAGGTGGTCCTCCCAGCTACGACCAAAGTCGAGAACACATGCACGGAGCATGTCCTCGAGTGTCTGTATGGTCCTCTCCGTCTGACCATCCGTCTGAGGGTGGAAGGCTGTGCTCAGATGGAGCCGCGTCCCGAACGCCTCCTGCAACCCCTTCCAAAGCCGGGAAGTGAAACGAGCATCTCGATCGGAGACGATAGATGATGGCACACCGTGAAGCCGTACGATCTCCTGGACGTAAAGACGTCCCAAGCTCTCCACTGAGCCCTGCTCTCTGATGGGTAAGAAGTGTGCCGACTTGGTAAGTCGGTCGACAATCACCCAAATGGAGTCGTGACCTCTGGAAGTACGTGGAAGTCCAGTCACGAAGTCCATAGATATGCCGTCCCACTTCCACTCCGGGACCTCCAAGGGTTGTACCAAGCCTGCTGGTACCTGATGCTCCGCCTTCACCTGCTGGCAGGTGAGGCATCGTGAAACGAACTCTGCCACAGCTTTCTTCATGCCCGGCCACCAGTGCTGTCGTCTGAGATCCTGGTACATCTTTACCACTCCGGGATGTACCGCCAAGGGAGAAGTGTGAAACTCTCTCAGCACCTCCTCTCGTAAAGCAACTGGTACGAAGGTACGCCCTCTGAAAAGGATGTCGTGCTCTGCTCCAAGGGAGAAACCATCAGGCGCCTGACCTGAGGATATCAGTGCACGCCGGGTCTCACAGTCAGCGTCCCCACGCTGAGCCTCTCTGACCCGCTGTAGAAGTGGAGGAGAGACTGTGAGAGACTGAAGAAAGGCTGCTCCGTCTCTATCCACGAAGTATATCTGCAAGGAGGCTAGCTGCTCCGTCGCCTCCTCAAGCAGCTGAATGCCCGTCCTCATGCTGAGGGCATCGGCTACCACGTTCCCCTTCCCAGGAGTATAGACTATCTCAAAGTCATAGTCCTGGAGGAACTCAAGCCATCTCCGCTGTCTCAGGTTCAGGTCCTTCTGAGAGAAGATATACCTGAGACTCTGGTGGTCAGAAAAGACCGTGAAGCGCTCGCCCATCAGATAGTGCCGCCACGTCTTCAGAGCGAAGACCACTGCTGCTAACTCCAGGTCATGAGTGGCGTAGTTCTGCTCATGCGGCCTCAACTGACGTGATCCGTAGGCGATCACGGCCCGCTCCTGCATCAGGACGCACCCGAGTCCAGTCCCTGATGCATCGCAGTAAACTACGTACCCAACTCCCTCCTCAGGCAACCTCAAGATAGGTGCGCTGGTCAATCTCTGTCTCAGCTCCTGGAAGCTCTGCTGACATCTGTCTGACCACACGAAGGGTTTCCCCTTCTTTGTCAAAGCTGAGAGTGGTGCCGCAACTCTGGAGAAGTCCGGCACAAATCTCCGATAGTATCCTGCTAGGCCCAAGAAGCTCCGCACCTCTGTCACGCTCCTGGGTGGCTCCTAAGCTAGCACTGCCTCGATCTTCGCGGGATCCACTGCAACTCCCGCCTCAGAGATGACGTGTCCCAAGAAATGGACCTCACGTAACCAGAACTGGCATTTTGAGAGCTTCCCATAAAGCTGGTGCTCTCGGAGTGTGTCTAGCACTACTCGCAGGTGGTAGGCATGCTCCTCCTCAGTCGTCGAGTATACCAAAATGTCGTCAATGAAGACAACGACAAATCGGTCGAGGTATGGCTGGAAGATCCTGTTCATGAGGCTCATGAACACTACTGGAGCATTGGTTACGCCGAACGGCATAACCAAGAACTCATAATGGCCATACCGACACCTGAAGGCCGTCTTCTGCACGTCCTCGTCTCGAACTCTGAGCTGATGATAGCCTGACCGGAGGTCTATCTTCGAGAACCACCGCGCTCCCTTGAGCTGATCGAAGAGGTCATCAATCCGTGGCAGCGGATACTTGTTCCTCACTGTCACCTGGTTCAGGCGACGATAGTCGACACACAGTCGCAAGCTCCCGTCCGCCTTCTTGGCGAACAAAATCGGGGAAGCCCAGGGTGAAACACTGGGTCGGATAAACCCCTTGCTCTGCAAGTCCTCCAACTGTACCCGCAGCTCTCGAAGCTCGGCGGGGGCCATCCGATATGCTGGAGTAGATATCGGGGCTGTCCCGGGGTACAAGTCGATGTAAAAGTCTACCTCTCTACGAGGAGGTAGCCCTGGAACGTCGTCGGGAAAGACGTCCACGTACTGGTCCACCACTGCAGGAAAAGCCGGACTCTGCACGTCCACTGCTCCTAGGATGAGGCTAGCCAACTGATGAGAGATGGGCTGCACTCTCCTCCGCGGAAGTCCATCCTGTGCTGCAAAGGTTCCCTTCTCGCCGGTGAAGGTAAACCTGCTCCCGTCGGTGCGAACACATCGCACCTTGCGCCTAAAACAGTCGATCTGGGCATGAACCGTGGATAGCCAATCCATGCCCAAGATGACGTCGTAAGGCCTCGACGCCGCTACAAGGAGATCCCAGCCGAAGCTCTCGCCTCCTAGAGTAAGCTCACACTGCCGGCACCAGTGCGTAATCGTCGAGTCTGCTCCCGTAGGAGTCTCTAGCCGTAAGGATCGAGCCAACGGCTCAGTCGGAATCTCCGAGCTCCGAACAAGGGCAGAGGCTATGAAAGAGTGACTCGCTCCTGTGTCTATAAGTACTGCAGCAAGGGTGGAATAGACACAGATTGTACCTCGAATCATCTCTGGCACGTCGGGGTCGTAGGCCTCCACTGCCTGGAGCTGGGCCTGTCCCTGCCCGCCGGCTCCCTGTGGTCGAGGTGGCCCTCCTGGTGGTGGTGGGGGTAGAGCCTGGAAGCGTCGCCCACCACCCGCTGCTCGGCCAGCTCCTCTGCCTCGTCCGCCTCCTCCCTGCGGACCGCCACGGTCGACCCTCTGCCTCTGCCTGGGTGGCCCCTCCACCGTCTGCTGCTCCTCTGATCGGCGAGTCGGGCAGTCGCGAGCCATGTGACCCTGCCCGCCGCAAGAGTAGCACAGCCTGCCTCTCGAAAGGCTGGCACTCCGCTGTGTGCCCCGCACCGCTGAGCCGGTGTCCTGAGGCCGTCTGCGTGGGGGTCTGGTCTGCCTGGACCCGAGAGTCATCCGTCGGCTACCTGCTGCTGAAGACTCAGCTACCTGCCGCCCTGCGCTAGGTCTCGCCGCTGAAGAAGGCTCTGCCAGGAAGCTCTCGATCAGGAGGGCTCGCTCCAGCACTCCCGCCTGGGTCGGAATGCTGAGGGAGATCAGCGACGCCCGAATCTCCTGTCGCAAGCCCTGCTCGAAGGTCCGGGCCCGGAAGAAGGGGTCCCGTACCATGTCGGTCGAGTAGCGAGATAGGTCCGTGAACCTCGCCGCGTACTGAGCGACCGTCATGCTGCCCTGGCGCAGCTGGAGAAGCTCCTGGATGCGCACCGCTCGGAGGGTGGCCGGGACGAACTCAGAGCGGAAGAGGCTCTCGAAGTCCGCCCAGAGCAGGGATGCCTCATCGTGAACCTGGAGCATCAGGCTCCACCATCGTCCTGCCGCCGCCTGCAGGAGGCTCGCTGCGAGAATCACCATGAGATCCGCTGGTGTCCTCACTAGCCTGAAGATTCGTACCACCGCCTCTAGCCAGTCCTCGGCGGCCTGGGGGTCCGCCTCACCGCGAAACCTGGGCGGTCGCTGGCTCTGAAACTCATGCAGTGCCCTGAGGCGACGTGCATCGTCAGCGTCTGGTACTGGAAGCATCGGTGGCTCGGCGGGTAAGGCTACCGCCGGTGCCACTGCTGGCAAAGGGCCCTGCACCGAGGCCTCGTCGCTCGGTGGGCTGCCGTCGCGCCCTACACTCGGAACCCTAGCTGGCAGTCGTCGCGGGGCCATCCTGAAAAGGAGAACAAGAGCACCACAGTCAGAACAGTATACCTGGTGAGCTGGCACAAGTAATCACAAGGAAAACTTGAGACTTTCATAAAGCAGATCAGTATACCCGGTGAGCTGACACAAGTAATCACAAAGAAAAACTTGAAACATACACGAAATCAATGTTTTCATGCATTAAGTCGGAAATCAGGAGTCAGGGTCCTGGTGTACGGATACGTCGGCCGCCGCACCAACACTGGGCTCCCTGAACTGATAACCACACTCAATACACTAAACACTATTGCTTCACATAGAAAGAAAGGACGATCAGAGTCCGCGGTAGAACCGACCACCTCTGATACCAATTTGTCACGACCCGTCCTCGGGGCCCGTGCCGTGACTACCCCAAGCCCGCCTTCCATAGGCCAGGGGCTGGCGACTAGCACCAAGGCGTAAAATCCCAATAAACAGGGAAGGCATTGCCTTTATAAGTAACAACCACACAGAGTCAGCAAGCGGAAAGTAAAGTGCAGAAAGGTAAAGGGGCCGGAAATACAAGCCCAACTGTAAAGTACAACTGAAAGTAAAGTACAGCAACTGAAGAAAAGTCGGCGGCCTCGTGTCGTCCACTGGCAATCCCACCTGAAGGGTGGGTACAGATAGCCTCCAGGCTCCTCGGGTCCCACGTCCGCTCCGAGTACGTTCCGCCCAGTGGTCCACCTCCAGGTACCGTCCTGCTCCACGCCCCAACCGTGATCAGCGCTGTTCGTCGTCTGCAACCAACACAACAAGGTGCGGGCATAGTCCGTGCAGGGGTGAGTACAAGCTACTCAGTAAGGACCCCGAGACCCCCGAAGGTCTCCCGAAATCCACAAAGGATATAGCACAAAAGAAAGATGCAATCACGAAGTAACATCTGACTCGACTTAGGTATATGCCCATACATATACCTAAGTCCCCAATTCTAGCTCTGCTCACGAGCTCAAGAACAACTCAATCCACAAAGGAAAGCAAGACTCAAATCCACAAGGAGAGTTAACAGTAAATCCACAAAGGATAGTTCAACACAATCCACAAAGGAGAGTAACATAAGATTCAGCTCAACCAGGTATACTTTTTCAGATGACGTCAAAGATGATCACTGATCCATCTAAGTCGTCGGACCCACGAAGGATCGATAGGTACTAACCCCCGCAGAAGACCCACACAGGATCGGGCTCACACAGAACCTGTAGGCAGTGGCTCACACAGAACCGGTAGGCAGTGGCTCACACAGAACCGGTAGTAGGACCCACACAGGATCGGGCACTGATCCGCGTAGGATCGCTGAGTGCAGTAGTCGACGCAGTCCACTGAGGTCCCTACACAGTCGTCGCTGCAGTCCACGAAGGATCTCTGCTCTGCCGTCGTCGCAGTCCACTGAGGATCTCTGCTCTGCCGTCGTCGCAGTCCACGGAGGATCTCTGCTCTGCCGTCGCCGCAGTCCACGGAGGATCTCTCCTCTGTCGTCGAGGTCACAGCCAGCGCTAGGGTTCCCGCACGTAGCGAGCTCGTTTAGGAGGGTCCGCTCCACGAGCCGAGGGGCTGATACATCAACTGACACGTAGTCCGAAGTTGATGTATCCAAAAGTTCCGTATCGACAACAGGATCTCAACGCGACAGACGGCGCGTCGATCGGACGCCCGGTCTGAGAGTTATTGGCATTTTCGTCCCAGGGGCCCGGTTGGTTTTTAGGGAAAAACCAACCCGACCATACTCTGCCTGTGTCCGATCCTCGGGCGGAGTATGCCAAAAGCTCAGTCTCACTTAGAGGAAACTACCACAGCTGACGGAACGTCGTTCGGACGTCCGTAGCTCAAGGTATGAGCGTTTCCGCTCCGAGGGCCCGGTTGGTTTCGTGTACGAACCAACCCGGCCGTACCCAAAGTCTTCCGAAACCTTGAGTATAATATACCGAAACGACCGTCTCGATCCAAGGATCGTGTAGCCGCTGACGGTTCGTCAATCGGAGGTCCCAGGCCCAAGATATGGGCGAAAGACCGAAGAGGGCCCGAAACGGGGGTACTGGGCCCGGGGCGACCCGGCCCGAACCCCCCCTGGGGTCGGCCGTTCCGGGTCGGCCCGAACCGGGTCGACCCGACCCGGCCCGACCCGGCTCGGCCGGGTCCGGTCCGGCCTGGGCGCGGCCCGGCCGACCGGACCGGTCGGCTCGGCTTCGGCCGAGCGGCCGAAGGAAGGGCGCCGCGGGCTTGACCCGCGGCTCAAGCGAACGCGGCCCCGCGGGGGGCCGCCTGCCACGCGGACGCGGCCGGGCCGCCGCGTCCGTTCCCGGTTCCGCGCGGCCGCGGAACCGGCCGCCGCCGCCGCGGCTTCAGCCGCGGCGGATCTTCTCCACGGCGGCGCGCCGGGCGCCGCCGCCTCCGGTCGCCGGCGCCGCCTTGCCGGCGACCCGCGCCGCCGCCGCCTTCCGCGGGCCGCCGGAGTTGCTCCGGTGGCCCGTTTCGCCTCCCGTCTGCGCCGTTGCTTCTCCCGGGGGCCGACCTTCACTGCGGGATCACCAGATCGCCCCTGCCGCGCGATTCATCGTCGTCCGTCATATCCGCACAACACAAGAACGGCGGAGGGTCGTCGGGCCGTGTTCGTTTGGCCCGCACCCTCCGCGTTAGAAATAAACAACCGGGAGAAAATAAAATGATCAACACATGATCGAACAATTTTAATTAAAATAAAATTGTTCGTTTGAAACCGGCTTTTTAAATTTTTCAAGAACGCTCATGAGAAAATTAAAAAGGGGTAATTTTCCGAAATAAATCCCTACCTCGCAGCTGTCGTTGCCGAACGGGGGATCGTCGCGGGATTGCTCGTCGCGGAAGAAGGAGATCGTCGCGTCGTCGCGGTATCCGGCGTCGCGTCACCAATCTCCGGATCAAGAACAAACGGATTTAATTAATTAAATCCGTTGTTATTGAAATTTAAAAAGGGAGAAATAAAAGATTCGATTCTCACCTTTGTTGCTGATCGCACGTTCGCCGCGGAAGAAGAGGCACCGAAGAAGAAGAAGAAGAAGAAGGTCGCGGAAAAGTTGTCGACGTCGCGGATCGTGCGTCGTCGAATTCCGGTTCCGGCGTTCTTCGCGTTCTTCGCGTTCTTCGCGTTCTTCGCGTTCTTCGCGGAGAGGGTGGAGGCTCAGAGGAATAGCAATCCTCCAAAATAGACAAGTTTGTCTATTTTATTATTTTGCCAACAAACGCAAAACGCGTAAGTAACGACCCACTCAATTCGTTGAATTAATTCAACGAATAAAACAGCCCATTTAATTCACGAAAGATACATCCCAATTAAATGGTCTGTTAAGAATTAAAGAAAACGCGTCGGTTGACTTTTCAGTTACTTTGACGGGTTTTCGCGGGTGCGTTACTTAGCGAAAGAAACGGCGGGGCTCGTGCGGGTCCCACCGCACAAATATCCTACCAAGGGGTAGGATATTTCTGGATAGTATCCTATCCAGTTCAACTCAGTTCAAGCCGCCTTTAAGTGACTTTAAGTGGCTTCCAAGCAGTTTAAGTGAAATAAAATAAAGTTGTCGCACAAACTTTATTTTATTTCTGACTTAAAGCCGCAAAATTTAAAAACCACGTCTGAGAAAACGCAACTCCGGAAGAGGCGTTTCTAAGCAAATACCGGCGCTGCGATTTCATCGGTGCCCTCAGAATTCGATTCCGGGCACCGGTTCAAAAGATAGAAAAACCCGCTCGTCCGTTCACTGAACGTACCCGAGCCAAACTTCGGAAATTGATTCCGGGCACACCGGGCCTCGGAATCAGGTGCCGTCTGAAGCTGCGCTTTGTAAAATTCCAAAGAAAATTAAGAAAAAAATTTCCTTGAAATTTACGGGTCTTTACATGTTTCATTAGTTTTGAGTATGACACTTTTTCTTTTTATTAAGATGTCATTTTAAACTAGAAACAGACACTTTAAGTCATACAGGTGGAATCGTGTGTGGGTTTGACATGATACTGGTTCTTACACATCAAAAATTAATTATAAATCATTTTTATAAACTATCAAGAAAATTCGATCATGTTTTCTTAGTTTTCAGTGAGTGACAATTTTTTGTATTGAAATGTCAATTTTAAACTCATAATAGAAAATTTGAGTCTTATTGGTTACATCATGTATCGTATCAATGTGAGGATAATTAATATATGTTAAAACTAACTTTTGGGTGATTTTATTAAAGTTCCAAAAAAAATTAGAGTGTGTTTTCTTGGTCTGAGTATGTTAGTAGTTTTTTCACTAAAATTAATGTTAATTTTGAATAAAAAGACACACTTTGAGTCATACCGGTCACAATGTGCATCGTATTGAAGTGAGTCTAATTATTAAATGTCTTAAATGACTTATGGGTCAATTTCCTAATGTATTAAAATAATCTTAATGTGTTTCCTTAGTTTTGAGTACGCCACTTTTGTAACCTACTAAAATGTCATTTTAAACAGGAAATAGGCACTTTGAGTCATACAAGCTGCATTATGTGTGGGTTTGACATGAGATTGATTCCTAAATGTAAAAAAAAATTATAATAATTTTCCTAAATTATAAATACAATCCAAGAACATTTTCTCAATTTTCAATGAGTGGAAATTTTTGTATTAAAGAGTCAATTTTGAACTCATTAGGGACACTTTGAGTCATACTAGGAACATTATGTATCAGATTGAGGTGAAGATGATTCCAAAACATCACAAATGACTTATGGATTGTTTTCCTAAAGTACCCAAAAAAAATTAATGCATGTTCTCGGTTTTCAATATGTCAGTTGTTCTTTTCACTAAAATTAATGTCAATTTTGAATAAAAAGACAAACTTGGAATCATAGCGGTCACACCATGCATCAGATTGAGGTGTGGATGATTCATAAACACCCCAAATAAATTATATATCATTATAAAAATGTATAAAAAAAATCTAAAGGAATTTCCTTTTTTGTGAGTATGTCACTTACTTTTTTAATAAAATTTCATTTTAAAATAGAAACAAACACTTTGAGTCATACAGGTTGCATCATGTGTTGGTTTGACATGAGACTAATTCCTACACACATAAAAATTAATTATGAATCATTTTCCAAAATTATCAGGAAAATTTGAGTGAATTTTCTTGGTTTTTAGTGGGTGACACTTTTTTGTATTAAAATGTCAATTTTAAACTAATAATGGAAACTGTTAGTAATAGTAAGAGAATCGTGTATTATATTGAGTTGATTCCGATTCATACACATCAAAAATGACTTATGGATTATTTTTATAAAGTACCAAAACAATCGGAATTCTTTTTCTTAGTTTATAGTATGTCAGTTGTTTTTTTCCACTAAAATTACTGTCAATTTTGAATAAAAAGATACAATTTGAGTCATACCAGTCACAACATGTGTCATATTGAGGTAATTTTAATTCGTACACATTGAAAATAAAATATTGATCATTTTACTAAAGTATCAAAACAATATGAATTTTTTTCCTCATTTTTTAGTACACCACTCATGTTTCTTACTAAAGTGTCATTTTAAACTAGAAATTGGCACATTGAGTCATACAAGTTGCATCATATATGGATTTTACATGAGATTTATTATTACTCATCACGAATAAATTATTAGTTTTTTCCCTAAATTATCAAGACAAACTAATATAATTTTCTCTATTTTTAGTTAGTGGCACTTTTTTATAAAAATAGCAATTTTAAACTGATAACGGACACTTTGAGTCATACTCGGCACATCATGTATCAGATTGAGGTGTGGATGATACCTACATGTCACAAATTACTTACATATAATTTTCCATAAGTACCAAAATAATCTGAATTCATTTTATTGGTTTTGAGTATATCAGTTGTTTTGTCACTAAAATTAATGTCAATTTGGAATAAAAAGACGCACTTTGAGTAATATCGGTCACATCATGCATCAGAATGAGTTTTGGATGATTCCTACACATCTAAAATGACTTATGGATCATTTTCATAAATTATAAAAACAATACTAATGAGTTTCCTCAATTTTGAGTATACCAATTGTGTTTTTTATTAAAATGCCTTTTTAAACTGGAAACATGCACTTTTAGACATAAAGATTGCATCGTGTGTGGGATTGACATGAGACTAATTCCTACACATCACAAATGAATTATGAATCATTTTTCTAAATTATTAAGACAATACAAGTTTTATTTTCATAGTCTTTAGTGAGTGAAATTTTTTTTGTATTAAAATGTCAATTTTAAACTGATAACGGTCACTTTGATACCAACCCTCCTCGATGACCATGATATATCAATTTTGTTTTTCCTCCAATAGTTATCTCATACATTATAACTTAATTGGTTGATTACACACATATTTATTCAAAAATTTCAGTTGGACTATATACATGTTTGAAGATTGGGAGTTGTACAAATGTTTCTTCAATAACACTGGTGGAGAAATTGAAGCTTCCAACACAAAATGATCTTACAGGTGGATTACTAACCTATATAAAATCACTTAATCAAGTGGACAAAAACATTATCTCAATAATCTACCTGAAATACTTTCACAATGCCTCTTATCTTAAGTGAAAAGTGTTTTATTCACTTTTCATCAATTGTTCTCAAACACAATCTTGGTATGATCCTCATTATACTTCATTACCCAATAATTTTATTTTTTACAAGCCAACACTTAATCTCCTCCTCTACCTCAGTCTTTGCCTCTACCTCATCATCCATGTTGGTATTCGACTTTGAATCTTCCTCTACCTCCTCCTTCGCCCCTTCCATTTCCCAACAATTTTTTTGTTTGCAAGTCAACACTTCTAAATAAATTTATTTATTCCATTATATTTCTCCATTAGAATGAGATCAAAAATAATATAAAATAATTCTAAAAATAATTCTTCACACCCCAAATATATTTCAATGGTAATAAATCATACTATATCACAAACATAGTAGTTAATCTCCTAAATTTGTTTCTGGCATACATTCTGAAAAAAAGTATGTTGTCCACTCATCTCTAAACAAATTTATTTCTTCTTTTGAGTATCTATATTGTTGGTAATATTGATAGTACTGAGAAAATATAGACAAAAAATTATTATGAAATATATTTAATGAAATTTTAATTACCTTCAGAAATTACCTATTGGGGGATGTTGGTCTTTTCATGATTTATAATCTCTCCTATAAATTAGAAAACATAATATCCACAATAAATTACATTATCTTGTTTTAAACACTACAAAAAAATTGACCAAAATAATTAAGTTGTTTTGAAATATTTTGATAGTTAAATCTTTCTATATATACCTTAATTTTTTCCATTTGTATAAACCCACCAGCTTTATCTCTTCAGACACCAAATTCAGCCCATGATTTAGCCAATATTTAGAAATTTCCCTATCATAACAAAATTCTTGTTAAAACATAGACTAAAACATATAATTCAAAGTTTATCTTTAGAATTTTGATTTTAGTGTACTAAAAAATCAAAATACACATAATGTGTAGTCATTTAGTTGGATATCCATGCATTGGATCCAAAAAATAAATATCTGGGGTGTCCAGATCGACTGTGATCATCATCAGTACTCCCTAAAAAACAATTAATTATTAAAAAATATATATATAGTTTATGTGATTATATTATAGAGTTTTAATTTTTCAATATAGGCATCAAAAATAGTATATCTTATGATACTTTTTTACTAAATTCATCGAGTAACTCATCATTTTTCTTTTTAATTTCTTCATCAACAAAAGTAAGTTTTCATGTAGAAAAGATACTGGGAATAATGAATCCAAATCGTTCTTATCACAATCTTGCATTTATATAGTTTCAATATAAATTCCTGTAGAAAATATGAATAGTTATTAACTTTAATAAACATATTAGATCACTATTTGGATAGTCATATTATTAAAATGTGCCTTATGTATGTATTCACAACTAAGATGCCCAACCATTCATGCTTGAGAATCTCATTTAGAGTCTTGAGACCAATTCTGTCTGTTAAGGAATTTCCACAAATTTATTTTTCATATTCAATGTAATACATAGTTTTATCTTTAAATTCAATATCTTCATGAAGTTGTAATGATAATAAATATTTCTATCTAACTGGCTAGGAGAAGCTAATCTTAGAAGGTCATTTTGTTTTCTTGGTTGATTCACTAGACTTTATTGATTCGAACTTCAATTTATCTGCCATTTTATCCATCTGTAATATCATACCTCACTTAATACCTTTTATCATAAACCATTACATGTTTTTCATATGAAAAAAATTGATAAATACATACCACATGTATCTTTATAAGATTAGATGACCATTCTATGTAATCACCAATACAATCATTGGTTGTTTTATATCTAGACCATCAAGTGGAACAGGAAACTCAGTTGTCGGCTCATGAGATACCTCAACCCCCACTATAATGTGATCTTTTGGGAGGTATTGATTGTGTATATTTTCTCCTGGGATATTATACACCATACCCATCACAACATGGTGGTGCATGGGTGTTGATATATACAAATTACATACAACTGTACCTTGATAAATTTTAGTAATATAAAGTTATCGAAAGTTGTTTGATTAAAATTTAAGATAAAGATTAATGAAAAATTCGATTACCATGGGAAATTTATGTGGTTGGTGGGAATGACTATACTCAAAGCTAGTGGGATTATTTGGTTCCTATGTGGATCTTTTCTCCATTACTAATTCTATTTGATCCTTTCTTATACATTGGTCTACCAAACTAGACTAAAAAATAATATCTTGAAATGAGTCTATTCTTGTATGAAATAATCTCACCATATTATATGTATCTTCATGTGGATTTATCATCTTCAAATATGTTTGAGGAGAGACTCCAAAACCTAATCGTCTAACGTATCCATATTTGTCAGGCTGCATCAAAGCTACTGAAAGAAGATTTTCTTCTGGTATGGTCATTGTCAATTCTTATGTCTAAACCATATTAAAAAAATATTAATATATATATTTTTATTTAATATTGTAATAAATCATACTAAATTAAAATTATGTCACACTTATACATGTTTTCAATACTGTTTTTCTGTTTTCACCAACAAATTTACCCTCCTTATTTACACAAGCCTCTTTCCATATCACATGATGTGGAATGGAAGTAGCTTCATATTTTGATTCATCAAGCTTCATATAAACAAAGGAAAATATTTTTTTTCATATCACATAACTAAACTTTTATTGTTGATTTAAAAACATACCAATTTATTCTCTAATGAATCATACCACATCCTTGCTTTGAAATATTGGTGCATTAGTTTTCATGCATGTTCTCTATTTTCAGTACTCTTTTTCTATTTCATAAATTAACAATATTGAATAAAGTTGGATAAAATAAATAATGTAAAATAATATATTATCAATTGAAATTAAATTGAAATGATTTCTCATTGTGATGATTGATGAAATAAGTCAATGTTACCTACTTTATAATGTGTTCATAACTAATTGGAGGATGGGGATTTACTTTCCCCTTAGTATCCCTATGATGTAACTTTATAAGAAGAGTTCAGAAGCCTTTGTGGGCTTTTACAGTGGCCATTAAGACAAATTTCTTATTTAAATCTTCTAAAATAAACAAAATCTACATGGAATAATGAAAATTAAATCAACATTTCATTATATAATTTTTCAGTAAAATAGAGTAAGTATATCAAAACATTATCATTATATCTTTCTAAAGGATTTTTTTCATTACTAGTTGGATGTGGTGCCAAGAATCAATATAAATTGGCACATTCATCCTCATTGTGACCCCAATATAAATAATTAACATTGACTTTTTGGGGTCAATAGGTTTTCCATGTTGATTCCAACTAACCTCAAATTTTATACCATTAATTATTGCCTTGGTAATTTTATTCAACACTATGATGTTGTATCTTTGTTGGTTTTCCATCAACATGTTGTTGATCCCCTAATAATTCCACAGTTTCATCATCAATGGCCTATTATTCCTCAGGATTGGTAACATCATCATGTGTAGAATAAATTGTTTAGATGGGTAGTAAAACATTTAATTTTTCTTTAATAAAACCAATACAATACACTTTATAAAAAATGTACACATTTTCTTTAATATTTCATGAAAATTTTCAATATCTTGAATAGAGATATAATTCTTCAATAATCCAATACAACTAACCTACACTAACTTTATTTAATATGTCCTCGGTCGTTTTATTTCCTTTCATCTCTTGATGATGGATTAGACTCCCTCTTTCAAACTAGCCTCCCTCCCATAATTTTGGTTCCAAAGTTCTTTGAATACATACCTCCTGAATAGTTATTATTGAATTTTTTTTCTTGATACCCATCCCCCATATTTTGTGGAATTATAAATGTGTTTCTTGCACTAATATAACCAAAATTAATCTCATATCAGGTACCAGTGATTATTTTAGATGAATACTTCTCAGATTAGTTCAAACAATATACAAGAGAAGGGGGGTCAGTATCAAGCAACAAAATCCAATAATAATTGTTTTGGAGATAAAAGTTTTATTATAATACCATGAGAACATCAACTCATCTCCACTAAGATGCATCAACTCTAACCTATGTTACTACTACTTTTCCCTCACCTATATCTCAAATATAAGAGATCTATATCCATTGAGTTTCAAAAATAACCTAAATGTAATTTTAATTATGGATTCTAACATATTACATTTCAAAAATGAAGTAATTAACCTTAAAATCCACATGACTTCTACTCACAGTCATTTACATCAACTCACAAACATTTATTGTTTTTCACTTCCTCTAAAATGTTTCTTTTTTGTTAGGGCTTAGAGGAGATACAAACTTATGGTGGTATTGGTGTTAGGTATATGGGAAAGATTGATAACCATCCATTTATACAAGATGATAAGATAAAGTATCCTAAAGATGAATCCAAAAGTAGGGCCAAAGATCTCTACTCATTGTGGGAGGAATACCTTCTAGAGTCAGATTGAAACCCTTTTAAATTTATCAAGGTTAAAGGGGAAGTGAATCAAAAGAGTTTTTTATAATATCTTTTCACAAAAAAAAGTGCAACATGAGTATTTTCATAAGTTCACCAATCATATTAGCATTCTCATCCAAGTATGTTTAACTTCAGATTTCTAATAGGATCCAATGTGACTACACTCAAATTAAAAGTAATTTTTGATAATGTGATGTCAAAATTAACTGAGTGATTCATATAAGAAAATGCATATCAATAAATTAAAAAAAATCATTCATTATGTTTTGATTAATTTTAAGTTTGTTCTCATGAAGTAGTAAATGAGGAGAAAGAAAGGATGAAAGAGTTAATGAATGAGTAGGGAGATACAGTATTCAAGAAAATGAGGACCTTTATGCATGAAGTGTATTATATTGTATATATATCTTACCAAAATGAATCCTCATTTATATAACCTTATTCGTGAAACCCATAGTCCTTTTTTATGAAAAGTTATTTATGTTACTTACGACTATTATACATTGTATGCTTCTTTAAATTATTATAAATTAAGAATATTTTCATAAAATAAAAATGAGATACATGGTTTTCATGTGGATTAGAGGCATGTAAAATCATCAGAGAAAACCTATCTAGTTACTTTACTTAACAACTTTATATACATCTCGGTGCACATGTAGCAGATGTTTCCTTGGGTTAAAGGTTGTAAGTATTGATTATTTATTAGAAGGTATAGAGTAAATGATAGCTAGTGGATACTTGTAGAGTTTGTGCCATCAATGTTAGGTTGGTTATTCGTATAGGGTTTTATTATTACCTAGTATTTATCAAATTGTTACAGTTTTTATGATTGTGGGAATTTATATTCATGGGATTCTATTGTTTACTAGTTTACATAAATGAAATTGTCATGTGAGTTGGTTTTTTAAACCATTTATACCAGATCATGTTGAACACTATATATTTATTATCAATCCTTTGGAAGTTTTTTGGTGGTTCCAAGGGTTAAGTAACATTTTGATCCAACTCATGTCAGGTTATGAATAGTTGGACTATATTGAGATGTTATAATTTTATAAAAGAGAAATTCTTTGATAAGATAAAAAATACACAAATAAAGAAAATAAATTTTCTTAAATCAGTACACTTTATCAAAAATCACTTCATTATTGGAGATTAATTTATTTATAAAATAATTTGATAGAAAAATAAACTCATATATAACATCTTCAATAGATGACGCTGCAAATGGAAACTCTTTTGCTGGAATCTGATTTGGTGTGTTGGGTTATGACATTTTTTCATTTATAAATGTAAAATAAAGTAAATTCATAAAATCTATTTACTATTAGTTTATAAAAATTCAAACTTTGTTTTAACTAATTATTAATTTAAAAGACATGGGAAATTATTGGAATCCATTCATTGATAATGGAAATAAATGGTATCTTATTTAATGACCCCCCTAACCCATTAAATATCATATTCTATCATAACTATAATGTTTTAGTGAATATATTTATCATTAAATGTACTAATATTAGGAACCTATCAATCAATTATAAACACACCTCTTATTAATAGTTCATCAAAACTTTTGAGTTTGGATCAACTAAAAAACAAAAAAAGTGTGCTTATTTTTATTTCAATGAAAATTTAAATAGTTTATTCCTTAATAAATTATATTTGTATAACATATTGATAATATTAACCAATATAAACTGGAAAATTTAAACTTTAGTTTCCTAGATTACATTAACCCATTCACATTAAAACAATATGTATATTAACCCACTTTATATTATTCATATAAAATAACATTCCCTCTAAAATCAGCCCAATATAAAGTTAATTTTTTCCATATTCATGTGAAATTCATACTATGGAAATAATATTCAAACAATTAAAACCCACACTATCTAAATGGTAACAAAAAATAATATAATATAAACATAAAAAAATCACCATCAGTTGCAATAGTGGATGGTGATGCAGTTCGCAGTGGTCTCGTATGAAGATGGAATAAGTTTATAGAGTAGGGGTGGTGTGTTGTAGGTATAGATATGTGTGTGTGAGAGAGAGAGAGAGATGATATGTAGGTTTCTTCATGGTTAAGAACAGTGCAAAAATGTAAACCGTGGAACCCAAAAAATAAAACAATGAGAGAGGAAAAGAAGAAAATAACATACATTGGATTCTAGACTTGATTCATCTAAGATAACATAGAGGAGTAGCACTGGCATATGGGGAAATCCATGAGATCTTGAGAATCATGAATGACGATAAGGGAAATTTTAAATATATATGGGAAATTTTTATCAACGCTTTCAAAAAAATGATGATAAAGATCCCTTTTATCAGTGCTATATTGATAATCATTGATAAAAAGAATATTTATCAGTGATTTTTTAGCAATGATAAAGGATTTTTAATTATAATTATAAAAAAAATTAAACATATTTATATAATTATATATTTGTTTATTATAATTTTAGAATTATTTAAATAAATAATTAATTATTTATAATTACAATAATACTTTTTTTTAAATATATTTTCTATTTATAATTAAAAATATATAAATTTATAAATATAGTAAATATACATTTATAAATATATTTATAATTATAAATATATTTATATCATTATATATATTTATATAATTATATATATATAATAAATATATATAAATATAAATATAGTAAATATATTCATTATTTAAATATATTTATTATAATTTTATAATTATAAATATAGTTATTTCATTATATGTATTATATATATATTCATTATTTAAATATATTTATTATAATTTTATAATTATTAAAATATATATTTATTTATTTATAAATATATGAATAATACTTTTTAAAAATTAATATTTATATATTTATATATTTATATATTTATACATTTATATATTTATATATTCATATATATCACCTAGGGGCAACTCAGTGGTAGCTAGCATTATGGGTCTCAGTGAGGTCTCGAGTTCAAGTATCATTGAGTACATTATTTAAATAAATTTATTATAGTTTTATAATTATTTAAATATATATAATTATTTATTTATAATTGTATAAATACTTTTTAAAAGATAATAATTATTTATATACAATAATTATAAATTTGTAAATTCGTAAATATAGTAAATATACATTTATAAATATATTTTTAACATTATTAATGGATATATAATCTTAAATTCATGCATTTTAAAAATGAGTGAAATTGAATAATTCAAAACGAGTACGCTTTAAAAATATTGTAAAAATAGATAAGTTTTATTAATTAAATATAAATTATTAAAAAAATATGGATATATATATTGAAGTAAATATGAATACATATTGAAAATAATAAAACATAGTAAATATATATATATATAATAGAAAATGATCACATTCAAAAATAAAATAAAATGTAAATAATACCAAAATTTAATAATATTAGAAATAAATATATAAAATTAACCAATTAAAAACATAATATATTAAATGTTTGATGTTATAATGAAATTATAAAATATACTAAAATTTGAATAAATTGCATAAATATTAGGTGTATGGGTTTCTATATAAGATTTCATTAATTATGTAAATATTTGTGTGTATGTGTTGTATATAAAAATGTATTAATTATATATATGTATGTGAAATCAATGTAACATACGACGCTTGATATGTGTTAAATTAAAAAAAATCAAACAACATTAAAAATGAAGAAGAAGTTAATATGTTTTTAATTATTAAATTTTATTCATTTTCTATACATTTATATTTAATATCTATTATTTATTACTATTTATAATATATATATTATACTTATTCATTATTATTAATAATTATTTCATTAATAAATTTTTAAATAAATTTGTAATTTATTCATTTTTAATTTTTTTCTTTAATTATTACAATTTATTTATTTAATATATCTATGTTTAATATATACTATTTATTAATTTTTATAATATATATATATATGTAAATTAATTTTATTAATTTTTATCAATAATTATTTAATTAATAAATTGTTTAATATTTTTCTTAATTTAAACATTTTTAATTTTTATTTGTTTAATTATCTAATTTTATTCATTTTACATATATATATTTAATATATACTATTTATTAATTTTTATAATTTATATATATGTATATTCATTTTATTCATTTTATTCATTTTTAATAATAATGATTAAATTAATAAAATTGCTAATATTTTCTTTATTTTTTAATTGTTTCATTTTAGTCTGGACCTTTATCAGTGCTAAAAGAGTAATGATAAAGGATACCAATTATCATCGCTAAAAATAAAGCACTGATAAAGGTTATCATTTATCAGTGCTAAAAATAAAGCTCTTATAAAATTTACCTGTTATCAGCGCTAAAAGAAAGCACTGATAAAAAGATCCCTTTTCAGCACTAAAAAAGGTGGAATACTCCTTCATGGGGCCATTTTAATATTAGTGCTATTTTTAGCGAGGAGATTGAAAATTACTTATCATATACTCATGAAGATATTATATCCTCTATTTCTCTAAAACTGAACTGAACATTCTTATAGAAATGCTTCAGTTTTATCTAAAAAATAAATTATGTATTTTCTTCATTAAAAAAAACTCCAAGACTTGAAAATTAAGAGCTTGTTTGAGTAGAAGATTTGTTTGATACACCCATTCAAAATCAATGACCTTTCCTTGAAGAATATTCCTGAAGGGGACACACTAACGCTTTAGATTTCTTGGTCTACCTTCATCAGTTTTCTTTGTCTTCATCATTTTGGAGAATCTAAAGGTTTAAGGATTTCAGATTCTAGGGTTTCAAAGGAAGATGAGATATCTAGAAGGTGAAAGGTTTTGATATCTGAAGGTTAGTAAACATAATAGAGATAGGTAGGATATTCTGATGGTTTTGTGTGTCTTGGTTCTAAATTCTCGATCCAATTATGTATTATAGAGTCCTAAGTCAGATAGAGCACTAATAATGGGAGTGAATAAATGGTATCTTTTTATGAATTCTATGGTTTTTCAATTCAGCCTCTTGAACCTATTAAAGATCATGATCTACTCAAATATTTCTCATATACTCACATTCATGTGCAGTAATATATAGTAGTAAAACACATTATTTAGATGGTTCGGTATAAAATCACACTCATTTCTATATTGGTTAGACCCCAAATCATAGATTCTTAACTATTAAACAAGTGATTAAATCCATAGATAATATTGGTCTAATCAACATAAAGTCCCATAGAATCCTCCACTTCTAGTACCAACTAGAATATGCAATTCTCTTTTTTAATGAGGATCTATCATAGAAAGATCTTCTACCTCCCCTTGGATTTTTTAGCACAACTTGGAAATATAATTATTCTCTATGAAAATATGGATTAGTAGGTATGCATGTGTATCTCTTCAAGATATCCATTATCGGCTTGTGGCTCTACTGGTCTTAAAACTCCATCTAGGTTTGGTGAGATTTGGATTCTCCTTTATTTCTTTGAATACTCAGTTCTTTCACCTTCAAGGACCCCTAAATTCAGATATTATCTTAATTTGATAATGGAAATTATCAAACTCTTGTAAATATCAGTATATTCTCAAGTATAGAACATTGATCTCTTTTTATCCACCTGCAGGAATCTATAGGTCTCATATATATATAGTTTTCCCATCTTCAAAAAAACATAACAAAATAGTTATAAAATAGTTATAAAATATTATATTAAGTCCCAAAAAATTTGTATCAAGTCGCCCATGATTTCTTGATATTATCTATAGTCTTCCATGATTTCCTATAGTCCCTCGTGATTTCTTCATCATAATTGTGTATAACCGCAAGAAGTTATTTCACTTTTAATTCAAGTCAATGTAACCTGATTATTACCTCATTATTTTTTATATTAATTTATTTTTAATACCCCAAAAGTATTCCTTTTGAATTGATCAGGAATCACAATTCATGTATCATGAAATTATTTAATTAAATAAAATATTAATTTCATCTTCACACTTTAATTCATCATTTCCTTATTTCATCACATGGTAGATAAATACCACACCTCATATTTAATACCCAAAAGCATGGGCTTGACTCTTTGATGTTGTGTCAATCCAGTTAGTTTATGCAGTATGAAACATCCTACCTTCCTTAATTAAATATATGAATGATTTGGGTATGTTCATAAAATGGTATAAACACCTATGGTTCATATCTAATGAGCACACAACTCATCTTTATGGAATCATCTACTGAGAACCTCATCAACACATGAATTCTCATACATAAAAGTGAATCTGCATACATGCCTCAATAATTTGAAATCACTATCACAATTACCTTTTTCTTCATCTTTTAATCGCATCTCGTGGTAGCAGAACAAAGGTAGAACCCACAATAGTATCATCTCATGGTATCACCCCAATGGTAGCACACCCAAAGTTAGCACCTGGAAATATCAGTTGATGGTAGCACTTGACAGTAACATCTGATGGTAGCAACTTATGGTAACACCTAGTGGAATAACCTGATAGTAGCACCCTAGAGATATCACCCCAGCAGTATTACATCTTCTTTAGTCACATTATCTTGATCTTATACACTTGATTTCTTCAATTTTTTGCCTCATATAGTTCTATTTCCATCTACCATGAATGTAACTCAACCAACATGTGGACTTACATGGAAGTACTATCCAGAATGACATACAATGAATTATTATGTGAATCCAATCATCGTCATTTAATCTTCACTCATCAACACACATTAACACATTTATAATAAATGAAACACTTTGTCTTAATAGTTTTTTGAGGTAGTATTTGGAGTAGGTAGTGAGGCTTCATGGGGTTCTGAAGAATATCTTCTCTTATCATGATTCTTGTTTTTGCTCCAAGGTGTAGAGAGGCCTTTAGTATGCTTTTGTCTCTCAATTATTCCTTATCACCACTTTTCATCTGCATGCGAATGGTCATATAGGTTATACTATCAAGGTGAGGACATGTTACATGATTTTATTTTGGATTTTGTAGGTTTATGAGTGAGGAACCTACCCTTGGTGGAGTTTTCTTATAATAACAATTATCACTCAACTATTGGTATGGATATATTCAAAGCATTGTATAGTTGGCCTCTCTAGTCTCTATTATGATGTACCAATGTTTTATATCCAGATATCCTTGGACTAGAATTTGTGAAGAGTATATCATATAAGGTACAAGTAATCTACTATAAAATTATGGAATTACTAGATCATTATGAATCCTAGGTCGATCATATTATAAGGCCTTTGGAGTTCAATGTTGGAGATCAAGTGCTCTTGAAGGTATTTTATCATCAAGGGTTGTGAAGGTTCGTTCATCTGAGTAAACTTTCTCTAAAATTTGTTGGAACTTTTGAGGTGTTGTCAAGTATTGGAGTTTTGGTGTATTAGTTATCAATTCCATCATAAATAATATAGATATGTGATTTCATTCATGTTTCATGGATTCGATGATACATTCAAAATGATTCAAACACTATCGATTGGGGAAATATCGATGTTAGAGATTATGAAACCTTAGAGGAATGGAATTTTAAAATTCATCACCATCAGGATAAGGTGGTGTGTGGTGATTCTATTTGATTATTTTATGTCTTGTGTAAATATGGTGGTGTGGAGAAGAGAAATTTGGAGTGGGATTCATAGAGACGATCACAACATCTTAAGTATGTTTGATTCTTTGTTTGATCTTGTTTGAGATGATTTGTAAGACCCTTTATATTTTATGAGATGGTTATTGATGTTGCATGATTATATACTCTTACCTTGTGTTGTGTTGGTTTTGTTCTATTCTAGTGACATCTTTGAGAGGTATCTCATGGGGTGGTTGTTTATATCCCTTTTCCTACTTCCTAGGTTGGATTTAAATTCCCAAGGAAAATAATTGTTTGAGAGGTATTGGATCTAAGGGCCCAATTTTTTTAATCCTTACCTTTGTGTTTTTATATGGCTTGGATGTAACAAACTGACCCAAGTTACCCTCAAACCTGGAACCCAACCTGTTCCGTCATATACCCAAAGGGAATTCCCAATCCCCATGGGCTAGCAACAAGAACACGGGCATCGAACAAAAAACTGAAGGGAATGATTTATCTGTACCTAAAAAATGCATGGAATATATATATATATATATATATATGTAGAGAAGTAAGGAACATCAAAAATCTAATAAATATATTCCATAACTGTAAGAAAATATCAGAAACAAAACAACTAAAAAAGTAGCCAAGACTCCAAAGGAAAATTCTAACTACAAATGACCAAAACCAAATAGTTACTCCATGTGATGGAATGGAAAAACTCTAACCATATCACCACCAGCTACCCAACCCAGCTTACATGGAACCTCATCTCCTCACTGTGGTGACTTTCCTTTCCCATCATTAGAAGACATACATAGGTCTGCACACCACTGAAGAGGTTTACAGGGTGTGAGATAATAGTCCCAATAGGATCCCATATAGGTTTTCCATAACAAGCCTCTATATAAAAATTCATGTGTTCTATTTTTAATAAAACATGGCATGATAAGTAGTAAAGCAGTTTTATTGAAAACAAGGTAACCATTTCCATTTTTCACAGTTCTAAAACAAAAGTAGGTATATCAATTTCAAAGTACATTTTCAATAGCATATTTCAAAAGAATCAACATGCATATCATGGCTAAAATGGAATTACAATAAACACAAAATAGAAACAAATGTATCAGCATCAATGATCACTATAGGTCAGACTAGTAGACAACTCATACCAAAATCAATCAAGTGCACAATATGGTTCCTAGAACAAAGGCCTAGGAAGCATAGGAATACCCCATGAGTAAACCCCCCTAACAATGTCAATATCAGTCCCCTAGAACAACGGACCTGGGAAATAGAAACTACTAGAAAAATACCCTATACCAATGGTTTGTAACCATTGGTATAGGTCTCCAAACCGTTGGTATAGGCTATACCAACGGTTTGGAGAACCATTTCTAAGTAAGTCATGAGGATAGGTCTATACCAATGGTTTTGGGAAAACTATTGGTATAGACCTATACCAACGGTTTTCAAAACCATTGGTATAAGTAATATGAAAATCTATACCAATGGTTCCATAAACCGTGGGTATATGTAATTCAAAAAATAATCATCTGGTTGGTTTTGATCCCAGCACCTCATGTTTGTGATTGAACGACCTAACCACTAACATAACTTACTTTTGTGAACATAATTTCATAAATATATATATGTATTATCATAAGTATTTTAAATTTTGATTTATTTAATGTCCGTTGTAAGAAGATTCCATTAAAAATACAAGAACTTATACCAATGGTTCTCAAAACCGTTGGTATAGACCTATAACAATAGTTTTGAGAACCGTTGGTATAGGTTCTATGATTTTGGGACCTATACCAATGGTTTTGGAAAAACTGTTGGTATGGGGGGGACCGATACCAACGGTTTGGCCAAACCATTGGTATAGGGTCCCTATAATTGACACATACCAACATTTTTGGACAAACCGTTGGTATAGGTCCAAATTAGTGAACTATACCAACGGTTTTTCCAAAACCATTGGTATAGATCATATTTTCATTAGTGAGAGGAATAATCACAAAACATGGTTGATGGACACAAGATAAACCATCCACCTAAGTACCCAAGGTAACCCATGTGCACATTTTCACAATTCATTTCATCACTTTGAAAACCATTTCATAAATCCATTTCAATGCTTTGAAAATACCAATTTTCTTTCCATTTTTCAATAACTAGGGAAAACCATTTTATTTAAAAACTCTTTTCAAAAAACACAAAATAATCATTCCAATTACATTTATAAATTAGTTTAAAGGTAGTAACGATAAGGTTCATCAACATAATCTAGAGATGGAACCACCTACCTCAAAACTTAGGTCGCACATGCCCACAACAGGATCCACCAACAATGAAAACCCAATTATGTCAAAAATTACCTCAAGAAAAAATGCATGTTGCACCATGAAAAACAATGGAACAGCCTCTAGAATTACATCTCACAATGAATCTAGAGAGACACACCACAATACAAATGGAGATTGAATGCCGAACTGGTCAATTGGGAAGGAATGGTGTCTCCAAAAATCACTGGAGAGGAATTCTCGGTCAAAAAAAAAGTAGAACAGGCATCCAAAATGGGAATTCAAACTCATATGGCACCCTAAAAATTTCTATATCAAGGAATTACATGACATGTAATTCCTTTACACATCATGAAATCCACAATGTCCAAGTATGCCAAAAAACCCATCACCTTAGATTAAAAATATGACCTTTTATTAACTCATGATGTGTAAAATCTTTTCACATCATGTAACCTTTCACGGCATGAATCCTTCTCATGACATATACCCAGAAACCATTACATACCATGTAACCTAGTTACATTGTAATAAATATTCCTATATCCTATAGAAACCATCAGCTAAAGCTGATAATACAAAAAATATATGACTTCTCCATTATAGGTATCCTTCTAATTCATTATCACCCCTATAAAGATAGTGAGAAAAGGAAAACCATGATGAGGTTAAATACATACCTGAATGATCGATAAAAAAATGTTACAAACTCCCCACCATAAATACTTTTCGTCCCTAGGAAGCCATGTGGAAGATTTAATCCTAAGAAAAAATGATTCCACTGCTCCCTCATCAACCACTCATGTTCCCAAGTCTCATGAGAATCCGATCCATGTTTCCATAGAACTCTAACCAATTGAATTGACTTCCCACACAATACTTTCACTTGAGAGTCAACAATCTTGACTGGCTTCTCTAAAACAAAAACATCTGACTCTAACTCAATTTCTTCACAACTCATAACATGAGAAGGATCAGGATGATACTTCATGAGCTGAGATATGTGGAAAACATCATGAATACCAATCAACTAAAACAAAAATGATAATTGATATGCATGTTTCCCATGTCTCTTAGTAACCTCAAATGGTCCAACATATCTTAGAGCCAAATTTCCCTTTTTCCAAGCTGACAGTGACCCATCTGAGGAGAAACTTTAAAGAAAACCCATCCACTAATGGAACCTCCAAAGTAAGGCATTACCGATCCACATAAAAAAATTAAACTCTGGGATATAACCCGATGTCGATGTAAATCCTCAATATTTTTTTAGGTCTATGGAACCAAACTTGGCCCGACTAAAGATACTTCACCCACCTCATTCCAAAAAAGAGGTGATTGGCATGGGTGACCATACAACGCCTCAATGGGATCCAATCTAATAAATGACTAATAACTATTGTTGTAAACAAACTCAGCCATCCCTAGATGGCTATCCCATGATCCACCAAAATCCAAGACATATAAAGGAATCATATCCTATAAGATTTGAATCACTCTCTCTATCAAACTGTCTGTTGGTGGATGGTAAGCTATGCTCAACATGACCTAAGTTCCCATCACCTTTTCGAGACTCCTTCAGAACCTTGTGTTAAACCTAAGATCCCTATCCAAAAAAATGGTAGAAGGACTCCCATTTTACCTCATAATATCCTACACATATAGCTTACCCATATCTTCAACCTTAGTGGTATCCTTGATTGGAATGAAATGAGCCGACTTTTTCAACTGATCAACAATTACCCAGATAGAATTTTTCCCTAGGGAAGTCCATGGTAATAAAACAACAAAATCCATGTATACCTAATACCATTTCTAGACCAACACTGGAATAGGCTAAAGAAAACCAGAGGGTTTTAAGTGCTTTATATTTATCTATTGGAGAGTGTAATAGTGGGACACATAATCTTCAATGTCACGCTTCATACCAAGCCACTATAATTGTCGTCTCATGTCATGATACATCTTCTTAGTGCCTAGATGAATATCCCACAAAGAACTGTGATAATTAAACAAGACTAAACTCCTCAAAAATGTTGGGATGACAACCCACTTCCCAAAGTGAATCATACCATCTGAAGAGATAGACCAACCAGAAATGGTTTCCCCACTATAAATTATTTCTCAAATTTTACTAATCTCATCATCCTGCTACTAACTCTACAAAACAGACTCTATGAGAGATTATGATAACTAAAAATTGGTTAGAACCATACCTGAAACATATCTATGATCATCCAGGTGAAACTGAGTTAAAATCCCCATAAGGTTTCACTCCTCCTTTGATTCTAGAACATCCTACTATAGTAATTTCCCGCTAAGAGAATCTGGAATGACATTTCCCTTCCTCGGGGTATAGGTGATATCAAATTCAAATGTATGAACATATTCCACCCATCATCTCTATATGAGGTTAAATTATTTTTGAGAAAATATATAGCTCAGACTCTTTTGATCAAAAAAGACTATGAACCTTTCCCAAAAAAGATAGTGCCACCAATATTTAATCGCATGAAAAACTACAGAAAGCTCTAAATCATGAGTGGGGTAATTCTTCTCATGCAGCTGAAACTGACGAGAGTCATAAGCTATTGCATGGTCATAATACATAATCATGCATCCCAAACCAACACCATAAGCATCACAAAACACCATGTACCCATTACTGAGCTCTAGTAAGATCAGAATAGGAGCCGATGTCAGAATTAATTTCTGTTCATCGAAAGAATAATGACACTTTACATACAATGTTAATTTCACTACATTCCTAGTAAGAGTAGTCAAAGGTGATTCCAAATTTGATAAATCCTTAAAAACTTGTCGGTAATATCTAGCAACACCAATGAAGTTCTATATATCAAAGATATTTTTTGGTTCATTCCATGACATGACAGTCTTCACCTTCTCTGGATCAACTGATAATCCATGTTCAAAAATCTTGTGGCCTAAGAAATTCACTTATTGAATCCAGAAACTACAATTAAAAATATTTCCATAAAAATGGTGACATCTCTAAATTTCTAGAACCAATCTCATATGGTGCTCATGCTCGTGCTTAGATTTCAAATAGGCCAGAATATCATCCACAAATGCTACCAGAAAAGTGTCAAGATATTTATGAAATATTTAATTCATCAAATCCATAAAAATTATAGGAGAATTAAACAGTTCAAAAGGCATCACATGATATTCATATTTTCTATAACTACCCCTGAAATATATCTTTGGTATATTAGACTCCCAAACTCTAAGCTGATGATAACCCAACTGAAGATCAATCTTTGAAAACCAATTTTCCCCCTTTAACTGATCAAACAAATCATCCATGTGGGTAAAAGGAAATTTATTCTTAACTATTTCCTGATTCAACTTCTAATAGTAAGAACACAACCGAAGTGAACCATTAACCTTCTTGGAAAAGAGCATATGGGATGCCCAAGGTGAAACACTAGGGTGAACAAAACATTTTTCCAACAGGTCATCCAACTGAATCTTGAGCTCTTTTATCTTTACTGGTTCTATACGATAAGAAGATATCAATATCAACTGTGTACTTGACACCAGGTCTATCATAAACTCTACTTATCTATTTGGAGGAAGATAGGAGAATTCGTCTAGGAAAACATTAGAGAAGTCCCAAACAACAATGGGAAGTTAAACAGCAGAATAAATGTCACCAGACTCAATCACAACAAAAAACAAAAAACTTCTGAGCTCTAGGTAGGAAGGCCCTGCAAGACCAGATCTCGAGTCCTAATCCCCTTTAAACACATGAGATATCCCATAAGAATTAATAAATCTAACACATTGATGATAAAAATCAACCTCATCTCAATGAGAGACATGAAAATCCATACCAATGATGAAATCAAATAGATCCATATCTTGAACAAGAAAATCCCAGGCCAACTCAGTATCAGCTATCATTAACAAGAAATGACACTGAAACCCCTGCTCTTTCCTCTTACCAAAAGGTATCTCTAACTCCATTAAAAAGGACATAAGTTATATTGTAAGTTTAAGAATATCATAAAAACGTTCATATAGGAATGAGTGGGTGGAACCAATATCAAATAAAACAATTGCTACGGAAGATGAAATATGGATAGTACCTCTCACTTTTGTCAGACCTGCATCGACCGCCATTGGAATCTCATCCACTTAATGTAATTTCTCCACTCTTGAGGCCTATGGATAGATCCCTTTAGTCCTTAAATCATATTACTTCCACACACTAGATTTCGAAGCTCATCAACCCTGATCATAATGATTCATAGTCATAGACCGAAAAATCATTGTAAGTGACCAACTAATCCACATATGTTGCATGCCTTCATGGGAATAGGACAAGAACGTCTTGTGTTTCCAAACTTTCCACACTGATAGAAAGTAAGAGGCACAATGCTAGATATAGAAGATAATGTATAGGAGGCTTTTTGCTGAGACCCACCTCCACCACTCCTGTGATGATCCTTCTACTTCGTATTCTTTCTATGCATGGCACTGAAGCTTCCACTGGATGGAAGATAAGAGATGTAAAATCCAACATTGCCTTCCATATTCATCTATTCCATCATAGATATGTATACTTTATCTGCATAGGTAAAAATATTTATCACATACACCTTCTATCTGATATCCGATAGCAAACCCTGCAAGTACTTCATTAGCCTCCAACTGGTCATTCTTCACTAAATGTGGAGCATAACAAACAAGCTCAGAAAACCAATTTTTGTACACCAACACCAAAAAATCTCCCTACAGCAAATACAATAACTCCAGAGACTTGGAAAACATCAGGGACTCTATAAAAAACTATAGAAGAATGGGGTTTTGGAACCCTTCCAACCATTGTTTACTGGAACCCTCAAGTATGAATTCCACACATTTTACCTTTACATTCTCATGTGTCTCTAGGAATTATAATATTTGATCAATCATATCCATCCATTCCTCCGCTTATTGAGGTTCATTCGTTCTTTTAATGGGTGGTGGATTCTCACGTAAGAATTCCTACAACTGATCTCTCTCTCCTCCAACTCCTGGTTGTACCTCAACAAATTCATTCTAAACTCATGACACATTCTGATCAACAACATGAAATTATTGTATGATATTATCAATGATATTTTGATCCATTGGTGAATTCCCTTATGGAGCATCAGCTACCCCTTCCTGAGGAACTCACTGAAAATGTCTTAGAGTCATACTATTGCACACTAAAAGAGAAGGAATGATCAGACAAAAAAGTAAATATTAGTTTAAACTAGAAAACCCATAAGCAGAAACAAATATTTAAAACAAAAACTAACACTAGAGACTCATATCCTAACATTCCATGGAAACTTGAGTATCATCACAACAAGATCTAGCTAGGGACTTATCACAACATACCTATCAAGTCCTAACAGTCCTAACTCTAGTATAACAGACTACCTAAGAAAAGAAATCTTGGGGAAAAGTCACTCTGATAACATTTTGTAATGAACTGGCCTAAGTTACCCTCAAACATGGAACCTGAACCATTTCTTCACATACCCGAAGGGCATTATTGATCCCCACAGGCTGGCGACAAGCATCTGGGCATCGAACAAAAAACCAAAGGGAATGATTTCACCCAACCTGAACAAACAAATGGCATATATATATCTATGGAGAAGGAAGTAATAGAGTAAGTATAATAAATATATTCCATAACTATAATAAAATAGTGTAAATAAAATGACTAAAAAAGTATCTAAGACTCCAAAGGACAAGTCCAACTACAAAGAACCAAAACCAAACATCTACTCTATGTGATGGTGTGGATGAACTCCCACCATCTCAAAACCAACTACCCAACCCAGCTAACATTGAAAATCACTACCTCATAGGGTTTCCTTTCTTTTCCCTATATTGGAATACATACATAGGTCTGCACACTATCGAAGAGGTGTGCAGGGTGTGAGCTAACAAGCTTAATAGGATCCCACCTAGTTGTTTCATAATAATTATATGTATAACAATTCATGTATTCTCATTTATTAAAACCTAACATGATAATAAGTAAAGTAGTTTTATTGAAAACATGGTAACCATTTCTCTTTTTCATAGTTCTAAAACAAAATTAGGTATATAAATTTCAAATAACATTTTCTATATAATCTTTCACAAGAATAAATATGAATTTAAATCAAAAAATAAAAATATGAGAAAAAAACATAAGAACATGTATAAGTATCAAGGATCACTATTAGTTAGACTATCAGACTACTCATACCATAATAAATCAAGTGCACAATACATTTCTTGGAACACAGGCCTCAGAAGCATATGAATACCCCATGATTAAACCCACTTAACAATGTCAATATCAGTCCCCTGGAACAATGGTCCTAGGAAGCATAGGAAAGCACCATTATAAAACCTCCCAATAATCACAAAACATGGATGATTTCCTCAAGATAAACCTTAAACCTAATAAACCAAGGTAACCCATGTGATTATTTTTATAATTCATTCCATCACTTTTAAAACTACTTCAAAAATCCATTTAAATGCTTTAAAAATACCTTTTTTCTTTCCATTTTTCAATAACTAGGGAAAAATGATTTTTTGTTAAAAACTCTTTTCAATACACACAAAACAAGCATGCCAATTCAATGTATAAATAAATTTAAAAGAAGGAATAATAAGTTTCATCAACATAGTCTTGATATGGAACCACCTACCTTAAAACTCAGGTTGCACACGCTCACAATGGGATCCACTAACAACAAAAACCCAGTGACATCAACAAAGGCCCTCAAGAATAAATGCTCATCACAACACGACCAATAAAGGAATGGCCTTTGGAATGAGATTTCATAATGGATCTGGAGAGATGAACCACAACCACAATATATATTGAATTTCCAATGGATCGATTGATAAGTAATGATGTCTCCATAAATCACCAAAGTGGAATTATCATTTGATAGAAAAGAAGAATAGGTAGCCAAAATGGGCACTCAAACCTGTACGGTTCCGTAAAAATTACCTTCTTAGGTAATTACATTATGTGTAATTACTTTACACATTGTGAAATCCATGGTGTCCAAGTATTCTGAAAAACCCCGTCACCTAGATCAAAAATATGAACTTTTATTAACTCATGAAATCTAAAAGATCATTGTGTCATGTAACCTTTCATAACATGAATCCTTCTCATGATATATACATAGAAACCATTACACATCGTGTAACATAGTCACATGGCATGAAATCTTCCTAAATACAATAGAAACCACTAGTTAAATTTGAGAATCCAAAAAATCTTTGACTTCACAATTATAGGTATCTTATCAATTCCTTCTCAACCCTATATAGACA
The DNA here is from genome assembly GCA_963277665.1 of Viscum album. Classification (NCBI taxonomy): domain Eukaryota; kingdom Viridiplantae; phylum Streptophyta; class Magnoliopsida; order Santalales; family Viscaceae; genus Viscum; species Viscum album. The sequence goes on along the minus strand of OY728160.1, from coordinate 1,624,646,380 downwards.
AAGAGAAAAGGAAAACCATGATGTGGTTAAATATTTACCTGATATATCCATAATGGTATGTTATATTAGAGGTTCCAAAAAAAATTTTAGAGGTGTTATAGAGTCTAGAGGTGAGTTCTTGGACATTCATAGGGTCACCACACCATAGTGGAGGTAAGGGTGTTGGTCATTTTGAGTGCTTTGGAGGTTTGAGTTTGGGTATTCAATTTTTTGAGATGGTGGTGTGGAACTATGTGCACTATGATAAAAAAATGTCCATGGAGTCCATTTTAAATGGTGTTTCACATAGGGTGTCCCCTATGAGAAATACATAGTGTTGAGTCCACCAAGTAGTAGGTCTAGCCATAGTGGTGTGTGAGGTTCTTGGTGTAGAGAAGAAGTGAGGCCAAGCATAGCTAGTGGAAAGGGAAATGGTGAGCAGGGCTTCAATATACCATATTTCTTGGGCACGGGGAGGAGAAATACTGAAGAACTTTGTATGATGTCATAAAGACTGAGTTTGGTATAGAGGTGAGGCAATTCAAATCACATTATAGACTTTAGGAAATGTAATTTGGGGGTCTCCACATCTTGGTCTTCAATGTGGCATACCGAAACAACCAAATAGATTCCACCAAACCATATTGTAATTCATAGTGGCGATCAAGAGTGATCAACATGGTTTTTAAATTTCATAGAAACTAGGGATTAAAATAATTGATTTCTAAATCGTCTCTTTGACTAGAGTCATAATGTCATGGATGGAGATCACTACACCATGGAGTAGGTTTTTGAATATCTTGTATAAATAGAGGAATGGATATGCATTTGTTTAATTTTTTATAATTTTCTCTCAAACCCTAGTTGATTCCTTGGACTCTAACTACTCTCCAGAATCATCCTTGAGATCCTAAAACTTTTTTTCATATAGAACTAAGTCTCATGATTCAAGGTACTTTTTCTTCTCCCCTCCTCTTTGTTTCCCATGTTCTTCTCTTTTCTATAATTTTATTTTGGAGGTATTACTCTTTTTTAGTCTGGATATTGATCAAGTCTTGATGGTGTCTTTATGTGGTCACTTTCCTATGAGTTTTCCATTAGTGGGAGTTTTGTATACCCATGATAAACATTTATAAATAATACATTAATAAAAATGTTTAATTAATACATCTCACAAATAGTCACACAACCTAAGGACCTGAAGGTTTAGTGACTTGGAAACTATCAACATACACATCTTATTTTACAACACTTATAGACATTTCTCTATAACCATGGTCCTATATACCCTCTTATAGACATATCTTAAGATATTATCATCTTCATAACCTAGGTAATGGAAACATAAGATAGGTGTGATCTCGAATTCTAAGTAAGGGAAAATCATTAACTAGTCATAACCAAGAGATCATAAACATGAGGGAAAACATGAACATGGGAGAAATATTTGATAAAAATATCATGGGATCATAAGTGACAATCAAAAAACATGATTAAGAATTAAGGATCATGGAAAAGGAACATAATACTAAAGAAATTTTTATCAAAACATGGTTTACAAAAACTAATAGAAATCAAAAAAAACATGAAATTATAAAATGAGAAAATAGAATATTTTTAGAACATGGAATATCATAAAAATTTGGCATAGCATGTACATAGAGCATAAATTAGGAAAAATAAGTGAAAGAAACATATTTATTCATATCATAGTGTATAAATCATCACTACCTAATTACCATAATATAATAGATAAGTAATCCTTACATGATTCTCATAGTGGAGCGATCATTCCATACTCGATTACCATAGTGGAGAAAGAAATACTTACTTGATTCATATAGTTATCTCATGAGATATAAAACCTTAACTAATGAATTAGAAGGAAAAAATATGACCCCACCCATCATTATACATACATATGAGTTCAAATTAAAATAAAATCATCTATCTTATCATAAATAACCCATGTGAAGCAAATAGGTTTCATAACTTCTCAAAATAGTATCACAGAAAAAACATGATCATTTGATACCAAAAACATGATCACCCAAAAAGAATACTTAAAAATACCACATTCAGTGTTATTTATAAACTATGACTTTAATGTATAATAATGATTTAAAAATGGAAGATAAACCAAAAAAATGATTTTTCTTAAAAAATATTTCTTAATATAACCTTAAAAAGATGTGATTTTCAAATCACTTTCCAAAACAATTTTTTTGAAGATTAAAATAAAACTTATTAAAACATTACTTAAAAATAAATTCTAATAATGATACCTTGATAAAAACTAAAACATTTGTCATAATGGGAAGTATAAGGTAATAATATAAGATCATGGTAAGAAAAATACTTTTAAATATTTTAAAATTCATTTTTCAAAAACCCAAATCATTAAAAGGTTAATGAAGAATTTATTATAAAAATAATAAATAGAATTATAAGGATAATTAGAGATAAAAAAATTAAGTTTCTTCTGGGTAAATGATAAAATTATTGGGAATTAAAAACATGGATATGGGAAAATACATTAAAAGAGATAGGAATTATTCTTAACAAAATTACATTTTTTTATGAAACAATAGTTCCATAAAGGAAGATTAATTTTGTGTAAAATATGAATTCCCCATAAAAGAATATGTAAATAAAACATAATATAATCATAGGGTAGAATAATTCAATCTTTAATGATCATAATCAAAGTGGAGTGATTATGACTTAAGAAAAAGATTTGTGTTAAGAAAAATTGTTACCTTTATTACCTATTAGTAGAATATACTCAGACCTCATATAAAAAACATAAATATCTTATTATAATATTTAAAAACCATATTAAAACTTAAAACTATTTATAATTTTCATTTATAATAATTATTTTAATTTATATTAGTTATTTTTTATATATTTTCCCACATTGCGTGTTTATTTTTTTGACCATTTATTCTAGTTTCATAAGAGTGGTGTCAGAATTACTTATTCTTATATATTTAATAATTAAAAGTTCATTAAATTTACTATAATGTCTAAATTATAATAATTTATTAAATTTCAATTTCTCTTGATTATTTTTTCACTCTTTATCTGTGAACATGAAATTGATAAAAAGTAAACTTCAGTGATTTTATTAACCAATGAAAGGCGTTTTCTTAATTATTGAGTTGAACAATGATGTATCAATTATAGAACCAAAAAAAATAATTATTTAAATATTTATATAATATTATATCATTAATTTTTTTTCATATTCATTCATAATATAATTTCATAGCATTGTTCAAGTAGGTTGTTAAACAAACCCAAACATGAGCATACTATAATTAATGGATGATTATAACTATGAAAGTGGTTTATTTTGGAAATAATATCATTAATATTGGATAATAATTATATTATTAAAATAATTTTAAGTTATTGAGTTTTATTTAAATATATTTTAGTAAATAAGAAATAAACTTGGTGAAAAATGAGATACATTACTTTGTGGAGGAGGTAGTGCGCACAACGCATAGTAAACATTTTTATTTTTCGAATAATGAGAGGGAATTAAGGTATATAATAATTTAAAAATTTAGAATCAGATTTATATTATATATATCATATTTATTCATCAATTCCCTCATTAAAACCAATAATGAGAGGTGGTATGAATAAAATGGAAAATATCGATTCATGGAGGCAGTAGTCTGCGCACACGCACTAATGATGCTTTTGTTTTTTTCATCATAATTGATGAAGAGGAATAAATAATTATTTTTATATTAATATAATAATATAATAATATATTAATGATATTTATTTCATTATAATGGTATAGATATAATATTTTAATAATATTAAGATGATAAAAAAAATATTACGAGGAAGGTAATACTTACAATGTGAGATTAAGTTTTCTGTTAGAAATATCCTTGGAAATGGAGGCTTCAAGATAACTAATTTCAATAACCCAACCCACTAGGGGCCACCTAGTCAGTGAAATACTAGGATTCTACAACCCTAATCTCACCTCAATAGTCCTTGAGCTAGCAACAAGCACTGAGAAGAAATAACTAAAATGGGAGGTGTTTCCCTAAAGCACCTATATGCACGTACCCAACCATCTCCATAAAAAAGTGTAGAGGAATAATAATAAAAGACAATAAAATCTAGATTAGAAACCATGAATGTAATAACCAATAGGGGGAAAAGAATAAAAAATAATAATCTTATAATAAAAGAAAAAAATACACTCCCATCCAAAAAAGATGTCCCAATATGATAGTAAATAAAAAATAAAGAAAGTTGAGAGGGATCCAAAATCCTGATCTCCCAGACCCAGCCACCGTAAGTGGTAAAATGAACCCAAGTATCCCTAAGATCCACCAATTACACCTCTGACATATCTGTTGTCTGTATAAGATATGACACTTGTGGGTAAAGCCCATATAGGGGTGAGTATATACATACATAATAGGATTCCTTGAAAACTAAATAGGATTTAGAAGACATGATAGAAGCAGTAAGATCAGCCTAAGTAAGATGGTAATGAAACCCAAAAACAAAGATATATTCCCATATAATAAATCCATATGATATAAAAAGGGGATATCCATCTCAAAAATCACCCCAGGATGATGAGTCTGCCTACATCTCAAAAGGTCCATCATCAGTGCCAAGCATCTTGCATGTCATTCCAAAGAAGTCATGAGGAGGGAACACACATTTCCACAACTCCACATCCCAATGGATCATAATCTCTAAAAGATGTAGGACCAATTTTTTGATACAATATAGATGTACTTTCTCTATATCTATGCATAGAATATATAGTAAAAGTTCCCTGGTGTAACAGGGGAGTACCGTCTCCGTGCATAGAGGAATCAGGCACCCAATAGGGGAGTAACGCCTCTGTATTTTTATAATTAGTTAGAGGAACTATTCCCTAGTACAAAAGGGGATTATCACCTCTGTGGATAGATAAATTTCTCCCTGGTGCAATAGGGTATCACCACCTCTATATATATACAATGGGTATGTAGGACCCATACCCTGGTGTGATAGGGGAGTATCATCTTTGTGGATAGAGGACCCATTCCATGGTCTAAAAGGGGAGTAAAGACACTATATTTATAAAAAAAATTATGGAGTACCCACTCATTATTTAGATATAGTAGTACCATCTCCATGTATAGTGGACTTGTGCCCTAGTGTGGCAAGGGAGTACCGCCTTTGTATCTGTATAACAAGTATAGAGTACTCACGCCCTAGTGCGACAAGGAAGTATCACCTCCTTGGATAGAGGACCCACATCCTAGTACGAAAAGGGAGTACCACCTTTTTATCTTAGTAAAGTTTATAAAGTACCCTCACCCTAGTGCGATAGGGGGGTATCGTTTCCACCTAAACTCACTGATGATCCTACATGATCACTGTTATCATCAAGCGTTGCCTAAAAAAGTGTCAGGATTAGAACATCTCACATCGTATCTCAAAATCCACTAAGAAGGATACCAATGCATTATACATGGGAAGAAACCCTAGATAGGATACTCGTGGGCCAAAATTTGTGTCAAAATAATGGAGATATCATAATTTTAAGTTTCAAGAAGAAGTAAAGGCATTTAAGTGGGTCCACACAGCATGTGACCTCACCTGTCCTCTTAGACATATCCTTGCCAACACACAGATCGCTAGAAATGTAGTACTACCCTAAATGTAAGGTTACTACATGTCATGTCTCATCCTCTTGTGGTTTATTAGTGTTCTCCTAAGATTTCTTGTTTCAATCATGTTGTGCTCGTGTACTTGGCAGTGTTCCTGGCTATGCCTGGGTATTGGCCTGTGCCTGTGTACTCCCAGAGTACATGTCGTTTCCTCCTACTTGGGGTCCTTGGAATGTGAAATTGGAACATGGTATGGATTCTTGGGGAGGGTCACATATCATGTCTCCTAGCCACATCAAGTGTGATACTTATCTTTTTTCTGAAACCCTATCTGTCGTAGCTAGGTGACTACATGATGTATGTTCATCCTGGTACACATCATATAGTTAGGATTTTTAGAAAAAGTATGAATCTCCATGTGTATTCTAGATTTATCTATAACACCATGTTTTAAACTATTTTACCACCATAAAATGGTGGTAATCACCTCTGGCCATTTATTTTGGCCCTCCGTTGACCAAAAATCAAAATTTGATTCTCTGCTCGAAGCTGCTACATGCCTAATGCATCTCTCATCATCATTTCCACTCTTAATACTATATCCATAGAGTATCAACCTCATTCCATCCTGATATATCCATAAAACACATATTTATTCATTGTGTGCACATCCACTACAAATCTGGGTGTTCGATCATGCTCAGAACTACCTGGAAATGTCGAAATGTGGACCTGTAGCCCAGTGATGAAGAATGCGAAGAATAGGTTGGGGAAAGTCATAAGAAAAAAAGGTTCATAAATAATTGTTAAATAGTTCATGTACAAAGAACTTGGATCGAGGATATTTGGGGTGATAAACATGGAATAATAAAGAATAAATTGAACAAATAATTTAATTCGATACATGGGATCCTGAGAAGGATTTAATTAATCATTGATCAGGGAATATATGATAAGAACATTATTACTCATTTAAGAAAGTAAATAAACAACAATTAATGAGAGCTTACTCAATATTGGATAAATTTTTTGTGAAGAATGAATTATCCAGTGATGAGGTTGATCTTTTGCATCTACTTCCTTTTAATTCACCTCGATCTAATCACCAATCGTCGTCTATTCTTGATTAGCCAACAAAGAATTAATGAACCTCCTTTCAACAATCCCAAGGTTATGTGGATAACCTTGGTGATTCTCCATAATGGGTTATTTAAAGGGGAAAATAAATTTTTTGAATTAAATGAATTAATTAATTAATCCACATAATGTACCCACCAACGGCTTCTTCATCTGAAGGTTTAGCACAGACCAACTTTTGGTCACAGCTAGGGTAAACCTCGCACTCCTGATTCAACCATGGTATCAGATTTATGATCTAAAAAACCATTCAGTATATACTATATTTACATTGAAAATCTATGCAAACACGACATAAAATATATTTAATAATTTGATAAAATTAATTCTAGGCTCACTGAGCATTAGAATATCTCATCATCTCAATTTCTAGCTCCAAATATATTTCTTAATATATTTCAAAGTCTTATATAGAGAAAATAGATTTTATACAATAATGGTGATATGAGGTCTAATTAAGTGAGATAGGTTTCTAGGAGGAACAAAATGGAATATTTTCATAAATAAATTATAAGGGATAGGTGTTCTAGAAGTGTAGGAAGTGAGTCCCTTTCATAAATAAATAAAATTGCACTTTTGAGAATACTATTTACTTTTCAATGATATCGTTACACAATTAAAAGGTTAATGACTCCAAAAGTTATATATAATAGATTTTAGGGTGTCCTCGGGTTGATAAATCCTCAACCAATAACTTTCACACATGTTTTAAACATTTTTTTAGTTATTTATAATTATTTTTTTATATTTTCTCATTTTGGTTTTTACCTTGGTAACAATTTTTAACAAAGTAATTTATATTTTATTATAAATATAAGGTAACCCATATTACCAAATTTGAGTGTTCTGAACATAAATTTAGAATCTATTTAATCCAGTTCAATTTCTAAATATAATAAAATTTAATTTTAAATTAAATCATATATTATATAGAAAAATGGTTTTTTATAGAAAATGATGATTTAACAATTAAGTATTCCTAATCATATTTTGTATTGATTTTTAAATAAATAAGTGTTAATATATTTATATTTAGGTTTAAAAAATATTTATAAATGATTAATTTATTATATTAGAAAAAATTTACACAATAATCATAAAACAATTCTTTGAGAAAAAATAGTTTTACCATTATCGTAATAATTAACTTTAATCCTTGTAGTCTTATTTTTATACCTATAAATAAAATAAACCTTTTTTAATAATCTGTACATAATAACTCAAAATTTGAAATCATTTTTTTCTAGTTCAATTTTTTAAATGTTAAAAAATTATTTTAATATAATAAATGTATAATGTATTAAAATAATTTTTTAGAAAATTATTACATGAGTTCTAAAATATAAATCATAAGTTTGTAAACTATAATCAATATTTTAAAATGTATAATGTCAACTATAAAATATATTTTTTCAACAAAAAGTTTTCATAAATTTATAATTAATAATTATATACTAATAATGTCATAAAAATTCACGGTATTAATAAAAATGGTATATTTCACTATTCACCTAAAAATAAATTTTTTCAGATAAATATAAAAAATTAATCCTAAGTTATCATTATGATTTTAAGTCAAAAAATGATTTTCATTTTTTCAAATTCAAATTTTAAAATTTAGAAATTTATCTTTTAAATGAAAATAAAAAATATAAATAAAAAATACTTTAATTGAAAAAAAAATTAAACATTAAGTGTTATTAATGTTATTCCAAATAAATTTATAATTTAAAGAATGAAAATATATTATTTCAGATATTAAATTATTATATATCATAATTTGGTAATGTTTGATTTAATTATTTGAATACAATATACAATACTTTTAAATGTTATTTGAGAAAGAATGATTCATTTTAATATTAAATATCATTAATTATTTATCCTCTAAATATATGAATTTTTGGATGATTAATATAATTTTATTTACTATATGTATTTATTATTATTTTATCTTTATTAATAATATTCATCTAATATGTCTTGGCTCATTTTAGTTTGGTGTTGCATGTAAAATAAGCTATCGAAGACAAAATTAGTTTAGAGGTAAAAAATCAAAAATATTGGGTCATTACATTATACCCCTTTAAAAGAATTTCATCCTCAAAATTTTTATTACTAGAAAGTAAAAACTTTGTGGTAATTTTTCCTCATTATATCCCTAGGTTCCCTTGTAGCTTCTTCCAACTTATGACCCCTCCACTGAATTTTGACTAGATGAATGGTGTTATTCTACAACACCTACACTAGTGAAAATTTAACCTATCCCAATGGTTTGAAACTATTGGGATAGGCTATTCCAATGGTTCTAGGAACTTTTAGCATGTTGGCTATCACAATATCCCTATACCAATGGTTTCTATAAAACCATTGGTATTGGATGTCTTAAGTTACTCTATTCCAACAGTTTCAATGAAACAGTTGGGATATATATAGATCAACGGTTCAAGAAATGTGGTATACATATTGCCCAATATAAATATATACCAATGATATATAGAACCATAGGTATACACTCTTATCCCTAGTCCATCATGCATAATTGTATACCAACGGTTCTGTAAACTGTTGGTATATCCTCTTCTCCCCAGCAGACAACATAGGTTTATTATGCACCTATTTTAGTCTTCCAAAACCTATAAACATGAAATCACCTGTAAACATGAAAGCTTGGAATCTGAGTGCCTATCAGAATTCTTCCATGAAATCTATTATTGGATAATTTTAGAATTCTCAAGAAAATTATATTTTCTATGATTTCTGTAATATTGAAGAAAATCTAAATTTTTAAAAACAATTATTCACTTAATTTTTTACACTTATTCTCTCTCACAATTATGGGAATAAGGTTGAAAATGATACATAGTCTTATATCCTTTTAACCTGCAATAGTGGGTTTGAGGTAAATAAGATTTTCAATATTAGTTCAATTTGTAGATTAGTGGAGATATATATTAATCTATTATTTATAATGAAATACTGGAAGATATGTGTATTATTCTATCATTTAAGTAATTAACATCTATAGTGAATCACTTGGTAGGAAAACAATAAAGGATTGTGAAGAAAATACTATTTAAACGATGTTATTTATATGTTTTTGACTACCACGTATAGAAAGGTTAGAAGAATTGCAATATTTTGGATGTGGTGGAAACAGATGAATACAATGTAATGACTAGATTTTACTCTTTAATGGAGGGATACCAGACAAATATTACAGTACCTATTACATCTCTAGTAGGACATAGTCCATAGGGGCACTATTTTATTCTTATGTTTATGAAGTGTGAGTATATCTATAATTAGCATTGTAAATATGATATATGGGTGTTTTGATAATTTTTCATTATAATATTTTTATGATTGGATAGGATGTGTTGTTATGTTTATTTTATTTAACCTTTGTTTAATGATCATGTATGTAGGAACTTGTTATCCATAGAGTCAACTCACTAATTTGGAAAATTGTGCTGATTGTCATTTCTCCACCCTAAATGTATACATGGGTGTTGTCTGCACCTATTTAGATAGAGATCATTATGTTAAAATGGTGGATGATTATTTTAGGGTAGATATGGCTTATAGAAAAGGTAGATATTTGAATAGTGTATTCATTATAATGACTATACTTATGTCATCAGTATTCTCAATTATATGTATTTTGGACATGCTATTTATTTCTTATAATCGATTTTTTATTATTTTATATTATGTAACTATTGTAATAAACATATACACTAGAACATAGTAATCAGACATCCCACTCTCGCACTCTCTAGGTTTCTCATTTGACCACTGGTTTCATCCCCCGCATAGTTTTATTCATTTTACAAATCTATCTTCATTACCAATTTTTTCCCTTCATTAGTGTACCTAATGGTATTTAACCTTTTCATGGGTCCTCCCAATCTTTTTCTTACCAATTTTGAGTTATTAGATGCATCATCCTTCCATATATTCTCTATGTTTGATTAGTTTGGCTATATCCACCCCTTGATCAAGACTTTTAACAAGGTAATCAATGGATTTAGGGTCCTTAAGGTTTCACACAATGGTGGTACTAATTGACTCTTGGAAAATTCTCATCAATTTCCTCAAAGGTGAAAACATGATTACTTCTCTGTCTTCCACCCATTATTTTTTCAATTCTATGCATTTCAACTATCACAAATAGTCTTTTGACTATATTTTGATGCATGATTATCCATATCAATACTTTGGGTAAGTCTTTATATCCCAACCCTCCCTTTTAAAAATGTTTGCATCCATAGGGTGATTGGAAACATGATTGGGTATTATCTGGGTTTAGACCATAGAACTCAATATTTTTATCATCATATCACCATGTGGATTTTCATAGAGGTTGACATATTGAAACCTCCATTGAATTATACCTTTGATGAAATTAAAGGCTAGTAGATGTATAAACAAGATTTTCACTTCTATTCTTCATTATACTTTTTCCAACTCTCCAATCAACAAGGGAATTTGGCTAAAACGTGCCATTAGAACTAGAAAGTTTTTCTAGATATAATTGATGAGGATAATTTTAATGATCTTATGGTATACTAGATTGAGGTCTCTAACTAGAATATTTCATAAGATATTCTATCCTATTCTGGGATTGATTGAATTGAGATCTATTTTTCTTCCAAAACCCCATCCCAAAATGTTTCATCTCATGTTTTTTAGAGAGTGAATCTCATAGATATGGAGTGTCAAACAATGTGGAATCACTTCTTCCCCTCTATCACATTGAGAAAAATACTATGTAAATCCTTTAAGAGGAGTTCAATTATGATGTAGTTGTTATATGTCTATCTCTAAAATTTTACAAGCCTGGTACCTTAGATGCTAAGGGTACTAAATAGAAGTTAGAGAAGGTTTATATTAATATACATAATTTTTTCATACAGGTGGAAGCATTAAAAATGGGTAATAGTGATATAAATGAATGGTATAATGTAGTTCCTAAATGGAAAAGGAATATAGGAAGAGGCATTCATGAAATTATTAGTTGTTCAGAGGACTTATCCAAAGAACCAGAAGGTCCTATTGAGGAAACTCCTACCAAGGAAACTGAAAGGAATGATGTTTATTCCTTATCTCCTCTAATTATGAGGTGGATAGGTTGTCTATGTACTATATCCATCCAGGTAAAAACATTTGAAGGAAATGATATTTTTACATAGGGGATACTTGATCAATAAGGTAAAAAATCTAGGAATTGAAAAGACTATTCAAATTTACCAAGGCTAATGATTTCTTGATCAGAAGGTGAGGCTACCTATAACTGGATCCTTGCCAAGACACCTAGATAAGGGGCTTCAGGAATAATAGGTAGTTTTGATTATCATAAATATGTTGTGAAAGATAAAGAAAATGGATTTGATATAGATTCGATAGCTATGAAGCCTAACAACAACATCAACAATGAGGGACTATGGGAAGCTTATGGGGATTTTGTTGAACATATGGACAACAACTAGAGAATAGAGGAATAAGATGACTCCTCATCTCTAGTGAAAAAGTATGTGAGGTTGAAAGTACATTTAGTTGTTATTACATAATATATTAATTGTATATAACTTTAGATTCTGGTTTGTATATATTAAATTATTCAAGGGATGAAAAGTATTGATGGGAATTATAAATCCAATTCATTTTAAATTTTTCTCTTCATTTTCTCAGATAAAATGAGTGATTTATATAATAAATTTTCAAATTTATCTAAGAGGGAACTTTAAGAGGTTAAGAAATGTATTTATGAATCTTCTTTGGAAGATAAGGGAATGATTAAATATATGAGGATCCTTAGTGATAAGACAAGTTCAACATCCTTTTATTGTCCACACAATTGTATTGGTCCATTATGTAAGTGAAAGTTTATTATTCTTTCCTATGATGATAAGACTAAGATCGTAAAATCTATTTTCATAATCTTAGAATACCGACTTCATATCCATCGAAACCAGGATATGAAATACTTCTCCTATAAATTCCATTTAGTTCAAAGTATAATTTTTGGTGAGGGAAAATGGTTTTTTTACTAGTTTTCAACTTTTCTAGATCATGTTTCATGTATATTCATCTTCCCAGTTGTTTTTTCTATTTTCGACAGTTCATACTAAATAATTAAAATTTCTTGATCCTGATTAATAAAAAAATTATTTTTTATAGTAACATTATTGATCTTTTTTTGTATTTTCATATGCTTTATTGAATGGTTGATAATTAATTTATATTATAGTAGAGAATTTTGAAGGATAATATGTGAAATATTATATATATATTCAATGTCTCCCATAATGTTAGTGGATACCTCAACACTTATTTCTATACCTAGGAATATTATAGATGAACTTAGTGGGTTTTCTTGCATGAAATTTAGGATGTGAAATTTTTTTTCAATTTTTTAGAATAGATTTTGGAGTTAGGAACATTTGATTATTTTTTAGGATTATTATAATAAATTTTATTATATATTTATAGTATATAAATTCAAAATAAATAACCGTGAAAAGATTATTGGGGGGAAAGTATTCTTGAGGAAATAGATAGTTGATGCCTCCTAACTGGGAATACATAGCATATGAATCATTTGATATAAAATAGGATAAAAGGAATTAACTAGATTTAGGTCATGATTCTTTGATCATAGGATTGTGTCTTTTGTTTGATTAGTTATATAGTATATGTGAACCATACTAATGGAGGTGTAGAATTATAAAGATGTTCCCAATCCCTCCCTAATTATTCCACATTTCCTAGTCCCTCCCATGGTTTATACATAGTAATGAACTAGTTTTAATCTAATATATGAATGACTAGGATGGAGTAAGGTGGATGGTTTATTCTCATGGATTGGCACAAATTTCTGAGCATCAAGGAATCACCAATTGGGAACAATTTCTCCCACAAACAGTTAATTAAAACTATAGTGAAAAATAAATAAAATTTCAGCATGAACCATCTGTATGTTGGACGTCCATGCTGAAGGAAAATAAAATAAATATAAGAAACATGGTATAAAGGTAGAAAAAAATGAAACACACTAATTAATCCCTCCACTGCCCCAATCTCCCTCCCCTGAAAAGAAAATCGCATAGCCACCTCCAGTGACCTTCTAGCCCCCTTAGCAAAATATAACTACCCTCCATCCATAGAAATAAGTAAAAGTCTTAATTGGTCAATGAGATAATGAAAATAAAATAAAAACTAAACTACAACATACATGTCTCATATGACTATACAAGTCACCACCCAGCATATAAGAACCACAATTCCCCATGGGTCAAATTATGTTCCTGCAAGAAAGGGGAAACAGATATATGTTTCAAAATGATACTATAAAATAGTACATTCCTATTAATTAACAATTAATCTTCCTATTAATGGTATATAGTCAGTTTGGATTGAGTTTCATATTAGTTTGGTTTTCTTCAATACAAGTTTCTTTGGGACATTTTCATTAGATTTAGTTTGTCTTGTTTTCATTTATATTAGCTTGGATAATTTCATTAATTTGGGTTCAAATAGATTCATTTTGATTAAATTTGGTTTATGTCAGTTTGTTTTAGTTCAATTTAGTTCATGCCGATTGCGGTCATATAGGTTTGAATTCATTATATTTGGTTCAATTTGATTCATCATTTGTGATATCATATTAGTTCAAGTTAGATTAGTTTGAATTGGTTCATTTTAGTTTCATTCAATATTTTTTCTATTTGAATTATATTTTATTTATTTTGATCATTATAATATAAAAAAATAGTATGTAAAGATTCTAAAACATGAAAAACTGTTTTTGGGGTAGCATGATGGAAGATTTGAGAGGTTTGTAATCATACTATTAATAGTTTAGTTTTTAAAAAATGTTATCTAATTAATTATTGACCATGTTGTTGCAGTATAAAGGTATTAATTTTGGATCAATTATCATCCATTTAAATAAAGAAACCACTTATGATATTTATCAACACTATAGATTGATGGTAGACGTGAAACTATGATGGATAAATAACTGTATGAAGGATCATGTTAATGGAGTTAATAGGAATAGTTCAATATCCCGAGAGGGTGACCATTCGTAACATTGAAAGTTTCATGAGAAAAGAGAACTATGAAGATTATTTATCAACCTAACAGGGAAACAATCTTAAAAATCATTCAGTATTAGGTTTCTTGGTCAAGACGCTATTCAGGTTTGGTTAAAATTATTAAAAAGGAACCTTGAAAAGTACATCATACATTGATCTATTGAAAATTAAATTTGTAGTAATAATTATAGTGAATTTAGAATTTAATTTTGATTCTCTTTAGAATGATACTCCAATATTTGGTCATTGTAAAAGTGTAAGGCTTTTTAAATTGTTCCATGTTTTTACCCAAAAATGGAAAGGAAAGAAAACTTCCAAGAAAAGACACTAGTAAACATTAGTAGATCAATCAACTTACTGTTACAGGGTTCCAGTATCCAAGTTCTTGAGTTTACCCAGTCATTTTCTTGGGGAAATAATAAGTATCTTAACCTCAAGGAGACTGGATTATATTTCATTCTTTGATCTGAAACTCCAAAAGCTATAAATATCAATCATAAGGGAACACAAAAAAATAAAAAATAAAAGAAGTTTACATGGAGAAGAAAGAAGTACCTATGAATTATTGATCCAAGTACTTACTTAAAATACAAGTAATCATTTCCACATATGATTTGATTTTTTACAATTGAGAGACACTTGTGAAGGTCTAATAACCACTAATAACCTGAACAAGTGCATGCCTAATTTCAATATATGGATTCTTATCAGAAAATAAAGGTATTGAATCCCTGTTTAAGATCCAAAAACCACTAAAATCTTGAATTTATAGTTCCCTAGGTGTATCAAAAGAATAAATCCCACCATAAGTCAATAAGAAACTACCATGAACCCTAAACACCGAATAAACCAAAAAAACTTGGGTCAACCCCTTGAAATAGGGTTCAACTAAACCAAAACAGGGAAGGACAAACCCGCAAGGAAATAGGGAAAATAAATTGGAGACCAAGACTTGGTGAGAAAACTATAAACCTTGAATATCATACCATAAACCATTAATGATTTGAGCATTAACGTGGAGGACATAATTTGAAGCTAGAACAACAGAATCGGAAGGAAGTGGGGCATCGAGGAAGGATTTTAGCTTTGATTGGGATGAGTGTGATGGATTATAGAGGAATTGGGGGAGAAGAGGATTGGCAGGGGAGAGGAGAGGGTCCATGCTAGGTATGACCATAATGGATAATCAGGGAAGAAGTTTTGTAGGGGAGATGAGGGTTTTTGGGGTAGATGAGAGTTTGTCGGGGAGAGGAATGCAAGGATGAGCCCGACAAAAATGATATTCAAGGGACAGTATACCTACAGTTTTTTTTAAACTGTAGGGATATCTCTACCAAGTTCATCTATCCCAATGTTTTTTTA
Source organism: Viscum album (assembly GCA_963277665.1). NCBI lineage: Eukaryota > Viridiplantae > Streptophyta > Magnoliopsida > Santalales > Viscaceae > Viscum > Viscum album. The sequence continues at coordinate 1,624,630,152 of OY728160.1, read as the reverse complement.
AACTACTGGTATAGATGTGTGGGTATAGACCCATTTTCCTGTAGTTCTTATCTCTTTAAACCAAAATTTCCACTGGTTATTCTTCATATGATAGATCATGTTCTAGTTACATGGATTCTGAGTTTAGTACATGTGAAGGGTTTGGTATGTACTTCATAAAAAGTGATATAGATAACACATCATGTAATTGGTATGGGTTAGGAGGTAATGATAAGCAATAATAGATTTCTCAGATGTGATTAAGGATTTCAAAGGTACCGATGTATCTAGGGTTCTACTTCCCCTTCTTCCCAAATCCCATAACCCACTTCCATGGAAATATCTAGAGTAATACCTTATCACTAACTTCAAAATCTAGATCTCATCAATGATTATATGCATAGCTCTTCTATATAATTTGGGATAATTTCATATGTAATTGAGTGGTTTGAACCTTCTCTGTCATTTCTTGAATAAGGTCGGGACCTTTCAACTTCCTCTCTCTAACTACATTCCAACATGTTAGAGTCTTATATCTCCTCCTATACAGAGCCTCATATGGTTCCATATGAATTATATAATGTAAACCTTTGTTATATGGTAACTCTACCAATGATAGGTGTAGATCCCAACATCCTTTTAATTCAATAAAACAAGATCTTAGTATATGCTCCAGATTTTGGATTTTCCTCTCAAACTAACCATCTATATAAGGGTGATAATAAGTTCTAAAACTCAAATATGTCTCTAATTCTTTCTAAATAATTTTCCAAAACCTTGAGTTAAACCTCATATCTCAATCAGATATATTTGATAGTATCACCCCATTTAGTTATACCACTTATCTTATGTATATCTTGGAGAGTTGTTCAAGAGACAAATCTTATTTAATATAAATAAAATTTGTTGACTTTGTAAGGTGATAGACTAAAATTCAAGTGGCATTATGGCCTTCAGAGGCCTTGGGGAGTCCCATAATAAAATCTATGGAAATATTTTCCCATTTTCATACTAGTATGGAAAATGGTTTTAACATATGCTTATACTTTTTCCATTTATACTTAACTTAATATCATACCAAGCATCGAGGTGTGTATTTTATGATTTCCCCCTTCATGTTATCCTACCATAAGTTTTGATTTAGATCTCTATACATATTCATGATACATGGATAAAAATATAAGGATGAGTTATGAGAATTATACAAAAGTTCTCACTTTGATTTTTGTAAGGGATATGTATCCTGGTTTCAAACCTTTTAACTCTATCTTAATTAAAGTTTCACCCTAGAATACTCACTACCTTTTTTTGTAGCACACATAATATTTATGGGATTATTTTATTTTTATGTGAGTGAATGGTTGAGAAATAATTCCATAAAGATTGGATTTATCACCTTCTCTTATGATTTAAAGACTCGTATATTGAAAATTCATGAGTATTGAGTCTCTTTAAATCATTATCATGGAAAATATAGAATGATCCTTCCTTCTAATGGAATCAGCAACCTTGTTTTCCTTCCCAGGGTGTTAATGTATTGGGAAATAATAATCCTTGATCAATTTTAACCACCTACTTTGGAATATGTTTAGCTATTCTTGTGTTAATAAATACTTTTATCTATTATGTTCATTATAAATATCATACTTCTTCTGTAGAGATGATTCCAACAAATTTTTAATACAAAGACTATTGTCACCATCTCAAGATCATATATGGGGTAGTTCTATTTATGAGTCATTAATTAATTTTTAACATAAGAAATTACCTTATCATTATTAATAATAAGTCATACCAAACCTTTTAATGAAACAACACTATATATCACAAACCCTTATCCACTACAAGGTAGTGTAATTACAGGTGTAGTAACCAATCTCTTCTTAATCTCCCAGAATATTTCCTCAAATTACACTATCTGGAGGAACTTCCCTCCCTTTTGTGTCTAATTGGTTAGTGGATTGGATAATCATTATAATTTTCTCAAAAAACACCAATAATATCCATCTAATCCAATAAAACACTAGATCTCTATCACAAAGATTGATCTTCTCCATTTTTCAATCATGTTTGTCTTTGATGTGTCAATAGATATACCCTCACTGGTGATAAAATGACATAAAAATACTTTTTACATCCAAAATTCAAAATGTGTCAACTTTTTATATAATTTATCCTTTCATAAGGTCCTTATAACAATTCTCAAATGATCTTCATGTTTTTCTTTTCACATAGAATATATGAGAATGTCATAAATAAAGACTACCATAAATATTTCATGGTAATATCTAAAGACTCTATTCATAAAATACATAAATATAGCATGAGAATTTGTAAGCCAAAATGGAATCACTATAAAATCATAGTGTCCATAACTTGTGAAAAATCTTCTTTGGGTAAATCTCCCCTCCTTAACCTTAATTGATGATATCCAGATTATAGTTCAATCTTTGAGAAATATTGAGCTCCCCATTATTGATCAAACAAATAATATATATGGGGTAGAGGATATTTATTATTGGTTGTGATCTTGATAAGTTCATGATATTCAATACATAGGTGAATTTTTCTATCCTTCCTCTTTAAAAAGTATTATTTCACCCCATGGTGAAGCACTCGGGTGTATAAATCCCTTATCCAGATTCTCTTAATGTTTCTTATTTGATTATTCCACCTCAATTTGGGCCATTCTATAAGGAATCTTTGAGATAGCCATGGACCAAGGTATGATATATATTAAAAACTCTACCACACAATCTGGGGGATTACCAGGTAGTTCATCTAGAAATAAATCAGTATACTCCCATGAAATAGGTATTTCATAAATTTTGACTTCATCCTTGATCATTTGAGCCAATATTACCTCATTTTTGTGTACCATAACCCATATTATATAATTTTCTTCTGAATGGAGATCATAATCACACTTTCATAGATATTTGATCATAGTATGGTTGGGGATATAAAATGATATCTCCTTATCCCAAAAATTGATATGTCTTTTATATAGGGATAGCCAATCCATATCCACAATTACATAAAATTCAACCAAGGCCTAAAGAACTATATTTTTAAGAAATAATGTCTCGTAAATCTTAATGGGAGAATAGTTATATATCTTAGATGTTATCATCACACCACTATGGATTTTCATGGATAGTTCAATATCCATGTTTTGATGTGGTTAATCAATAATTTTAACAAACTTATGTGATATAAAAGAATATAAAGAACCAAAATCAAATAAGGAATTTTCATACCTAGAGTGGAGAATTAGTGTCCCTTTAATCACTCTAATATTTCATTCCACTTAAACGGTCATGATAGCATACACTCTTCCTTGATCCCTTGGTTTAAGAGGTTATTAAGGCCTATTTTTTTAATAACTCTGGGGTTAGGGAAGTTATTTTCATAGTTCCTAAAATCTTTTCACTTGAATCTTTAAAGTGTGGGTGGAAAAATTTTCAGAGCCTTATTCTCCTGTATTTTTTTATCCAACCACTTAGCATAAATTCAGTAGTTTTATGCAATATGGCCTACTCTACCACACTTAAAACAACTTCTCATCCCTTTAATAAAATCAATCAGGTGTTTTCTCCCACATTTTTGACATGTATACAGTTATAATTTCATTCCCCATCATGGATTATCATCACAATTTCCATGATACTCCACCTTTATTTTCTTATCCCTCAGATGATAGAAATACCCAATTTCCATCTACACCTTTAACTCACATTGAACAATATCTTCATAGATTATAAATTATCTTATGGTTTATTCTCTATGAAAACTTGGTTTTAAGCTACTAAATAAACAATCAACATTAATTTTTGGGTTAGAGATATAACTAGAGGTGTACCACATGTAATTTTTGGGAGAGCCATATAAGAACTATTTTACCAAAACATCAGGATTTCATCCTATACTTGCAATCATGCCTTATAATTTTTCCTAGGGTTTTAACAAAATTTATCTAAACTAATCCATAAAATAAATAAACTCTGCTCTAATACCAACTATCTCACAAATCAACACCCAACCCAAGTACCTAAAGGTTTAGTGTCTTGGATGTTATCTATAAAAACAAATTATTTTCCAACACTTTTCAGCATTTCCCCATAACCATGATCCTATAAACTCTCCTCTAGACATATCATATGATATAATCATATTCATAACTTGGTTAATGGAAACATAAGGAATTCAATATTGAATGCTCAGTAAGGAAAAATTTTCAACTAGTCATAACCATTAGATCATAAACATGAAGGAAAACATGAACAAGGGTGAAATACCAGATAAAAAGATCATAGGATCATATTTTAAAATAATAATACATTATTGATCATTAAGTATCATGGAATAGGAATATAAGACTGAAGATCGTGGCTTAGAAACACATTACAAAAATCATACAAAATAGGAAATCAAAACATGAGAATGTGGAATATCTTATAACACAGAATATTATAAACGTTTGGAATAGGTTGAAAATAAACATAACATTCTAATAAAAAGTGGAACATATATAGGTAGGCATATCATAATGGAGATTTCATCACAACTTGATTCTCATAACATAGTGAAGCAGGCATCCTTACATGATTCCCATAGTGGAGTGATCATTCCATACTAAATTAATATAGTGTAGTGAGAATTCCTTACTCGATTCCCATAGTTATATCATGAGATATAAAACCTTAACCAATTCATCATAGGGAAATATAATACCCCAATTTTCATCATAAATAAATATGAGTTCTTCCTAAAATCAAACCATTCATCTTATCATAAATAACCCATGGGAATAAAATGGGTTTCATAACTTTTCAAAATAGTATCACATACAAAAACAAGATCATTTGAAACCAAAAATAGGATCACAAAAAATTAATATTTAAAAAGTGAAAATATATGGTGATTTATGAACCATTACTTTATTAGATAATAATATTTTAAAAATATAAGATAAATCACAAAAAAAATATTTTTCTTAAAAGAAATTTCTTAATACCACCTATAAGAATATGTAATTTGCAAATATCTTTCAAAAAACATTTTTTAAATATAAAAAATAAAACTTCTTAAAACATTACTTAAAGAAATTACAATAAATAAACCTTGATATAAAATAAAAAATATATTTTTTAAAATTTGAATTACAGAGTAAGAATATAATATAATGGTAATAAAAATCATTTTAAATATTTTAAAATTTCATTATTAAAAACCCAAATCATCAAAAGGATAACAATACCTTTATTTTAAAATGAATAGATAGAATTATAAGGATAATTGGAGAGAAAAAAATTCTTTTCTACTAGGTAAATGAGAACATTTTTAGGAATTAAAAACATGTATATGGAGAAAAAAATCCATTAAAAGATATGTAAATTATTGTTAACAAAATTATATTTCTTTATGAAAAAATAGATCCATCAAGGAAGAATACTTTGGTGTGAAACATTAATTAATTAGAAAAAGAATATATAAATAAGAAAATAACATCATTATATGGTATAACAATTCAATCTTGAAAGATCCTAATTGAATTGGAGTGATTATGACTCAAGAAAAAGATTTGAGTAAAGAAAACCCCTTACCTTTATTCCTGATTAGTCAAATGTGATCAAAACTCATGAAAAAAAGTTAAATATATGATTATGATAATTTATAATAATATTAATACATAATTATATTTAAAAAATTATTAATAATTACTATCTATGAGTATATTAGTCAGTTTTTACTTATTTACAACATTGGGTGCTTATAATTTTGATCGTTTGTACTTCTTTCATATGAGCAGTGTTGGTATTCATTATTATTCCAAATTTAATCATTAAAATTTAATTAAATTTATATTTAAGGGTGAATTATAATTATTTAGGATGTTTTAATCTCCCTTTATAAGTGTTTCACTTTTTATCCTTGAAGATGAAATCGATAAAAATTAGACTTCTATGATTTGCTAAACCAACAAAAGGTGTTTTCTTAATTATTGAGTTAAACACTAATGTGTCCTTTATTGAACAAAAATAAAATATTTATTAAAATATTTATAACATAATATATAATTAATTATATTTCATATTCATTCATGATATAATTTCATATCATTTTTCAAGTATGTGGTTAAACCGACCAAAACATTAACATACTATAATTAATGGATGATTTTGATTATGAAAGTATTTTATTTTGGATATAATAACATTATTATAGGAGAATAATTTTATTATTTAGAAAATTTTAAGTTTTTTATTCTTATTTAAATAGGTTTTAATAAATATGAAATAAACTAGGAGAAACATGAGATGCATTAATTCGTGGGGGAGGTAGTATGTACAATGCATGGTTAATGTTTTTATTTCTCAAAGAATGAGATAAAATTAAGGAATATGATAATTTGAATTTTAATAATTATATTGATATTTTATATATAATATTTATTCATAAATTAAATCATTAAAACCAATCGTGATAGGTGGTATGAAAAAATGGAAGACGATAATTCTTAGAGGCGGTAGTCTGCACACATGCACTAACGATGCATTTGATTTTTCTTCTAAATGGATGAAGAGGAATAAATAATATTTATTCCATTCATATAATAAAATAAAAGTATAATAATTATAATTATTTCATTATATTGGTATGTATATAATAGTTTAGGAATATTAATATTAAGAAGAAAATACTAAGAGTAAGGTAATACTTACGTCGTGAGCTTGAGATTTCTCTTCGGAAACTCCTCAAAAATAGAGCCCTCAATCTATCTAATGGTACATAGAGGCCTAATTAAGTGTTAAAGGGTTATAATAGGAAAATTATGAAATATATTTAGTAGTAAATTAGAAGATATATTTTTTGTATGAAGTGGAGGAAGTGGGTCCCTTTTATAAGTGAAGATAAGGGCATTTTTGTGAAAACTCTTTACTTTTCATTGATAAAATTAAACTACTAAAATTTAAATGACTATAAAAGTTTCAAATAATGGATTTTGGAGTGTCTTGTGGTCTATAAATACTCAATAAATAATTTCCATGAATTTTTTAAACATGTTTTTATTTATTTAACATTAGAGTTTTATATTTCCTAATTTTGGTTTTTACCTTGGTAAAAAGTTTTTAACTAAGAAATGTATTTTTTATAGTAAATATAAGGTTACCCATATTATAATATTTTTTTTGTGATGAACCTAAATTTATCATCTATTTAATCCAATTCACTTTATAAATATAATAATATTAACTTTAAAATTAAATCATATAATATATAAAAAATTTCTTTTTATAGAAAATTATATTTTCATAATTAAGTGTTCCTATTAATATTTAGTATTGATTAATAAATTAATGAGATTTAATATATATTTATATATAGTTTTAATCAATATTTATAAATTATTAATCTATTTTATTAGATAAAAATTACACAATGCTAATAAAAGAGTTCTTTGAAAAAATTGGTTTACTATTATCATAATAATTAACTTTAATCCACATAAACTTATTTTTATGAATAAAAATAAAATGGTCCCTTTTAAATAATCAGTACCTGCTATTTCCAAATATTAAATCCATTATTTTTATTTCAATTTCTAATTTTTTTAAAAATTAATTTTAATAATATAAATGGATAATTTATTAAAATAATTTTTGAGATAAATAAGACATGAGTTCTAAAATATCAATCATAGATTTATAAACTATATTCAATATTTTAAAATGTATAATTTAATTTATAAAATATAGATTTTCAATAAAAATCTTTAATAAATTTCAAATTCATGATTATATATTAATAAAGAGGTGAAAATCCGTAGTATTAATAAAAAAGGGAAATTTTAATATTCACCCAAAATCAATTTTATTAGAAAAATATAAAAAACTAGTACCAATATAGTATTAATATTCTAAGTAAAAAATTTATTTTAGTTTTTTTAAATTAAAATTTATAAATTTATAAATTTATCTTTTAAATTAAAATAAGAAATCTAAATAAAAAGTGTATTTATTGGAAAAAAATACTTTAAACATTCAGTGTTCTTAATATTATTCTATATCAATTTTTAATATAAATAACACTAATATATTAGTTGATAAAATGTAATATTAAAAATAATCATTTAATATTTCTTGGTTTAATTATTTGAATAAAATATATAATACTTTTAAAAGTTATTTGAGAAATAACCATTCTTTTTAAAATTAAATATAATTTATTATTTTTCCTATAAATGTAATAATTTTTGGATGATTACTATAATTTTATTTAATAGAGGTATTTATTGATATTTTATATTTCTTAATACTATTCATCTAATATTTCTTGGGCCTTTTTAGTTCAGTGTTTCTTATTAAATAATCTATAGAAGATAAAATTAATTTAGAGGGAAAAATCAATAATCTTGGGTCTTTATAGTGGTTAATCCTTGATTATCCATTCTTGATCAAAGATTGTAGATCTTATAATCAAGGTAGGGGATCCATTACTTCTCCTTTAATTTGTGTGTAAGTGTGAACTTATCATGATTTAAATGATTAAAGGAAGAGTTGGGTAAATTGTTGAATATTATTCCTTGGTTTTTAGGAAATATGAAAGTTATTTTAAAAGTATGTTTTATTGATTCAAAGCTATTTTTAGCTGATTTTTTATAGGTTTCTTATTACTAAAAACATATACATGATGAATCAGTTAATTAAATAAGGGAATTAAAATGGATTTTTTATAAATATAATTGTTTTTTGGATGAGAAAGCTTGTTCTTGTTATGAAAGGCTTGTATGCCTTGGTTTTATGTAATTATTTTCCCCGTGAGTGTCTCATGAAGAAAATATCTTTTGTTTCTTTATATTCCTTCTCTAGAGAATTGAATACTTGGTATGTTTTTTTAAAACAAGGTAAGTTTGGGAATTATTTGAGATCAATGGGAGGTAGTTTCCCAAGGATATAATGATGGTAATGATTTTGGTGATCGAGGGATTGATTATATTGATTGCAATGGTGTTGGGTATAGCACTAGGGAATTCAGGATGATTTATGAGCATGGATTTCTTGTTCATATGTTCTTACTTGATTCCTTTAATTGGATGGTTGGTCATATATCATTTTTTTGTTACCAACTACTTTAATTTTTTCTAATATATGGTGCAATGTCCTAAAATTCCATGAATTTTTTTGGGGGGGATTACTCTAAGACCAGGCATTGAGAGAGAGTGTGATTTTGAGGCTCAGTGTGCCTGGAATGGTCCGTTAAAAAATGTTAAGTTTTAAATAGCGTGCATGAATGGTTTTCATGAAAAAGTGGAATAACTCTTAAATGGGTGATTAGATTAGAAATATGAGGGCACCGTTGCATTAAGTATGGCAGCTTTACCCTAGGCGCGACTTAATTTTAGTAGGTATGGGCCTCCAGTGAGGAAACCCAAAAATAGAATAATCATAAATAAAATTGTTAAATAAAATTACTTTCTTTTTTAAATATTTAAAACTCATGAACGGTGACTCAGATTGAAAATATGAGACCACTTTTGAGCTTGTGAGGGTGTTCTTTTCTTATATAGATCCTAACATTGGTCGGCATGGGCTAATAGTAGAAAATAGTTTTTGGCTCTAAATAAAATAATTGAATAAAGATTATTTTATTTTCAAATCCTTTTAACTCATAAATGGTAACTCAGATTGGAAATCCAAGAGTACTGTTGAGCTCATAAGGGTGTGATTCCCTTAGTTGGAGCCTAACATCGGCCGGTGCGGGGTGGTTGTAAAAGTTGGTTTTTGGGATGTAACCGTAAATAAAATAATTTAAATAAAAATTATTTTATTTTTGAATCCTCATAACTCACAAACAGTAACTTGGATTAAAAATCTAATACCACCATTGAGTTTTTAATGACATTTTCTCTTTAAGATGGGCCTAACCTCGATCGGTGCGGGTTGAGGGTGAAAGTTAATTTTTTGGACATTTTAAAGAAAAATAAAATAAACTTAGAAAAGGTTTATTTTATTTCTTTTAACTTTTTTGCAGTGACACAACATCACTAAAATGTAATGATGCGATGATGTTGAAACTCATTAATGCAATACATTAATGAATCAACGTGGAAAAGCTGCAATGCACAGAACATCTTCCTTCTTTAAGTAAACAGGGATGCAGGGTTGATGAACAACCCTGAAATTCCTCTGACAAATGAAAAAGGAAACCCCTCCAAAAATGAATGCAGGTGAATCAGAAAGTAGTAACGATGCCCTTGGAGAGAAAATCAAAACCAAAGATCGAAGGATGTCAATGGGTGATCTTCCTTGACTGATCTCCTTTTCTTAGGTTGGGGTTTATTTTTCAAATTGATTGCCTTCCCCCATTATTTTTCCTAAATGATGAATGCGGGTCAAATCCACTAACAGATTTACCTGAGAATCAGTCGTCTTTGCAGGACATGGGAATTTTCATGTGGGGAATTATGGGAAGTTGGATTCCCATTTTTATTATTCTTTGTTAAAAATACTAACAAGGAAAAACCATTCCGACATGAACAAAGATCATGGTCCATCATTTATGTGTTCATTTCATATTCTTCTACTCCGTCCTTTTATCCATTCTTCACGACATTATGGCAACCACAGTCCAAGATGGATTGCAGCAGTAGATCAACCCGGGTAGGAGGCCGAGGGAGACGGTGATGCCGTGTGAATGACTACCGGCATGGAAACTGGCAGTGGCAGAGGGAGAGTCACGGCCAAGTGGGCCATGGTGAAAAAGGAAGGCCTCATCAGCGGTAGGTCCACCACCTCAAAATCCGGTGGTGGTGGCCCTCGATGGCAGCAATGGGCGGGAGGATGCACGCCCCAGTGATGCACTGAGGTGGTGAAGGCTGTGGCCATCCAGGGCCACAGCAGTGTAGGGGGGCAGTGCTGGTCAGGCACTGCATCAATTTAAGTGGCCCGCAGATCAGGTCGCGGTGTGTACTGGCATGTTGTCCATGCTGGATAGTGTGCATAGGGGAGGCGATTGGCCTCATCCAGTCCATTGATGTGGGCTGGGCCGATGGAGTGAACCAGGCCGTTGGGTGGCCCGGGCGGGAGGAGAACCAACCCATCATGCGAGTCGAGCCAGATATGAAACTGGGCTGTTGTGTGGCCCGGTTGGAAAGAAACTAGTTCAACTAAGTCGGACTAGGCTGGAGAATGTAGATTGGGTCACTGGGTGACCCAGGGGGTTGGACCCTTGGCCGAACTGGGCCGATTTCAACATGTCCCAATTGGCCTAGCCACTAGGACAGGTTGGACCAGGTCAGGTTGGTCGAACCGATTCGGTTCATTTGAGACCCCCGAGCTGGGTTGGTCAGGTCAGTCCGACCAAGTCGGACTAGGCCTAGATGCAATCGGTCCCTGTTTAGTAAAACGCCAATATCATTCAGACCGAGTGTCCAATTGATGTGTCGTCTTTGGCTTTGTGACCCTTGTGATGAGATGGTCATTTGGGTATACTCTAAGTGAGTTTTTGTGACATTCTAGATATTAATGATGGCTTGAGGAGTACATTATTCTGGAATAAAGCGCACTTGAGAACGAGAATTCTAAGTCTGGTTGTGACATGAAGGATATGACGAGCGGGACCTCAGTGGACCAGTAGTATATCGTACATCGATCATCTAGTAGATGAGTATACCTCATTGGTTCAGTAGCTCAGTAGACCTCAGTGGTCCAGTAATAGAGCAGACCTCAGTGGTCCAGTAGCTGAGTAAACCTTAGTGGTCCAGTAGATGAGCAGACCTTAGTGGTCTAGTAGCTGAGTGGACCTTAGTGGTCTAGTAGATGAGTGGACCTCAGTGGTCCAGTAGCTAGTAGACCTTAGTGGTACAATAGCTGAGTGTACCTCAGTGGTCCAATAACCAAGAGGACCTCAGTGACTCATCAGGGATGAGTCCCTCAGTAGTACAATATGATTCAGCTTTATGAATGATAATCTTACTTTTTATACTTTGAGTTATAACTAGTGTGAGTTGTCTTTTCTTTGTGGTATTTCTTTGTGGTCATGATTTGTGGTCTTTCCTTTTTGGTTTGGGGTCCCTACTGAGTATTGTGTTACTCACCCCTGCACGGGCTCTACCTGCACATGTCATGTCTCGTGCAGATGATCAACTCTTCGATAAAGACCTTAGTGGTCTGGGACCAGGTCATGCTCATTGAGATGGGATAGATGGGAATAATTTTATTTCTATAGGCAACTAACCTTCACCTACCCTTCAAGTAGGGTCTTGAGCAGATGGATCATGGAAGTTATACTTTTCTTTGTGGTTTTGGGCTTGTATTCTGGCCCCTTTGTACTTTTAATTTATATTGTAGTCTCAGTAGTTGTCTCAATTAAAGTTGTGGTTTACTTTGTGTTTAATTTCCACAGTTTTAGATTTGTGCATGTGTACAGGTTTAAAGGAAATTCCTTCCCTTTTTGGGATATTCATACTCTGTGCTAGTCTCCAACCCCTGGCCTATGGAAGGCGGGCTTGGGGTAGTCACAAGACAAGCCCTAGAGGATGGGTCATGGAATATGGATAGAAAGTGAATTTTTATTATGGTATATACTGATGAGCCCTATATTTCTTGGTAATTATGGAACTTTAAGGAATTAATTAAAATAACATGGATTATTCTTGTTGTTTATAGATTATGATGATATACTTGAGAATAACCAAGGAGATTTTCTACCAAAAGAACTTGTCTTGAATTACTAATGTATAAATATTATAAATGAATATGGAGGAATATTGATTAAAGGATAATAAATTAATCAATATTGAACTTTGATGATTTTGTACATATTTTAGACCTATACCTTAGTAGTGGCAGCCGATGAATTGTGCAATGATAAATGAATTTGAGTTTAATTCTAGATAGTTTCCCTTAGTGTGGTTTGTGTGAGATATTATTATTTTTTATGATTTTCTATTATTCTCCACCCAAGTCAGTAGGGAAACCAAAACCCAAATGTTTTGGGGGTGTTTTCCTCAGTATCTAGGATATAAAGGGAATTGATGGATGAATTTTCCCTCTCCCTCACTCTCCCTTTGGTTATAGTGTTTGTGTAGATGTGTCCTGATATATAATGTATTATGTTTTAGGGTGTGTTCCTACCCTTAGTATGATTGATCTTGATTTTACTTCATTTTTATGTGAGTGATATAATGGATTGAGGTATATTAAATACTTGAATCTATTTGTGGGGGCTATGACTTCCAATAGGTTTTCATGCATGGGCTATGATGGCTTGAGGTATAATGCATTTACATAGGCTATAGTGGATTCTATACATAAACTTTTTTATTTATGAGATGATAATGATAAGTAAATTTTTGGAAACATATGATATAGACTGGATATGATACATATGCATGAGTTATAGGATGACTTATGTAAGGGATGAGCACATGATGTGAACTGTTGAGGCATGATAATGAAAAACCAGTGGGGAAGTGGAAGTCTAGTGCCTTCATTTATGTGTATTCATTTGATAAAGAATGATTTAATTCTATGTTCTACTCGGTTATTGATCCATATTTAATATGGTAAATAGTTTTTATTTTTTAGGCAATCATTTGGTTTCATTTGTTTATTCACCAGGCTTTAGTATGATTCTATCAGATTTTTCATGAGAGGTTTTATAGAGGATCCTAATGATTATAAATCTTATGGTCACTCTATATATATATATAAACTATATTTTAGTCCTGTATAAAAATTTTTGAGATTGGTCTGGATGTTACTGGCACAAAGGAGTTATTTAGGAGTTGATAATGTTTGAGGTTGCTACCAAGGATTATTTCTATTCTTTCAGTTGTTATAGTTTTGTATTGTATTTCATTATTTATTGGGATTCTTTCATTATTTATGCATGGTTTTAGTTTGTGGTTTTACACTTTATATCTTATTCCTTAAACAATATGTGGGGAAAATGCCTCTATTTTGTGTAGATTATATACCCTCAATGCTAGCCACCAAACCATGCTTTATTAGAGGCAGGCTTTGAGGGTTATTATCTCCCCTTTTCACTTTCATCCTATGATGGGTAACTTTGGATAGTGGGGTTATGAAATATTATTTAAATAACACCAAAAGGAGTTTTTATGGTTGATTTGACCAAGTTTTAAATAATTTTAAGTATCTAATATTTATATCATGTAAAATATTTACATAATATAATTTGAAATATAAAGTGATTAAATTGCATAAAAAATAATATATTTATATCGAAATGTCATATAATTAAATATATGAAAGATTTAATATTAATTAATTAATATAGATAATTTATATTCAGGATTATAAAATGTCCATTAGACTGTCTAAAGTTATAAAGTTTTTATAATTATCCTTATTTATGAATTATTTAGAAATTATTATCACGTGTTTAAATATATGAATTATTCATTTATTTAAAATTTATTCCTTTATTTATTCAAAGTTATAAATTTTTAATATTATGAATGTGTGAATGCTTTAGTTTAAATTGGTCAACTTATTTTAAGTTATTATACATTCATCTAAATAGTTACATGCTAGGTATGATAATGGATTTAGTTTCCATCTACCTAGACCTCAATTTTTTAACAATGTTATTAGATTATATTTAATTATTTAAAATTTCTTATATATCTTAGGAATTATATTTATAATGAATTAAAATATCTCTTGAGTATAGTATTCCTAGGTAGAGGGACTTTTGGTCAAACTCCCACTCGCTATAAGATTTATGTCTTATTGTAAATAATTGTGGGTTAGATATCTATGGATCCAAGATTACTCATGTAGAACTTGGTAATTTCATATATTTATAAACATTTATATAAAAATTTCATCCACATTATGTATAGGATTCATTTTTATATGTGCATGTATTTTTGGATTTTATTTTTGGGTGATTAAAAAAATTGTAGGTTTTGAGAAGAGTTACATATCAATATGGTTTGACAATATTAACTTTGTGGAAGGAATATAATTCCAAGATAAATCACTAGAAACATTCATCTTGTAAAATGAATAATATTAGATAAGATGGTGAGATTAAATCTCCTTCAAAATACTTAATGTTATACTCTTTCCAAAGAGGAACTTGTTAAGAGATCGATCATCCAACTGGGTAGGTCATGTCAAAGTTGGGTGCCCATGGATTATCTTGTGTAAGGAAATAAAGTAGCAGGTGGCCCTAATAGAATTAAGTACTCATTATTGGAAATTTATTTGGGCTACACTAGTCAAGACCCTAGTAGGATTAGGTTAACGAAGGAATAGAGTTGAGTTTATCCATTTAATGGATTGGGTAATGAGGTGCCTTCTCAATTACAAAAGATTAATGCATAAAATTATTGGGATGATTTCATACCTAAATAACTAAGTTGTGAGATAAATTTCATAGTGTACTCATTAACTAGGGAAATATGGATATTATCTCACTAATGTATATGATGAGTTTAAATGTTGTTAAGATTTTAGAGTGAACCCATGTAATAAAATTCCTTATTAAATATTTATAAATCATTATGATCATATAATAAAATATTTTAATATAGATAAACAGTATAATATTCATAAAACATAATTTTTAAATCAATCCTTGAAAAGGAGGAGCTTTTTTGACCAATACTTAAACTAGTAACTTAAGAAAAATTTCTAAGTATAAAAAATTATATCTGTTAAATTAATTTTTCTTAAGTAACCAATGGTTAAAGTTATTCCAAATTTGAATCTAGATACTTATGAGAATCATAAAATGATTCATATAAGATATTAAAGGCATTAGATGAAAATTATCTAAGGAACTTTAGTATCCAGTCATATACACAATATAACTATGTGTTCTAATGATTTGGTGAGACTAGAGCTTTCCTCTAAGGCTTATTTTGATTAAGTAATTCATCATATTTTCATTGATGGAAATTTTTTGAAAATATGAATGAATTCAATAAATTTTTACTATGTTATTCTCAATGTTTTTAGGATATATGAACTTGGGATATTATTTCTAGGTTTTTTTGTGTTGACAGTACAAGTGGGTAAAATTTCAAACAGAAAGAAGAAAAGTTAGTTGGAGAGTCCAATAATGTTTATTCAAGAAGCTATAAAAAGGTCATTGAAACCTAAAGGAGTTTTCAAGAAAGGATTAATGATTCTATATGATGGAATTGTTTGTAAAACCTGAAAGGAGTTTGAGAAACTACATGTAATGTACATATTAGGTATTGGTGTTATAGAAACAAATTCTTTTATTATGAAGGGTGTGTGATGCCAATTATATGTTTTAAAAGTTTTGTAAATATAATTAATTTCATGATCAAGTAAAAAATTGATATATTTTATATTTTTTATTTATGTGATGAATAAAATAGTTTCTATATAAAATATTTGAATTTAAAGGGATATATCAAGAATAGAGATATCCAAGTAAGAAATTTGTACAATTATCTCAGTTCTATTATATGATAATAGGATTTGTTTTTGAATAAATTATTTTTATGAAAAATATGAGATAATTAATTAAATACACATGGTTTATAATTCATTGGATTCTATGACATTTTTAAAAAGGATACAAGATTAAAAAAATATCTGGGATAAAATTGTTTATCGAGTTTTTTAAAATATTAGGGATGATGTTCTAGCCACCCATCAATGGAATAAATTAAATAATAGTCTTATTTTTAATAAAATTATCCAAACACATAAAATAACATATATTACATGGATACAATAGTTTATTTATTAAATATTCCTACTAAAATTAAATACATGTTATTTCAAAACAAAACAGAGTTTGTGTGTCTTATCATCATATTGTAAGAAAAATTAATTGTTTAAGAGGCTAGTGGGAGTATTTTTTAACTTAAAAAAGTTTAAAGATAAAAAATAAAATATTATTCACATTATAATTCAAAGTAAATTTTACTTGATATAAAAAAAAATTATGTTTTAGCGGTAAATATAAATGTAAAGAGTTGCATTTATTTTTCATAACTAAGTGAATGTCACTTTATCCTAAAGGATTTTTTGATGTTATGATAAGTGATAATGTAAATTTCAAGTAAATGTTTAATGGAATGAGTTACAAGAATTATAATGATGTTCTTAGAAAGATTTATAAGTAGAAAAAAGAATTTTATATCATAACATTTTGTATTTTGGAGTTAAGTGTCTTGAATATGTTCAAGGAGTTGAAAAGTGTGAATATGATTCTTAAATCACACCATTAGTAAAACTATATTGCTTCATAGATGTTACTCAAAAAAGAATTTAGTGGGATGTTTTTATAAGATGTTCACAAAAAGATGTTATAGAAATTACATGTATATGTAATGAGTTAACAAAACCCCTGAACTTATAGTAAACATAATGATCATATGACATTCTATAATATATGATATGTTAGAAAGGTGATTATATATAGTTTTTTTAAGTATTATTAAAAGGAGTTTAATAATATAAAATGTATCATGTTGTAAAAAATGAAATCTCCATTTTATCATTATTTTATATTGGATGTATATATATATATAGTGATATAAATTTCATAAATTGAAATCATAATTGACCCCTTGGAGTATGATTTTGAGTTATCCCTAAATTATTTTCTTCATGGAGTATTATAGTTTATAATGAAATTTTAAGGTTATTATGAGATGGATTATTATATTAGGATATAGAATATTATAATGAAGTAGAAAATGGGTTTTGTGTGTAGGATGGCCTGCTAAGTATAGCCACATGGAGTTCCATTCACTTTATCATTGGTATACTATGGATTCATGGATCATATTTAGAGTCCCCATTATCTAAGTTTTTTAAGATACCTAGCATGAGAACCTTAATACTTTGACAGCTTTATTACGTAATCCATTAGGTTTATCTAATCAGTGGGTGGTCGGGTATGTTGGAAATCGTGTCATTGGTTAGATCTCAACTAAGATAGGATTTGTCCTCTTGTGTGACAATTATGATATTTTGTCCCTCGATTGAGATGGATTGAAGAAGTATTTTGTGACACCTAGATAGTACATATGATGTTATTATCTATTTGGATAAGGTAAATGTGATGTGATCATCAATAAAAATGAATGATATGTGATGTATTCATCAACCTCATTAGTCAATACTCAAAGAATTGAGAAACTTTAGTAGGCTATATGGGATTGACATACCCCATGTCCTATGGTCACTCAATGTCTTCCAGAAAGGGAATATATGTTAATCCACACTTTCATCTAATGCTTCTTGTGTACATAGATATATAGATACATGTGTTTAATGTAGATCATACTAGATCAATTTATAGCTGGAGTTACATTGATGCTTTATTATAGGACTATATTTGGTTATATATATGTATTCGGAGATTTATATATTTTTTCAACACTACAAAGGCCCATGGGGTCAAAAATTATGGTTGTATAAATGGGGATTAATTTTTACTCAAAAGAGATACTATAAAAGTGTTTTAGATTTAGTTAAAAATAGTTTTTATGGGTATTTCACAAGGAATTACATATTATATGATGTAAATTGATATTAACGATATTTTTTCAAAAGTTTTTTGGAAGATATCCTTAAGTTTTTGGATATGTTTTCACAAGATATTGTACATGATACAATATAATGTGAAATGAAACAAATTCCATATAGTTTTAGTGATAGTGGGAAATTGAGGGGGGTATTCCATAAATCCTATGTGAATGTAATACTTTTTTGGGAATAATGTAAGTGACAATATGGGGATATTGTAAGGAATGGTTTAGAGAAACCATGAAACTACCTTAGATAATCATAAAGTATGAATGGTTGGATCATAATATTGTGGATCATAATGTTTGATTTACATTTTTTTACTATTATTGAATGTTAAATTTTAACATTCAAGAAACTTCCATGCATAATCTACCACTAATATATATGTTTCATATGATGAAATGGTTGTGAGTTCATATTATTCATATAAGAGTTTAATGAAATATCCAAGTGGTTTTACCCATGCATTATAATTAAGGATTAAATGAATGTTTATTCAAGGAGAATCCTCAAAGGACCTATATAAAAGGGACCACTATAATTAAATGGTGTTTGTTCACTTATACATTTCAAGATGAAACTCCCACCACCTAAATATCTTTTAATTATTCATATTTTTTCTTAGATATGTATTAGAATACAATATGTGATAAAAAACCCACTTGAACATTGGGTGATTACTTCATCTGATAGATACCTCTAGAAGAGTTATTTCATTCAAATACCTCTCATGTGATCTTTGTCAGCTACATATAATAAAGATAGATGTATTAGTGGTAAGAAGTGGATTTATTTTAGGGTGCATGCATTGGTTTCTTCATTTTATTTCATTTATGATTTCATTTATCCAGAATAATCTATCTTGGAATTAGTATTATTTTTTCTTTTTTTTATTTAACAAGAGTTATTAAACCCTTGTAAACCTCATAGTTTTTCATCAAGATTGTAAACTTTTGAGAGTTTATGCTCTTCATTATTCATATCCTCTCTCCATAATTATTTATCTCTTAATATCTAATTGTAATTCATATCCTTGAGAGGGGATAGATAGTTTTCTTATAATGGATTGCATTAAAACTATAAAACTAATTTTATTTGAATTTTCATGGGTGTTCACTATCATTAAAGTGAAGTATTTGGTTTGTTGATACCACCATTGAAATGAAAATTAATTTATTTATTTTTTGGATTGTTTTACTAACACTAAATCCAATATATGTTTACCAAAATGATAGAATAAGGGGGTATGTACTGGATCTGGCTTTCAATTTCTAATCAATCCTGGTCCTGAGGATCCATTCAAAATGGATCATCGGTTATGGTTATATTATTTTCTAGAAAGAAAATTATGTGTGGAATATGACTAGTTTTCCTAGATGCCCAATCTCTTACATCACCTTCACCCAAGATAGTTGTTTTATGCCTTTCATCTCTATGGTTATGAACCCAAAACAATTGGAAGTTTTCAATGGTATTATTCAAAATACTGAACCAGACATAATCATATTTACTGGGTCTACCTTAGGAAACTTATTGGTGAAGGATTATCATGTGGTGATGCAACCAAATGGATTGAAGGAGGAGTAGAACAATATGAATTGGTATAATGAAATACCAAAGAAATTTAATTTCTTACTCTAGCACCTTCAAAAAAATATCCTCCAAATGGATTATTAGGTCGGGAAAAGAGGCATTATGTTGGAATTGAGATGTCTATGTTGCAAGAATCATAAATAAGAATCCTATAATCATCTATTTTTTTAGAGTAGATGGGAAGAGGCTATCTGGAGTTCATTAGGAGAGTTGGTTGGCCTAAAGGATCATGGAACCAATTGTGTTGATTTCCTAAAGTCATGGTTTATAGAGACAGAGATCAATGTGAATGAATTTAAGGTGAGGGCACTGCTCTTATCGGTGGGCTGCTAGAACATATGGAAATCTAGGAATCACAGCTGGTATGAAGGCCTTAAAATTTCTTGGTTGGTATGTAATTTAAATAAAAAATTCTAGTGGTGTAATTGATCCTCCTTTTCAAATAGTGGGAAGGATCCTCATCGATTAGGAGAATCATGGTTGGTGATACCTTTTCCTATTTCTCCCATAATAAAATTAGGCAAGGGATATGGATAAGGATGAATTATAGAATCAATGGATACAAAGTTAATTTTGATGGGTATTGTACTTCTGGTTCCATGCGAAGAGGTGGGGTGGTCGGAGATCATCACAACTCTGTGATTCTTTTTTTTAGTTAAGGTTTTAGTCAAGCACACTCACAAGTGGAAGAGGAAAGTGCGTCGTTGAAGGGATTAGATTTGTTCCTTCCACATAAAATTTAGCTGGGGTTAGCAGAGAATAATTGTACTATAATTATGGGTTCACTTAAATTTATTCTTAAAACTCCTTGGTCCATAACTTATCACATTCACAAATGAAAAATTCTTCTTGACCTGAGGGTATCTCTTTATCACACATGGTGGGAGGGGAACAAAGTGGCAGAATATCTCACTTCTCAAGTGTCCCATGGTACTCAACATTTGTTATTTTATAGCTTGGGGTTGTTTCCTGTGGAATGTGGTATCTTTGTTCAAGCTCATGCACTTGACCTCCGTTATTTTAGGCCACCATGAATTTGTTTTATATTATTCCCTACCCAACTTGCAATAAAAATTTAATGTTAGTAGTAGTATTTTAAATTTTTCGATTTAAATTTTGGAAAGGAAATTAAACCTCCCTCTTTTAATCATCTCAAATCAATAATATTTATTAATGCTTCCCTTGAATCCTAAAACTTAACAAATTTCCAGGAAATGATTATAAAGTATGACCTCCACCTATAACACCAGATTTTATCCTAAAGGATACTCAATGGGTTAGATTTATTATTTGATGTCGCCAACTATAGCTATTGGAATACATGTATGTATTAATTCATTAAAATCATTAGTTATTTTGTTTGGAAAATTTTCATTCATGGTTACACACTTAAAAAGGAACCATAGGAAAAATTGACTCTTGATTACATAGAGGCTTTTGAGATTGATTGAAAATCATGAATTCTATTCATTATAGTTCAGATATAATTGAATTATTTATGTCTCCTATCACACCCCACCATGTATTTTTTTTATTTTTTTATTTTCTTGGCTCTGGTTTTTCTAGTTGAGGTTCACGTTGAGTTCCCAATTTGAATTTTTTATTTTTGGAGTTCCTGCATGGATTTTTGGGCTCTTCACAATTTGTGTGCATGGTTTGGGTGTTAACCGTGCATCCTATTGAGGTAGAGGGTGTTATCAGTTCATTTTTCTTCTTGCATGTTTTGGCTTGCATGGCTTGATCATGGTTTGGTGTAAACTGTGTGAGGAAAAGGAAAAAACATGTGGTTTGATGGTTGGTGCCTGGGTCATGGCACACAACTTGAGCACAATTAGGAGAAATTTTGTGGAAATAATATGGGGAGGCTCTGCATTTTGACAATGTAATTTTTCATGGTTGGTTCATGGTTTCCAAAACTGTGCATCCAAACATTGTGAGGTTCTCCTCTTCTTCAATAGGGTGTGCATGGTTGGCGCATGGTTTTGAAAAAATGTGTGGCCTAACCGTGAAACTTTACCAGGTCATTAAAAGTGTAAAATTCCAATCTTAACCCTCTTTTGTTTTAACCCCATTATGGTATTTTCCTCCTTTACTCGAACAAGGTGCACTAGGAATCTCCAAAAAATCCTCCTCCCTTGCTCTACATCCACAATTGAAGCCCCTCAAAGGTTCCTAGGTAAGTTTTCTTTGGATTTTAGGTTGATTTCCTCTTCTCCTATTCTTTCTCTATTTGAATCTTGGTTTCTATTGTTGGAGTTTTCTCTTAGTTGAACCCTAAGGGTTAGGGTTTATGTGTGGGTTTATTTTCTTTGATATTAGGGTGTATAGTTTTTCGTCAGTCTTGGTTTTTCCTTCTCTTGAAGGTTAATTACTTTCTCATATCATTAAGGTATGTGTTTTTATCCATTTATTTTATGGAACATTCCATTCGATGTATGATATTTTTTAAATGGTTTATAATTTTTTTCCATTCTTGTGATGTGTTAGTATAATTTTTTTAGTGTTTTCATGATGGAAAATTTGTGTGAAATGGTTTTTTAAAGGGTTTCTTTAATTATATCTATATATAAATGAATGTAAAGTGTTTTATAAAATGAAAATTAGTTTTTAAATGTGAATTTGGGTGTCTCATATGTTTATTTAGTCTTTCTTAAGCCTTGGTAATTTTATTTGGTTGTGAAATATATTTTTTGTGTGTGAATTGGTAACTATTGCGGTTTGGTTCTTATGTGTGGCTTGTTGTGTGTAGTGGTAAACCAAGTGGTTTTTCTTTAAAATGTTTTTTGGATAATTTCATTAATACTTGAATAGTTTCATTGGATTTTGGTACATTTTTATGTTCATTAGGTGCATATAGGGATATGCACACAAATTATAATGTCCCTTGATAACAATGCTTCCCATAAAACCCAGTTTTAAAAAAGGATTCCCCCCTTTCCTTTCCCTCTTCCTCATCTCAAATGGTTCTTTAAAACCCCTATTTTTTTCAAAATAGTTACATGGTTTCTAAATGGTGACTCAGTATTCTAATTGAATTTAAAGTTGGTTTTGAATTTGTTCTATAAGGCTTATCCCATTAGGAATTTTTGATGTGGCATGGTTTCTAAAGTGGCATAAAGGCCCGTTTGGTATCTTAAAAATTTTTTGGTTCCTAAATGAGATAAAGGCCATGTTTGGATCCTTTATTGAATTTTGTATGTTTTTGTATTGGTTTTGGAAAATGGTTTGAATAATTATGTGGTGTGAAGGCTCAGTTGGTATTTTATGATGTTTGGGAAAGTGGTTTTCGAACTCATGTGATGTAATGGCCCATTTTTTCACTTTTTTATGGCTTGGTGTGTAATGGGAATCTCTGTGGTGGATCCTATAAGGAGAGGGTCGTCACATAGGTGGTGTTAGTGTTTGGGTTAGGCAAGCACGGTGGTTGTGGGTTATTATTTTGATCCATGACTGTGAGGACCTCCCCATTCACTAATTACTATTGTCATGGGATTCCTAGGCATCATCTAGAAGACCGAGTGATGGTTTCTTATCGACCCCGATTAGAAGGGTTGGTGCCCCCTGTATTTTCAGAGAGGTTGGGTGGGATGTTCCACTAGATTGGCTATTTTAGAGTGACTAGTTGGTTATTTATGGTGGAGATACACCATACACTGGAAGGTGAGTCTAAATTGAGTACATCCAGGGATTTCTTCTACAAATTTTTAAGAAATTCCCATGATTGGATATTGTTATGTTAGGTTTACTTATGTTTCATTTTTTATGTGTTCCTTACTAGTCTATTCCGGCTTTTTTTGTTTCCATTACTTTTATCATAGCCCTTTTTCCATCTCCTATGTATTTGTAACTTGATTTTTGGGTTTTGAACTGGATTTTTGAATGTGAAACCATTTTTTTTAAAAAGTAGTGTGTGTTGTTTTGAAAAGGGAACTTGTGGAAATTTGTGTTTGTATATTTAAAATTATCAAAACTTATTTTCTAAATGTATTTAAAAATAGTGTTTGTGTACTTTTTTGAGAAAGGAAATGTATAGAATCTATGGTAATTTTCTTCTGAGTTTTTGTATGCTCAAACCCTACTTGTGACACTCATCATTGGTGGACCCAAGCTACTTTTTAGGTTTAGGTTTCCAGTTCGATTTTGCTTAGGAGTATGTTGGTCTTATGGTTGGTGGTGACTAAGAGGTCATGTAGAGATCATGTTATCATGATTCAGTTTTAGATTTATTTTTAGTTTTTGTTTTTTCCAGAAGTTATTGTATATGGATTGGTTTGTATATTTATTGATGTTCGGTTTTGGTTAGTTTCACTGTGTACACCATTTGGTTATTTGATCTTTGTTGTTTATTGGGTGAAATCATTCCCTTTTTTGTTTATATTTTATACTTGGAGCAAGTCTCTATCCCAGGAGGATTGGGAATGCCTATCGGGCCTTATCACAGGTTGGTTTGAGTGTTGGGTTGGATGGAAGCCTAACCTGATTCGTGACAAAATATTATTAGAGCATCCCTTTGTTATTTGGGGTATTAGGTAGACTGGAGATTAGGAATTTTGAAACTTGAGAGGTAGGCATGGGAAGTACTTCATGAACCCTTTCTCATCCAAAGAATTGAGTTTCTAGGGGTAGTATAGGATTTGAGTCCTTTGTTTTGGTGTTTGGGGTATGGAAAGGGAATGAAAATGGTGGTGAGTTAGTGTCATGTTATGATCTCACATGGAGTAGTGACCCATGTGGTGTCCTAGTTCACGGTCTAAGGTCCTCTTAGTGTTTGGTGATTTCTTGGGTCATGGACTACTAACCATGTCATCGAGTTATGCATTGCCCCTAGTTCCTCATTCTGGGAGTTTTTTGTGAGTTGTTTTTTGGTTTAATTTTGATTAGTGTGGGTCAACTTCAAAATGAAAAATGGTTTTCAAAAAAAGATGTTTCCAAAAAGTAAAATGATTTTGGGTTTGGTTTTTCTAAAAATGGTATTTCGAGTTTGAAATTGAATTTGAAAGAAGCTTTTGGTATTTGGATAATGGCCTTGGAAGAAGGCAGTTTTGGAAATTGGAAATAAATAATGGTTTTTGAAAATAGGATTTTGGTTATTTTTGTGATGTTTGGCTTATGATCTAATTTTTTGGTCTTGAGGTTCTCTTATTGGTTTAGTTTTTATTAGATGTTGATTCTGGTTTTGTGTTCCTTGTGTTTTTCATAGCATGTTTCCCAAAAAAATCCCCAAGTTTTTTAGTAAATTTCATCCAATTATTGGCCTTGTTCGGACTTGTAGTGGAGTTGTGCAATATGGTTCTTCTTATTCATTGCCTATTTTTCATGGTGATCGAGGTCAGTTAGAGGAAGTGAAATGGATTGAACAATTTGAGAGTGTCTTTTGATCATTAGTAACACCCGAAGTTGTGAGAGTCTATGTTGTTTTGAATTCATCTAAGGGTCCAGCTTTAGATTGATATAAGGTGATAATCCAAGAATCATTTCAAGTTAGGATTACTTATGAGGTGTTTAAGACCACTTTTTTCAATGTTTCATACTAGTGGAGGTGAAGGCAAGGAAAGTGGCAGAGCAGTTGAGTGTTCAGTAAGGATGGTAGATAGTAAAGGATTATGTTGATGATTTCAAGCATTTGGTTCCATTCTCTATGGAGATAGCATCACAATATTAGTTTAACTCTCCTATTTTCATTTGGGGTCTTCATCCATAGATCAAGGAGCGATTACTTTCATTCGGTGAATTTCAATTTGATAAATCGTTGGATGAAGAATTCTTAGCTAAGTTGGTTCCCATAGCATAGGAAGTAGGCAATCAAATTTCTCTTGGTGATTGTGAAGGTTCCCCGTCTTGTTAGAGGTTTGTTCTATATGAGCCTATTTTTTGAATCACCCATCCCCCTCATCGGTTTCAACTTCTCATTCATTAGACTGTTCACTTGTGTGTATCCAGTTTGGTCTTTTTGGGCATTCAAAGTCATATTGTTTCCATCCTCTGATGATGTGTCATCATTGTGTCTATTTGGGTTATCTAGATAATTTTTTTAAGAAGAATTTCCCAAGTAATAAGTCTTTAATGGAGGATGTAATCTCCTAAGTACAAGGTATCAGATGATTCAAGACATCATGGCTCCATACATAGGTCATGGAGTGAATCTTTTCACATAGTGAGGAATCACTAGGGATGTGGGAAACCTTGGCCCATATTTTGTCTCTAGTTTTGGAGTGGAAATGGTTGAAGTTTCTCTATTATAGTTTTCATTGTTATTGTATGTTCCTTTATTTGTTTTAAAAGCTAGGTGGTCTGGGTCTCTTTAAATTATTGTGGTTGTGCCTTTTGAATGTGAGTCTTTGATTAGTGTTCCTACTTGTGTGTGCTTAGAATTTTTTTGAATTGGTTCTAGTTTCCAATCGTGCTTGCTTTGGAGATTCTTGAGTCTTATGGAGTTGATGAATTGTGATTTTGTTTTCTATTTGGTTCAAGTTTCTTCCACACATTTCCCCTTATGTCGGGGGATTTAGTTTGTGAGGGGAGTTATTATTTTTTATGGTTTTTTTTGTTAAGATTGTGAAGGGATGTTTTGGGTTGGTTGTATTGGGTTGTCATTTCCAGTTCTGGTAGTGGTATTAGTTGAGTTCTTATAGTGGGGAGAACCCTACTCCTTTTTTATGCTTATTTTTTATTTTGTTTCTATTATATTTTATCGGGTGTAACTTGTGGATTGAAAGCTCACCCTGAGGTTCCTGGTTTCATTCAGCTTCATTCAAGTTTGGGATCGAATTTTATTTATCATTTGGTTGGGTGACTTTCTGGTGGAAGAAATTATTTATGGTGGGGAGAATTTTCACACCCTAACCATAGTTTTTCTTTTATTTTATTCTTTTCATGTCTCTTATTCTTTTGGTTGATTTTTGGGTTGAGTTACCAATTTGAATTTTTTATGTGTTGGAGTTTCTAGGTGGATTTTTAGCCTATGTGTGGTTTGTGTGCACGGTTTTGGTGTTCACTATGCGGCATGTTGAGGTAGAGGGTGTTCTCAGTTCATTTTTTTCTTTCATGGTTTGGATTTCATGGCTTGATAATGGTTTGGGGGAAACCATATGGGGATAATGAGGAACTATGTAGCATGAGGGTTGGTGTTTGGGCCATGGCATGCGACTTTCATATATTTCGTATAAACTATACAAAAATCATATAGGGAGGCACTTCATTTTGATAGTGGAATTTTTCATGGTTGGTTAATGGTTTCCCAAACTATGTGGCTAAACCATATGGGGTTTCCCTCTTCTCTAGTAGGGTGTGCACAGTTGGATCACGGTTTGGAAAATTGTGTGTCCTGACCATGAGACTTTCCTGGGTTATTAAAAGTGTGAAATTATAATTTTACCCTCTTGTGTTTTATCCCCATTTCAGTATTTTCCTCCCTTTCTCAACCTAGGTACACTAGGGGTCTCCATAAAACCCTCCTCCCTTGCTCTCTTTCCACCATTGATTCCCCTAAAATGTTCCTAGATAAGTTTTCTTTATATTTTTGGTTGATTTCCTCTTCTCTACTTCTTTATCTCTTGGAATATTCATTTCTCTTAGTGGGGTATTATCGTGGTCATAACCTAAGGGTTAGGTTTGATTTGGGGGTTTCTTTTTCTAAATGATAGGGTGTGTGTTTTTTCTATTGGGATTAGATATTCCTTCTCCTGAAGTTTCATTGTGTTCTCACATTTTTGAGATAGTTGTTTCTATCCATTTCTATTTTGATACATTCCATTTGATGCTTGAGATTTACTAAATGATATTTAAATGTGTTTACCTTTAATTTTGTGTGTTAATATAAATTTTTTTGGTGTTTTTGTGATGGAAAATTGGTGAGAAATAGATTTTCAAAGGGTCTATTTAATTATGCCAATATATAAATACATCAAGGTGTTTGATAAAATTCAAATTGGTTTTTAAAGTTAAATTTGGGTGTCTCAGATGGTGTTTTAGTATTTATTAATCCTTAGAAATTCGATTTGGTTTTGAATTGGGTGTCGTGTGTGTGAATTAGTGAATTTTATGGTTTTACACTTATGTGTCGTTTGTTGTGTGTGGTGGTAAACCAAGTGGTGTTTCTTTAAAAAAATTGGGTACATTCATGAATACTCGAAGAGTGTCATTGGATGTTTTCATGTATGTATGTGCACGGGGTGCACATAAGGATGGACACACAAATGGTAATGGCCCTTGATAATGATGTTTCCTTTAAAAACTATATTTAAAAGGTATTATTATAAAAAAGGCTATACCCATGGTTTTAGAAAAAATTATGGGTGTAGGTCACCCCTATACCCACCGTTTTCTAAAAACTATGGGTATAGGGTTTGGTTCAGACCAATATGCACAGTTATGAAAAAACCATGGGTATTGAGTTTTGTTCAAGACTTATACCCTCAGTTTTTTCAAAACCATGAATATAGGTTTTAGTTCAAGACTTATACCCACGGTTTTCCAAAAATCATTAGTATAGGGTTTCTTTCAAAACTTATACCCATGGTTCTCCAAAAACTATGGGTATAGGTCATCCCAATAGCCTTGGTTTTGTTAAATCATGGCTATAGATTTCCCACGCAAGCACAAGGGAAAAAAATTCATGGGAATACCTATTTCCACGGTTTTCCACCTATAGCCACGGTTGAAAAATATATATATATATATATATACCGATAACCATATGTGGTGTAGATGTTAGGTGTGTGGATTTTATAGAGGTGGTCCAGGGTTCAAATATGGAGGCATGCATTATTTAAAATCCTATAGCCATAGTTTCAGAACTGTGGTTATGGGATTATTGACATAGTAGACTATTTCCCATACACCGATTCCCATAGTTTATAACCATGGGTATAGAATTTTCAAACCATGGCTATAGCTCAGATTTATACCAATGGATTAAGCTCCCAAAGTTCTTTGAACTTTGGGTATATCCTATACCCATGGTTTTATAGGCTATACCCACGGTTCCAAACTGTGGGTATAGGGTAATTTTTCAGTAGTGAAGGCTTATCCCCCTTTTTCCTTTCCCTCTTCCACATCTAAAATTTTTCTTTCAAACCCCTATTATTTTCAAAATAGTTCCTTGGTTTATAAATGGTGACTCAGTGTTCTAATTTAATTTAAAGGTGGTTTTGAATGTGTTCTCTAAGGCTTGTCCCGTTTGGAATTTGTGAAGTGGCATGGTTTCTAAAGAGACATAAAGACCCGTTTGGCATCTTAATGTGTGTTTTTGTTCCTAAATGAGATAAAGGCCCATTTGGAACCTTTAGTGAATGGTGTATATTTTTTTCTTGGTTTTAAAAAAAAGGATTGAATACTTATATGGTGTGAATGCTTGATTCGTATTTTATGATGTTTGGGAAAGTGATTTTGGAACTTATATGATGTGATAGACCATTTGGAACTTATATATGTATTGGTGTGTGATGGGAACCCCTATGGTGGATCCTCCAAGGAGAGGGTCATCACATAGGTGGTGTCAGAGTTTGGGTTAGGAAATCATGGTGGTAGTGGGTTATTGGTTTGAACCATGTGTGTGAGGACCTCCCCATTCATTGAGTACTATTATCATGGGATTTATGGGCATCATCTAGAGGATTGAGTGATAGTTTATTATCAACCCCAATTAGATGGGTTGTTTCTCCTAGATTCGTAGAGACACCAGGTCAGGAATGCCACTGGATTGGATAGTTTAGAGTGTCCAGTTGGTTATTGACTATGGAGATACACCATATGTTGGTAGGTGATTCTGAATTGAGTATGTCCAGAGATTTCTTCTAGATATGTTTAGGAAATTCCCATTATTGAAAATATGTATGTTTTGTTTTACTTCTACTGCATGTCAGATATGATCCATGCAAGTCAATTATTTATTATTTTTCTCTTTAATTTTAGAATAGACCTTTTTTCATTTGGTATGTATTTTTAACTACTATTTGGGGTTTTGAATAGGGTTTTTGAATGTGAATTCGTTTAAAAAAATACAGCAGCTTGTATTGTTTTGAAAAGGGAACTAACGGAAAGTTGTGTTTGGATATTTAAAATGATAAAAACTTATTTTATAAATATATTTCAAACTAGTGTTTGTGGAGTATTTTAGGAAACTAAATTCAAGGACTTTGTTGTCACGAACCAGCCTGAGTAACCTCGTAACCCGATAACCGAGGCAGCCCTAACATAGCTTGAAGGGTGTTCCCGATCCCCACAGGACGGTGACTAGCACCTGGAATTATACAAAAAAAGTGTGAACGATATTTCCACAATAATGTGGAAGCAAAAGAAAACAAGGAAGTATGCATAAAAAAAGAAACTCCATTGGGAGTGAAGTACCAGAATACAACAAGGCATAAAAATCCCAAAGCATTACAACCCAAGTATGAAAATAGGGAGACTCAACCCAAGTCTTAGAGGACACAACTCACCAAGACCGAGGTTCAACAGATAGATCCACCTCCAAGTGATCATTTCCCCTTTCTCTAACCTGGAAGAAGGAATTCTACAAACACCTGAAGGCAAAAGTAGGGTGTGAGCTAAAAATCCTAGTAGGGTCTCACCAAGGATTCCATAATAGATGCTAATAATAGATTAAACAAGAAAGTTATTTCAATTTTAAAAGGTAAACACATTTAACATTTTAAATTATAATTAAACAAGTCATGTTATACATTTCAAATGATGGAAATAAATATTTTAAGCAACGATTTTTACAAATTATGGAATATTTCTACAAAAATGGATTAAATAAAAATAGTTACATAAAACAGTTTATGTAAATTCATAAGGCATGTAAAGAAGTTAAAAATATTGGCATACATTTATATCTAAAATATAAAAAACAAGAGAGAAACATGGTCATCTGCCAAATAGGTATGATAATATTTCTGGCTATAAGACTCCGCACTCTTTAAGTGAACTCAGAAAAATGTGTATACACACATCCCAATGACACTGGCCAAAGGTGAATAGTCACCAACCTATCGGGTATATGACCCGTTGCAAGTATGTTTTAGAACGTTGTAATATTGTAGAGTGTGTCCAAATAACTCAATAACTACCTAAGGCTTGCATGTGATCTTACATAATCAATAATGGGAAATTTATTTTAAGACTGCTTAAAAATAAAATTAAATCCCATTCTTTTATTTCCATTCCAATTTTCTATTTAAAACCAAAATGGTTTTTAACAAAAAAAACATGCCTCTTTTTCAAGATAAAACCAATGGGTTTTTATCAAAACATTTTAAGCCATTTTCACAAGTTTTAAATCCATTCAAAACCAACTCCATCATTTCACAATTCATTCACACAATTAAATTCAGAAATTTAATTGAAAATTTTTTCATCAAAACTCCAATTTAAATTCAAAAATTTAAATCATCAATTGCAATAATTTAAAAAATTCAAGGTTAATCATTTTTTGGCTAATCAGGACGGAACCACCTACCTCATGGTTGATGATGTCTACGGAAATGATAAACCACCCTGTGTGTTTCAATACACCTCTTCACGACCTTAATATCATAAGCATTGACACATTAAGGTTCGATGTTCGTCAAGGGGTCATAGAACCAATGTGAGTTATTTTATTCCGAAATAAAATTTCACATGTGATAATACATTCTCTCCCCTGAATAATCTCTGGATTATCATTTTATGTTAATGCATGAAATCTCAAGAAATATCCATAAGAATAATTATAAACCTCGTTCAATAATTGTATCCCTAAAATAATTTGAGAACAGAGATGGTATTCCACATAATTTAAAAAAAAATTGTAGACACACACACACACACACATATCCTTTAATAATGCTATTATCGTTTAATAAAACATTGCATTTATTTAGTGATTAATTCTTCAACAACTAACCTTTGATAATTTCAAGAAATTATCATTTTATAATATCAATAATTATCATTTATTAATCAACATAATTATCCTGTGATAATTTTTATAATCAAGCGATGTGATAATTACATTAAAATTATCCTTTCATAATCCATAAAATTATACATTAATAAATTTATCTAAATAAATTATCCCTAAGCACACGATATGATTATCAATATATATGTATGTATGTATATATGTATATATATATATATATATTGATAATTTATTTTTAAAAAATATATATCTTTTGATAATCTCACGTGAACTATTCTGATATAATTCAGGTTTAAATATATATTTTTCGGAATTGTGATGGAGGGAGAAAATGAATAAAATAAGTTAAATAAATTAAAAAGAAAATAAACAAACCTACGTATGAGGTAGGGGTCATGAGAATAGGTGTTCCACACTGGAATCAGAGGGCTCAGAATGAACAAATTTCACAGTTGTACCTTTCAGGGGTTCCAAGACCGTGAAAAATCAAAGGAAACAACCCTATCTAAGGATTTTATAGTTCTAATATTTAAAACCCTAAAAAACTCAAAATTCAATGCCTCAAAATGGAACACCCAATTTAATGAATAGTTCATCCAAAAACTAAGTATAGATCATTTAATTTCACCCAATTAATACTTTACAATTAATAACCAGTGAAAACGGTTGAGAAATGGTGTTTTTGAATCCATGAATCCTTAAGAATGGAATTATGAGCTTCTCGAAGATGAGTGAACAGTGCATCCAAGTTTTGAAATTAATTTAATAATTAAATGAAATTAATAATTTAAATTATTTAATATAATTATTAAATAACATAAAAAATATAAGCGACCAAAACAAATGCCCATTTCTCATGAATGTTATATGTTGCCTATGGTAAATACCTCATTCTGAACCCAATGGTAGTATCAGATTTTTCATAGGATGCACCGCTTGAGAGATATTAATAATTTATTATTTAAAAACCAGAATAAATAATTAATTAAAATAAAAAGGGTTATTATTGTGAGCGAGGCATCCAAATGCTCGATGCTTATAAATGTTATATCCTGTCTAGGGTAAACCCCCCATTCCAGACCCATCAGTGGTCTGGGATTTCCCATGCGTCGCACCATCTGGGAGATATTTAATTATTTTTAATAAATAATATATTAAATATTATTTAATTACTTTAACTCACGAGTGAGGAATCCAAATGTATGGCGCCTTCGAATGTTATACCCCTCTTAAGGTAAACAAAGTATTTTAGAAAAAACAGTGGTCTTAGATTTCTCATGCAACGCACCGTTTTGAAGTTATTCAATTACTTTTGAATAAAAAGTGTGAATTTTAAAAAAATATATTATATTTAATATTTTTATTTTTTCATCACCAAGAATTTTAGGCCTTAGAAGAAATCACAATAACATGGTATCTAACTCCAAAAAATATATTTAATTGAACATTCTAAGATGTTAACTGGAATTTAAGGTCTTTAATGTATTTATCAAAAATTTACTGATAAATCATTTTTTCCACTTAAGATATTAATAATTTAAAACAAGTGGGTTTAAGAATACCTGAAATAGCAATGGGTTGTTATAACCTACCCACCATAGGAACTTTTTGTCCTCAGAAAGTTTATGAAGAATCCTCCACGTCAAAAAGGTGAGGCCACTGCTCTCTCATAAATGCCTCCCTTTCCCAAGTCTCATGAGAATCAGAACCATGATGCCATAGTATATAGACCAGAGGTATCGTCCTCCCACGAAGTACCTTGGTCTTAGAATCAACAACCCTGACTGGTTGTTCAGTCACAGATAGATCTGGTTCAATCTCAAGATCACTCCATCTCAAAACATGAGATGGATCAGAGAGATACTTTTGCAGCTGTGATACATGGAACACATTATTTATCAATGTCAGCTGCGGTGGTAGAGATAAATGGTAAGAAAATTTCCCTAACTAATCAACAACCTCGAAAGCACCTAAAATGAGGAGAAAGCTTCCCTTGCCTCCCAAGTCTTCTATGACCTAATCAGAGTGAAACCTTCAAGTACACCTGGTCACCGACTGACAACTCCAAAGGTTTACAGTGAAGATCAGCATAATACTTGTATTGGATTTGTGTTGTAAACATTCTCTGATGAATCAATTGGATCTTAGTTGTCGTATCTTGGACCAAACCCGGTCCAACCACGAAACTTTCACCAATCTCTAACCAACACAAAAGATATTTACAAGGACGGCCATATAATGCCTCAAAAGAAGACATTTTGATCATGGACAGATAACTGTTGTTATAAGAAAACTCAACCAGCCCCAAATGATTATCCCAAGACCCAAAAAAGTCGAGAACACAGGTGCAGAGCATATCCTCAAGGATCTGTATAGTTCTCTCTATCTGGCCATCAGACTGTGGATGGTAGTCCATGCTCAAATGGACCTAAGATCCCAATGCCTCTTGAAGGCCTCTCCAAAAGAGAGAAGTAAACTGAGGATCCCTATCAGAGACTATTTCATATGGAACTCTGTAAAAACAAACAATTTCTTTCACATAGAGATTTCCCAACTCCTCAACTTTGGTTATATCTCGAATGGGTATAAAGTGAGCCGACTTGGTCAACCTATCAATCACAACCCATATCGTATTCTTCCTCCTCTGGGTTCGACGTAACCCAACCACAAAGTCCATAGATATTTCATACCACTTCCATGTAGGGACAGGAAGTGGTTGAAGCAAACCCAAAGGTTTCTGGTGCTCGACTTTCACCTGCTGGAATGTATAGCAATGGGATACAAACTCAGCAATGTCTTGTCTCATACCTAGCCACTAGAACTATCACCGAATATCAAAGAACATCTTCATGTTTCCTGGGTTCATATCCCATTGGGAGTTATAGAAATCCCCCATCACAACCTTCTTTTCTGATGATAGCACAATATAACAGTTTTGATAACACAAAACACCATCTTTAGAGAACAACCACAGGGTGTTGGTCCCCCCACCATAAAGAGAGTTCCTAATGCTATGGAATTCATCATCAAGATTTTTTTCCTTAAGAATCAACTCGAGAAGAGAATATTTCAACTAAACATTGGCAAAAGAAACTTCAACCCCCTTCCACTGAACTCCAATATGCAACTGAGCAAAAATAACCATCAAACTCCACTCTTCTGATGATTCTTTCATAGCCTGTTTAGGAAGTTTTATGCTTAATCCATCTACAACGACATTCCCTTTCCCCAGGGTATAGGTATTGTCAAAGTCAAAAGATTTCAGGTACTCCACCCAACGACTTTGGAAGAGATTCAAATATTTTTGAGAGAAGATATAATTCAAGCTCTTATGGTCTGAATACCTAGTAAACCTTTCTCCAAAAAGGTAATGTCACCAATACTTAAGAGCATGCATTACAACTGTAGGTTTAAGGTCAGGGGTAGGATATTTCTTCTCATGAGGCTTAAGATGAAGAGATCCATAGGAAACAACATGACTACTGTCACACCCAGACCGACGCTTTATTTTAATATAATTATTTTGAGTCTCTCTTTAGAGATTTAGTTTGAACTAGTTTTAATTTAGAAAAAAAATGGGTTCTCATACAGGCGTGCGATCGTGCACACGACCGTGCGCAGTGTCTGGACTCAATAAATAATGTCATTATTGTGGTTGATTTCATTATGTTATTTTTATTATTATTATTAAATTTTTTATGATTTATTAGGATTTTATTTAATTTATTTTTTATTTTTATTTTATTTTAATTTTATTTTATTCTCTCATTTAATTGTTTTTTTTAACTCCCTCTTCCCCCCCCCCTCAATCCTGTCGGGCCGCACCTTCTTCCACAAACCCTACCATCGAACCACTAGCCTTCTTCCTCCTTGTGCCTCCACCTTGAGTGGAGCCTCCTCTCGCTCTTCCCTCCGGCTGCATCGATCGGCTACCACAAAGACGCGCCATTGTTCGCCTCGCACTGAATCACATCGACCCCCCTAATACTTCTCACCACTCAGAACCGCGCCTCCCTTTCTTTCTGGCTAGGATTTCTAGCATGGAGCACCTCTGGTGGCCCACTCCCTTGCTCGGTTGGCCATCTACACCATTCCCGCAGGTTTGTTTTGCTTCAATTGTTTTTTTTTCTTCCAATTGGTAGATTTTAGGTTTGGGTTTCATGTTTTATTTGGTCTATTTTTGGCATAATTGACTCGATAATTTGTTTTTAGGGTTCGCATTAGACTACTTGTGGTGTGATTGTCGTGCGACGAGAGTTTCACACCTTTTCCTAAGAAGTTTTCTATACCGAGGTTGGTGGTTCTGCATTCAAATATTATTTGAGGAATTAATTTACTTGTCTAATTAATTTATCATGTTCTTTAATTTATTTGTTTTGAGAAAATTTGGTTTTCCTTGAATTTATTATGTGTTGGATTTGTTTAGTTGCTTGTTCACATGGAATTGTGTGTGTTCATGATGAAAACCCATGTTTAGTCTTTTATTAGTGTTTTATTATGTTGTGCAAGCGTTGTAAATTCTATTTTGTCATGTTATTGGTGTGCATTTAGATTTTGAAGAAGTTTTTGAGTGGGTGTTTGTGTTCAAAGCCTTGTGATGCCTATTGGAGTTGCTTCATAAAATTTTTATGTGGTTTATTAAATATTTTAATGGGAATTTTGTTTTAAATTAAGGTGCGACCTCAAATTATTTGAAATGGGGTTTTCACTTTTATTTCAAATGGTGGATTTCTTTTCAAAATGGAACTTGGTTTTGAAATTGGGTTTTATCCATTCCTTATGTTTGATAAAAATGACAATAAATGTTTTCATTGTGAAATGCACTTGATTATTGGACTTTATGCCAAATGGGTTTTAATGTGGGTTGTCTTTGTGTTCGATGGGTTTCTTTAATTTAAAAAGGGTGTTTGGTTTTATAAAAAGGAAATGGAGTTTCCTTGGATTTATGTGGGTACGCTTGAACATGCTTATGCCTTCCTTTGGAACGGTTTATGAAATTTCAGATTTGTTTAGAAATGGATTTCCAAATGTTTATGAAATGAGTGACAGCCTGGTTGGCCCTTGGGATGTGATATTGATTTCCCTTGTTGATCTCTCCTGTTGTAGATGGCGATTACGGTTTATGTGATTGAATATTATGTTATAATAAATGGGTGTGTTATTTTTGGAGACCCTTGGTATGTTATTTTGGAATGTTTAATAGGTTGTTTAAGTGTTTAATTTTTTTATTAAATTATATGTGTAGTGTATTGGGCCTTGCTTCGATGGTTTTGGGTCATGGGTGTCAAGGGACCCTACATGTACATGCATAGGGTAAGGCATATATATATATATATATATATATATATTCCCTATTTGTACATATTCCCTCATGACACGGGGAATATGTTCAATGCAGCTAGGGGTATGTATATATATATGTACAAATGCATGTGCGTGTATGCACCAAGTGTCGGTTTGAGTGGTCATTGACAAATAGCGACAAGTTTGAGGTGGGTCCCCTATGCCCTAATCTTTAATTAGAATATCTATTTTTTCTTGATGTTTCTTTAAAAGTATTTCCTTGTTTTTTTATGTGAAATTGATATGCACTATATATATATATATTCTTGTGGTTCTTAAAAAGTGGTTTCATAGGGGTTTGAACATGAAATGATTATTTCCAAAAGATGTGTGGCCTTTCATTCGATTTTGTTATGAAGGTGTAATGGCATGCATTATTATTTTTAAAAAAAGGGGTTCCAAAGTGATTTTCAGAATGGGTTTTGGTGTGAACATGAGATTAAAGGATGGTTTGATCTCCATAAAAGTATTACTTCATTTTAAGTGTGGTTTTAAGCTTTTTTTAAATATATAGTACTTTTATGTGTTCTAAAATGATGAATACTCATTGTAAAGTGATGAGGCCCATTTGGCACTTTGATATTGGTTTTCGAAAATGGAAAACCCCACTTGAGACATTCCCCTTAATTTGAAAAATGTTATGCAAGTGTTAATGTGTGGTTTGTGATATGTTCCTAGTATAAAGGCTTGTGCGTGGTTGTGTGATGAAAAGGGGGGGAATGCGCTTAAGGAGGGAGATTGGTGGTGAGAGGTTGAATGAGTTTTAGATAAGAAAAGTGTTATGTACATATATGTTCCCTTGATAAAGAAAACTCACCACCAATTGAAATAGAGCACAATGGGAAACCTGGGTATCTAGGTGGGTGACCAGGACTAGTACGCTAGATGACATGGTAGGGGTTCATCCCAATTCATCTAGTAGGATTGACGCAACAAAACTAACTAAACATATGAATTACTTAGGGTCGTGGTCTTCTAAGCCACGTTTTCTGAGGGTCATGGACTTCTAAGCCACGTTTTTCTGAGGTTCGTGTTTTCTAAGCCATGTTTCCCTGAGGTACGAGGTCTCTAGTTTACCAATTGTGCTAGTTACCTATAGGGATTACCCATGGTTCTCATTTGCGACATGCGTCTTGTGATGTAATTTTATTTTCAGTTTTTTCATACTTGATGTCTTATTTGTGAAAACCATATTTTAATCCAAACTGATTTCTTTTCATTTTGAAACGTTAATGCATGCTTGAAACCTATTTTGAAAATGTAGTGGGAGAGAAATGATTTACTTGAAAATGAAAACTCACTAATTGAATTTGAAAATAAGGAAAAACATTATTTTATTATATTGCATTTTCAAACTGGCATGATTGGATTTCTTACTAAAGGTGGGGGAATAAGATGTGGTTATATTTTGTCATTCCTTCTGAGCATCCCGGTGCTCATGCCTACTTTACTTTTCAGTTGCAGGTTTCAGTCTTGGATCTCTTTTGGGAGCGAGTGTAGTTTACATACTGTGGTGACCCACGGGATCACCTGAGGTATGTCATGTTGCTTTGTTTATTCCTTTTTTTGCTACCATGTTGTTCAGTTTATTTTCCCTTATTTATCTTCTTGTTTATTTTATGTTTATTTATCTTTGTTATGGGACAAATCATTCCCTACTGGTTTATTTTGATGCCCAGCACTAGTTTTCAGCCTGTGGGGTTCGGGAACGCCCTTCAGGCCATGTCGCAGACCGGCTCGGGTGACCGGTTTAGGGTTGACCCAGGTTGGTTCGTGACAAAATGGTATCATAGGGGCCCTTTTTATTTGATTTGTTATGTAGCTTGGTTATTATGTGTGTCGGGACTCGAGAGGTAGGTGCAGGAAGGATTTCATGAACCCTTTCTCGTCCCGAGACTCAACTTTCCAGAGGTAGTCCGGGATTTGAATTTTCTTATTGGCTTGGTCTGTGTGGATGTGGGATGACAAAGGAAGTGAGAAAGTGTCACATGGCAGGATTTCATGGAGTATAGACCCATGTATAGTCCAAGTGCATGGTTCAAGGTGCTTCATGTGGTTGATGTTCACTTGGAGCATGGCCTACTAAGCCCTGTTGTCGAGTTGGCATGGCCACTAGTTCCTTATTTTGGAAATTTTGATGTGAGTTATGTTTGACCTTCGTTTTGGTTGGTGTGAGTAGATATCAAAAATGAAAAAGGATTTTTGTGAAGGTGTTTTCAAAAGGGAATATGGTTGGAGTGGAAAATGGTTTTTGAAATGGAAAACATTTTGGAATTTGGAAACGTGTTTCTTTAATTATAAGTGACTTTCTCAAATTGGTTGAGAATTTGTTATTTATATTGAATGATTAATTTTGAAAAGGGGATGTGTTTTTAATTAACACTTGGTATTCATATGATGGGCCACATATATAGAGGTAATCATGTGGCACAAGGATAATTTGTGGTATGTGTAGATGGGTGCATGAGCTAGCACAATAGTATATGTATGTGTGAGACTTCATGGAATACCAATGGTGGATATTTATGTTCTTCTGTTTTATGAAAATGGATTTCAAAAAAGGGAAATTTAAATGTTTTGAAAAGTGAGAGAGAAATTGTTTAGTGTTCACTTTTTGTGTTTGGTATCATTTTTCGTGGGTTCTTGGTTTTGACATACTGAATTGTGGTTGGAATATTGATTTGAGTTTGAGCTTTAGTTTGTGATTGAAGTGTGAAATTTTGATTTATGATGAGTTTTGATTCAGATTTGTGCCTCTTGTTTTTGAGTATGCTACCCATAAAAAGTCCCAGAGATTTCTAGTGAGTCTTTCCTAGTTGTTGGTTCTACCCAGACTCTTAGCAGAGTGGTGGAATTGAATTATTTTTTGTTGTTGTTTTTATTCTGTGGTGATCGTGATCTATTGAAGGTAGCAGACTGGTTTGGTAAAATCGTTGATGTTTTCAGGTTATTGGGAACTCCCAAAGTTATGAGAACTCATTCTGATTCGAGTTCATTTTAAAGTTCAACTTTGGATTGATGGAAGAAGATGAACCTAATGTCGTTGCATGATGTGATGTCTCAGAGGGTGTTTAAGACCACTTCTGTCCGATGGTTTATACCTAAGGAAGTGAAGGTGAGGGAAGTGGCAGAGCTCATGAGTGTCCAGCAAGGCCAACAGATAGTGAAGGCTTACATTAGGCATTTCGAGGGGTTGATTCCCTTTTCTCCGGAGGTGGCGTCGTGGAATCAGTTAATGTTTCTCTTGTGTGGGGTCTTTGTCCAGGGTTTAAGGAAAGATTATTTTTGGTGTTTGAGATGGTTCCCCATTCGATGAGAGAAAACCGGAGTAACCTTCCTCATACAAGTCTTCTTGTCAATTTCATCTTCTACTAGTCGGTCCTTTCTCTTGTTTGCCTCTGGTGTGGCCGGTTTGGGTACTTTAAGCCTCCTTGTCATCCTCCTTTGAAGACTTGTCGTCAGTGTGGACGTTTGGGAAACTTAGCGAGGTTCCTCTAGTGGCATCGTCGGAAGGATTCTCGACTGGAGGATGTAATCTCCTGACTATGAGGCAAAAAATGCTTCAAGACATCAGAGCTCCAACCATAGGTCTCAGAGTGAAGCTTTTCATGCAGTCAGAAATCATGGGGTATGGTTCACCTTAGTCTAACTTTTCTCTCCAGTGTTGAAATAAGGATGGTTTAAATTTCTCTATTCAATCTCCCTCATATTTGAAGGTTCTATCCATCTGTAAGTGGTATAGAGGTCTCTTTTTCTCGTTGTGGTCTTTGTTCTTTGAATAACCCACTTTCGTTGTAAGAAGTCGTGGTGATCTCGTGTTCTTGTAATTCCAGTAGTGTGCCTCCTCAAATATGAGTTTTGAAGTTTGTCTCTTTATGGATGTGAATCTCAAGGTTATTGTCTCTCAAGTGTGGCTAGATCTTTTGGTCACCTGCTCTTATTTTAGGACATGCTCTTTTTGGGAGACACGTGAATTTTGGGAAACAATGAATAGGGGTGTTGTTCGCCTTTCGGTTTGGGGTCTTTTGTCAGGGACCCCATGTGTTGGGGGTCTGGTTTGCATGAAGAGTTCATGGGTTGGTTTGTGTGGGCCTGTATCGATCTGTGCTATTTGGCTTAAGCTAGTTAGTTCTTAAATAGTGGGGATACCCACCATGAATCTTGGCGCGCCTTCTTCGAGGTTTGGTCTGTGTGGCGGTTTCCTCTTGGATCAATTTAGCAGTTCCAGAGTTATCCCATGATGAGAGTCTCAATGTTGGTTGTGCTAGTCAGGTTCTAATGGTGGGGATAACCGTCCTCGTTTTCGGATGGCTCTTCTCTTTGAAGTTTCCCTTAGAGTTGGTCGGGTGTGACCGATGGAGTGAAAATTCACATTGAGTTCGAGATTTCATTGTCCTCATTCAGTTTCGATCTCGAATCTATTTCCTCAGTTTTCTAGGTGACTTTCTGGGGGCAGAAAGTTTTTGTGGTGGGGAGAATTATCACACCCAAACCAACGCTTTATTTTAATATAATTATTTTGAGTCTCTCTTTAGAACATTAGTTTGAACTGGTTTTAATTTAGAAAAAATTGGGTTCTTATATGGGCGTGTGACCGTGCGCATGATCGTTCACGGTGTCTGGCCTCAATAAATAATGTCATTATTGTGGTTGATTTTATTATATTATTCTTATTCTTATTATTAAATTTTTTATGATTTATTAGGCTTTTCTTTAATTTATTTTTTATTTTAATTTTATTTTTATTTTATTTTATTCTCTCATTTAATTGTTTTTCTTTCACTCCCTCTTCCTCACCCCCTCAATCCAGTCAGGACACACCTTCTTCCACAAACCCTACCATCAAACCACTGGCCTTCTTCCTCCTTACGCCTCCACCTTGATCGGAGCCTCCTCCCTCTCTTCCCTCTGGCTACATCGATCGGCTACCACCAAGCCGCGTCGTTGTCCGCCTCACACCAAACCATGTCACCCCCTACTACTTCACACCACTCAGAACCACGCCTCCCTTCCTTTCCGGCCGAGATTTTCGGCGCGGAGCACCTCCAGTGACCCACTCCCTTACTCGGTTGTCCATCTACACCATTCCTACAGATTTATTTTTCTTCGATTGTTTTTTTCATCCAATTGGTAGATTTTCGGTTTGGGTTTCATATTTTATTTGACCCATTCTTTGCGTAATTGACTCGATACTTTGTTTTTAGGGTTTGCATTAGACCACTTGTGGTTTGATTTTCATGCGACGTGATTTTCGCACCTTTTTTGTGAAGTTTTCTATACTGAGGTTGGTGGTTCCACATTCAAATATTATTTAATTAATTACTTTACTTGTCTAATTAATTTATCATGTTCTTTAATTTATTTTTTTTTGTGAAAATTTGGTTTTCCTGGAAGTTATTATGTGTTGGATTTGTTTAGTTTCTTGTTCACATGGAATGGTGTGTGTTCATGATGAAAACCCATGTTTAATCTTTTATTAGTGTTTTATTATATTGCACAAGCGCTGTAAATTCTGTTTTGTCATGTTATTGGTGTGAATTTGTATTTAGAAGAAGTTTTTGAGTGGGCATTTGTGTTCAAAGCCTTGTGATGCCTATTGGAGTTGATTCATAAAAATTTTATATGGTTTATTAAATATTTTAATGGGAATTTTGTTTTAAATTGAGGTGTGACCTCAAATGATTTGAAATGGGGTTTTCACTTTTATTTGAAATGGTGGATTGCTTTTCAAAATGGAACTTGGTTTTGAAATGGGGTTTTATCCATTAATTATGTTTGATAAAAATGACTAAATGTTTTCATTGTGAAATGCACTTGATTATTGGACTTTAGGCCAAATGGGTTTATTGTGGGTTGTCTTTGTGTTCGATGGGTTTCTTTAATTTAAAAAGGGTGTTTGGTTTTATAAAATGGAAATGGATTTTCCTTAGATTTATGTGGGTATGCGTGAACATGCTTATTCCTTCCTTTAGAACGATGTATAAAATTTCAGATTTGTTTAGAAATGGATTTCTAAATGTTTATAAAATGGGTGAAGGCACAATTGGCCCTCAGGATGTGATATTGATTTCCCTTATTGAGCTCTCCTATTGCATATGGTGATTACGGTTTATGTTATTGAATATTATGTTATAATAAATGGGTTTGTTATTTGTAGAGACCTTTAGTGTGTTATTTTGCAATGTTTTATAGGTTTTTTAAGTGTTTAATTGTTTTATTAAATTATATGTGTAGTGTGTTGGGCCTTGCTTTGATGGTTTTGGGTCGCGAGTTTCGAGGGACCCTACATGTACATTCATAGGGTAAGGCATGTATATATATGACCTATTTGTACATATTCCCTCATGGTGCAGGGAATATGTGCAATTCATCTATGGGTATGTATATATATATATACAAATTCATGTGCGTGTATGCACCAAGTGTCAGTTTGAGTGGTCATCGACAAATAGCGACAAGTTTGAGGTGGGTCCCCTATTCCCTAATCTTTAATTAGAATCTCCATTTTTTCTTGATGTTTCTTTAAAAGTATTTCCTTGTTTTTTATGTGAAATTGATATGCACTATATATATGTGCTTTTGGTTCTTAAAAAGTGGTTTCATAGGGGTTTGAACATGAAATGAGTATTTCCAAAAGATGTGTGTCCTTTCTTTCGATTTTGTTATGAAGGTGTAATGGCATGCATTATTTTTTTTTAAAAAGGGGTTCCAAAGTGATTTTCAGAATGGTTTTTGGTGTGAACATGAGATTAAAGGATGGTTTGATCTCCATAAAAGTATCACTTCATTTGAAGTGTGGTTTTAAGCTTGTTTTTAATATATAGTACCTTTATGTGTTCTAAAATGATGAATACTCATTGTAAAGTGATGAGGCCCATTTGGAACTTTGAGATTGGTTTGCGAAAATGGAAAACCCCACTTGAGACATTCCCCTTAATTTGAAAAATGTTATGCAAGTGTTAATGTGTGGTTTGTGATATGTTCCTAGTGTAAAGTCTTGTACGTGGTTGTGTGATGAAAAGAGGGGGAATGCACTTAAGGAGGGAGATCGGTGGTGAGAGGTTGAATGAGTTTTATATAAGGAAAGTGTTATGTACATAT
This sequence comes from Viscum album, assembly GCA_963277665.1. Lineage (NCBI taxonomy): Eukaryota > Viridiplantae > Streptophyta > Magnoliopsida > Santalales > Viscaceae > Viscum > Viscum album. Next base: position 1,624,585,674 of record OY728160.1, on the reverse strand, counting down.
ATGTTTTCTTGATAAAGAAAACTCACCACCAATTGAAATAGATCACAATAGGATACCTGGGTATCTAGGTGGGTGACCAGGACTAGTACGCTAGATGACACAGTAGGGGTTTGTCCTGGTTCTTCTATCAAGATTGACGCAACAACACTAACTAAACATATGAATTACTGAGGGTCGTGGTCTTCTAAGCCACGTTTTCTGAGGTTCGTGGTCTTCTAAGCCACGTTTTTCTGAGGGTCGTGGTTTCTAAGACACATTTCACTGAGGTACGAGGTATCTAGGTTCCCACTTGTGCTAGTTACCTATAGGGATTACCCATGGTGCTCATTTGCGACATGCGTCTTGTGATGTAATTTTATTTTCAGTTGTTTCATACTTGATGTCTTATTTGTGAAAACCTTATTTTAATCGAAACTGGTTTCTTTTCATTTTGAAACGTTAATGCATGCTTGAAACCTATTTTGAAAATGTAGTGGGAGAGAAATGATTTACTTTAAAATACAAACTAGCTACTTGAATTTTAAAAGAAGGAAAAACATTATATTATTATATCACATTTTCAAACTGGCATGATTGAATTTCTTACTAAAGGCAGGGGCATAGGATGTGGTTATATTTTGGCATTCCTACTGAGCATCTCAGTGCTCATACCTACTTTAATTTTCAGTTTTAGGTTTCAGTCTTGGATCACTTTTGGGAGAGATTGTAGTTTACGTAGTGGTGACCCATGGGGTCACCTGAGGTATGTCACGTTGCTTTGTTTATTCCTTTTTCCACTACCATGTTGTTCAATTTATTTTCCTTTATTTAACTGCTTGTTCAGTTTATGTTTATTTGTCTTTGTTATGGGAAAAATCATTCCCAACTGGTTTATTTTGATGCCTGGTACTAGTTTCCATCCCGTGGGGATTAGGAACGCCCTTTAGGCCATGTCGCAGACCAGCTCGGGTGACCGGTTCAGGGTCGACCCGGGTTGGTTTGTGACAATTACCTTGCATAAGGTCACATCCCAAACCTGAATCTGGTGCATCACAGAAGACCACGTAGCCTTTCCCAGCCTCAGGAAGAGTTAACACCAATATAGTAGTTAAAATATTCTTTAGCTCAAAAAAATAACGTTGACGTTTATCATTCTAAGAAAACTTCACTCCCTTTTGAGTCAGAGTAGTCATTTAGCCAAATCATTTTTTTTATTTCTTTTTTTTTATTTTATAAAACCACTTTCATGGGAAAGTGGGAACCCGAACATTGTCCAAATCATCAACAGTCATGAAATTCAAAATTCAAAAACATACCACATCAATCCTGAAATTCAAAGTTCAAAATCAAAAGCAAAGAGATTATCACCAAGTAAACATCCTGCAAATCGTCTCTGCCAAACACATCACTGTCGTAAGCGTCACCTTGCTGCCGAACACTCAACCATGAAACCAAAACAGCGACGAACCAAAACCACAAAGCATCAGGAACACCAGGATGCCGAGACCAAGCCAGAAACCACACCGCATAGGACCCTCGATCCACCCTTCACAGGAAAACTAGCAGAACCAGGGCAGGCCACACGGCTGCGTCAACACCGCGAGCCGAACAGCCTTCTGACCTCAAACCATAAAAAAATTCCACACAATAAGACAAAAAAATGCATTCAAGAGAACAAAACCAAAGGTCATCACCGAAAAACAACCTCCCGAATCATCAAATCTCGCCAGAACAAACCCGCAGATCTGGACACCGCCTCCACAACCGCACACAGAGAAGTCCTTAACAAATCGGCGATAATATACTACTAAGCCCCAGAATCTTTGAATCTAGAAAACATTTCATGGTTGTTCCCAAGTCATAAAAGTCTTCACCATCTCAGGATAAACTAATATTCCTTGTTCTGACACCACATTCCCCAAGAATTTCACTTCCCAATTCCATAAATCACACTTTGAAAGCTTGGCATAAAGTTGGTGATTCCTTAGTAGAATCAAAACTATTTTCAGATGATGCACATGATCCTCCACAGACTTAGAGTAGACAAGAATTTCATCCAAAAAGACTACCACAAAGGTATCCATATACTCATGGAAAACCTTTTTCGTCAAATCCATGAAAACTATAGGATCATTTGTTAGGCCTAAAGGCATAACGAAGTACTCATAATGGCCATACCTACTCCAAAAAGTGATTTTCTGAATTTTATATTATTTTATTTTCAACTGATGGTAACTGGATCAAAGATCAATCTTTGAAAACCACATCACCTCTTTCAATTGATCAAACAAATCATTAATTCATGGTAACAGATATTTTTTCTTTATCGTAACTCGATTAAGCTTTCGATAATCAACACATAATCGAATAGAACCATCAGCCTTATTGGTGAAGAGAACTGGTGCTACCCAAGGTGACACACTCAGGTGTATAAATCCTTTCTTAAGAAGATCATCTTACTGGTACTTTAGTTATTTTAGTTCAGATGGATCCATTCAGTAAGAGGGAATAGAAACAGGTTTAGTACTAGGCATTAATTCAATAGAAAAATCAACCTCCCTTACTTGTGGAAAACCAGAGAAGTCAGAAGGAAATAGGTATGGAAACTCAACGATGACTGAAGGAAGATAACCACACATTCAATCCCTCTTTAGACAAAAAGAAAATAATGATATCACTTTTCTCAACTCCAAATAAGAGAGTCTAGCTCTACTTGACCTCGGTTCTCATTCTCCTTAAAAGACAAGAGGCACACCACTATGTGTAGTAAGGTAGACCCGTCGAATATAACAATCGATCTGAGATTTATGGGTAATGATCCAATCCATACCAAATATGACTTTAATAGATTTTATGTCAAGAACTAAAAAACTCCAAGTAAGTTCGACATTTGATAGAGAGAAGACACAAGCAGGAATATAGAGAATATGCTCTCTCTTTGTACCAAGGGGTGTAGTAATATCCATTTCACAAGATAAAATCTTCATTGGTAGATTAATAAGATTAACAATATGGGTTGACATAAATGAGTGAGATGCACTGGTATCAGATAGAGTGGTCACTAAATATGAAGCTATAGTAATGGTACCTCTCACAGTTGTGGGACCCATGTCTACTTTCTCTGGAGACTCTTACACTGTGTGAAGAAGCTTCGTTTTGGATGCCTGTGGCTAGAACCCTTTTGTACGTGAATCATTTTATTACCCCACAATTTTTAGAGGTGTTGATGATCTTGTTACACTACATGGAGTAGATAAGTGACGGTATAATCTTTATAAGTTCCCAAAACATCTGCAGGAGCTACAATTCTTGGGTGTCTCAGTGAAAACCCTCTTAGAATATCTTGGATTTCCACACTAATAGCAAGTCAATGAACTCCCTCCTGGTGCTACAGGAGGTCTGTAATGACTCTGTCATCGAGAACTACCATGAGAATCTTTATTCTTCTGTTTTCCTTTAAATGAACCAATTCTTCCACTGGGAGGAAAAGTAACTCCCTTCAACCCTAAATTTCCTTCCAAATCCATCTCAACCATCATCACCCTATCTAGAACATCAGCATAAGTGGGAAGCTTCAACAAGAAAACTTGAGAACGATTATCTGATCAAAGTCCTAACTCAAATCTTCGTGCCTCTATCTTCTCATTAGATACAATCATAGGAGAAAACTGCACCAACTAAGCAAAGTGATTTGAGTACTCAGTCACGGTTTTCTTAGCTTGATAAAGCTTGAAAAAATCCACAGCCTTATCCAACACCATTGATTCTAGATAGAACTAGTTAGTGAAAAGAAACTTCAAGTCTTTCCACTCTAAACCCTCATGTTTCCCAGCTTTCACCATCATGTCTCACCATCTCCTACTCGGTCCCTCCAGCACGAAGGTGGCACATTTCACCTTGATCGCATCAGGTGTCTCCAAAAAAACCCAAATAGACATTCAATCTTGCTCAACCATTCCTATGCATGTTGAGGGTCAGTGGATCCTTTGAAAACTTTTGGCTTCTGGTGTAGGAACTCTTGAGAACGATTTCAGGGAACATCCCTATGAGGATCCATATCTAGAGCCTAAATGGAAACTAGAGGTGGTGCCTATCCTAGAGCTTGGACAGTGAAAACAATCACCTCAACCAGACTCAGATCCATAACAAGACTCACTAAGATTCAGCAGTAGCCTCTTTCTGGATCTGATTCCGACGTCTTCTCAGAGGCACGATGCTACACAACATCATCAAATAAAAAACATTAAATTAACGCTCAAACTGATTAATAAGGAAAACTATTCTTAATATAAGGTATAAAAAATATTTGGATTTCACTATATCAAAATAAAAACAGAGAAAGGACTAGAACTAATCCACAAGTCACCTTTCCCTAACCACCCTTAGGGACTTAAGGTTCATTTCGGTGAGAGTTGGCTAAGCACCCAATCGCAACTACCTCCTAAGTCCCAATAATATTTCACAAATTCATACTGACATCAAGGAAAGATGATTAATCTCTCTCTTTGATGCAACTTTGTCACGAACCAACCTGGGTACCCTCGTAACTCGATAACTGAGCCGGTCCTAACATATCCCAAAGGGCGTTCCCAATCCCCACGGGATGGAGACTATAACCTGGCATCATAAAACATACAAGTGGAAATGATTTTTCCACAAGAATGTGAAAGAAAAAGAAAACAAGGAAGTATACATAACCAAAGAAACTCCACTAGGAGTGAAGTGCCAGAATAAAAAAAGGCATAAAAAGCCCAAAGCATTACAACCCAAGTATGAAAAAAATGGAAATGCAACCCAAGTCTTGGAGGAAACAACTCACCAAGACTGAGGGTCAATAGCTGGATACACATCCAAGTGATCCTTTTCCCTTGCTCAAACCTAGAAGAAGGAAGTCTACAAACACCTGAAGGAAAAAGTAGGGTGTGAGCTAAAAACCCCAGTACGGTCTAACCAAGGATTCCATAATAGATGCCAATAATATATTAACCAAGAAAGTGCTTTCAATTTTAAAAGATAAACTGGTTTGACATTTTAAAACATAATTAAAAAAATCATGCTATACATTTCAAATGATGGAAATAAATATTTTAATAAATGATTTTTACAAATGATGGAATATTTCTACAACAATGGCTTAAATAAAAATATTACATAAAACCGTTTATGTAAATTCAGAAGGAATGTAAAGCAGTTAAAAATATTGGCATACATTTATATCTCAAATATAAATAACAAGCAAGAAACATGGTCATCTTCCAAATAGGTACGATAATATTTTCATATATAGGACTCCGCACTCTCTAAGATAACTCAACAAAATGTTTATACACTCGTCCCAATGACACTGTCCAAAGGAGACTCGTCACTAACCTGTCGGGGATGTGGCCCACTGCACGTATGTTTTAGAATGTTGTAATAGTGTAGAGTGTGTCCAAATAACTCACTAACTACCTAAGGCTTGTATGTGATATTACGTAATTAATGGTGGGCAATTTATTTTGAGACTGCTTAAAAATACAATTAAATCCCATTATTTTATTTTCATGCCAATTTTCCATTTAAAACCAAAATGGGTTCTAATAAAAAACATGCCTCTTTTTCAAGATAAAACCAAAGGGTTTTTATCAAAACATTTTATGCCATTTTTACAAGTTTTAAATCCTTTCAAAACCAACTCCATCATTTCATGATTTATTCACAAAATTAAATACAACAATTTAATTGAAAAAATTTTCATCAAAACTCCAATTTAAATTCAACTATTTAAATCATCAATTGAAATAAATTAATAAATTCAGGGTTAATCATTTTTTTGGCTAATCAGGATGGAACCACCAACCTCAAGGTTGCCGATGTCTATGGAAATGATAAACCACCTTATGTGTTTCAATACACCTCCTCACAACCTTAATATCATAAGCATCGACACATCAAGGGTCGATGTTCGTCAAGGGGTCCTAGAACAAATGTGAGTTATTTTATTCCGAAATAAAATTTCGTATGTGATAATGCATTCTCTCTCTTGAATAATCTCAGGATTATCGTTTTATGTTAATTCATGCGATCATAAGAAATATCCATAAGAATAATTATAAACCTTGTTTTATAATTATATCCCTAAAATAATTTGAGAATAGAGATGGTATTCAACATAATTTTTTTTAAAAAAAATATGTGTATACATATTTATGTACATATATATATATCAAAATATCATTTGATAATGCTATCATTGTTTAATAAAACTTTGTATCTGCTTAGTTATTAATTCTTCAACAACTAACCTTTTATAATTTCAAGAAATTATCATTTGATAATATTAATAATTATCATTTTTAATCAACATAGTTATCCTATGATAATTTTGATAATCAATCCATGAGATAATTACATTAAAATTTTCCTTTCATAATCCATAAAATTATACGTTAATAAATTTATCTAAATAAATTATTCCTAATAAAGTGATATGATTATCAATATATATGTATGTATGTATATATATATATCTATGTGTGTGTATATGTATATATATCTTTTGATAGTTTTTTTATAAAAATATATCTTTTGATAATCTCACATGAACTATTTTGATATAATTCATGTTTAAATATATTTTTTTCAGAATTGTGATGGAGGGAGAAAATGAAGAAAATAAGTTAAAGAAATTAAATAAATTAAAAAAAACTGCATATGAGGAAGGGGCATGAGAATAGGTGTTTCACACTATAATAGGAAGACTCCAGATGAACAAAGTTTACAGCCGCACCTTTGAGGGGTTCCAAAGTTGTGAAAAATCGAAGGAAACAACCCAATCTAAGGATTTTATGGTTCTAATATTTAAAAACATAAAAAAATGCAGCATTCAATACCTCAAAATGGAACACATGATTTAATGAATGATTCATCTAAAAACTAAGTATGGATCATTTAATTTCACCCAATTAATACTTTGCAATTAATAACCAGTGAAAATGGTTCAGAAATGGGGTTTTTGAATCCATGAATCATAAAAAATGGTGTTACGGGCTTGTTAAAGATGAGTGAACAGTGTATATGAGTTTTGGAATTAATTTAATAATTAAATGAAATTAATAATATCAATTATTTAATATAATTATTAAATAACATAAAAAAATATAAGCGACCAAACCAAATGCTCGTTGCTCATGAATGTTATATGTCACCTAGGGTAAACACCTCATTCCGGACCCAGCGGTGGTCTTGTATTTTTTATATGATGCATTGTTTGAGAGATATTAAGGATTTATTATTTTAAAATAATAATATATAATTAATTAAAATAAAAAGGGTTATTTTTGTGAGTGAGGCATCCAAACACTCAATGCTTACAAATGTTATACCCCGTCTAAGGTAAACCCCCCATTATGGACCCATCGGTGGTCTCTAATTTCCCATAAGTTGCACCATTTGGGATATATTTAATTATTTTTAATAAATAATATATTAAATATTATTTAATAACTTTAACTCATGAGTGAGGCATCCAAATGTCTACCACCTTCAAATTGTATACCTCTCTTAAGGTAAAAATCATATTTTTGACATAACAGTGATCTCATATTTCCCATACGATGCACTGTTTTGAAGTTATTCAATTATTTTGAATAAAAAGTGTGCATTTTAAAAAAAATATTATATTTAATATTTTTATTCCATCATTTCTGACCCTTTGCGGGCCTCAGTAAAAATCACAATAACATAATATCGAACTCCAAAAAATATTTAATTGAACATTCAAAGATGTTAACTAGAATTTAAGGTCTTTAACACATTTATCAAAAATTAACTGATAAATCATTTTTTTCCACTTAAGATATTGATAATTTAAAATAAGTGGGTTTAGTAATACCTAAAATATTAACGGTTTGTTACATATGTGGTGATTTCATACTTAGTTTTTGTATGCTCACACCTGACTTATACCACTCTACATTGGTAAAACAGAGTTTTTTTTCAGGTTCAGGTTTTTTGTTTGGTTTTTCCTTTAGATAAGGTTAGTCTTGTGGTTGGTGGTGACCAAGAGGTCATATGGAGATCATGTTATCATGGTTAAGTTTTAGATTTTTATTAAGTTTTTTTTGTTCATTATTTTCTCTATCTGTATTGTTTTTTATATTTATTTATGTTCAATTTTTTGTTAGTTTTGTTGTGTTCTCTATTTGGTTATTTTATCCTAGTTGTTTATTAGGAGTTATCATTCCATTTTTTGTTTATCTTTGATTCCCAATGCGAGTTTCTAGCTTGGGCGGATCGATAACGCCACTCTATCCTTGTCTCAGGTCGGGTCAGGTGTCAGTTTGGATGGTAGCCTATCCTGGTTCGTGACATTTCCACATGTAAAATTGTTAATGAAATATGGAAACTTCTTGAAGACGCAGGGGAAGGAAAAAATAAATCCAAGGATACAAGACTTGACATGAATATACAATACTTTAAATGTTTTAACATGAATTATAATGAATCTATTATATAAAAAATTACTCGATTCACTAACATTATAAATGGAAAGAAATCCCTTAGTGATGATCTTTCTATAAAAACTCTTATGAAGAAATAATTTGGGTATTTTTATGCTCTTGGCCACCCAATGTAATAATGATTCAAGAAGTAAAGGACATTAAGAGGATGCATATTTTGGAACTCATATGAACACTCATAGAAAATGATATCGTACTAAAAAAGGAAAGCTGAAACTAAAGTTAAAGAGATCAAGGAAAAGAAGACCATTTATTTCAAAGAAAATCAAGAAAGTTATTCCAATAGTGATACTAAAATTACTAGCTTGGTAAAGAAGTAGAATAATTTCATGAGAAATAAGAATTCATTTTGATGATTTAAAAAGGAGGATAAAAAAGGATAAGACAAATCCACTTGTTATGAAATCAAGAAAATGAGTAACATTAGGCTAGATTATCCCATTTTCAAGAAAAATCTGAAATGGGAAAGGAAGATCTGGAAATCCTTTAAAGATGTATCTTGAATTTTAAGTGGTGACTCCCATTACTCAAATGTATCAAGAGATAAAAATTCCAAATTTCTAATGGATAAAATAATGGTAATAAATTAGTTAAATTAGGTTACTAATTTATATTATTCTTGTTATTTAAATTATACAGACATTAAAATTTCTAGAGATCAACTTTATGAATGATTTTGTGAACTCACCATAAAATATAAATAACTAAAAAAGTAATCTATTAAATTTTTCAATGAGAAGGATCAACTCTCTAAGAAAAAGGTGTATTTAACCTCAAAATAGAAATTTTAACCAAATATGGATAAATTACGTTCCTCTATTTAAGAGCATAAAGTGGTTCTCTCAAAATTCACCTAAGGTGAAGGAAATTTGGATAAAATTATAGGTTCATAATTCCATTGGAATAACCATTTTTTAATCGGTTTTAATAATTAAATTAGTTCCTAAAAACCAACTAAATTTATGAGATGAACATATTAATATTAAATATATAATTATTTTCATAAAACCTAACATCTAATTTATGAATGAAATTATATAAATTCTCAATATGGTGGACCAAAAAGGATTCCCTTCTTGTTTAAATTTTATAGAAAATCATTTATTAAAGGTTCCAACTAGGCCTAGAGTAATAAAAATAATAATAAAGTTTCAAAAATCACTTTAAAAAATATTATTAAGGAAATATTACATATAAAACCCTTTTAATAAGTCAAAAGGGCCTTTATATTTCATTTTAATACATGACTAGAAATCCATTTTTTCCTTTAAAACCATATTTTAAATTCAAATGTCATTTTAAAACCTCTTTAAATTACAAGGTACCAAATTTTTCTTAAAAAATTTTGTACTTTATGGATTCACATGCATAGAAATCATGGAACAATATATGGAAAATACTAAACATAATATCTATTTGGATAAAAAGATTAATCAAGTAAACTCATTAAAAACCCTTAGGTGATGGAAATATAATAAAATAACATCTCAAATTCACAAAATGACATGCATAGAAACAATAAAGATCCAAGGAATCACATAAACTCCCTTAAATTCCTTATGAGATCATCATAAACACTTTATCAAACTTGAGACATGCTTACACTTTAGATATGAACATACAAGAATTTAAACTTATTGAAACCTCTTTGGAAATGAAACCATGAAATTTTAAAACATTTACTTCAATTTACTAATTCCCTAGGGTTTACAAAAAACCTAGAGTTTTTAGTGAAAATAATGGTATAAAACTCGATCATTTCATGGTATAGTATTAAAAATAAAAGGCATGAAAAAACATTCCTCAAGTGTGTAAAAATGACATGAAATATGAAAATATGGATGAAGGAGGGATTAAAGTACAATTTACACACCCAAAACCACAAAAAAATCATAAAAATAGGATTAACCCCTAACCCTAGGTTTCTATTGAGATAAACCAAAGTGAGAGAAAGAAAAGGAAATAAGTAAGTGGAAGAAGGAGAGGGGAAATAGGGTCAAAACCATTAATGAATCACTCTAAACTGAAGGAATGAGGTCAAAATAAAATAGGAAAGAGTGGAAATCACCTAGGACTCCCCCAATAGGTGAATCATATGATTGAGGGAATAAAGGACCTCCTTTGGGTTTTAATTTTAGGGAAGTTGCTTTCGGAGATTCAAAATTTTAAAAAATTAGGTAAGTAGTATGGTTTGGCCACATAGTTCATGAAACCAGGTGTCAACTATTCGCCCCTCATCGAGAAAACAAAGGCATATCCCACTGTTTGGTCACATGGTTAGAAAAATTGTTTAATAATCATGAAAATAACTCCATTAAAAATTTCATACCCTTTCACTGAGTCATCATATGGTTTTCAATAAACTTGCATTAACCATGTGATGAGTAAATTTATTAAATTTTTAAAAAAAAGGAATGACCTAAAACTCAATAATAAGAATAAAATAAATAAGTAAAATAATTGGAAAAATTTTAGGGTGTGACAATTCTCCCCATCATAACACTTTTTTTCCAAAAAGTGACTGAGTTTTGTGGAGGAAAACATGACCAAGAAGGTCCAAATTAAGAGGTATTTCTCACTCTAAAAAATCCAAACTAAACTAGAACCCAATAAAACTACTATATATAGATCTATTCTTATCCTATAACTCACACCTAACCTCATAAATGAAGATATGAAAAAATGGGACCCATGAGATCTCTTCACCACTTAAAAACAACACTAACATAGAGGATCAACTAGGAGACTATAAATCACTATAAAGCACAACACAAATTTCTCGCAAAGAAAACTCAAGTAGAAGCATCCTATTGAAGGAACATTCATAATTCCAAAAAAACAAACATTCACTCTCTAAATGAGAAAAAGGTATGAGATCCCTCAAAATTAAATACTCCAATAAAAAAACAACAATAATAAATAAGGATAATATATGGAATAAGATAGAAATACTACAATATCTTCATCAGGATACTATAAAGATCTAGAAGGTGGAAAGAAATTATTTCTCTACTGATACTCAAGCATATTGAATTTTGTAAGATGTACCAATCAACCAAAAAATCAAAATGTTTTGAGACATTTGAGTAGGAGATCTTGGGATTCCCAAACTTACCATAATGGAAGTATAAAATAGATTACTTCCTTCCAAAATTAGTGGTAATAGAAGTAGAAGATTCTCCCTAAATCATCTAGCATATTATTCTCACCAAACTTTGATCCTCTACCAATACTGAAAGGTATAGGGTTGTCACCCATCATAGGTTTTCCCCCTAGAAACTAACTCCACCATTAAATCTTTAGTTATCAAATCCTGGATAGAAGATAGTCCAAATTCATGAACTCTATAACTGAAGCCTGGAAAAATACTCATCACAAACATATGTTCCTTTAAGGAACCACTAAATTCAATCTTAGGAGGAAATATAACTAGTTCACTAAATTTATTAACCTGAACCTTTACCATTCATTGACTATATTAAAGACTCATGAGTTATATAATTTTCTTTTCCTTCACATAAATAAATAATACTATATTAACATCGTCTTAAATAATTCCAATTTCATACCATCCTATAGAAGATATAGAATGATAGCCTTCCACCATTCCCAACATAATCCCTTAAAAAAACCTCAAACTGATCTCTATCTCTCTCAAAGCTTCAGATGTTCCCTGATACTTGAAGACATTCTCAACCTTTTATATCCACTCCACAGCCTCTTGAGGACCTAAAATTCCATGAAAAATAGGAATGTGATGATAGGAATCTATATCTACCAATATACTTGTAGTCTGGGTAAAGTCCAAAATGGGAAAATCATATTTAAGACTCATAGTAGAACAAACCCAGGTAAAACTCTGGGACACAAACTTCTCATGACCCCTTAGTACTTTCTTAGTAAGAATACTATAAATAATAAATATACCAGACTCAATCAATAATAAAAAAATCTCACATCAACTCATCTGGAAACAAGTCGCTTCTAAAATAATAACTCGAGGAGGTAATAACAACCACCACTTAGAAAAAAAGACTCATTTATTAAATATTCAAAATTAAATTCATTCTCAACAAAAAATAAATATTAATTCAAAATAATGATCCCAAGAAAATAGCTCACAACCACTACTTAATAATACCTCAACACACAAAAAAATCAAATTTCCCCTTTTTAAATCATTTCAAAAATCTACACTTTAGTTTTAAATTTCAAAAACATCACTTAAAATCCATTTTAAAACTCCATATTTTCTTTATTAAAAATTTTACCCACATTTAGTTATTAAACTAACTTTAACATACTTTTGAAAAACCAGAGATAATTTTACACTTCAAAATCTTCATAAAATTTTTTAACTCATCCCCCACCTCTTTTAAAATTGAGTCTTACAGTATAAACACCAATCAAAATTCCTTAATTAAATCCTCAATCATCATGAAAAATCTCATTATTTTATCCAAAATAATAAGAAATCAAAGAAAATTCATTCCAAAAGAAAAAGGAGACCAACAAATAAATTCATAGGGTCTAACAATTGTGTAAGGTTTAGCTGCATAGTTTGGAAAAACATGAGCCAACCATGTAACTTATATTAGAAGCAAAAAAAATAACCATGCACCCACATGGTTTTAAAGAATATTCAAGATAATATTTAACTTGTTTTTTTTACTTCCTTTTTAGCACCAATATGTGGAAATCTTCTAAATCACCCAAATAACTTTAATATGATCTCAAAAACCACCAATCTAATCAAAAAAATACAAAACAAAATGATTAAAACTCAAAAATGAAGACTTATAACCAAACATCCCATGGTAACTCAAGTCTTGGGATGAGTAAGAGTAAGCTAGACTCTCCCTATACCTACCACCAAACTTCCAACAGTCCTAACTCCCATCTTCCACTACTCCCTAAATAAAAAATTGAACTTTGATACCATTTATCATAAAAAAACATGGTCTTCGCCTAACCTAAGAACCCAAACCATACCTTAACATATCCTAAAGGGTATCCATGATCCCAATGGTCTAGAAACTACTTTCAAGGAATCAAAACATACACAATGGGTTCAATTTTTCCAAATAAATAAATTAAGCACGTTGTGGAATTCTAACAGAATTATATAATGGTGTATCCATACATTGGATGGACATGAAAAACTAAATAAGTAGTCACAGAAATATAAACAACCCAAATAAGTAATAAAATGATAACTAAACAATTATCTTGCAAAAAATATATATATAACTGAAATGAGATCCAACAAAAAAATGGAAGGATGAATTGGCCTATACAAATGCTATTCAGAAATAAAAACCAAAATACAAAATTATAGTCTCCACATGTCCTCAAGGTTACCATCCAACATTCAAATTATCCCAATCTATGAGAAATCCAAAAGTAAACTTGTACCTGTAAAATTTATTCATTCTAAAAACACCTAGTGGTGCAAGTAGGGTGTGAGAATGAACATCCCAGTATGATTTCACCAAATAATCCATGAATTTACTTTAAATAATAATACCATAAATTATAGTTTGAACTAAAATATTTTAAAATATTATATTTATTTATTTTAGGAAAAAAATCATAAAATACCTTGGTTTCCTTTTAAAACCCATGACATGTGTTTATAAAACATTTTCAATATCCCTCTAAAAAATCCATTTTTTAAAACAAACTTTTATAGATATCCTTTAAAACACTTTTAAAACTATATAAGGATATAAATCTATAGAAAATAAAATAAATAACCAATAGAAATAAGTTATGGTAGAAATAATAAAAATGAATTGAGTTTCTAAAAACCAATAAAAAAATTAATCTATGAATAAATGACATAATAAAAAAATACAGTTGAGTCATAACATAAAACTGAAGCCAGTAGAATATATCATGATGTAATTATTATAGCATAAGAAATTAGAACTAAGGAGAAAATTTATTCAGTAGGAAAATCAGTAAAGTATAGATAATCTTGGGAAATTATTAACATTCTATGTGATGACCCTAGACGTACTTGGGTGGAACCTTCTACCAGCTTATAAATACATCCCTAGACAATAATCTCCAACCTTTTTCAACCTAGTATCATTGGTGGAACTCCCCTGAGGCTTAGTCATATCCTACAACAATGGGGGTCTATTCAGAATCATCGTGACTGGATAGTAAATGTTTCTGAATGTCAAACTAAGATTTCAAGCAACCCCATAACAATAGAAATATGAGGTGAGTTAACATTTATCAAATTTACATCAAAATCAAAAAAACATCATATCCTCATCCCACCCCTATACATCCCTAATTTGAACCTCATTTTTAATTCACATAAAAAATTCATAAATCACACCAATTATTCATTCTTTTAAATATACATGATAACTTAGATATTCTATCAAGATGAAACTCATTTATAGAAAATATTTTATAAAATGTTCCAATCAGGCCTTGAGTAATAAAACTAATAACATATTTTCAAAGATCCATTTAAAAACTATCACCAAAGCAATATTACTTATAAATCCCTTTTTAAGGTTTTAAATAGGCCTTTATGTTATATTTTAAAACATCAATAGAAATCAATTTTTTTCCTTAAAATCATTTCCCAAAATTCAAATATAAATTTAAAACCTCTGTAAATTACAAGAGACCAACTTTTTTTTAAAACATTCTTTCTGTTATTTATAAACATGCATATAAATCATGGAACAACATATAGAAAATAATTAACATAATGTACATGTGGAAAACATAGATATTAATCAAGTAAACTCATTTAAACCATTTATAAAATATAATTACAATCAAATAATATCTCAAATTCACAAAAACACACACAAGGAAACATAAATTATTCATAGCATTACATATACACCAACAAATTACTTTTGAAATCATCATAAACACTTCATCAATAATGAGACATGCTTACACTTTACATATAAACATACAATAATTCAAACTTATAAAAATCTATTTGAAAATCAAATGATGAATTTTAAAATCATTTATTTTAATTTAATAATTCCTTATGGTTTGAAAACACCTAGATTTTTAAAATAAAATGATAGTATAAAACCCAAGTATTTCATGATATATTAAGAAAAAATAAAATCCATGCAAACTCCTACCAAAATCGGGTGTAGATGGAACAAAATCCTTGAATAAAAAATAATGGGTCCAAGGAACAATTTTCACACCCTAAACCACCAAGAATTATGAACACAAGATCAACCCCTCACCTTAGGGTTTTTCTGAGATGAACCAAAGTGAGAGAAATGATAAAATAAGAAATAATAGGAATGATATGATAAATAGGGTCCAAACCTTGAATAAATCACTTAAAACCAAAGGAAGGAGCTTAAAATTTAAGGTTTATGGGAAATCACCTAAGGGTAACCTTGGAGGTGAGTTGAATGACTAAGGGAACAAAGGACCCCCTTTGGAGTTTAATTCGGGGATGGGTGATTTGGGAAATTCAGGATTTTAAAAAGCTGGTTAGGTCGCATGATTTTACCACATGGTTCACCAAACCATACACCAACCATTTGACCCCCACTTGAAAAGAAAATTATTGCCACGTAGTTTTCTCGTATGGTTGGAAAAATCATTCTTTGACCATGTGAACAACTCTACTAAAAACCATAGACCCTTCCACATGGCCATCACATGGTTTTCACTAACCGTGTGTTGACCATGTGATGGGTAAATTTTCTTAGATTTTCCAAAAAAAATTAGGACCCAAAACTCAATGAAAATAATAAAAAATGAATAAGTAAAATAATATGGAAAATAATGGTCAGTGTGTGATAGTTTATATAGACATAAAACAATCAACTCATTAATTCATAACTAATGGTAAACCGTTATAAAAGAACTATTAGTATCTCATTAACCCAATTTCATATACATTATAGCTAATGTATCCTCAATCCTTTGGTGATATTATGTTATAGGAAATGAAATATAAATCCTTTTTGAAGTTGAGTTAGTGGAATCATAATCTCATACCCTTTGATATGCATCATATTCATATCAAATTATGTTAGAAGTAATGTATTCTCATGATTTTAGGATATGCATCATATAAAAACTATGGGATATGACATAGGGCATATTGAACTATATGATATCACTATTTTAGTGCTTATCCATTAATCCTTACAATGTCATTGGGTCATGGTGTCTTGTTGGGGATAGTGTATGACCATAGAGGATTGAGTGGTGGCTTAGTAAACCTAATTCCTATTATATTTTGTTCTTGTGTCACAAACCAAGTTGGGTCTTCATCCAAACCAGTGCCCGGCCCAGTCTTTGGTAAGGCCCTAAGGGAATTCCCTAACCCCATAGGCTAGCACAAGTTCTGGGGTATCATAAATAAAGAGTGGGAACGATTTACCTGAATCTATAATCATAAAACAACCAAAAATAATCAATAACCCGAATCTAAAAATTTAAACCAAACAAACCTTAAACAATTATCATATTTAATTTACAAGGTTTAAGCTAAAATAAAACAAGATTATAACAAAAGGTAACCACAAGTATATCAAAAAAACCACCATATGGAAAGGGGGAACCACCCTCAATCCATCTCCAAAACACTGCACCAAGAAAAACCTCTAGCAACCCAAACCACTTCCTCACTATATTTACCCTTACCTGTGTCAAACATTACCAAGTCTACTTACATCCAAAGGTGTAAGTAAGGTCTGAACCTATTCCCAATAGGATTCCACCAAATACAAGATTACATGTTATAAAAATTATAAGATAAATAACTTACAAGATTTATAAAAAGGAAACTAGAAACATTTTATGAAAATAACTTCGAAAGGAAAAAAGATTTAAAAGAAAACATGTTTGCTTTTGAAATAAACAACAAGTCATACCATATTCAGATGGTAAGTGTGATAATCTGAATATCACTAGTCACAGGAAATAACCCCAAACAATAGCTAGTAGTGGGGCCTAGGAATCTTGTATCTCGGTGATATGTGTCATAGAAATCATGACCAACTACATTCTCATACACGAGCCACATGGAGGGGACACCCTAATGGCCTAGTGGTCTCCAATCAATCATAATTATTTAGTTAGTGTTGTCATCATCAATCCCACTAAGTGAAACCTGGTTATATCCACTTCCAAATCACTAGAATACTAGTCCTAGTCTGCCCACCTAGATACTCGGTCATCCCTTTTTTTGCTCAATCAAGTTTCACATTTCACATAACACCACTTGTGCACCCAAATTCCACTTTAAAATCATACTCACACCAAAACCTTTCCCAAACATATTTTTCATCTCTTAGACATTTTAATAAACCATTTAAACTATTTATAAAACAGTTTCAAGAATCACCACAGGGCTTTCACACCACAAACGCACCCAAAATCCACTTTTAAAATCAACCACACACCAATTCCATATGAAAACGTGATTCGAATCCCTTATATAATTTAATAAACCAATTACACAATTTATAAAACACCACCAAGTGACACAACAAGGGTTTACATAAGGAACACACCACATTTCATATATAAAAACCATTTTAAACAAAATTAATGTTAAATACCTTCAAAAATAACTTTATAATCACACATATTAATCATAGAACACTCTAAAATAATAAATAAAGCTTAAAAAATTTATAAAATAATGGATAAACATATAATCACCTATCTTTAGTATCAAAATGCTCAAAATCGGTGTAAAAATCCAACGGCACCTCAACCGCACCAAGAGAAAGAAAAACCAAACCCAAATCATGAATATTGAACCCAAAAACACAATATTAAACTCTAATAATGAAACCCTAAATTATGTAAAAATATAACTCCAATAAATAGAAAAGAAACCCAAAAAAGAAGGAAGAAAATAAGGGAGAACTCACTTACTTGAAGGATCTTGAAGTTTCCCCACCAAACCCCCTTAAAAAATAAGTTCCCAAGGGAAATTTAGGGGGCCAAGTAAGCTCTAATGGATGAAAATCTAGAGTGGGGAAGAAAAGGGGTGGCATGGGGTTTAAATCCAAAAAGAGAAAATAATAAAAATACAATTTTTAATGTGTTGGATAGGCTACACGATTAGTTTTGTCAAATCGTGCATCAACCATGAAGTTGCCACTATCTACCAAGGACACGTTGCACAGATATCCCACATGGCTTGACAAACCAATCTGTAACCGTGCAGTTTCCCACTACCTAAAGACCACAAGTTTCACGGTTACCTGGGTTGGGCTGAACAGTTTGGAAAACTGTGCGCCAACCATGCGCCTCAATCTATTTACCCAAAAACTTTCATTTTTTCTCTAAAATTCAAAAGGAAACCCAAAATAAGTGAAAGGGAAAAAATTTAGACCACAAATAAATGATAAATACCTCAAAATAAAATCACAAATGTGACAATTCTCCCCACCATGAAAACTTTCCATCACCAGAAAGTCAACTTGAAGCATGATTAGAAAACAAAAATGGATACACCTGCTCAATCCATGATTTCGACTCCCAGATATCATGTACATCACTACCATGCTTCCAAAGTACACAGACCAATGGAATAGTCTTTCTATGAATCACCTTCTCTTGGGAATCCACTATTCACACTGGTCATTCAAATACTGATAAATCGGGCTATATCTCCAACTCTCCCCAACTCAACACATGTGACAGGTTTGGAATATACTTCTTAAATTGGGAGAAATGAATCACATCATGAATCAACATCAACTAGGAAGGAAAATACAACATATATGCCACCTTTCCAATCCACTCTGTGATTTCGAGAGGTCTGACATACCTCAGTGTTAGCTTTACCTACTTTCTCAAACGACAATGACTCAAACACAGTTCCACTTTCAAGAACACCTGGTCACCCATGGGTAACTCAAGATCCCAATTCCTCTGATTGGAATAATATTTATGTTAGATATGATCTGTTAATAACCACTTCCTAGTTATCTTGACTTTCTTAGACATCTCTTGCACAAGGCTCGGTCCCAACAGAGAGGTCTCTCCTACCTCATCCCATCACAAAGGAGACCAACAGGGTCGACCATAGAGCTCCTCAAAAGGATCCATTCTAATAGAGAATTGTTAACTATTATTATAAGAAAACTCAAACAATCCCAAATGGTTATCCCAAGAACCTACAAAATCCAAAACACATGCCTGAAGCATGTCCTCCATAATTTGATTCACTTGCTCCGCTTGACCATCCATTTCAGGGTAGTATGCAATACTCATCTTGATCTATGACCCCAATGCCCTTTGAAGGCCATCCCAGAATCGAGAGGTGAAATGGGGGTCTCTGTTAGAAACAATTTTCAACAGCACCCCATGAAGCCTCACTATCTCTTAAACATACAATCGTCCCAACTCATCCACTTTTTCTGAATCTTTGATCGAGATAAAATGGGCTGATTTGGTCAAATGGTAAATCACTACCCAAATGTTTTTCCTTCCCTAGGGTGGACAAGATAAGCCAATAATGAAATCCATGGCGACCTCATCCCACTTTCAGGTAGGAATGGGTAACGACTAAAGCAAACCAAAGGGCCTTTGATGATCTACTTTCACCTATTGATAAGTATAGCATCTTGATACGAATTCATCTATGTCTCGTCTCATACTTGGCCACCAAAACTATCGATGAACATCATAATACATTTTGGTAGCACCAGGATGGACTGACCACTAAGACTAGTGGCTATCCTACATCACCACCTTTCTCAAAGACAACGACTCCACAAAATGTCTCTTAAAGAACAAGATCCCCTCAGGAGATGAATACCAATCATAAGATGTCTCATCAACATGAAGAAACTGCCTAGACTACAGGTACATCTCATTACCAGGATACTCCCACTGAATGAACTCTAGAAGAGAAGGATTCAACTGAACACTTTACAAGAACGAACCTACATTGTTCTCCTTGGTCTCCAAGTGCATCAGGGAAAATATCCCCATCAAGGTCTAGCACATTTATGATCAAGGAGTCAGTGACCACATTACCCTTTCCTAGGGTATAGATGATATCAAAATTGAACCCCTATAAATACTTGACCCAACGGTGCTACCTCAAGTTCAAATCTTCTTGGGAGAAGATGCAGGCTAAGCTTTTATGGTCAGAATAGACCAAAAATTTCTCCCCAAAAATATAATGATGCTAAGTCTTCAGGGCATGCATTAATACAACTAATTCCGAATCATGGGTTGAGTAATTATTTTCATACGGCCTGATTTGGCGAGAACCATATTCCACTACATGATTATCTTGCATGAGCACACACCCATGGCCCATACCTAAAGCATCACAATAAAACACATAGTTCTTCCATGTTTATAGAAATATCAACACAGTTGAGGTAGTCAACTTCCACTTCAGATCCTCAAAGTATTCCTGAATTTTTAGGATCCATTCAAACTTCACCTCATTTTAGGTGAGTGCAGTCATGGACAAAGAAAGCCGAGAGAAATCCTGAACAAATTGTCTGTAATAACCAACTAGGATGAGAAAAATCCAAATATCAAACATATTCTTAGGCTTTTCCCACGATATAGTTGTATTGATCTTCTTGAGGTCCACCAAAACCTCTTGCTTTGAAGTCACATGGGCTAGAAACTTTACTTCCCTAATCCAGAAAGTGCACATTGAAAACTTCACAAAAAGACGATGATCCTGAAGAATTCCAAACACGATCCACAAATGATTCTCATGATCTTCCTTAGATCCAAAGTAAACTAGGATGTCATCCATGAATACCACAATGAAGAATTCTAGATCTTGGTGGAACACCCTATTCCTGAGCACCATAAAAGTTGTTGGAGCATTGGTCAGTCCAAAAATCATGAACAAATACTTGAAGTGGTTGTACCTACTTAGAAAGGTCGTCTTAGTGATATTCTCCTCTATTACCCTGACTTGGTGGTAACCCGAATTCAATTCTATCTTGGAAAACCACTTTTCCCCCATCAGTTCATCAAACAAGTCATCAATTAGGGGCAAAGGGTATTTATTCTTAATGGTTACCTTATTCAGCTTTTGGTAATCAATGCACAACTGAAGAGATTAGTCAGACTTTTTCACGAACAAAATAGGAGAAATCCAAGGAGAGATGCTCAGGAAAATGAACCCTTTGGATTCAAAATCATCCAGCTATATCTTTAATTCCCTCAACTCGGTGGGGGTCATACGATATGAGGGAAGAGATATCGGTTGTGTTTCCAATGCCAAATAAATCGAGAACTCCACATCCCACTCCAGGGGTAAGCCAGAAAAATCATTTAGAAATACCTTTGTAAACTCATCCATAACAGGAGGTAATCCACCCTCAGGAGCACCACCGTCATCCTCTATCACTAGTGACAATAACAGAAAGACAATATTTCCCAACTTAGAGAGTGGAGGTCTCGCACGACCTGACTGAGGATCCCATTCCCCAATAAAAACCTAGGGACTCCCATCAGGTGCCATGAAACTCACATGTCACCTATAACAATCAATATGTTCTTGGAAGTGAACTAGCCAATCCATTTTGAGGATTACATCGAAAAGGTCCATATCCAAGACTAGAAAATCCCACTCTATCTTGACCCCTAATATGGAGATCGCATAAGAAGGGAACCTAATACCCTGCTCCTTATTCTTACCCAATGGAATTACCAACTCTGTTGAAAAATGAATTAGATTGGTTGTAAAGTTCAATAGGTTCACGATACTGGAAGAGATAAAATAAACTGACACACTAATGTCAAATAAAACTATTTCTATAGAAGATGAAATTAGTATGGTACCTCAAATTGTCGAGGGTACTGCATCTGGTCCCGATGGTTCTTGGTATACAACATGAAGATTCACGGACACTTCTTGAGAATGACCACTCTCCTATGACTCTGCTCTGAACTAGATCTTCCCTAAAGATTATTTGGTCCTACCACTGCGACCACCAAAATAAGATCCCATCATCCTAGATAGATCTGATTGAACTCACACTCCCCTAGAATCCATAGGTCCTTCTCCACTCTGGTATGGGTGTTCCACCTTGAAAAAATGTTGTAATTTCCCCATAACTCCACATTGATAACAAGTCCTAGGATGAGATGTACAAATAGTTCAGGTGCTCCCTTCCCTCCCACATTGATGGCTCACAACAAACCTTGCATCATAAGTTACAGATGAAAATTTTCTGGAAGTATGGCCTAAATTACCCCCCCTCTTCCCCTGCTCCTTCTTCTTCCTCTTCTTCTCATATGAACTACCACTTACCATCACTGACACTTCCCCGTAGAAATTAGAACTGCACTTATGGTTAATCTCCACTATACAAGCCTGATCAACTACCTCAGCATAGGTATTCATCTTAAATAATAATACTTGAGAATACATCTCCAGTCTCAAACCCCTTTCAAACTTATGAGCCTTCATATACTCATTGGATACTATTTCAGGTGCATATTAGACTAGTTCAGCAAAGCAATTGGCATACTCCATCACTGAATGGTCCCCCTGAAAGAGATCCATAAAATCCTGATATTTGGCATAATCCAAGACCTTAGGATAGTCCTGATCGTTGAATATAGCCTTGAAGTCCTTAGAACTCATCTGCTCATACTTCCCAGCTTGAAGAACTAAGTCCCACCACCTTTGAATGGGACCCTCTAGCAAGAATGAGGCACATTTTACTCTAACTTCCTCAGGAGTATCGAGAAACTCAAACATGTCCTTGATATTCTCAAGCCACTCCTCCTCTTCCTGAGGCTCTGTGATACCTCATAAAGAATGAGGTTTTTTCTTAAGAAACTCTTGGTATTTTTCCTTCCAAGGACCAGATTCATCTTCTCTAACTGGAGCATGAGCAGGACTTGATCCCTATCCTAGAGCCTGAATAACCCATACCACAGCTTCCACCAACCTTTGATCTAGTGGTGAGGGATAAATCTCTCTGGATTCCTCCTGTGGGTGCAAGGGATCTCTCTGTGGAGGCATTTTTCTACAAAAAACAATAGTAATAAGATAAATAATTAGTACAATAGTTCTGAAAAATTTCAGCAATAACATCAAATATAAATAAATAAAACCTATCACAAAAATGAAGTGACCAAACCACTTCACCCCCAACCAATGTCCACATGCAGCCTGCAGCCTGCACGTCCCACCTAGTGTAGAAGCCAAACAAAAATCCCAACATCCAATAGTGACTCGAAGTATATCATGAGGGTTGTTAGCTAGGCACCGTACTCGCAACCAGAACTCTGAGTCCTTACAGTCCTAGCTCTTATCTAAATAGGCGCATCCCCAATAAAGTGACCCAAAGATGTAAACCACCTATGATACCATTTTGTCACAAACCAAGCCAGGTCATCATCCAAACCAGTACCTAACCCAGTCTATATCAAGGCCTGAAGGGAATTCTCTATCCCCACAGGCTGGTATAAGTGTCTGGGTATCATAAATAAATATTGGGAATGATTTAACTAAATTTATAATCATAAAACAACCAACAATAATCAATAAACTAAATCTGAAAATTCAAACCAAATAAACCTTAAACAATTATCAGATTTTAGTTACAAGGTTTAAGCTAAAACCAAAAAAGGCTACAAAAAAAGGTAACCACAAGTCCATCACAAAAACCAATATACGGAAAAGGGAACCACCCTCAACCCATATCCACAACACCACACTAAGATGAACCTCTAGCAACCTGAACCACTACCTCTACAAGCTTTACCCTTACCTGTGTCAAACATTACCAAGTATACTTACACCCAAAGTTATAAGTATGGTGTGAGCCAAATCCTAGTAGGATTCCACCCAATATAAGATTCCATGCTATAAACATTATAAGATAAATAACTTGCAAGCTTTATAAAAAGGATACTAGAAAATTTTACGAAAATAACTTTGAAAGGAAACAACTTTAAAATAAAACATGATTTATTTCTAAATAACTAACAATTCATACCATATGCCGATAGTAAGTTTGATAATCTGTATAGTAATATTCATGGGAAATAACCCTAGGCACTAGCTAGTAGTGGGGCCCTAGGTACCTTGTATCTTAGTGAAATGTGGCATAGAAATCATTCCCAACTACATTCTCATGCATAAGCCACTAGCAGGGGACACCCCAGTGGCCTAGTGGTCTCCAATAAATCATCATTATTTATTTATCATTTTCATCTTCAATCTCTTTAAGTGAAACTGGGTCGTAGCCACTTCTGAATCACTAGAATACAAGTCCTAGTCCACCCAATTAGATACCTGAGCTTCCCTTTTTGTGCTCAATCAAGTTTCACACTACACATAACACCACTTCTACACCAAAATTACACTTTAAATTCATACTCACACCAAAACCTTTCCCAAAATATATCATATCTCTTACACAATTTAATAAACCATTTAAACAATTTATGAAATAATTTCAAGAATCACCATAGGGATTTCACACCACAAATGAACCTAAAATCATCTTTTAAAATCAACTACACACCAATTCCATATTAAAACATGATTCTTAGACCTTAAATAATTTAATAAAACAATTTCAAAATTTATAAAACACCACCAATTGACACAATTGGGGTTCACATAAGGAACACACCACATTTCATATATAAAAACAATTTTTAAACAAAATTCATGTCAAATCCCTTAAAAAATAACTTTCATACCACACATATTAATCATAGAAAACTCTAAAGTAATCAATAATTCTTAAGCAATTTATCAAATAATTGATAAGCATGGAATAACCTACCTTTGGTGTCAAAAGGCCCAAAAATCAGTGTGAAACTCCAAATGCACCTCAACCACACCACAAGAAAGAAAAAACCCTAATCATGAAGATCAAACCCAAAACCCCAATAATAAACCATATGAAAAAAAACCCTAGCAGCTTGAAAAATAGAACTCCAATAAAGAGGGAATATACCCAAAAAGGAAGGAACAAAACAAGGGAGAACTCACTTACTTGAAGTTTCCCCAAGAAATCCCCTTCAAAAATGGGTGTCCAAGGGACTATGAGGGAGCCAAGGAAGATCTAATGGTTTAAAATACCAATTGGGGAAGAAAAGGGGTGGAATAGGGTTTAAATATGAAAAATGAAAAAAAAAATATACAATTTTTAATGTGTTGGATAGGCTGCACAGTTAGTCTGCACGGTTTGTCAAACCATGCGGTTACCACTGTCTACCCAGGACACGCCGCATAGCTAGCCCACATGGTTTTACAAAATGTGCGGTAACTCTATGGTTTCCCACTACCTAAAGACCACATTCCACATGGTTACCTGGGTTGGGCTGCATAGTTTTGAAAACTGAACGCCAATCGTGCGCCTCAAGCTATTTACCCAAAAATTTCCATTTTTTCTCCAAAATTCCAAAGGAAACCCAAAATAAGTCTAAGGGGAGAAATGTAGACCAAAAATAAATGAAAAATACCTCAAAATAAAATCATGGATGTGACATATTGGATAGATGAGGATGTTCCCAAAACTTGATTGAGAGGAAGGTGGAACAAGATGAGGTTGTGTGACCACATGTGAGAAGAAGTTTTTTCATGGTAAGGTTATGTGATCACATACAGAGTGAGAGTATAGTGGCCCATAATGAGGTTGTGAAACCATATATTGAGTGAGTGGATGGTTTCTTGTGATGTGTGTATATACCCAAACCTTATGTGAGAGGGTGTGGGCATGGAATAATATTGTGTGACCACCCCTAAGTTAAAGGTATGTTCATCATTAACCCAATGCAAGACCATGAAGTGAGTGATAAAGTAACATTTTTGATGGAACCCATTATTAATGTGTGTTTATTATATAAACTGTGAATTTATTTTTTAATTTGGGATATTTTTTTGTTATTTTAGAGAACTTTTGATGGTGGGATAGTTTGATAAGAAGTTAGGTGGTGTAAAATGTTAAATTTCAGACCATAAATTACATAGGGTACTTAGTGTGGGATATCATATACTTGTTGGAGGAAGTTTCAAGGTAATACCTGGGCTACCACCAAGTTCTCAGTAGTGGGTGACTAGGTAATCGATAGAGACCAATTGGGTTTTTTTAGTAAAGGTAAGTTTCATAGATTTATAGTCATGGGAATTTGTTTTTAACCTGGAATCCCTTCAATTTACGGTTCATTTTATTGAATTTTAATGAATTATTAGAGGAATAAATCCCTATATTAATTTTTTACCTTCAAGGTTTGATTATAGCTTTGTTTGATATTATATTTTATATTATTTTGGTGAATTTATTTCATCTTGGTAAGTAATTATAAAATCTTACCATTTTTAGAGAATGTTATAGGGTTTACATCAATGTGTTATTCTAATTCCCTTTATCTAACTTTTAATTCCTTGGAATCTAGAATTCTTAAGTTTTTAGAGTTTCTAGAGGCTTGTTCTTGGGGGATTTCTTTTTTTCATTGTGGTAGGTGACCTTTTTCTCTCTCATGGGTTTAGAATGTGTTTATATATGAATTGAGGACTATTTATTAATCTTGATTTCTTATATGTATTATTTGGATTGGCAGTTGAATTAATTGTTAAGAAGTGTATTTTTTGTAATTATTTGGATGGTAATTGTGAGTTTAAATGGTGGTTTGGGGATAAAATTAGAGATTAAACATGCTTAAATTATTATATTTGTAAGGTAAAGACCAAATTGGTATGTATAAATTAAATGGATAATAATGTGGTGATTTTATATGGTTATGCATGGATAGATATTATGAAAGAGAGGAAGAATTGTTGAGATAAATAGAAAACACTAATTGATAAATTCATGTGATGAGTTTATGGATTTTTTTACATGTGATGGAGACATTTTGACACTTTTTAGTGTGTTTAATAAGTGATTTTGTGTTGTAATGAGTGTATTCATGTTTAAATAGGTGGAATTAGATCTGCTTAAGGTAACTAAGTAGCCTTGGGAATTATTCAATGTTTTGGGGAAGGATATGTGAGTATGGTAAATTGAAATATGGCGTGTGAAAGGTATAAATGGAAAGTTTAATTGTTAAATTAAATGAAAATTCATGTAAAGATATGATAAATAACTTTAGCTTATAAAATGAGATATTAAAACCTTAAGGGTTCTTTTTATGTGTTTGATTAATAAATTTATGATAATTTATGTTGGAAATAGATTTGTAAATTCATTTTGAATGCATTTGTTATGTAGGGTGATTAAAATGATAACAAGAATTTTCATGGGATAATATTGATATGTTGTGTTTTGATTTTAGTGATGTGTGATATTTCTATCACCAACCATGTTATATTATGTATGAGATTTGATAATGATCATTTTCATTTAGCCTATGTGTTTTCAAAGTGGGTTATCTATACCCAACATGAGCTATACTTTTAGATTACCATATCATGCATAGAGAGAGTTATGAGTGATTTTTACTTACCATAATAGTGTAAATGCTTCTGAATGCACTATTTACATGGTAATTTCCTTAGATTATTTTTCATATCATACAGTTATAGAAGTTACAAACTATAATGATAACCTTGTGATGCTATTATATTAATCTTATACATATATACTATGGTTAAGATAAATCATACTAATGTTACTTAAATTATGTTTTACTATAAAGTTTCGGGGCTCATAAGAATTGAGAATTCTTCTTATGAAATTAACACTTAGTGATCTAGATTAGAAGAGATCATGAGGACTGATCCACCAATAAAAAAACCACATGTTTTGGTTGTCATTGGTTGTTCTTATCTATTAGCAAGTGTATTTTTCTCTTGACTTGATAACATTATCAATGTGCATCATTTGATCATGCACTTTGATGCAACATAAAAACCATGAAATTTATTTTGTGGTGTGGTAGCTTTTATTGGGTGCATCATTGGTGATATGAAATTGATTGGATAATCAAGAAAAGATCTATCACTTCCAAGATAAAAATATATCTCGGGCCCAGTTGACCAGGATGGTGATACCTTTATTAAATCCAAGGCTATAGAATAAAAATGTAAGTCCATCTAGTAAGTTCATAAAATAATAAAGCAACGCGGGATGATGATAAAAATTATGCATCCTTTTTTATGAGATATTATGAGACAAAGATATCATATTATAAGGAATATGTTCATAAGAGGTTTTCATTTCTATGAATAAACATTATCTCTTTAGGGGTCATGATGTTTTTCTAGATACTACCATTGGTTTGTGAGTGTGACTCACAACTATTGAGACAAGGTCCTAGAGGGTCACACACAAAAAATATTTAGAAGCTTTTCCAATTCTAGTGAATTAGAGTTCAGGATATGGTGGGGACCATGGTGGGGTCCATGTAATTTATGAGTTTAAAAGATCACAAATAAAGGAATATATTAAATATTATTCAAGTTTACAATAATAATAATTGAATTTATTAAATCATTTTATTTTCAAGTTATTTAGTGAATAAAATGAAAAATATTTTTTAAATGAATATTTAACATTAAATATTCAAGGTTCATTGAATATTTATAAGAGAGTCAAGTTGAGTTAATGAATAAAAATTTATCAAGTAATATAATAAATTATTTTAAAAGTGATAGATTATTTATTATGTTTGTGATGTGTTTTCAAAATCATAAGTATTATTTGGTGTGTATTTGGAAGGTGAAACTTATTAAAAGGATTAATATTAAAAATATTAGATATATTTAAATAAAATTATGACAAAATTATAGGTACTATACATTCCCTCAAATTTTAGATCTTCTCTCTCCCCCTCTCTCAAGTTTTGGTGAGAGAAAGAGTGGTTTGGGGCACCCTGATCTAAGATCACTCATCTGAATCAAACAAATAATGTTCCTGTGATCATGGTGATATTTAAGAATTCACAAGTTTTATATGATAGCACCTAGAAATTACCGGTCAGTGATCTTTCAAACTTTTGATGCATGTTTGGATGATCTAGAAGGTTTTAGTTTCATTTCCTTCATGTAACAATTATCAGTGATAAGTTAAACATGTTTTCAATCAAAATCAAAAGAGGTACGATTTTGATTAAAAAAATTAAATTAAATTTTTCATGATTTATTAATTCACAAATAATATTTAGGTTGATAACCAAGATATTCTTAACCGTTGATGATGTTATGACATCGATCGTAGTGTAAAAAAATTTAATTCCCATGTTTTTTTTGCTTCTATTTCTCCCTTGGTACCAATAATTTGAATCATAGTGATCATGTGCTAAATTAATTTAGTGTTTAAATTAAATTTTCATATATTAATTAGAGGTAATTATAATGGTTCCAACACCACTGACAACAATTCAATTCTAGGTCATACGATTGAGTTATAGGCATCCAAAGATCAAAAAAAATTGTTCTTTGGATAAAAATAATAAAAATAATATATATATATAGGAGGAACATTGTTTCCACCATGGGTGAATTATCCAATATTAGAAAGTTTATGTTAGTTGATGAATAGTGTAGTTTATGGGAATGAAAATCATTATCAATGCGGTTTGATTATAAAAAAAATCAAAGGACAACTAATTATATGCTTCGAAACACACAAAAAAGGTAATGAACATGTGTTTGAATAGTACACATGAGACTATTCACAAATCAATAAACTAAAAAAGTAAAAATATTTATTTATTTATTTTATGTTTCATGGTTGTTTCATGTTGAAGTTTCCTCCTACTCCATGCACCATATATTCAGGGCACACCCGTGGCTACCAACTCAACACATAAACAGGTCGAGCCAAATCAAAAGGGGCTAGTTGTGGTTTTTCCCAAACCACCTGACTAGTTTAGACGTAGTTATGGTCTGTAAAACCTCAAGGAAATTTTAAATACTTAGGGAGCCCAAAAAATATGAAAAAAAATTGATAAAATATTTTATAATATAAGGAATTTTATAAAATTGGTTGTGGGACTATGCAATAAGTATGTTAAGAATTAAAATTAGTTTAGTTTATTTTAATTCATAATTAATTTCATCCAGTATAATTAATTTTTAATTTAATTTATGTTTTAAATTTATTACATGTCAACTAATCATGAGTGAGACCGAGTAATTAATTTCAGATATTTCTATTTATTTATTTAATTATCGCAATGTATAATTTTTATAATAATTAATTAATAAATGATGATCTATGTGACATCCCTCACCTAATTGTATATATAATGGTTTGCACATACAAAAGTGATTTTATTCATGTGTATCTGGTATTCCCAAGATACCATCACCTTTTTGTGAGTATTTTTATATAATTAGGAGGGTGTGAGGATAGGGAGTTCATTCCAAGACTTAGTGAGGCACCAAAAGATACTTTGATTCATTGGATGGGGAGAGAACTATGACTTGAGTCAAATGTGACTCATGACGTAAACCCTGGGGTCTTATTATATTCATCACTCACTTGATAAATCAACTATTTTGAAAATATCATGATTATTTCATTTTAATTATACCATATGCATGGTTTCTTATTTTATGTATGTGTAATTATTACACCCGATTACATAAAATAATAAACAATAATTCATAGATAAAAACATATTAATTTTTAGTGGATGTTTCTATTTAGATCATAGTTAAGTTATGGGTGTGATCACATAGGGGGTAGCACATGTGATCACATAGAAAAATCATGTTCAAAATAAAAATATTTCATTTTCTTAAAATAGCATAGAATTCCTCAAAAAATATTAAGTCATTAATGTCTTCCATCACTTTAGTTTGAACAAAACCATAGTATGAGGTTCTCTTCAGCCATATCTGAGGGTTCTCCTCTTATTGGGAGTTCTAAAAAAGTGTTGGTTTTAATTAACTAAATTTATAAGAAAATAAATATTCGTATATTTATAAATTCAATTTTATAGGCAAGTGTTTAGTGAATCCAAGATAAGGATTCGTAGAAGACAAGACTCTATTAAATAGATCAAAGGTCCACAAGTCGATATGGTTGGCCAGCCAAAATCCTGCATTGAAGCTCTCTAAGTAGTGGTGGATTCATAACATGAACTATGATGAGGTATTTAAATGATACTTTCCACTAGAATACTCATCTAACTAAGTATTATGAATCTATTAGTCAAGTTATACTATGATTTGATAAAATAGTGGGAGAATATCATGAACAGACCTAGGTCTCACCTAAACAGGGCACCTAATCTAGCCCATGACATACTCGAGTTGTGTTCCCAATCACTCTAGGATAGCGACAAGCACTAGAGTTTCAAAAAATATCATTAGGAATGATTTAACCCTTTGGAAACAAACAATTATAGCATGGATTCCACCCAAAAAATCTAGTATGGCCTATTTGTATATCAGACGCCCATGCCTAATAAATAAGAAGTTACAAATAAAGAGGAACATAAAAATGGATTACATAGTATGGATAAATAGAAACATCACTTAAGTGAAGCAATAAATACAATAGGCATTGCAGATATAGGAAAAACCAAAATAAAGATCTGGACTAATAAGGTTGATACAATAACATC
Organism: Viscum album; assembly: GCA_963277665.1. Lineage (NCBI taxonomy): Eukaryota > Viridiplantae > Streptophyta > Magnoliopsida > Santalales > Viscaceae > Viscum > Viscum album. The sequence continues at coordinate 1,624,553,686 of OY728160.1, read as the reverse complement.
CAAGAATAAAAACAAAACAAAACCAAACCAAACTTGAAAGAACATATTTATATGACATGTGTTCAGGATTCACATACCATACCGACCATCACCAAACAACTCAAACACCCAAAGGAATCCAAACCTAAAGTTCCTAAGAAGAAACATAAGAATTGTATGCACTTAATGGTGTATATAGGGTGTGAGTGAAACTAAGTCTGGTAGGATCCCGCCAAGGAGTTCCTAAAATTCTTTATAGATGACATTTCATTCATTCTAGTTTGAAATAAAATTTAGAAATTAAGTTTATATATATATTCATAATAAAATAAAAAACATATAGTACCCTTTTTCTAATAAATCCAAATTTTTTATTTTAAAAATATTAAATGAAATGAATCACCTGATAAAAATGATTAAAATATTAATTTTAGAAAGGGTTCAATTTTAAAACCATATAAAAGAAACCATTTTTTTAAGAAAACAAAAAATTATATTAAAACAAAACACATGCACTCAAAATAAAACCTTATAATAATGAAAGGTCAATGTGGCATACACACTAAGGTTCTACATGAGTCAATCGATTTAAGGGATACAAAGGGAATAATGGATAGAAGTCCCCAAAATTATGTCAACTAATATCATTAGTGGCATGCTAAGTCATAAGGTAAGATGATCCTATAATTTACCAAATCCATAGGACCAAATACTAAAAAATGTTGTTTCATGAACCACACAAGCCATCTGACTAGCCCACACTAGCACCACCATTATTGAACCCCAATATGGTCATATATCATGCTAGAGAAGTGTTGAAATCATGACCCCAGTAGCCTGAAGTTAGTGTCTTATTACATTAGATTATAATAAGATACAAGGAATCACAACCTGAAGGACCAAATAGTTTAGTAGTCTTGGTAAACTAGATACATACATGAATCTTACATTATATTTGGAATAAAAAAATTAAAACATATTTTTTTCCTTTCTAGAATAAATTTATTCCATATATCATATCTCTACATATCATTTATAGTAAACCTCATGGAATCCTGGGTAAATGAAACAAAATAATGGTGAGCTCAAATTCCCAGTAAGGGTTAATTATAGTGGAAGTAATCATGAATAAATAATAATAATCAATATATTAAGGTAAATAAATTAAGAGACATGCCGTTTAAATAAATTGACTATCATGTTAAGATAAGGAAGAATCAATATAGTAAGGTTAATAACTGATAACACATTCCATTTAATCGATAAACTAAGAATGAAATGTGTCCTTGGATTTTATCATAGTGAAAATCTCATGGATATTAATAACTGAATTTTGAATGAAGGCAATTCTTAATTATTGGATGCCATGTTTACCAAGTACATGATACCTTTACCATAAATACCTTTCACAATATGGTTTAAAATATACTATTTTAAATACCTTTCACAAGATAGTTTAAAACATCCTTGGTTAGAAATTTGAAGGTATTTTTTCCAACTAAATTCATCTCATGAGATTATCGATGCATCAAGGGAATTACTTTAAATGGTCCTCAACCCATGTCATACCTATCCAAACCATTCCTCATATATCAAATAATAAATTTAACTCATAAACAATGGGACTTATCAAATATCTATGTTAATTAAAGGATACAAATTTATCAATATTTTCCCAATTAATCAAAAAAAATAAAAGTAAATAGCATATGAAAAAATGGTATATGGTTAAGTAATTAAATGTATCCATGATAAATAATATTTAAATTTAGGGTAAATTCAATGTCCATGGGAAAGTGAATAATTTAAGGTAAAGTTAATGACAAAAAAATAAATCAAGGAAGTGAATGTCAATACTTTCCTTGAAAAAGGTGAGAATAAACCATCCAGATGAATATTAAGGAAAGTATCAATACAATATATACCCATTAGGGTAAGAATAAAGGGTTTTTGTCATTTATGAATAGAAATACCATAAAATATCATTAAAAATAATCTTTAGTAAAATATCCTTTTATTGTGAAAAACATTTTGAAAATACTTTTATTTGAAAATATCCTTTGAAATTTATAAAATAATCTTGAAAACATTTGATTGGGCATGATAGTTGGAAATTTTGTTCATGTCGTACATGTTAAATCAAATTTTTCTTTCACTTTTTTAGTAAAATACAAACGGGAAATGTTTTAAAAACAATAAGAAGATTCCTTTGAAGAAAATTTATAAAGAGTAAAAATGGGTAAAAATTCCTTTAATAAATCATTTTGAAATTTTAAAACATTTTTGAAAAAAAATTTATAAAACATGGTTTTGTAAATAAACATATTTCTGACCGAAGAGAGAAATGAAGTTGGATTTTCTTGAAAAAAATCTAAAACATTTTAAGTAACAAAGAGTAGAAAATTGTAATATTACATGAAATAGTTCATTAATAACCATAGGAGAATAAAATGGAAGGTTTTATTAGGAAATGGTCAAGTGATTTTTTTAACTAATATTCAAGAATAAAAAATCTCTATTAGAATGAGATTGTGAAATTAACTCTTAAAATGATCATAATGTTCAAGTGATAATTAGTATATGAATATATTGTGAGTATAAACTATAAATACGAATAAAAAAAGTGTAAATATAACATAAGATAATCAAAACTCATTATAAACATAATATTATCATGAAATAACCAATGAATTATAAGTTTAACCCAATGAGTGAAGATTAAGTTAAGGAATCCCTTATCTTACACTTTCTCTTAGTCGAACATTATTTAACCTTCTATATAATGGTTTTAAACATTTTATTAACTTATTCTAGAACCATATTAATATTTATTATATCATATATTATTCTTTTATAACATCTTATCACTCGTTCTTTGATAATGTCTCATTATTTTCATTATTTCGGGTAATAACTACTTTGTTTTTCGAGTAAATTTTGACTTGTTATTTTTGTTCCTCTTACTTAGATCATGTTTTCATAATATAAAAAAATTAAAACATAATATAAATATCATATATATTCATTATATATTTATTTATATTATTCCATAATATTTGGTGATAGAAAATGGAATACATAGTTCATTGATATGGTAGGTCGTAAGTATGCATGTACAATGTTTCCATTTTCTTATCGTATTAAACAAAATAAAATTAAATATATTTATATTATAATTATAGTATAATTTTTATGTCATATATATCACATATTTTTATTAAAATCATCCTTAATACATTCCATGTAAAACGTTAAAGAATCACATCGCTTCACGAGGTGGTAGTCCATCGTACACACGAGTGACGTTACTGTATTCACATAAAATGGATAACATGAAGGTATGTGTGATATAATAATTAAAAAATAATAATAACATAATAAATATCATATATATCATATATAAACTATAAATTCATCATTATAACAACCTTGAATAGTGGAAATGGAAAAACGAATGACATCGGTTTGTGAGGTGGTAGTCCATCGTACACACAAACGGTGATTTTGTAATCCATTTGATGGAAGTGTGTGAATTTTTAGTTCTTACACATAAAATAAAAAAATCTAAATATATTTAATATAATTATTTTATTATATAATAATGATATAATATTAATTGAAGGATGTGGAGAGGGAAATAAAATAAAAATTCTTTCAGATGAGCATTGACTCTTCTTTGGGTATCCTCCTTAGGTTTTCACTAAAACCTTCAAATGTTTTATTTATGCCCAAGATAAGGCTTCTATGATGATGGGAGGAAAGTTTGGGAGTTATTTTTTTAGGTATTGGTCGAACCAAATGGGTGCTAAAGGTGTTAATAGGTGAGGATAGGGGGACTTTTATAAGTGGGGTGAGTGGTACACTTGTAATTTTTTTGAAAAAAGTTAGGTGTGCCCACATTTTTACCGAACACCATGCCAAAATAATGGAAAAAACTATATCCTAGAAGGTTTAAGTTCTAAATATGTTTATAAAATGGATTTTGTACAAGTTTTGGGTTATTTTTACACCTTATATTCTAAGTTTAACTACTAAGTAAACTCGTTTTCTCTTTAATCATTGTAATTAATTTTAATAATTTTCACTAATCATTTTGGTAAAAAACTAAGTTCACATAATTATAGATTATAATTTATTCTAATTCCAAATATGGAATCCATATTTCAATATTAAAATAGTACAAGTTGTAGAATATAATTTAAAATTTATCAAGCACACGGAATGAGAAAGTTGGTTTTTAAAGTGAAAATGTTCAAAAGTTTACAAAGTTTTTATATCTAAATTCAATATGAAAATGATTACAATGAACTAAATTGGATTTATTGATTTATAATTTAAATATTTTTACTTTAAAACCAATTAAAAATATAAATTAACATTATAAATTATTTATACAAAAAGGCATTTTTCAATTAAAATCCAATATTTTTCACTATTCATCAAAAAATGAAACTTCGATAAAAAATACCAAAAAGTCACCCTAAGATAATTTTCATATTAAAATTTTAAAAATGAAGTTTATTTTTTCATTAAAAATTTTATGAAATTTTTAAAAATTAATTTTAAATAATGTTCTCCAAGCACGACTAAACCATTTTTTTGGAAAATACAGTTTTTCTACAAACATTTATTTTTCTTTTAAATGATTCTTATTATTATTTATAATAAATAGATAACCAATAAATATGTGAAAAACATAAATTTTCATAATTTAGTTAATAGTATTCATACCCATTATTCCAATGGATAGGCGATAACTATCATATTAAATAATAATATTAATAGTATATTGTTGTTCAATAAAACTCGTTTTTATATGAAACACAAGTTATCGAAGAAACTCATTGTTGTGTGAAACACAAGATAACTCGGTATTATGTGCATTGAAATATATATAATAGATTTAATTTATTTAAAATAGTAAATATATTTTAAATTATTAAGATTTTATATTCTTTTCAATGCTTAGTGTTGCGTGTCACATACGCAATTGAATATATTTTAAAAACTTTGAGTGTTACATTCTCCCCACATTAAATAAATTGTGTCCTCAAAATTTAAATTTGATCTCAACAATCAAGGGTTTGACATTTGGAAATAAAAGTTTTGAAAAATCCACATCATGAAAGAGTTAATAAAATATCCACTTAATAAGAGAGAAAGGGAAGTACAAGGGTCATATAGAATAACAAACATATAGGTTTCAAAGTAGGAGAACATTGGTGGAAAGTGAACATATGTACATAGAGTAAAAGAATAAATATTTATAAAGATTGATTGATGTAATTGATCACATGAAAGTGAGTGATCAATGGAAAGTTTAAGGGGTTAAAACCATAAAGTTTTGATGATTTAAAATACCATCGATTCAATAAAAATGAAGGTATTAGGATATTATTTTTGTTTCAATACTCTTTTTCCTAAAGTTGAGGAAATATTTCACTATATAAGAATATAATGAAATATACATGATACATTTCAATTTCATAAACACAATTTCATCCTTTGGTTGTTCTTTGATCAATTCCCAATTCATCCCTTACTCTAAGAAATGAATATCCAAAAATGAACTTTTATGCCTAAAGTAATAAAATTACCCTTTAACAGATCATATGATCCATAAAAGATCAACAATATATTCCTCCTTTCTTTACTAAAACCAACATGATTGGAAAAAGTAGTCCAATAATGCCTAAATTGTAACAACCCAATGTTTTTCAATGGAAATTACCTTCTTATAAATATGTCATAAAATCACATAAAAACGCAACATAATGAACTAATAAGTGATAAGTGACCTTTAAACATAAGTTTTTCACTTCTGTGTTTGGATTTCCGAAAATCTAACATACATGGTTGCAATCAGTAAGTTATTTGGAGTCCGATAAGAAAAAATTAATTTTTGGTGAATAGTAACCAACCCTTATAAATAGTAGCATACCCTTATGAATAGTGATATACCCTAATGAATAGTAACCTTACCTATTATAATATATAAATAATATTCAAGTTGAAAGTACGATATACATATATTTTAGAATAAGTTAATGAATGTTTTAAAACTGGTTTCTGATCATAAATTATGATTTTAATTAAATATTAAAATAATAATATTTTAAAAAATTATTTTTGAAAAATGGAATTCATTTTTGGATTCTACACGTGTAAAAATGGTTAGGGTAAATTTTTGAGATTTTTCTAAAATACTTGAATATTTTATGAATAGTAAAATATAGTAATTTACCGTATATACATTATAAGCTAAATAGACTATTCCTAGCATCATGGATGATGTCACCACCCTTGGTTCGAATTCACATGACCCATTTACTATTCTTGGTCATGGAATACTTACTATTCCTTTTCTTGTGAAGAAATAATAAATTAATGATTATAATATTATGAAATCCCCCCTCTCCTCCACTATAACCCCCCCCCCACTCCCACTTTTCTTCACTCCTCTCAAGCCTTGTGTCTTACCAATATTCTTCCCAAATCTCTCACCAAGATCCTCCACCACATTCAAAAGCTCCTATCCTCTTCAAAATACCAAAACCTCTCCCCTTAAGAGGTTCTCAAAGGAGGAAGTCTCAAGAGGTAAATTCTTCTTTCCAATTCCTTCATTTCTTTTAAGTTCTTTTCTTTTTTGTTTCTTTCCTCACCTCCCTTCACCCAAATGGTATGATAACTCCAGTAGAATACATGTACTATAATGCTATTATTATAATGGTATACTTCATTGTCTTCTCTCCTTTCCTCACCTTTTTTTTGAAAGAAATGAAAGCACCGTTTGAGATGTGCCAATTTAGCACATTCAAGGACAACGGTTTATCAATTTCTATTATTATATTTAATTCTAGTCCTAAAACCATTTGTGTTGTGTTTGAACCAGATTATTATATATGTAATATATCCTATTTTTTGGTTTTGTAATACTTTTTTACAAATGGTATTAAGTTATAAAGAAAAACATGTTCATTGTAATTAAACCCACCGATTAACCAAAACGGTTGTCACTAAGGTTATATATATAATAATTTGACTTTACTCTAAGTAACCAAATTAAATTTAAAAACATTTAATCACATGGATATTCACTAATAGAATATAACTTCAATTCTGGACAACCACTTTCATCTTACATGTTTATCCAAACATGAATATAAGTGAATCGGTCATTAAAATCAAGTAAACAAACGAGCCCAAACAATGAAATTGTTCCTCATAACCAATCAAAATGGTTATAAATGAACTTAAAATGATTATAATAAATCAATTAAATATATAAGAGGTTCTGTAATTATTAATTAATAAACCTAATTTTTTTATTCAGGTCTTTAATAACAAGTGGAGAACACCAACGGATTTAAGGTAAGGGATCTTCACCATTTCTCTCTTAATCATGATTGTCCTCTATGATATGAATTTTAATGTGTAGTCCCAAATTATGGGGTATGTTTTAGAATTTCCCCATACTTATCTCATGTTTTATAAGTGATGATAAACCCATTATCTCTCACATCAAGCCCTCTTCAGTACACCTGATACCATGCCGATAAACCGTAACGAATTCTACTCGAACCTTTTGTGTTCTTTTGGGTTGCCTTATATTTATTTATATCAAAATGGAGTCATTTTATCTATTTATGTACATATTCTAAATGTTGTTTAGTTTTACAAGATTCATTTATGAATACCCCTTCATCACTCTCTTTTTGGGATATGCATGTTTTTAAAAGATTCCCTCCTTAGAACTTTCCGATAAGCAAACTTTTTTTAAGGGAACTTTCCAAAATTTTACCCAATTTAAAGTGCACTATATCCTATGTTTTAATACACCATTGTCTTTATAAAATCAATATTTTTATTATGAAAAACTTATTGGTTCAATTCTAGTTCTACGCATTCTTTCATATCTTTCAAGTTTAGTAGAAATATTCAAACACCACCTCAAAATTTGGAGGAAAAGTTATCTATGAGAACAGCGAATGGGGAAATTATTGTGTCCATGGTTTATAATGCATCCCTGGTTAATGTTTGTGGAATGAACCTCCCAAAAAATCTCATCAAACTTCCTTTAGTGGAGTTCGATGCTATCTTGGGCATGGATTGGCTATCTTTGTACAAGGCCAACATCAACTATCGGTAAAGGGAGATCACTCTTCGTATCCCGAAGCATCCTCCGATTCTTTACAAGTGTAAGGAGAAAGATGAATCTCCTTTAGAATCATTGTCTCAAGTGTTTGATGCCTTATGAGCAAGTATATCTAGCTCAAATGATTGAGAAAAATGAGAGAATCATTCTTGAAGACATGCCCACTGTGAGGGATTATACATATGTATTCCCTAAAGAGTTGTCTGGTCTTTGAAAAGGATACGATCTTCTTAGATTTTGAAAAGGATGTACATGGGAATCATTAAGGGAGAAACATCATCAATCCTTTCTCAAATGATTTCTCAACCATCTCTCTTGGAGAAAATAAAGGATAATCAAAGAAAGGATGTAGAACTTCTGAAAAGGGTGGAAGCTGTTAAAAATGGGAAATCCCCCGATTTCAAAATTGATGAGGAAGGAGTTGTAAGATTTAGGACATGATTATGTGTACCATCTGATCCAGAGATAAAGAAGGAGATATTGAATAATTCACATAACTCGACCTTCTTTATCCACCCAGGGAGCACAAAGATGTATCAAGATCTCCGAGAAAACTTTTTTGTAGGACAATATGAAAAGAGAAATTGTTGAATATACATCAAAGTGCCTGGTACGTCAGCAAGTGAAGGCTGAGAGGAAAAAGTCTAAGGGGATGATGAAACCACTATCCATACCATCATGGAAGTGGGAGAACATTACCATGGACTTTGTCTCTGGACTTACAAGGACATCTATAGGAAACAATGCTATACAGGTCGTTGTGGATCGTCTTACGAAGACATATCACTTTATCACGATTCGAGAGGACTTCTCATTGGATCAACTTGCACGGATTTACATAAAAGAAGTGGTAAGGCTGCATAGAGTACCACTGTCTATTTTATTCGATCATGATCCAAGATTCACCTCAAAGTTCTGTAAAAGTCTCCAACATGATCTAAGCACTGAACTGAACTTCAGTATGGCCTATCATCCTCAAACTGATGGCCAATCTGAGAGAACTATTCAAACACTAGAATACATGTTGATATCATATTCTATGGAATTAAAAGGAGGATGGAACCAATATCTTCTAGTGGTTGAATTATCCTACAATAATAGTTTCCACTAGAGCATCTGAATGGAACCATATGAAGCCCTTTATGGGGAAAGGTGTAGAACACCGGCGTTTTGGGATGAAGTCAGTGAGCGTAAGCTGCTAGGACCTGAAATGGTTGAAGAAATGGTGGAGAAGTTGAAAACCATTCAGCAGCATATCAAGGTAGCCCAAAGTCGACAGAAGAGTTATGCAGGTAATCATCGATGAGACCTTGAGTTCAAAGTTGGAGACATGGTATTTCTACGCATATCTCTGTAGAATAAGTTCATGAGGTTTGGGAAGAAAGGGAAGTTGAGTCCTAGGTACATTGGCCCCTTTGAGATCCTTTATCAAGTCAGAGCTATGGCCTATCGTGTAGAGACCCAGTTTTTGGCCTAATAAGACTTTGAAATATTTCTAAGAATATTTCCAGAGCTGAGGGATAAGACGGCGTGCAATTACGAGGCCCAGTGTGCCCGGAATTAATTTTATAAAAATTTTAAGTGTTTTTATATTACGCACGCACAGTTAACTAAAGAAAATGGGATATCTCTTAAACGGTTGATCGGGTTAGAAATCTGAGACCATAGTTGGGTCTGGAATGCAGTGTTTCCCCTAGGAGCGACATAAAATAAGTCGGTGCGGGATGTTCGAACCCCTCGCTCATTGGCAGTGTATTAAATGGGTTAATTAAATAATTAATTTATTCATTTAATAGATCAAACCCGAATATCTCTAGAACAGGGACTCAGATGAAAAATCTGGGGCCACCGATGAGCTCGGAACGTAGGTTTTACCCTAATAAAGGAATAACCTTTGTCTGCATCGGGTGTTTGGCATATGCGCCATCACGGGAGGATAATTAAATAATTAAATAATTGTTTATTTAGTTATTTAATTTATTTCTTTTAACCTAGCGAGAGGTTATAAATTCCTTGTTTAGAGGGGGTTGGCCTCATAATTCATTTTGCTCAACGACGGTAAACCCTCCCTTCCTCTCTTCCTCTCCTTGTTGATGAACGACGGACGAAGAACAACGAAGCCTCGGATCCAAGCGAATCGAAGAGCGACGAATGCAACATATTCTTCTCATCATTGTGCAAGTGCGATCCTCGTCAACACCGAGCGGATATTGATGAATGCGATCTTCTCCAACGATCGATCCAAACATGAGGTAGGATTTATCTTTGTGAATTCCTTACCCAGTTGAATTTTCATGATGAACGTGAATTAAATGAATTAATTCGCGGATCGAAAAACAATAGGTCGAATAAATTATTTCTCTCGTTTATCTTGAGATTGAAAATCCTGAAGTGTGATAAATATTTATTTTCAAATTACTTGTGTTCTTGATTCTCAAAGATGATGGTCAAACAAACATGGACATCAATCTGGAAATAGTCTATGACCCTTTTATATTTCATTCTTCGCACATTCTCCGCGCGTTCGTTCACGCCAAATAATTAAGCGCGTCAAAACATCGATGTTTCGTTGAGCGCGGCATACGGACGTGGAGATCTCGACCCGAGGAATGAGAATCTGCGGTCGTCACAATTTCGGAACTTAGAACGGAGATGCGGCAGCCCACGGAAGGGGCGACATGGCGGAGATGGTCTGATGGTGTGCGATGTGGTCCGAGGAAGCACGGCTGGTGCATGCGGCAAGGCGGCATGGTGCTCGGCCGTTCAGGCGAATGGACCGGAGGTATAGCGGCGCGGCAGGACAAAGGCAGCAGCGGCGGTTCCTGTGGATGCAGCGGGTGAGAAATAAGCTGGCGCCTAGGGTTTACATGCTGGAGGCACTATTTAGTGACTGGGGCGCTAATTGGGAGAGCAAATTCATGAATGAAGTAATAGATTGGAGAGAGATTTGAAAATAAGAGAATAAATTAAAAGAAAATGAAAAGAGGGAAGGAATCCATGGGGGCGTGATTGGCCATGCGTGAAGAAGAGGGTGAGGCGCACCAAAAATTGGAGAGATGTGCATGACATGGGTCCTTCAAAGAAATCAATTAAAAATAATAATATAATAATGGTATTATTATTTTTGTTGATAAAATACCTTTTTGTCTGTAACTTCTTCGTGTGATATTGGTTTCAAGAACTGTCAGTGGCAGTGCGACCTTGACATCGAGACAGAATTTATGGGTCCAATATTGGATATCTTTTTCGGGTTTTTGGATCGGGTACCCGAAGTGCTCAGAAAATAATAGATTAAATATTATTATTAAATCTTCGATCCGCCATAACTCATGCGTGCGATGCCTGATTGGATTGTCGTCAGTGGTGATGTAATATTGTCATTGATATGGTCGATTCAAGTCTAATGTTGGATACTAAATTCTGGTTTGTATCTTGGGCCCACGAAACACCGAATAATAATAATAACATTATTATTACGGGATCTTGTATCTGACATATCTCTCTCATACGGTGTCGGAATGACAAACTGTCTATGACGTTGCGACCCTGAAAGCAAGACGAATGTTTCAAGACAAGTTTTGGATATTTAAGTCGAGGTAGAGACATGGGCCCCATGAGGCCCGGTTCGCGCATGTTGTGGTGAAATGAAACTTTTTCATCGGCTATCCGTTTTGGACCAATGGGTAGTCCATCTCATGTGTGTTTTCGTATGGATCGCAGAGGTGTGACCGGTTTGGTTAATCGATGTCGTTTGAAGTACTACTGGGTTGGATCGAGCATGAATCCAACCAGGCCCTCGGTAATAAAATGCCTATAACTTACAGACTAGGCATCCGATTGACGCACAGTCTGTCATGTTGGAACCCCTATGACATGGCGATCCTTCGGGTTTCTTCCTTGTGAAACTTCGTGGTAGTTGAGGTATGACTGATAACCTGAGGAGCAGAACCAGGGTGTTTCTTTTAGTGAGATCTAGGATGACTATTCCCTTGATGACTCAAGGCGCGAGCATTCCTTACTCCTCTACTCCAGTAGAGACGGGACTCCCCGCCTCATGAGTGTGGGTTCGTTTTCCTCTGAGATGGTTTTCCTATATTTGGAGTCGATACTCCACTACACAGCCAGACCAGGTCGGATGCATGGGTCACCTTGTGTTCCAATTGCACGGGTTGACATACATGGGTTGAGACCTTGTACGGGCACATGGCCAGCGTACACGGGGCGGACCCCCAATACTTTGACACAACTGGTGATCCTTTCTACATGTTGTTTAGTTACTTTTTATACGACAAGACTGGAGACACAGGCCATTTACACAGGCAGTACCCGGAGTCAAGGAACACAGCGTGTGATCCTATGACACGCCGTGTAACTTGTTTTACATGGCTTGAGCCATTTTTCTTCTATGACTTGGACTATCTTTCTTAGGGTTCGTACCCTTGGTCTTTCCCCTGAAGGTTTTTGGTATCATTTCCTATGTACAGGAGTATGATCCCTTCAGTAGGACTTCCTGAATAGAGTTGTTGGAATCCCCTCTGTGAGACTTGGAGTCGGATCCTCTATTCCTTCCTGGTACCCTAGGTAGAGTTCTTGGTATCGACGTGACCAACTTTACCCGGGCGTCGATCCTCTGCTTAGTGGATTAGTTCAGACTGATTTTTTGGAATCACCCCATAGCTATTGGTTGTGATCCTCATCTGAACATCATATTCTTAAGCACTTGTGGAGTGAGTTCTCTCGGAACGAGTGCTTCGTGTCTCTCTCTTCAGACCTAGGAGTGTGTACTCCCTATTACGAGTACTTTGTGGAAATCTTCAAACTGGATCCCTAGTGTGGGTATGTAGTTGTGTAACTTGTCTCTAGACTACAGGTCTGGGTTACGAGTATATCTGGTTTCCTTGGGTATGTGTATGGGCATATACCTCGTGTGATCTATGAGATGAAGATCCCCTTACTCTATCGTTTGGGTTTCTTTGAGCGATCATATATATTACTGGGTGGAGCTATACTCTTTTTGTTCACTCTTGTTGTACCTTGTTCTCTCTTACTGCTCTCCTATTCAGTACATCTCTTGTTGCTCCCTCGAGCCTTCGGGGCATCCTACTGAGTATTCTTATATTCACCCCTGCTTGGGCTTTGCCCGCATTTGGTGTGCCCTTGCAGATGGTGAACAGTTTGATCGTGACATCAGAGGAACTTTGGGATACAGGGTGTTTGGACCACGTGCGGTGGTCGTAGCTTGGGATTCAGGAGTGGGACTCTTCCAGTAATTTTACATTTTCACCTGTTGTCGGGTTATGGCATTTTTTTCTATTTGGGTGTGTATTTTTTCCCCTTTCCTTTTCAGCTTTACTTTTCTTGTACTTGTACTGTTAGAGGTCGATGCATTTTTGTTTAGTTCCCTTTTTATAGTAGTGTGGAACCTTGATTTCTTCTATATCTCTACGCTTTTGCATTGAGTTAGCTACGTGTGTGTGTGTACAGGTTCTTAGGAAAAGGCCTCCCCAAGTTTGTTGTGCCTTCGGCGCTAGTCGCCAGCCCCTGACCTAAGGAGGCGGGCTTGGGGTAGTTGCAGTTCGAGCCCTGGTATGGGTCGGGTCGTGACATATCGACTGGTACTTCCACCTACCATGTCGAAAGTACATGATGTCTTTCATGTATCCCTCTTAAGGAAGTATATACTAGACCCTTCACATGTACTCTCTTTGGAGATGGTATAGTTGCAGGATGATCTTTACTATGAGAAGCATCCAGTGAAGATCTTAGATCGTAGAGACAAATTTCTATGCAACAAGACTACTCATATAGTCAAGGTATTATGAAGAAACCATAAGTACGAAGAGGCAACATGGGAACTGGAGGAAGCAATGAAGGAAAAGTACCCCCACCTGTTTATGGATTAGAATGTAAAACAAAACTTTGAGGGTGAAATTTCATAAGGGGGGAAGAATGTAACGACCCAATGTTTTTCAATGGAAATTTCCTTCTTATAAATATGTCATAAAATTACATGAAAACGCAACATAGGTTTTTCACTTCTGTGTTTGGAATTTCAAAAATCTGACATACACGGTTGCAATCAGTAAGTTATTTGGAGTCCGATAAGAAAAACTTATTTTTTGGTGAATAGTAACCTACCCTTATGAATAGTAACATACTCTTATGAATAGTGATATACCCTGATGAATAGTAAAATTAACTATGATAATATATAAATAATATTCAAGTTGAAAGTATGATATTCCTATATTTTAGAATAAGTTAATGAATGTTTTAAAACTGGTTTTTGAGAATAAATTATGATTTTAATTAAATATTAAAATAATTATATTTCAAAAATTATTTTTTAAAAATGGAATTCATTTTTGGATTCTACACGTCGAAAAATATTCCGGGTGAAGTTTTGAGATTTTTCTAAAATACTTGAATTTTTTATGAATAGTAAAATACGGTAATTTACCGTATATATACATTATAAGCTAAATAGACTATTCCTAGAATCATGGCTGATTTAACCACCCTTGGTTCTAATTCACATGACCCATTTACTATTCTTGGTCATGGAATACTTACTATTTCTTGTCTTGTGAAGAAATAATAAATTAATGATTATAATATTCGGAAATCCCTCCTCTCCTCCGCTATAAAAAACCCCCTCACCCCCACTTCTCTTCACTCCTCTCAAACCTTCATCCTTGCCAAAATTCTGCCCAAATCACTCCCCAAGATCCTCCCCCATGTCCAAAATCTCCTAGCCTCTTCAAAATACCAAAACCTCTCCACTTAAGAGGTTCTCAAAGGAGGAAGTCTCAAGAGGTAAATTCCTCTTTCCAATTCCTTCATTTCTTTTAAATTCTTTTCTTTTTTGTTTCTTTCCTCACCTCCCTTCACCCAAATGGTATGATAAATCCAGTATAATACATTTACTGGAATGGTATTATGCTAATGGGATACTTCATTATCTTCTCTACTTTCCTCACCATTTTTTTAAAATAAATGAAAGCATTGTTTGAGATGTGCCAATTTAGCACATTCAAGGACAATGGTTTATCAATTTCTATTATTATCTTTAATTCTGGTCATGAAATCATTTGTGTTATGGTTGAACCAGATTATTATATATGTAATATATCCTATTTTTTGGTTATTAAATACTTGTGTACAAATGGTATTAAGTTATAAAGAAAAACATGTTCATTGTAATCAAACCCACCAATTAACCAAAACGATTGTCACTAAGGTTATATATATAATATTTTGACTTCACTCTAAGTAAACAAATTAAATTTAATAGAATTTAATCTCCTGGATGTGCAATAATATAATATAACTTCAATTCTGGACAACCACTTTCATCTTACATGTTTATCCAAACATGAATCTAAGCGAACTAGTCATTAAAACCAAGTAAACAAACGAGCTCTAACAATGAAATTAATCCTCATAACCAATCAAAATGGTTATAAATGAACTTAAAATGATTGTACTAAACCAATTAAATATATAAGAGGTTCTGGAATTATTAATTAATAAAACTAATTTTTTTATTCAGGTCTTTAATAACAAGTGGAGAACACCAACAAATTTAAGGTAAGGGATCCTCTCCATTTCTCTCTTAATCAAGATTAACCTCTATGTTATGCCTTTTTATGTGTAATCCCAAATGATTGGGTATGTCTTCTCACCTCCCCCATACTTACCTCATGTTTTATAAGTGATGATAAACCCCTTATCTCTCTCATCAAGCCCTCTTCGGTACTCCCGATACCATGCTGATAAACCGTAACGAATTCTACCTGAACCTTCTTTGTTCTTTTGGGTTGCCTTATATTTATTTATATCAAAATTGAGTCATTTTATCTATTTATATAAATATTATAAATACTGTTTAGTTTTACAATATTCATTTATGAAGACCCTTTCATCACTCTCTTTTGGGGATATACATGTTTTTAAAAGATTCCCTCCTTAGAACTTTCCAATGAGTAAACTTTTTTTAAGGTAACTTCCCAAAATTTTACCCAATTTTAAGTGAACTATATCCTATGTTTTAAGAAACCATTGTCTTTATAAAATCAGTATTTTTATTATGAAAACCTTATTGGTTCAATTATGATTTTATATAAAATATTTTTCTCTAATCTATTTTAAAATCTCTATAGCATTTTCCTTAAAACTACACAAAAACGTTTTAATGCTAATGTTCCTCAAATACATTATTTATAAGTTTTCACTTCTATTTGACTTCACATACCATGTTATAAGCCTATTTTACCCTATGAACATCCACATATTTTCTAATCCCTTTCTTTCATAGACACTTCCATGATCGCTCGTTAGTTATGACTTATGTCATGATTGTGGTACCTAATTATTTCCATGGGTACCCTTATGTTTATCTATGGTTGATTATGTATGATTATTTATGTGGAAAGAATATTTATGTGGCAAGAATATTTATGTGGAAATAATATTCATAAAAATTTTGAGATGGGTGCATCCAGATAGCTCTCCAATGCGTTGGGTAAAGTTAAGTCTCATGAGATATGATGTGAAACGAGATTGGCGGTTAGCCTTGACCCGTACTAAAATGGGAAACAGGATTGGTGGTTATCCTTGACTCGTACTAAAGAAATGTTTTATGATTCAAACACATATATATGATTCCATGTTTATATGATCCCATACTTATATGAAATTATTTTATAAGTTTCATGTTTTGGATATCATTATGTCATGCCTCCTAACTCAGGTGCTCAAGATGTATCCTTATGTTCTTTCCCTTATTGGGATTTTCAGCTCATCCCTTTGTTTATGTGTTCCCCAGGGTACCCTATGTAGATGTAAGGGCTCAAAATAAGTTAAGATCTCTTTATGGAGATTAACTAAAGAAATTTTTTTCCCCGTGTTTTATGTTTTATGTACCTAGTCTTCCAAGACACTAGACTTAATGATCCTTGGCTTGTACTCTGATGTATAATTATAATTAAAATCATGTAATGTTATATATAAAAGGCTTGGGTTGCTATATAAATTTCAACTTGATCCATTCCATAAATAATTAACCTTAAATCTCATCCAAAATATGTGTGACCAAATTTATAAGGAAGGATACTAAATAAACATTATATTCCCCAGAAAAAATAAAGTGGCTCGGCATACAAAAAAATATAAATAACTTCATCGTGTATTCCCTTAAAGCATGTTAATAACATGAATTACCATTAAAACATGCATGATTCCTTATTATTTAAATAAAACACAAATTATTTGATATATTATTTAAATCCAAAAAATGTTGTAAACTCCATAAATGATAGCATAAACAACTTTTTCAACAAATCATTAATTAGTTCTAAGTTAGTGAGTACTATCCAATTTAATTTATCCATATAAATTTTATCTTATCACATCATCATTATCTCAACATCATAAACATATTAATGGTTATATTTCCCTCAATTATGTGCTCTCCAAGATGTTTAACTTGTAACTTAATCATTTTTCTTGGTCATCAGTACCATTCAACATGTTCTTTAAAATACTTAATGAAAAAGTACTACAGTACAATCCTTGTATATTTAATAATTCATATAACCAAGAAATAATTGATTAAATACTCAAATAAAATAATACCTAAATACAAACACAAGCACATTAATCATTCCTCTTCACTTGTGCTCATAGAATAAGCTTGACCATGATCCATTAGCTTCTTTTGATGTGTATTCCATTTACTATTGGGGCATTTATTTTCATAGTGCCCCATATCATTAAATTTGAAGCATTGAACATTGTAAAATTATTTCTTGACCTTTCAATCATGAGAATGGTGACCTTTTTCTCCACACTTTAAGAAAATTAATTTTCCGCTTAATTATATGCAAAGGTGTTTCCTTCCACAATTATCACATGTGGTAAAATCCTTCATTCACATCTTCCCTTTATCCATCTTTTCTTTTGTTTTCCTCTTCTTCTCTTTGTTCCCTTTGAATCCATAAATATTGGATAATTATTTCATGATCTTGTTAGAACATGATATTATGTCCTAATATGATGAGAATTTTTAGAAGGCTACTTCCCATCGAAATAATATCTTAAAACCATAAAATAAATGATCATTATTACCCTTTTGATTATGTGAAATGATGTGGTTCTCATTCCTTTGTCTAGGCACCATTTCAAAATAAGGGCATACACTATATTGGATCATATCATTATGAAACATAATGTATAATCCCAAAACACTAGGTTATTCTTCTATACTTATCCTCAATGTCTATTATAGTGTTATGTTCCATAATCTATGTTTTCCTAAATCTAGTTTCCAAGGTTGCTACTAAACTTCCTCTTACACTAACTATAGAGACCCCAACCCAAGAAACCCAAAGCCTGACACTCCATGATTTCGGAATCTCTTTTGTTTTATTTTTTTCTTATCTTTAGATATTTAGGTTGAGGTTTGTGGTGAGTTCTCAGTTTGATTTTTTGAGTTTTTGGAGAAAAATGGAGATTTTGGGCTCGACAACAGGTGGCGCACAGTTGGCACTTGGTTAGGGGGAACTGTGTGGCCTTGCCCAGAAAACCGTGCCACCAATTTCATTTTTGGACAGTGGTGACTGCATGGTTGTCACGCAATTTGGAAAACCATGTAGGCTAATTATGTGGAATGTTACTCTTGGATAGTGAAGGTGCACGGTTGGCGCATGGTTTAGAAAATCGTACGGCCAAACCATGCGAGTTTCCCAGGTCATTAAAAGTTGGAAATTACCACTTTTCACCTTCTCTATTTTAACCCTATTTCAGGTTTCTCCTCCCTTGCATGACCTAGGCATGCCATGGGATCCCCCAAGCTTCCCTCCTTTGTCCCTCCTTTTCCCATGGATGAATTTTGAAGGTTCTAAGGTGAGTTCTTCATGGTTTTTGGTCAATTCCCTCTTATCATCTTCCTTCCCTCTTGGTTTCTTGGTTTCTCTTGGTGGGGATTTCCTCTTGACCAAACCTTAAGGGTTAGGGTTGATGTGTGGGTTGATTTATTTGATGTTAGGGTGTTCAGATTGTCTCTTGGGTGTGGTTCTTCCTTATCCCGAAGTTTGGTAGAATTCATACGCTGTTGAGGTAGGTGTTTTAATATATTTATTTTTCGACACATTCCATTAATGCTTGATATTTCCTTTAATTCTTTCAAAATATCATGATCATGCTTGTGATTCGATGGTGTGAATTGTTTTGGTATTTTCATGATGTAAAATGGGTGCTAAATGGGTTTACAAAGGGTTTCTTTAATTGTTCCTAAATTTAAGTTCATGTAAGGTGTTTGGTAAAATAAAAATTGAGTTTTTAAAGTGGAAATGGGTGTCTTAGGTGGTGTTTTCCCATGGTTATGTTTTGATAATATGTTTATATTATTAAATGTGTGTTTTATATGGAAATTGGTGACTTTTATGGTGTGATGCTTATGTGTGTCTTGTTGTATTGGTTTAAAATCAAGTTTTGTTTCTTTGAAAAGGTGTTTTCAAAGTACCTTGAAATGTACATGTGATGAAAATGAAATTTCTAAATGAAACTGGTATGTTTTATGTGTTTTTCATTATGGTGTTTCTTAAAAATGTTTTATGCCTTGTGAAAAAGGTGTTAAATGCATTTTCAAAGAGATTTAAAGATTTGAATGTGTTTAAAGGTTGGTTTTCCAAAAAAATAAAGGGGTTTTGTGGCACATTAGCTTCTTTATTGTGCACCTAAAATATGTTTTCAAATTTTAAAGGTGATGTGAAGCACATTTTGAAAAGGATTTGGTGTGTGTATGAATTTGGAAATGGTATTTTCCCATGGGAATGGTTGGATTTCATATGTACTTCTCTTATAATGTTCCCTAAAGATTCGCATGTTTGGAACTTGTGGTGTGTTTTAGAAACTAAATGGTATTGAAGCCTGTTTTCCACTTTGTGTATTGTTGAAAGTTTTCACCTTTTCATAGAAAGGGTTTCGGATTTTAAATGAAAATTTTGTTTTGAATAGTTCATGTGAAAGTGGTGTTTTATATTGACTTTGGAAATAGTGTGGAAATGAATTTGTAAATGTATTTTTATGGGAAATTATAAAGGTCTGGTTGGCACTTTTTGTTTCCTTTAAAAATTTGGTTTTTATGTGAAGATATGTGATGGCCTGAGTGGTACCTTATGATGTTTTGAAAAAAAAAATTGTATCTCATGTGATGTATGAGCCTAGTGGGCATCTTGTCATGTTTTGGAAAATGGATTGTAAACTTGGGTAGCGTGAAGTCCCTATTGATATTTTAAAAATCATTTGGAAAAAATGGTTTTGATTATGGAAAATGGTGATTTCCATGTTATATTTAAGTTATTTTGAAAAAAATGGATTTCATATGTGTTGTGATGATTAGATCATGATGTAAACCACTAGCCATTGGGATGGGATCTCCTCTAGTGGCTTTTGCATGAGAATTCTATTGGTATTAATTCCACTAAACCTTAGGATATGTTCCCCTCTAGTGGATCATTCATGAGAACTGTGTGGGTTATGGTTTTTATACCATGATTTTCCAAGTATTATTATTATTATCATGGGGTTCTTGGGAATCATCTAGAGGTTCAAGTGATGGTTTCTTGTCGACCCTAAATAGATGGGTTGGTACCCCCTGGTTTTGATGGGGCCAGGTGGGACACACCACTAGATTGGCTAGTTTAGATTGTCTATTTGGTTATTTAATAGGGAGTTTCACCATACGCTGTCAGGTGAGTCCGAACAGAGTACGTCCAGGGATTACCTCTAGAGATGGTTAGGAAAAGATCATGATTACTATTTATATGTTTTTTTTATTTCTATTTCATGTTTGATATTATCCCTACTAGTTTATTCTTATTTATTTTGTTTTCATTACTTTCTACATTGGCCCTTTATGGTCACATGGTATGGATTTGCATTGGCCCTTGGTTTTGAACTGGGTTGTGAAAAGTGGAACTATTTTTGAAAATTAATGTTATAGGTGTTGTTTTAAAAAGTAAAATTGTGGGAAGTTTTGTTTATTTGTTCAAAATAATTAAAATATTATTATATTAATGTTTTTCAAACTATATTTTTGGACTATTTCTAGAAAGGAAATGCATGGACTCTATGGTGACTACCTACTAAGCTGTTTAAGCTCACACCCTACTTGTGCCACTTGGAATCGGTAGACTCGAGTTGTTTTACAGGTTCAAGTTTTTTTGGTTCGGTTTCCTTGGAGAAGGTTAGTCTTATGGTTGGTGGTGACCAGGAGGTCACGTGGAGATCATGTTAGCATGTTTCGGTACTAGCTTTGTATTCAATACTATTTTGTTTTTCATTTTTTGTATCAGGATTTTTTTATATTTATTTAGATTTAGTGTTGGATCTTACTTCATTTTCAGTTTTGGTTATTTGATCCTAGTTATTTATTGGGCTAAATCATTCCCATTGGTTTATTTTTATGTCTAGCACTAGTTTTCATCCCATAGGGATTGGGAATTCCCTTTATACCATATCCAGAACCGGTTTGGATGTCTGGTTGGATGTCATCCTAGCTTGGTTCATGGAAAAATTGTATAATATGAGGCCCTCGTTATTTGGGGTGTTAGGTAGATCAGAGATTAGAACTATCGGGACTCAATGGGTAGGTATATGAAGGAAATCATGAACCCTTACTTGTTCTGATCCTCAATTTTCTAGGTGTATCTCGGATTTGAGTCTTTTGTTTTGGTTTTTGGGTATGGATGGGGAATGACAATGGAGGTGAGTCAATGTCATGTTTTGATCTCACATGGAGTAGTGAACCATGTGGAATTAAAGTGCATGGTTCAAGGTCCTCTTAGTGGTTAGTGCTTGCTTGGGGCATGGCCCACTAAACATGCCCCTAGGATATGCATGACCATTAGTTCCTCATTCCGATAGTTCAGTGTGAGTTTTGTTTTGTTTTGGTTTTGATTGCTGTGATTGGGATTTTAAAAAGAAAATAGTTTTGGGGAAAGTTGATTTTTAAAAAGTAAAATGATTATTGGTAATGAGTTTTATTGTAAAAGTGGAATTTGATGTTTGTGTTGGTGTGGAAAATGGGTATTTAAAAGAGAAAGTGTTTTGGATTGAAAGTTTAGTGAATTATTGAGTTTGATGATGAAATGGTATGTATAACCCTTAGTAATCTTTATGGATGTTTTCATATGTGTGGGTGTGTATGGAAAGTGCATGTTGGCATGTGTTCATGGATGATATAAGTGGAAGTGGGATGAACACATATGTGATAATTTATAGGATTCCATGGGTGAGTGTTTGAAATCAAAGGTTCAGCTTGGTTTTTTCAAAAAGGTTTTTTTAAGGGGAAAGTGATTTCAGGGTAGGTTTTTCTTAAAAAGTGGGGTTTTTCCTTGTGGAAAGGGATTTTGGTATTTTGATAGTAGCCTTGGAAGAATTAGGTTTTTAAATTGAAATGAAAAGGGTGGTTCTTGAAAATAGGATTTTTTTTTGTTTGTAGTGTTTGGATTTTGAGCCTATTGTTTTGGCTTGAGATATTCTTTTTAGTTAAGTTTTGGGTTGATGTTGATTTTGGTTCTATGTTTTTCTTCTATTCAGAATATTTTGGCCAAAAAGGTCCCCAAATTTTCTAGTGGGTCTCATCCAGTTTCTGGTTCTTCTTGGTTGTTTCCTATCTTTGGTGGTGACTGAGGTCCGTTATAGGCAGTGGAATGGCTTGAGGAAGTTTAGTTTTTCTTCATATCGTTGGGAACTCCCAAATCTGTAAGAGTGCGTGCTATTATAGGTTTGTTTGAGGGTCCATTTTTGGATTAGTATAAGGTGATTGATCCATCATTGATGCAAGTTGTGATGACATGGGGAGTGTTTAAGACTATT
Source organism: Viscum album (assembly GCA_963277665.1). NCBI lineage: Eukaryota > Viridiplantae > Streptophyta > Magnoliopsida > Santalales > Viscaceae > Viscum > Viscum album. Next base: position 1,624,530,669 of record OY728160.1, on the reverse strand, counting down.
TTCCGATGTTTTATACCTGAGAAGGTGAAGGTGAAAGTGAAGAAAGTAGAAGATCCCATGAGTATTCAGAAAGTCCAGCAGATCGTGAGGGTCTATATTGACCACTTCAAGGATATGGTTTCCTTTTCTATAGAGGTAGCATCGAATGATCTATTGAAGGCCCCTCCTTTCATTTGGGGTCTTCATATAGAGATCAAGGATTGATCCCTCTCCTCTAAGGATCTTCTTTTCAAGAAGTTTGTGGATGAATCATTCTTAAATAAGTTGGTTTTCGGAGCATAGGAAGTTGGAAATCTAGTATCCCTCATCACTCATGAAGGTTCCCCATCTAGTGAGAGGTGTGTGCTAGAGGAACCTATCTCTAAAAAATATCTTTTGTTGGTTCTGTCTTCCAGTTCATTAGACTGTTTGCTTGTGTGTTTTCAGTGCATCTGGTTTGGGCCCTCGAAGTCGTCTTATCATAATCCTTTGAATATGTGTTGTCATTGTGGTTGTTTGGGTCATATTGAGAAGTTTTTTAAGAAGTGTTTCCCAAGGAAGACGCTTTTATCAAAGGGTTTCACCTCTTGACTATAGGGAAGTAGATGCTTCAAGACATCAGGTCTCCAGCCATAGGTCTCAGAGTGAATCTTTTCAAGCATTCAGGAATTTTTGGGGGGCACAGGAAACCTTGTTCCAGATTTTGTCTCTAGCACTAGAGTGGATACAGTTGAAGTTCCTTATTGAAGTTTTCTTTACTATTTTAAATCCCATGTTGTTGTGAGAATCTTAGTGGTTTTGTTCTTTTTTAATTAGAATAGTTGTTCCTTTTTAATGTGATTATTTTAATTATTTGTCCTATCTTGAGTGTACCTAGATTTCTTGTGGGTTAGTTCTAGTTTTGGGTCATGATCATTTTAGAGATGTTTGAATCTTGTTGAAAAGATGAATTGTGGTTTTGTTTGTTGTTTTGTATCTATATCTTTTGTGAGTTTCCCCTTTTTTGCGGGAGGTTTTTTGTTTATGTTGAGAATTCCCATATTGGATAGACCATGGTGGTGTTTTTGAGAATTATCAGTTTCGGTGGAGGTGTTTTTGAGATTGCACAAATATGTTTTGATAAGTTCATGTTGGGAGTTCTTGTGTTGGGCCGAACTAAAGTTATGCCATTGTGTTAGTTGGGTTCTTTTGGTGGGGAGAACCCTCCCCTTTCTTATCTTTCTTTTCATTGAGGTTTCTCTTAGAGATGATCAGGTATGACTGGTGGAGTGAAAGGTCACCCCGAGGTTTGTGGTTTCGTTCACCTTTATTCAGGTTTGGGATGAGTTTTTCTTATCTTTTAGTTGGGTAAATTTTTGGGGGAATAAAGTGTTTGTGGTGGAGAGAATCTTCACACCATGATTTTGGAATCTCTTTTTTTTATTCTTTTCTTTTCTTTGGATCTTTTATTTGAGGTTTGTGGTGAGTTCTTGGTTTGAATTTTTTATTTTTTGGATAAAAATAGATATTTTGGGCTCGATAGAAGGTGGTGCACGGTTGGAGCACTGTTAAGGAGAACCGTGTGGCCTTGCGCAGGAAACTGTGTGACCAAATTCATTTTTTACAGTGGAAACTACACAGTCATCACATGTTTTGGAAAACTGTGTGGGCTAGTCATGTGAATTGTTCCTCTTGGACAGTGAGGGGTGCATGGTTGGCACACGGTTTTTAAAACCGAGCGGCCAAACCGTACGAGTTTCCCATGTCAATAAAAGTTGGAAATTACCACTTTTACCCTCTATGATTTTAACCCTATTTCAGGTTTCTCCTCCCTTGATCGACCTATTTTCACCATGGGATCCCCCAAGCTTCACTTATTTGGCCCTCCTTTTCCCATGGATGCATTTTTAAGGTTATAAGGTGATTTATTCATGGTTTTTGGTTGATTTCCTCTTCTCCTCTCCCTTCTCTCTTGGTTTATTGGTTTCTATTGGTGGGGTTTTCCTATTGAAAGAACCCTAAGGGTTAGGGTTGATCTATGGGTTGATTTATTTTATATTAGGGTGTTTGGATTGTCTCTCGAGATTGGTTCTTCCTTCTCCCAAGGTTTGGTTTCATTCACATGCCATTGAGTTAGTTGTTTCTATCTATTTCCTTTACAGCACATTCCATTGATGCTTTCTCTTTCCTTTAATGCTTTCAAAATATCATGATATTGCTTGTGATGTGATGGTATGAATTGTTTTTCTATTTTCATGATGGAAAATTGGTCTGAAATCATTTTCCAAAGGGTTTCTTTAATTATGCCTAAATTTAAATGCATCCAAGGTGTTTGATAAAATACCAATTGAGTTTTTAAAGTGTAAATGGGTGTCTTGGGTGGTGTTTTCCATTAATTATGTTTTAGTAATATCGTTGGATTGTGAAATGGGTGTTTTATGTGAAAATTGTTGACTTATAGTGCGGTGCTTATGTGTGGCTTGTTGTGTTGGTTTAAAAAGAAAGTTTCATCTCTTTTAAAAGGTATTTTCAAAGAACCTTGAAATGCACATGTGATGGAAATGAGTTTTCTAGATGAAAGTGGTATGTTTCATGTGTGTTTCATTATGGTGTTTCTTAAAAATGGTTTATGCCTTGTGAAAAAGGTTTGAAATGCATTTTGAAAGAGATTTAAAGTTATGAATGTCTTTAAAGGTTGGTTTTCCAAAAAAAGAACGGGGTTTTTTGGTACATGAGCTTCTTTGTTGTGCACCTCAAATATGTTTGAAAAATTGTAAAGGTGATGTGAATCACATTTGGAAAAGGATTTGGCGTGTGTGTGAATTTGGAAAGGGGATTTTCCCATGGGAATGGTTGGATTTCATGTGTGATTCTCTTGTTGTGTTCCTTAAATCTTGGATCATTTGTCACTTGATGTGTGTTTTGGAAAATAAATGGTATTAAATATTGTTTTGAACTTTATGTGTTGTTATATATTTTCACCTTTTCTTGGAAAGGGTCTTGGATTTGAAATAAAAAGGCTATTAAGCATAGTGCACGTGAAAGTGGTGTTTTATATTGAATTTGGAAATGGTGTGGATATGACTTTGTAAATGTATTTGGATGGGAAATGTTAAAGGCCTGGTTGGCAATTTTTGTTGCCTTTAAAAAGCTGATTTTGCTATAAAGTGATGTGAGGGCCTGAGCGATACCTTATGATGTTTTGAAGAAAAAAAATTGGAACTCATGTGACATATGAGCCTGGTGGGAATCTTGTCATGTTTTGGAAAATGGATTATAAATATTGTTAGTGAGAAGGCCCAGTTTTTATTTTAAAATGATGTGGAAAAAAATGGTTTGGATTGTGGAAAATGGTGGTTTCCATGTGAAATTTAAGTTCTTGTGAAATAAATGGCTTTTGTATGTGTTGTGATGATTAGATTATGATGGAAACAACTAGACCTTGGGATGGAATCCCCTCTAGTGGCACGTGCATAAGAACGCTATTATTATTGAGTCCACTAGACCTTGGGATGTGTTCCCCTCTAGTGGCTCGTGCATGAAAACGTTGTGGGTTATGGTTTCTATACCATGTTTCACTGAGTATTATTATTATTATCATGGTATTCCACAACGTCATCTAGAGGTTTGAGTGATGGTTGCTTGTCGACCCTAATTAGATGGGTTGGTACCCCCTCTTTTTGATGGTGCCAGGTGGGATATGCCACTATATTGTCTAGTTTAGAGCGTCCATTTGGTTATTGACTAGGGAGTTTCACCATACACCGACAAGTGAGTCCGAACTGAGTACGTCTAGGGATTGCCTCTAGATATGTTCAGAAAATTATCAGGATTACTACCTATATGTTCAGTTTATTTCTTCTACATGTTGGATATTATCCCTGCTAGTTTATGCTCATTGGTTTTGTTTTCCTTACTTTCTACAGAGCCCCTTTTTGGTCACTTGGTATGGATTTTCATTTGACCCTTGGTTTTGAAATAGGTTGTGAAAAGTGGAACTATTTTTTAAAAGGAAAGCTACGTGTGTTGTTTATAAAATAAAATTTTGGGAATTCATGTTTGGTTGTTCAAAATAATTAAAAGCCTATTCTCTGAATGTTTTTCAAAATAGTGTTTGTGGACTATTTTGAGAAAGGAAACGCATGAACTCTGTGGTGATTACCTACTGATTTTTTTATGTCACACTCTACTTCTTCCACTCAGCGTCGGTAGACCTGAGTTGTTTTGTAGGTTCAGGTTTTTCTGGTTCGGTTTCCTTGGATCAGGTTGGTCTTGTGGTTGGTGGTGACCAAGAGGTCATGTAGAGACCATGTTAGCATGTTTCAGTATCAGATTTGTAGTCAACTCTATTTTGTTTTTCATTTTTTGTATTGAGATTGTTTTTTATGTTTATTGAGATTCAGTTTTGGCCCTTTTTGAGTTTCCATTTTTGGTTATTTGACCCTAGTTATTTTGTGGACTAAATCACTCTCATTGGTTTATTTTGTTTCCCAGTACTAGTTGCTAGCTTGTGGGATCAAGAACGCCCTTTAGGCCATGTCCCGGACCGAGTTGGATGGCATCCCAGCTTGGTTCATGATAGAACCAGTGTCTTACTACATTAGATTGGCATAAGATACAAGGAAACACATCCCGAATGACTGAATAGTTTAGTAGTCTTTGTAAACTAGATACTTACATGAGTCTTACATTACATTTTAAATACACAAATTACAACATAATTTTTTTTCTTTCAAGAATAACTTTATTCCAACTAGTGTATCCCTACATATAAGTCACAGTAAACTTCATGGAATCCTAGGGAAAGGAAACAAAATAAGGATGAGATCAACTGCCCAATAAGGGATAAGTATAGTGAAAGTAATCATGAATAAATAAGCATGATCAAGGCAAATAACTGAACACACAAGTCATTTAAATAACTTGGCAATCATTGTAAGATAAGGCAGAATCAATATGGAAAGGTAAATTACTGAGAACACGTGTCATTTAATCAATAAACTTATAATGAAATGCATCCATGGATTTTATCATAGTGAAAATATCATGGATAATAATAATTGAATTTTGAATGAAGGCAATTCTTAATTATTGGACTTAATGTTTCTTAGGTACATGGTACTTTTATCATCAAGACCTTTCACAAAACAGTTTAAAACATATTTCTGTCAATACCTTTTAAAATAAAGTTTAAAACATTTTTGGTTCCAAGCGTGAAGGGTTTTTTCCAAATTATTTCATCTCATGAGACTATCGATGCATCAATTAGATTACTTTAAATAACCCCCAACCTGTGTCATACAGGTCCAAACCATTCATCATATATCAGATAATCGATTTAACTCATAAAAAATGTGCCTTATAAAATATCTGTGTTGAGTAAATGGTATGGATTTATCAATATTTCCCCAGTTAATCAATAATTCTCAAAGTAAATACCATATGAAAAAATGGTATACTGTTCAGGAAATACATGTATCCATGATAAATAATATTGACATTTAGGGGAAATTTAATGTCCATAGGAAAGTGAATAATTCAAGGTAAAATTAATGACAACAAAAATGAATCAAGGAAGTGAATTTCAATGCTTTCCTTCGTCAATGTGAGCATAAACCATCCAGATGAATATTAAGGATAGTATCAATAAAATATATACCCATTGGGGTAAGAATGAAGGGTTGTTAGGTGAACCCATGTTTTTATGTAACACCATGCCCCAATAAAGGACCAAAATAGAGGCTATAAGGATTAAGGTCTAAATATGGCCATAAAATGGGTTTTGGACAATCTTTGGCTCATTTTTACACCTTATATTCTAAGTTTAACTACTATGTAAATTCGTTTTCTCTGTAATCATTGTAATTAATTTTAACTATTTTCACTAATAATTTTGGTAAAAAATAAGTTGGACTCATTTGAAATTATAAATTATTCTAATTCCAAAAAGGGAATCCATTTTTTCCAAATTCAAATCACAAAATTGGTAGAATTTAATTTAAAATTAATCCTACAGACGCAATGAGAAAGCAGGTTTTTAAGTGAAATTTTTCAAAAGTTTACAATATTTTTATATCTAAATTCAATATAAAAATGATTCAAATTACCTAAATTGGATTTATAAATGTATTATTGAACTATTGTGACTTTAAAACCAATTAAAAATATAATTTAACATTACAAATTATTTAGACGAAAAATAGTTTTTCAATTAAAAACTAGTATTTTCACTATTCGTCAAAAAATGAAACTTTTCAGAAAAATCCTAACAATTCAACCTATAAGATAATTTTGATATTATAATTTCAAAAATAAATTTTATTTTTTCATATAAATTTTCTAAAATTTTTAAAATTAATTTTAAATTATGTGATCCAAGCGCAAATAAATAATCTTTCAGGAAAATATAATTTTCCTCAAAACATTTGATTTTATTTTAAATGATTCATATTATTATTTATAATCAATAGATAATCAATAAATATGTGTAAACTATATACACTACAAAATATTTCACTTTTTTCAATGGGGACATATCTGTTGGTAAAAGTTTATTTTCTGTTAGTAAAACGTTTTACCAACATATATGTATCTGTTACTAAATTGCTGATAAAAACTCTCTAAATGTTTTTGCGATATATAAAATCATTCTATGGAAATTATAATAATACCAACAGGCTAGCTCATACATGCCACAACAAGGACCACCAAGAACCATAAACCCATCCATCCATGCCACATGACCAGCGAGCCAGTAGCAGCCCATCCATGCCACACTAGGGACCAACGATCACCAGCAAATCATCCACACCTCAAGACTAACAAGCTAGCTCCAACTCAAATCAGTGCAAAATATTTGCATGAATTGAAACCAAAATATAAATAAATTGAGGTGTAAAAAATGATTTTCATATTGAGCATTTTTCATCATCCCTGTTGACATCTCAAGAATCAAGTAAGCGCAAGCGCAGATATGCCCATTGCCCACAACCCCCTCCCGCCATAGCATTATGTCCATCTGACATCAGGTCCACAAGGCTAAACCTGCAACAACAAAAAACACAATCACTCCACCTCTCAAAATGAGTTAAGGATGTGTTTGATTTTGGAAAATTTTTAACAGAGAAACACTTTGAAGAAGCCATGAAATGGGTAATGGGAAAGAACTGGGTAATCGGAATACCTGGGCAATGGATGTGAACTCAGCAATGGGCAACGGGCAATGGGAAATGGGAATGCCTTGGCAATGGGTGTGAACTGGGAAATGGGAAACGGTCAATAGAAATGGACATACCTAGGCAATGGGAGTCAACTGAGAAATGGGCAATGAGCAATGGGAAATGGGAAAAGTACATCATTCAATAAGTACAAGTCATTATATATGCACTAAATGCCTAATCAATTTTCTTATTCATGTGAGATCTTACATGAGAATTGAAAAAATTGTGCATTGAATAAATAAATTAGTAATTTATTTTGGTCTAACAAAGCAGGAAAACATTCAGAATAACTCTTTTTTTCATCCCGACCTCTGTAGATTTTAATTATATCTATCACCTCATATTTGTGTTTGATGAATAGGATATTAGAAAATTGGGTGAAGCCATCAGTGAATGTAACAAAATAAAAATCAATACTAGTATGCTTTTATCTCATAAGCCCACACGTCACCATGAATTAACTAAAGTGGACTTGTAGACTAACTCTCCACGCTTTTATGAGTAACTTGGACCATCTTACCCTTTTAATATATATCACATACAACTATATTTCTCTCTTCAACTTGGTTAGGTCTCTCATAACTTCTTATTGTGAGATTTTACTCAAGTTCCTTTTGTTTATTATGATTCAATCTGGTTTTTGTGGGAAATTAAATGTGACCATTATATAAACAACACATGCATTACCTGATTTAGATTTACCTTGGTATAAAACCTTGCAGTTGAAGGTAACAAATCTGGAAATTTGGAACTCTACAATCACCCAGATCGCCATTGATTTCTCTAGTCAAGCCAGCCTATTCAATCCTTCAAAACTAGAACGCTTGTAAAAGTCTATGGGAATCAAGAGAGAAGTAGACTATTTTAATTTCTTTCTAGATATATTTCATTTTCTCCCTTAGAAAAAATAGCAGCTATTCTTTGATGATATGCCATTTCACTTTCCACCATTGAAACAAGTCTCCTGAATGTTGGGTTTTGCTGCTGTCCCTCAACAGAAGGCAATGCAATAGATGCTTCATTGCCCAACACTGTCATGCTGGCTATTAGTTCCAGCATTTTAGTTTCATCCACATGAATCTAGCACTCAGGGTTTGGGGACTCTCGTAATGAGGAAAAACTTCTGAAAAATATTCTATAAACCAAATGATTCCATAAACCAAATAGGATATCATAAAATTATGAACAATATTCCAAAAAATTATTAATAGTTGATATATTTTATTCATTTTCAAAATAATTCTAATTACTTAAATAAAAGTAACCAAAGCAATCTTGAAATTGAAGCACAAAAAAATGGATGACCAAATGACAAGTAAAATGAAAAAGTGACCTGCATGTTTATTATGGTTGAAACAATGAAAAAGGATTATTGAATACTTTTCAAATTGAAAGATCTCAAAATGTTGAAGGCTCAAAAAATACTGAAGCAATTCCATATTTGGACACCCCATGTCAGCAGACTTGTGCGCCATATGACAATCAAGAAACCAATACCCATTTATTAATGGGTTATTATTGTTGGTATTTTTTAAATTATATCATGAGATCAAGATACTCCCATGCTTGATTCTAAAGTATTAGAGACCATAAACATTCATGTGAACATAGAGATTTAAGGAGATTGTGAAATAATGAATTATCATTAATTTTTTTGAGATTTCAAACACAGTGCATAGATCACCACGATTTCTTTTAAACATTTTCATAAAAGAATGGATTTGATCTCATAATATAAAAAATGATGACTCCAAGGGGATACCAAAAAAATTGGAAAAGAAGGATGCGGTAAGAGAGGATGACGGAAAGGAAAACTCACAAAGCTCAGGTTCACATAAGCTTGATGCAATTGTCAGGCATCCCCATTCCTACGGCCAATTCCACGTCCTGTTGGGTGTGAGGTGCAGGACCCGTCATCTTCTTTACATGCTTCATGTGATGCTTTGTTTTGAAATGTTCATCCCTCACTAGTACATTCTCAAAGTATCGATCGTAGTTTAAGCAGCAAGGTTGACCCATTCCAGGAAGATCTTCATCCAGGGGAAAGGAATCAACCCGTTGTTTTTGTAGATATATATATTAGGCATCTTCCGATTTGACAAGGATTTTACAATAATGAGAATGCTTGAGAATATCTTATATTCATCACTTTCCAGTTAGGGAATTTATACACATAGATAACATAGTGATTCCAAAATACAGAGGTTTAAAATGTCACACACATGATCCAAAATTTAGAATTATTTCAAATTAAAAATATATTATGGGCATAGATTCTAAATTTCATTACAAAGTATAAAATATGGAATTCAAATTATGTAATATGTAATCTGTGTGTATTGAAATTCATAGATTCCAGGTTACAGATACACACAGAGTTTACAGAAACAGAATTGTATTAAACATATAGAGATTCCAGATTTAAAAGTGTAGGGTATAATACAAATCAAGCCATGTCATTGATAATCCAGACTCTTACAGACAGTTTCTTATTAAAGTGCACATATTATCAAAGTGATTCCAGGTTATAAAATATTAATGTGGTCATTGTTATTCTAGATTATGAGTATACATTATAAATATTAAACTATTGAGAATGGTTAATAGAATCCAAACATTTCATGCAGTATATGACATGCACAAAGTACAAAATATTTTTATGTAATTATTCTCCTTTTGATAATTCCATGGGTTTAGTGCATCAAATTATATATCCGTTTAACAATTATATATCTTATTATCCTATTTCATCTTCCTATCTTTGTTTCTATCTACTTAAATTTCAAAAATTGAACCTATCACATTGTATAGAACAATAAAACAATAATGATGTATTGAAAGGAGAAAAGATTTATTAAGATTAAATAATCTTCTCAAAACAAGAAGAATCCCTAGATTGGAAAGAATGAATGAACATCTAAATAGGTGAATGATCACACAAGCAAACATGCAAAGGAGAAAAGAATTGAATGTATAAAGAAACTCATGTGTTCTTCGGGTTACTACTAGTGATCACACGGCAGTCCTCATAATCCAAATAGGATAACATATCTTTAGAGGCAATTGGTCTACAAGAGAATCCCATTTGACTTGAATCAAATTCAATATGGCCACATTTTATTATGGAAAATACATTATATGAAACAATTTACCAAAGATTTCCAAGCATGAAGAACCTAAAATCTATGTTGGCCAGCTATAGATCACCTAGCTGGTATCCACTATCCTCTAGAATCCAACCCATTAAATAATGATCTGAGATAAATATGTTATAGAATTAAAAAATAGCCACAGAATCCAGAGCAAGGCCAAGAACTGGTAAGAAACTGGGAAGAGGATATCGCAAAAGAAAAATGATTGCATATGAACACCTACCCTTACAATCCCAAATCACTAAAAACTCCATTGCATTTGACCGGTCTAAAACGTTGTGGACAACGGTAGTCGAGAGTGGGGACAACGGCGTGGAACACCAAGGATGGAATGGTCCACTGAGGGGTTTCGAGTGAGAATGTCGGTCGGGAAAATGCAGGGGGGGTCGCACGATGATGTCGGAGAGGGACATCGACTGGGAACAGGGAAGGTGGAACACAAGATGATATCATAGGGGGTCACCGGCTCAGAATAGAGAGTGGGTTCTAGCGAGGAGGTCCACGAGGAACGCCGACGGGAAACATGGGGTGGGGTTGGGGGAGGGGGTCACGGGGAATGGGCAGCGGGGGCACTTTAGTGGGGGGGGGGTTGCATATATGGGTATATATATAGATATATATAAACACATAACTTTATTTTGTATATATGGGTTTGTGTATATATAAAAACATAAATATTATATATGCATAAATTCATATCTTTCTTCATTATATATATATTATCAATAAATATTACAAAATTATAGATATTTTAATTAATCATAAATTTTTATTATCAAAATGATATGTTTGTAATAGGTTATATATATATATTCATTTTTTTATAAAATATTTGGTATTATTGAATAATTCATTGTAACAAATTTTTATAATGGTAAAAGATTTATTGGTAATAATAATTAATAACATATTAATTTATCGGTAAATCAATTGTGGTTATTATTATGATAAGCCAACATATTTAAATGTTAGTAAAAGATTTGTAGGTATTAAACTACTAATATAAACAGATATATCTGCTGGTAAAAAAACTATTAGTACCTATTGTTAATATCAACATAATTTAATATATGTTGGAATTAATCATTTTTACTGACAGATATATTATCTGTTGCTAATTTTCTGTTGGTAAAGGTCACTCTTTTGTAGTGATATTTTCAAAATTTAATTAATTCTATTCATCTTTGCTATTCCAACATCTAGGCGATAACTATCATATTAAATAATAATATTAATGGTATATTGTTGTTTTGTAATACTTAGTCTTGCGTGTAACGCAAGTTATCGAAGATACTTGTTGTTGTGTGCAATGCAAGCTAACTCGGTATTGCCTACATTACAAGATATAGAATAGATTAAATTTATTTAAAAAATTAAACATATTGTAAAGTCTCAAGTCTCAGGATTTTATATTCCTTTATACACTTGGTATTACGTGTCACATATGCGATTGAATATATTTTGAAATTTTAGGGCGTTACAAGAAGACGCTAGAGGCTTGTGTGCCAACTAGTGTAGCATAAATCTAAACCTATCTTTTAGCCTTGGGTTCCCATGAAAAATAATCAATGGAAGGTGGTAATCAATTGAATCATATAAGCATCATCAAAAAGGATATTTAACACATTTAAAACTATTCTCACCTCACCTCCAACACTTTCATAAGAAACAAACCCTTTTTACATCATCTACAACATGATAATAATCAAGATCCCTCTCTGGGATCACAATCTGTATCAAATACAACAAAAAAGAGGCTAAAGAGGTTCATAGATACCCACACAATTTGAGAAACCATTTAAATTTCCAAATGGTCCTTCCTTGAAAATCAACTCAGGATGTTGAGTCCTTTATAACCATTCACATTCCACTTCCAAAAAAAATCTACAAATAAATCATTTTAAACCATACTAGGAATCAATTAAGGAATTTAACTTTCATTTTTATAAAACATTTCCAAAATTCGGAGACATCATTCTTTATAATCATTCCATGGACCAAATGGGGCCAAATCCATTTTTAAACCAAATCTTATTTAAAACTCATCAAACCATTTATTTGGCCCTTGGAAACAGAAAAATTCCTTTGAAAAACTAGAAATAATTTGATTACCCCTTATTCCAATTTATAATCTCCTTTAAAACATGTATAAAACCCAATAAAACTATCACATATAATTATAATTTTATAAAAAAAATCATTTTTAAGCATTAAGAACAAAGTGCCATGCCAAATGAGGGGAGTGCACAAAACACCTACCTCAACAAATGGAGATTGAGGTGGAAGTCAGCACCTTCAATGGTGAACACTCAAATAAGAAACAAGGTATCATCCAAAATCCCTAACAACCAAAGTGCCCAAGAAAAAGTAACCCTAGACCCTAAATCCAAACATAACAATCCTTATGGTTCTTAGGAGGAAGGGAAACCAAAGAAGATAGAGAACGAGGGAAGGAAGAGGGGAGAAACAAGGGAGGAGGATTTACTTGAGATTTCTCTTGAAAACAAGGTGGGAGAAGATTGTGAGGAGATGATTGTAAGCCTTTTAAAATTTAGAGGGGAAATGAGGAAATTCATAAATTTTAAAATTTAGGTAGCTCAGATAATTAGATAACATTGTTTGGTAAACTGTGTGACAACCATGCAAACCCACACTATCAAAACTGAAAATCCCTTTGCACCGTTACCACATAGTTTATCCTAACCATGCACCAACATACCAAGTCCAAAATGTCCCTCATGGTTTAATCAAAATTGTGCGACACCATATTCCGAAAACCATGCAAAAGAAAAATGAACTGGAAAACCCCCTACGTAAGGGTCCCTCCACTGTCATCACCAACTCATGCACATCAAACAGTGCACCTTAGGAAACCTATGTAAGGGCAATCCACATGCTTACTCTAACCATGATAGGTCCATGTGGATCCCGTGATACATAAGAAAAAACCCTTAAAACTGAAATCTAAATCCAAATACAACATATATTTTAAAAGACCCTCAAAAAATAATAAATGAATGAATTAATAAATAACAATCTCCCCACAAAACACTTTATGTCCCCAAAGTCATAGATTTAAGTTGAAGGCCTTGAAAATGAATCCATTGTGACGCCTAAAGATATAAGATGGGTGGGATGTTAAGGAACTAGGGAAAATCCTATATAAATAAAACTACCAGACACAACACCATTCCTCTAAACCCCCAAAATAAATCGATAACCATAAGGAGAAACAAATATATACCACAAAACTAAGGAGATGGAGACTGAGGGTATATCTCTCCACCATATAGAATTCATTTAAAATGTTGGAAGAGAGAGATGCACCCTCAAAGAAAATCACCCTCAAGAATCACAATTCCCACAAAAAATCCACAAAAACAAAAGTCATCACCAAACTCAAAAAACATCTGAGAATCTAATTTTGAACCCAATGAAACATAACCTAAAAGGTGATATATCATCCTTGGGGAAAACCCATATGAAAAACCATCCACATCCAGCCTTAGAAAAAAAAACATGGGCTCTATAACTCGAGACATTAAACTCAATCGGTAAACCGGGACCTCCAACTCAGAACACCCTCTCATGGGGAACTCAAAAAATAGAAAACATCACCAAAAAGTGCTAAATTTACCTTAAGTACATAGTAGTCCAAGTCATCAAGCATGGACCCAATGGTCTCACAATCTCAACCACTAATAATCTATCCATAAAATGGCATCATCACAACTATATATCCTAATTAAATATAACTGAAACAATTAAGTACACCCAATTATCCATAAATCATCACCATATAAAAAATAAAAAAATGTAGAAATCCTTGAAAAATACCAAGATAAGGTATCCCAAAACAATAGCTAATCAAAACCATATTTCACCCAATACTTCTTTTTTTGATAACTCAACATACAAAACTTCTGAAGATGACCCAAATGGCCACGCCTAATACAATTCCTCAAAGAATTCCTTTAAAATGACTTAGAATTCCCAGGTTCTCCATATTAGAACCACACAAGATGCCTCTTCTTCTTCCTCTTCTAAAGAGACTAACCCTGCTCAACCTTCCCCTTCAAATTGGGCTCAACCAACTCCTTTCCATCTAATAGAGCATCCCCACTTACCTCAACTGGGACACTAAGACTAACCTCCACTGACGTGGCTCTAACAATTACCTCCATATAAGATGATGGACCAGTTTCAACCACAATATCTCTAAGATCAGTATGAAGATCCCTCAAATTTAAGAAGTCATGGATGGGGTCCAATGCCTTAAAGAAATTTCACTCCAACACTTAGCCTTGAGTCCAGGTAGATTCGACATGCAGAGAACCCACTCCCAAATAATGATAGGTATCGTCTCAATGATCAACCCAATGAACTAACTTGCACTTTTCTTTAAAAACCTTGTAATGGCCCAGACCTCTCTGGTCCATTACTTAGTGAAAATCCGATGTTTGAAGTGTTCTAGGATGTCACGGTGACTCATTTCAAGAGTTTACCAAATTTCCAGTTTTCCAACGGTAGCTTGGAACAGTGAGTCCCAGCGGTGAGTCGCAATGGTGTGTCTAAATGGTAGCTTAGAACAGTAGCTCGCACTAGTGACTCGCATCGGCAGGTCATCAATGGTGACTCACATTGGTAGCTCGCCAATGATGACTCACATTGGTAGCTCGCACCAGTGACTCGTGACAGTGATTCGCACCAATGACTCACACTGGTAGCTCGCACCGGTGACTCACACCGGTGACTCACAATGGTGACTCACCTAATGGTGGTTCATTTCCAACAGTTTGTCAAATTTCCAAAAAAAAAATCCAATTTCTCCGGTTTTTCCAGTTTTACCCCTTTAACATTTTCTTTGATGAAAAATGAATTTCATGCCATATTTAATTGGTTTTGGAGCCATTTCAAGGGCTATGAGTCATGTCTTCAAATTCCTAAAAGTCCTGGGGGCTTTTAGTTAGTCAAAGCACGTAGTATTGATTGGATATGACTTTAATGGCAAATTAAAGATGTATCTAAACCACGGCCCTATTTTAGATCTTCCATGGGACGAAACACCTCATTATTTACTTCTCGTTCTCTCTTGGTACAAGGCATCCAGAATCTTTCTTCCCAAGGGAGTCATGCAGTTGTGCTATAGCCTTTGGATCGAGTTTTCCCCTTGGAGTTTCCTACTGCATACATGCCCTTATCTTGGTGGAATCAGGAAGTGTCGATCGCTTCTTCTAGGTAGGTTTCCTTCGCCCCTCTTCATTGTGCATCATGCGGAGTGTGTATATGGATGTCTCTACAATGAAAATAGTTGTTCCATGATTAAAGAAGATAATTTAACTGTTTTAAATTAACAAATAGGGGGTAAGGAAAGTGACGTATATTTTACTGTGTTATTGTTTATTCTGATGATATTATTATCTATATGAGCTAACGACCCACTAAAAATTATAGTCGTTGGTGGTCCTTGTTTGCGCATAGGATAGTTATGAAATGTGTGTTTTTGCTTTCCTTGAACACAATCATATATGAAAATTGTTAAAGATGTATACCCAGTAAATAATTGGATGCCCCACGATCAAAATATTTCTGTGATAACCCTGAGATTAATAAGTGTAATTAAATAAAGGGATGTCGTGTTGAATATGAATATGTCTTGCATCGGTTCAGGGGGTGTTGTGGTTGTGGGCAGGTTGGTGCACAGGGGGTTGGTCCTGTGAGTGGTGTGGTGTAGTTGTGCAGTAGGGCTGCCGAGATGGTTGTGATGAGATGTGTTGATGGGTGCAGCTGTGATTTGGAGGGGTTTGATCAGTTGAGAGGATGGATTGGGTAGGATGAATTTGAAGAATGATGATGGCGGTGGTTGGTATGGGTGTTTCTCCATTGATAACATGCAGTATGATGGGTTTTAATGTGAAGTGAGTTGATTTACCATGGTTCTTTCTCTGTATGACTTTTGGTGTGTTTCTTTTGTGTGTTGTGATTAGTGATTACCCAGGTAGAGATGGAATGAATGAATAAATTACTAAATAAGGAATGTAAATTAGATAAATAAGTTGGTCAGTAATATGGTTTGGGTTGTGGCTTATTGTGTGGTGTTGTGCATTTAGAGGTGTAACAGAGTGGTAAGGTTGGAAGTGTTGTGGACTGGTTGTTTGTTTGAGAACCCATAGGTTGGGTGATGCGAGATGCACGGGGTGGCCCGATCTTCACGGCGTAGGGCGGCGGATGATGGATGCGGTTTGGGGCTAAGTGACGGGTGAAGGGTATGGATAGTGGAAGCAAGTAGTCAACCAACGCTATATGGAGCGTGACCTACTACTTAGACAACACACTCAAGGGAGGGGTGTGATGGCCAATCCACACAACAACGCACTTGGGTTGAGGCACGGAATTGGGGGCTTTGTGATCTTGGATCACCAATCTAACTTGTAGATTGACAAGGCAAGAATGCACAAGAGCAAGGGGGAAAACCCGGGATAATCCTCACACAACGGAGAGAAACAAAGCATAAGCTCTCAAATTAAGTCTTGAATACCAATACAATGTCATGGGGTGGCTATTTATAGCCAAGGGGGTGATACAATGGTCAAAGGTCTAGTACCCTAAAGTCATAAAGTCTAAACCTACCTTGTCCCCTTAAAAGTCAAAAAGATAAAAGCTAACAAAGACTTTTGGAAAAGTAGCACACAACTTTCCAACATAGCCCACCGGATTTGACTTTGAGTGCGTAGCCCACCGGATTTGACTTTGGTGTCCAAAGATGTCATTTCTAGAATCCTCCATGTGGGCAAGGCCTCCAAATTCGTGCAACCATGTGGGCCAAGCTTTAATCATCAATTTTGGGCTTGAATAAGTGATATTAAATGCCCATTTGCTCCATCCATGCAAGATAATACCCATTGGGCCTTTAATGAAGCAAGATGAGCGCCCATTGAAGCATTCAACCTCTTTAATCTTCCTCGCGTCATTGGGCCTTGCAAATCCAATTCCTCCACCCGAGCAATCGACTCGGTGCCTTCCGCATGGTTCGCATCATCCTCCCCCTCTTGAAAAGGAGTCGTCCTCGACTCTTCATCCTCTACACCCAAAAAAGGAGAAAGATCAGAAACATTGAAAGTGGCACTTACACCATACTCACCTGGGAGAGCTATCTTGTAAGCATTGTTGTTAATCTTTTCAAGCACTCGGAAAGGTCCGTCTCCTCGAGGCATGAGTTTTGATTTCCGCTTGTCGGGGAATCTTTCTTTACGCATATGAATCCAGACTAAGTCACCGGGTTCGAACAGCACTTGCTTGCGACCCTTGTTTGCACGATCAACATATTTCTGGGTCATCCGCTCAATATTTTCCCTTGCCTTTTCATGGAGTTTCTTTATGAATTCTGCACGCCCTTTCGCATCTATATTAGTTACTCTTGTAAAGGCAACGACACTAGATCAATAGGGGCAAGGGGGTTAAAACCGTAAACAATTTCAAATGGAGAATATTGAGTACTGGAATGCTTGGCCCTGTTATATGCGAATTCCACATGGGGTAGACACTCCTCCCAATTCTTAAGATTCTTCTTGACAATTGTTCTCAAAAGGGATGATAGTGTCCGATTCACCACCTCCGTTGGCCCATCGGTTTGTGGATGACAAGTAGTGGAAAATAGTAACTTCGTGCCCAGTTTGCTCCACAAGGTCTTCCAAAAGTAACTGAGGAATTTTGTGTCTCGATCCGACACAATCGTCCTTGGCATCCCATGGAGTTTGACTACTTCCTAAAAGAAAAGTTGTGCAATGTTAGTGGCATCATCTGTTTTGTGACAGGGAATAAAATGTGCCATTTTAGAAAACCGATCAACCACAACAAAAATGGAATCTCTCCCCCTCTTGGTCTGTGGTAACCCCACAATAAAGTCCATTGATATGTCCTCCCAAGGGGTGTTGGGGATTGGGAGAGGAAGATATAGTCCATGTGGGTTCAATTTTGATTTGGCTTTATGGCAAACAATGCACTTTCCCACAAATTTTTCAACATCTCTAGATATCCTAGGCCAATAAAAATGTTCACTAAGAACGCTTAAAGTTTTTGCAACACCAAAATGTCTCATTAACCCACCAGAATGTGACTCCTTTAGTAAAAGTAAACGAATAGAGCAATTGGGAATGCAAAGCTTATCCATCCGAAATAAGAACCCGTCATGTAAATAGAACTTTTCCCAACTAACTCCAGGTTTACAATGTTCATAAGGTTCACTAAAATCACTATCGGTGGCATATAAATCCTTAATGTATTCAAAACCAAGTAGTTTTGAATCCAACAAGGATAAAAGAGAATATCTACGTGAAAGTGCATCGGCCACAGTATTTTCTTTACCCTTTTTATGCTTGATGACATATGGAAATGATTCAATGAATTCCAGCCATCTAGCATGTCTCCTATTTAGTTTATGTTGGCTCCTAAGGTATTTAAGAGCCTCATGATCAGAATGGATCACAAATTCTTTAGGCCAAAGATAATGTTGCCATGTTTCTAGAACTCTAAACAATGCATACAACTCTTTATCATATGTAGCATAGTTTAGAGTTGGGTCATTTAACTTCTCACTAAAGAAAGCAATAGGTTTACCTTCTTGCATGAGTACTCCTTCTATGCCAATTCCACTTGCATCACATTCAATTTCAAAGGTCTTACCGAAGTCTGGAAGTGCAAGTAGAGGGGCGTGGGTGAGTCTCTCCTTAAGTTCATTGAAGGCCTTCTCTTGAGTTATCCCCCATTTGAAAGGAACGTTCTTCTTTGTCAACTCGTTCAACGGTGCTGCTAATGTGCTGAAGTCCTTCACAAATCTCCTGTAAAAACTAGCAAGCCCATGAAAACTTCTTACCTGTCCAACGGAGGTTGGAGTTGGCCATTCTTGTATTGCTTTGATCTTTTCAGTGTCAACTTCAACTCCATTGCCGCTCACAACAAATCCAAGGAAAACAATCTTATCGAGACAAAATTCACACTTTTTTATGTTTCCAAACAGGTTTTCTTTCCTTAATACCTCTAGGACTTTTCTTAAGTGATCTACATGTTCATGCAAAGTCCTACTATATACCAGAATATCATCAAAGTAAACTACCACAAATTTCCCAATATAGGAACGTAAGACATGATTCATTAACCTCATAAATGTGCTAGGTGCATTGGTGAGACCAAAGGGCATGACTAGCCATTCATAAAGTCCATGTTTTGTCTTAAATGTTGTTTTCCACTCATCTCCTTCTTTCATCCTAATTTGATGGTAGCCACTTCTTAAATCAATTTTAGAGAAAATTGTAGAGCCATTCAATTCATCTAGCATGTCATCTAACCTAGGGATAGGATGACGATACCTGACCGTGATGTTATTGATGGCTCTGCAGTCAATGCACATCCTCCATGTTTCATCCTTCTTTGGTACTAAAAGCACCGGTACGGCACAAGGACTAAGGCTCTCTCTGACATATCCCACATCCAATAGCTCTTGAACTTGCCTTTGAATTTCTTTTGTCTCCTCTGGGTTGGTGCGATATGCAGGGCGGTTCGGTAGTGATGCTCCGGGTATGAGGTCAATTTGATGCTCAATACCTCTAATGGGTGGCAAACCCGGTGGCACCTCTTCTGGAAAGACATCATCATACTCCTGCAACAAGGACTCAACAACATTTGGCAAAGGGGATAAGTCGTTAGTATTTAGCAATACCTCTTTGTACATGAGTACTATGAGGGTTTGCTGTGAAAACAAAACTTCCTTAACCTCACTCTTTTTTGCCAACATCACACTTCTCTCTTCACTCAAATTCTTTTTCCCTCTTGATTTTTCTTTGCTCTCAATTTTTTTTCCTCTCTCATTTTCTCTCTCTCCCTCATTCTCACCTTTTTCATTTTCACTCTTTCTTTATCACTCATTTTTTTCTTTTCTCTCAAAATGTGATCTTCCAAAATTTGCTTGGAGGACATGGGGTTGAGGGTTATAGGTTCCCCTCGGAGTACAAAAGAGTGACGATTTGAGAAACCGTCATGAGTAACATGTCGATCGTACTGCCATGGTCGTCCCAACAACAAATGGCAGGCCTTCATAGGAACAATATCACACAAAACCTCATCTTTGTACTTACCGATGGTGAACAATACCTTCACTTGCTTGGTGACCTTCAGCTCCCCACAATCATTCAACCACTGAAGTCGGTATGGATTTGGATGCCTTAAAGTTGGGAGTCCCAACTTCTCCACCAACTCGGTGCTCGCCACATTGCTACAACTTCCACCATCAACAATAACACTACATACTTTCACATTGATCTTGCATCGTGTATGGAAAAGGTTCTCTCGTTGCTTCTTTTCTCCAACGGTCATTTGTGCACTTAAAACTCTTCTAGTGACAAGAATCTCGCCATCTTCCGCAAATTCTCCATTTTCAATTTCTGGAGATTCATCTTCCTCCTCTTCAGAGCTCTCTCCATCGGTCTCCCATTCTCCATACTTGTTGATGATCATGGTGCGACGGTTTGGGCATTCACTAGCAATGTGACCCCTTCCTTGACATTTGAAACAACGTATATCCCGATTCCTTGCTTGGTTAGCCTCAAAAGTAGGTTTCTTAGGTGGAAGAGTTACCTTGTCATTTTTGCGATCAACCACCTCTTTTGGCTTTGACAATTCTCCAATGTCCTTCCTCAGATTTCTCCAGGGTGTGAATGGGGTAGTGGGCTTCCTTGCATTGCTCCTTCTTTTGATTTGTTGTTCTACCTTGGTGGCTTGGTGGATCATGTCTTGTATCTCCACATGGTGGTACATCTCCACTTGATCCGCAATCTCCCGATTGAGCCCATGTAAAAATCGTGCCATGGTTGCCTCCGGATCCTCCTCGA
Source organism: Viscum album (assembly GCA_963277665.1). Lineage (NCBI taxonomy): Eukaryota > Viridiplantae > Streptophyta > Magnoliopsida > Santalales > Viscaceae > Viscum > Viscum album. Next base: position 1,624,509,456 of record OY728160.1, on the reverse strand, counting down.
TGTTTGCTCGAATCATGGCAATTTGCATCTCCTTGTAGTAGTCTTCTACACTCCTACTCCCTTGGGTGAGGCGTTGAAGTTTGTTGTGGAGATCTCTATGGTAATGTGTGGGAACAAACCGTTTCCGCATGGCAAACTTCATGTCCTCCCAAGTGTTGATAGGGCGTCCACCATATCTTGTCCTTTCCTTTTGCATTTGATCCCACCAAATTAAAGCATAATCAGAAAATTCAAGGGAAGCAAGTTTGACCTTTTTCTCCTCGGAATATGCATGGCATGAAAACACCTGCTCGATCCGCATCTCTCACTCCAAGTATGCTTCCGGATCGCTTTTCCCTTGAAATGAAGGGACCTTCACCTTGATCCCGCCAAGTAGTTCATCATCATGTGGTCTTCTTTGGCCTCCTCTTGGTTGTTGGTACAACCTCCTCCTTTGTGGGAAATCCTCGAAATCACCATCAAAGTTTTCTATCTCCTCCTCCATGATGTGGGGGCGACGTGGTGCCTGAGCTCGCCGCTGGTTGTCATGGATCATCCTCGGGCTTGGTTGATTCTCCAGGTTGTCAATCCTCTCATGTAGCACTTCCAACTTTCGATCAAGAAGCCTCTCGAAGTGGCTCACCAAAGCTTGCATTTGGAGTTGTGTAGCTTCGGGTGCGGGGGATCTACTTTGACTTCCTTCATCGCTAACATGAGCAATTTTCTTCCCACGGTCTTCTGCCATGATGTGTAACACAAACACAAATACACACACACACGGGGAGAAACACACACAAACTCACACACGCGAAGATGTACACATACGCACACACACAAGTTGTACACACTCACGCACACAAGGATACACACTCACACACGCAAGATTTACTCACACACACAAGGGTACACACACACACTTACAATGATACACACACACGAAAGATTTACACACACACACACAATGAAATGTACACACTCACACACACAGTACTGTTTTTTTTTTAATTTCTCTCCACTCAACACTCAATTCAAATCCCAAACTCTTATGAAATATAACACCTTGTTTGGAGTGATCACGTGTCACCAATCCTTCTCAAACCAAGATTGCATAGGAGGATTGTTTCAGACAACCCGTTTGAGTGGTAAAATGTAACAAAATGGTAAAGGGTGGAAAAGGGGGTTGAAATAGGGGTAAAAGGTGGAAAATGGGTGGAAAGGTGTGGTGTGTGGGTTTTGCCCGATTGTGCAAGATGAGAAAAATTAATAACAATATGAGCCAATATTGAAATGGAAAGTGCTAATATTGAAAAGCACGAAGATGGAGTAATTGTATCCGCTTTTTTTTCACTTTTTTTTTCAATTCTCCCCAAAAAGTGTTGCGCTTGGAGTTTTAAAGCACAAGATGATGTATGGAGAGTAAGACGTTTTTTTTAAATCTCTCAAAGAGAGGATGTGCTTAATATTGAAAAGCACAAAATGATGAGTTGAGAGAATTTGATTTTTTTTTTTGGATACAAATCACGTAATGAGAAAAGAAGATTGATGAATAATTGGCTCAATGCAATAATATTTCAAACTTGCACAATGTAGGCCAATTCTGGAGGTTTTCAAGAAATGGGGTTTTTTTTAAATGGGTGGATGATATGGAAGGATAAGGAGAGGAATGGGTAAAACAAATGTAAAAGAAGGGATAGGTGCCTACCGTGTCAACCGAAGCTCTGATACCAACTGATGCGAGACGCACGGGGTGGCCCGATCTTCACGGCGTAGGGCGGCTGATGATGGATGCGGTTTGGGGCTAAGTGACGGGTGAAGGGTATGGATAGTGGAAGCAAGTAGTCAACCAACGCTATATGGAGCGTGACCTACTACTTAGACAACACACTCAAGGGAGGGGTGTGATGGTCAATCCACACAACAACGCACTTGGGTTGAGGCACGGAATTGGGGGCTTTGTGATCTTGGATCACCAATCTAACTTGTAGATTGACAAGGCAAGAATGCACAAGAGCAAGGGGGAAAACCCGGGATAATCCTCACACAACGGAGAGAAACAAAGCATAAGCTCTCAAATTAAGTCTTGAATGCCAATACAATGCCATGGGGTGGCTATTTATAGCCAAGGGGGTGATACAATGGTCAAGGGTCTAGTACCCTAAAGTCATAAAGTCTAAACCTACCTTGTCCCCTTAAAAGTCAAAAAGATAAAAGCCAACAAAGACTTTTGGAAAAGTAGCACACAATTTTCCAACATAGCCCACCGGATTTGACTTTGAGTGCGTAGCCCACCGGATTTGACTTTGGTGTCCAAAGATGTCATTTCTAGAATCCTCCATGTGGGCAAGGCCTCCAAATTCGTGCAATCATGTGGGCCAAGCTTTAATCATCAATTTTGGGCTTGAATAAGTGATATTAAATGCCCATTTGCTTCATCCATGCAAGATAATACCCATTGGGCCTTTAATGAAGCAAGATGAGCGCCCATTGAAGAATTCAACCTCTTTAATCTTCCTCGCGTCATTGGGCCTTGCAAATCCAATTCCTCCACCCGAGCAATCGACTCGGTGCCTTCCGCATGGTTCGCATCATTGGGCTGAGTGTTTGGTATCTATATATATACTTTAATTTTCCTTATGATTTCTATATACACCCCACCCTAGTTGAGCACTATGTGCTGAACACCCCAATCGTCACGAGGGAGGGTGTCTATCCCAAACATCCTGGTGGGAGGATGGATGGCTGGCCACCCGCTCTTCCTTGCTCCTTCCAGGCAGTGATAGCCCAAGATTCACCAGACAGGTTATGGTTTGCAAGGCCTAGATGTGTTCGGATGATTTTTGTTTTCCCAGGTGTCTTCGAGATGATATGTGTTGTGATTTCCCAGGTGTCTTCGGGATGAGATGTGTTTTGCTTTTCCGGGTGTCTTTGGGATGAGATGTGATGTGGTTTGTGGCCTAGATGTATGCGGGTGGGATGTGATGTGGTATATTCAGAAGTGGGAGCGCCATGACATTTTCAATTAGGGTGTGAAAGTGGCTAATCAGTGGGAAAGTGGTGCGGGGCACCCTATCATCGATGTGCTTTATTATTTTTACTTGACTTGCATTACTTGGTGAGTGTGCCTTGGTGGATGGTTAGTATACCTTGTTAGGTGTTGTTTGATTCTATTGTTTTCTCACAAGGGCATTATTATGCCTCCTTAACGTGTACATGAGAGACTTTGGTTTTCCTAATGAGTATACTTGTATGCTCACCCTACGCATATAAAATTGTTTTTAAGTTTCCATGAGGATTACGTGGACCGTGTTGGACCTTACTAGCTCATACGTTGGGACAGTTGTGTGTCACTTCTTAGCCTTTCTTTTGGTATTTATTTTGAGGTTTTTATTATATTTGTAATTGTTATATTTTTCTAAACATGAATGTGAAATGGATTTTGGATTTCTTTTACATATATATGTCTTCAAGTTGTTTTGGGATAGACCATCTTATCTCCCGATCTTGTTTTTCTAAAAAGGGCAATGCCTCCCATTTTTGTAAGATTGTATACCCTTGGTGATGGTCGCCACCACGGGGCCTACTGGAGGCGAGACTCGAGGTTCATTGTCTTCCTTTCTTCATTGTCATCCTATGAGGCATATATTTGGAGGGAGGGGGTCGTGACAGAATGGTATTAGAGGCAGGTTGAGAGATAGGATAGAGTTTGGAGTTAGGCATAAGGAGGATTTTCATGGGTTGGTAGGAAAACAGTGTCAGGTGATCTTGAAGAGTGACATAGGCCAGGGAAGACTGGCTAGGACGCGGGATTTTAGGACCCCCGTGATCTCATGCAAGGACTCTAGGCCTACCAAACAACCAAGTAAGGCTACACCATTTTCAGGGTAGAGACCCTAGGAAAGGTACATGCATCATAATGACTTGTGTTCTTTATTGAATTGGGTTGTTTTAAGGGAATTTGAAATGGATAATAACATGAGTTAAAAGAGTTAAAATGAATCTTAAATAAAATTCCATACTACTCGGGCTTAGGAATTCCTTTTTTACCTTTTCAGCAATGACACCCGGTCATCATCCGCGTGTGTCTCGGGTAGTAGAGGCTCAGCAGGCCGATCTGGTTGATCGGTGGAGGGTTGATCCAGGGGAATAGGAGGACCAGTGGCAAAGAACATTACTTGCTTTCCATTGGCAGGCCTTGGGAAAGTATGAGGGTAGTGTTTTGGACATGGAGATGGAGAGCTGGCTTGAGGAGCTTGAGATCACCTACAGTTTGATCTGGGCTCTGACGGAGTACTAGGTTCCTTTAACAGTCAGTCAGATGCGGGGAGATGCACATCAGTGGTGGATGTTGTACCTAGGTGAGAGAAATGAGGCTGGCATTTTGTGGGTTGATTTCGAGGAGTTCCGAGCTGAATTTCTTTCATCGACCATGAAGACTGAGAAGAGGCAGAAGCTACTCTCCCTTCAGCAGGGGAGTATGACGGTGTGGGAGATGAGGATTAAGTTGAAATCTCCTTTTTTTTCCTCTGATCTCTTTCTAAATGAGGAGTCTCGTGTGAGACGCCTAGAGGAGGCACTTCGTCCTTTTATCCAGTATGTGGTTACCCCCTTTACATTGTCGACGTACTTGGAGGTCCAGAAGAAGGTAGAGGTGATCAATCGAATACACTCGCAAGGAGGTCCACCGCAAGAGGGGAGCTGGAAGAGTTCTTCAAGAGGAAGGGTCGTCAGCAGCAGGTCTCCGGTGCCAGGGCCTTCGAGGTTTTGACCGGCGAGGAGTCAACCACAACAGTTTCCTTACCGACCTTCTGGTGTCAGTGGTCCTCGCGTCTTTCCTATGGGCTTGGGGCTAATGTGTTTCTTCTGTGGGGTCTGTAGTCATCTTCAGAATCAGTTCCAAATGGCCATTCGAGCTCAGTATGGTGGAGGTGGGTAGTTTCATTGCTAGCCTCAGAAGCAGTTGATAGTAGGTAGTTTCAGCAGCAGGGACAGCAGGATCATGCTCCACCAAGGGGAGATGGAGCAGGTAGAGGCCGACCTCAGGATGTTCCTTAGGAACCTCGACCCGCGCATGGTCCTGGAGGCGGTCACTAGCAGAGGGAAAGAGGAGTTGGGCATGGTCAGTTGCACGCAGCAAAGGCGGAAGTTCTAGTAGGGTCAGAGATCATTAGAGATACGATCAGCTTGTTTAGTACCCTTATTAGTTCTTTGTTTGATTCAGGAGCTTCGCACTCCTTTTTCACACCTGCTCTAGCCCATGCTCTGGTTCTAGATATAGAGAGGTTTTCCATTCCCCTAGTGTTGAGTACTCCAGTCAGAGGTCAGACTAGCTTGTTTGATGTGTTTCAGGGATGTAGGCTGATGATGGGACCGCATTAGTCCTGTGAGGATCTCTTGTTGCTATAGATGCAACCATACGATGTCATTATTGGCATCGAATGGTTGTATTTCGTACACGCTCTTATCGATTGCTTCTGGAGGAGATTCATGTTTTCAGATATGGATGATCGGCGTGTGGTTTTTTTTTGTGAGAGAAGCTGTCAGGTGGGCAATCGGCGTGTGGTTTTTTTTTTTTTGTAAGAGGAGCTGTCAGGTGGGCAGTCGGCGTATAGAGCCTCTTCTTTCTTTGTTGGTTGGGCTGTCAGTGGAATCAGTGGATGTTGAGATGGTGGGATCCCCAGGGTAGTTGGGGAGTTCTTGGATGTTTTCCCCTGAGGAGGTTATGACACTACCCCCTCGACGTGACGTTAAGTTCGGGATAGACTTACAGCCAGGTGCTTCTCCAATTTTGATGGCTCCTTATCGGATGACACCTTCTAGGTTGCGGGAATTGAGGATTCAGATAGACGATTTAATGAAGAAGGGTTTTATCTGGCCCAATGTGTTGTCGTGGGATGCTCTAGTTTTGTTTGTAAAGAAGGCGGATAGTGGTCTTGAGTTTTACATAGACTACTAGAGGTTGAACCAGGTGACGGTCAAGAGCGGTTATCATCTTCCAAGGATAGATGATCTTTTCGACCAGCTGAGAAGGGCGAGTTGGTTTTCTAAAGTCGATCTGCGGTCAGGGTATCACCAATTGAGGATGAAGGAGGGTGATATCCTAAAGACTGCTTTCAGATGCAGGTACGGGCACTTCGAGTTCGTAGTCATTCCATTCGGTGTTACAAATTCACCAGTCATGTACATGGGGCTAATGAACTCTATATTTCATGAGTTCCTAGACCAGATCTTCATCGTATTCATTGACGATATCTTGATCTACTCAAAGTCAGAGGAGCATGCAGAGAATCTCAAGACTGTCTTACAGGTCCTTCGACGCCACCAGCTCTACAGAAAGTTGTCCAAGTGCAAGTTTTAGTTGCGAGAGATGCATTTCCTCAGGCATGTGGTGTCTCATCATGATGTAGCAGTGGACCCATAAAAGGTTGAAGTGTTTGGTTCTTGGGAAGCACCCAAGAATGTGGTGTAAGTTCACAATTTTCTTGGTCTCGCAAGCTATTATTGGACGTTTCTACCCGAATTCTCTCGAGTTGCAACCCCGTTGACAGCATTGGCCAGGAAGGATCAAGATTTTGTATGGAGCGAGCAGTAACAGGCAGTTTTCAGCAATTTGAAGGGGAAGTTGGTCATTGCTCCAGTGCTCCGGTTTCTAGAGGAAGGAGGGATGTTCAAGGTTTTTTGTGATGCTTCCTGTCTGGGCTTGGGATGTGTCTTGATGCAGTAACGGGCAGTGATCTCTTATGGGTCTAGGCAATTATATCCCCACGAACATAACTATGTCACTCATGATTTGGAGATAGCTTGAAACAGTAGCTCACACCAGCGACTCATACCAATAGCTAGCACCAGTGACTCGCACCGGTAGGTCGCCAATGGTGACTCGCATCGGTAAGTCTCCAATGGTGACTCGCACTGATAGCTCGCCGACAGTGACTCGCACCGGTAGCTCGCACTGGTGACTCGCATCGGTAGCTCGCATTAGTGACTCACACCGGTGACTCACAATAGTGACTCGCGTAATGGTGAGTCATTTCCAACAGTTTTTCAAATTTTTGTAATTTTTTCCAGTTTCTCTAGTTTTTCCAGTTTTTCCCCTAACATTTTCTTTTATGAAAAATAAATTTAATGTCGTATTTAATTGGTTTTGGAGCCATTTCAAGGGCTATGAGTCATATCTTTAAATTCTTAAGAGTCTGGGGGGCTTTTAGTCGGTCAAAACGCATAATCTTGACTGGATCCGACTTTAATGGAAAATTAAAGATGTATCTAAACCGCAGCATTGTTTTAGATCTTCCAAGGGCTGAAACACCTGCTCCTTGTCATTTCCTTCTCATTCTCTTTTGGTACGAGGTGTCTAGAACCTTTCTTCCCTGACATGCGGTTGTGCCGTAGCCTTTGGATCGAGTTTTCCCCTTGGAGTTTCCTGCTGCATACGCAACTCGGTCTTGGTGCAATCAGAAAGTGTCGATCGCTTCTTCTTCTAGGTAGGTTTCCTTCATCCCTCTTCATTATGAATCATGCAGGGTGGTTATATGGATGTCTCTTCTATGAAAATAGTTTATCCAGGATTAACGAAGATAATTGAATCATTTTAAATTAACAAACGGGGTTGGGAAAGTAATGTATGTTGTACTGTGATATTGTTTCTTCTGATGACATTATGATCTATATGGGCTAGAGACCCACTGAAAATTGTGGCATTGGTGGTCCTTGTTTGTGCATAGGATAGTTATGCAATGTCTGTTGTTTCTTTCCTCTATATATGAAAATTGTTAACGACGTATACCCGACTAATAATTGGATGCCCCAAGATCAAACTGTTTCGGTGATAACCCCGAGATTAATAAGTGGAATTAAATAAAGGGATGCCTTGTCGAATTTGAATATGCCTTGCTTCGGTTCTTGGGGTGTTGTGGTTGTGGTCACGTTAGTGCATAGGGGGTTGGTCCTGTGAGGGGTGTGGTGTAGTTGTACATCAGGGTGGCAGGGTGGCAGGGTGGCCGAGATGGTTATGATGGGATATGTTGATGGGTGCGGCTGTGAGTTGGGGGGTTTCTCATATGAGAGGATGGATTGGGCAGGATAACTTTGAAGAATGATGATGGCAGTGGTTGGTATGGGTGTTTCACCATTGATAACATGTAGTATGATGGGTTTTAATTTGAAGTGCGTTGATTTACCATGGTTCTTCTTTCTCTGTATGACTTTTGGTGTGTTTTGTATGTTGTGCTTAGTGATTACCTGGGTAGCGATGGAATGAATGAATAAATTGCTAAATAAGGAATGGAAATTGGTTAAATAAGTTGGTCAGGAATATGGTTTGGGTTGTGGCTTGTTGTGTGGTGTTGTGAATTTAGAGGTAGCAGCAAGGTTGGTAGTGTTGTGGGATGGTTGTTTGTTTGAGAACACATAGGTTGGGATGAGTGTTTGGTATCTATATATATATATATATATACTTTTATTTTCCTTGTGATTTCTACATGCACCCACCCTAGTTGAGCACTATGTGCCGAACACCCCCATCGTCACGGGGGAGGGTGTCTTTCTCAAACATCCTGGTGGGAGGATGGTTGGCTAGTCACTCGCTCTTCCCTGCTCCTGACAGACGGTGATAGCCAAAGATTTTTTAGGCAGGTTATGGTTTACGAGGCCCAAGTGTGTGTGGGAAATTTGTTATTTCCCAGGTATCTCCGGGATAAGATGTGTTGTGATTTCCCAGGTGTCTTTGGGATGAGATGGGTTTTGCTTTCCCAAGTGTCTTCGGGATGAGATGTGATGTGCTTTGTGGCCCAAGTGTCTGTAGGCGGGACGTGATGTGGTATGTTTGGAAGAGGTGAGAGTGCCAGGAGGTTTTTTGTTAGGGTGGGAAAGTGGTGTGGAGTACCCTATCATCGATGTGCTTACTATATTATTTTTACTTGACTTGCGTTACTTGGTGAGCGTGTCTTGGTGAGGATGGGATGGCTAGTATACCTTGTTAGGTGTTGTTTGATTCTGTTGTTTTCTCACAGGGGCATTAGTATGCATCTTTCACGTGTGAACGAGAGACTTTGGTTTTCCTACTGAGCATACTTGTATGCACACCCTACATATATAAAACTATTTTCAGGTTTCAGGAGGATTACGTAGACCGTGTTGGACCTTACTAGCTCGGACATTGGGACAGTTTTCATGTCACTGCTTAGCCTTTCTTTTGGTATTTACTTTGGAGTTTTCATTGTATTTGTCATAGTTTTCAAATCACGTCATCGCGGCCACGATCGCGCTGTCGCGGTGCGAAGCGGCGCTTAGCCGCTTTAGGCAGGTTGATCGTGGGCGGAACGCGATCGCGCCGCGCCACCCGCTATCGCGGCCGTCGCGCTTCTGTCGTGATCCTGGCCGGCGCGGCCGCGACTTCTTCTGGCGTCGGGTTTTTTTTTTTGCCCTGTAAGCGGTCAAACACGCTTCGCCCCTGCCCTACCCATCCTATTTCCCCTTCCTCCTGCCGCAGCGAAGCCCTCCCTGCTGCGCGCACTTTTTTTTCAGCTGCACCTTCTTCTTCCTCCATTTGCTGTTGCGCACACTGCTCCCCCCACCCCCGACGGTGATGACGACCGCACCCCCCCCATTCGCTGCCGCGCACACCGCTCCCCGCACCCTCGACGACGATGACAACCACACCCCGACCCCCCCGCACTCCGACCCCCCCGAGTGACATGGGTGTCGGGGTCCTTTCATTTTTTATTCTCTATATTTGATTTTGTTTTTTGTTTTGTTTTATGTGTTTTAGTTAAAAAATTTCACAAAAAACTTTTTTTTGTTTTTTTATTTTGTTATTTTTATTCAGTTTTATATTTTATTTATCATATTTAAAATTTTCAACATATATGTGTAGAATTATATAATTTAAATTATATTTATTGGTCCGCGATTGGATAAAAAAGCGTCTGTGACGCGATCCACCTCGCCGCTATCCCGCTATAGGACCTCGCCGCGTCGCGCCGCGATCCACGATTAACTATTATGGTATTTGTAATAGTTATATTTTTTAAAACATTCATGTGGGATGGATTTTCGATTTATTTTACATATATACGTCTTGGAGTTGTTTTGGGATGGATAACTTATCTCACGATCTTGTTTTTCTAAAAAGGGAAATGTCTCTCATTTTGTGAGATTGTATACCCTTGGTGATGGTCACCACCCCGGGGCCTACTGGAGGCAGGACTCAGGGGTCATTATCTCCCTTTCTTCATTGTCTGCTCAGGAGGCGTATCTTTGGAGGGAGGGGGTTGTGACAGAATGGTATCAGAGGCAAGTTGAGAGATGGGATGGAGTTTGGAGTCAGGCACAATGAGGATTTTCATGGGTTGGTAGGGAAATAGTGTCAAGTGATCTTGGTACATGACATAGACCAGGGAAGACTGGCTAGGACGCGGGATTTTAAGCCCCCCCAATGATCCGATGCAAGGACTCTGGGCCTACCAAACGACCAAATAAGGCTACATCGTTTGCAAGGTAGAGACCCTAGGAAAAGTACATGCATCATAATGAATTATGTTCTTGCTTAAATTGGGTTGTTTTGGGAGAATTTGAAATGGGTAATGAAATGAGTTAAATGAGTTAAAATGAACCTTAAATAAAATTTCATACTACATGGGCTTAGGAATTCCTTATTTACCTTTTCAGTTATGGCACTCAGTCGTCGTCCGCATATGGCTCGGGCAATTGAGGCTCAGTAAGCCAATCTGGTTGATCGGCATAGGGTTGATCTAGTGTAAGAGGACGACCAAAGGCAGAGAATGTTACATACTTTCTAGTGGCAGGCCCTGGGAAAGTATGAGGACAGTGTTTCGGACATAGAGATGGAGAGATGGCTCGAGGAACTTAACATCACCTTCAGTTTGATATGGGCTCCAACAGAGTACTGGGTTCCTTTTATAGATAGTCAAATGCGGGGAGTTGCGCGTAAGTGGTGGACATTGTATCTGGGGGAGAGGAAGGAGGATGACGTTCTGTAGGTTGATTGTGAGAAGGAGTTCCAAGTAGAATTCCTTTCGTCGACCATGAAGGCTGACAAGAGGCAGGAGATACTCTCCCTTCAGTATGGGAGTATGACGGTGCCAGGAGATGGGGATTAAGTTTATGCATCTCCTTCGTTTTTTGCCCGATCTCTTTCTAGATGAGGAGTCTCGTGTGAGACACCTAGAGGAGGCACTTCATCCTTCTATCCAGTACGGGGTTACCCCCTTTACGTTGTCGACATACCTGGAGGTCCAGAAGAAGGTAGAGGTGATCAAGAGGATGCACTCACGAGGAGGTCTGCCGCAAGAAGGGAGATGGAAGAGTTATTCAAGAGGCAGGGTTGTCAGCATAAGGTCTTAGGTGCCAAGGCCTTTAAGGTTTCGACTGATGGGGAGTCAACCTCATCAACTTCCATACCGACCTTCTAGTGTCGACGGTCCTCGTGCCTTTTCTATGGGCTTGGGGTCAATGTGTTTCTTCGGTGGGGTTTGTGGTAATTTTTAGAATCAGTGCCCAATGGATATTTGAGCTCAGTATGGTGGAGGTGGGAAGTTTCAGTGCCAACCTCAACAACAGTTTCCAGCCAGACAGTTTCAGCAGCAGGGACAACAGGCTCATGCTCCACTGAGGGGAGATGGAGCAGGTAGAGGCCTATCTTAGGATGTTCCTCAGGGACCTCAACCCAAGAATAGTCATGGAGGTGGTCTCCAGCAGAGGGGAAGAGGAGTTGGGCGTGGTCAGTTGCACACAGTAGAGAGGCAGCAGTTCGATCAGGGCCAGAGATCGTTAGAGGTACGATCAGCTTGTTTAGTACCCTTGCTTGTGTTTTGTTTGATTCAAGAGTTTCACACTCCTTTGTTGCACCCACTCTAGCTCATGCTTTGGGGCTAGACCTAGAGAGGCTTCCTACACCCCTGGTGTTGCGTATGCTAATCAAAGTTCAGACCAACTTGTTTGATGTGTGCCGAGGATGTAGACTAATGATGAGAACGCATCAGTCCCGTGGGGATCTCTTCTTGCTACAGATGCAACCATACAATGTCATTCTTAGCATTGACTGGTTGTATTTCGTACGAGCTGTTATTGACTGCTTCTAGAGAAGAGTCGTGTTTTCATATATGGATGGTTGGCGTGTGGTTTTTGTTGGTGAGTGGAGCTGTCAGGTGGGCAGTCGGCGGATAGAGCATCTTATTTCTTTGTTGGTTGAGCTGCCAGTGGAATCGGTAGACATGAAGATGGTGGGATCCCTCAGGGTAGTTGGGGAGTTCTTGGATGTTTTCCCTGTGGAGGTTGTGACGCTACTCCCCTTGACGTGACGTTGAGTTCGGGATGGACTTACAGCCTGGTGCTTCTCCGATTTCAATGGCTCCTTATCGGATGGCACCTTATGAGTTGGGGAATTGAGGATTCAGATAGACAATCTAATGAAGAAGGGTTTCATTTGGCCCAGTGTGTCGTCATGGGTTGCTCCAGTTTTGTTTGTAAAGAAGGCGGATGGTGGCATGAGGTTGTGCATAAACTACCGAAGGTTGAACCGGATGACAGTCAAGAATCATTACCCCCTTTCAGAGATAAACGATCTTTTCGATCAGTTGAGAGGGGTGATTTGGTTTTCTAAAATTGATATGCAGTCTGGATATCACTAGTTGAGGGTGAAGAATGAAAATATCCTGGAGACTGATTTCAGATGAAGGTATGGTCACTTCAAGTTCGTAGTCATGTCATTCGGTGTTACGAATTCACTAGCCATGTTCATGGGGGCGATGAACTCCGTCTTTCGTAAGTTTCTGGACCAATTTGTTATCATATTCATTGACAATATCTTGATACACTCGAATTCAGAGGAGGAGCATGCCGAGAATCTCAAGACTGTCTTGCAGGTCCTTTGATGCCACCAGCTCTACAGGAAGCTATCCAAGTGCAAGTTCTGGACGCGAGAGGTGCATTTCCTCAGGCATGTGGTGTCTCAATAGGGTGTAGAAGTGGACCCATCAAAGGTTAAAGCAGTTGTTTCCTGGGAAGCACCCAAAAATGTGGTGAAACTTCGCAGTTTTCTTGGTCGTGCAGGCTATTATCGAAAGTTTGTACCTGATTTCTCTCGAGTTGCAGCCTGTTGAAAGCATTGAATGGGAAGGATAAATCTTTTGTATGGAGCGAGCAGTGTCAGGCAGCGTTCGGCTATTTGAAGGGGAACTTGGTCAGTGCACATAATAGTTTTAGGTATATCTTCTCCTAGTGAGATCTAAACTTGTGAAAGTTGAGGTGGCGTGAGTTTCTTCAGGACTATGATTTTGAGATATCCTGCACCTCCGAAAAGGGGAATTTCATGGCCAATTCTTTAAGCAAGAAGTCACAGAAGGAGGTTGTTTGGGAATCTGCGGACGCTTGGAAGGCAATGGAGGAGTTGACAGCCTTACACTTGGATGCAAAGGTGGACAGCGGTAGAGGTTGTTTGTTTTAGATGACGGTGCAGTATTCTTTAACGCGTCAGGTGGAGGAGTCTCAGTTGGGAGACTCAGAGGCAGAGGTGATGCACGATCGTGTTGGTCATGGTGATGCACCAAAAGGATGGTCGGAGGATGGTTAAAATCGAATGTTGTTTCATGGGAAGTTGTTTGTTCCGGTGGAAATGCGCGAGGGAGTCCTCTGTGAGTTTCATAGCTCATCTTTAGTGGTACACCCAGGAGTTTCTAAGATGTGTCGTGGCTCGAGGATGTAGTTTTTGCAGCCCGAAATGAAGCGGGCAGTAGCGGAGTTTGTGGCAAGATGCTTGGTCTGCCAACAGATAAAGGCTTAGCACCGTGTTCACAGTGGTTTGTTGCAGCCCTTAGATGTCCCCGAGTGGAAGTGGGATGACATCTCAATGGATTTCATCATAGGGTTACCCAGATCTCAGGGAGGTTGCAACGCTATCTGGGTGGTAGTGGATTGGTTGATGAAATTGGTCCACTTCTTAGCGATCAAGGAGTCGGGCGTAGTGGATGGCTTGGAAAAGATGTATGTGGATAAGGTAATGCAGCTGCATAGAGTTACGAGTTCCATTGTCTCATATCGAGACGCGTGGCTAATCTCATGAGTCTGGAGGGGATTGCAACATTCTTTTGGCACCCAATTACACCTTAGCACTACTTTCCACCATCGGACAGATGGTAAAATAGAACGGACTATCCAAATGTTGGAGGATATGCTGCGAGCATGCGTCTTGGACTTTGGCAGATCTTGGGTACGACACTTGCCCTCGGTAGAGTTTGATTAAAATAATAGATATCACTCTTCCATTAGCATGTCTCCATTTCAAGTTTTGTACGGAATACCATGTTGTTCACCTTTGTGCTTGACAAAGGTTGGGGAGATAGTTCTTGGTCTGGATGTGGTGCAGAGCATGACCGAGAAGGTTTAGCTTGTTCAACTCTTTATACATTTTGATTCACTAATGAATTTTTCAAATATTCTATACAGGAATCCCTTGAGTAGCAGAGCACATAGGGGACCTTCATACCTAAAGGTAGTAAGGATATTTTAGCTACTACATTGAGAAATCCCAAACACCCGGGTCGCATACGAGGATATGAGGTCGATGTATTGTTCAAAAAAATGATTCGTCATTCCGGAACCTCTTCAAAGAAGGATGTATATAAAGGAAAATTAAAATATTTAGAATCTAAAGTTCAGTAGATGGGTGGGGATAGAGGAGAGGATTGGAGCTTCAGTATAATTGATATTTGTAGAAATGAAAAGACAATTTCAGGTTGCATATTCCACTTCTCAACTGAAGAACCCAAATTGATTAATAGTATTTGTGTTGTAATTGTTAATGTATTTTTTTTTGATGAAAAGTCAATGTTACATCAACTTTGTAACAGAACATGTTCACTCTAGCACTCCCCCCCCCCCCCGGTTTAGGTATGTATTTTAAGTATATAAAGTAATTGGGTTAAGTTTGGGAAGATTTGGATGAGTTTTGGCAACTTTGTGGGGCTTTTCTGGAGGTGCATGGTTTGAGCACAGTTAGTAAAAATCGTGCAGCACCTTCCAAGAAATCGTGCAACTGAAACAGTGGGCTCTAAGTAGGTGCGCGGTTAGGCGCACGGTTTGGCCAAACTGTGCAGCCACCCAGAAGTAACTGTGCAAATTGGAACAGGGGAGTTTTGCACGGTTGGCGCATGATTTGTCTAACCATGCGAGCCAATTGTGCGAGGGGTGTTTGGAGGTTGTGGTTGGCGCACGGTTTACGCATGATTTTCCTAGTCGTGCACCGTTAAAAACAAGAACCGAAAATTACAAATCTAATTCGGATCTTCCCCTTAATGGCTCGTTTTTCCCCTAATCCAACCCTAACCTGATTTCATCTCCTCTCAATGGTTGTGGAGACCCTTCCTCTTGATCCGGGGGCAATTTGTTGGTGATTCTTTATGCGTTGGAGGCTCAGATTCCTTGGTAAGTGTCTGTTCTAGGTCGTTTTCCTTAGATTTCATCTTCTTCCCTCTTTTGGATTCATAGATCTTGTTAGAGTCTGTATCCCACATCGGACTTGTGGTCCGATGTGGAGTTTATCAATCATTATAAAAGAACGTCTCCTCCTCACTTTGAGGTAAGGAGGCGAGGGGGTTTCCTCATTCTACATGGTATCAGAGGGATTTACTCCCGACCCTCCCTCCTGAATTTTTTTCCCCCCTTTAGAGTTTCCCCGTCCGGGGGGCGGCGGCTCCAATCCAAATAGTCGTCGCCCCCCCCCTCCCTCCGTTGCTCCTGCTGGCTCTCCCTCCCGGCGGCTCTCCCCACCGGCGGCCCTCTGCTTACGATGCGGCTTCCCGGCTCCCGCCGGCCCCGCCTTCTGCGTCGCCCTCCCGTGGTCCCCGCGTCGTCCTCCTGCCTGACGCGGCTCCCGACTTCCCTCCGTCCCGCGGCTTCCCGTCGTCCGGCACTGCTCCGCTGCTCCGTTGACGACGTCCCCTCCTGCGGCTTCCCGGCTTCACCTCCTTGCGACGACCGGCCCCGCCTCCCTCCGGCTTCCTGTCGCGGATCCCGCCTCCCTCCCGCAGCGCGACTCGGCTTCCAGCCCCGCATCCCTTGCGTCGGCCTCCTGTGACGCGCGGCCTCCCGTTCAACGGCTTCCACCGCCGGCAACACCCCCCCGCGTCACCCCCTCCCTACCGGCGGCTCTCCCCCCGCGCGGCTCGCTCTTCCGCGTCGCCCCCTCCCTCCATCTCGGCCGCACACCCTTCACGGCGGCCCTCCCTTCGCGCCGCAGCGCCCTCGCCCCAACACCTTGCCCTCGGCTCGCCTTGCCCCGGCTCCCGGCGGCACTCCCTCACGGCGGCCCTCCCTTCGCGCCGCAGCGCCCTCGGCCCTCCGCGCGCCCTCCCGGCCCTTCCTGGATTTTCCGGCCAGATCTGGTGATTTCCGGCCAGATCCTGACAGCTCCGACCGAATCCGGCCTGATCCAGGCTACTTCGGCCAGATCCGGCGATTTTCGGCCAGATCCGGCCAGATCCGGCGATATCCGAACTGCGGCCCTCCAGCAGCGCTCCTCCAAGGCAACCTCCTTCACCGGCCTCCATTCCTGCCAGCACCTCCAGCAGCCGGCCTCCAGCAACCGGCCTCCACCCTTGTCGGCCCCTCCACGCCGGCGGCCTCCTCCGGCTTCCAGCGCCACCTCCCGGCCTTATGCTCCCTCGCCGGCCTCCTCCTGCGCTTCTCTTCCGGCAGCCACCCGGCTCCAGTTTCTCTTTGCGGGTGCCCAACTTCTGTTTCGGCTCTCCGGCACCTCCTGCGGCATCCCCGTCTCGCTGGCATCTCCCGACGACTCCCGGCAGCCGCATCTCTGTCCGCCAGCACGTCCATTCGCTAGCGCAGCACCTCGACCACCTAGGATTTGGGCCCGTTGGCACCGCCAGTCCCGCAACAATTCTGCGGAATCCCCGCCTCCCCGATCTGAGTGGTTTCTTCTGCTGCGCCCGCAACATCATCCATCCATCATCCTGCGGAGGAGCTTTGATCGTGAGGGGGAGCAACAGCCCTTTGCAGCTTTCTTTTTTTTATTATTTCGTCTGTTTTGTAATCAAGCTAGGTCTGTCCAGCTTGAGGGGGAGTGTTAGCGTCTGTTTTTTGTTGATTTTTTTTCCTTATGTGTCCAAGCTAGGTACACCTAGCTTGAGGGGAAGTGTTAGAGTTTGTATCCCACATCGGACTTGTGGTCCGATGTGGAGTTTATCAATCATTATAAAAGAACGTCTCCTCCTCACTTTGAGGTAAGGAGGCGAGGGGGTTTCCTCATTCTACAGATCTAATCCGTTGGGGATAGATCTATGTTGGTTGATGTCAATCATGATGAGATATGATTTTTCGATTGATAGGAAATAAGATCTAAGGCGAGTTTTTGGAGTTTCATTCCGATTTGTTGAAGAGTTTGTGTCATTCTTCATTTTCGCCTAAATTTGCGAGATAAGTGGTTTCACTCTCGACTCCTCTTATTAGAATTTGAAGGCTTGATTTCAAATTGTTTGAATTACTTAAATTAAATTGTGAAATTGATGTGCAAAGGATAGAAACTCTCTTTAGTGATAGTTTGTGAAATTGTGAAAATTAATTGTTGTGCAAAGTGTTTCGTTTCATAATTTTAAAATGATGATTTTAAAATATGATTTTGTTTCGATTCATGGAAATGGTTTGGTATAAATGTTTTCAATAGAAGTAATGTTTATTAAAATGGCTTGGAATGGTTGCTTTGGAATGAGATTTGGCATAAACGATTGGTGTGTGTTCATTTGCATTGACGTGACTCTGTGGAAGGGGTGTGTGCCATTAAGGCACTTGGTATATGGTTACCTTGTGATGACTTGGTAGATCGACGAGAGACCGCTCATGAGTATGAAATTATCACTTGAACATGCATATATGGATGTGTGGATGTGTGAAATGAAATGGGTTATGCCAAAATGTAAATTGTGATATGGTTTTAAAGAATTGTTTGGTTGGTTTCCTTGGAACAATTGGTTGGTTTGGAAAAATGGTTTGACTTGATATAAACTGTTTTAAATTATTTTATATAAATTGTTTTATATAAATATACTAACATGTTCAATCCTAATGGCGTGAGTAGAAAAGTCATTTGGAAAAAATCTACAGAGTTTTATACTCACCCATGTTTAGGCACTTTCATGCGTTTGCAAATGTGATGTATCAAGATACAGGTAAATGCGGGGTATCTCAGTTCTTTAGTGATGCATCTTGATACCTTAGGTTATATTGTGGAGTTAAAGCTTGGAGCATATTGGGAGATGTAGAGTTTATATCTTTGGAGTCTTTGAGCTTTATTGGTTTTGCCTTCAATTTTGTATTCTAATATCAGTGTCTTGGTTTCTGCATTGTACTCTAATATAGTTTGATTTGGTTTGGTTTACATTGAGTTGTATTAGATTGTTTTCATGCATCATATAATGGTTGTTTAGTTATGGATATATTGGTTGAGTGGTTTTTATTTCAAAAGGGCAAATCGTTCATCATCTGGTTATGAAGTCCTTGACATTTATTGTCAGTCTTTGGTGTCTTGGGGATGTCACCCTAGTAATGTTTATGTCTCTTCCCAAGCCAATAGTGAGGGGGGTGTTACACTCACCAAACTTCCAGCAACTTTCTTTCTCATCTGTTTTACAAAAAAAATTATTTAACAAAAGTTAATTGTCAACAAATGCAAAATTTCATTATAAAATCATCACAAAGGATCTTCAAAATCCATGAAAGAAATGATAATATATAAAATCTTCAATTTGAAATTATCACAAGTAGAATTGATTTGAGATGCCATAGGGGATCAATGGCATGCCTCAGCATGAACATGGAAACTAGGGGGAGGTTTTAATGAGGGAACGTTGACCGTTGGTGGGTCATGTCCATGCCAGATCCATATCATCCCCTCTTGCTTGAAGCATGGAATTGATCTGATCTCCACATTAAGCAATTGAGTCGGAGGCATTTTCTAACATTTCCCGTCTGTTGAGTACTCCTGCCCTAAATTTTATCAACAGAACTTCGACAATTTTATTCTTGGACGATAAGATCATAGTATCTTTCATTGGTATGTCAAATATGGAAAAACCTGAATAACACTTCATTTTCTCACCATGGTAAGGGCACCGTATGTGTCCATCATTTACTAAGCTAAGGTGAAGAGAGCATGCTCTATGAGCTTAGGTATTCTGGACACAACCAGGTTTACCATCTTTCCCAAGGAACACTACCCATGGCTCCTCAAATCAATCAATTGGAATTTGAAACATAAGGGTTAGAAGCCATTGAATTATGATACAAACAAAAGCATCGGTAATGGAAAGAAGAGAAAGATAATGACACGTTTTGTTCAATTACACCCCTGATACGTTTTGTTCAACTGCTCACAGGGATGTAGCCTAGTGATTACGTCTTTAAAGGGTCTCACGGAAGGTCTCAAGTTCGAGTCTCTCCAAGTACTTGTAGATGTCGTAGATTTTCTTTATTTATTTGTATCCCCTCTCCTGAATCGTTGTAATAGTATAAAATATAAACATTTGAAGGTGTGAGACAAAACAGTCTTTTTAGTTCCATTTGTAACCCCAGGAAACCAAACAGACAGTCCTTGAGTTGTCATCATCCATTCCAATGTTTTAAGGGTCATCTTAAATGGGTTCATGTTCCATTCAACCAAATAGTGGAATGACGTGCTGTTTCCCATGAATAGTTCCCTTAGAAAGTCGGCCAAACGAGCCCCGAGTGTGGCTGCCGCACCTCTTAGCATTGCTAGCTTTCAAGTAAATTCAATCACACTTTCAATGAGTCGACACCTGTGTTTCTCTCCTTCATTCCTCCATTGAATCTGCATCAAGTGGTTCCCCATCTTGAGACCCACTATTCCTCAACACCTGTGTTTCTCTCCTTCATTCCTCCATTGAATTTGCATCAGATGGTTCCTTATCCTTCTGCATACACCCTTTTTAATATTCTGATTTTATTTCTGTGAACACTTTACTTCCCTGATTTTTGAAACCGGTTACTGCTATATTTGACTAAAACGAGGAATTTTGTGATGGTATTCATCTATGATTTGAAAATGTGTGATCAACAAATGTTTGATGCATTTGGGTAGGGCACAAACCAGTATTTTTAGGCACCAACCAGCATTTTACGTTCAAGTGCATTGCTAAAAAAACGAAAAGGCTGTTTTAGAAAAATAAGGAGAATGAAACAAAATATGATTTTCAATACGTCAAATCATTTGAGCCTTCTTTGTGCACATCTCCATGGAAGAGTAACTAGATATTTAAGTGCTTAGTTTTCCAATGAAAACAAGATTGTTGGAGATGGAAACTGCAACTTGATTATCAACAAACTCTTATGTGTGTCCTTGCATTAGATCAACACTTTTCTTAACCACAAAACCTGATATACAGCAGTACTAGCTGCAATAAATTCAGATCCTTCTGTAAATTGTGCCACTGCATTCTGCTTCTTGAAATTGAGTGTTCACAACCAAATTTGTTATAGTGGCATTCTTCAACCTTGCCAGTGTTTTTTTATCCCACAATTATTTGGGAGGGGGGGTCCACGTTACATCCTATTGTTTATTTTATTTCTACTTTTTTGTCCTTTATTATATTATATCGATATTATTTTAGCGCAGTGGGGCTATATCATTTCAGTCTCAACAAGCGGTATCGGAGCTAGGTTCCAGTTCGTTGTAGTTCACATTTTGTGGGCATTAATAATTCTCATCATTCTGCATATGCTCTATGAATGCCACTCCGACTAATCTTTCACATCAAAAAAAATATTGAGATTATTAAATACATCATTATGAACGGAAGTTAAAAAATATTGAGATTATTAAATACATCATTGTGAACGGAAGTTGTTCTAGGTTGACAGTGTGTCCAGATGACAACATAACTCAAGATCAAAAAAATAAACGAAAATAATTTTCCATTGCAGAAGATGAAAATACAAGTGATTATGTGGAAAGATAAATGCCTACAAACAATTAATAAAAAATCAGTGGATGGAACATAAGAGAAATAGAATGGCGTGGATGAGAATGTTATTGTCAACATACATTTGGATTTGGGAGGAGAGGTTTTGTCAAGAACAACAGATAAAAAATGAAGGAAATATGAGACTGTCGATGTTTTACAGGGGCATGTCACTGCATAACAAGATTTTCTTAAAATGAAAATTATACTCTTCGAATGGTAGACGTCATTGGTGATCAACCACATCGATGCCCCAAATACCCTATTCAACAATAAGGTCATTGTGCTAGGTTACAAAATAGGGGATGCTAAACATGCAAAGATTTTACTCGAAAGTTTATCAGATTTTATGATCAACTCATCATCAACCTCACCAAAAATATCATTACAGATAGTCCACTCTTCAACGACGATGTGACTGCGGTTCTTGAAGAAGAAAATTGACACAAGAACAAGGAGAACAGAATAACAACTTTGCACCCATGGAAGCTTTGTCAATGAAGAGAGGAAAATGGACTAGAGCTCTAGTGGAAGTAGCTCCAAGTCAAATATCAAGAAGAAGAATGCCACATATTACAGTTGTGAGAGGATGAGACACTTCAACGAGTGTTGGAATAACAAGAACGGAGGAAAGAGCATCTCTTGCAGTGTGTTGGCTTTGAGACTGTTGAATATCTAAAAACACATTGAAGCAGTTAAATGTTGGGTAATATAACTAATGGAACAAATAAATTTATTTGAAAAGGAAAAAGTAAACAAACCGTGTAATGGTATAGTTGATAATGAAAAGCGTTTTGAATTTTGTAATTCACTATCAATAGAGGACATTGTGTTTGGTAGAACAATGTGTGGTTCAGCGGTTGAATGTGAAGAACGTGATATGGTACATACACATGTCGGTTAATGATGGAGGTAATTTAATAAAGAATGAAACACATTTTTGTATAGTGTAACAGTAAAAGATTTTGACAAACTTGTTTGGGCATCATGTTTCTTTTGCATCCTCGTTAATTTTCTTTGTAATCCGGCTTCCTTAGAAGTGTGTTGGTAGTTGAAATCCAAGTGTGGCATATCTGGGATTGCGGTATGTTAGACGTTACAACGCAGGCGTGGTATTGAAGATTGTATATGCAATGTGGTTATACAGTTTTCAATACAAATATGTATCCAATGGATTTTGAAACTTCAATATGATTTAATGGTATAAAGGAGAAAAAGGAAAGCACCTAGTAGCATCAGATCACTATGTTGCAGAACTTCATTGAGAAAAGATGGAATAAGGCTTACAGGTTCACAGTCACGGAAACTGGTACCGGGGAGGATGGGAAATGCATGCAAAGATGAAAAGGAAACTGCTTTTAGTATGTTAAAGGGTACAATGCAAACATGATATTCGAAATTGATAGTGTAAGAGCTATTGTAGGAAAAAGAAAGCAGTGTAAGTAAATGAATGTAATAAATAGTAAAATAAGGTACAACAAAAAATGTTTGGCTTTCATCAGAATTATAAAAGAATGGTACTGGAAACGCAGGTACTGAGAACGCAGGTGATATGCATGAATATACAGCTACTGGAATGTGCAGGTAATATGCCGGAATATGCAGGAATATGCAGATACTGGAATATGCAGTTACTGGAAATACAGGTAATATGCAGTTGCTGGAAATGCAGTACTGAGTCTACAGTTCACATTTGGAAAATGCAGGTAGCGGTGTTCTGAGAAGCAAAATGAGATACTGGAAGATAAGAAGAAGAAAAAGAGGAACAAACCTGTCAATCGCGTAGGGTTCCTTTACCGTGGAACACTAAATAGAAACCCAACAACGACGGACTAAAAGCTTTATTACCGGATAAATCCATGATGGATGCGTGAGGGAAGAGAAGGAGAGCACCAACCTGATCCCTGCGCTGCGATGATTGTGAGTCGCAAAGGAGAGCCGGCTACTGAGTCGGGAAGGAAAGTCTTCGCCTCCGTACGATGAGGCATAGAGGAGTTTCTACGAAATTACCAGATAAATCCAAGAATAAGTGCAGGAAATCGAGGGGGGGAGTGAAGAATCGGCGGTGGCGGCAGGAGGAATCGGCGGTGGCGGCAGGAGGAATCGGCGGAGAGGGTTCCGGTGAAGAGAGGGCATAACTGGATGGGAAATGGATTCGGAAGGGAAACGCGGGGATGGGAATGGGAATACAGAACGGAAATGCGGAAGCTGAGGTTGGGGGAGAAATTTTTTACGAGAACTGAAAATAAAATAGTGCACGGAGATCGATGGGATGATGAAGAATCGGCGGTGGCGGGAGAGGAGAGGGGGATTTACGTCGATAACTGAAAAAAGCAAATTTACGTCAGATTACAGGTTCTACTGGGAGTTGAACCCAGGTCACTGGATTCAAAGTCCAGAGTGCTAACCACTACACCATAGAACCAAAGTGCTTCAAGTTATCTATCTATAATTTTATTATAGTTAATTACATGTCTGAAAGTTTTTTAAGAAACTATGGTTCACCTTGTGATATGCATATAAATTTTAGTTTGAAAGCTGAAAATTTATAAAATTGAGCATCTAATGGTGCAAACAAAATAGTTATCGTCTAAAGTACCTTTTGCAGTTAAAAATATATATTGAAGATTTTATACTCATGCAATTATAATTTCTCTCAAAAGCCCTTTCTCCCTCTAGAACTAGGGCTTCCTGTTTTTGATTTCTTGGTTTTTCAGTTTTCAACTTCTGGCGCGGTTTTTGACTTAGTTATGCTTGTGGGGTTTTCCCTTTTTTGTGTTTTGTGGGTGGGTTTTTTCTATTTCAAAGTCCTAATGTTTGGGGCTTTTTGGTTTATGGGTTCATCGTGATTGTTGGTGTGGTTGGATTTATTCTCGGTTGGTGATGAGGGTTTTGTTGTTCTCAGTTGCAAACATGTTCTTGATCATCATTGCTGGTGGTGTTCATGGTTCAGAGGTGGTGTTTGTTACCGTTGTGGGGATCCGTCACATTAAGCTGGTTTTCACCATTCTGCTAATGCTTTGGGTTCTAGGGTGTTAATTTCTATGGTGTTGTGTTGGTGTGAGTCGTTTTTGATTGATTTCATGTTTTGTTGTTTTTTGTTGGTTGTTTGATCTTCAAGGTTTTGTGGTTGGTCTCTCGTGTTGGGTTTGTTTATCATTTGTTATAAAAAAATCCCACTAATTGTTTTCCCCTTTATTTACAATTGTTTCATTGAAATCATATATTATAAATGTCCCTTTTACTAGTTATTAATAGCATATTGTTTTATATATTATTGTTTTTCCCTTTAGAATCATCTTATTTATTATTATTATTTATTAACACCATATTGTTTCATCACACAATTTTATTTTATTTTTATCGCTACTAAAAATGAGACCTTTAACAGTGCTAAAAAAGGGATTTGGCGGTGCAAAAAAAACGCTAACAATCTAAGTGTCATTAAAAGTGTGTGACCTTTATCAGCGCTAGCAAAAATGCTAATAAAAGTCTCCTTTATCTATGTTAAAAAAAATGCTGATAAAGGAGAGTTTTTTTTATCAGCGCTTATTTTTAGCATTTTCTTTTTAGCATTGATAAAAGAAGTCTTTATCAGCGCTTTTAATACCATTGATAAAAGAGACATTTCTCAGCTGTTGCACAACTGCAACCCTACAATGTAACATCCTGGTTTTTCTAAAAGGTACATACCATTTGTTTTTTGTTTAAATTCCTTGATTTGGACCTATTGATGATGTCTAAGGGAGTCTAGGAAGTCACAAGGGTGTTTGGGGCTTGTTCAGAGCCCTAAGCCCCGAAAAACTCACTACTAGAAATATTGGCAATTACGCCCCTTTATTCGGGCCACCGCCTATATTGGTCGCTATTGATGACCAATAGTGACAACTAAAAAGAGCTCCCCCCCTCCCCCCTCGCGCTCTCTCCCTCTCCCTCGACAAACCATACGTCACCACTCGTCCCCTCCCCCGTCGCACCGCCTCCGCAGCACCACCTCCACTGCACCGCCTTCGCCTCCGCCCGTCCTCTCCCTTACCGCTCCCGCCTTCGTCTCCGGCTCACCTGCGTCGCCCGTCCTCTCCCTCGTTGCACCGCCTCCGCCTCCATCACACCTCCACCCCCATCCTCTCCCTCGCTGGCACCCGCCTTGCGACCAGCTAACCTTTGCCCCTGTCCTCTCCCTCGCTACAGGCTCCGGCTCCCTCTCCCTCCTCAACTCTCCTCTCCACCTCCTCCTCCCTCACCCAGGCTCCCTCTTCTTGCGCCTCACTGGTCCCCACAACCGACCAAAGTTGTGTTTCACCCATCCTCCCTCACCGCTGCCTCTCCCTCACATATCTCTGGTCCTCCAACTTCATCTCTCTCTTTACTGGGTTCTGGATTTGTCGCGCTATCAGGCATGTTCTAATTTATATTTTGATTTTGGGCACTTTCCATCACAAATTGGTTTTCAAAACATCAATTTGTTGGGTAAAATAATTTTGGAGAAGGGGGTGGCCTTTGATAAAGAAAGATAAGGAATCATCTCTGATAGTCTCAATGAATGTAAGCACTCTATAATTTCACACTTACCTCTACAATCATACAATAATAGATTTAATTTTTTGATCATATGAATAAATTTTAGAATGTTGGGGTTTTGAAAATTGGCATATGAAATCCTTGGGGAATGAGTACTTCCACACTGTTTTCCCTTCTATGACACTCATATAAGGCATGTGGGTTCTGGTTTGAAAATGTAAAGTCTTTAATTTTAAGAAATCGAGATTGTAACATGATTTTCAACCCCTTGAATGTGAAAAAATATATCACATGGGTATAGATTTGCATTTTTGGGTTTGAGATGGTTCTTCTAGCACCCACAAATATTGTAGAAAATATATTTTTTTAGTAGGATTCCCAATCAAAATGGATTTTAAGACCTTACTAACTAACCTTACATCCTTTATTCAAGCGATGTTACTATCCCAAAAATCTCATAAGATCCCCAAGGAAATACACACTGTTTCATTGATGATCAACACACCAATGACATAAGAATAAAACAAAAATCCAAATAAATCTCTCTCAAATTGAAAATTCAATCACACATAGAAAGAAAACTCATGGCTCGGGGAAGGAAAGAGGATTCTTGACTCCCCTTGAGCCTAACTCTTGAGTTCCCAATGACAAATTCTTACTTGATCATACCATGAAACCCAAAACAACAAAGGGGAGATCGAAAGGCCTATGTTCCTATGAAATAGGGGAAACCAATGATATGATACCATTTATAATGAACCAGTATAGGTAGCCCCTTCTACAGATGCTCAAACCATCTCTACACACACCCGAAGGGAATTTTCATTCCCTGTGAGATTAAATCTAGTGCATGGGCATCACATGGAGACACTTGGGAATAGTTTCTTACAATAATCAGAGTAAATGTGATAATAAGAATATAATAAAAATTTAGCATGGCCCATCCATACATTATACATCCACTCTAAAACCAAAACTGAAGAAATAAACTAAATAGATAATAATAAAATTAGTGAATAACATGAGCACTAAAAACCTTTCTCACCACCCAGCCTCCATCTTCTACAAGGAAAAGATTCCCACCCAAAGGATTTGATTTACCTACCAATGGATATATATACACTCTATCCATAAAAAGGATAAAAATCCAAATTGTCCAAAGAAAATTATTTAATGGGAAACATTATGGACATTCTAGGAAATTAGTGGTTGGTCATACCGAAATCAAGTAATCATCCATATGAGAATAATAAAATAAACAGTAACATTAGGATGATCAATTCACTCAAAAGAAACCATGGAGCTGAACATGGGACCTATAACTATGATAATATAGGAATGAAAAAATAAGCACTCAGTAGGTGACCACTACCAGCCAGAACTATGGAATTCCCTTAGTAATACAATTCATAAACTTTCTAGATTGAACATAAAAATATAAATATTTTTTTCACATGACTGATAAACCAAAACACAAACCCACTTCCAATAAAACACACTTTTTATAAATTTAATTCTAGGACATTTGTACCATTAAATTAATCCTTTAAAAGGGGAAAGAAACTGAAACACTTTCCCCGCTTATTCCAACATCATGTCATGAAAATATATTTTTTATAAACAATTTTAATAAAAAAACCATTACTTTAAACTATAATTGAAATAAAAAGAATTTATTTCATTCAAAAAATACATTGAAAACATATGTAAAATTTCCTATTTGAATGTATGAAAAAGAAATAGACAATTTAATTCCATACAATTCATAATGAGCATCAGTACCATCATAAGGAAAACCACATAATGTTAATGACCAGTAATTAAATCACTAACATAGAAACACATGCATAATATAACATATAAGAGATTTAAATTCTCAATATATAATATGTAAGTCACAAAATACCATACATATCATGATTCAACTTGAGAAAATAATTGGAAAAGTACGGGAGATGCAAGGTCGACCAGTTTCCAACTGGTTATTGGTCACAAATCCATCTCCCGAATCACTCTAAACCAAACCTAATTAGTGAACCTCCCCTTGGCCATGAATATGTAGACCTAGGGGTGACTAGATATTTCATAATTTCAAGTATCCTAGGAACATCACATAACTTCTAACATAGTATATTAGGGTTCTTCATGGAATTACTAAAGGATGTGAGCCATGTTCTAATCAAGTATTAATCAATGATAATTAAAAATATAAAATACTAACATCACAATCATGTTATTAATACCTCACACACATCCCTTAGAAATACCTCCAACCCATAATCACATCATGAATTAAAAATAGAAATCTAGCACGTATATATACATAAACATATAAATAATAAAAGGGGCTCAAATATTGAACAATCAACTAATCACTCAATCATAACATGCCATAGTTCTAACAAATATCTTTTATCTAGACACATCATGGTTGACCCCACTTTTTTCAGGTGAGATGATGCTTTTAGGTGATTGGGAATGTGATGGTTGTTCTCTCTAGGATGTCTTGATTGTTTTTTTGGTTTTTTGCTTATGATAGCTAATTTTTGCATTCATGACTCTATTAAATCTCACCTTCCTTCATTCTCTACTCTATTTTCTTATGCTATAATGATATAACCCATTTTATTCTAACATAAAGGTGTGGTGATAGATTGTCCAATAACAGATTTAGAAAGTGTGTGTGGTTGGTTTTGGTATGTTCACAGGCTTTCACTTCCATTCCATTATCTATTCTCCTTATTATTATCCAGAGATATAAATTGTTTATTTTATTAATGGTCCACATGCAATTAGCCAGTCTTTATTTTAAATGTATTTTGTGATATGAAAAATTCCTGTAATATGAAGTCTTTTGTAAATGTTACTACTTGTTATATAGATATTAATATGGATAAGAGTTGGATTGATCTTTCAAATCAAACATCTATAGAATATTTCGAGGGAATTATATAGTTTATTGAGTTCACTAGAGGATTTTAAAGTGACTATATTAGTTGTCCATGTAGAAAATGTGAAAAAAGATATCAATTCACATGAGATACCATGAGGGAGCACCTATTCTTGAATGTATTTCTGAAAATTTATAAGAGTTGGACTCGTCATGGGGAAGAATATATTCTTTGTCAAAATACAGGTGTAGTTCAGATGGATGTTGATGTAAAGATGAATGATCCAATGCATGAAATGATTAATAAAATGGTACGTGGGTTGGCTCCTGAAGGCATTGACATCCAGAATGTTGAGACTGGTGAGATAAATCTGAGCTCTAGTGCAAATTTTGATTTGAGGAGGTTTTATGAAATACTTGATGATGCAAAAACTGAATTATATCCCAGATGTACTGCTTATAATAAATTGTTGTTTAGCATGGATTTGTTGCATTTGAAGACTTTGAATCAGTGGTTAGACAAATCATTCGACATGTTGTTGGTGTTATTGAAAAAGGTACTTCCTATCGACGCTAAGATTCCTGAGTCATATTACCATGCTCATAAGTTGACATATAACTTAGGTTTTTCATATGAGACCATAGATGTATATGAAAACAACTATATGTTGTTTAGAAAGTAAACTATCCATTTGGATATTTTTATGGTTTGTGGCACTTCCAGGTGGAAAGATAACAGGGGAAATCAGACTCATCAAAGTCAGACTGCGAAACAGGGAAAACCGATTGCTATAAAGCAAATGTGTTACTTTCCCCTGAATTCGAGGTTGATTTTTTTTATATCATCTAAAGTTTCTAATTTAATGAGATAACATGCGAAAAGAAATCAGGAAATTGATATGCTAACCCACATAGCAGACTCTTGTGCATGGAATTATTTCAATCAAAGACACCTCAACTTTGCTAAATATGGTCGTAATGTCTAATTGGGGTTGGCAGCAGATTGTTTCAATCCATTCAAGTCTATGGTTGGTGAAACTCACAGCACATGGCCCGTGGTGTTGTTTCCATATAATCTTCCATCATGGCCTCATATGAAACAACATTTTATATCAATTTTCACTCTTATTGATGTACCTAGAAGTATGAGGGATATGATTGATGTTTACCTTCAGCCATTGATTGATGAGTTGAATGAATTTTGGGGAGATGGTGTGATGAATTATGACTGTGAAACAAATTAAATGTTCAAACTGCATACTGCTTTATTATTGATAATCAATGACTTACCATCTTATGAAAATTTATCAGGTTGGAGTATGAAAGGGGGATTTTATTTCCCTTGTTTCAATAAAATTAAAAAAAAATATGGCTTAAACATTCAAAAAAAATGGGCATACATGGGTCACAGACGTCCCCCCCCTCAGCATAGGTTCAGAAAGGACAAAGTGACATTTGATGGTTCTAGAGAGTTCAAACCAATACCAAAGGTCATGATAGGAGTAGAAATATTATCATAGATTGAGGAAGAAAACATCCACACGTTATATGAATTTTAGGATTTAGTGGCTCATCCATTACCTAATATTCGTGGTGCGGGTAGACAGCGCAGTCACAATTAGAAAAAGAAAATTATTTTTTACAATCTCCCATATTGGAAAACTAACATGTTAATGCATAATTTGGATGTCATGCACATTGAAAAAAATGTCTGTGATAATATATTGTGGGCCATTTTAGCTGTCAGTGGAAAATCAAAGGACCATATTAATGCACATCGTGATTTGGATGAAATGGGTTTAAGGAAACAATTGCATTTATAATTGGCTGAGATAAATAAGGAATATATTCCTACTACATAATATATGATGAATAAAAAGGAGAAAGAGACATTTCTTTCCATTTTGAAGATGCTGAAGGTGTTTGATGGTTACTCTCTTAATATTTAAAAGTGTGTGAATCTAACGAGTATGACATTACAAGGGTTGAAAATTCATAACAATCACATACTACTTCAGTAGTTGATTCCAATCGCAATTTTTGAATGTTTATCCCCCAATGTTGTTCAACCTTTGATTGAGATGAGTATTTTTTTAGACAGTTTTTTTAAGAAATCAATGAATGAGTGATTTAAAAATTTTTCAGGACATAATTGTACTTACACTTTGTCACTTTGAAAAACTATTTACCCCCTCATTTTTCGATGTTATGGTTCACTTGAAAGTGAACCTAATTAATGAAGTAATGGATTCTGTTCTAGTGCAATTTAGGTGGATGTGTCCTATTGAGTGGTATCTGAATACATTGAAACAATTTGTATGCAACAGAGCTCGTCCGGAGGCATCAATAGCCAATGGTTATTTTATGTATGAGTGTACTACTTTTTGTACTGAATATCTTATGGATGTTGAAATAAAATTAGAGAATCCATCTTAGATTTATGATGGTCCAGTTGGATAAGGAACCATATTTAATATGGATAACATTGAGTTGATACAAGCTCATCGATATATCTTGTTCAATAGTCCATTAGTTGCACCATTAATGCAGTAAGTGTCTTATCACTTTTATTGTTTAACTTTTACATGTTTTGTTTTCATAAGTTGATCATTTAAACATCACATTATCATTTAAAAGAAACAAATCAATGAGTTAAAAGAAGAGATGTATCATGTGACTGAGTATCAAATTCAACAATCTCATTATGCGTCATTTCATGATTGGTTCAAGGATTTTGTACGTATAAATTGATTTTCATCATGAGTGAAGTATAATACTAATTTATTTCTATAGAAATTATTATTGAATTCTATGAATTATGTAGGTTCATAACCTGAGGGAGTTAGGTGACCCCATGCTAACTGAAGAATTTAACCAACTAACTGAGGTTCCATATATAACAAATCGTCATTATAAAGATATAGATACTAATGGATTTCGATTTCGCATTAAAGATGTTGATGATAAACAAGAAACACAAAACAATGGAATAGATTTTCCATTCTTTGATTCTGGTTATTACTATGGTCAATTGACAGACATCATTGAAGTTGTATACGCACACGGGTTGAAATACACACTATTAAAGTGTAATTGGGTTGATCTAATGCGAAGAAGTAAAGTCGATCAATATCAGTTTACATTGTAGAATTTTAAATAAATGTTATACAGAAATGAACGAGTTGGTAATGAACCTTTTATTTTGACATCACAAGCAAAACAAGTATTATTCATTACCTTTCCATCGAATCCTAGTTGGCAAGTTGCTGTGAAAATCTCCCGGAGAGAAGTGTTTTTATTTGAACAAGATGAACCTGAGACTGTTTCCTTTATTTCCCAAAACCTTGATCAACATACCTTAGTTCAACATGAAGAAGATATTTATTGGGTTAGAGCAGCTGTTGAAGGAGAAACGGTCAATTTTCATGTTTAATGAAAGGTATAATTGTTTTCCTGCTCTTCAGTTTAAAGCCCTTTTTTTAAATTGTTTAACCTTTTATGAACTGTGTAATCTTTTTTTGATTTTTTAACTTTGATGAATTAAATAAATATTACAAAATCAATCAATATGGTTGGATAATTTTCAATAGAACAACCCAAAACTAATTTGGTACCTAAGCATTTTTATTTATTATTAGTCAGAATCAACCCAAAACTAATATGGTACATAAGCATTTTTATTTTTCAGGTCTGTGACCTAATTTCTATTTGTCACTCAAACTGTTCTACTTTCATATATATATATATATATGTGTATATATATATATATATATATATATTCCTCCAGAATAAAAAATGTTACCAATAACCACTCATTTGTCTCTTAACCTCCAAATAACTTGTCTATCATGGGTAAATCTAAGTGCTGATATGAGGTAATCTTCAATTCATCCAATAAATCCAAAGGTAATAGTTATTCACATAAGCTTATTACTATAAAGGTCATTAATATGGAATGAATTAAATATACAGAGATACTAATAAATAAGATACTTCTATTTCAAGGTTGGGATTTTGTTTTTGATTAGAATAAATCAGGATTCTTGTTTGAAGAAGTAAATATGTTTTTGAGAAGTATTGATTTCTAGTTTTCTAGAACATAAGATGTAATTTCATAAAATGTAAATGGTACGGTTGTGTCAGTTTCATCCATTGAGTTGGATGAGTACATTAAATATGCACCTATAATAGATTTTGATGTGTTTTTAAAACATCACATGATTACTCTTTTGTGATGTACTGTTTTAAAAACTTATTGTTGGAAAAAAATGTGTACAAAATCACATTTCAAAAAATTAAAAAAAAATATGTAAGAGTATGTACTATTCAATTTGTACATCACATCACACATTTTGAACAACACAACACAATATAATGTGCTATTTTACATAATTTTTAAAACGTGTAATGTGAAACATCACATCACAAATAGTATATACTATTACATATCTGAACAACAATACTCTACAAGAATGTGATGTGTTGTATTAGAGTATTGTTGAGAAACATCACACAAACTTAATATGAAATCCATGCAAAACTATGTACTATTTGTGCACATCACAACAATACATTGTGATGTGTTTTTTCACATATTTGTTTTAACAGTAATACTTTATAAAAACATGTGATGTGCTATTTTACATGTTTTTAACAATATATACTCTTACTTATTTAAAATACGTTTTAAAATGTGTGATGTTCAGAGATAGGGATGATAAAAACTTATTTATATTTTATATACACTTGTAACAATGTGTGATGTGATGTTTTACATTATTTATATGTGATTTTATTCCATAAATATTTATATGTGATTATTATTAGTAAATGGAGTTTTTGAGTTGTGTGTTTTTTTCATTATTTATATGTAAAATAGCAAATATTTATATGTGCTTTTATTTCAGAGATGTGCTTCATCACCTTATTCTATATAATTGTGAAAATCATATATTCTTACATATTTATATGTGATTTTATATGAGAATGTGCTATTTTACAATATATATTCTTACATATTTATATGTGCTTCCCTTACTGATGTTTTCTACGACTGCAGGCATGTCAGGGGAACAAGCACCAGATCCACATCATTCAGTAGAGTCATCTACGTCTCAAGGTCGAGGTATGTTTGAATGTAACTGTGTTTATTTTTTAAGTAATTGATATATATATATATATATGCACATCTATCTAATTATGTATAAAATTGTTTTCAACAGGATCATACTCGACTGCTTCTTCCTCTCGTAAGAGAGGGCCTGGTCATGACATTTGATCATGGAATTCTGACACGACCTTAGATGTTTCATTTGACGAGAGATTTCATCCTACGAGGTTGACTACCCCTACATTTATTCACCAGTTGGGTCATATAATATGTGACCCACATTGATTTACATTGACCACATGTGACTGAGCTTCTTTCCCTCAGGATACATTAGATCGACTTTGGAGGGAAGTTCAAGTAAGAGGACCATTTTAGTTTCTTCCCTATGTTTAAAAAAATACTAACATGTGTGATTTTTTTCTTAAATAAAATAATATAAAAGTATGCCCAGATGAGTTTTGGCCAGTGTGTATGAAAAAATGTCATAAGATGTGGAAATATCGTAAAGGCAGAGTCAAGAGGGAGCAATGGGTACTAAATGTGGGTGCCCTAGACAATCTGGAAAAAGTCCCGAGAGGTGTTCTCCCATCTCAGTGGCATGAATTAGTTGCATATTGGTTTACTAAGGAAATTTCAGTTAATATATTTATTTTGGTATATATATTTTAAAGAATGTGTGACATTTTATTTGTTTGAAATTTGAATTAATTGAATGTAGGAGGTGTCAGCACGCCATTTCGAGAATCGAGCGTTGTAGGGACCACCTCACAGGCTCAAGACTTGTCACAAGTCTCAGATCCTACATGATATATTTATTATTAATTTTTTAATTTATTATTTAATATAGGTTTGTGTTATATTTTTATATTTTATTGGTATACATTTATGGGAGCAAGGTGCACCGACTGATAAAATGTCGGTGTGGATGAGGACTCGTGATCGAAATGATCCAGATGTTGCAGCTCTTATAGTAAGTTCTTGTACTCATTACCAATACTTACATGCATATGTATATATATATATATATTTAAATATTACACAGGATCAATTTGAAGCTGAGTTAGCACAATTTCCATAGGACCAACGACAACTTCCCATGCGAAGGGATGAGATATTCCATTGCATTATTGGTCGTGACGGGCATTGATATAGTTTGACCTATGGAATGGGGATTCCTCGTTCTGTAATATCACATGTTGAAGTTTTCGGTCCTATTATTGCTGGGATGAAATAACAACTAACATATTTCGAGGCATGGTCGCGTGCTTTTGAAGAGGTAAATGCGCAACTAATCGCTGAGCTTAGAAAACTGTGGGAATCTGTGCCAGAGCCACCTCTACTTGTTCATATCCAGACAAGGATTTATTTGATTGATAAACCACTTAATATTTACTCAACAAAATTTAGTGATTATTTTCTTATACTTAGTCTTATCCCTAAGTATTTCACCAGGGTTTTATAATCATAATCCCAAAAAATAACTAAACCCATCTTCTGATACCAACAATAACTACCTTGCTATTTATTTCATAATTAAACATGTTTTATTACATAAAATTGCACTTAATACAACTCTGAGGATCGATAGGTCTAGTGTATTTGGGGATTAGTAACATTAAATGATAACTTAAGACATAAAATACAACATCTTTATTGAAAACTTATTTTACATGACCACAACATTCCTTCGTACTTAGAATTTCATGTGATAACCTGAGGACATACATAAAAAAGGGCGAGCTATAAATCCTCGTAAGGGAGTAAACAAGGCATACCATTAAGAATAAAATACATATTAGGAAATAGACATATCAATGGATCATAAGAAAAACATGAATATAAAGGCATGATATAGGATGATTATCATAACATGGAAGTGTGACAACAACATACAACATGATATTAGCATGAGTCAAGGCTCATTGCACATGGATTAGAATGAGTAAAACCTCATTGCACATGAATTAGCATGAGTAAAACCTCATTGAACATGAATTATCATGATTAAAACCTCATTTCACATTATGTATCATGATAATAAACATTACCCAATGCATTGGAGTGCTATCAGGGCACACCCTTTATAATCATTTCATTTTCATGTATAAGTGTGCCAC
Organism: Viscum album; assembly: GCA_963277665.1. Taxonomy (NCBI): domain Eukaryota; kingdom Viridiplantae; phylum Streptophyta; class Magnoliopsida; order Santalales; family Viscaceae; genus Viscum; species Viscum album. Next base: position 1,624,473,837 of record OY728160.1, on the reverse strand, counting down.
ATAGATCATACAACATGGATTAATTAAACATAATAATTTATTCCAAGAACAAGTAATGTGGAATAAATACATGTAAATATCCAATCAATAATTACATGAGCATAAAGGTGAATACCCTTGGTATAAAAATGGCTATGGTATTCACTACACGATGATTTTAGCATGGAAAATCGTGGTGCAATTTCGGCAGTATAATGATGTCAAATAGAAATTTTTAAAATGGGTTGATGAGAGATAAAGGGGTATATTATAATTAATACATGAAATTTATATTAATGAGATCATTTACCATTATATACCAACATATAAAATAGAATTTAGATGCATAATATAAAATAAATTCTTGAATGGAAATGAGAAGAGAGAAATCTCTTACGGAATTTTAGCATAGTAACGACTTAGGTAAGGGTCCAAATTGAGGATTATAAATGATAAATCATTTAAATAAAATAAATTGGATAGTAAGTTAATGATTAAAAACTAATTTAAATACAATAAATTGAAATTAAAAGAACTACTCTCAAAGAAGGTGCTGGAATTCAAAGAGGAGGAGAGGAATCCCTTACAGAATTTTGGTATGGTAATGAGTACACATAAAGGATCATAGGAGGGATAAACGAGAGTGGAAGGGGATATAATCATGTATACATCCAATGTAAATTAATTTATACATTCAATAACATATCCCAACATAGGCAAAATGGAAATTAAAAAGGACATAACATTAAAGGAATTCTTGATAAAAGAGGAGGGTGGAAGATCCCTTACTTGAGTGCGTGACTTAAAAATTTTGAAGAGGGGATTCTTGAGAGCTTGGGGTGAATTGGGAGGATTCTATATAGGGGAGGAAATACTAGGTATTCACTCCAAGGATTTTGAGTGAATAGAAGTGGGAGATTGTGTGTGTTTATATAGGAAAAGAGGGGGAATTCTTTATTATTTAGGTTTTGGACACTACACACTAAAATATTCAAAACCACAAACCAAAACATGGTATTTGCCCATGGTTTATGGAAAAGGATAGCGGTTTATATTATTTTATAAGGTAAATGGATGAAATTATTAAAATATTTCCCTTGCTTATGTGGAGGTGAGTCACACTCTCAAGGAAATCATTTTAAAATGTTAAAATATTTTATAAGTCTTAGAGGGTCCACTAAGGCATTATAAAATTAATCAAATAAATCTAAAATAAAATTATTTTAAATTTAAAACATATATTGGCATAATATACCCTTTTATATTATTTATTACATCAATATTGGGTCATTATGATGTCATAAAACACACTATATATATATTTGACATTTAATTTTTACCCAAAAATTCGACTGTCACAGAAAATTATGAAAAATTAACCATTGTATAATTTCTATGTCCTGATTCCAAAAATAATATTAATTTTATCTAAATAATTTTATAAATATGTGAATTTTAACTTTTAAAATAAAAACTGATATTTATTGAAAATTGACGGGTTTTTGATAAAACAGTTTTCAAGCCTTAATAAAAAGTACATTTGACTTCATAAAAATTATATGATAATTTATATTTTATAAAAGTAACTTAATAATAAAATTTTATTCAAATATTATTTATTTAAAAAATATATTAATTCATCAAAATATATTTCTTAATTGAATTTTAATATTAACCAAAAATAATATTTATGCTTTAAAAATCATTTACAAAGTAATGTTAATAGAATAAAAGTATATTCATTATTCTATAAAAAAATAATATACATAATAATAATTCTAAGTTCTTGATACATATATATTTATTACACCAGCATATTCCCTAAGTGTAAGGTGCGCGATGGTGGGGCTTTCATGGGGTCGTTCGGTGAACATGGTTTGGGTTGTGATCTTGATGAGCTTGAACTTCTCTCGTAAGTGATTTCATTCAAGATTTACATGTTAAATCTTATATTGGTATTGGTCCAGAGTTAATCCTAGTGATGCTACCTCATTTTCGAGCTCTAACAAATGGGCTTAGTATGACACAATTCTACTGGTAGAGGACATCGACTCTTCTTTCTGAACTAATTTTTCCATTGTCATTTCTATTTATAAACAATAATTATAACGTTAAAATTATTATTATTTCCAACGGTCATATTGATCTTAGGTATTAATTGACCAATGGTCATATAATAGTCAAAATCTAATAGTTACATTTCAATTTATACTTATATAGTTTTAATTAACAAGATACAGTAAAACATACATTTTCAGTAAACAAAATATTATTCAAAAGTTTGGGTCATTACAATGAACATAATTGAGTTAGGTAGTTTTATTGGTTTAGAAGGTTATTATCGACATTTTGTTTAGAACTTTTCCTATTTAGCCAACTCAATGACCAAGATTACTCATAAAGGGATTAATTTAATATGGACAAAAGAATGTGATGAATTTTTCAAATAATTAAAGAGGAGATTAGTGAATTACCTGATCCTAAATCTACCATTGAGGAATGACGGGTTTGTGATCTATAGTGATGCATCAAATAAAGGACTTGGATGTTTCCTTATGCATAATGATAGAGTTATTTCTTATGCATCAAGGTAGTTAAAAATTCATGAACAAAACTATATTACTCATGATCTTGAGTTATTAGTTGTAATCTTTGCTTTGAAGATATGGAGACATTATCTCTATAACGAAAGATGTGAGATATATACAGATCATAAGAGCTTGAAATATATATTCTCACAGAAAGAACTCAACATGAGGAAAAGGATATGGGTTAAAATACTCAAGGATTATTATTTTTCCATACACTACCACCCAGGAAAGACAAATAAGGTAGCTGATGCATTGAGTAGGAAGGATCATGGAGTCCTAAACAAAATTAGGATTGAAAGGGATACTATGTTTATGGATCTAGTAAATATGGATATGAGAATTATCAAAGAAGGTGAAACATCACTACTTTTATATTTGGTTTCCCAACCATCTTTGTTGGAAAGTATTAAAACTTCTCAGTCTGATGATGAGAATCTTCAAAAGAAAATTAAAGGTGTGAATGATGGGACGTTGGCTAACTTAGTGTGTGAAGATGGAATTCTGAAATTTGGGAAGAGGCTATGTGTTCCCTATATACCCAAGCTGAAAAGTTAGTTATTGGATGATTCTCATAGCTTGAATTTCTCTATAAACCCTGGTAGCACTAAAATGTATAGAGATTTGAAGAAACATTTCTGGTGGGACAACATGAAGCGGGAAATTGCTGATTATGTATCAAGATGTCTAGTCTGTCAACAAATAAAGGCTGAAAGACAACATCCAAGAGGAGTAATGCAACCTATACATATTCCTAAATAGAAATGGGATGACATCACTATGGATTTTTCACTAGATTACCCAAAACTCCAAGGAATAATGATGTGATATGGGTAATTTTTTATCGACTTATAAAATCTGCACATTTCCTCGCTATAAGAGAGGATTTTCTACTGGAGCGCCTAGCATGAATCTATATCAATGAAGTTGTGAGAATTAATGGGTAACATATATCAATTTTGTATGATTGTGATCCACAATTTACATTGAAATTCTAGAAAAGTCTTCAAAAATCTTTGGATACTGAGCTTCTATTGAGTACTGCTTATCACCCTCAAACTGACAGGAAATCAGAGAAGATGATCCAAACCTTAGAATACATGTTGATATCATTTTCAATTGACTTTAAATGAATATGGGATAAATATTTACCTTTAGTATAGTTTTCTTACAATAATGGTTTCCATTCAAGTATTCAAATGGCACCATATGAAGCGTTGTATGGAAAAGAGATGTCGTACACCAACTTATTGGGATGAAGTTGGAGAAAGAAAGATTGTGGGCCTAGAGATTGTAGAGGAAACAACAACAAAGGTAAATAATATTCAAGACCATATCAAAGAATCTCAAAGAATGCAAAATAGTTATGCTAATAATCAAAGGAAGGATTTAAAATTTCAAGTAGGAGATCATGTTTTCCTGAAGGTATCTCCATGGAAGGGTGTTATAAGATTTGGGAAGAAAGGAAAATTGATCCCTATATACATTTGACCTTTTGAAATCCTAGAGATAATTGGAGCTATTTCATATAGATTGGTTATGCCACCTAACATATCTAAAGTACACAATGTGTTTCATGTCTCATTATTGAGAAAGTACATGCCAGACCCAACATATGTCCTCACTTATGAAGGAATAGAATTGGAACCTGACCTATCATACTGTGAAGAGACTATCCAAATTATAGACACTAAAGAATAGGTTTCGAGGAGTCAGAAAACTTGAATGGTAAAGATACTTTGTAAAAATCATAAAATTAAAGAGGTAACATGAGAGCATGAGGAGCTTATGATGAAGACCTACCCAAATCTTTTTATGAGGTAACATTCTGTAAATTTCGAGGAGAAAATTTTTGTAAGGAGGGGAGAATGTAACAACCCAAGGATTTATAAATAAATTTAATATTGAATTCATGAAACAATGAATCTCTAAAAAACACCACTTTGTTATAACCTAGTCAGTAAACATAATTTTACCACCTCTGGGATTTGAATTTTAAAAAACTAACATACACAGTTGCGTTCAGTAAGATATTTAGAGTCTAATAAGATCAACTTACATTTTTTGTGAATAGTAACTTGAATCTTATGAATAGTGACACACCCTTATGAATAGTAATATGACCCTTATGAATAGTAACCACACCCATGAAAGTATAAATAAAATTTAGACTCCTTATAAATGAAATATAGTATTTTAGAAATTAATAATTAAGTGTTGGTATTTTTGTGAGTAATAAATATTTAATTAAAATTTTAAATTAATAAATTGATTTAGAAGAAAACTCATTTTCATAAAATGTATTCCTAAATAAATATTTCTTTTTCCTATAATTTTAGTATAATTTAATAAGACCTTAGTTAATTTTTGAAAGTATTATAAAATCAGTTTTAAATCTAAATCTGTATTTTTCAGGTAAATAATGATTTTAAATAAAAATTAAATTGATCTTATTTATAAAATTATTTTGATAAAATTTATTCCATTTTTTAATTCTACACATTGAGAAAATGGTTTGGGTGTATTTCTAGTATTTTTCTGAAATACTGAAATTTTTGGTGAATAGTGAAATTTGATAATTTACAAAAAATGCTAATTAAGTGAATTTATGCATCATACTAGAGTCATGGATGATGTAAATAAGCATTTATTAGAACTCACATTAACTTATTACTATTTTTGGTCACAATAATCAACACTATTTATTATCTTGAGAAAAATAATAAAATAATAAAAAAAATATTCAAAAATCACTCTTCTCCTCCACTATAACCCCCCCTCACTTCCTCTTCTCTTCACTCCTATCAAGACTTGTTAATTGTATAAAATTTTCTCAAATATACTTCTAATATCCTCCCCCATGTCTAGTATCCATTTTTATCAAAAAAAAAAAATACAAAAACCTCTCCCCTTAAGTGGCTCTCAAGAAAGATTACTTTAAGAGGTAAATTCCACTTTTCATTTCTTTTATTTCAAGTTCCTTTATTTTCTTTTTCTTTCCTCACCCAATTTCATCAAAATGTTATGATAAATACAATACCTTACATGTACTAGAATTTTTTTATGGTAATGGAATAATTCACCATCATCTATCTTTTCCCCTCCCTTTATACTAGAAATGAACACCATATGAGATGTGTTAATTTATCACATTCAAGGACGATGGGTTTTTAATCACTCTTACCATATTAAATTATGGTCATGAAACCATTTTGATGGTTTAAACAGACCATAATATATGTATTATAACTTATTTAAGGTTCTGGAATCAGTTTTTACAAATGGTATTAAAATATAAAACAAAATGAGTTCATGGTGATCGAAAAAAGTCCAAATTAATCCAAGCGCTTATCATTAAAATTGTATCTATTGATTCATCCTATCCCAAAATAACCAAAAGATTTATATGATAATTTAACCTTATAGATTATCATTAATAACTCATAAATTCAATTCTGGATTTCAATTTCCATTTTACATGAACTTCCATATTCTTATACAAATGAACCGATCATGAAAACAAATGAAACACAAATGATGATATTGAATCTCTTAAACCATAAAAAACCATAAATGGACTTAATAAAATTTTAAATTCATGTCTAATAGGTTCTTAAATAAGATATTAATAAGTCTAATTTCATATTCTAGGACCTTAAGTTCAAGAGTGGAACATATCCGGACATAGGGTAAGGGTTTCCTCATCTCACTTCCATTTTTGTGAGATATTCCTTATTCACCACTATTTCTTATGTATGGTGTATGTATAATTCCCATTGATGTATCATATCATGAATTGATTTATTTTTATGGTGTTCACTGTATAATTTTATGATTATTAATTTTTGGGCATATGATTCGATTGATTACAAAGTGGTAAGGGTTTTCTACCCGAACCTCCATTTTCATTCAGGTTACTCTTGTTCTCTATTTACCTCAATCAAATTATTATTTATTCATATGTACTCTTCATAAATTCTGTGTGAATTTTCTATATATGTTTACCAATCAAAATCTTACTTTCATTTATGGGGAGTTATATGTTTTAAAAGGATCTATTTTTAGCAACCATTATCTTTCTAAAATCAATAATTTTATTATGAAAATATTGTCTTACTTCACTTCTGGTTTTATACAAAGACTTTTACAAAAGAACTCTTATTTTCAAAGTAAAAGAGTATTTTTCTCAATAATTACTCAATGATTTTATAATAGTATCTTCATATGTTTCAACACTCTTATTGATTATTATGTATTGTTGGGATTAATCTTTTATGATATCGTCTAACATATTTAATTCAGTGGTTTATGATTAGTTTGACTATGGATGTGCTATCTAAAACTGTTCACCAATTTACTCTGAATGGTTAGTGTTTATGCTTAATGTTTGGGGAAAGTTATTTACATTTCATATTTTAGTTTCAATATGAATATATATGTTGTTTATGTCTATCCCCATTCATATGAGGAATGCATTGGACTTAGTAAGTGTCAGGCGGGGTCCACTATATCCCCTCAGTGCATCAGTAGGTCTCATGAGATAAACTAGGTCTTGGAATGAGGCCTTAAAAAATGGTTATTTATTGTCACGACCCGCCCTCGGGGTCCGTGCCGTGACTACCCCAAGCCCGCCTTCCATAGGCCAGGGGCTGGCGACTAGCACCAAGGCGTAAATCCCAGTAAAAAGGGAAGGCATTGCCTTTGTAAAGTAAACAAACACCACAGAGTAAGCAAGCGGAAGTAAAACACTAAGTACAAAAAGAAGAGCTGAAAAGTAAAAGGGGCCGGAAATACAAGCCCAACTGTAAAGTACAACTCGAAAGGGAAAACAGCGACTAAAAAGTAAAGCTGCTACGCTGAGATGTCCACTGGAAATCCCACCTGAAGGGTGGGTACAGATAGCTCCTCTGCTCCTCGGGTCCCGCCATCCGCTCCGAGTATGTCCCGCCCAGTGTCCACCTCCGGGTACCGCCTCGTCGTATAGTCCACCTCCAGGTACCGTCCAGTCCTTGAACCTTCGGCTTCTGTCAGCACTGTCCGTCGTCTGCAACCAACACAACGAGGTGCGGGCATAGCCCGTGCAGGGGTGAGTATAACGATACTCAGTAGGGACCCCGAGACCCTCAAGGTCTCACAAAAACCAACAAGGATAAACACACGAAGATCTCAACAGATAAACCCTACTTAGGTATATGCCCATACATATACCTAAGTTATCAAGTAACCCATCTCAATCATGAGGAAACACAAGGATTGTGAAATCGACGGATAACCACTACCCGGGTATATGCCCATACATATACCAAAGTTAGCAAGTGACCCATCTCAATCATGAGGTAAACACAAGGTCAAAAGTCTCAGCTCAAACCAGGATTTTCATTATCGAAACCGTAACTGCTGAAGAGCTCCGTCTCTAGAGTGTACAGTGGTCCTGTCACGACTCCGAGGCTGCCGCTCACTAACCTAGGACTGCTGAAGTACTCCTCCTGTCGAGTACTGCGGGTTTGCGGCCAACTACCTGGCGCTCCGTCCGCTGAGGGTCTGTCGCCAAATACCGGGCGCTACCCAGATAGCCTACTGAGGTACTCCTCCTGCCGAGTACCGCGGGTCTGCTGCCAACTACCAGGCGCTCCGTCCGCCGTGGGTCTGCCGCCAAATACCGGGCGCTCCGTCCACTGGGCTAATCGACTCACTCCAAGTCGAGTCGGTCAAGCAGTCGTCAGGTCTCAGCCGGCTACACGGTCTCCGTACTCTGCACGCTCGTCTCCGGGAGGGTCCGCTCCACGAGCTACTGGTCGATACTCCAAGTATCACAAAGTCCCGCAAAGAAGTATCTCAAAAGTCCGTTTCGTCACAGGGGTCTCAACGCAACAGACGGCGCGTCGATCGGACGCCCGGTCTGTGAGTTATTAGCCTTTTCGTCCCAGGGGCCCGGTTGGTTTCGAGTGTGAACCAATCCCGGCCGTATCTCAACTGTACCCCGAACTCCCATAGGGTATACTCAAAGGGACCGTTACTCCACGTAAACACCAACGCCGCTGACGGTTCGTCAAACGGACGTCCTGTCTGAAGGTTATCAACTTTCCCGTTCCAGGGGCCCGGTTGGATTTCGGGTACAATCCAACCCGGCCATACTCCGACTGCATCCAAAACTCGGGCGGAGTATGTCAAAAGTTCCGTCTCATCAAGAGGAAGTCAACGAAATAGACGGCGCGTCAATCGGACGCCCGGTCTGTGAGTTATTGGCATTTTCGTCTCCGGGGCCCGGTTGGTTTTTATGGTAAAACCATCCCGACCGTACTCCACCTGCGTCCAAACCTCGGGCGGAGTATGCCAAAAGATCCGTCTCATTAAGAGGAACGCAACGCGACTGACGGCGCGTCAATCGGACGTTCGTGGCTCAAGATATGAGCGTTTCCGCTCCGAAGGCCCGGTTGGTTCCGTGAACGAACCAACCCGGCCGAACTCAAAGTAATCCGAAACCTTGAGTGCGATATACCGAAACGACCGTCTCGATCCAAGGATCGCGTTGCCGCAGACGGTTCGTCGTTCGGAGGTCCGAGGCTCAAGTTATGAGCCAAAAACCAAATCAGGTTCGAAACGGGGGGGTCCGGGTCCGGGCCGACCCGGCCCGACCCCCCCCCCCCGGGCGGCGCGGTGGCCGGCGGCGGCGGCGGGCCGCGGCGGCGGGCGGCGGCGGCGGCGGGCCGCGGTGGCGGCGGCGGCGGGCCGCGGTGGCGGCGGGCCGCGGTGGCGGCGGGCCGCGAGGGGCCGCACGCGGTCGGCTTGCGGGGAGCAAGCTCCCGCTTTGCTGGAGGGCGGCGCACGCGGGGTGCCGCGGCGGCTTGGCCGCACACGGTCGGCACGCAGGGGGCTAAGCCCCCCCGATTTTCCTCTGGCGGCGCGGCTTAGCCGCGCCGATTTTTAAAAGAAACGCCCCCCGCCACGTGGGGGGGCTTGCTGGAACGGAACCGGGGGGCCGGCTGCCCCCCCTTCTTCAAAAAAAAACCGCCCTCCTCTTAAAGAGGGGGGGGGGGTTTATTAGGCGGCCGGGGGATTAATTTTCCCCCGGTTTTAAAGCCTTCCGGCCGGCCAGCTGGCCGGCCGGTTTTCTCAAACGGGACCGGAAATTCCGGTCCCCCTTTCGGCTACTGACGCCGGCGGCCCGGCCGCCGGTCTTCTCTTCCGCCGCGGCCCGGAACCGGCCGCGGTCTTCTCGTCCCGCCGCGGCCTGGAACCGGCCGCGGTCTCCTCGTCCTGCCGCGGCCCGGAACCGGCCGCGGCGTTCGTCATCCGGCGCGGTGCGACGGCACCGCGCCCCTTTGCCGTGCTTTGATTCTTTTCAACGCGGCGCGACGGCGTCGCGTTCTTGAAGATTTTTCCTCGGCGTGGCGCGACGGCGCCGCGTAATTTAATTGAACGATCTTCCGCGTGGTGCGACGACACCTTGCTACTTGCTTCCACCCGCATGGATAAACATGAACGTTGGAGGGGGGTTCGGCCGTGTTCGTGCGGTCCGGCCCCCTCACGTTAAATTAATAACGCAACTTAAACAATCAAGCATCAAGTTAGACATGCGAGATCCACGTTCAAGGAAAAGAATAAAGAAATAAAGAACCAACAACCCCTACCTCGGGTTCAAGATTCGAAGAATCGTCTACGTTCCGCGGAAGACGGTGTCGCGGAGGTCAGGCGTCGCGGTCGTCGTTCGTCAAATCCGTTGACGAAGTGTTATGCCCGAAGAGACACGACGTTGGCGGATCTTCGTTTGCCGACGAAGAAGGTCCGAGGAGGAAGCGGCGTTCCCTTTTGTTGACACCGAGGACGAAGAAGAGAGGCGTCGTTCTTCGTCGGAGTTTGAGCGTTCTTCGTTCTTCGTCAGAGCTTGAAGATGAAGAGGAGCTCTCAAAAAGCTCTCAAGGGAATAAACAAAACAACCCAAAAACAAATAAGATTACATCTTATTTTATTAACACAAAACTCAAAAGAATTTCAAATTTTTGAAATTCAAAAGAGTTTAACTCCCCAAAATTAAATAAGTAACTTAAGCCATTAAAGAGGGGGGTTAAGGATGTTGAGAGAATTTGAAAAGAAAAAGGGGTTCGTGTGGGCCCCACCACACTTAATCCTCCCAAGGGAGGTTAAGTGGGTGTGGGTCCCATTTCCAACCTCCTTTGGTAGGTTTTTAAAATAAGTTAACATAAAATTTGTCTTACTCAATTTTATTTAACTTAACTGAAAAACCCCAAAACTAACTTTCAACTCGCAACAAACGCAACTCCCGAAAAGGTCTCTTTAAGCGAATATCGGCGCTGCGAGTTCATCGGTGCCCTCGGATTTCAATTCCGAGCACCGGATCAAAAGTTAGGAATTCCCGCTCGTTCGTTCACTGAACGTACCCGAGCCAAACTTCGGAAATTAATTCCGGGCACTCCGGGCCTCGGAATCAGGTGCCGTCTGAAACCGCGCTCTTGTAAAATTCTAAAGAAAATTAAGAAAAAAATTTCCCTCGAATTTTACGGGTCTTTACATTACTCCCACCTCAGGGCTTTACGTCCCCGTAAAGCTACATCAACAACTAGGGAAACAAAAGAGGGTACTGAGCACGCATCTGAGCCCCCCGCTCCCATGTGCTCTCCTGGAGATTCCCGTGCCGCCATCTGTTGTGCACAAGAGGAATCGATCGCCCAAGTAGGACCCGCTCCTGACGGTCCTCTATCTCCACTGGGACCTCCGTAAAAGTCACCCCATCGTCAACGTCAAGCTCCCCATGGTCAATGATGTGCGTCGGGTCGTGCACGTATTTCCTCAGCTGAGATACGTGGAAGACGTCGTGCACCCGGTGCAACTGAGGTGGTAGAGCCAGGCGATAAGCCACCTCGCCAACCTTGCTGAGGACCTGGAAGGGTCTGATGAAGCGCGGAGATATCTTGCCGCCTCGGCCAAATCTCTGAATACCACGTCGAGGTGAGACCCGCAAGAAGTCGTGGTCGCCATCCTCGAACTCCAGTGGCCTCCGCCTCCTGTCAGCATATGACTTCTGCCGGCTCTGAGCTGTCCTCATCCGCTCCTGGATGACCTGGACCTTCTCTGGTTCCACAAGAGCTGCAAGATTTCTTCTTTGCCGATAAGAGAAACCTGGTCTCATCCCCTGGATGAACCACATTCTTTGCCTAAAACAGTCAATCCTAACATGGATGATACTAATCCATACCAAGGATGACGTCGTAAGGCCTCGACGCTACTACTAAGAGATCCAACCGTTACTCTCGCCTCCAAGGGTTGAGTCACACTGTCGGCATCAGTGTGTGGTAACTGGTCTCCTCCAGTAGATGTCTCACAAGTGAGGGTCAAGTCAACAGTCAACTGAAACCTCTTAGTAACATCACAAAAGAGGACAGGAATGAAAACATCACAAAGGATGCGTCTTTTATTATTGCAGCTCATAATACAAGACGCTACACAAAAGCAACATCAACATGAAACTAGAAGTACAAAAGACGTATTCACTAGTTCCGCTCCTGTCCACCTGTTCCCAGAGATCCATGATCGTAAGCTTCAGCTGCCTGAAGCTGTGCTCTCGCATGTTCACCTACTCCCTGTGTTCGGGGTGGACCTCCTGGTGGTGGTGGTGGCAGAGCCTCAAAGCGTCGTCCACCACCTGCTGCTCGGCCAGCTCCTCTGCCTCGTCCGCCTCCTCCCTGCGGACCGCCACGGTCGAACCTCTGCCTCTGCCTAGGTGGTTCCTCAACCGTCTGCTGCTCCTCCGCATGGCGGGTCGGGCAGTCTCGAGCCATGTGGCCTTGCCCGCCGCATGAAAAGCACTGTCTTCCACTCAAAAGACTGACTCCGCGCTGTGTGCCCTGCACTGCTGAGCCAGTGCCCTGAGGTCGTCTGCCTGAAGGTCTGGTCTGTCTGGACCCCTGAGTCATCTGTCGGCTACCTGCTACCGAAGACTCCGCTACGTGCCGCCCTGCGGTGGGTCGCTGCGCTGGTGAAGACTCAGCAAGGAAGCTCTCAATTAGAAGGGCCCGCTCCAGTACTCCTGTCTGAGTCGGTAAGCTGAGGGAGATCAGCGATGCCCTGATCTCGTGTCTCAAACCCTGCTCGAAGGTCCGGGCCCGGAAGAATGGGTCCCGTACCATGTCGGTCGAGTACCGAGAAAGGTCGGTGAACCTCGCCGCGTACTGAGCGACCGTCATGCTGCCCTGCCGCAGCTGTAGAAGCTCCTGGATACGTACCGCACGAAGGGTGGCTGGGACGAACTCCGAGCGGAAGAGGCTCTCAAAGTCCGTCCAAAGAAGAGATGCCTCATCGTGCACCTGGAGCATCAAGCTCCACCATCGTCCTGCTGCTGCGTGTAGTAGGCTCGCAGCGAGGATCACCATGAGGTCTGCTGGTGTCCTCACTAGCCTAAACATTCGAACTACTGCCTCCAGCCAGTCCTCTGCTGCCTGGGGATCCGTCTCCCCGCGAAACCTGGGCGGTCGCTGGCGCTGAAACTCATGCAGTGCGCTGAGGCGACGTGCATCGTCAGCGGCTGCTGCTGGAAGCATCGGGGGCTCGGCGGGTAGAGCTACCGCCGGTGCTACTGCTGACAAAGGGCCCTGCACCGAGGCCTCGTCGCTCGGTGGGCTGTCGTCACGCTCGACTCTCGGAACCCTAACTGGCTGCCGTCGTGGGGTCATCCTGAAAGAAACAACGTAACACGATCAAACGATTATACCTGGTGAGCTGACCTGGTTTGAGCTGTTTTAAGGGGAAAAACTTTTGAAAACACACATGCAATCAGTGTTTTCGTGCACAAAGTCGGAAATCAGTTGTCAGGGTCCTGGTGTATGGATACGTCGGCCGCCCGCACCAACACTGGACTCCCTGAACTGAAAACCACACTCGGTACTCTCAACACTATTGCTTCACAGAAAGAAACATCAGAGTTATAAGTTCTGCGGTAGAACCGAACTCCTCTGATACCAATTGTCACGACCCGCCCTCGGGGTCCGTACCGTGACTACCCCAAGCCCGCCTTCCATAGGCCAGGGGCTGGCGACTAGCACCAAGGCGTAAATCCCAGTAAAAAGGGAAGGCATTGCCTTTGTAAAGTAAACAAACACCACAGAGTAAGCAAGCGGAAGTAAAACACTAAGTACAAAAAGAAGAGCTGAAAAGTAAAAGGGGCCGGAAATACAAGCCCAACTGTAAAGTACAACTCGAAAGGGAAAACAGCGACTAAAAAGTAAAGCTGCTACGCTGAGATGTCCACTGGAAATCCCACCTGAAGGGTGGGTACAGATAGCTCCTCTGCTCCTCGGGTCCCGCCATCCGCTCCGAGTATGTCCCGCCCAGTGTCCACCTCCGGGTACCGCCTCGTCGTATAGTCCACCTCCAGGTACCATCCAGTCCTTGAACCTTCGGCTTCTGTCAGCACTGTCCGTCGTCTGCAACCAACACAACGAGGTGCGGGCATAGCCCGTGCAGGGGTGAGTATAACGATACTCAGTAGGGACCCCGAGACCCTCAAGGTCTCACAAAAACCAACAAGGATAAACACACGAAGATCTCAACAGATAAACCCTACTTAGGTATATGCCCATACATATACCTAAGTTATCAAGTAACCCATCTCAATCATGAGGAAACACAAGGATTGTGAAATCGACGGATAACCACTACCCGGGTATATGACCATACATATACCAAAGTTAGCAAGTGACCCATCTCAATCATGAGGTAAACACAAGGTCAAAAGTCTCAGCTCAAACCAGGATTTTCATTATCAAAACCGTAACTGCTGAAGAGATCCGTCTCTAGAGTGTACAGTGGTCCTGTCACGACTCCGAGGCTGCCGCTCACTAACCTAGGACTGCTGAAGTACTCCTCCTGTCGAGTACTGCGGGTTTGCGGCCAACTACCTGGCGCTCCGTCCGCTGAGGGTCTGTCGCCAAATACCGGGCGCTACCCAGATAGCCTACTGAGGTACTCCTCCTGCCGAGTACCGCGGGTCTGCTGCCAACTACCAGGCGCTCCGTCCGCCGTGGGTCTGCCGCCAAATACCGGGCGCTCCGTCCACTGGGCTAATCGACTCACTCCAAGTCGAGTCGGTCAAGCAGTCGTCAGGTCTCAGCCGGCTACACGGTCTCCGTACTCTGCACGCTCGTCTCCGGGAGGGTCCGCTCCACGAGCTACTGGTCGATACTCCAAGTATCACAAAGTCCCGCAAAGAAGTATCTCAAAAGTCCGTTTCGTCACAGGGGTCTCAACGCAACAGACGGCGCGTCGATCGGACGCCCGGTCTGTGAGTTATTAGCCTTTTCGTCCCAGGGGCCCGGTTGGTTTCGAGTGTGAACCAATCCCGGCCGTATCTCAACTGTACCCCGAACTCCCATAGGGTATACTCAAAGGGACCGTTACTCCACGTAAACACCAACGCCGCTGACGGTTCGTCAAACGAACGTCCTGTCTGAAGGTTATCAACTTTCCCGTTCCAGGGGCCCGGTTGGATTTCGGGTACAATCCAACCCGGCCATACTCCGACTGCATCCAAAACTCGGGCGGAGTATGTCAAAAGTTCCGTCTCATCAAGAGGAAGTCAACGAAACAGACGGCGCGTCAATCGGACGCCCGGTCTGTGAGTTATTGGCATTTTCGTCTCCGGGGCCCGGTTGGTTTTTATGGTAAAACCATCCCGACCGTACTCCACCTGCGTCCAAACCTCGGGCGGAGTATGCCAAAAGATCCGTCTCATTAAGAGGAACGCAACGCGACTGACGGCGCGTCAATCGGACGTTCGTGGCTCAAGATATGAGCGTTTCCGCTCCGAAGGCCCGGTTGGTTCCGTGAACGAACCAACCCGGCCGAACTCAAAGTAATACGAAACCTTGAGTGCGATATACCGAAACGACCGTCTCGATCCAAGGATCGCGTTTCCGCAGACGGTTCGTCGTTCGGAGGTCCGAGGCTCAAGTTATGAGCCAAAAACCAAATCAGGTTCGAAACGGGGGGGGTCCGGGTCCGGGCCGACCCGGCCCGACCCCCCCCCCCCCCCGGGCGGCGCGGTGGCCGGCGGCGGCGGGCCGCGGCGGCGGGCGGCGGCGGCGGCGGGCCGCGGGGGCGGCGGCGGCGGGCCGCGGTGGCGGCGGGCCGCGAGGGGCCGCACGCGGTCGGCGTGCGGGGAGCAAGCTCCCGCTTTGCTGGAGGGCGGCGCACGCGGGGTGCCGCGGCGGCTTGGCCGCACACGGTCGGCACGCAGGGGGCTAAGCCCCCCCGATTTTCCTCTGGCGGCGCGGCTTAGCCGCGCCGATTTTTAAAAGAAACGCCCCCCGCCACGTGGGGGGGCTTGCTGGAACGGAACCGGGGGGCCGGCTGCCCCCCCCCTTCTTCAAAAAAAAAACCGCCCTCCTCTTAAAGAGGGGGGGGGGGTTTATTAGGCGGCCGGGGGATTAATTTTCCCCCGGTTTTAAAGCCTTCCGGCCGGCCAGCTGGCCGGCCGGTTTTCTCAAACGGGACCGGAAATTCCGGTCCCCCTTTCGGCTACTGACGCCGGCGGCCCGGCCGCCGGTCTTCTCTTCCGCCGCGGCCCGGAACCGGCCGCGGTCTTCTCGTCCCGCCGCGGCCTGGAACCGGCCGCGGTCTCCTCGTCCTGCCGCGGCCCGGAACCGGCCGCGGCGTTCGTCATCCGGCGCGGTGCGACGACACCGCGCCCCTTTGCCGTGCTTTGATTCTTTTCAACGCGGCGCGACGGCGTCGCGTTCTTGAAGATTTTTCCTCGGCGTGGCGCGACGGCGCCGTGTAATTTAATTGAACGATCATCCGCGTGGTGCGACGGCACCTTGCTACTTGCTTCCACCCGCATGGATAAACATGAACGTTGGAGGGGGGTTCGGCCGTGTTCGTGCGGTCCGGCCCCCTCACGTTAAATTAATAACGCAACTTAAACAATCAAGCATCAAGTTAGACATGCGAGATCCACGTTCAAGGAAAAGAATAAAGAAATAAAGAACCAACAACCCCTACCTCGGGTTCAAGATTCGAAGAATCGTCTACGTTCCGCGGAAGACGGTGTCGCGGAGGTCGGGCGTCGCGGTCGTCGTTCGTCAAATCCGTTGACGAAGTGTTATGCCCGAAGAGACACGACGTTGGCGGATCTTCGTTTGCCGACGAAGAAGGTCCGAGGAGGAAGCGGCGTTCCCTTTTGTTGACACCGAGGACGAAGAAGAGAGGCGTCGTTCTTCGTCGGAGTTTGAGCGTTCTTCGTTCTTCGTCAGAGCTTGAAGATGAAGAGGAGCTCTCAAAAAGCTCTCAAGGGAATAAACAAAACAACCCAAAAACAAATAAGATTACATCTTATTTTATTAACACAAAACTCAAAAGAATTTCAAATGTTTGAAATTCAAAAGAGTTTAACTCCCCAAAATTAAATAAGTAACTTAAGCCATTAAAGAGGGGGGTTAAGGATGTTGAGAGAATTTGAAAAGAAAAAGGGGTTCGTGTGGGCCCCACCACACTTAATCCTCCCAAGGGAGGTTAAGTGGGTGTGGGTCCCATTTCCAACCTCCTTTGGTAGGTTTTTAAAATAAGTTAACATAAAATTTGTCTTACTCAATTTTATTTAACTTAACTGAAAAACCCCAAAACTAACTTTCAACTCGCAACAAACGCAACTCCCGAAAAGGTCTCTTTAAGCGAATATCGGCGCTGCGAGTTTATCGGTGCCCTCGGATTTCAATTCCGAGCACCGGATCAAAAGTTAGGAATTCCCGCTCGTTCGTTCACTGAACGTACCCGAGCCAAACTTCGGAAATTAATTCCGGGCACTCCGGGCCTCGGAATCAGGTGCCGTCTGAAACCGCGCTCTTGTAAAATTCTAAAGAAAATTAAGAAAAAAATTTCCCTCGAATTTTACGGGTCTTTACATTTATGGTCTTGGAACGAGGCCTTGATGGTATGGTTATGATGTCTCACATTATGCATTCCCTCATTATGAAACTAGTAATTGATAGTTCATGTGGTTATTCGACCAGTAGAATACCCATGAATATGTTTTATTATAGCATTGTTTATTTAGCTATTATTCCTATCATATCATGTTAAAATTTATTTTTAAAGGCATGTGTTTTTAGTTATTCACCATGCCTAGTGTATATGATATCTTTCGCTGTATTTCTTACCCTTACCGAGTGTTTGAGCTCACCCCTTTATTATGTCTTACTTTTTTCCCAAGATGTGAAGAAGTATATTACAAATAAACTGTAGGGATAACCTAGGAGATATGGATGTTTTAAAAGGAATTTCTATGTTGTATTTATTTTCAAGTTATATTGTTGAAATTATGTATGTATCTTGTTTTCAATGATTCTAAACTACTCGGTCCTTCATGATGCATATTCCTTGTTTATATGCCAATGTAATAAAATAAGGCATCAGCTTTGGGAAACTGGGGTTGGGTCTTTACATAACCAAACATATACCAAAACTGGGTACAAACCAAAAATCAACATCAACCATGTCATGTAATGCTAATAATACCAAAATGAAGGAAATCTAAAATAAAGAAAACCAGCTGAATCCCCAAAAACAGTCCTAACTCCAAGTCTGGATCCTCATCTATGCATATCCCAAGACCTAATCAACTCCCAAGCATAGGTCCCTTTCCCTTGTCCTGAATTACAACCATGAAATCTTCTTGGGTACCAAACGACGACTCGGGCAGGGTGTGAGTACAACTCAATAGGCCACCACCATCATGTCTACAAAATATCCAGTCTAAACAGACAGTGCATGTAGGTAATAAAACAATGACAAGAAAACAATGATAAGTCGGATGCCATTAGACAACAAAGTAAACTTAAAAAATTTCTATATTTATTACCATTTTCATCATTTATAACATCTTCATTACTTACTCCCTTTTCATCATGTATTCCATGGGTTAGGCATATACATCATTTACACATGGGTTTAAGGCAATCAATCACTATACACAGGGGAATAAGTCAAGTCCCTATATCACTAGGGATAAACACATCACAAAAAACACACTATCATCACCTTGAAGCCTCAGTCTGGGTAGAGTGAAACCATTAGGGGAATAGAGCTTCATCCCCTTCTCTAACCTGTGCATTGTGGGGTGGAGTTTAGAGCACCAGTCTAACTCGACCCATGGGCATAGAACCTCAGTTAATACCCCACACTACCAAGTCATGTGCACATTCTTATTTAACCATTCAACACACACAAACAATATCACAACCAAACACAACCAATATAAATAACAATCACATTCCATAACCATCAACATGGTAATTAATACTATGTCATAACCCATTAACATATTTTCCATTTACATTACATAATTTTTTATCCCAATTCTCATTATCATGCCTTAACCCATTAAGTATATTAAAAAATTCACATACATTAGCCAATATTCACCAATTACCATACATTATCCCATTTAGCCCATTTAACATTTCACATGCATTTGCCCACTTATGCATTTTGAGTACAATTCTATCACATAGCACAACCACTTTATTACATTCAACCCATTAGGTATACCCCATAATTACCATGTATTAACCCATTCAACATATTCAATAGTTACCTTATGTAAACCCATTTACATGTTCTTCAATTCACAACCCATTTCCAATTTAACACATTCATCATTTCATATATACTAATCCTTTTAGGAATTTTAACATAATTCATAATCCATTTGACAAAATCTCATTTCACGCAATTAACCATTTTCAAGCCATGCCAAACAACCCCTTATTCTATTATCAAAACCTAGGCGCAACTATAAATATTTCATTTTTAACTCCACTAAAAATATTCAACATGTTTAAAAACGGGCTATACGTTATCGCAAGTCAACTCTATACTTAACTTTACCAATTTCTTGGTTTGGGAATGCCGACTTACCCCACGGGTGGCCCTAAATCATTCTAATCATCCTCAAAACATCCCATTGGGATCATGAGGGGTCTAAATCATTAATTATCCAACCATTTTACTGAATCTTACTCAAGGTAATAAATTCACAATAAGAGGTAATCAAGATCTCAACGCACATACATAGATCTATAACAAAAACTATGGGATAAAACTTATAGACCTACTACCATGAATCTAATGATTAACACACTATTAATCATGGACTTAGATCCAAATTCAAACACCCTTTAAATCCCCAACCAATATTCCACTGGAAAAAATATGGTTTTAGGCTTCAGAAGAAGATGAGAGAAACTACAAACCCTAATACGGAGAAGAGAAGTAAGAGGAGCGTTAGACATATTGGGGGGCTTCAATCCACAACCAACAACACTCCAAATGACCAAGAATCGAAGGAGAAACACCATTGGGAATATTAGGTCGATTTGGTTCATCCTTAGGGTTGAGAGGGGGAGAAATGAGGGGGAAATAAGGTGGGGATATAAACATCCCATAATGGAAAACCTGTAGATTTTCTAACTTTTATTGGGGTGTATGGTTTGTCCACATGATTTTCCAAACCATGCACAAACCATGTGCAAGATACTGTCTAAGGGGAAAATTCGCACTATTACATGGGAAGCTCGGTATAGTTTGACTAACCATGCTCCAACCGTGCGTAATGCCACTATCTAAGGTTGCACGATTTTCCTAGGAAGGACGCATGGTTTACTTAACCGTTCCCCTTGCACAAGTTGGCATGGTTTTCCCTATTTTCATGTACTGAACCCCTGAAACACCCCTGAGGTCCCAAATACTCCCAAGAAACATTTCATTAACCAAAAACAATATATTAAAACCAAAATTTAAACAAGGCCATACCTTCACAAAGACCGAGATCTTACAAGCATGGTGTTGCATGCTTGTGTGATGTTGCAGACCCCCTTGGGCAATGGCATTCTACACAGCTAGCACATAGTTAGCCAAATCTTGCACCTATCCCATGTGGGGTGATCCTTTAAGTAGTAAGGGGTGCATGGTTGGCACATGATTTGGTCAACCATGCGGCCAAACCGTGTGCCCCGGTAAATGTGAGTAAAATTCCAACTTTGTCCTTGAAATGTTTTTAACCCCAATTCCCTCTTCCTCACTCATTATTCTCTAGCAGTAATAATTCAAGATGTCTCCTCCTCCTATTCATAAGGTTCTCGATATCTCCCACATCCTACATATGAATCCTTCGTTGTCGAGTGTGTTTTAAATCTCTTGGTAAGCTCTACGATCCTCTCCCTTCTATTTCAAGTTTTCCATCCTCCTCTGTTGTGCTATTTAGGTGAATACTTGTCATGAATCGACCCATGTCGAGGCTCAAGTTGAAACTACCCCAAGACTGCCTCCATAGACTAGGGGTGGCAACAAGCGATGAAGGAATAACTAACTTGGGGAGGCGTTTGCCTAAGTACTTGTACACACACACACAACCAACTCAATGCAAAGTGAAAAGGGAAAGAAGAAAAGATGAAACACTGCTATAAAATAAACCAATCATGCATAAACCTCTAGAAAATACAAACGTATGGTAGTGTAAGATGAAAAGTAAAGGGAAAAATATACACCCAACCAAAAACGTGTCCCAAGATAACAGAAAACTTGAAAAGTAAATAGTCGATCCTAGCTCATAAATCCTGATCTATGACCACCGTATACGGTCCAAACACCCAGTATCCTTAAGATCCTCTGTATTCATGGTCAACTTGTCAATCATCTACATGAGAAACGATACATGTGGGTGAATCCCATGTAGGGGTGAGTATAAACATACCCATTAGGATGCCCCAAAAGTTTATGGGAGAGAAGTAAGAGACATAAGAGGAAGAGAAAGACAACAGGTAGCATAAGACATAGTGAAAGAGTACAAATCATCCCAACAAAGACTATAAGTAAGGCCGTCCAAACACAAGAGGATAAATATGGTGAGTAGATGAACTACTCATTAAGCCTTCACTACCTATAGTAGGATAATAGACCCATCCAACCACAAGAAACTAGAAACAAAAATCATGTGACATACATTGCACATCTTCACCTCTCCTGGAAGGATAGTGTCCAAATCCAAGTAGTGGATATAGAAGAAGGATATATATATATATATATATATATATATATATATATGCTCAATCAAAAGAAGTCCAAAATAGAGAGTAAGGAGATATCCATCTCACTTCTCAGCTCAAGAATAAGAGTAGCCAACAGTTCCAAAGTCCATCAATGATGCCCAACATCCCACACATCTGCCCTAAACACAGAAGTCTAAGGAACTCATTCACCACACTTTGATACTATCCACTTTGGGTGAAATTGAATCTCCCACACAGTTTTATGTCGCGTCACAAAAAATGTGTCTCAATGGGGAAATCATATCTCTTACTCATGAGTCCAAAGCTAATCCAAACCATGTCTATTCACTATGAATCATAGTCAAGGGGCCAAAATTGCTATATAGAGGTCCCATGACCTGGTACAATATGAGGGTTCCACTCTGGTAGTTAAGGACCCATGCCCAACCCAGTTATAGGGTTCCACTCTAAGTCATCGATTACCCATGCCTTGATACCATAAGATGGTTCCACTTAGGAGGTCGAGGACCCATGCCCAACCTATCTAAAGGGTTCTACTCTAATAATTATTAAGGAACCATGCCCAACCCATCTGAAGGGTTCCACTCGGGAGTAAGCATCTGGTGACTCTGCCTGATTAATGTCATCATCAGGGTTTCCTCAAAAGGTATCATACCCTAAACATTTCACATCGTATCTCTAAATCCACAACTGAGAGCACCATCACTTTCTACATAGAAAAATACTCAGGATAGGATACTCACAAACCAAAATTCAAGTTCAAACAAAGAAGATACGAAGCATGAAAGTTTCCTCAAATGAACCAAGAGGGTACATGGTGTGTGAGGGGTCCCACATGGAATGTGAGCCCACTTTATAGCCTGCCCGTGTCCCTGACCGGAATATGGGTTCCTGTCCATGTAGCAGTACACACCATGTAGTTGGACTACACGGCGTGTCCTGACTTACTAGGACCAGGTTTGTGTGTTGCTCACCATGTCCGTGTACCAAAGTACACAGGTGTGTACCTGAACCTGTGTACTTATATGCAGGTTCCCGTCCATGTGACCCTTCACATGGGTTGTCCAACTGAGATAGGGTACATGAAGTTTAAGGGATAATTACATGCCATGTCACCCTTAATTTTTCTAAAACCCTAGCGTCGTCGCTGACGGGGCCACACATCGTGTGTTCTTCATTGAACATGGTGTATAGTAGGGATTTGTGTATAATATTCATATCTGATATCCGCACCTAGATCTACTCTTTTGACATCTATTTTAGTCTCCAATATTCCACAAAATGACAGATCTAGCTGAGAATGGTGGATCCTAGCTGCCAGTTATCGAAAAATGGTGCCAGAGGTTTGTCAGGGTTTTACCATTGTTCTTCACATCTTCGTTCATCCCTCTCTTTATTTCTTGATCAAAAACCAACAGATCGAGTATCCCTGAACTTTGATGATTCTAGATCTATGCCTTGCTCATCTAACTGTTCTTGTTTTGTCGATTTGCTGTGAATTTGGGGGTCTGATCGGGCTCGATATCGCCTGACAAAGTTGAGCTGGGATCATGGGGATCCAACTGATGAAGAACATGAAGAAAAATGGGGAGAAAAGCACAATAACAAAGGTCAATTGATCAAGGCCAGGTGTTCTTGGCCAATCGATCAAGAACATGTAGTTCATATTAGAAAACAATTAAAACAAAATAGTATTTTAATACTTGGGCACATGTAAGGTCTACAATTGGTGTAGATCCAAGGGAAAGGATGGATATACTCAATCATTTAATCAAAAGGGTAAAACAAAACCAATTTAAGATCCCTAACTCAGTTTTAGATCAATTTCTAATAAAGAACGTATTTTCCAATGATTTAGAAGGATTCACTACGTTCGTTGCGTCCTGATCTGCTCGATTCTGGAGTTTCGTCTTTGTTCGTCGCGGTATGCCAAAGGGATGAGGAAGGAGATCTCTCCGATGATTCTAGAAATTATGAGCTAAACCTGGTAAATTTTTCCATGGTGATACTTTTATAATGTATCATTTTAGGTTATAAGGAATTAACTAATTAATTTAATAATTTATTAATCCACTTAAATGCACTGCCAATGAGTGAGGGGTCCGAATGTCTCGTGATGACTAATTTTATGTCGCGTCTAGAGAAAACACCACATTATGGACTCAACTATGGTATCATATTTCTGATCCAATAAACTGTTTAAGATTTATCCCATTTTCTTTAAGAAGATACATGTGTATAATATAAAATATATTTAATATTTTTATAGAATTAATTTCGGGCACACCAAACCTCAGAATCGCATGTCGTCTCAGCGCCTAGCTTTAAAAATATATATAGAAATATTTAAAAGTCTTAGAAGGAAAAATGGGTCTCTAAATCATTCCCTCCAATATTTTCAACCTCAAAAAGAAAAAACTATTAGAAAAACTCGGGATAATAAGTCTTCACATGGATCTCCTACTCCCAGGAACTACCCTACACATTTTTTTGATTCCACAATATGCAAACCAAAGGGATGGTTTGTCCATGTAGGGCCTACTCTTGAAAATCCTCGATCACTACTGGGTGCTCCACAAAGGTGGATCTATCTTTGATGTCCAGCTCGCCCCATTCGATGATGTGTGTGGGATCATGCATGTATCTCCTCAGGTGCGACACATAGAAGATGTCGTGCACCCGATTTAACTATGGGGGTAGGGAAAGGCAGTAAGCAACCTTTCTAACCCTCTACATGATCTCAAATGGCCTGATGAACCTCGAAGATAGCTTGATTCCCTGGTCGAACCTCCACATTCCTCATCGTGGGGAGACTCTCAGGAAAATGCAGTCTCCCTAATTGAACTCCAAAGGCCTATGATGATGATATGCATAAGATTTATATCTGCTCTGGGACATCCTCATCCGCTCATGGATGACCTTCACTTTCTCTATTATTTCTAGCACCAACTTTGGGCCTATAAGAGATGACTCACACATCTCTGTCCAGAACAAGGTTCACCTTCCAGGTCTCCCATATAGCGCCTCAAAATGTTTCATGCTGATGGTAGAGTGGTAAATATTATTGTATGAAAACTCTACGAAGGGAAGTTGATCTTCCTAGCTCTAGTCAAACTCTAACATGCAAGCCCACAACATGTCCTCCAACACCTATATAGTGTGCTTAGTATTCTCATCAGTATGGGGGTGAAAGTTTGTACTCATTTATAATTGGGTCCCAAATTCCTCTTACATGCCTCTCCACAATCGTTACATAAACCACACATCATGATCAGAGACAATCGCCAAGGGAACCCCGTGAAGGTGAACAATCTCTCGTACATACAACTGCCACAAACTCTCCACTGAACTCTACTCCCTGATGGTAAGGAAGTGAGCTGACATCATGAGTCGATCAAATATCACCCAAATGGCGTCATGACCCTTCTATATGTACAAAAGTTTTGTGACAAAGTCCATGGATATGTCATCCCATTTCCACTCTGGGATTTCAAGGGGCCACAACAAACCTACCGAAACTTGGTGCTCACATTTCACCTATCAAAAGGTGAGACACCGAGAGACTAACCCAGCTACGCTTAGTCTCATGCTGAACCACAAAAACTGTCGATGAAGGTCTTTGTACATCTTCCCTACATTGGGATGTACAACTAGGGGAGAAGTGTGAATCTACCACATCACCTCCTCCTACAACATGACTAGAACCACTGTTCTCCCCTAGAATAAGATGATGTGATTCCATCTTTCATAATTTTTATCTGGTGAGTATCTTGTGGATATCTGATCACAAAAGAACTCATAGTCGATGTTCCCTAGATGAGAATCTCTCACATGATCAAGGAGTGAAGGAGTCAACACCATCGACTATAGAAAAGTTGTACCCTCCTCCTCCACTAGGGTCAACTGTAGGGAAGATAATTGCTCTAAATCTTTCTACACTAGTCAAGCATGAGACTTCCTACTAAGGGAATAAGATACAATGTTTCCCTTCAATAGAGTATAGACTATATCAAAGTTTTAGTCCTACAAGAACTCCAACCAGCGTCGTTGTCTTAGGTTTAAGTCTCTCTGAGTGAAGACGTACATGAGACTTTGGTGGTCTGAGTAAACCATGAAGCAGTCTCCCAGAAGGTAGTGCCTCCACATCATTAGGGGAAAGACTACCACTTCTAGCTCTAGGTCATGAGTTGTTTGGTTCTACTCATGGGGTCTCAACTGCCTCGACCCATATGCTACAACTGCCTGCTACTGCATCAACACACAACCGAGCCCATCTACTAAAGCATTGCAATACACTACGAACTCAATGTATTCCTATAGTAGTCTCAACATTAGAACACTCTTCAACCTCTACCTAAACTCCTCAAAGTCCCTTTGGAACTGCTCAAAATAGGTAAAAGACTTCCCTTTCCATGTTAGGATGGTCAAAGGGGATTTAATTTTTGAGAAGTCTATCATAAACCTCATATAGTACCGCACCAATCCAATAACTATATACACCTCTAACATGCTCTTGGGTGGATCCAAAGAAAGAACTACATTGATCTTCACTGGGTCTATGGATAAACCATGCTTAGAAATAACATGCACCAGAAAGTGAGCCTCATGAATCCAGAACTGGGACTTTGAGAGCTTTCCATAAAGATGGTGATCTCAAAGAAAATCTAGAACCATCATCAAGTGATCTTCATGTTCCTCATATGATGCAGAGTAAATGAGTATGTCATTGATGAAGATGACCAAAAACTAGTCCAAGTATGAATGAAAGGTATGGTTCATCAAATCTATATACACAATAGGGGAATTCATCACACCAAATGACATCACAAGGAACTCATAGTGTCCATATCAACATCAGAATGCTAGCTTTAGAATATTATCCTTGTTAACCCTAAACTTGTGGTAGCTAGATCTGATATTAATCTTTGAGAACCATCTCTGACCTTGAAATTGGTCAAAGAGGTCATCAATCATTGAAAAGGGGTACTTATTCTTTATCATGTCCTGGTTTAGGCAATGATAATCTATGCAAAGTCATAAGCTCTCGTCCACCTTTTTCACGAACATGACTAGAGATGCCCAGGGGACACACTGGGTCTAATGAAACCTTTCTCATGAAGGTCCTCCAACTACAACTAAAGCTCTCAGATATTGGTAGGTTTCGTTCTATATGATGTATAAGATATAAGAGAGGTGTCCAGATACAAATTGATGCAAAACTCCATCTCACACCTCATAGGTAGTCCCAGAGCATCCTTGAGGAAGATGTCCATATAATCCTCCACAACCGAAGGAACACTGATGCCTGAAGAACCCACTTACCCAAGGGCTACACTCACCAACTGATGGGTGATAGGCTGGAAACTCCTTCTTGCAACACCCACTTATCCTACCATGAGATCTATCTCTCCAAAAAAGGAGAATCTCATCCCATTAGCGCGTAGACATCTGATTTGTTTGCGGTGAAATTCAATCTTGGATTGGACTATGGAAAGCCAATACACACAAAAGATGACTTCATAGGGTTCCATAATGATGAACAAAAGGTCCCACATGAACCTATCTCCACTAAATAATATCTTCCACTACCAGTAGATGAAATATACAGAAGAAGCATTCCCTGTAGGAACCTCAAGAGAAATCTGTTGTACTAGCACCTCAACCAGGAGTTCCAGCTCTCACACCAGGAGTATGGAGATAATGGAATGACTAAAACCTGTGTCTAAAAGCACCGAATCAAGAGTATAATAAACACAGATCGTACCTCTTATCATCTCATGCGTTGTAGGATCATAGACATCTAAAGCATGTAGTTGTCTGTGGACCCGACTGCTATCTCTCTAAGCCTAATGTGGGCTGACTGGTGGTGGTGGTGGAAGGATCTCATAACGTCACCCTCCAAAAGTAGCTCCTCCTACTCCTCTTATAGATTCATCTCCCTAGGGACCACCTTTTCCATGCTTGAGGGATCCCTGATCATGGCGCTGCCTCTATCATGGAGGTCCATCAGCTATCTTCATGTGCTGCTCGACATGCCAGGTCGGGCAGTACCACACCATGTGACCTCACCTATCACAAGTAAAATACCACCCTTCAATAGGTTTCCCTATCACTCCACATCGCCTCTCACCATATTTCTGTGTCTGATCATGGAAGGATCTTCTATGCTGAGATCCTAGTGCTCAAAGTCTGCTAGCTGCTGTAGACAACTCAGCTCTCTAGCACCCACTACCAGCTCCATTTTTCTGGCATTCCTCCGACAGAAATCTCTCTGTCACCAGTGCTATATCCAACACCCTGACATAGGTGGGGATGCACAAGGGTTCAACGCTAGCTCAAATATCTCTATGGAGTCTATGATCAAACTTACATTCTTAGAAGTAACCATCCCCAATCATGTCAAGGGAGTAATGTGTAAGGTCTGTGGACCTTTTCACGTACACAACCACCATCATCCCTCCCTGATTCATATCCAAAAGCTCCTAGATCCAAACTGAGCATAAAAAGGAGGGGTAATACTACTCATGGAAAAAATATTGGAAATCATCCCACAAGAGTGCCTACTCATCATGCATCTGTGTAACCAGGCTCCACCAATGTCCAAATACTCTATGGAAAAGGCTGACTACCAATGTCACCAGCTGATCTTTTAAGTTCCGAACAAGTCTGAAGATACATACCACTGACTCTAGCCAATCCTCTATTTCCTGAGGATATAGCTCATGATGGAACCTTAGTGGTCTCTGCTGTTGGAACTCATAGAGTGCACTAATCCTGTGCACATCCTTATCCTACTTTGTTGGGATTATAAAAAAGTTAGAGGTGCTGCTACCTACCCACCTAGAGGAAGGGGTTGTAAGATAGACCCTGAAATGATGCCTCATCGCTCATAGTATCGTCATCATGAACCAAATTTGGTATCCTGGATAGATTTCATTATGGAGGCATCCTGAAAGTTATCAAGGAGGTATCCTTAAGTGCATCCACAAAACCCAGGTTCAAAACCAAGTAGAGGCATATTTATGGTACTGTAGTAGAACTATACACTGTGCGGTACTGTAGCAGAACTGTACACTGTACAGGTACTGTAGTAGAACTGTACACTGTGCGGATACTGTGGCAGTACTGTAGTAGGTACTGTTTGGTACTGTAGCAGTTGGAACTATTAACCTTGGGCCACCGGTTTGGGCTTGGAGTCCTTAAGGCTTTCGGGCCACCCAGGCCTTCGGGTCAGTAGGGATTTTGGGCCACCTTTAAGGCCATTGAGCCACCTCAAGGCCTTCGGGCCACATGCAGTTTCCCCAGACACACTACAAAAAAGGAGCAGCCTCAGAAGAGGATTCAAAGAAGGTGCACTCACTAGAGCAGATCCAAATGGATTTTTCAGAATGAGAGGGTATGGCTATGCCATCGGGACCAGCCGTGCTTGCACGAGAAGCCTATCCAGATGGCCATGCGAAGGTGGAGAGCTACTATCATGATACAGATGCTGGGGAGGGGCAATTCCCTATAGATAGTCTAGTTTAATTCCCTAAGACCTTCCGGTCATGTAATCTCCTAAGCCTACGAGCCATGTAATCTCTGAGACTACGGGCCTTGTAAGGGTTCCCCCTCATACCTTGAAAGGGGGGTTATCAAAAATCAATAAAAATAAAGGCCTTCAGGCCATTAGGGGTATATAATTCATGCACCATTAATCCCTACAACAAATGTCCTGGAATGTCGAGTCGACAAGTAGGTAGTCAAGGTACTGGTGAATAGCTGCGTCAGTCACCACACCATCACTAGATTCCCTCACCCAAGATTCGCACTCAAGAAACCTCAACAGTGTTACCCTAAACCCAACCAATCATCCAAATGGGGTACATCTAAGCAATGTACCAAGGAATAAACTTGACCTGATACCAACATTTCATGACCCGACCCATATTAGGGATCGATATGCAACTACCCCAAGCCCACCTACATAGGCTAGGGGGTGGCAACAAGTGATGAAGGTATAAATAACTCAGGAAGGCCTTTTCTTAAGTACCTGCACACACACACACACAACCTTCTCAATGCAAAGTGCATAGGGAAATAAGAAAAGACAAAACACTACAATAAAATAAACCAAGCATGCATAAACCTCTAAACAGTACAAAAGTACAGTAGTGTAAGCTGAAAAGTAAAGGGAAAAAATAAACACCCAACCCGAAATTTTTCCCAACCTAATAGAAAACTAGAAATGTAAACAGTTGAGAGAGCCCAACTCCTGAATCCTAAGCTATGACCACCATATGTGGTCTAAGCACTCAATATCCCTAAGCTCATATGTAGTCACAATCAACCTGTCCATCATTTGCATAAGACATGGTACATGTGTGGTGAAGCCCATGTAGGGGTGAGTATAAATATACCCAGTAGGATACCATGAAAGTTTAAGGGGCAGTGGTAAGAGATACATGAGGAAGAGAAAGATAACAGGTAACATAAGATACAGTGAAAGAGTGCATCTCAACCCAACAAAGAGTTTAAGTAAGCTCATCCAAACATAAGGGGATAAACATGGTGAGTATATGAACTAACCATTGAGCCTTCTCCACCTATATTATGAGAGTAATGCGATGCCCCAAACCTTGTCAATATGTAATAATAACTTTTTATTATTTAGTCATTCAAACATTGGTTCTCCAAAATAAAACAGGGCACATATTATTAATAAACAACTGAAATGTTTTCATCTCAAAAGGGAGGAGAACTATAGTTAGCCTAAGAAACTAATAGAAAATCTAAGAAGTGCTATTGGGAGACTTGATAACACCACGAATAGGTCGAGTAGGTATCCCTCGTCGCTTGGACCAACCATAAAGAAGAATGTGATTGCTAGGAGAATGACAGAAGTACTAAGAGTAAAAGGAATGTAGAGAACCATCCTGGTAAACCAAAAAAACTTAGATATGAGATACCATAAACATGTATTTATAAGGGTTTTTATGACCATTAGAAATACTTGTGACTATTTTATAGCCGTTGGAGTTCAATGTGAAGTAACCGTTGGAATTCAAAATGAAGTAATCGTCAGAGTTTTAATCGAGTGATCATTAGTATTTTATTAAATGGATATTGTTATAATTTAAAGACAATTTAAATTTTTTTAAATTAGAAGTAAAATTTAAAATAACTATTTTATTCTTTAGGAATTATTAATTAATAAAATATTTTAATAATAATATTAATATATGAATACAACTAATTTATTTCTTGTCTTCCAAATATTATATATATATAATCTTATGTAAACAAGATTTGATTTATAATACTATAATTTTATATATGACATTGAAAATTATTGTTTTAACGTATTCTAACGATATTATTTTATAAAGGTGCACTATTTTAATTATACGGACAATTATTTGATCTATTATATGAGTTTGAAAATATGTTATATACACATGTATATATATAAAGTAATAATTTTTAGATTATAAATTAACATTTTGAATTTTGCTTAATAAAATTATAAATATATTAATAGAATGATTAAAATGGTACAAATTAGGATAAATATTATTTTTATAATACATTTCCAATTGTCAATTTAATTATAATTATGTAATATGAAATGTATAAATATATTTTTTTTGTAAAAGGATTTAATAACAATAACTTTTAATCTTAAAATTATTGATAAAATATGTTTAATATATTATTGGTTATGTTTAACTTTTGACTTTTTTTAAAAGTTATTGATAATATCATATATGATAGTAATAGAGTAATGATATAATGAAATAAGAATAAAAAATATAATAATAAAAATATTATAATAATAATAGGGGATAAAATCAGACAAAAGAAAGTAAGGAATCCCGTTATGGGATTTGAGGACCCGAGTTAGGGTTTTGCACCATCGACTGAGGGTTTCAGTGGGGTTGTCTTTGCGGGGGGTGTGTCATGATGGGGTCATTTCAGGGAAGTCTAGCGAGTCTATGTGGTCGTTCCAGAGTTGGAGTCGATCAGGGTGGTGGTTTGGGACGAGCAAACTGAGCGCTAGTGAGGAGTCTGTGCACCTTTCGGGTTTTTGAAGCCAATCGAAAAAAACCCAGATCTGAGGGATTTTTGGTTTTCTTCAACCTAAACAGGTATGTTTTTAGGCGTTCAAATCTTCCTTCTCCATAGGGTGTTGATTTCAAACATGCACCCTTTTTCATCTATTTTCATTGTCGGCTTTGGTTGTTGTAGACCTTTTTTTTAATTACTTTTTTTGGCCTTTGATTTTGGGTCCGTGAATGTATTTTGAAGTGAAATTTTATATTGTCATTACCCCAATCATGCACTGATCTTTTGGAATTTGAACATTTCAATTTTTCTTGTTCTGCAACTGTTCATCACCTTAGAAAATTTATATCGATTTTATTTCTGTTTAAAACTGTACACACAACTTTCTGTGCATGTTTTTGATAAAGGATATAAAGGGACTTACTCTTTTGGGTAATTGAAAATGGGGGGAGCCTTATTTTCAACCCTGTGCATGTGTTCGAGATAACATAAGTGGATCAACGTTTCTATATTTCTTGTAAGGATTCATTATAATTTTTCTCGAATATTTATTTTACGATCTTATGACTTGTAAGGGTTATGTTTTAATATTTTTAATTAAATGTATATTTTGTAAGGGTTTAATTAATTTGATCAATTTTGTTGTCTATTTTTTTACAAAGGTATACACAAATATACTTGTGTATAAATTTTTATATGAATCTACATATTTCATTATAACATATTATTTTCCGAACTGGGTTATGATTTTAAAATCTATGTGTTGAAAGGGTTTTAATTGTTTTTCTTAAACCATGTTGTTATAAAATGTTATATGTGTCTATATATATATATATAATCATATCTATCTATATAACCTGGAATTTTTAAAATTATAATGGTTTTAAATTTTAAGTATTTATCTCAAAATCTTATGGTTTGTGAGGGTGTAATTTGATCAAACTACGGTAGTTATATGTGTGTATATACATACACACACACACACACACACACACACACATATATATAACTTATTATTTTATGTGTACATAAGTTAAGGGTTATTTTAATTTATAATTATTTTATGTTATACACTTAGTATATATTCGGACATACACAAATAATTCAATCTATTTATATTTTATGTTATTAAAGATGATTTAAATTCTTTAAATAAAGACTTGGATGCGAATAAAGTTTTGGGTTCAAATGGATTGGTATATTTATTACACATACACCCATATAGTTTTAATCCACCTAGTTTTAATTCTATCAAGTGTTGATTTGCAATGATGTTTTTAAAATGTAAAGTAAATTTATTTATTACTTTACACAATCTATATTTTTTTGGTTCTGATAAGGAAGTTCATTTGCTTAAAATGTGAATTAATTTTATGATGCTATGGTTTTGTTATTATTAAACAAATTACATTTCTTGTAAAATGTTAATGCACACACACACACACAGACACACAGACACACACACACACATGTAATTTTTAGTTTTCAGAATATATAAAGTAAGGGTACGAATTATACATATTTTATGTATATACATATATGGTTATATGTATTCAACTATAAGTTTGAACCATAATCCGAAATAGGTTGTCCTAAAACAAACTTCAGTGGTTAATGTATGTTGTTGATATGTTTAATTAATTTCTCATGAATGTATGCATTACATAGAACAAATTTTGCACTGCAATCAATTGGCCATATATGCTATGCAACATGGGGTATGTACTTTTATTAAGACATGACCATTTATCAGCGCATGCTTGTGTACAAATGACATCTGTATTAATTTAAAATTGGTTATTTTAAACTATTAATATTCATTTCCATGAATCAAGGATTTTGAAAATTAAGGAACTATCATTTTATGTGGTAACCCCATTACTTGTGTGTTTTATATTAATATCACATGCGTAAAGAATGTTTACTAGTTTATGCATGTCGTTGAGAAAATTATTATTTAAATAATAACTGACATATTATGATTTAGCCGAATGTCATTTCCATTTATCAGCACATGATTTGAACATGAATAATACCTATCTGATGTTATAAAATGAAATGTAATGCATTGAAAGTTTATAGAAGAGTTGTAAAGTTATTAATTTATGTGATAAATTTAACTATTTATTATTCATCACTTATGATAATGGATTGATAATTTAATTATTTGGAGTGGTATCAGACACCCCAAATAAAAGAAATGAAATTAGGTATTCAAAGTGGTATGGGACACTTTGTATACATGTCCTTATTAAACATATGAGGAATGTATTGGACTAATATATTTTGGGTTGGGGTCTGATTACATCAGACCCTCCGAGTTGGAGTCCGGTTACAGAGGCTCTCCAGGTTAGAGTCCAGTTACAAAGGCTCTCTGGGTTGGAGTTTGATTACAGACGCTCTCCAGGTTGGGGTCCGATTATAGTTAGCCCCTAGGTCTTGTCACAAGGCCTTGACACAGAAATTAAAGTCCAACATTATACATTTCCCTCATTATGTTCATGACAATTAGTCAACCAAATGGATATTTGACTAGTAGAATGTCCATAGTTAAGAGCCAGTACTTATGAGTATCAGAAAAGTAAATACTTATGTCATGACATATGCACTCAGTGAATTAGTATTCAGTGTATGAAATTGAAGTTATTACCTTTACGTACAACTCTGATTATTCATTACTCTTAGATGTTTAATTTGTGATCTCATATGCATATGCCATACATGTTTAGAACATATTTTATTTATTACTCCAAATGAGCATGCCTATATTTGAATCATGTATCCTTGTAATTATATTAGCATGTTTTTAACTGAACACTTACTAGTGTTACAACTTTTCTTTAAGAGAAATGTTTTATGGAAAATTTTAAAGAAAGTTTTCAAAAGTTTTATTGGTTTATTTTAAAACCCCTTACTGGGAATTCGTATGCTCACCCTACGTTTTTGAAATAAAATTTTCAGGTATAAGATTTTATTAGAAGAATCTCTTTAGATGTAGCTGGTTTCTCAGAACCTAAACCGAATCTATCCTTTATATAGCACCGGCTTCGGGTATTTAAGAGCTGGGGAGTGACAAGTAAACTCATCCAACTGTGAGAAGATAGATATATAAAGCATGTGGAATACCCCACACATATTCACCTCTCTTGGAAGGAGAGTTTCAAAATCCAAGGAGTGGATATAGAAGAAGGATATATACATATATATACATGCTCAATCTAAATAAGCCCAAATGAGAGAGTAAGGGGATCTCCATCCCACAACTCAGCCCAAGAAGAAGAGTATCCAATAATACAAAAGTCCATCAATGATGCCCAATATCCCACACATATGTCCTAAACAAAAAATTCTAAGAAACTCATTCTCCACACCTTGATACTATCCTCTTTGGGAAGAACTAACTCATCCACACGATTTTAGGTCGCATCACAAAAAAAGCATCTTGGTGGAGAAAGCGCCCCTCTTCCTTGTGAGTCCAAAGATACATCAAACCATGTCTTGTCACTATGATGCATAGTCTATGGGATACAATTTCTAGATAGAGGACCCATTCCTTGGTACAATAGGATGGTTCCACTCTGGTAGTCAAGGACCCATGCCCAGCCCAACTAGAGGGTTCCACTCCAATTCATTGAGGATCCATGCCCTAATACCGTATGAGGGTTCTACTTGGGAGGTCAAGGACATATGACCATCCCAACTGGAGGGTTCCAATATTATAATTATCAAGGACCCATGCCCAACCTAACTGAAGGGTTCCACTCTAGAGTCTGTAGATAACCCATTCCTAGCCTTACTGGAGGGTTCCAATCTAGAAGCCATCGAGGACCCATACCCAGTCTAGCTGGAGGGTTCCACTTAGTAGTAAGCATCTGGTGATCCTACCTGATTACTATTATCATCGGGGTCTCCTTGGAAGGTATCATGCTCGGAACATTTCACATCATATCTATAAAGGCACAACTGAGGGAACCATTGTGTTCTACATGAAAAAACACTTAGGATAGGCTACTCACAAGCCAAAATTCTAGTTCAAACAAAGGATATACGAAGCTCAGAAGTTTCCTCAAATTAACCAAGAGGGTAGACGACATGTGAGGGGTCCCACCAGGTGTGTGGGCCTACTTCACATATTTCTAGTGTCCATGGCTGACACATGAGTTCCTGTACACGTAGTACTACCCACTATGTAGGTGGAATACACTGTGTTTCCTGGCTAACCAGGACCAGGGCCGTGTGCTACTCACCGTGTCCATGTACCAAAGTACACGAGCATGTACCTGACCCCATGTACCTTCAAACGGGTTCCTATTGGTTTGAATCATCACACGGGTAGTCCAACCGGGATAGGGTACATGAAATTTAAGGGAGGATTACATGCCGTTTCACCCTCAATTTTTTTGAAACCCTAGCATCATCGCTGAGGGGGATACACACCATGTGTTCTTCATTGAACATGGAATGTAGTTGGGATATTTGTATAATATTCTGATTCAATCTCTACACCTGGATCTTCTCTTTCGGTGACAATTTTAGCCTCCAAATTTTCCAAAAAAGATGGATCTAGTTGAGAATAGTGGATCTTGCTCATCACTCGCCAGAAAATGACCGCCAAAGATTCTTTGGGGTTTTATCATCATTCTGCACATCGTAATTCATCCCTCCATTGATTTCTTGATCTTAAACCAATATATCGAGCATCCTTGAACCATGATGATTCTAGATCTATTCCTTGCTCACCGAACTGTTCTTGTGTCTTCAATCCTTCATGAATATGGGGGTCCGATCAGGCTCAGTATTGCCCAAAAAATTCGAGTCGGGACCGTGGGGATCCAACCGATGAAGAATGAAAATAAAAGCAGGGATAAAATAACAAGACAAAAGTTCAATTGATTGAGGCCAAGATTTCTTGTCCAATCAATAAATAATGGGTGGTTCAAATTGGAAAACAATTGAAACAAAATAATATTTCAATACTTGGGCACATGAAATGTCTGAAATTGGTGCAGATCCAAGGGAAAGGATGGATTTACTCAATCATTTAATCAAAAGGGAGAAACAAAACCAATTTATGATACCTACCTTGGTTTTAGATCGATCATTGATCAAGAATGCATTCACTAATGATTTGGAAGGAGCCGTTTCATTTGTTGAGTCCCAATATGCTCGATTTTGGAGTCTCGTCATCGTTCGTCGTGGTCCGCCAAAGGAAGGAGGAAGGAGCTCTCACCGATGATTCTAGAAATTATGATCTAACCCTAGAAATTTTTTACATGGTGATACTTTCATAATGTATCATTTTAGGTTAAAAGGAATTAACTAATTAATTAATCTACTTAAATGCACCTACAATAAGTGAGGGGTCTGAATGTCCTGTGTCAACTCATTTTATGTCACGTCTAGGGAAAACACCATGTTCCAGACTCAACCGTGGTATTAGATTTTCGATTAGATAAACCTTTTAAGAGTTATACCATTTTATTTAAGAAGTTGCGCATGTACAATATATAATATATATAATATTTTTTTTAAAATTAATTATGGGCACACTGAGCATTGGAATTGCACTCCATCTCAGCTACTAGATATAGAAATATATATAGAAATATTAAAAAGTCTTAAAAGTAAAAAAATGGGTCTCTATAAAACTGTTTTATTTTAATTTTCATGACATTTGATGAATTATTTTATAACTCTCATTCTAGATCATTTCAAGCTTCGACAACAGATGAGTGGAGTGCTACTACTCCAAGGTAGGTGGTCTAGCTTCTTTCTCGATGTTTCATTATGACATGTGCCTATAATGTGGTGTGACAAAAATAAATATTTTCTACGTTAAAATGAATTATAGCGGTCAACCTAGGTTGTATCTCGAGAGGAGCATACAACAATCACGTTTGTTACTTGAAATTAAAGAAATAAGTGGATGTTACTTTTGAAATTGATTGATTTTAAAAATAAAGAAAGAAATTAAAATAAAGTTTGAAAAAAGTTGATGAAGATAATGACGAGGTCAGGGTAGGATCACCTTTTTCAATGTCACCATGGCTATAAAAATTAGTTCCCCTCTCTTCCTATTTAATGTTAAATAAATCATTCCTCAATCAAGTTTTCAAACACCCTTGGTTGGAGGAAGAAATGGAAACCACTCCCGTGTGCATTAAAATTCACAAACCATTCCAAAAAGCTAAGGAAAGTCCTAGTAATGAATTTTTTTATCCTTAAAAATATATAAAAATTCACTTATTTCACACATGTTCTGATAATATCTAGACACTCACCACCTAACACAATCTGCTCGATTGAGACAAACTGCACTAGGTTAAGGTATTTTAAAGATCTTCAACCAAAGCTATAAAAAATGAATGAAACCAAATCCAAAATATGACCACATTAATAGAATTGGTAACTACTAAAAATAGATATTATTCAATAAAAAAGAGAGTTTAACATTAAAGCATAAGACTTTGACTTTACAAAAGGAAAACTCCCCATTCCCTGATCACACAAGAGTTTTACCCCACCATGTGAAGGGTAATAGAGTTGAAGGGGAAAGAAGAGAGCATTATAAAACTAAGAAACGAGAAAAGAGAAAATCCATAGATCTTAAAGGTTGAAATCTTCCAGCACAACCCCTATTTCACCATCTTCAAAAACCTTTAATGGAAGTGGACACACATATTTATAGGGTTGAGAGGTGGAAAAATTTCCCTCCAGATTCATTTCACCAAAAGTTTGAGTTCAATTCACATAGTAAATTACTGAATATCTAGAATTTTTCTTCATAAAAGTTGTTACAATATCTCATTTGAATTCTCCCAAAAAATCTAATCTTATTTGGACAAGTTAAAAAAAATTACTCGAATTAATGAAGAATACTTTTTATACCTGAAGTGACTCCTCTACTCCCTCCATTTTGGTGCATTAAATGGATTCCTTAATGATTGAATTTTTTCAGGAAATTTAATGTGAACATGATGCTATGATTTTATCTTTATATTAGAACTATAATCACTAAATTTTGATTTCTCTAGGATGATATATGCCTCCATTACTGATGTGGGGTCCATTATGTTGGCCTGAAAAATTTCTCCACTTTATTGATTTTTTTGGACCAGTGTTTTTAAAATTGGATCTGGGTCTAGAAGAAAAAGATAAATAACATGAATAAATGAATCCTAAAAAAATAATCACTTCAATTGAATCAAACTTTTAAAAGTTATTCTTGAAATACATAAGCTCTATAAATTTTTTAAATTTCCAGAATTTAACAATTTTCACAATTAATCCCAAAATTCACCGAAAATACTAAAATGATGAAAATGAGCTCAAATTGATTAATTGTAAGGAATTAAATCATTGAAAAACATATGAATAATTATGAAAATATTATCTCTATAAATTCCCCCACACTTAGAACTTGGACTCTTGGACAAGTAAGAATCAAAATCAAATCAAAGCAAATTCAAAACACATAATCATGAGATACACAAATTCCACACCAAGAAACAAAAGATATCAAGCCTCATAAAAACAATTATCTCAAGTTATCCATTCAGATCAATCAATATATTTCTACTTCATTTATCTTCCCATACAAACAAAACACCTAGCACACATGAATTTTCTCTCATCTCACAAATGTCAATTTTCAATATGGATTTTCTCATCCAAAATCATGCAAGGGTTCACCATAGGCTTGATAAATTAATATATATCCTCCTAATGTGATTCAAGGACATGTGTTTATCATGAGGACTTGGAAGGATTATTTTTTGGATTTTGGTTAGTAGGATTTATGTCACGTCCCAACCCATGATAGGGATCGAGCCACAACTACCCCGAGCCTGCCTCTATAGGACAGGGGGTGGAAATAAGAACCAAAGGAATAAGTAACTTGGGGAGGCCTTTGAATTAGAACCTGCACACATGCACACAACCAACTCAATGAAAAAGTGCAGAGGGAAAGAAGAAAAGTTGCAACACCGCTATATAGTAAACCAAGTATGCATAAACCTCTAGATAATATGAAAGTACGGTAGTGTATACTGAAAGGTAAAGGGTAAAAATACACACCAAAATAGAAATGTGTCCAAACCTAACAAAAAACTAGATAAGTAAAATAGAAAAGAGAGCCTAACTCATGAATACCAAGCTATGACCACCCTATATGGTCCAAACACCCTGTATCCCTAAGCTCCTCTAAAGTCATGATCAATATATCTGTCGTCTGCATAAGACATGACACATGTAGGAAAATACCATGAAGGGGTGAGTATAAACATACCCAGTAAGATTACTAGAAAGCTAAAGGGAGAGCATTAATAGATACAATAGAAGAGGAAGATAGAAGATACACATGGTATAATGAAAGAGTATAACTCAACCCAATAAGAGTACAAGTAAGCTCGTCCAAGCATAAGAGGCTAAACATGATGAGTATATGAACTACCTATCGAGCCTTTACCAACTATAATAGGAGAGTAGACTCATCAAATCATGAGAAGCTAGACATAGAAAGCACGTGGAATACCTCACACATCTTTGCCTCTCCAGGAAGGAGAGTAACAAAACCCAAGGAGTGGGTACCGAATAAGGATATATAAATGCTCAGTCAAAGAAACCCAAACGAGAGTTTAGGGGATCTCCATCTCAAAGATTATACAAATAAGAAGGGTAGCCAACATTTTCAAGAAAATCCATCAACGATGACCAAAATCTCACATGTTTTCCAGAAACATACAAGTCTAAGGGACTCAATCACCACATATTGATACTATCTACTTTGGGCGGCACTGACTCAGTCACACGATTTTAGGTCTCATCACAAAAACACATCTCAATGGGGAAATTTTCCCTCTTTCTCATTAGTCCAAAGTTACATCAAACCACATTTCATCACTATGCCACATAGTTGAGGGACCACAAATTCTAGGTGAGGATCTCGTACCCTGGTACGAAAGGAGGTTCCTACTCTGCTAGTCACCGAGGAACTCTACTACCCATCCCTGCTGGAGGGTAACACTAAGTAATGTCATTGGTAAACTCCAATGACCATCCCCACTAAAGGTTAATGCCTGGAAGAAAACACCGGGGAACTCCACTGCCCATCCCTACTTGATGGTAATTCCTAGAAGAAGTCATTAGGGAACTCCACCGCCCAACCCAACTGGAGGGTAATTCTCGGTAGAATCCATTAGGGAACTCCACCTCCTAGCCCTACTATAGGGTAATTCTCAGTATAATCCACCGGGGAACTCCACTACCTAGCTCTACTAGAGGGTCATGCCTGATAGAATTTGTTGGGTAAATATAATACCCATCCCTACTGGAGGGTAATGACTGGTAGAATACATCAAGAAACTCCACTTCCCATCCCTGATGGAGGGTAAAACCTAATAGAATCCATTGGGTAACTCCAATACCCAGCTCTACTGGAGGGTAACGCCCAGTAATGTCATCAGGGAACTCCACTGCTCGGCCCTGCTGGAGGGTTACACCCAAAAATCCATGGTGATTTTGTATGATAGTTCATGTCATAAGGTGTTGCCTTAGTGTGTTCCAATACCATAACATTTCACATCATATCTCAAAATCTGCTTCTAATGGAACCATCACATTCTATGTGGAAAAACACTTAGGATGGGATACTCATGGGCCAAAATCTGAGTTCAAATGAAGGAGATACCATCATTCGAAGTTCACTTAGAAGTGAGAAAGGAGTACATGACATGCGAGGGGACCCACATGGCATGTGTTACCACTTCACATCCTGTCCATGTCTTTGGTTAACACATGGGTTCCCATCCATGTAGCCGTACATGCCATGTAGGTGAACTACATGGCGTGTCCTGAATATCTGGGACCAGGGCCATGTCTGCTGGTCGTGTCTGTGTACTCGAACCTCGTATCCATGTACTTTAGTACATGACATGTTGGTACACACAGGATGTCACCTGTGTGGTCAACCTATGTCCCTATTCTCTAACACGGAGTCCCTGCACGTGTGAACCATCACACAATTTCTTAAATTGGGGAAGGTATACCCAACGTGTGAGGGAGAAATACACATGGTGTCATCCTTATTTTTTATCCAAACCCTAGTTTCACCACTGAGGGAGGCTAAATGCCATGTGTTCTTCATTTTACATGATGTGTTGTCATTATTTTTACAGAAACTCCAGATTTGTAAATCCAATATTCACACTTCAAATCAGGCTCCACCACCATAGATCCCGGTATGAAACGGTCCAAAATTAATGAATGTAATCACCATTCTTCATTTTTGGTCATCATTTGATGGAAATAACTTCCAATGGTTGTTCTTCATTTAACCTATGTGTTTCCATGCTTTTGTCAATGATTCAACAATAACCATTCATTAAAATGATCTTCATTCACTTATAAACACCCCAGATTTGAACATACATCATTGATTT
The DNA here is from genome assembly GCA_963277665.1 of Viscum album. Taxonomy (NCBI): domain Eukaryota; kingdom Viridiplantae; phylum Streptophyta; class Magnoliopsida; order Santalales; family Viscaceae; genus Viscum; species Viscum album. The sequence goes on along the minus strand of OY728160.1, from coordinate 1,624,431,711 downwards.
ATGCTTCTATCATGATTTCATCATGATTTCATGGGTCTGATCGGGCTCAAAACCTCCTAGAAAAGTTGATCCAAGACCACGGGGATCCAACCAGTGAAGAACGTAAAGAATAGGGGGAGTAAAGCACCAAAACAAAGTTTTAAATGATCACTGACCAAGTGTTCTTGGAAAATGACAAAGAATGTGATTCAAGGTTAGATAAACAAATGAAATAAATCTATTTTAGTATGTTGGAACATGAAAAGGCTTTAGGGAGGGGTGAAAATCAAAGAATGATTATCAATCTACTCAAAAATTTAATCTAGTGTCGTAAAACACCAAAAGATGAGTCTTATCTCTATTTTGGATCAATTCTTGGTGAAGAACATGCTTGCACAATTATTGGAAGAAGCTTATGCATTAATCATGATTCAATTCACCTTGATCCATAGATTTTTCTTTGTTCATTGAAGGGAGGAGGTATGAGCTCCCACTGAAAAACTCCAAAAATAAATGAGATAAACCTAGAAAATTTCCTTTAATGATATATTTATAGACATTATTTTAGGTCAAATAGAATTAAACAATTAATTAATTAAATAAATTAATTCACTTAAATTCACCACCAATGAGCGAGGGGTCTGAATGTCCCACACAGACTCATTTTATGTTGCTATTAGGGTAAACACCGTGTTCCAGACTCAACCATGGTCTCAGATTTCTGATTCGATCAACTGTTTAAGAGTTATCCCATTTTCTTTGAGGTATCATGTTCCCATAATATAAAATATATTTAATAAAATTAATTATGAGAACCCCCAGCCTCAAAATTGTACACTGTCACGACACTTAACTCTAGAAATATATATATAAATATTTCAAAGTCTTAAAAGGAAAAAATGGCTCTCTACATCATTCCCTCCTTTAATATTTTCATCCTTGAAAAGAAAAACTAGGAAAAAAACTTGATATACTGATCCCACATCTGGATCTCCCACTCCCAAGAAGTCTCTTACACATTTCTATGCTGCCATAACATGCGAACCAAGGGGATGGTTCATCCATTTAGGGTCTACTCCTTTCAGTCCTTGATCTGCATCGGGTGATCCACAAAGGTGGCTCCATCCCCGATGTCCAGCTTTCCCCAGTTTATGATGTGTGTAGGGTCATGCACATATATCCTCAGCTATGACACATGGAAGACGTTGTACACCCACTCCAGCTGTGGGGTTAGGGTGAGGTGGTAGGAAACCTCACCAACCCTCTACATGATCTCGAATGACCCAATGGACCTAGGGGATAGCTTGTATCCCTATATGAACCTCTGCATTCCTCATCGCGGGGAGACTCTCAAGAAAACATGGTCTCCCTAATTGAACTTCAAGGGCCTACAACAATGATCTGCATAAGATTTATGTTAGTTCTGGTCCTTCCTTATCCTCTCACAGATGACCTGCACTTTCTCCATTGTTTCCTGCACCAACTCTGGGCCCACAAGAGACAACTCTCTAATCTCTATCCAGAAAAAGGGTGACCTACAGGGTCTCCCATACAATGCCTCAAAAGGTTCCATTCCAATGGTAGAGTGGTATCTATTTTTGTATGAAAACTCTACCAATGGAAGATGATCCTCCCAACTCTGACTGAAGTCTAACATGCAATCCCTTAAAATATTTTTCATCACCAAGATAGTGTACTCGATCTACCCATATATCTGGGGGTGAAAGGTCGTACTCATCCACAATTGGGTCCCAAATACCTCAAACATGCCTCTCCACAATCATGACATAAACCATGAACCATGATTAGATATAATTTTTGATGGTACCCCATGAAGGTGAAAGATCTCCCATACATACATCTGACCCAAACTCTTCACCAAAATCTGCACCCTAATAGCAAGGAAGTGTTCTGACTTCATGATCCAATCAACTACCACCCAAATGACTTCATAGCCCTTCACTGTATATGGAATCCCTGTGATGAAGTCCATGGATATGCCATCCCATTTCCACTCTGGGATATCAAGGGGCTGCAACAAACCCATTGGAACTTGGTGCCCAGGCTTCACCTGCTGATTGGTGAGGCACCAAGAGATGAACTCAACTACGCTTCATCTCATTCCAGTCTACCAAAACTTCCACTAAAGGTCTTTGTACATCTTTCCCACACTAGGGTGTATATCTAGGGGAGAAGTGTAGAAATCCCGCATCATCTCCTCCCACATCGTGACTTAAACCATTGTTCACCCCTAGAATAAGATGTCTTGATTCCCACATTAAATATATCCATATGGTGAGTCTTATATGGATATATAATCATGTAAGACTTCACAATAAATATCTTCTAGATGGGACTCTCTCACACACTTAAGGAGCGAAGGAGTCAACAATATCTACTGAAGAAAAAATGTACCCTCTCGCTCTACCAGGGTCAGCTTCAGATAAGATAACTACTCCAAAGATTCCTATACTAGGTGACTTGGGACTTCCTACTAAGGGAATCTACTACAATTTTTTTTCCTAGAGCATAGACTATATTAAATCTGTAGTCCTGTAGGAACTCCAACTAGCATTGCTTCCTTAGGTTCAAGTCTCTCTACATGAAGACATAACTAAGAACTTGGTGGTCTGAGTAAACCACAAAGTGCTCTCTCAGAAGGTAGTGCCTCAACATCCTCAGGGAAAAGAAAACCTCTGCCATCTCTAAGTCTTGAGTTGCATAGTTCTACTCATGGGGTATCAACTGCCTCAACCCGTATGCAATAACTATTTATTTCTGTATCAAAACACAACTGATCCCATCTCCTGAGGCATCACAATATACTATTAACTCAACACCTTCCTTTGGTAGTCTCAACATTGGAACACTCGTTAGTCTCCACCTCAACTCCTCAAAGGTCTTCCAACACTGCACATACTAGGTAAAAGACCTCCCTTTCCATGTCAGGGTGGTCAAAGGGGATTTGATTCTAGAGAATTCTGCCAAAAATATCATGTAGTACCCCTCCAAGACAAGAAATCTCCGCAGCTATGACACATTATTGGGTGGCTCCCAAGCAATAACTACTTCAATCTTCACTAGATCCATGGCTAAACCTTTCTAAAAATTAAATTCCCTAGAAATTAAACTTCATGTATCCATAATTGAAACTTTGAGAGATTTCTATAAAGTTGGTTCTCTCGAAGAAAATCAAGAACCATCCTCAAGTGCTTTGCATGACCCTCCTCTATTGCAGAGTAAACAAGTATTTCATCAATGAAGACAACAAAAAACTGGTCCAAGTATGGTTGGAAGACCTGGTTTATCAAATCTATAAACATGGCAAGGGAAATAATCACACCAAAGGGCATCACTAGGAACTCATAGTGTCCATAGTGACATAAGAATGACAACTTTGGAATATTAGCCTCATGAACCCACAACTGGTGGTGGTCAGATCTAAGATCTATCTTAGAGAACCATATCACACCTCAAGAATAATCAAAGGGGCCATCAATCCTTGGAAAGGGGTACTTTTCTTTATCGTGTTCTGGTTCAGGCGACGATAATCCACACAAATCCATAATCTCCCATCCACCTTTTTCGCGAACATGACTAGAGATAGCCAGGGGGTCACACTGGGTATGAAGAAACCTTTATCATGAAGGTCCTCCAACTATAAACATATCTCTCAAAGGTTGTTAGGTGCCATACGATATGCCTTAGAAGATATTAGGGTTTTCCTTTGTTGTAAGTTAATGAAAAACTCTATCTCTCGCCTTAGAGGTAGTCCCCTAACATCTTTGGGTAAGAAGTCCATATAATCCTCCACAACTTAAGGTAACAAGATTCCCAAAGAGCTCACTTAATAAAGGGATAAAATTTCCAAATTATGGGTAATGGGATGCAACCTCCTACTCACAACATCTGCTTGTCCTACTATGAGGTCTCTCTCATCAGAAAAGGAGAACCTCGTCCCATTAATGTGTAGGCATCTAACTAGTCTGCGGTGATAGTCAATTTGAGATCAAACCATATAAATCCAATCCATACCCAATATAACATCATAGGGTTCCATTATGATGGAAAAAAGGTCCAATGTGAACCTCTATCCACCAAGAAAATTCTCGCACTGTCGGTAGATGAAAGATACAAAAGAAGCGTTCCCTATATGAAGCTCAAGATGAAGCTGTTGTGCTAGGGTCTCTACTGGGAGATCTAGATATCTAACTAGGAGTCAAGAGATAAAATAATGACTAGAAACTATGTCTACTAATATTATGTCAATAGTAGAATAAACACATATCATACCTCGAATCATCTCGTGCGCTGTGAGATTATAGACTTCTAAAGCATGCAGCTGTCTGCGACCCCAACCAATATCTCTCTAAACCTGACATGGGCTGCCCGATAGTGGTGGTAGAAGGATATCATACTAGAATCCACTACCCATAGATCCTCCTAATCCTCAGCTATCTCTACCTCCCTAGGGACCACACTATCTCCACCTAGGAGATCCCTGATCACGACGCTGTCTCTGCCATGGAGGTCCATCAACTATATGTCTAGGATTCTCAACATGCCTATTCGGGTAGTCCTATTCCATGCAACCTCTCCTATCACAATTAAAATAATTCCCCTCTCTAGGCTTCCCTGGTGCTCTGTTCTATATTGACCCCATACAGCCATGTGCCTAAGCCTGCTCATGAAAGGGACTCCTGCTCCAAGATCTCTGGCACCTACTAGCTTCTATAGATGACTCAGCTCTAGGATGACCACTACTAGCTCCAACTGTCCAACATACTTCTCATAGAAAAATCTCTATCACCAGTGCTCACTCCAGCACCCCGACATAGGTGGAGATAAACAAGGGCATAATGCTAGCTCAAATCTCTCTGTAGAGTCCCTGCTCAAACTTTCGTTCATGAAAGTAGCCATCATGGATCATGTCGAGAGAGTACCATGTAAGATCTGTGAACCTAGATATATACTCATCCACTATCATCCCTCCCCACTGAAGATCCAGAATCTCCTAGATCTATATTTATCATAAGAAGGATGATTAGTACTCATCACTGTACAATCACTGGAAGTCGTACCATGAGAGTGTCAACTCATCATGCATCTGAGTAACGAGGCTCCACTAACACCCAATTGTTCCATGGAAAAGGCTGACTACAAAAGCCACCACTTGATCTGTCGGGGTCCAAATAAGCCTGAATATATGGACCACCGACTCCTACTAATCCTATACAATCTAGGGATCTGGCTCACCATGGAACCTTAGTGGTCTCTAATGCTGGAACTTGCAGAGAGCGCTTATCCTATCCTCATCCTCATCCAACACTTATGGGATGATCTGCTGCTCAATGGGTGGAGGTGCTACTACCTACCCACTTGGAGGAAGGGGATCATGAGATAGCCCATGAATTGAGCCCTCATCACTCATAGGGTCATCGTCATGAACCAGAGCTGGTATCCTGGCCGACTGTCATCACAGAGGCATCCTGAAAGTTATCAAGGAGAACTGTGGTTAGATGAGCATATATATATATATAGGTAGTTGACTCAAGAAGTATAGTCAAAGACTCAATCCTATATGATTCATGTACCATTGATCCCTATAATAAATGTCTTGGAATGCTGAGTTGACAAGCAGGTAGTCAGGGTATTAGTGAATGGATATACTGATCGCCCATACCATCACTAGTTTCCCTAGACTGAGAGTCTCACTCAATACACTTTGAAACTATTTCACTAAACCCAACCAATCCTCTTAAGGGGAAATGTCCGAACAACATCCTGAGGAATAAACTTTCTCTGATACTAATTTTTCATGACCCGAACCATACCGGGGCTCAAGCCGAAACTACCCCAAGCTCACCTCCATAGTCCAGGGGGTGGTGAAAAGTGTCAAAGTCATAAATAACATGGGGATGAATTTTCCTTATAACCTATACACATGAATACAACCAAATCGATACAAAATTGCAGAGGGAAAGAAGAAAAATGAATCACTTCTATAAAGTAAACCAAGTATGAATAAACCTATAGATAGTATGAAAGTACGGTAGTGTATACTGAATGGTAAAGGGGAAAAATACATACCCAACCAGAAATGTTTCCCAACCTGATATAAAAATTGGAAAAGTAAAATAGCTAATATATCCTAGCTCCTGAATCCTAAGCTATGACCACCCTACGCGGTCCAAGCACCCTGTATCCCTAATCCCCTTTGAAGTCATGATAAACCTATCCATAATCTTCATAAGACACAACACATACTGGAAAATCACATACAGGGGCGAGTATAAACATACCCAGTAGGACGTCCTGAAAGATGAAGGGGGAACAATAAGAGATATAATAGAAGAGGAAGACATCAGATGAAAAAGGTACAATGAAAGAGTACATCTTAACCCAAAAAGAGTGAAAGTAAGCTCATCCAAGCACAATGGGATAAACATAGTGAGTAAATGAACTAAAGGTCGAGCATTCTCCACCTATAGTAGGAGATTAGACTCATCCAACCATAAGAATCTAGACACGGAAAGAACGTGGCATACCCTGTGCGTCTTCACCTCTCCTGGAAGGAGAGTAACCAAACCCAAGGAGTTGGTACCAAAAAAGGAGATATATATATATATACTTAGTCAAAGAAACCCAAATGAGGGATTAAAATATCTCTATCTCATAGCTCATACCAAGAATAAGAGTATCCAATAGTTCCAAAAGAAGTTCATCAATGATGCCCAACATCTCACGCGTCTTCCCTGAACACACAAGTCTAAGGGAATAAATCAACACACCTTGGTACTATCAACTTTGGGCAGAACTAACTTGCCTGCATAGTTTTAGGTTGTGTCACAAAAATTCATATCGGTGGGGAAATATTTCCTCTTCCTCATGAGTCTAAAGCCATGTCAAACCACATCTCATCACTTTGCTTCAAAGTCGAGTGGCCACAAATTCTAGGTGAGGATCTTATACCCTGGTATGACAGGAGGGTCCTACTATATTAATAACTGAGGAACTCCACTTACCTACCCCATTGGAGGGTAATGCTCAGGAATATTATTGGGGAACTTAACTTCCTAGCCCTGCTGGAGCATAATGCTCAGAAGAAGCCATTAGGGAAATCCATTTCCCAGCCCTACTAGAGGGTAACGCCCGATATAATCTGTTGGGTAACTCCATATCCTAGACCCTTTAGAGGGTAATTACTAGTATAATCCATTATATAACTCCACTGACCATCCCTTCTAGAGGGTAATTCCTGGTAGAAGACATCATAGAACTTCATTGCCTAGCCCTACTGAAGGGTAATGCCTAGTAGAAGCTGTTAGGGAACTCCACTACCCAACCCTGCTGGAGGGTAACACCTA